>CM057460.1:210419372-211707963 GCA_030035585.1 Dugong dugon | reverse complement strand
ACAATTGTGGCTTCTGGGGATTCCCAGGGAAGCCTCTTAGCACCTGGCCCTTGTGTTGAGACACTGTTCTGGGCCACCCCTTGCTGGGCAGGAGACCCAGGGGTGTCATGCCCAGCCTGACTTTGGAGAGGCTCTCGGTAAGTTGGACTTCATGGTTACGGCTTAGGGAGACCAGTGCTGAGGCTGAGGGAGGCTTGGGGAGCCGGGGGATGGCCCGGAGGTCACAGATGTGGCAGCCCCAAGGAGGGGGGAAGGAGAGGAGGACAGCTGTGCTTGGGCCACACCCACCAGGCTAGCTGCGAGAAGAGGCAGACCTGACAGGCAGCTCCTCCCCATGGACTGATGTTGCCATTCCCACTCATACCCCCTGTCCACTGGGCTGACCACACTACCCTCCTGGCTCCCTCCAAGGGCAGTAGTGGCGGGAAGCTGATTACCAAGGACAACCTGGTGGGGTTACAGAATCACCAGAACCTCAAGAGTGCCTACCCAGTGTAGGCTCAGCCCAGGAGGACATCAGCCCTGGGCTCAGGGAGTTTTCAAGAACTTCAGGGAACAGGAGGCAATGCTTGCCCAGCCAGAAATGGGGGTTCTAACTATAAACTGTTCAAGAGAATTGGAGACACCTGGAGAGCACACCTGTCTGCCTATGGCAGGTGGCTCAGTGGAAATACATGGAAAAGACAGCTCCAGACCTGCTGTTCTCACAGGCATCCGGCAATCTGTGACGGGCCAAAAGAGGGCACCGCGCTGTCTTGGCACGCACTGGGCTCTGTCAGCGTGGGCTCACGAGAGTGGCAAGGGAGCACCTTGGCGCCCTTGGTGGTTCAGAGACTTCCCAGGCGATCTCCCAGCCTCTATTCATAACAGTGGAATTAGTGAGAATGAGACAAGCCCAAACACAAGAGAAGAGCAAATATCACCCCCATTCAGAGGGGAGCAGTAGATTTAGGAAAGAATCAACAGGCCAACTTGACGTTTACGTCACTGGAGAAAGTCTTTATGAATTAACAAACAGGAAACGGTGATCATTTGGGTGAATATTGGTTCAGTATAAACCAGTAACCAGTTGCTGTCGAGTCAGCCCCTACTCATGGTGACCTCATGTGTGTCAGAGTAGAGCTGTGTGCCATAGGGTTTTCAATGGCTGATTTTTGGAACCAGATCATCAGGCTTTTCTTCCAAGGTGCCTCTGGGTGAACTCAAACCTCCAACCTTTCAGTTAGCGGCCAAGCATGTTAATCGTTTTTACCACCTCAATAGAAACAAGTCCTGCAAAATTATCTGCATTAAAAATAATAAGGGAACCATGTGGTTCTATCAAATGACAAGCAGACGCTGCATTCTTGATAATGTCCCAGTGGGGAGAATGAGTGACAGATGCCTGGAAGACCACGGCCATCCAGTCATTCAACAGAGGTGTGTGGAAGCCTTCTACAACCAGGCTCGGCCACCATGCTGGGGATGAGTAACAGGCAAAGAATGCCCAGTGCTGCGTTCACGGGGCTTGTAGTCTAGTGAGAGGAGACTCAACGTGATAGCTCTAGAATCAAGACATGGGAAGGCCACGGTCCCTGAGAACCCATGCTCGAATTTTAAGCCAGGGGATGAGGAGAGCTTGCCAAAGGGAGAAGGGTGCAGAGGCCCTGCGAGGAAACGGGGTGATCTGTACGCAGAGCAAAGAGAGGGGAACGAGGGGCATGTGGAGGTCACCAGGCGTGGCCAGAGCTGCCAGCAGGGCCTTTACTCATGCTGTGGAGGCAGGCATTTCAAAGACGGGGCTTGGTGATCAGATCTGCATTTCAACAAAAGCTCTGGTTGCAGAGTGAATGGAGAAGCCAACATGGATGTTGTTGTTAGGTGCTGTCAAGTCGGTTCTGACTCATAGCTACCCTATGTACCACAGAAGGAAACACTGCCCAGTCCTGCACCATCCCCACAATTGTTGTTATGTTCATGCCCATTGTTGCAGCCACTGTGTCAGTCCATCTCATCAAGGGCTTCCTTTTTTTTGCTGACCGTCTACTAAGTATGATGTCCTTCTCCAGGGACTGGTCCCTCCTGATAACATGTCCAAAGTATGTGAGACAAAGTCTCGCTATCCTTGCTTCCAAGAAGCATTCTGGCTGTACTTCTTCCAAGACAGATTTATTCATTCTTTTGGCAGTCCATGGTATGCAGACCATTTAGGAGGTCTGGACCACAGAGACGATGGTGGGTACACATGGAAGTGGAAGGTGGTAAAACCAGTGGGACTGGTGATGGCTGGAGTGGCAGGAGGGAAACAGTGGTGTTGAGGATGACCTCTAGCCTGCAGGTGTGATGGCTGCTGAGCCATTCACTGAAACACAGATGTGGGAAGAGGACCAGCTCTGGGCAACAAGAGTGTGTTGAGCCTGGAGTGCCACTGGGACTGTGGAGAGCTCAGGTGGACCAATCATTGTGCAGCTCTCCAGAGTAGAGGGGAGGCAGGACATGCACATTTGGGTGTGGTTCACACCTTGACACTGACTGATACCATGGACATGCACTGGAAGACCCAGGAACAAAGGACACAGTGAAGAAAGAGGGCTGGACAGAGGCAGGAAGAGCCCCAGCGTGTAATGAGTGGAGACAGAGACATGCGTGCAGACAGAGGCAGGAGGAACGGGAGGCTGAGGCTGGGACGACAGCCAAGGCAGATGCAGTCTGAGACACTGGTTTAGTGATAGGAGGCCCTGGGGTGACAGCAAAAGTCAGTTTGTGGCGGCAGCAAGTAGGCATGTTTGAGGGGTGATTGGGAGGTGAGGAAAGGTGACAGCAAGGGTATCCCTCTCATGAGATGGTTGGCTGTGTGAGAGAGAGTGACTAGAGGGCAGGTGGAGGTGCTGGGCTCACAGATGGCCGATTGTGTCACAAAGACTGGCCATGGCTGGACCCTACTCACCATCTTCCTGCGCTCAGGTGGAACCCAGAAGATAGCGTTCTGACCACACTTTTGGATGCACAGAGCAATGAAGGGCCATTACTTCCATGGGTGACCAAATGAAGAGACGGGCCTCAGTTTACCCAAACTGCCCCAGCTAATCAGCGGGAGCCTCTTCTCTTGGCTGCATGCAAGGACTGTCCACTGATAGCCTCCTGTCCTGTTCTGTGTCTTGGGGTCTCTGCCCTTCCCAGAGCACTGGGCACCAACAGCCCCTGTGCACCAACCACCCTCCCTTGAGCCCTGTCAGAGATTCCAAAGAAGTGTCGAGGCCCAGAGCCACACACTGCCCAGCAAGACAGATCCCCCACCTGCCCCACAAAGATGCCACTCACTGAGTTTGTGTAGTTCAGAATAGCATAAAGGAAAATGCTCTTTTGCTATCTAAATTACCTGACAACACTGACTAGTCATACTCCGTTATTTCCTGAGCCCTCTGGAGCCCTGTCCAGCCGTTTGCTCGTCATTGCTGGGAGACCAGGCTCTGAGCCACCACACCTCCTGCCTCTGCCAGCACTAGGCCAGCTCTTTGGCTCAAGTGCGACTGAGTCCCTCTGTGATGGTTAAGGTCGTGTGTCAGCTTGGGTGGGCCATGATTCTCAGTGGCTTGGCAGTCGAATGATGTGATCACTTCCATGCCAAGATTTGATATAATGTGATCACCTCCATGATGGGATCTGCTGTGAGTAGCCAAACAATTGAAAGGGAGTTTCCTTGGGCATGTGTTCTGCATTGAATATAAGTAGATATTCTGTCAAGGCTTGTGGCTTTTGCTCGCTCTGAAGCCTGCAGCTGGCTCCTGTTCATCTGGCCTCCAGTTCTTGGGACTTGAGCTAGCAGCTTACCTGAGGTCTTGCCTGCTGATCTTCACAGCCTGCAAGCAAGAGCCCTGCTCTCTGACCTGTCGATCTTAGGTTTGCCAGCCCCTGCAGCTATGTGAATCAGGAGAAACCTCTATCCTGACCCACAGACTTGGAATGTTCCAGCCTCTACAACTGTGTGAGCCATTTTCTTGATATAAATCTCTCCATATATATGTTTGTATGTTTTACTGGTTTTGCTTCTGGAGAGAACCCAGCCTAAGACACCCCCTCTGGTGAGGCCATTTGTCACAGGCTGGTGAGCTCAGGGGCCTGCTCTGTGGCTATTGACCAAAAAACCCTTGGAGACATGTGGACATCTCACTTAATAAGCCCAGCCAGTTTGATTGGCATATTCCTTGATATAGCCGCCCCTGGGAAGTGGGGGGAGATAGTCAACTTCTCTTTGGGAGGAGAAGGATGGGCACCCCTCGAGGGCAGGGCCATGGCTTTTTATCCCTATGCACCCAGCCCAGGACATGGCCCAGTGCAGGAATCTGGTCCAAGCTGAGTGGTGAGGTGAGTGGTTGGTACAGTGAGTGGTCACGAGCGCCCACCGTGTACCAGAGTTGGACTCGCTCTGAGAACACAGAAGGGAACAGCACAAACTTCCCTGGCCCTGCAGAGCTTTCCTTCCCATGGAGGAATAAACAAAGGAACACACCAGGTCATCTCCAACAGTAGTTAAGGCTCTAAAGAAATCACAGAGGGCAACGTGGGGCAGAAGACAGGGCCGTGAGGCTGGAGCCGAGCACAAGGCAACTGGACCAGGGCTGGCCCTTTCCTTTCCTCCCTCTTTTCTCCCTCCCCTGCCCCTCTGCATTGCCCGCTCCCCCGAGAGCTCAGGCAGCTGGACTCCTGATGTTTGTTCTTCTCAGCTCCCACCATAACCCTGTGGCCTTCTCTCCAAAGGGCCTTGACTTTTGGCCCCAAGCCCAACTGGCCTGGGATTGGGTCCTATTTGGGGGTGGGGCAGGCCCTGGAACACCTGCTGGCACCTGGCATTTTCTCCTGAGACCTAAGAGTCCATCCTGCTGACCCTGGGAGACGCAGAGATGGGTGTTCGGGCCTGAGCACCCATCTTCCACCCTACCCCTTCCCCAGGCCTACCGAAAGAGGATGCACCAGCTCCTGCACGCCCTGCACCAGAAGCTGGCAGCTCTAGGCCAGTGCCCAGAAGGCCTGGTGGGTACCGACAAGCCCATCTCCTACAGGACCAAGCCACCGGCCTCCATCCACCGGGAGCTTCTTGGCATCTGCAGTGACCCCTACATGCTAGCCCAGCAGCTGACCCACGTGGAGCTGGTGAGCAGGCCCAACCTCCCTCTGTCCAGACCCAGAGCCAAAACTATGGGGGCAGTCTCTGCACTGCTTGGCCCCCTCACCTGGCCCAGCCCCCTCATCTCAGCATAACCCAGGGCCTGGGCCTGTCACAGCAGGGCATCTCCAGAGGGCGCTGGGCTCTGGAGCAATGTCTCGCCTTGCCTGTCCTGGGGCAAGAAGCAGGAGGGCAAGAGAGCCCAGGCCTGGGGCAGAGGGATGGGTTCAAACCCTGGCTTTGACACCACCTGCTGTGTGATCCCCAGGACAAGTACCTTCCCCATGTAGGCCTCAGTTTCCCCATCCAGGACTCACCCCGACACACTACACCTGCCCCAGCTTTCAGAGTTGCCCTGACAAGCCCTTCCTTCTTGTGAGGAGAACCCCGGCCTCACCCCAACATGTTGGGCTCCTTGTGGATATAGAAGGCAGAAGGGAGGCTGTGGAGTGGGCTTTGTTCCTGTTAAAACTCCACCGTTCTTGGCGCCTTTATGCTTTCCAGGCACTACTCAATGCTTACATGCACTGTCTCATTTCATCCTCCCACTGCCCTGCCAGGTAGGTGCCATTATTATTCCCATTTCACAGATGAGGAAACCAAGGCCCAGACAGGTTAAGTGATTTGCCTGAGTTCACACAGCAGTGGGGGCAGAGCCAGGATTCAATTCTAACTCAAGAGCCCATGCTCTTAGCCACCAGGCCTCTTTGGAAGGGGCGGTCCCTGCTCCCTATGGGGCCGTTCTCCAGGTCCCAGGCACTGTGGCCGGCCTCAGGCGCTGGGGAGGGGAGTGGAAGGGCTGACTCTTTCAGGGAAGGGAGCATTGTGACAGCCCAGAACCTATGCCCGGAGCCCCAGAATGAAGGGCAGGTGTCCATAGGCCCCATAGGGAGGCAGGGGCACCCAGGGAGCCGTGCAGGCGCACCATGCGGGAACGATCCCCCTGCAGGAACGGCTGCGACACATCGGGCCTGAGGAGTTTGTCCAGGCTTTTGTGAACAAGGACCCTCTGGCCAGCACACAGGTAGGCTGTCCCAGCAGTGGCTCCCACCCACTGGTCCCTCTGGGGCATCCAGAGAGCATCAGCTGGGTGAGCTTTGGACGGGGACTAGAGCCGACGGATGGGGCGTGGAGGGACCCTGCTCGCTCCCCGCCAGCTCGCTGAGGGTCCAGAGCGCAACAGACGCTACAGCCCTGAGTGCCGGGATAGCCTGGGCAGGCGGGAAGTGCCCAGCGTGGTCACGCAACCGGCGAGGGCGTCAGGGCAGGAGGGACACCGGGCAGTCCGCGGCGAGAGCCTTGGGTCAGGCCGTGGCCCTGGGTGGGGATGAGGGTGGAGGGCGCGCCAAAGCGCTCCGGGACCCCGAGGCCCCTCCAAGTGCGTTTCGGTGGGCGCCGGTGCCCTCCAGCGGCCACGCCTTGAAGCGCAGGCTGGTGCGGGCCGCCCGAAACAGGTAACCTGAGCCCTCTTACCCTGGAGAGGAGTGGAGCGGTTACTATGGGCCGCCCTTAAAACACCGTCCCACACACCTGGATTTCAAGACATCGCCCATCTCTCTGAGCCAAACCAGCAGGGTGCCTGGTGTTTTAAAAAGTCGGCGAACTCCAAACCAAAACTGGAAAAATGGTACTTCTGCCCTCACGCCTAAAAAAAAGAAATGGTGCAAATTAAATTGGATAGCATCTTCATCTATCAGATGTGCAAAGATGAAGTAGTTGGCGAACACACAGTCGAAGTCAGTGTGTAGGGAAACACATTCTCCTACACTGTTGGGGGGATTGTAAAATGGGCACCACTTAGCGGGGTGCCTTGGCAACGGCATCAACACTTTAAAAGTACACCCTTGGCCCCAATGTTCCACACTTAATAATTTATCCTACAGATACACACACCCAGGTTCACAAAGATGTGTGTACAAAGATATTCTGGATACACCATGTTTACTATTACCAAAGACTGGGAGAAAACTACCTTATCATCCATCATGAGGACCAGATTAAAAAATTATAATAATCTATAAATGGAATGCTATGCAACTATTAAAAAGAATAAGTATGGAATAATCACCAAAATCCATTGTTGAGAGGAAAAAGTAGAGTGAACAGTGACAAGAGTATGTGACCATTTGTGTAACAACAAAAAAGGAAGGTGTATGTATACTTATATGCTTGACAGGTGCGTAAACCATCTCAGGAATACTGGTTGCTCTGGAGAGGGCAGTCCTGGAGCTGCACGTCAGAGATGGGACAGAGACTTTGCTACTTCTAAGATGTTTTGGGTTTTTTTGCCATTCTCAAGTATTACTTTTTATTGTGAAATATATCAAGATTACACATAACATTTATTTATTCACTCTACTGTAGATGGACATTTTAATTGTTCTCAGCTTTTTGAAATTATAAATATTGCTACTGTGAACATTCTTACACTTGTTTCCTGGTGTACATGGACGCACATTTCTCTAGGGCATTAGTTCTCAAATGTTTTGGTCTTAGGACTCCTTTTCATTCTTGAGAATTCTTGAAAACCTCAAAGAACTTTTGCTTATATGGGTCATATCAATCAGTATTTATTATATTAGTAATTGAAACATAATTTTAAGTGTTTATTCAAAAATAATAGTAACCTTTTACATTTTAACATAAATAACATTTTATGGAAAATAACTATATTTTCCAAAATAAAAAATTACTAAGAAAAGTGATATTGTTTTATAGTATTTTTACAAATCTCTTTAATGTCTGACTGAATAAAAGGTGTCTGGCTCCTCATATTTGCTTCTACATTACTCTCTTGGCATACGTTATATAGGTTGAAAAAAATCCAACTCAATAGACATGTAGTTGGAAAAGGGAGAAGTATTTTATAGCTATTTCAGATGATTGTGAATATTCTTCTTTGACACTACAGTAAACCTCAGCAAGTGGTAGCTTTTAAAGGTTAATTGCAATGTGGAATCTGAAAACACATCTATGAACTTTCTGTATTCTGTTACATTAAATATACATATTTCTTTTATATTGGTTAGTCTTGCACTTTGAAGAGTTCTTTTGCCCATGCATGATTTTGTAACTTCACATTTTGGTCATTTGGAAAATACAGGTTCATTGAGTTATTCAGATCTTCCAGATGTTGACACATTTCATTACTATGATATTTTACAATCACATTCATTAATATCACTGCCGGTCTCACTTGTTTAAAAGTCTTTAAATATTGGGAAG
This sequence comes from Dugong dugon, assembly GCA_030035585.1. Lineage (NCBI taxonomy): Eukaryota > Metazoa > Chordata > Mammalia > Sirenia > Dugongidae > Dugong > Dugong dugon. The sequence continues at coordinate 211,699,595 of CM057460.1, read as the reverse complement.
CTGTCACGCTGACAGAAATGGACACGTTTTATAAATTCCCAATTTTCTCTTGCAACCTTGGATTTTATCATTGGCAACAAATACTGTCAGCTGTTTTCCTTGAAGTGACAGGCTCATTTTCAAGAAAACATCTACCATATGCGGAAATCTGGATAACCATAGTTTGTCTGTCAGCCCTTCTTTCAAGTGAAAATGGTGTTCCGTGAAAAAAAAAAGTGGCTAGTTGGGCTCACAACTCAACTACGTAAGTACTTTTCCTCAAGACAACTTCGGTACACAGGAGTGCCTTATGTGTACTCTCTGTATCGTCACATAGAACATTAAAGACATGTACTCAAGGGTCAAAATTTAATAAAATTTAAGAAGTTTTATTGCCTCATCAAGGACATTCTTAAGTTACAGTGGGCTTCATATATATATATATATATACATATATATATATATTATATATATATATAATGTGGCAGTAAAGAATACAATGACCACTAGTATAGTTTGGTGCCTCCACTTGGTTTGTGCTAAAGCACCCGCAGTTTTACCCACTATTACTTTTGCACCATCAGCACAAATGTCAACATAGTAAAAAGGCAAATAACATCTTATTATTACAAAAATAGTTGTGCCCTTGTAGATCCCCCCAAAGGGCTCCAGGGACTCCCAGGGGCCCATTGACAACACTGAGAACTGCTGCTCTAGGGTATCCCTAGGAGGGGAATCACTGGATCACAGGGTGGGCACATGGTCCACTTTAGCTGGTAATGCCACATGAGGTTGCAGCCATGAACATGCCCAGCAGGAGTGTCTGAGAGTTAACCCCACTCCACATCCGCGGTAACACTGGCAATGGTCAGACTTTTAAGTTTTCGTTACGCTGTTAGGTTGAGCATCATTTCATGTATCTCAATCATTCTTGTTTGCTCTTCTATAAAACACCTGTCCCTGACTTTTGCTCAGTTTTCTGTTGGTGATTTGTCTTTTTCTTAATGATTTGTAGACGTTTTTAAATATATATTCTAGACAATAATCCTTCGTCATTACATGTACTGCAAATTTTCTTCTTTTAGCTGGTTGCTTTTCTTGTCATTATGAAGTCTTTTGATAAACAGGTGTTCTTCATTTTAACCCGGTCACATTTATGAAACTTTTCCTTGATCATTTTTTGGAATTTAAGAAATTCTTTCCTACACCCTACCTAGGTCATAAAAATAATCTCTTATGTTTTCCCACTACAAGTTTTAAATTTTGCTTTTCATGTTTAAGTCTTTGATCTATCTGGAATTGATTTTGTGTTTATAAGACTTGAGGTGGGAATTAATTTCCTTTTTTTCCCGCATACAAATAAGCAACTGTCCTGACCCATTTATTTATGTATTCCTTCATCCACTGGCCTGCCTGGCAGTCTGTCACTCTGTCATTTGCCAAGTTTCCATATCCATGTGAGTCTCTTCCTGGACTCCATTTTGCTCCATTAGTCAATGTTTCTGTGTGTCAATATAAAACAACTCGATTTGTTAACCCTATGTGTTCCAGAGTAGAACTGTGCTCCATAGGGTTTTCAATGGCTTTGACCTTTCAGAAGTAGATCACCAGGCCTTTCTTCCAAGGTGCATGTGGGTGGATTCAAACCACCAATCTTTCAATTAGGAGCCAAGCCCTTAACTGTTTGAGCCACCCAGGTACTCCTTATGTCAATGTACGTTGTCTTACAGTTTTCTGATTAGTCTTACTATCTGGTAAAGCAAATCCCCTAGGTTCTTCTTTCAGCATGATTTGGCTATTCTTGCCCCTTTGTTTTTGTTTTTGTTTTTTTGGTTTGTTTTCAATAAATTTTAGAATCACTTGTCAAATACTATGAAAAGCCCTATTGTGATTTTGTTAGAATATATGAAACTATAGATCAGTTTGGGAATAATTTAAATATTCATGATATTGAATCTTCCAATCCATAAACATGATATATCTCCATTTATATAGGTCATCTCTATAATATCTTTTAATAAAGTTTTATATTTTCTCCATAAAAGTCATAGAGATTTTTGTTAAGAATTTTTTCCCTAGGCAACTTATGCATGTTTTTTGCTATTATACATGGTATCTTGTTATATCTCCTAACTGCTTGTTACTAAAGACTATAATTTTTTTATGTATCAATTTCATATCTAGCTGTATGGTAAATTCTTGTTAATTCTAATAATTTATCTGTATTCTTTTAGGTTTTTATGTAGACAATTCTGTCATATACCAATTATATATAATCAATTATATCATAAGAATAAGGATTGGTAGTTTTGTCTCCAATCTTTATTCTTCTTATTTCTGTGGTAATCATAGAACAGAACCCTTCACTGATTTGAGGTGGACATGAATGATAGACCTTGTTTTTTAAGCCTCTGAAATATTGAGCTTTTTGGTTATTGCAGAAAAACCTAGCCCAATATGACTAATACAGTTTCTTTTTCTTGCTTAATATGTTAACTAGCAAGTCTGGTAGAACATTGAATAGAAGTGTTGATAACTGGTTTCCTTCTTTTCTCCTGATTTTAAAGGGAATGCTTTTAAAATGTCACAATAGAGTATGATGTTTGCTGTAGGGTTGTTGTTTTGTTTCATTTTTTAGATGCTGTATACCAGCTTAAGGAAGTACTCTATTCTTAGTTTGCTAAGAATTCTTATCCTGAACAGTTGTTGAATTTTATTTAATGCTTTTTCTGGACTTATTAACCATACAAGTTTTTTGTTTTATTTTCTCATTTAAATTGTTAAGTGATTATTTATATTAGTTTTTTTTTTAATGTTGAAATGCATTTCTAAGATAAACAAAACTTGGTGGTGATAATATCTTTTTCACGTATCTCTAGATTCAGTTGCTCATGATCTGTTTAAGCTGTTTGCATCTATAATCATCACTAAGATTGACCTGTTATATTCCTTTTTCACACTGTACTTGTCTGGTCTTTGTTTTCTCCTTCTCTGTTCTCTGCAAATAAGTTAAAAGATTGGAATTACCTGTTCCTGGAACATTTGGTAGAATTTGCCAGAGAAACTATTTCAGCTGATATTTTCTTTGAGAGATTTTGTTGTTGTTGTTGTTGTTGAGAATATATGTAGCAAAACATATATCACTTTAACAGCTTCTACCCTGGTGGTGTAGTGGTTAAGGCCACTAACCAAAAGGTCAGCAGTTTGAATCCACCGGGCACTCCTTGGAAGCTCTGTGGGGCAGTTCAACTCTATTCTGTATGGTCGCTATGAGTTGGAATTGACTGGACAGCAACAGGTTTTTTCGGAACCTATCCATTCCTGGCACAGGTGCTAAAATCTCCCATTGTGACAGTAGGATTCAATGTTTCCTTTTAGAGAACTTCACCTTTCTGACCAGTTTTACTCCTCACATTTTGAATCTGTGTTATTAGGGTGCAAACACATTTAGACTCATGGAATATTCCTGAAAAATTGAAACTTTATTGTGTATTCACTCTCTTATCTCTTGTAATGCTTTTTGTTTAAAGGTCTATTTTGTCTCACACTGATATAGCTATGTGCTATTTGTCACATAATACATTTTACTATCTGTTTACATACATCCTTGGGTTTGGGAATATCTCTTAAAAATAGCAAGTAGCTGAATTTTGTTTTAATCACAATGATTTGCTTTTGCTGTCTTCTGTTGTACTTTTCAATTGTCTTTCTTACCCTTTCTGTTTCTCTTTTCCTCCTTTATTGGCTTCTTTCAGAATAATAGATCCCACTTTCCATCTTCTTGACAATTTTAACTATCTTGTCAATTTTAACTTGCAAATTTAAGTTAACAAAAGTTAACAATGTTTACCTTCTTCTTCAAAAACATTAGGATCCAAGCGTGCTTTATTGTTAATCACTTCTATTTAACCTATATACTACTTGTCCAGGGTTTTATTTTTATCTTTTGTTTTTAAATTTTATTGTGCTTTAGGTAAAAGTTTATAGGGCAAATTAGTTTCATTCAAAAATTTATACACAAAATTTTTTGTGACATTGGTTGCAATCCCCGCAATGTGTCAGCACTCTCCTCCTTTCCTTCTCTACCCCAGATTCCCCATGTCCATTCATCTAGTTTTCTTGTCCCTTCCTGCCTTCGCGTCTTTGCTTTTAGGCAGGTGTTGCCCATTTGGTCTCATGTACTTGATTGAACTAAGAAGCACGTTCCTCACGTGTGTTGTTGCTCATTTTATAGGCCCATCTATCTTTGCCTGAAAGGTGGGCTTTGGGAGTGGCTTCAGTTCTGAGTTAGCAGAGTTTTATTTTTATCTTGATTGTTTTGACTCCACAATTTGGACATTATTGTTAATGTTTTATAAGATCAATTTTTTTTTAGATTTACTCACATTTATCTTTTTTTTTTTTTTTTGGCTCACCATTCCTTCTTGTATATCAAATCTTCCTACTCTGATCCTTCTACTTCTTTCCAAAAAAACATCTTTTAAGTTGTGGTGTACTTATAGAGTGGAATGTTCTACATCAATTAAAAAAATCATGTTTCCAAAGGATAGTTTGTGGCACAGGAAAATATTCGTGTGGAAAACCATGGAGATACATATATTGCACATTCCAAATTACATTTTTAAATATACAGAAAAAAGACTAGAAGGATACACGTTAAAACATTGGTATTTCTGCATGGTTTTGAGGTTTTCGACATTTTCTGGATTGTCTATAATGATCTTGGACTACCTTCATGTTCTCAAAAACTCAGAGTGTGGTCCTGTGTCTTTTCCAGCCCTGCTTCAGTGACAAAACTAATAACCTAGAGGCTTATGTGAAATGGTTCAATCGGTTGTGCTACCTCGTGGCGACTGAGATCTGCATGGTGAGTAGAAAGCCAGGGGGCCTGACCTGGCATTGCCAAAGTCTGCTGGAGGTTGGGAGGAGCCCATTTGGGAGGGACTGAGAAGGGTGTCTTGAGCCCCAATCAGTCTCCAAGCCCAGAGCCAGGCTGGACACCCCACCCCACCCCACCAGCACACTGGGTGTCACCCAGCTTTTCTGCAGTGACATTTCCCCTCTGGGTACAGCCAGTCATCAAGGGTGTCCAACACTGTCTGCTGAGGGGTGAAGGGTCAGTGGACTTCTACCCTACATGGCTCTGCTTCCTCCTGTTTGCCATTTGTCTTAGGCAGCCTGGCCTGCAGCTGGTTTTGTTTAACTCACTCAGGATTTAGAGGTAAAAATGATCCAACCTCAAAGACAAGAAGGCAGGAAGGGACAGGAAAACTGGATGAATGGACACAGGGAGCCCTGGGGTGGAAAGGGAAAGGGGGAGAGTACTGACAGATTGCAGGGATTACAACTAGTGTCACAAAATAATTTGTGTATAAATTTTTGAATAGGAAACTAATTTGCGCTGTAAGCTTTCACCTACAGCACAATAAAATTAAAAAAAAAAAAAAATGATCCAGCCTTTAAGAATTGGGAGATTGCACAAAAAGCATCCAGATCTCTGGCTCCTCCTGAAAAGCAGGAAGACCCAGCAACACTAGGCGGAAGTGCTTGTCACTGAGTTGCATCCTGCCTGGCCTCATCTCTTCCTTACAGCAGAGGGTTCCTCCTCGGAATTCCCTTTCCATCATGTGAAGCCCAGAGGGTTGCTTGTTTCAGGAGTAGATTGGAGGCAGCCTATGTCCCAGTTGGCTCTCCAGCAGCAGATGCTGAAACAGAGTTTAGGGTACCAATACCAGTTGCCATTGAATCAGCTCTGACACACAGCAAACCCATGTGTGTCAGAGTAGAACTGTCCTCCACAGGGTTTTCAGTGGCTGGTTTTTCAGAAGTAGATCAGCAGGCCTTTCTTCTGAGGCACCTCTGGATTGACTCAAACTTCCAACCTTTTGGTTAGCAGCCAAGCATGCTATTTGTACCACCCAGGGACTCCAGAGTTTGGGATGCAAGATGCTTATTAGGGGTTACCAGCAGGATTGCTCAGAGGGAGCAGCTGGTCTGTGATACAGACTTGACAAGGCCCAGGAAACCTGTGGGAGCTCTGAGTAGAATGTTTTCTGTGGGAGGGTACACTTCAGGCTGAAAGGTTTTGCCTTTGTCACCGGGTATGGGCTGCCATGTCAGACCTCAGGTGGGGCGGGCTCACTACCACTGAGGCCAGCCCTTGAAGGGGGATTTGGGTGGCACACCACTGCATCTATCATAGCATGTTTCTTTGTGGCAGTAAAGACTGTTCCCATGTTGAGCAGGCAAGCAAAATCTATCAGTGTAAAAGAATGCAACTCGAGGTACCGGGTGCATGGCCCACTTCCTACATTTACTTCACGGGCCTGGCAGCTGAGATGGGGATTCCCTGTGAGGCCTGCACTGAGCCCAGCGTCGGGCAGGGCTTCATCCCAGCCGGGGCCCAGGGAAAGGAGCACAGTTTGAGTCATCAAGAGGTGTGAAACCCCAAGCGCTTCACCATAACAGTCACGCGGTCATTTGTCACTGGACAGAAGCTGGTGGAGGGGCTGCTCAGGGTCAGGCCCCTGAGGGCCCGCAGCATATCAGGGTCAGTGTGTGGCCTTGGGGGGAGCAAGTTTGGCACTGAGAGGAAAGAAGAGAGAGCAGTGCTTTTTATTTCCCAGAGGCGGGTGTCAGAGGAGAGGGACTGCAGAGGAGCCATTGAGCGTATCCCAAAGGTGCCTCTTAGCACCTCCTGCTATGCCACAGGAGTCCCGCCTGGGTGCCCCCACCCCCAGCTCCTCCATGGCGGCAGGCTCTGTGCTGGCTCTGCTGTAATGTGCAGGGGACACCTTGAGCCCCCGGGCTGCAAACTGCCCTGGGCACCAAGCTTCTCAATCAGGAAATGGGCTGAGAGAAGGTGAACAAGGGCAGGTGGGAGCACTCATGCTGAGGCTCTGCGCCCTGTCCCCAGCCAGCCAAGAAGAAGCAGAGGGCCCAGGTGATCGAGTTCTTCATCGACGTGGCCCGTGAGTGCTTCAACATCGGCAATTTCAACTCCCTTATGGCCATTATCTGTGAGTAGACTGCCCAGGCCTGGGGCCCCCCATGTGAGGACCCCCCAGTAAGGTTGGAGTGGGCACAGCCAGACAGGCTGGTGCAGGCCAGGGACCTCCTGTGAGCAGTAGGTGGTCAGCATGGGCTGTGTGCAGGCCCAAGGTGGCCAGCAACCCACCTCCTCACCCCTGAAGTCCTGGGGGAAGTGTCCCTTTGAGGCAAGTCTAGCCCCTCAGGGTGCCTGGCAAGGGCTTGACAGTGTGTCATGTCTCCAGATCCAGGGAGAATGTCAGGGGAAGGGGGTGTCAATGTAGCCACTAATCACAGGGATGGGGCCAGAGTGGTGGGGACGGGGGCTCAGGATCTGCATACACAGAAGCCAGGCCCACCTCAATACAAGTCCACTAGCACCCACTGTCTAGCAGGCTGAGACCACCAACCAACCTCGACCCTAGTCAGGGTGCAGTCTGAGGGGTTGGGCTAGTGTAGGCCCCCTTCCCGTGGGAATGAGTGGGATGGTCAAGGTCTGAGCAGCCCTCATAGCGTGGCCTTCCACTTCCAGCTGGCATGAACATGAGCCCTGTGTCCAGGCTGAAGAAGACCTGGGCCAAAGTGAAAACGGCCAAGTTTTTCATCCTTGAGGTAAACAAGGGGGCTGGGCTGCCAGGTGCCACCAGCCGTTCCTTGGACAGAGCTGCCTAAATGTGTCCTGTTTCCTTCTAGCACCAGATGGACCCAACGGGGAATTTCTGCAACTACAGGACAGCCCTGCGCGGGGCAGCCCACCGCTCCCTGACTGCCCACAGCAGCCGGGAGAAGGTGGGTCAGAGCCCCGGCCTTCACAGCACCTGCTGTCTTCAGACCACCTCAGCCCTGGCGGGCTATATCAGGGGCCCTGGGTGCTGACTCAAAGGCCACCTCATCTGTCCCCTGCCTTTCTGCAGTATATGTTACTAGTCAGCCACAAAGCCTTGCTTGTATGGGGCACTCATCCCCTCCCAAAACAGGTCAGCCCACCATCAAGCAGCTCTAACTGATAGAAAGTGCTTCCTTGTCTGGGTCTGAAGACTGCACCTGCGGTTTTGCTATTTGTGGAGGCCACACAGAGTAAGGCCACTCCGTCTTCTGCCCACCAGTCCTTCAGAATCCTCATGCCCCTTCCCTCTCTCCTCCAGAGCCAGCACCCCAGTCCTGCCCTGCCATACTTCTCCACTTGGGTCCCTTTTATCCCTCAACAGCTCAATTTATCAGGGTCCCTTTGGTGTCCTATCAAACTGTGGTTTCAAGTACATAGGGTCTTACACCTCCCTTATTCTAAATGCAAGACCTTCATTAATGTGGCCACCAATCACGTTTACATATTTGGCTATGGCTAAACTAAGCTTCACTAAAACCTAAACTAAAATCTTTTCACAAGTCCTGTTCTTACTCATTTTCATTTGACTCTGATCAATTTTATTTCTCCTCCAAATTCTCCTAGTGGCCTCTGACACAGGAAACTGTGCCCAGGCCCTGGAATTGGAATGACCCTCTGGCTTAAAGCCTGTCCCCAACCTGATGATTAGAGTTGTCCATCTCCATGGAGAGTGTCTTAGTCATCTAGTGCTGCTATAACAGAAATACCACAAGTGGATGGCTTTAACAAAGAGAAATTTATTCTCTCACAGTCTAGTGGGCTACAAGTCCAAATTCAATGCATCAGCTCTAGAGGAAGGCTTTCTGTCTCTGTCGGCTCTGGAGAAAAGTCCTTGTGGTGCATCAGTCTCCCCTTGGTCTGGGAGCATCCCTGCGCAGGAACCTTAGGTCCAAAGGATACGCTGTGCTCCCAGCACTGCTTTCTTGGTGGTATGAGGTTCCCATGTGTCTCTGTTTGCTTCTGTCTTTTATATCTCAAAAGATATTGGATTAAGACACTATCCAATCTTGTATACTTCATCAGTATAACTGCCGCTAATCCATCTTATTAGATCCTAGTGACTGAATTTACAACACATAAGGAAATCACATCAGATTACAAAATGGTAAACAATTATACAATACTGGGAATCATGACCCAGCCAAGCTGACAGATATTTTGGGGGGACACAATTCAATCCATGACAGGGAGGAAACACCAAGATCTGTTGTGCCTTTTATATCTGGTCCCTTGCAGGAGCACTGGGGGAATTGGGTCCCTGCTGGGGTTTATGGAGGTCTGTTTTCCAGCTTGAAGGATAATAGGACAAATTGCTGTTCTTGAAATTCTAAGTGACTCTTTCTGGATTATGTTAAGTGGATATCAGTGTCAGGTGTTGGGAGCAGGCCAAGATAAGCATGCTTGTTCCACCCACCAGGTCTCCCTGGCCCACTACTCCCCACAGGTCCTACAGCAGGGGGCAGGTGGGCAGACACTGACCATGCTAATGTTCATGTCCTATCAACTGTCCCTTCCTGTGCATCTAAAAAATGCCTTGCTTTAGTAACTATGGGTCCCAGGAGGCTGATGTGGTGGGGGGTGGGCACACTAATAGGTAAGACCTCACAGCCCAGAGCAGGTAAGTCTGACCCCCAGGAGTTGGGATGCTGGAGCCTCGTGTCACTGAATGCTCCCACGTGCAGGCCATGTGACCTCTTTGAGTCTCAGGGGACACCTAACTTGTCCAGTCACACTTTGAGGGGGGGCGGAGCCAGGAAGCAAACCCAACCTATCTGGCTCTGAATCTCGTTGTCTTTGCATATCACCAGGCTGCCTCCCTTTTCCCTGGGGCATGGGTGCTATGCGACAGTCACAGGGGTGTTAGCATATGGCCCAGGAGTTAGACTGTGGAGTGGGGCTGCAGCCCTTGGTTTGAGATGTAAGTCATGGCACTGGCTCTCTGGACTATTTTCGTTCCATCCATGATGATGCAGGGTGGCTGTGGGGCAGGGTGGCCAGACTGGAACTTCATGTCCTGCACTCTGAGTCCCCTTCCAGCTCTGGGATGTCAGGTTGCTGTGTGTTTTGGTCTGGTGCCATTCTGTTGGTGAGTGACTTACGGAGCCTTGTGTTTAGTTTGGCTGCAGTCTCCTCTAACTTCCAGAGAGGAAGGGACCATGGGTCTGGCCCACCAAAGTTCTTCATAAATGGAAGAATGGGTGGGTGGGTGGGTGGGTGGAAGAAAGGAAGGATAGTTGGATGGATGGAAGGATAAAAGGAAGAATGTATGAATACAAGAATGGATGGATGGGTAGATGAAAGGAAGTAAGGAAGGATGGAAGAATGGGTGCTTGGAGATGTTCTCATAGCCTCCTGGTGCCTCCAGCTAAAGTCAGTGAGGCTGGAAATCCTCAGTGGTCATAGCCTTTTATGCTTTCTTCCTGTCTATGTCTGGCTCCCCTCTCCCCTGGTCTCTATCACCGGGCCCACTTAACACAGGCTTCTCTGGGTGAACTGCAGTCTTAACTGAGCTCTGGTTGAATTTCTCAGGTTCAGAAAACAGGTTTACAGTGATAAAGGGCCCCTTTGGTTCCCACAGGAGCAGGGAGACCAGCTAGGACACTAATGCCATTGTCCAGGCCTGATGTGGTGATGGCCAGGACTGGCGTGAAAGTGGTGAAGAGTGCTTGTATTTGGAAAACCCTGCCTTGCTGCGGACCAGCTCCTATGTCCCTCCCTCTAGGAGGGACAGACCCTTGAGGAGTTGTCCCTGTGTGCAAAGTCTCCCTGTCCTCAGTCCCTCTCCTGTCATGGTGCATCTCCTGTCATGGCGCAACTCTGCTCAGCCATTATGCATCAACGTTGGCTCCATGCCTAATGGAGACTCAGTACCAGTGGTGGTGGGGGCAGCAGACAGAGGCCACCCTCCTCCCAGCATAGTGAGGAAGCAGGCAGGACAGGAGCCCTGGGGCCTGAGCTATCTGCATCCTAGCCCTGCCTCTGCCACTTAACTGCTGTGTGAACTTGTGCAAGTTAGTTAACCTCCTTGGGTCTTGGTTTCCTCATCTGTAAAATGGGGGTCATAAGCACCCTGCTTCATAAGACTGTGGTGCAGATGAAATGTGCATATCAAGTTTAGCACAATGAAGCATTCACACCCACCACCAGTGCCTCTATGATGCACTGTAAGGTAAAAGTGAAGGGCTTTTTGGGAGCACAGACAAGGGCTAAATCCAACATGTTGTTAGTAGTTGCTGTTGAGTTGGCTCTGACTCATAGTGACCCCAAGCACAACAGAATGAAACATTGCCCCATCCTGCACCATCTTCACAATCATTGGTATGCTTGAGTCCATTGTTATGGCCACTGTGTATTTTAAGAACCTAGAGGGCTCATCTTCCAGAACTATATCAGGCAATATTCTGTTGTGATCCATAAGGTTTTCAATGGCTAATTTTGGGGAGTAGCTTACCAGGCCTTTCTTCCTAGTTTGTCTTAGTTTGAAAGCTCTGCTAAAACCTGTCCACCATAGGTGACCCTGCTGGTATTTGAAATACTGGTGGCATAGCTTCCAGCATCATAGCAACACATAAGCCACCACAGTAAGACAAATTGACAGATAGTGAAGGGCCAGCCTAGGGAGGAAAGACTTCCTGGCAAGGCTTCCATATTTTATGGGTTGTTCCCACAACTGTGTCAGGAATATGTCTCATACATCCTCAGTGTCCCCGAAACCCCAGCATCTGGAGCAGGGAAGACCTGAGCAAATATCTGAGGAATTGACATAAATCTAAGGTGACCAACTTATCCCATTTTGTCTAAGACTATTGAGCTCTAGCACTGAAAGTCTTGAATCCCAGGAAATCCCTCAGTCCTGGTAACCCCACTAAATCTGGGTTTAGTCTTGGGCCTGGGGGTCACTAACTGAGACCTTGGGCCAGGCTACCACTCTCTGGGCCTCAGATTCCCTATCTTCCCTGCCCAACTGAGCAATCCACGCTTCTGTGCCTCACAGCCTCAGCCTGTGTCCACTAGGATGGGGCATGACACTGAGCCAGAAATGCTAGGTCCTGGTGCCTAGTTCCAAGGGAACAGACAGCTAGAGGTTGTCTCTGGCTGGACTGGGAGCCCATGCTCCAGCTCTGGAGTCTGAGGACAGAGGAGGGAGACCCAGCTGGGCTCCCCAAGAGTGGTCTGTGCTGCCAGCAGCAAACAAGCCCACCTTGTCTAGGAGTATATAGTCAGCAGGTACACAGAGCAGACAGGAGAAGCAAGACATCTGACTGAGAAAACACAGCATATGTGTTCATAAGCCCTTCCCTTCAGATGGAGCAGGGGTGGCTTGGGGTCTTAACATAAGTGCTTCAGGAAGAGTTTCAGCATCAAGAAAGACGTAGGATGACAAATGTTAAGTAAAAAAGGGAGGTAACACGATTTGAAGGCAGATTGTTCACATCCCATGTGTATTTAACAGTGCACCCTGCATGGGCTGTTCCCCACCCCACCCCCAGATGAATGGAGCCATGGCCTGAGTCTGTGAACCTACCGGTGGGGTGGGCATCCACCTGTCTTGTCCACCAGGCAATGGAAGAAACAGTCCAAGGTCATTGTAACTGTGCATTGAGACTTTCCCCCAACCCCAACTTAAGGGGGAACGTTACCATATGCAGTAAGAGTTCAACCAGCACTGACCTCTGATGGGGCCTGAGAGGAAACACAGCCTGGCCCCAAGGTCATGGGGCCATTACTCCTTTCCGTAGTTTCCACACTGGCCCCCTGGTGTGCACAAATTAGCCTTATAACCCACGAAACCCCACAGGCTGTCCAGGCCTGCCTCAAAGTCTTCCGGTCCTCTGCCTCCTGGGCCGTGTCTGAGGCCAGCAGGCTAGGCCCTGCCTCAGTCCCTGGGCAGGTGGCTGGATGCTGGGAAGGCTGCCTCCAACCCTTGCCCTTCCCCCATGGGGAGGCCAGCTGGGGGCTGACCTGTGTCCTCTCCCTTCCAGATCGTCATTCCCTTCTTTAGCCTGCTCATCAAAGACATCTACTTCCTGAATGAAGGCTGTGCCAACCGCCTCCCCAATGGAAACGTCAACTTTGAGGTAGGAGCCAGGGCCCTGGTCAGCCTGGACCCAGTTAGATGGGCCCTGGAAAAGTCCCAGAGCAGGAATGCTGGCCATGAGCTGGTGACTAACAGGGAGCGAGCGCCAAGGCAGAGTGCCACAGCTCACAGCTAACTGAGCCGTTTCACAGCCAACATGGGGTGAGAGTGCCCAGGTCTCTTTGCCCTCCATTTTCTGGAGGAGGCAGACACACACACACACACACACACACACACACACACACACAGACTGATGAACGTGCTGACCCTGCTGTGAACCAGGCCTCAACACCCAAGGGATAATGCAGTCACTTGCAGCCCTGGAGGAGCTCCAGGGTGGAGGGAAAGTCAGACCCGTAGACCTCTAGTGACAACTGATGAGTGCTGTGATGGGGCCGTACAGGGTCAGTGCGGGGTCAGGGAGGACTTCCGAGGCAGGCTCTGAGCAGTGAAGAGGAACTTGTCAGGTGGAGGTAGGGTGAGCAGAAGGAAAGGAAACGCCTACTCCCTCACAGACACTCTCTGATGTCAGCTCACATGCCCCCTCCAGGAAGCTTACCTTGACCTCCCAGACAGAGTGAGGCCCGCCATCAGCAGGCTGAGCGTCTTCAGTCCCAGCCCCTGCCTCCAAGCTCCTCAGAAGCAAGGCCAGGCTGCTGATGCCACTCCACCTCCCAACTCTCAATATGGGCCCACCCAGAACTCAGGTCTCTGAGTGACCCTACAGTGGGAGGGGACTAGGCACAGTGGGTGCGAGGCCCAGGAGCCCTGTGGGTGCTGGGTGGTGGCAGCAGGGGTCCCTGAGTCAGACAGTGCCTGCCAGACAGCAGTGGTGCCCCCAATCCATAGAAATGAGAGCTGGAGAGCTGCCCCACACTGCTACTGGTGCTGGCCCTAGTAGATACCCAAGTGGATGTGAGGCTCCACCCTGCCTTCAACTCCAAGGGGCTAACAGCCCTGGGCTGGTCCCTCGCCCTGTCTGAGCCTCAGTCTCTGCCTCTATAAAATGGAGCTTCAATCATGGCCTCACAGAGGGGCTAGGAGGATCAACCATGACTGGCTCCATGCAGGTATCCTTGCTGACAGGGCTTATCAGGATCCAGACTGCACCAGGTGCTGAAGCCCTTGGCCGGAGCTACCCTCTGCTGGTGGGTCTCATGCTAACACCCTAGCCAACCTCCACACACTGCCCGAAGGCCAGATTGCTTCTGAGGGCCGGCAGATCTGGGAGGGTGTCTGGTCCAGCAGGCGAGGGGCCCCTGGCTCTCAGGGGCGCAGTACTCCTGAAGGAAGGGATTACAATCCAGGCTGCAGGGGACATGGATGAGGCTTCAGGGGCCCAAGGGGCCTGGGAACATGCTCCCCAGCGGACCCTGACACATAGCCTATCTGAACTGGTCCTCAGACCTGAGGCAGGTAGGAGACTCAGGGAGCAGGGCAGTGGGGGCCAGAAGCCAGGCCTGACCTGGCCACCAGGGCTGATCAAGGATGCCTCAGAGCAAGGCTTCCCTTGCTGACCCAGACCCCCATGAAGTAAGGTTTTAGGCATCCATATGGGGACTTTGGAGCTTGCTCCCCGCAGTATGCCTCACTGTGGCGGGTGAGAGGGCGGGTGGAAGAGGCCACACACCCTTCAGGGTGACCTCCAGGCTCTGGGTGTACCTCCATTCTATGTCTCTGACCCTGGCAGAAATTTCTGGAGCTGGCCAAGCAGGTTGGAGAGTTCATCACATGGAAACAAGTGGAGTGTCCCTTCGAGCAAGACCCTGGCATCACCCACTACCTGCACACAGCCCCCATCTTCAGTGAGGATGGTAAGGTGCCCTACGGCCTCCCTGACCCCTGGGGCCCTTAGTCCAGTTATCACTCAAGGCCCTCTGCTTGAGCAGGGCTACAACATACCAACCTCTGCTGGCTCCAGAAGGGAGCAGGGAAGGCCACCTGACTGGCTGGTCACCACTGCAGGTGCTCAAGATGGGGCCCAAGGAGCCATAGGTTGGGACCTCAAGGTCCCCAGAACCAGGGTCCCACTGGACATAGTTTGGACACTGGTGGGCATCGTAAATCTGAACCGTTCGTCTGTCTGACCCCAATTTCCTCATTAGCAAAATGGGGGTAATATAAGAACCATGCCCCCAGGGCTCACATGGGGATGGCCCGGCACTGGAATGACAGTGGTCTTTCCTCAGCTGGGTATGTGCATTGAGAGAGAGAGAAATACACTAGCAAGAGATGAGACATCTTTTCTAGAGAGTGCTGTTAATGTCTGTCCCCTCCCAGCATTCCCAACTGGTCATTTGTCAGATACAACAAATTCATTTGCAAATTGCTAAGTGGACAAGCCCCGAGGATCCCCCTTCTCCAGGAAAAGAAAGTGCCAGAGAAGGAAGAGCAGTCAGCAGGCTTTCAGTGGGGCAGAGTGCCCAATGGTTAGCTGCTCTCTTGATCCAGGACACGTGGGCTCCCAACCCACCCTGAGAGGCCCTCACTTGGCACATGACAGGCCTGGCTCCTTGTCACCGCAAGCATGTTACAAAGGGACCCACACCCGTGCTCACAAGAACCTTTTCTGCAAAAAAAAAAAAATTAGGGGGAAGGACTTTTTAATGATTTTGCTTTTGAATTATTAATACTTCCAAATTTGTTTTTGTTTTTTTTATATCTTGGAGTCAATAACTTTTTAGAGGGGGGTCTCACCCATATCTGTAGCACCCCCTCCCCTAAGAAGCTCAGCAGCCCAAAATACTAAACCTGATGGATAAACTAGCCCCAGGCTGCCCCCCTGCCCCCAGCAAGCTGTGTGGCACTGGGAAGTTTCCTTACCTCTAAGCCTCACCTGCTGCATCTGTAAAGTGGGGTAACGCGAGAACCCACTCCCCAGAGTCATGGTGAGAATCGCTTGAGTTGGCACACTGAAAGCCTGCAGGACTACACTCAGTCAATACTAGCTGTATCTGTTTTCTGTTGCTGCTGTAACAAATTACGACAAACTTGGTGGCTCAAAACAACATAAATTCATTCTCTTACAGTTCTGGAGATCAAAAGTCCAAAGTTGGTCTTAATGGACTAAAGACATGGTGTCAGCAGGGCTGGTTCCTTCTGGAGGCTCTGAGAGGAGAATACATTTTCTTGCCTTTTTCAACTTCCAGTAGCCGTTTGTATACCTAGGCTTGTGGGCCCTTCCTCCATCTTCAAAGTGAATCGCTCCAATCTCTGCTTCCATCATCACATCACTTTCTCCTCTGACTGACTCTGCCTGTGTCCCTCTTAATAAGGACCCTGTTATTACATCAGGTCCATTGGGATAATCCAGGATAATCTCTCCATATCAACATCTTTAACTGAATCACACCTGCAAAGTCCCTTCTGCCATGTAAGGTAATACATTCACAATTTCTTGGGATTAGGATGTGAATGCCAGCTGACCACACTATTGTGATGATTGTTATTATCATTAGCCAGAGACTTCTTTGTGGAATTTAAGCAGTAAAATGTACCAAAGGCAACCTCACTCAGAAAGAGGTGAGGGTAGAGATTCTGAGAGGTGGAGAGAGGAAGGCACACCAGCTAGGGATCGCAAGTCCTGAGAAATGAGGCAGTAGTGAGTTCCTTGGGCTTTCTTTTTGCCTCATGTATCCAAGAACTGGAGCTGAAGAAGACAGCAACCCAGAAACACCAATGGCCACAGACCAAAAAAAAAGCAACCACATTAAAAGCCTGTTCTTTCTAACTGAAGGACCAAGAAGGGGACAGCCTAGCAAGACAGAAAACTTTTAGGCAATAACTGCTATAGTCCAGATAAACACCACAGAAAGAACTGTGGCCCCAACCCTACCCATGCCAGCAAAGGCCTAGTGGAGAGCCTAGACTTCCGCCTTCGCAAGAAAGTAACAAAGTTCCCAAACACCCCCACTAGGATGGGGTCAGAGAAGGCTGAGTAGAGAGCCAGGTCTTTCATCCCACTGGGTGGTAACAAGACCATCCCCACTGTGGTTTCAGTGGAGACCATGTGGGGAAACTAGACTCCCACTCCTAACTAGCAATAATGAGGAGACCCCAATTCAGCTATAAATGGAGGCTGAGTAGGGAACCTGGACTTCTACCTCCACCTGGCAATAATAAAGTGGTGCCTCACTTCCCCTTCTGAAGCAGTACCAGAAAAGCCAGCCAAAACACAAGATTTCAATAAGATCCAAAGTCTCATAACATACTACAAAAATGTCCATGTTTCAACCAAAAATCATTCATCAAACCCAAAACCAGAAAAATCTCAAACTGGGTGGAAAAAAAAAATCAATAAATGCCAACACAGAGATGACAGAGACATTAGAATTATCTGACATAGATTTTAAAGCAACATAATAAAAAAATGCTTCAACAAGCAATTATGAACATGCTTAAGACAAATGAAAATGCAGAAAATCAGAAAATAAATAGTCTCAGCAAATAAATAGAAATTATGAAGAAAAACCAAATGGAAATTTTAGAATTAAAAATGCAATAACTGAAATAAAGAGGAAAAAAACTCAGTGGGTGGATTCAACAGCAGAATGGAGGGGACAGAGGAAAGAATCTATAAACTGGAAGTTAGAACAATAGAAATTGCCCAGTGTGAAGAACAGAGAGAAAATAGACTGAGCAGGAAAAATAATTAACAGATCCTCAAAGACCTTTTATAACAAAAGATCTAACATTCATGTCATCAGAGTCCCAGAAGGAGAGGGAAAAGAGGGCAGGGTTAAAAAGGTACTCAGAAATAATGGCTGCGAGTTTCCAAATTTGGCAAAAGACAAACTTACGGACTTAAGAAGCTGGGTTAACCCAAGCAGGATAAACCCAAAGAAACGCTGTAAGATCACAGGATGCAAGATTATTGTTGTCGTAGTTGCCATCAAGACTCATGATGACCTTACGTATAACAGAACGAAACATTGCCCAGTTTTGTGCCATCTTCATGATCCTTGGTATGTCTGAGTCCATTGTTGTGGCTGTTATGTAAATCCATCTCATTGAAGATTTCCCTCATTTTCACTGACCCTCTACTTTATCAAACGTGATGTCCTTTCTAGTGAGTAGTCTTTGTTGATAATGTGTCAGTGATGAGCTGAAATCTCATCATCCTTGCTTCTAAGGAGCATTTCAGTCGTATTTTGGATTACACAGATATCAAATCGACTACATCTGTGGAAAGAGACGACAGAGAAGCTCAATATCATCAGTCAAGACAAAGCAAGGGGCTGACTGCAGAACAGACCATCAATTGGTCATGTGCAAGTTCAAGTTGAAGCTTAAGAAAATCAAAGCAAGTCCATGAATATGACTAAAATATGACCTTGAATCATCCTGCCTGAATTTAGAGAGCATCTCAAGAACATATTTGACTCACTGAAAACTTGTGACCAGATGAGTTGTGGGAAGACATCAAAGACCATTACACATGAAGAAAGTAAAAGATCATTTAGAAGATGCAAGATAAAGAGGAACAAAGAAAACGTCAGCACCACAAAAAGAAGCACTACAAAAAGCAATCCCACTTCTAGGAATATATCCTAAAGAAATAAGAGCCGTCACACAAATAGACATATGCACACCCATATTCATTGCAGCAGTGTTCACAATAGCAAAAAGATGGAAACAACCTAGATGCCCATCAACAGAAGAATGGATAAACAAACTATGGTACATACACACAATGGAGTATTATGCAAAGATAAAGAACAATGATGAATCTGTGAAGCATCTCATAATATGGATGAAACTGGAGGAAATTATGCTGAGTGAAATAAATCAATCAAGAAAGGACAAATATTGTATGAGACCTCTACTGTAAAAATTCATGTAAAAGTTTACACACAAAAAGAAACAATCTTTTTTGGTTACAAGGGATGGGAGGGGTGGGGTGGGAACTAAACAGACAATAGATAAGTGGTAACTGTGGTGAAGGGTACGACAGTACACAATACTGGGGAAGCCAGCACAGCTTGTACAAGGAAAGGTCATGAATGCTCCATAGACACTTCCAAACTCCCTGAGGGACTGAATTGCTGGGCGGAGGGCTGTGGGGACCATGGTCTTGGGGAACATCTAGCTCAATTGGCATAACACAGTTTATAAAGACAATGTTCTACATCCTACCTTGGTGAATAGCATTTGGGGTCTTAAAAGCCTGTAAGCAGCCATCTAAGATACTCCTGGTCTCACCCCTCTGGGAGCAAGGGAGAATGAAGAGAACAAGATACAAGGAAAAGATTAGTCCAAAGGACTAATGGACCACAACTACCACGGCCTCCACCAGACTGAGTCCAGTACAGCTAGATGGTGCCTGGCTACCACCACTGACTGCTCTGACTGGGATCACAATACAGGGTCCTGGACAGAGCTGGAAAAGGATGTAGAACAAAATTCTAACTCACAGAAAAAGACCAGATTTACTGGCCTGACGGACTGGAGAAACCCTGAACGTATGGTCCCCGGACACCCTTTTAGGTCAGTGGTGAAGCCACTCCCGAAGTTCACTGTTCAGCCAGGGATTGGACAGCCTCATAAAACAAAACAGGACTAATGAGGCACAGCAGTCCAGGGACAAGGACTAGAAGGCAGGAGGGGACAGGAAAGCTGGTGGTAGGGAACCCAAGGTTGAGAAGGGACAGTGTTGACATGTCGTGGGGTTGTTAACCATTGTCGTAGGGTAATATGTGTACTGTTTAATGAGAAACCATTTGTTCTGCAAACCTTCGTCTAAGGTACAAAAAAAGAAAAGAAAAAAGAATTATCTATGTGAGAACAAATTGACAACGGCAACTCAGAAGGTTTGATGGGAAGCCTCGGGGACAGTGAGTTGAAGATAATGGTGATGGAATAATTTGGAAAAGGATAGTGAGAATAGCAGCACAACCGGAAGAATGTAATTGATGTCGCTAACTTGTACACGTAGAAACTTTTGACATGGTCTAACTTTGGCTATGTATATTTTCACCAAAAAAAACGTTCTCCAAGGTCAAGAAGGGAGAGTGTTGACATGTCGTGGGGTTGTTAACCAATGTCATAAGACGATATGTGTACTGACTATTTAATGAGAAACTATTTGTTCTGTAAAACTTCATCTAAACTACAATAAAAAAATTTTTTAAATGATGCAAGATAAATATACAAAAATCAATTGTATTTCTATGTACTAGACACATACACAAAAATTAAAATACAATACTATTTACAATCACTCAAAAAATGAAATACTTAGGTGTAAATCTAACAAAATATGTATAGGACTCGTATGCTAGAAACTACACAATGCTGATGAAAGAATTCAAAGAGGATATAAATAAATGGAGAGACATACTGTGTTCATGGAGTTGAAAACTGAGCATAATAAAGACACACATACACACACACATACACATGGAAGACAGATGCCATGTGATGAGTGCCAAGAAACCAAGGAATGCCCAAGGCTAAAGACAAGAAAGTAATCGACATGGCCAAGACCCTGATTTGGACTTGTAGCCTCCAAACTGACAACAGTTTTAAAGCAATTCCTATCAAAATCCCAGGAAGATTTTTTATAGATATAGACAAGATTATTCTAAAATTTATATAGAAAGGCAAAGGAACTAGAATAGCTATGACAACTTTGGAAAGAGGAATAAAGTGGGAGGAATCATTCCACCTGATATTAAAAGCTAATATATAGCTACTGTAATCAAGACAGCATGGTTTGTCAAAGGATAGACACATAGATCAATGGAATGGAGTGGAGAAGCCGGAAAAAGACCTACACAAATATACTCAACTGATTTTTGACAAAGGTGCGAAAGTAATTCAATAAAGGAAATACAACTTTTCAACAAACCATGCTGAACAATTGAACATTCACAGGCCAAAAAAGGAACCTCAACCAAAGTCTCACACGTTATGAAAAAATTAACTCAAAATTGATCACAGACTTAAATGTAAAATGTCAAACTGTAAAACTTTTAGGAAAAAATCATTGGGATCTAGGGCTAGACAAAGAGTTCTTAGACTTGACACCAAAAGCATGATCCATAAAGGCAAAAATTGATCAGCTGGACTTACAATAATCAAAATTAAAAACTTTTGTTCTTCAAAGGACCCTGTTAAGATAATGAAAAGATAAACTACAGACTGGGAGAAAATATTTGCAAACCACATAAATAACAAAGGGCTAGTATCTAGACTCAACATGACTCAATAGTAAAAGAAAATCAGCAAAAGACATGGAGAGACATTTCACCAAGGAGGATACACAGATGGGTAATAAGCACATGTAAAGATGTTCAACATCATTAGCCACCATTAGGAAAATGTAATTAAAACCATGATGAGATATCACTACACACCTATCAGAATAACTAAAATAAAAACTAGTAACAACACCAAAAGCTGGCAAGGATGTGAAGAAAATGGATCAGACATACATTGCTGGTGGGAATAGCCACTCTAGAAAACATTTGGCAGGTTTTAAAAACTAAACTTGGAACTACCATAAAAAATACTCCACAACTACCATATTGCCCAGTAATTACACTCTTGGGCATTTATCCCTGAGAAATGAAAAGTTACGTTCACACAAAAACCTGTACGCAAGTGTTTATGGCAACTTTATTTGTAATAGCCAAAAACTGGAAACAACCCAGATGTCCTTCAGCTGGTGACTTGTTAAACCAACTGTGGTACATCCATACCATGGAATACTACTCAGCAATAAAAAGGGACAAACTATTGATACATGTAACAACCTGATGAATCTCCAGGGAATTATACTAATGAAAAAAGCCAATCCAAAAATGTTACAGATGTTATGAATTAAATTGTGCCCCCCCCCCACACACAAAATATGTGTTAAATTTCTGGCCCTTGTACCGTGGATGTAATCCTGTTGGGAGATAGGGTTTTCTTTGTTATGTTAATTAGGTCTTACCCAGGTATAGTAAGTTCTAAATCTAATAACTTTTAAGTTATAAAAAGAACAGATTACACACACACACATATGCACGTGCGCCAACACACGGAAGACAAATGCCATGTGATGATCACCAAGGAATACCCGAGGCTACTGACAAGGAAGGAATCGACATGGCCAAGACCCTAATTTGGACTTTTAGCTTCCAGAGCTGTGAGGAAATAAATTTTTGTTCTTTCAATCCACTCACTTATGGAATTTGTGTTACAGTAGCACTAGGTAACTATGATACATCCTGTATGATTATTTTTATATATAACATTCTTGAAATGACAAAATATACAAATGGAGAACAGATTAATAGTTGGCAGGGGTTAAGGATGGTGGAAGTGGAGGAGAAATGGGTGTGGCTATAAAAGGGCAACATGAGGGATCTTTGTGGTGATGGAAATGTTCTGTATATTGACTGTATTGATGTCAATATCTTTTTTAATTTTTTATTGTTGTAATTAAATGAAGTTCACATTTCAAGTTAGTCTCCCATACAAAAAATTTTTTTTTACATACATTGTTATGAGACCCCAACAGCTCACGCCGTTCTGCGACAGCACACTCCTCCCCTCCGCCCCCGATTCCCCATGAACATTCAACCAGCTCCTAACTCTCTCTGCCTTCCCCTCTCACCTCTGGACAGAAGCTGCCCCTTTGGTCTCTTGTATCTACTTTGATGTCAATATCTTGATTGTGATATTGTATCCTAGTTTGCAAGTGGTTACCATTAGGGGAAACTGAGTAAAGGGTTTCTCCTATTATTTCTTACAACTGCGTATGAATCTACAATTATCTTAAAATAAAAACTAATTTTATAAAAGCAGGTCTAGTTGTGGGCATAGAACAGGTTATTGTCATCAATCATAATTGCCTAATTTCCCTTTGTTTTCTCTCTAGGTCTTTATCTGGCTTCTTATGAAAGTGAGAGCCCAGAGAACCAAACAGAAAAAGAGAGGTGGAAATCTCTAAGGTGAGTCTGTGCTCCAGGGCAGGGCCTGGGGGTAGAGAGAGAGGTTTGGGGGTGTGTGAGGCCAGTCCAGGGCCAAGGAGCCTCAGAGATTCCTGTCCCTCAGCCTCCTGGGGGCCCACATCATGTGGCCAAAACCAGGTGAAATTTGCACTGCAGATTAGTAACTAAACACAATTAATCCCGTGCTAGGGACTGCTCAGAGGCCCTGTTCTTCTGCCCCTTGGGCATGGCAGCCCCACCTGTAAGCAGGTGCATAACTTGCTTACTGGTTAATCCACCCCTAGGTGGGGGGCAGGGATGAGGTTGGGAACATGACCCCCTCCAGGGCTGGTGGCCAACTCCCAGTCCATATTTGTGTGCCAGAAAGTGAGACACACACCATCTCCTGCTTTGTTGGGCATGTGAACACAGCCAAGCGCAGGGCAGGAATGATTTCACAGCAAAGGGCTCTGAGAACTAAGTCCGAAGGGTTTGCAGAACACCCCTGTCAGGTGGGAGTGTATGATGAGGACGTGCCAGGGGCTGAGGAGATGAGTAACACTGGGGCAGAGCACCCAATGGCCTCACCACTCTCCAGTTCATTTAAATCTGCAGGTCCTCTATTTTGGGGAAGACATGAGAAGCACCAAGCTAAAAGAGGAGGAAGAGATGGAGTCAGCAGAAGCCTCCTGCAGCCCAGTCTCAATGGCCTGGGGGGCTGAGATGTCAGCAGTGCCTCCTGACTTTGCAAACCATGATCCCGTGGCCCTGTGGCCCGCCACAGTAGCCATGTGGGGTGCAGGAGACCTTTTGTAACCTCAACCCTGGCAGGGCCCTGGGCCTGCCACACCAGACATACCGGGTGGCACATGCCCAGAGGTCACGTTGCTGATCAGTGTGTCTACCCTTGGCAAGGACACGGCATTGCCTTCAGAGGGTCGGGCAGCTGCAACTGTGCAATCTCCCTGAGTGATGTGTGCCACGGAGGCTGACACACCTACAGCCTGTCTCCTGGCAGCCTGGGAACCTCCACAGCCCCAGCAGGTACCATAAAGAGATGTGAGACCGGCTCAGAGCTCCCCGTGGCCCCCAGCATCCTGCTAGTGGGCCCCACCCCACCTCTCCCAATGGGCTTGTTTCTGCAGCTCTGTGCACCCCTCCCCTGGGTCCTGCTGGTCTCAGGGGATGGCTTTCTAGTGATCAATGGCAAACCGGTCAGCAGGACACATCTGAGAAACGGAGTGGACAATGCATACATTACAATCTTGCCTCCCAGCTCCCTTGTATAAACACACATTCATACATCCTTGTAAACCATGTCCACACACTGTTGTCTCTGAGCCTGGGGGGATCTTCTGCCAGGATGCAGGGTCATGTCCCAGTGCAGGTCTGGAAATGTGGTAGCCATGGTCTAGGACGGGGCATGGTAGCCGTCTTTACTCCAGAGACCCTGTGTTGTGCTGGCAGTGCCTGTCACACAGTAAATAAACCTTCAGTGAATGGGTACTGACAGCCCCTCATGTAGCCAGATTCCTCTCTCCAAGGGTGGGGCTGGAGCCAGCAAGGCACCCTCAGCCACTGCGAGGCATGGGGCCCCAACTCCAGTGTCTGTATCAGGAAGCAAACAGATCAGCCAAGCAGCTAGCATGTGATTACATCACCCAACCAGGAAGTCAGGGAGGGGGATGTGCACCCCCTCCTTTGGTCAGGGTGCCCTCCTCCTGGGTCTCCAGGTGCTGCAGGGCCTGCTGGGCAGAGCAGAGGGGCCTGTTGGGGATGCAGTGACCCACACTGGCTGGCTTCTTGGCCCCGCTCAGTACCAGACTTGGCTGTCCTGGCAGCACAGCCTTAGGTTCCATCTGGGACACAGGCAGAGGCAGGGCCACCAGCACTCCAGGTGCTTCACCTGGCTCCGGAAATTTTGCCTGAGTAACCCCAGGACTCCAGCAAGGCCCCGGAACCACCAGCAGCCAGCAGAGGCATGGGAGCATAGCACATTAGAGTGGAAAGGAATTCGCTCCACACCCAGAGCAACTCCCCCCGCCCACTGCCCCCATTCATCTCAGAGACCCCAGAGGGGCAAGTTGTGCAGGGAGCCGGCGGCATAGGGGGAACTGGACTTCAGCTGAGCCCAAGGCTCTTTCCCCTCATCATACCACATACAGCTTCTGACAGAGGCACTCAGGCCAAAACCAAGGAGCCTTGGGGATCCCTGGAGCTGGGCTAGAACCACTTCCCCTAACCCCGTCCTTACCCAGCACCCTCCCTCAGTCCTTGGCATTTCCTTAGGCTACATTAGAAATGACCTTCTGCAGACATCAGCAGGGACTGTCCCTGCCTCCCAGTCACACTGAGTGCTGCCTGTCAGGGCCAGTGGCACAGAAGGAGCTATGCCCAGCTTGGAAACACATGCCAGCAGGTCAGGACCAATGACCACAGAGCTCTAGGAGGCCCACCTAGGGCCTGGGTCCGGGCAGAGGAGGCTGTCTCCTGCGCTGGCCGTAGAGACAGGACCCACTGGGGGCTCCCAGATCAGCCCAAGTGCCCAAGGCCATGCTGTACACCTGGCTCCATCTCCTTACGCCTGAGCTCCTCTGTGCAGGGGCCTGTACGGAAACCCGAGAATCCTGAGCTCAGGAGGCGGAAGTTGACGGGCTTAGAACATCTTAGCACAGTGTAATGGGCTTCACTGGACCAAGCACCATCAGCCATCACCCTGCGTCGTGCAACCCCTCACGCAGGCCCAGGAGCCTGGCTCTCACACGGGTGCCATGCCCCCGCAACAGCAGCTGCCCTGGCTCAGTCCTCTGTTTCTGCAGGGTGATCAGGTGGTCACAGCAGCCTCCTCCCTGGCCATGGGGAGCATGAAAGGATGCTGGGAAAGCAGTACGTGGCCCGCAATAGCAACACTAGTGACTGTGTTAATAAAGGGTGGGGCCCAGCCCTACTGCCTCAGGCCTTGCACATGCTGTTCCTGAAGCCTGGCATGCTGTTCCCCACCCTGTCAAGCTAGCTGGTGCTGCAGCCTCAGGTTCAGAGCCCCTTTCTGGAAGATGATTAGCCCCTCCACACCTGCTCCCTCCACCAGGCACTGTCGCTCTTGCCCTGTGGAGTGCCCAGCAGTCTGCCAGCCCTCTGGTGACCCAGGCACAGTGGGTGTCAGGGGAGGATGAAGGTGAGGCCTGGGCTCTCCAACACTCACCCACAGCTGGTGGAGGGGTCCTGGGCAGCCCACAGCCAGCCCAGCGGTGACCACAGAGTGGATGGAGGTGGTCAGGCTGAGCGGGCTTATATCAAAGATCATGGAAGGGGCCCTCTGAGAAGCTGCTGGGTGACAGGCACAGGTACAGCCAGGAGGATTGCCATCCCCCGACAGCTGCCCAGTAGCCCTCAGGTGGGGCTCATTATACCCCTCCTCCAGGTGCAGCCTCAGAAGCCAGAGAGGAATGGGCCTTGCTCACACCTGGGTCACATGCACCACCAACCCCATGCCAAGACTCTTGGCCCTTCCTGTAGAAGTCCCTTTAACCACCCTGCCATCCTGGCCTCAGTCCCTATGACTCCCACATGACATCACCTGTGAGAAGCTTGGGTAGAATGGCCCCAGGGGTCTGTGAGGCAGGTGTCAGTGGCACAAGTGGGGCCCAGAGTGATGCCCAAGGAAATGGCCCAGCACCTGGTGAAGGGAACTCCCAACACGCAGGCAAGGGGTTTGAAGCTGCCAGGGGCTGTGACCATGTCACAGGTGCCTGGGCCTACTGGCTTGGGACTCCTGGAATGGGCAGCAGCCCCACTGTGCCCAGGAGGTCAGGGAGGGCACATGGCTGTCTCTCTCCTTCATTGCCTAGAACTTTCCTCAGGAAGGTTCTCCCTAGATGGGATTTGGCCTCAGAGGCCCCTGGGCCCAGCTGGAATTCAGAATAGATCCATTTTCACATGGATGCTTCTGTGAGTCTTCTGAAGCTCCTCCCCCACATTGCCATGTCACTGGGGACCCCTCCCCACAAGCAGTTCCCTGGTCAAGGGTGTCTTTGCCAAAACCAGCCACCTATCCCAGGAATCCAGCCTATTCAGGCCTTCTGCCCACACCTGTTCATCCCACCTGGCAGCCCTTCCAGCTTGGACCTGGATGACACCAGGCAGTTCTCATAGGCTTGGCCACAGGCCCCTTCCCCTAACACCTCAGGGACAGACAGATGGCCACTGATGTGACCCCTGCCTTCAGATCTCCCAGGCAGGCATTGGACCTCAGTCCTCTGCATCCCCTCACACTGCAGGGTTCATATGAGGCAGGCCCACTCCTACCCTTTCAAAGGATTATGAGCCAGGTAACGGGCTCTCAGCCAAACACCACAGTTGAGATGTGCTTTAGGTGTGTCTTAGGCTGGGTTCTCTAGAGAAGCAAAACCAGTGAAAAAGCAAAATTCACATATATGTGAGAGAGAGAGATTTATCTCAAGCAAATGGCTCACACAGTTCTAGAGGCTGGAAAGTCCCAACTCCATGAGTCAGGCATCAGGCTGGAGGCTTCTCCTGACTCACGTAGCTGCAGGGGATGACAAATCCAAGATTGGCAGGTCAGACAGCAGGTTACTGGCTCACAGGCTGCAGAGGCTGACAAATCCTAAGATCAGCAGGACTTGCTAGCTCAAATCCCGAGAACCAGAGGTGAAACGACGACAAGCTGGATGCAGGATCTGGAGTGATAGCCTTGCTGGAACATCCATTTATATACTGGAGGCAGGCCACACCCCCAAGAAAACTCCCTTTCAATTGATTGGTTGCTTATAGCAGATCTCATCATTACATAACTGCCAAACCACTGAGAATCATGGCTCAGCGAAGTTGACACACAACCTTAACCCTCACAAAATGGGACCTCCATCATATAGCCCGAAACAAATGTTCACGGCAAGCACCCAGCCCCAGGCCAAGTGCTTTACATGCAGCAAAGCAAACCCCATAAGGTAGCAGCTATCACTACCATCCTTGGTCAGTTATTAAACAGAGGATCAGAAACCAAAGCCACTTGCCCAAGGACACCCCACTCATAGGGATGGGGCTTTGATTTACCAGGGTTCATTGGCCTCTAGAGCTCTGCTCCTAAGGGCTGCTCTGGGTAGTGAGAAGCAAAGTGGAGGGGAGGGGCTCTAAAGATTACCAGGTTTCCCACAGTCACAGATACAATAACACACCTCTCTCCTCTGCTCAGACTCCCTTCTCTTTTGTGGCAGCCTGGTATCCCCTGGGATTTCAGGAGGGCCCTGCAGTGTCTCATATGTGCTCAAGACAAGGAACCCCATCCCCCCCTGCCAGTTCCTCTCCTTCAGAGCCCTCAGTGTGGTACCTATGGGCACACACCCTCTAACTCAGGGCTGCAGCCCTCTGTGAACCCTGTTGGGCAAAGCCACACCATGCCCCCAGCAGCAGGTGAGAGAAGGTCTCACCTCCTAGCATGCCACTCTTTGTTACTCCTGGTCACCAGGCATCTAGGTTGTGTAGCTCATGTCCTGCTGCACAGTGTCTTCAGTGAAAATGACTCTGTCCATGTTTACTCACCAGGATTCAAGTGGGTGTCTTGGAGCCATGGGCTGGGAGACAGAATTAACAGGGAGACCTTGAAACACAAGTAGAAGAGGCCTCTCAGCCACAAGTGCGCCCTTGCCTCCTTTGGCATCCCACCCAGGGAATGAATAAAGCTGAGGCATAAACTTGAACCCCACTACAGACCAACAGACCTTTGCCAAGTGAACAAGCTGAGAAGACATTCAGCTAAGAAGGAAGAGGAAGAAACTGGGTGTGTCAGGACAGAAAGCAATGGCAGGAAAGGCCTGCAGAGGTCAGGGATGGCTCTGCCATGCAGACCAAGGGCTTCAACTTTACCCTGAAGGCTCTGGGGAGCCACTGAAGAGTTTTAAGTGGAGAGTAGGGGAAGTAACATGGTAGATTTTAGAAAGATCTCTCTGATACTTTTTGATCCAATAATTCTGCTCTTGTAATCTAACCAGGAAGGATTACCCAATAAGCAAGGTATGCACAGGCTTAATTATGCTTAGTTACTAAACTGTAGTGCACAATTTCACCTGTTTTTCACATTGTTGACATGGTGAAACCCATGTGAAATTGTTCACTTCAGATTAGAAAATCAACACAATTAAGCCCGTGTTACCTTGCTTACTGTAAGCCAGTGCATACTGTGCTTACTTGTTAATCTGCCCCTGAATCTAGCCTATGACTTGGAATCGACTTGATGGCACCCAACAACAACAATCTAGCCTAAGGAAAAAAATCTGAGATTGGCACAGCATTTACATAATGGAGACGTAACTAATGGCAAATGTTATTCCTGTTCCTGTAACAGTGCGTGGATTTTGCTCATCAACCCAGCCCGGCAGGCTGGGGAGCCCAGTCAGATACCCCCACCGTAGAGGAGCCACTACTGAGCCTAAGTGTGAGACCAGTGTTTTCTGGTCTATGCATGCCTGCCTGACTGCTGGCAGTGAGGTGCCACCTAGGTAATAAGATTACGCAGTAGACAGATGCACTTTTCAATGAATTTATTCATTCCTGTTGCTATTGTTGGCAATTATATCCTTTTAATTTAAATAATTATTTACTTTTTTTGGAATAAGAAAAGTAAAACAGCAATCTAGAGCAAAGTTTGGTTTAGACTAAGCTCTCTAAACTCTAAAATATACTTCTATGTCTTTACAGTTAATCTTTCGATTCCACACACCAAGGCATTTGGCAGAGAGACCTGCTAGGAGGCTGTTCTCTTATGTAGCTATATCTTATGAGGCTTTATCGCTTAAAGCCTGATGCAAGCAAGAGTACGTGGTAAGCTGGATCAGAATGGTAGCTGGATCAGAATGGTAGAAGTGGATGTGTAAAAGGTGATCATATTTGGAATGTATTTTGAAAGGAAAGACAGCAGGATTTGAAGATGGAGTGTAAGTCGAATGTGAGAGAAAGGGAGAAGTCGATGTGACTGTAAAATTTTTTCTCAGCAAAAAGTAGAGTTGCCGTTTACTGAGATGTGGAGAGACTACGGGAGGAAGAGGATTGGAGAGGAAAATCGGGAACTTGATTTGGAGCACGTTCAGGTTGAGAAGTCCATTAGACATGCAAGTGAAAATGCTGAGTACAGATTGGAATCACACAATTCTGGGGTTCAGAGAGAAGATCAGGCCTGGGTATATAAATTCAGAAAGCTTTAAAGTGAAAATTGCATGTAGAGCCAGGGGCTCAGAAACCATCTACGGAGTAATGTAGATAGAGAAGATAAATGACACCTGGGGCATTCAAATGTTTACAAGTTGAGAAAATAAAAAGGACTCAACAAAGGACACTGAGAATGAACTTCTAGAAGAGGAAAACTAAGGAAGAGTAGTGCCCCAGAAGTTGATGAAGGAAGACTCAAGAAGAAGGGCAAGATCATTTATGTCAAGTGCTGCTGAGAGGTTAAATAAGACAAGAACCAAGAGCTGCCATTGAGTTTGGCAACATAGACATAGACGGTGACCTCAGAAGGAAGTGTTTCAGTGAAATGTTGGAGATGAAAGTCTAACTGAAGGTGATTCAAAAGAAAATGGAAATATCAACTATCCAGTAGAAAAATGGGTAAGAGATAAAAACAGCTCATTCCAGAAGAGGAAATACAAATGACTCAAACATGTGAAAACATGATCATGAGCGATGTAAATGTTCAAATTCACTCAAAAGAAGACCACATTGTTATGCCATTTTTAACCTCTTAGACTGACAGAAAATAATTGTAATGTTATGTGGACAAAACTGGTGAAATAGGCATGTATGCATTGTTGTTTGGAGGGTAAATTGATACAACCCTTATGGAAGTGAATTTGGCACTATCCATAAAATTACAAATATGTGCATACTGTGACCCAGAAATTCCACCTCCAGCAATTTATCCTACCACCAGGCTTATATACCTGTAAATGGAGTCTGCATAAGGCTATTCATTGCAGCACCACTTGATAGTAAAAAATTGGAAACAACTCAATGTCCATAAATAGGAAACTGGTTAAAAGTCACTGCACAGCCATCCCATAGAATACTATGCAGCTGTAAAAACGAGTGAGGACACTCTTTATGTGCTGATATGAAAAAGTACCCATGATATAAAGAAAAAAATAACCAAGGTACAGAACAGCATATATAGTATATTAGCAAAACAACTTTAAAGACATTCTAAAATACACAAAAAACTAATAATAATGATTACCTGTGGGATGGATGGATCCTTGGTGGCACAATTGTTAAGCACTTGGCAGGTAACGGAAAGGTCAAGCGTTAGAATCCCCAGCCATTCATCGGGAGAAAGACATGGCAGTCTTCTTTCATAAAGATTATAGCCTTGGAAACCCTATGTGGCAGCTTTACTCTGTCCTATAGAGTCGTTATGAGTCAGAATCAACTCAACAGCACACAACAACAACATGGGGTGGATAAGAAGCCCTGATGGCACAATTGTTAAGCACTTAGCTGCTAACCAAAAGGTTGGTGGTTCTGTGGTAGAAAAGACCCGGCAATCTGCTCTCATAAAGATTATAGCCTAGGAAACTCTATGGGGCAAGTCTACTATGTCATATAGGGTCGTGCTATGAGTCAGAATCGACTCGACAACACACAACAACATGGGATGGATAGGCATTCCCTGGGCAGTGCAAATGGTTTGCATTCAACTACTAACCTAAAGCTTGAAGGGTCAAACCCACTCATTGGCACCCTAGAAGAAAGCCTGGCTATCTGCTTCCATAAAGATTACAGCCAAGAAAACGCTATGAAGCAGTTATACTTGATAATACATGGAATTGGGATCGACTCGATGGCAACGGTTTTTGTTTTTGTTTTTAATGGGGTGGATGTGGACTGGGTGGATAGAGGAAGGCTTTCTGATTTTGAGCCATGCAATGTCAGAAATGGATGTCAGAAGATACTCTGAAACTTGCTCTTGAACATCGAGTAGCTAAAGCAAAAGGAAAAAATGATGAAGTAAAAGAGCTGAACAGAAGATTTCAAAGGGCAGCTCAAGAAGACAAAGTAAAATGTTATGATGACATGTGCAAAGACCTGGAGACAGAAAACCAAAAGGGAAGAACATGCTCAGCATTTCTCAAGCTCAAAGAACTGAAGAAAAAATTCCAGCCTCAAGTTGCAATCTTGAAGGATTCTATGGGGAAAATATTAAAGGACACAGGAAGCACCAAAAGAAGCTGGAAGGAATACACAGAGTCACTATACCAAAAAGAATTGATCGAAGTTCAACTATTTCAGGAGGTAGCATATGATCAGGAACCGATGGTACTGAAGGAAGAAGTCCAAGTTGCACTGAAGGCAATGGCGAAAAACAAGCTTCCAGGAATTGACAGCATACCACCTGAGATGTTTCAACAATCAGATGCAGCACTGGAAGTGCTCACTCATCTATGCCAAGAAATTTGGAAGACAGCTACCTGGCCAACTGACTGAAAGAGATTCGTATTTATGCCTACTCCCAAGAAAGGTGATCCAACTGAATGTGGAAATTATTAACAATATCATTAATATCACATGCAAGTAAAACTTTGCTGACAATCATTCAAAAGTTGCTACAGCAGTATATCAACAGGGAACTGCCAGAAATTCAAGCTGGATTTAGAAGAGGATGTGGAACCAGGGATATCATTGCTAATGTCAGATGGATCCTGGCTGAAAGCAGAGAATACTAGAAGGATGTTTACCTGTGTTTTATTGACTATGCAAAGGCATTCGACTGTGTGGATCAGAACAAATTATGAATAACATTGTGAAGAATGGGAATTCCAGAACATTTGATTGTGCTCATAAGGAACCTGTACATAGATCAAGAGGCAGTTGTTCAAATAGAACAAGGGGATACTGTGTGGTTTAAAGTTAGGAAAGGTGTGCATCAAGATTGTATCCTTTCACCATACTTATTTAATCTGTATGCTGAGCAAATAATCCCAGAAGCTGGACTGTATGAAGAAGAGCAGGGCATCAGGATTGGAAGAAGATTCACTGACAGCCTGTAGCATGCAGACGACATAACCTTGCTTGCCGAAAGTAAAGAGGATTTGAAGAACTTACTGATGAAGATCAAAGACTGCAACAGCCTTCAGTATGGATTACACCTCAACATAAAGAAAACGAAAATCCTCACAACTAGACCAATAAGCAATATCATGATAAACAGAGAAAATATGGAAGTTATCAAGGATTTCATCTTACTTGGATCCACAATCAACACCCACGGAAGCAGCAGTCAAGAAACCAAATGACGCAATGCTTTGGGCAAATCTGCTGCAAAAGACCTCTTCAAAGTGTTCAAAAGCTAAGATGTCACTTTAAGGACTAAGGTGCTCCTGACCCAAGTCATGGTATTTTCGATCACATCATATGCAAGCGAAAGCTGGACAATGAATAAGGAAGACTGAAGAAGAATTGACACCTTTGAGTTGTGGTGTTGGTGAAGTATATTGAATATACCATGGATTGCCAAAAGAATGAACAAATCTGTCTCGGAGGAGGTGCAACCAGAATGCTCCTTGGAAGCAAGGATGGGGAGACTACATCTCACATACTTTGGACATGTTATCAGGAGGGACCAGTCCCTGGAGAAGGACATCATGCTTGGTAAGGTAGAGGGTCAGCAAAAAAGAGGAAGACCCTCAATAAGATGGATTGACACAGTGGCTGCAACAATGGGCTCAAGCATAGCAATGATTGTAAGGATGGCGCAGGACCAGGCAGTGTTTCATTCTGCTGTGCATGGGGTCACTGTTAGTTGGAATCGACTCGACGGCACCTAACAACAACAACAATGTATTATTTATTTAAAAATTAAATTAATTAATTAAAATTTAAGAGAGAGAGAATATATCTGAGACTATGGAAAGAGAAGAAGACCCTAGATCTGTGAGAGACTTTTCTGGAAGTAGAGTTGCTGGACAAGGTCTGTACATACTTAATTTCACTACAATATTGCTTTCCAGAACTTGTACCAGTTTACGCTGCCATCAGCAGGGCCTAGGGTTTCTGGTCCCACCAAATCCTTGCCAACATTAGTATAATTAGTATCATCAGGATTATCTTCCTGCTGGAAGCTATGTGCCATCAAAATAAGCAAAGAATTCAAGAAAGACTAAGAAAGATGATGAGAGTCAGGAACTGCAGGATATAATGTAGGGAGGGACAAGGGAAGTCTTAGAAAGTGGCAAGAAATTACCCAGGGCAGACTGGAGCTGGCGGGGGGGGGCGGGCAGCGGCTCTGGGAAAAGATTGAACTGAGACAGGGCTGGCAGGTGTGATTGTACTATCACTACAGAGTGCCTCTGGGGGATGGAAAAAAAGGAGGGAAGGTGAAGACAGGACGGCTGGCTTTTTTTGTAAGCCCTTTAACAGTTTATAAATAAATATATACAAATACAAAGTAATATTTTTATAAAAAATAAAAATAAAATTTTAAATTAATTTCTGAAGCCAAACATAAAAATCAATTCAAAGCCTTTTACAACAAGAAGTTACAGTAATTCACAGTGGGGGCCTGTGGCCTTGCAAGGGAGCTCTGTGCATGGGGTAATGAGAAGGGAAATGGGGAAAGGGAATTCAGGGATGACAAAAGATGGATTTATCTCTCAAACATGATCTCCCCAAACACACACACAAAAAACATGACCCCATCTTAAAAGCCTGTGAGCGGCCATCTAAGACATTCCACTGGTCTCATCCCTTCGGGAGCAAGGGAGAATGAAGAGAACAGGATACAAGGAAAAGATCAGTCCGAAGGACTAACTGTCCACAGCTACCAAGGCCTCCGCCGGACTGAGTCCAGTACAGCTAGATGGTGCCCGGCTACCACCACTGACTGCTCTGACCAGGATCACAACAGAGGGTTCTGGACAGAGCTGGAGAAGAATGTAGAGCATAATTCTAACTCACAAAAAAAAAGACCAGATTTACTGGCCTAAAGAAGACTGGAGAAACCCCTAGAGTATGGCCCCCAGACACCCTTTTAGCTCAGTGGTGAAGTTATCTCTGAGGTTCACCGTTCAGCTTGGGAGTGGACAGCCCCGTAAAACCAAATGAGACTAACGAGGTACAGTAGTCCAGTGACAAGGGCCAGAAGGCAGAAGGGGACAAGGAAGCTGGTGACAGGGAACCCAAGGTTGAGTAAGGGTATTGTTGATGTGTTGTGAGATTGTTAACCATTGTCATAGGGCAACATTTGTAGTAACTGTTAAATGAGAAACTATTTTGTTCTGTAAGCCTTCATCTTAAGTGAGAATAACAGCACAATTGGAAGAGCAAAGTCAATGTCACTGAACTGCGCATGTAGAAAGTTTTGAAATGGTGTATCTTTGGCTATGTGCATTTTCACCAAAAAAAAAAAAAATCTTGAGAAGTTAGAGGGTTGACATATTGTGGGGTTGTTAACCAATGTCATAAAAGAATATGTGTACTACTGTCTCATGAGAAACTATTTGTTCTGTAAGCCTTCACCTGAAGTACAATAAAAAAAATAAAAAAGTAAAAACATGACCCCAGACACACAGAACTGCCAGAGGAGGAAATCTCCTGATTGGGGATGAGTGGAGAAGGTCAGGGAAGGCTCCTTTGGGCAGTGACGGTGAAAGATTTCTCCCAAGCATCCATAACAACACTCTCAAAGAGCAGGCTGAAGGAGTTTCCACATCCAGAATGGTGACATGAAGAGTTCCACAGTCCCACCCCCCAGTGAAATAAGCATAACTGATGAATATTATTTTAAAAAAATAAGTCTCTGGAATTGTCTTAAGGGCATACAGCAAACACTTATTCAAGAAAATCTATTATAACTTGGTAAGAACAGTGAAAGTCTGTGGCATTTGGACCACAACCCACTCCCTCCCTCCCTCTTCCTAACTCAACATGACAGAAACTCCACTCCGGGTGGATGTAGCCAAAAACACAGGGCTCCCTTTTCTCCAGCTTCCACTCAAGGGCTATGGTATCTCCCCAGGAGAGACAGGCTACCAGCATTTCTCATCCCCCTCCCCTCCAGCTATGTGTTGCAGAGGCTAAATTCTAGGTGAGCACAGCTGAGAGGTCAGGGATTTCTTCCTCCTTCCAGCCCCATTTGTAGAATGGAGATTCTGTCCCAGGTGTATCAGGTTGAGAATACCAGGACCATGATCATCCTCCCCCAGCTTGCTCATAGGGTAGAGTTTTCATGCTAGTAGAGGCAAGCTAAGAAGATCAGAGACTACAGCCTTCGCCCAGTGTCCCACTCATAAAGCAGGGGTGACACTCTGCGAAAGTGGGCACTGTACCCACCACCTTCTGTAGAGCAGTAGCTCAGAGATTTTGCAGAAGGGGAGAGACAAGCCATAAGAACATCCTTCCAAGCTCCCTCCAATGAAACTGTATTTAAAGCAGAGAGTAGGGAAGCTCAACCAAGGGTATTCTCAATGACAATAGAAATTTTAGCGGCAATTAAGAAGAGGCTGGTAGCTTCATGAAAGAAACAAGCTAAACCATAAGGCAGCTAGTTTATCAGAGAGACTCAAGTAAAGAGATAGCCAAGAAGAGTCCTTCTGGGGTCAGAACAAACCTCAAAGACTGGTCTCAAAAATCATCCCTGCAAAGGTGCTCAAATTTAATTGAATTAGACTATGGAGCAGTTTATGTCTCAGGCCATTGTTGAAAACAGTAGAGCAATCAGCCAGCAGTTATGGGAGCCTAACATCTGAATGTGATACCGACAAAGGTTAATAGATATCAAGGAACAAGACAGTCAAAGAGAGATCTGTTAAAACCACTGCCATCCAAGGGTGACTGTAAGCATGCCCCAGGCTGATTCTCTGCGAAGTGGCATTAGAGGCTTCACAGTGTGGGTGAAATAAACTTCACTAAAATAGTCCAGCTGGTCACTAAACAAGTAAGCAAGCAAGCAACAACAAGCCTCAGGGGAAGAAGGAACAAGTACACAGAGTTGCTACAATATATTTTCTAAAAAGTCCAGTTTCCAACAAAAAATCACAAGACATGAAAAGAAGTAGGAATATGTGACCCATACGCAGGGACAAAAGAAGGCAACTGAAACTACCTATGAAAGGACCCCGATGTCATATTTAACAAAGACTTCAAAGCAGCCTTTGTAAATATATTCAGAGAATGAAAGGCAACTATGCAAAAAGAAATAAAGGAATGTATGAAGATGATGTCTTATCATATAGAGAATATCAATAAAAAGATTTTTAAAAATTTTTGAAGAACCAAATTAAAATTCTAGTGTTATAAGTCACAATATCTCAAATTAAAAATTTACTAGAGGGGCTGAACAGAAGATTTGAGCTGGCTGAATAAATAATCAGTAAACTTGAAGACAGATTGATAGAGATTACACAATTTGAAGAACACAGAGAAAAAAATAATGAATAAAAATGAAGAGCCTCAAAGAAATGTGGGACACCATTAACCCCACTGACATACATGTAATGGGAGTCCCTGAAGGATGGAAGACAGAAAAAGGAGCATTAAAAATGTTTGATGAACTAATGGCTAAAACGTTCCCAAATTTGATGAAAAAACATTAATCTACATAGCTAAGAAGCTCAACAAACTCCAACTTGGAAACAGGCAAAGAGATCCACACACAGACACATAATAGCAAAAATACTGGGAGAAAAAGACAAACAGAAAATCTTGAAAGCAGCAAAAGAAAAACAACTCATGATGTACAAAGGAACTCCGATAAGATTAACAGCTCACTTCTTATCAGAAACAGCCATGGCCAGAAGACAGTGGAATGATATATTCAAAGTGCTGAAAGAAAATAACCATCAACCAAAAACCTTTTATTCAGCAGAGCTATCTTTCAAAGACCTGGTTGGGCTCCAGGAAGGATCTTGTGGCTGAATACAAGTATGGGGGTAAAGGGACAGATAGCAAAGCAGGCAGCTGAGGCACAAAGAGTTTGGCCCTTATCCTCTTGATTCTGAGGAGCCACGTCATATCCTCGATGGGGTCACATCTTTTTCCAGAAAGATGGCCCTGGGTACTGTGTGCCAGCTGGGAAAAAGAGGGTACAGCTGAAGGCACACAGACCAGTGAGGTACTGGACAGTGGGTAAGGAGCAAGGAAGCAAGGTTAGGCTGGGCCTGCTGTATGCAGATTATGGCTGATTGAATGTATGGATGGATGGATGGGACAGAAGTGATGGGAACAGACAATGTTAAGGAAGCGGATTGGACTTAGGGATCAATTGGATATGAGCAGACAATAACGGAGTAATAGGTGCTGAATCCCAGAGTTCTGACACACACACCCCAAAAGAGCTGCCCACCACCCCTCCACTCCTATCCTGGTACACATTTATAGCCCAGGTAATTAATATTTAACACCCTGCTTGGTATCCTTTCTCATCATTCTGCTTGTTCAAACAAACAAATGTGTGTGTGTGTGTGTGTTTTGTGTGTGTGTGTGTGTGTGTGTGTGTGTGTGTGTGTGTGTGTTGGGGTCGTTGTTAGATGCTGTCGAGTTGACGCTTACTCATAGAGACCACGTGTGACAGAGTAGAACTGTCCCATAGGATTTTCTTGGCTGTAATCTTTACAGAAGCAGATCGCCAGGTCTTCTGTGGAGCCACTGGGTAGGTTCAAACCACGAACTTTTTAGTTAGCAGTTGAGCACTTAACTATTTGCTCCACCAGGGCTCCTGTAGGTCTATACATATACACACACACACACACACAGACATACACATATAGCTTCCTAGGGCTGCCATAACAAATTACTACAAATTTAGTGGCTTAAGACAGCAGAAATTTATTCTCTCACAGTTCTGGATACCAGAATTCTGAAATCAAGGTGTTGGCAGTGTTGGTTCCTTCTGGAGTCTCTGAGGTAAAATCTGTTCCAGGCCTCTCTCCTAGCTTCTGGTGGCTGCTGGCAACCCCTGACTTTCCTTGGCTTATAGCTTCATCACTCCGATTTCTGTCTCCATCTTCACATGGCCTCCTCCCTCTGTCTCTGTCTCAAATCCCTTTCTCCTTTCTCTTATAAAGATTCTAGTCATTTTATTTAGGGCCCACCTTAAATCCAGGATGATCTCATGTTGAGAACCTTAACTTAATTACATCTGAAAAGACTGTTTTTCCAAATAAGGTTACGTTGACATGTACAAGCAGGTGGTTAGGACTTAGACATATCTTTTGGGGGGACACAATTCAACCCACTGCATAGATGGGTGCATAAATAAATAGTGGTGAAGCTGTTTTTACCAAAATTGGATCTTATTGTACCCATTATAGTACAACTTGCTCTTTTCTGTTAATGCATTATTGACATTCTTCTGGGTCAGTAGGTACAGATCTAGCTCACTTTTGTGATAGCTGTATGATAGACCATAGTATGGGTATCCCACAGTATATTCAGACATTCTCCTAATGATGACAGGGGACTGGGGTGGGGAGAATTCTAGCCTTTTATCACCATAAACAAGACAAAAATACTGTATCTGTGTGTGTGTATCCTCTGTACTATATTTCTGATTCTATAGAAATTAAATGGATTCCTAAAAATACAATGACAGCATCAGAGGAGAAGTGGATTTTAAAATTTAATAGATATTGGCAAATTACTTTCCCCAAAGGTTGTGTCAATAACCAGTCTCCTCAGTCACGCCTGAGTGTGCCCTTCCCTTGCACAGAGGTTTTTGCTCTCTAACTTTTACCAAACTTCCAATAAAACTTTATTCACAAAAACGGTCGGCCAGGCCAGGAACAGTAGCTTGCTGATTTGATATTTTTAATGTTGTTAGGTGCCATCAAGTTGGTTCCGACTCATAGTGATCCTATGTACGACAGAATGAAACACTGCCCGGTCCTGCGCCATTCTCATTATGTTATGTTTGAGCTAATTGTTGCAGCCACTGTGTCAAACCATCTTGTTGAGGGTCTTCCTCTCTTTCGCTGACCTGCTACTTTACCAAGCATGATGTCCTTCTCCAGGGACTGGTCCCTCCTGACAACATGTCCAAGGTATGTGAGACATAGCCTCACCATCCTTGCTTCTAAGTAGCATTCTAGCTGTACTTCTTCCAAGACAAGTTTGTTCATTCTTTTGGCAATCCATGGTATAGTCAATATCCTTCACCAACACCATCATTCAAAGATGTCAATTCTTCTTCGATCTTCCTTATTCATTATCCAGCTTTCACTCGTATATGAGGCGACTGAAAACACTATGGCTTGGGTCAGGTACACCTTAGTCTTCAAGGTGACATCTTTGCTTTTGAACACTTTAAAGAGGTCTTTTGCAGCAGATTTTCCCAATGCATTGCACCGTTTGGTTTCTTGACTGCTGCTTCCGTGGGCGTTGATTGTGGATCCAAGTAAGATGAAATCCTTAATAACTTCCATATTTTCTCTGTTTATCATGATATTGCTTATTGGTCTAGCTGTGAGGATTTTCGT
The DNA here is from genome assembly GCA_030035585.1 of Dugong dugon. Lineage (NCBI taxonomy): Eukaryota > Metazoa > Chordata > Mammalia > Sirenia > Dugongidae > Dugong > Dugong dugon. The sequence continues at coordinate 211,659,227 of CM057460.1, read as the reverse complement.
TTTCTTTATGTTGAGGTGTAATCCATACTGAAGGCTGTTGCAGTCTTTGATCTTCATCAATAAGTTCTTCAAATCCTCTTCACTTTCAGCAAGCAAGGTTGTGTCATCTGCACAGGTTGTCAGTGAATCTTCTTCCAATCCTGATGCCCTGCTCTTCTTCATACAGTCCAGCTTCTGGGATTATTTGCTCAGCATACAGATTAAATAAGTGTGGTGAAAGGATACAATCTTGATGCACACCTTTCCTAACTTTAAACCACACAGTATCCCCTTGTTCTATTCGAACAACTGCCTCTTGATCTATGTACAGGTTCCTTATGAGCACAATCAAATGTTCTGGAATTCCCATTCTTCACAATGTTATTCATAATTTGTTCTGATCCACACAGTCGAATGCCTTTGCATAGTCAATAAAACACAGGTAAACATCCTTCTAGTATTCTCTGCTTTCAGCCAGAATCCATCTGACATCAGCAGATGGATATCTTGTGATATTAACAATATTGTTCAATAAATTCCACTTTCTGTTACAGCAGAATTAAATGAAATAGAAAATAGAAAAACATTTGAAAGAGTTAACAAGATCAAAAGCTGGTTCTTTGAAAAGATCAACAAAATCAATAAACCATTGGCCCAGCTGTCAAAAGAAAAACAAGAGAGAAAGAAAAAACCCAAATAAGAAATGAGATGGGTGATATCACAACAGACCCAACTGAAATTAAAAGAATCGTAACAGAATACTATGAAAAATTATACTCTAACAAACTTGAAAACCTAGAGGAAATGGATAAATTTCCAGAAACTCACTACCTGCCTAAACTAACAGAAACAGAAGTAGAACAACTAAATAAACCTATAACAAAAGAAGAGATTAAAAAGGTAATTAAAAACTCCCCCCCAAAAAAAGCCCTGGCCCAGACGGTTTCACTGGAGAATTCTACCAAACTTTCAGAGAAGAGTTAACACTACTACTACTAAAAGTATTTCAGAGCATAGAAAAGGATGGAATACTCCCAAACCCATTCTATGAAGCCAGCATAACCCTGATACCAAAACCAGGTAAAGACACCACAAAAAAAGAAAAGAAAATTATAGACCAATGTCGCTCATGAACATTGACGCAAAAATCCTCAACAAAATTTTAGCCAATAGAATTAAATAACATATCAAAAAAAAAAAAATTCACCATGATCAAGTGGGATTTATAGTTCAACATTAGAAAAACAATCAATATAATCCATCAAATAAATAAAACAAAAGACAATAGCCACATGAGCTTATCAATTGATGCAGAAAAGGCATTTGACAAAGTCCAACACCTATTCATGATAAAAATCCTCAGCAAAATAGGAAAAGAAGGGAAATTCCTCAACATAATTAAGGGCATTTATACAAAGCCAACAGCCAACATCATCCTAAATGGAGAGACTTTGAAAGCATTCCCCTTGAGAATAGGAACCAGAAAAGGATGACCTTTATCACCGCTCTTATTCAACATTGTGCTGGAGGTCCTAGCCAGAGCGATCAGGCTAAAAAAAGAAATATAGGGCATCCAAGTTGGTAGGGAAGAAGTCAAAGTATCTTTATTTGCAGATGATATGATCTTATACACAGAAAACCCCAAAAAATCCACAAGAAAACTACTGGAACTAATAGAAGATTTCAGCAAAGTATCAGGATACAAGATAAACATACAAAAATCAGTTGGATTCCTCTTTACCAACAAAGAGTACTTCTGAGAGGAAATCACCAAATCAATACCATTTACAATAGTCCCCAAGAAGATAACATACTTAGGAATAAATCGACCCAGAGACATAAAAGACCTATACAATGAAAACTACAAGACACTACTGCAAGATACCAAAAGAGACCTGCATAAGTGGAAAAACATACCTTGCTTATGGATAGGAAGACTCAGCGTTGAGAAAATGTCAATTCTACCCAAAGCGATCTACAGATACAATGCAATCCTGATCCAAATTCCAATGACATTTTTTAATGAGATGGAGAAACAAATCACCAACTTCATACGGAAAGGGAAGAGGCCCCGAATAAGTAAAGGATTACTGAAGAAGAAGAACAAAGTGGGAGGCCTCACACTACCTGATTTTAGAAACTATTATACCACCATGGTAGTCAAAACAACTTGATACTGGTACAACAACAGATCCATAGAACAATGGAACAGAATTGAGAATCCAGACATAAAATGATCCACCTATGAGCAGCTGATATTTGGCAAAGGCCCAAAGTCCATTAATTGTGGAAAAGACAGTCTCTTTAACAAATGGGGAAACACTGGTGGTGTAGTAGTTAAGTGCTACAGCTGCTAACCAAAAGGTCAGCAGTTCGAATCCACCAGGTGCTTCTTGAAAACTCCGTGGGACAGTTCTGCTCTGTCCAATAGGGTCGCTATGAGTTGAAATCGACCCAATGGCAATGGGTTTGGTTTTTGGTTTTAACAAATGGTGCTGGTATAGCTGGATATCCATCTGCAAAAAAAAAATGAAACAAGACCCATACCTCACACCATGCACAAAAACTAACTCAAAATAGATCAAAGACCTAAATATAAAATCTAAAACTATAAAGATCATGGAACAAAAAATAGGGACAATGCTAGGAGCCCTAATACACGGCATAAACAGAATACAAAACATTACTAACAAGGCACAAACACCAAAAGAGAATCTAGATAACTGGGAGCTCCTAAAAATCAAACACTTAAAGCTCATCAAAAGACTTCACCAAAAGAGTAAAAAGACAACCTACAGACTAGGGAAAAAAATTTGGCTACAACAAATCCCATCAGTGTCTAATCTCTAAAATCTACAAGATACTGCAAAACCTCAACAACAAAAAGACAAATAACACAATTAAAAAATGGGCAAAGGATATGAACAGGCACTTCACCAAAGAAGATATTCAGGCGGCTAACAGACACATGAGGAAATGCTCATGATCATTAGTCATTAGAGAAATACAGATCAAAACTACAATGAGATATCATCTCACCCCAACAAAGCTAGCATTAATCCAAAAAACACAAAATAATAAATGTTGGAGAGGTTGTGGAGAGATTGGAACACTTATACACTGTTGGTGGGAATGTAAAATGGCACAACCACTTTGGAAATCGATTTGGCACTTCCTCAAAAAGCTAGAAATAGAAGTACCATACGAGCCAGCAATCCCACTCCTTTGAATATATCCTAGAGAAATAAGAGCCATCACACAAATAGATATATGTACACCCATGTTCATTGCAGCACTGTTCACAATAGCAAAAAGATGGAAACAACCTAGGTGCCCATCAACAGAAGAATAGATAAACAAATTATGGTATATTCATACAATAGAATACTACGCAACTATAAAGAACAACGATGAATCCGTGAAATATAACATGGATGAATCTGGAAGACATTATGCTGAGTGAATTTAGCCAGTTGCAGAAGCACAAATATTTTATAAGACCACTATTATAAGAACTCAAGAAAAGGCTTAAACACAGAAGAAAACATTCTTGGATGGTTACAAGGGTGGGGAGGGAGGGAGAGGGGTATTCACTAACTAGATAGTAGACAAGAATTATCTTAGGTGAAGGAAGGACAGCACACATTACAGGGGAAGTCAGCACAACGAGACTAAACCAAAGCTAAGAAGTTTCCTGAATACAACCAAACACTATAAGGGACAGAGTAGCAGGGGTGGGGTCTGGTGACCATGGTTTCAGGGAACATGTAGGTCAATTGGCATAACAAAGTTTATTAAGAAAATGTTCTGCATCCTACTTTGGTGAGTGGCGTCTGGGGTCTTAAAAGCTAGTGAGCAGCCATCTAAGATGCATCAGTTGGTCCCAAAACACTTGGAGCAAAGGAGAATGAAGAACACCAAAGACACAAGGAAAGTATTAGCCCAAGAGACAAAAGGGCCGCATAAACCAGAGACTTCATCACCCTGAGACCAGAAGAACTAGATGCTGCCTGGCTACCACCAATGATCACCCTGACAGGGAACACAACAGAGAGTCCCTGACAGAGCAGGAGAAAAGTAGGATGCAGAACTTAAATTCTAGTAAAAAGACCAGACTTAATGGTTTGATTGAGACTGGAGGGACCCCAGAAGACCTGGCCCCTGGACTGTCTGTTAGCCCAAAACTAAAACCATTCCTGAGGCCACTTTTCAAAGATGAGACTGGACTATGGGACATAAAATGATACTCGAGACGTGTGCTTCTTAGCTCAAGTAGATACATGAGACTAAATGGGCAGCTCCTGTCCAGAGGCAAGATAAGAAGGCAGAGGGAGTCAGGAGCTGGCTGAATGAACACAGGAAATCCGGGGTGGAAAGGAGGAGTGTGCTGTCACAGTATAGGGAGAGCAACTAGGGTCACATAACAATGTGTGTATAAATTTTTGTACGAGAGATTAACTTGAATTGTAAACTTTCACTTAAAGCACAATAAAAAACAAATTCAGCATTCTGTTGGATCATCTTTCTTTGAAATTGGCATAAATATGGATCTCTTCCAGTGTTGGCCAGGTAGCTGTCTTCCAAATTTCTTGGCACAGATAAGTGAGCACTTCCAGTGCTGCATCCATTTGTTGATACATCTCAATTGGTAGTCTGTCAATTCCTGGAGTCTTGTTTTTCGCCAGTGTCTTCAGTGCAGCTTGAACCTGTTCCTTCAGTACCATTGGTTCCTGATCATATGCTACTTCCTGAAATGGTTGAAGGTCAACAAATTCTTTTTGGTATAGTGACTCTGTGTATTCCTTCCATCTTTTTTTGATGCTTCCTGCGTCCTTTAATGTTTTCCCTGTAGAATCCTTCAATATTGCAACTTCAGGCTGGAATTTTTTCTTCATTTCTTTCAGCCTGAGAAATGCCATGCGTGTTCTTCCCTTTTGGTTTCCCATCTCCAAGTCTTTGCACATGTCATTAAAATACTTTACTTTGTTTTCTCGAGTCACCCTTGGAAATCTTCTGTTCAGCTCTTTGACTTCATCATTTCTTCCTTTTGCTTTAGCTACTCAATGTTCAAGAGCAAGTTTCAGAGTCTCTACTGACATCCATTTTGACATTTTCTTTCTTTCTTGTCTTTTTAATGACCTCTTGCTTTCTTCATGTTCTTGATGTCATTCCACAACTCATCTGGTCTTCAGTCATTAGTGTTTAACGTGTCAAATCTTTTCTTGAGATGGTCTCTAAATTCAGGTGGAATATATTCAAGATCGTACTTTGGCTCTCGTGGAGTTGTTCTAATTCTCTCTAGCTTCAACTTAACTTGCATATGAGCAATTTATGTTCTGTTCTGCAGTTGGCCCCTGGCATTGTTCTGACTGATGATACTGAGCTTCTTCATTGTCTATTTCTACAGATGAAGTCAATTTGATTCCTGTGTATTCCATCTAGTGAGGTCCGCTTGTATAGTCGCTGTTTATGTTGTTGAAAAAATGTATTCCCAATGAAGAAGTAGTTGGTCTTGCAAAATTCTATCATGTAATCTCAGACGTCGTTTCTATCACCAAGCCCATGTTTTCCAACTACCAATTCTTCTTTGTTTCCAACTTTCGCATTCCAATCACCAGTAATTATTAATGCATCCTGATTGTATGTTCAATCTATTTCAGACTGCAGAAGCTGGTAAAAATCTTCAATTTCTTCATTTTTGGTCTTAGTGGTTGGTGTGTAAATTTGTATAACAGCCATATTAACTGGTCTTCCTTGTAGGTGTGTGGATATTATCCTATCGCTGTCAGCGTTGTAGTTCAGGATAGATCTTAAAGTGTTCTGTTTGACAATGAATGCAACGCCATTCCTCTTCTATTTGTCATTCCTAGCATAGCAGACCATATGATTGTCCAATTCAAAATGGCCAATAACAGTCCATTTCAGCTCACTAATGCCTAGGAAATCAATGTTTATGCATTCCATTTCATTTTTGACAATTTACAGTTTTTCAAGATTCATACTGAGTACATTCCATATTCCGTTTATTAATGGATGTTTGCAGCTGTTTCTTATCCTTTTGAGTTGTGCCACATCTGCAAATGAAGGTCCGGAAAGCTTGACTCCATCCACGTCATTAAGGTAGACTCTACTTTGAGGAGGCAGCTCTTTCCCAGTTATCTTTTGAGTGCCTCCCAGCCTGAAGGGCTCATCTTCCAGTAGTATATCAGACAGTGTTCCCCTGCTATTCATAAAGTTTTCACTGGTTAATTCTTTTCAGAAGTAGACCTCCAGGTCCCTTTCCCTATTCTGTCTCAGTCTGGAAGCTCAGCTGAAACCTCTGCCATGGGTGACCCTGCTGGTATTTGAATACCGGTGGCATAGCTTCCAGCATCACAACAACACGCAAGGCCCCACAGTACAACAAACTGACAGACGCATTAAAATACTACAGGAAGCTCCATAGACACTTCCACACTCCCTGAGGGACTTGAATTGCTGGGCGGAGGGCTGTGGGGACCATGGTCCTGGGGAACATCTAGCTCAATTGGCATAACACAGTTTATAAAGACAATGTTCTACATTCTACCTTGGTGAGTAACGTCTGGGGTCTTTAAAGCCTGTGAGCAGCCATCTAAGACTCTCCACTGGTCTCACCCCTTTGGGAGCAAGAGAGAATGAAGAGAACAAGATACAAGGAAAAGATTAGTCCAAAGGACTAATGGACCACAGCTACCACAGCCTCCACCAGACTGAGTCCAGTACAGCTAGATGGTGCCTGGCTACCACCACTGACTTCTCAAACCGGGATCACAATAGAGGGTCCTGGACAGAGCTGGAAAAGGCTGTAGAACAAAATTCTAACTCACAAAAAAAGACCAGATTTACTGGCCTGACAGACTGGAGAAACCCCGAGAGTATGGCCCCCGAACACCCTTTTAGCCCAGTGGTGAAGCCCCTCCGGAAATTCACCTTTCAGCTGGGGATTGGACAGCCTCATAAAACAAAATAGGACTAATAGGCACAGCAATCTAGGGACAAGGACTAGAAGGCAGGAGGGGACAGGAAAGCTGGTGATAGGGAACCCAAGGTTGAGAAGGGACAGTGTTGACATGTCATGGGGTTGTTAACCATTGTCATAGGGCAATATGACTACTAACTGTTTAATGAGAAACTATTTGTTCTGCAAACCTTCATTTAAGGTACAAAAATAACCCCAGAATTATCTATGTGAGATCAAATAGACAACAGCAACTCTAAAGGTTTGATGGGAAGCCTAGGGGACAGTGAGTTGAAGATAATGATGATGGAATAATTTGGAAAAGGATAGTGAGAATACCAGCACACCTGGAAGAATGTAATCGATGTCACTGAATTGTGCCTGTAGAAACTTTCAAAATTTTGGCTATGTATATTTTCACCAAAAAAAAGGTCCTCAGGGTCGAGAAGGGAGAGTGTTGACATGTTATGGGGTTGTTAACCAATGTCATAAAAGAATATGTGTACTACTGTTTCATGAGAAACTATTTGTTCTGTAATCCTTCACCTGAAGTACAATAAAATATAAAATAAATAAATAAATAATAAAATGGTGAATTTCACATTATGTGAAATTTTATGGTATGTGAATTATATCTCAATTAAAAAAGAAAATATAGCAATGTGATAAAGAGAGACTGGGAGGTGGGGTATTAGGAAGGTCAGGGAAGGTCTCTCTGTGGTGAGAACATCTGAGCTAGGAACTGGGTGACAAGTAACCAGCCATGGATTGAGCTACGTACTAGGCACTGTTCACTGGGAATACCACAGGGAAGGAAACATCCTATAATACAGTGTTGGTATGTGAAAGCACGAAGGGTTAGGAAGAAATATAAAGTAGTGTCTTAGTCTGGGTTCTCTAGAGGAGCAAAACCAGTGAAGCATATATAGGTACACGTAGAGAAATTTATTTCAAGGAGATGGCTCAATTAATTATGAGGAAATGGCTCATGCAATTCTAGGGTCTGGCAAAATCCCAAATCTGTGGCTTAGATGACAGGCTGATGACCTCTGCTGGCTCACATGGTTGCAAGGTCTGATGAACTCAAAACCTGCAGGTCAGGCAACAGGCTGGAGGCCTCTGCTGGCTTATGTCCCAATAACCAGAGGTCAGACACTGAGAAGATTGCAGGGTTGAGAGAGAAAGAGGGAGCTTTGCAAGAACATCCATTTATATACTGGATGCAGGCCACACCGTCAAGGAAACTCCTTTTCCAACTGGTTGGCTGCTCACATTAGATCACAAAATGGAAGATGATTACATAGTGTCTGCCAAGCCACTGAGAATCATAGCCTAGACAAGTTGACACATAACATTAACCATCACAAATAGGGAGAGGAGAGTGCGGAATGGGAGGGGCTCTGTTTTATAGGTGGGTCCAGGAAAGTTTTACTGAGGAAGTAACATATGAGCAAAGGGGCAAGTGGGAAGATGGAGAATAACAGAGAGAGGAGCAAGGATCCAGACAGCTAGGGCCTGAGCCCGTGATGAGGACCGAGGACAGTACAGAGAGTGTTATTGGGTGTGGGAGTGGTCCACCGGAGGGTATAAACAAACAAGTGATATGGTTTGATGAGTCTTCAAACAATCAAGATCATTCTGGCTACTGTGGATTCCTTGTCCCTCCCCAACACACACACACCTGTACAGCTAGATGGCCAACTTTATTTAGCAGGTGCAACCATTTTTTGAAAGAACACTTATGTCACATAAGTCCCAAATATGACACTGATTGGGCCTAACAGCTCTGGATGTCTGGATGCCTCAGGGCCCCATTGTGGACCCTGGCCAGGGATGCTCAAATCCACCGGCAAAGGAGCCATTGCCCTGACACTTGTGACAGAAGCAGAGCCACAGTTCTCAGGAATCTAGGGTGGGCCTGGTTGTCATTTTGGTAACATGTGTCCCTAGGTGATGCTGGCCTAATCAGTCCATGATCTCCTTGTTCACAAAACAGCAGCCCTGGGTTTTGCAAAGCACAATGCCAAAACAACTGACCATGCAGAAGTCACAAACTGGTGGTCCCTAACCCCAGCCCAGAAGCCCCTGAGCCTGGCCTGCATGGTAGTTGCAGTGTAGTTCATTGCATTTGAAATTGAGAGACTAAAAATCTGGTTTTCTGGCTTCTCTTGAAAACCTGCACCATCTGTCAGCTCTGGGCCACATTTACTAATAGTAGTTCCACTCACCCATCTAGGTGGCTTGCCTGAGCTGTGGTCAGGTAGATTTGGGGCACTCAGGGGACCCCAAGATGATGTCCTCGTGCTTTAGAATGATAACCATCCAGAGCCTTCTAGTCTGGTCTAATTTTCCAACCACTTGAAAATTAAACTTCTTTTTTTTTTTTCTTTCTTCTTTTTTTTTTTTTACCGGTATGTCTTGGCAGCCCCCTAATTTATGGTTGGGTTCTGGGTGCTGGAGTTAGGATTTTGTTGCTGGCAAAGCTGAATGGGGTAAGTCAGATTGGCTCCAAGGCAAAACAGACTTCCCCTCAGCCCCTGGAATTGAAATTTGCCAGGAAGAGCAGCTGGTCAGGGAAGGCCATGCCCACTAGGCCCCATACTGAGGGAAGGCCTGGGCCACGATGGGCTGGGGAGGAGGGCAGAAGACATCTACTCACACCTCCAGGAAGACAGAGGGATTGACCCGAATTTCTGTCCAATCATCCTTTTCTTGGTGAACTCAGGTACCAGCCTCTTCCTCTGCAATCAGCAGATGCCTGGGGAAGCCTGCCTCATGCCAGGCTCAGTGCCAGTGCTGAGACGGTCAAGGACAATAAGGATCACCTTGTAGCCAAGGAGATGGGCACATGTGGCAGGATGAGGTGAAACTTGGGCTCCCACAACTAGGGAGCTCCCTTGGGGTTAGGTGGAGTCATATGGGCATGGCACCCATGCTCAGGGGAACACACAGGAAAGGCATTTCCAGTTAATAAGGGACCCTCTGTAGAGAAAAAAGTCAGGCCAGATGAGGTAAATGCATCATAAGCATAATATCACCAAATAACTGTGATAGACTGCATAATGGCCCCCAAAAGACACCCACTTCCTAATCCCTGGACTCTGTGAATATAGTACCTTACATGGTAAAAGGGACTTTGCAGATGTGATTAAACTGAGGACCTTGAAATGGGGAGATTATACTAGATTGTCCAGGTGAGCTCTAAATGTAATTATAAGTATCCTTACAAGAAGGAGGTAAATGAAGATTTGACGCATAAGAAGGAGATGGGATGATAGAGGCAGATTGGAGTGATGCTCTTTGAAGATGGAGGAAGGGGCCACAAGCCCAAGTATGCCAGTGACCACTAGAAGCTGAAAAAGGCAAGAAAACTGAGTCTCCCCTGGAGCATCCAGAAGAAACAGCCCTGCTGACAGCTTAGCTTCAGCCCAGTGAGACTGATTTTGTACTTCTGACCTCCAGAACTGTAAGAGAATAAGTTTGTGTTGTTTTGAGCCACCAAGTTTGTAGAAATTTGTTACAGCAGTCACAGGAAACTAATACAGTGACTCCCTCCCAAGTAGTGGGATCAAGTCACATGTGCAGGAGGAATATGCATGGACTGGTCTGAGTAGTTTTTGTAAAAAAAAACTGATAGGTAGTTGAGTGTGTTTGACTTTAAGGGCTCTGAGGGGGGGGGGAACTACCACATCTGTGCTGGTGGCAAGAGCCTGAGCCTGAGAGTGCCCAGCACACCTCTCTCCTTCTCAGGAGAGCAAGCCACACCCCTTGGTGTCAGCAGCAGCAGCTGGGAAGGGGAAGAGCCCATGGCATCACCACAGCTGCAGCCCAGATACAGGGAAGGTGAGACATAGGGCAGGAAGGGAGGAAAAAAGGGGCCACTGCAGGGACCCCAGGAGGACAGGAGGAGAGGAAGGCAGAAAGAACAACCCATCTGAACCCTGCTTTGCCTGGGGACATTAACTCAACCGCTCTGGCAAAAGAATATCTTAAGCCCCTTGGCCAGGGGTTGGTGTTGGGGGAGGCTTTACTGAGGGGACATTTGTTCTGAGCCTTGGCAAGGGTAAAAGTTGGGAAGGAAAAGAGCAGGGTTGTAAGGGTTGTAGGCAGAGGGTCTGCAGATGTAGTGGAGCCCCTTGGGGTGACTAACTGCCCCTCCCCCTCCTCTGTGGTATTCATGGACTGGTCTCACCTCAAACAAGAGAAGCAGGCTTGACTTGACATAAGCAGAAAAGGGGTTTCTTGGAAGGGTACCAGGTAGCTCATAAGGTGCAGAGGAATGCAGGAGAATCCAGCTTGGGCAAGAGCCAAGGATAGTGGAGGGATCTGCTCTGGACCCTTGTAGCCACTCTGCTGGACTCTGCCGCTGCAACACTAGCTAGCATGTCCTAGGACAGTCCGTGGCATCCTTGTGCCATGAGGAGTCTTGACTGGACCTCAGGCCTCTAGGTTGCATGGCTCTTCCGGCCTCAAGGAACAGAAAGGCAACATCTACCCCCTCAGTGTCAATGGAAATATATATATTAGGCAAATATTAATCAAGAGAAAGCTAGTATTTAAAAAAAAAAAAAGCTGGCGTAGTATACTAATATCAGACGTAAGATACTTTAAGGCAAGAAGCATTACTAAAGATAAAAAGAGACATTTTATAATGATGAAGAGATCAATTCAACAATAATATATAATTATCAATCTATATGCACCCATTAACATAGCTTCAAAATATAGAAAGCAAAATTTGACAGAAGCAAAACCATAAATCTATAATCATAGGAGACTTTCTCATACCTCTCTCAATAGTTGGTAAATGCATTTTGAGTTTGCAAGAAAGTAAGGGAAATCTTCCAGGTGTATGACCCTGATAGTGAGTGCCTCTTTAAATTTTGCTCCCTAGAAGCGTTTGCCTCATCATATTACTGACTCTGATAAAGAGCTCCTAGAAATAGAAGAACAATACCAAAAAGAATAATGGGTAAAAGGTATTAACAATTTAGAAAAAAAAAAGAAATAAGAGGCCCTTACGTATATGAAACAGTTCACATCCTTACTCATAATAAGAGAATTGCAAATCAAAAGGACACTAACATATTTTTTTTATTGTGCTTTAAGTGAAAGTTTACAGTTCAATTTAGTTTCTTCATTCAAAAATTTGTGTACACATTGTTTTGTGACCCTAGTTGCTCTCCCTATACTGTGACAGCACACTCCTCCTTTCCACCTCAGATTTCCTGTGTCCGTTGAACCAGCTCCTGTCCCTTTTTGCCTTCTTATCTTGCCTCCGAACAGGAGCTGCCCATTTAGTCTCATGTATCTACTTGAGCTAAGAAGCACACTCTTCACGAGTGTGTCCCACAGTCCGGTCTAGTGTATGTCTGAAGAGTTGGCTTCGGGAATGGTTTCAGTTCTGGGCTAACAGAGAGTTCGGGGGCCATGTCTTCCGGGGTCCCTCCAGTCTCAATCAAACCATTAAGTCTAGAATTTGAGTTCTGCATCCCACTTTTCACCTGCTTCATAAGGGACTCTCTGTTGTGTTCCCTGTCAGGGCAGTCATTGGCGGTAGCCAAGCACCATCTAGTTCTTCGGGTCTCAGGCTGATGGAGTCTCTGGTTTATGTGACCCTTTCTGTCTCTTAGGCTAATACTTTCCTTGTGTCTTTGGTGTTCATTCTGCTTTGCTCCAGGTGGGTTGGGACCAATTGATGCATCTTAGATGGCTGCTCTCTAGCTTTTAAGACCCCAGACGCCACTCACCAAAATGGGATGCAGAACAGTTTCTTAATAAACTTTGTTATGCCAATTGACCTACATGTTCCCTGAAACCATGGTCACCAGACCCCACCCCTGCTACTCTATCCCTCGTAGTGTTTGGTTGTATTCAGGAAACGTCTTAGCTTTTGGTTTAGTCCAGTTGTGCCGACTTCCCCTGTAACATGTGTGGTCCTTCCCGTCACCTAAGATAATTCTTGTCTACTATCTAGCTAGTGAATACTCCTCTCCCTCCCTCCCCACCCTCGTAACCATCCAAGAATGTTTTCTTCTGTGTTTAAGCCTTTTCTTGAGTTCTTATAATAGTGGCCTCATACAATATTTGTCCTTTTGTGAGTAATTTCACTCAGCATAATGCCTTCTAGATTCATCCATGTTATGAGACGTTTCACAGATTCATCATTGTTCTTTATTGTTGCATAGTATTCCATTGCCAACATAATATTTTTTACTCATCGTATTGGCAAAATTGCAAAAGTATGACAACACAGTCTGTTATCAAGTTTGTTGGGAAATGGGAAACCCATGGAGGGCAATTTAGTAATGTCTAGAGAGCACTGAAGGAGGCCTGGAGGTACAGTAGTTAAGTGCTCGGCTGCTAACTGAAAGGTTGGTGGTTTGAACCTGCCAGACGCTCCGCAGGAGAAAGATGTGGCAATCTGCTTCTGAAAAAATTTACTTAATTGGAAACCCTATGGGGCAGTCCTACTCTGTCCTGCAGGATCATTATGAGTTGGAATCAACTTGATGGCAGTGGGGTTTGGAGAGAGCACCGATAAAATTAACTATGATCCATCTATGTGATAGAATGCTATGAAGTTGTATAAAAGACTGAGGAAACTCTCTTTGTGTTTAACAATGAAAGACATCCAGAATATAATGTTGGGTTTAAAAAACAAACTACAGAACAACGTAATAGTGTACTTTATTTTTACCTGTATTAAAAGAGAGAGATAAGATTACATGAATGTTTACTTGTATTTGCATAATGAAATAGGAAAATGGAATCATACACAGAAACAAATAAAAGTACTTGTGGGGAGAATTGGTTTGAGCTCTGAACCAATTTCTGAATGTTTTACTCAGGTATCCTTTAGTGCTTCTCACCGAAATTTCAGGTTTTCCTCCTCCCAAACCCAGGGTAGATTTGCACTTCTGCATTCCCTGGGAGTTATAAGTTGCCATGTGGCTTGCTTTAGCCAATAAAATGCGAGCAAAAATGACAAGTGCCATTGCTTATCTTCCTCTTGCCACAAAGTAATGTTCAAGCAGTGGAAGCTCTGTCACCCAAGGTCCTTGAGCAAGAATTACATGAAGTAAACTCCCAACAACTCAAGACTGACATGCAGCATGAGCAAGGAAAGTTTGTGGTTGAAAGTGAATGGGATGTTGTCTTTGTTTGCTGCCACAATCACAACCTAGCTCATCCTGACTGATAAAATAACTTACTCAAAAATTTGAATTAAAAATAAAAGCGTATGTGTGAGTCTGAATCAAGTCAGGAGAGAAAAACCACATAGTAATTTGTGCAAGGAAAGTTTAGTGGAACACATTATCGACTATAAAAGGAGATTGGAGTAATGAGGTATTGATTGACGTCTTAGTTAACTAGCGCTATTACAACAGAAATATCACCAGTGGGTATTGTTGTTGAAGAACAGAAGTTTCTTTCACAGTCTAATAGGCTGGAAGTCCAAATTCAGGGCGCCAGCTCCAGTGGAAGGCTTTCTCTCTCTGTCAGCCCTGGGGGAAGATCCATGTCACCAATCTTCCCCTGTGTAGAAGCTTCTCAGCAAAGGTACCCTGGGTCCAAATGACACACTCCTCTCCTGGTTAGTTCTTGGTGGTAGGAGGTTATCATTTCTCTCTGCTCACTTCTCTCTTCTATATCTCAAAAGAGATTGACTTAGAGACTTCCAGGCAACATGGCTCTATAGACAGAAGCACCACACTGTCCTTCCCCAGCAAAGACCCAAAAAACTAAGTCAGAGATGAACTTCAATCCTGAAACCCTAAGCATCAAATGAAAAGATAAAGAACTCAGCCAAGCACTGAATGGAATAAGAAAATGACAGAGAACAGAGAGCAAGGAGAGATACATGCAGAGGTCCCCTAGCAGCTAACGCAGCATGAATTTGCCATCTTGGACTCCTGTCAGAGATCAGTGAACAGTGAGTATGGGAAAGTAGCTTCATGGAGCTCCTAGCAGGAGACAGAACAACCAGTAACCAGTGATACATGCTTTCCCAACCCCCACCCTTCATCACCCCCACTCAGCCTTCCTCTGCTTCCTGCGGTCACAGTCTCTAGGCCAGAAGTCACAGGCTTCCACCTGCCCTTGCTGGCTGGCTCCCTTAATGCTAGTTGCTTCTTGTTGGTGTTGCTTTTTTCCATTTTTTTGGTTTCTACCATACCTGTCACCACCTCCCCCTCCTTTTTCTCAAATACCTGGCTCCGTGTGCCATTTTTGCTTCTTCTTGTAAGGCTGGGAAACACTGCTCAACTGTGGGACTGCTTCCCGGCCCACACTACCAAGCTGGTGGGATCCCTAGGGCTTTTTTATTTGTTTGTTTTGATTTGTTCTGTTCAGTTTTGTTTGTTTGTTTTCTTTTTCTTTTCTCAGCTTGGGAGCTCCTTCTAGCAGGGCTGTACTGTGCGGCTTGGGAGATACTACCCTAGTCTGAGCAGCCACATGATGGGATACCTGGGGGCATTTCTTTTTTCTTTTTGATTTTGTTTTTTTTTTTCTCTCTTTTTCTCTTCATTTCTCAGTTTACCATCTCTCTGTATTTACCTACTCTTCCTGTCTCCTGAATACCTGGTGCTATGTGACACCTCTACCCCTTCTAGCCAGACTGTACTTTGTGACCGGAGAGCCAACTCCCCAGTCTTCACAGCTGCACCAGTGGGATCCATGGGGTCTTTTCTTTTCTTTCTTTTTTTTCCTAATTTTTATTTATTTTTTATTTTACCTTTTTCTTTTTCTTTTTCTTTTTCTCCATTCCTCAGTTTATCTTCTTTCCACTCCAATGGTAAGCTCCCTTTTTTTGTTTTGTTTTGTTTTTCACTCTTGTTTCTCTCTCCTCTCTCTCCTCTTTCCCATACCCATCATAGCTCCACACATCATAATCTCCCCACTGCTTCCTGCCTACCTGCATGGTGCACTGAACATCACACATCCCAAGCAGCACAGACACGGTCTACTGGAACCTGCCCTGCACTGATTCTTTGCCCACCCTGTTGGCCCTAGTACTTGCCACAAACAACTCATCCCAGCAACTCCCCTTCAGCTGGACCTGCCCTTCTGCACCACAGCCAAGTGACTGACCCTGCCCATTGGAGAAGGAAGTGAAAAGAATTGTGCCCACAGATGAGCAAAAAACAAAGAATGAAGAGCCGCCTGCTCAGACAGAACCAAATAAAACAAAAAAGCAGGATGAAACAAATAAATCTACAATCAATAAAAGACGAAAATAACTACTGAATGTCCTGAAGACAGCAGACAATATAAAAACATATTTTTTAAAAAAGGACAGGATGATTCTAGTACGCATCCAAAATAAAACACCAGATGAATTTCCAGTAGAGTAAAAGGCACCAGAACTACCTGATAGGGAATTCAAATCTCTAATATTAAGAGCTATCCAAGAGTTGAAGCAAAAAGCAGACAAAAATGAGGAAAAAATAGACAAATTCATGGAAAGTATAGACAAAAAAACAGAAGAATTCAGGAAAATAATACAGAAACAAAATACCAGAATAAATTTACAATTAGAAATCATACAAAAACAACAATTAGAAATCCAAAAGATAAACAATGAGATTTCAGAAATGGACAGTGTCATAGAAGGGCTGAGGAGCAGGTTTGAAATGATGGAAGACAAGATCAGCAGAATTGAAGACAAACACTTGGATATAACTCTGAGGAAAAATCAGAAAAAAGAACAAAGAAAAATGAAGAAACCCTGATAATTGTGTGGGATACAACCCAAAGCAAAAAATTCGTGAGTGATCAAAGTTCCAGAATGGGGAGAAAACGGAAAACACAGAGAGGATCACTGAAGAACTGCCGACAGAAAACTTCCCCAATATCATGAAAGATGAAACACTGACCATCGAAGAAGCTCAACGAGCCCCATATAGGATAGACCCCAAAAGAAAATCACCAAGGCATATCATAATCACACTCACTAAAACCAAAGACAAAGAAAGAATCCTGAGAGCAGCTCAAGAAAAAACAAAAAGTCACATACAGAGGAGAAACAATAAGACTAAGCTCGGATTATTTGGCAGAAACCATGCAGGCAACAAGGCAATGGGATGCCATACATAAAACCTTGAAAGAAAAAACTTGCCAGCCAAGAATAATACATCCTGCAAAACTCTCATTCAAATATGATGGTGAAATTAAGACATTTCCAGATAAACAGAAATTAAGGGACTGTGTAAAAACCAAACCAGACTTACAATAATTATTAAAAGGGAGTCCTTCAGTCTGAGAACAAACAACATCAGACCAGAGGCTGAATCTAGGATGCAAGATCATACCAGCCAGATAACAGCTGAGGAAATGAACTCTCAAGGACTGTCCAAAAACTGAAAGAATTACAACTGGAAACCAGAGAGGTTAATCTGTAAATGAAAAAAAGATCAGAACAATAAAAGAGGGAAAACATAGTGTAGGTATAAAACCTTCTACTGGAGAGGAAGGCAAGGCGATACCAAATAATAATAGACTGGTTCAAACCTAGGAAGATAAGGGTAAATTTCAAGGTAACCACCAAGAAAGTTAACAAACCTACTCATCAAAATAAAGAAAAACATAAAGTCTCAGTAAAAACAAAAGAAATTTTTTTTAAATCCACAAACAAAAGGAATTCAGTACAGGAGAGTAAGAGAAACAAAGAAAACATCTGCACCACAAAAAAAAAAAAAAAGCACTACAAAATGACAGCAATAAACTCACACCTATCAATAATTATACTGAATGTAAATGGCCTAAATGCACCCATAAAGAGACAGAGAGTGACAGAATGGAGAAAAAACAGGATCCATCAATATACTGTCTACAAGAGATACACCTTAGAAAAAAGACGTAAATTTATTAAAAGCCAAAGTTTGGAAAAAAATATATCAAGCAAATAGCTAACAAAAAAGAGCAGAAGTGGCAATACTAATCTCAGATAAAATAGACTTTAAAACAAAATCCACCATAAAAGATAAACAAGGGCACTATGTCATGATTAAAGGGATGATCCATCATGAAGACATAACTAAAATAAACATCTACGCACCCAATGACAGGCCTCAAAAATACATAAAACAAACTTACAGCACTGAAAAGAGAAATTGACAGTTCCAGAATAAAAGTAGGAGACATCAACACACCACTCTAGGTAAAGGACAGAACATCTAGAAAGAAACTCAACAAAGATACAGAAAACCTAAAGGGCACAATCAGACAACTTGACCTCATAGACATATATAGAATACTCCACCCAACAGCTGCAAAGTACACATTCTTTTCCAACACACATGGAACATTCTCAAGAATAGATCAAATCTTAGGCCACACAGCAACCCTCAGCAAAATCCAAAACATTGAGATAATACAAAGTATCTTTTCTGACCACAACGCCATCAAGGTAGAAATTAACAAGAGGAAGAGCAAGGAGAAAAAAAATCAATTACATGGAAACTGAATAACATTCTGCTTATAAAACACTGGGTAATAGAAGAAATCAGAGATGGAATTTAAAAATTCCTAGAATGAAAACACATCATACCAAAATCTTTGGGACACAGCAAAGGCAGTCCTCAGAGGACAATTTATAGCAATAGATGCACACATCAAAAAAGAACAAAGGGACAAAATCAAAACATTAACTACACAACTCGAACAAATAGAAAGAGAACAGCAAAAAAAGCCCACAGCCACCAGAAGAAAGGAAATAATAAAGATTAGAGCAGAAATAAATGAAATAGAGAATAGAAACTCAATAGAAAGAATCAACAAAACTAAAAGTTTGTTCTTTGAAAGGATCAGCAAAATCAACAAACCACTGGACAAACTGACAAGAGAAAAACAGGAGAGGACACAAATAACCCAAATGAAGAAATGAAATGGAGGACATTATAACAGACCAACTGAAATAAAAAGGATCATAACAGAGTATTATGAAAAACTACACTCCAACAAATTTGAAAACCTGGAGGAAATGGATAAATTTCTAGAAACACATTACCTACCCAAACTAACACAAAGTAATGCTGAAAATCTGAACAGACCCATAATAAGAGAAGAGATTGAAAAGGCAATTAAAAAAAAAAAAAAAAAAAACCTCCCAATAGAGAAAAGCCCTGGCCCAGATGGCTTCACTGGAGAATTCTACCAAACATTCAGAGAAGAGCTTATACCAGTACTACTAAAACTATTTCAGTACATAGAAAAGGAAGCAACACTTCCAAATTTATTCTATGAAGCCAGCATCACCCTGATACCAAAACCAGGCAAAGACACCACACAAGAAAGAAAATTTCAGACCAATATCTCTCATGAATATAGAGGCAAAAGTTCTCAACAAAATTCTAGCCAATAGAATTCAGCATCATAAAAAAAATAAAATAATACACCACGACCAAGTATGATTCATACCAGGTATGCAAGGGTGGTTCAACATTAGAAAATCAATCAACATAATCCACCACATAAATAAAAGGAAAGAAAAGAAACACATGAACATCTTAATTGACACAGAAAAGGCATTCAACAAAGCTCAACATTCATTCCTAGTAAAAAACTCTAAATAAAATAGGTATAGAAGGGAAATTTCTCAACATAATAAAGGGCATCTATACAAAACCAATGGCCAACATCATTCTTAATGGAAAGAAGCTGAAAACATCCCCCTTGTGAACAGAAACAAGACAAGGATGCCCTTTATCACCACTCGTATATAACATTGTGCTGGAAGTCCTATCTATAACAATAAGGCAAGAAAAAGAAATAAAAGGCATCCAAACTGGTAATGAAGAAGAAATTAAACTGTCCCGATTTACGGATGATATGATATTATACATAGAAAACCAAAAAGACTCCAGGAGAAAACTACTGGAACTACTAGAAAGATTCAGCAGAGTAGAAAGATACAAGATAAACGTACAAAAATCAGTTGGATTCCTATACACCAATAAAAAGAATGATGAAAAGGAAATCAGGAAAACAATAACATTTATAATAACCCCTAAAAAAATAAAATACTTAAGAATAAATCTAACCAAGGATGTAAAAGACCTAAACAAAGAAAACTACAAAACACTTCTGCAAGAAACCCAAAGGGATCTCCATGAATGGAAAAACATAATATGCTCATAGATAGGTAGACTCAACACTGTGAAACGACAATTCTACCCAAATCAATTTACAAATACAATGCAATCCCGATCCAAACACCAACAACATTCTTCAAAGAGATGGAAAAACTAATAATTAACTTTATATGGAAAGGGAAGAAGCCGCGGATAAGTAAAGCACTACCGAAGAAGAAGAATAAAGTAGGAGGACTGGAACTACCTGACCTCAGAACCTACTATACAGCAATGGTAGTCAAAACAGCCTCGTACTGTTACAACGACAGATATATTGACCAATGGAACAGAATTTAGAACCCAGATGTAAATCCATCTATATACAGACACCTGATCTTCAACAAGGACCCAAAGTTCATCAAATGGGCAAAAGACAGTCTTTTTAACAAATGGTGCTGGCAAAACTGGATGTCCATCTGCAAACAAATGAAACAGGACCCATACCTGACCCTATACACAAAAACTAATTCAAAATGGATCAAAGACCTAAATATAAAGCCAAAAACTATAAAGTTCATAGAAGAAAAAATAAGATCAACGCTAAAGGCCCTAATACACAGCATTAACAGGATACAAACCATAACCAACAACACACAAACTCCAGAAGATAAGCTAGATAACTGGGATCTTCTAAAAGTTAAACACTTACTGTCGTCAAAAGACTTCACCAAAAGAGTAAAAAGAGAACCTACAGATAGGGAAAAAAATTTTGGCCATTACAAATCAGACAAAGGTCTAATCTCTAAAATCTACAAGAAAATCCAAAACCTCTACAACAAAAAGACAAATAATCCAATTTAAAAAAGGACAAAATAAGTGAACAGGCACATCAGCAAAGAAGACACTCAAGCGGCCAACAGACACATGAGGAAATGCTCGCGATCAC
Source organism: Dugong dugon (assembly GCA_030035585.1). Taxonomy (NCBI): domain Eukaryota; kingdom Metazoa; phylum Chordata; class Mammalia; order Sirenia; family Dugongidae; genus Dugong; species Dugong dugon. Next base: position 211,638,250 of record CM057460.1, on the reverse strand, counting down.
TAGCTATTAGAGAAATGCAAATCAAAACCACAGTGAGATACCATCTCACCCCAGCATTACTGGCACGAATCAAAAACACTGGAAATAACAAATGTTGGAAAGGCTTCAGGGAGATCGGAACCCTTATGCACTGCTGGTGGGAATGCAAAATGATACAACCATTTTGGAAAACGATAGGGCACTTCCTTAGAAAGCTAGAAATAGAAATACCATATGATTCAGCAATACCATTCCTAGGAATTTATCCAAGAATAGACATATGCACACCCATGTTCATTGCAGCATTGTTCACAATAGCAAAAAGATGGAAACAACCTAGATGCCCATCAATAGATGAATGGATAAACAAACTATGTACATACACACAATGATAAAGAACAATGATGAATCTGTGAAGCATCTCATCTAGAGGGCATTATGCTGAGTAAAATAAGTCAATCACAAAAGGACAAATATTGTATAAGACTGCTACTGTAAAAACTCATGAAAAGGTTTATACACAAAAATAAACAATCTTTGATGGTTACGAGGGAGGGGAGGGGTGGGGGGGAAACACTAAATAGACAATAGATAAGTGGTAACTTTGGTGAAAGGTAAGACAGTACACAGTACTGGGGAAGCCAGCACAACTTGTACAAGGAAAGGTCATGGTAGTTCCATAGATACATCGAAACTCCCAGAGGGACTGAATTGCTGGGCTGAGGGCTGTGGGGACCATGGTCTCGGGGAACATCTGGCTCAATTGGCATAACACAGTTTATAAAGAAAATGTTCTACATTCTACCTTGGTGAGTAGTGTCTGGGGTCTTAAAAGCCTATAAGCAGCCATCTAAGACACTCCACTGGTCTCACCCCTTTGGGAGCAAGGGAGAAGGAAGAAAACAAGACACAAAGGAAAGATTAGTCCAAAGGCTAAAGGACCACAACTACCATGGCCTCCACCAGAGTCCAGTACAGCTAGATGGTGCCTGGCTACTACCACTAACTGCTTTGACAGGGATCACAACAGAGGGTCCTGGACAGAGCAGGAGAAAAATGTGGAACAAAATTCTAACTCACAAAAAAAAGGCCAGACTTACTGGCTTGACAGAGACTGGAGAAACCCCGAGAGTATGGCCTCCACACACCCTTTTAGCTCAGTAATGAAGTCACTACCGAGGTTCACCCTTCAGCCAAAGATTCGACACGCCCATAAAATAAAATGAGACTAATGGGGCACAACAGCCCAGGGACAATGACTAGAAGGCAGGAGGAGACATGAAAGCTGGTAATAGGGAACCCAAGGTTGAGAAGGGAGAGTGTTGACATGTCATGAAGTTGTTAACCAATGTCATAAAACAGTATGTGTACTCTTTAATGAGAAACTATTTGTTCTGTAAACCTTCTTCTAAAGTACAATAAAAAAAATTTTTAAAAGAGATTGACTTAAGACACAACCTAATATTGTAGATTGAGTCCTGCCTCATTAACATAACTGCTGCCAATCCTGCATCACTAACATCATAGAGCTAGGATTTACAACATGAAAGAAAATCACATCAGATGACAAAATGGTGGAAAAACACACAATACTGGGAATCATAGCCTAGCCAAGTTGACACATATTTTGGGGGGACACAATTCAGTCCATGACAGTTGGTAAGCAGTAAAGAGAACGCTAAACAATACAAAAATAGCATATAAAAGAAACAGTCACTACGGCTACAATAGAGCCCACAAGCAAGAGCCTACATTAAGCCCAGATCCAGACTTTGTTGTCAAGGGCAGATCATGACTTGCTGAATGGCAGAGAAGTCCCTATGTTGCCATGCTGGTAGAATTTGCTAGAAGTCCACCTTCAGGATTGTCAGAAATGTGTCCTCTGGGGGTAGGGAGGGAGCAGAGAAAGCTTTTCATGAGAAATGTCAGTCCAGAGACAATCTATTACAAAACCACCTGAGGGAGAGTGCTGGGGAAGTTGCTGGTTACTAGACGCTGGGTGCTGCTGGATGTCATGCACTGCAGGAGCTACACACTGGAGAAGTCACACATGCTGCAGAAGCCTTGTGCTGGTGAAGTTATGTGCTTCAGGAACCTGCCAAGGGAGCACACAGGAACTAGGAATAAAATTCCCTTTCTCTTGCAAAGTCTCTCCAGCACCATCCACTGACAAAGCTCAATATTGTACGGTAAAACAAAAAATGTTTAAAGGTCCCAGATGCATTTTCACAGAGCAGACAATGAAGGATGCCAAGAGGAAATAAATTGATTAATAATAGTAATAAACAGGAACAGTGCACCCCTTTGACTACTCAGCTTCCATATGCACCCTTCTACACAGAGTTGAACTCCCATACATCAACAAAACAATAATATTTCCACTTAACAAGATACAACCATCTGTCTTACAAATTAAGAAGTTCTTATTCTCTCCCCAAAATGAGGAGATGCACAGTTCCAACCATCGTTGTACCCATACAGTATGTGTTAATTATTCCTCAAATGTAGTCAGAGTCTGCTGAATATGCTGTCACCTAGAAACCAAGTTTTAAAATTAATTTCCAACTTGAATGTAAAATTAAAATGGAGGGACAAAGAAAAAATTATTGTTGTTGTTGTTAGGTGCTGTCGTCGGTTCCGACTCATGGTCACCCTATGCACAACAGAATGAACCACTGCTCGGTCCTGCACCACCCTCACAATCGTTGCTATGTTTGAGCCCATGATTGCAACCATTGTGTCAATTCATCTCCTTGAGGGTCTTCCTCTTTTCCGCTGACCCTCTACTTTACCAAGCATGATGTCCTTCTCCAGGGACTGGTCCCTCCTGATAACATGTTCAAAGTACATGAGACAAAGTTTGCCATCCTTGCTTCTAAGGGGTATTCTGGCTCTACTTTTTCTGAGACAGATTTATTCATTCTTCTGGAATTCTATGGTATATTCAATATTCTTCACCAACACCATAATTCAAAGGCATTAATCCTTCTCTGGATTCCTTATTCACTGTTCAGCTTTCGCATGTATATGAGGTGATTGAAAATACCATGGCTTGTGTCAGGCACACCTTAGTCCTCAAGTGACTTCTTTACTTTTTAATACTTTAAAGAGGTCTTCTGCAGTAGATTTGCCCAATGCAATACGTCATTTGATTTCTTGACTGCTGCTTCCATGGACATTAATTGTGGATCCAAGTAAGATGAAATCCTTGACAACTTCAATATTTTCTCTGTTTATTATGATGTTGCTAATGGGCCTAGTTGTGAGGATTTTTGTCTTATTTATGATGAGGTGTAATCCATACTGAAGGCTGTGGTCTTTGATCTTCATCAGTAAGTGTTTCAAGTCCTTTTCACTTTCTACAAGTATATTACTAGTGTATACAAATAAATACATGCACATAACAAGCAAAGAGAAAATTTGCTGAGTTGCTGAAGTCCTCCTTTTTTGCAATTGGTCATAAGGTTGAATTTTGTGTATCTGGCTTCCTTCTTTTAAATACCTGTTGCATATTTCCCCTGTGCTCAGGCAGAACCTCAGCTGTCCAGGTTTGTTACCTGATGCAGTTACTCAAAACTTCATTTATGAAACATCTGAGTCTGTAGCCCTCCTGCCTTTTTTTGGTTGCTGTTGCTTTCTATAAGCCTTTATGGTACAACAGTTAAGCACTCACTGCTAACCAAAAGGCTGGCAGTTTGAACCCACCCAGCTATTCTATAGGAGAAGACCTGGCAATGTGCTCCCATAAAGATTACCACCTAGAAAACCCTAAGGGGCAGTTCTACTCTGTCACGTGGGGTCGCTATGAGTCAAAAATCAACTTGACAGTACCTAACAACACTGAAATTCTAAGAGGTGCACAGAGAATTTCTTGGGTTCCACGTATAGTCCCCCTTGCCTCCCTCGTGCAGCCATTGGTAATAGGGAGGCATCTCTTCAGCCAACAGATTAATTCCTTTTTATAATTGGGAATTTAAAGGTGCACTTCTAAATAGCTAATGAGTCAAGACAGAAATTTGTAATGGAAATTTAAAAAAATACTTAGGCCTGAATGAAAATACTGTATCTTAATATTTGCGGGAGGCAGAGAAAGTAATTTTTATAGTTTTAAGGGTATGAAATAAAATTACAGAAAGGAAAAAATTAATGAGCCAAGCATCCAACTTAATATGTTAGAAAAAGAGTAATAGAATTAACCCAAAATACATACAAAGAAGAAAAGAATAATGATGAGCAGAAATATATGAAAAAGAAAATAAAAATACAGTAGAAAGGATCAGCAATACTGAAAAATTGTTACTTCCAAATGGCCAAGAAAATAGACACAAACAATATTTGGAATGAAACTACTTTCAGAAGCTTCTAGTGAAATTGAGAAATTCCTCTGAAACAGATAATGTCATTCCATTCAGAGATGTGGAAACTGAAACACAGAGAAAATAATTTGACTTTCCCAAGGTCACTCACATAGCTTCTAAAAGCAGAATTATAACTACAAATCCCAGGTTGTCTCCAGGTTCTCAACTTTTTCAGTTATACCTCATTGCTTCCTTTCTAATCTAAGGAAGTGTGAAGGCACACATTTATCCCTGGAAACATTATCTTACTTAGTTATGAAATCTAAGCAGCATAGAACAGTGTATGTGGAACACTGTGGGGGATTCTGAGACACTTTCAGGGAGTCTGCAAAGTCAACACTATTTTCATATGAATACAAACATATTATATGTCTTTGTTGACATTTGCACAGATGGTGAAAAATCTATGGTGCCTTAGCTGGCACCTTAGCATAAATCAAGGCAGGTGTATCAGCCAGGACTTAAAAGATTATAAGAGAATATTATTTAAAAGAAAAAAAAACAACCTGTATGCTAAAAATGACATGATAAAAGCAACAGTTTTCCAGAAAAATAAAACTTATCAAAGCTGACAAGAAGAAATAAAAAATCTGAATAAGTATGTAATCTTAAAGCATTCAAGCAGCTCTGCATTCTATTTTATTGAGAAAAAAGGGCATTTTCTACAACACTAACAATGACTGAAAAATGAGTATGTGGTCACATACGTATGTGTATAGGCATATAGATGGGTAGGTACAGGTGTATACATATGTGTGCACAGATAGAAGTATCTAAATATACATCTAATTATGGATACATATGTACAGGCACATATATTCATGGAAGACACAATTTTAGATACTTCTCAGACATAACTAAACATCTTGCAGGAATGGTTTTCTAGTTTTGAAGGCTTAGGACCTTAGTCTTATGGGACAACTCAGTCAATTGGCATAATATAGTTCACAAAGTTCATGCTCTGCATCTTAGTGAAGTGAGTAGTGTCTGGAGTCTTACAAGCAGCCTTCTAAGATACAACTATTGCTCTCTACTCATCAGAAGCAAAAGAGTAAGAAGGAAATCAAAGTCTCAGAGAGGAAACTAGTCTACAGGGCTAATAGCCTACACAAGCCATGGCCTTGTACACTGAGTCCCAGAAGAGCTAGATGGTGCCCAGCTACCACAACCACCCATGCTGATCAGGGCCACAATAGAAGGCCCCTGAAAAAAGGGGAGAAAAACACGGACCGGAAATCAAAGTCTTCAAAAGTCCAGATTTACTGGACCAGTTGGGACTGGAGGACTCCCTGAGACCATCACCTGAGATACTCTAAACTTTGAACCGAAACTATCCCTGAGATCACCTTTTAGCAAAATAACAGTGCCATACAAAATAAAGGATATTACCCGTAAGTACAGTGCTCTACTAAAAACCATATATATGAGAACAAAAGGTCATCATTCATTGTAAAGCAAAGATGAGAACATAAGGGGGCAGGGAAACTAGAGTACTGGAAATGGAACAGCCAGAACACAATTAAAAAGAACGTTGACACATTGTGAGAAATGTAACTAATGTTGTTGAACAATTTGTATCAAAATTGTCAAATGGGAACCCAATTTACCATGTGTGATGGTTAAAGTTGTGTGCCAACTTCTGGGCTATGATTCTCAGTGGTTTAGCAGTTATGATGTAGTTTGGTAGTTATGTAATAATGTAAGCACCTCCATAATGATATCTGTTATGAGCAGCCAACCAGTTGAAAGGGAGTTTTCTTGGGGGTGTGGCCTGCATCCAATATAGATGGACTTTCTGGCAAGGCTGACTGGCTTTTGCTTCTCTGGATCTTGCTGCTGGCTCCTATTCATCTGACCTCCAGCTCTTGGGACTTGAGCTACCAGCTTACCTGCTGATCTTGGGATTCATCAGCCTCCACACCCTGTGAGCCAGAGGCCTGCTGTTTGACCTACCTATCTTGGATTCACCAGCACCTGAAGCTACATGAGTCAGGAGAAGCCCCAGCCTGACCCACAGACTTGAGACTTTACATCCTCTACCACCGTATAAGCCATTTCCTTAATGTAAATCTATCTCTGCATATATTTATATGCTTCACTGGTTTTGCTTCTCTAGAGAACACAGCCTAAAACACTGTGTAAACTTTCACCAAAAACACAATAAAATATTATTTTAAAAAGGAAAGAAAAAAGGGCATTTCCTTATACACTACATCTGTCAGGACTATTTTGGTTGCAAATAACAAGAACCCAACACAACTGGCTCTAGCAACATGTCAGAGTCATTGACTCAAGAAACTGAAAAGCCCAGCTCAGCTGTGACTCCAGGCCTGCCTGCACCTGCAAGGCTGTCAGAACTTACTCATTCCTCTTGGCTTGGTCACCCTCTAGGCAGGCCCTCCCTGAGAGGGTGCACAGCCACACACCCCTGCTCCACTGCAGCTCCAGAGTGACCCTCTGTGAGTCTTGCAATCTAGGCAGGCCCTCCCTGAGAGGGTGCACAGCCACACACCCCCGCTCCACTGCAGCTCCAGAGTGACCCTCTGTGAGTCTTGCAATCCTCCTCCCCTGAAGTCCCAGTCAGACAGGATCTTGGAACACATACTATGGGCTAACCAGCAGTACAGACTCACTCTGAGCTCATTGCTGGCCTGTAGGCAGGGCTGCATGATGACCTTTTTGGGCCTGTGTTAGCCAAGGTTCTTCAGAGAGGCAGACCAATAAGATAGACAGATAGATAGCTGGCTGGATGGCTAGCTGGCTAGCTGGCTGGCTGGCTGGCTGGCTGGCTGAATGGATGGACGGATGGATGGATGGACGGATGGACGGATGGACAGATGGATGGATGGACAGATGGATGGGTGGATGGATGGGTGGGTGGATGGGTGGGTGGGAGGGTGGATGGATGGATGGATGGATGGGTGGATGGATGGGTGGGTGGATGGGTGGGTGGGAGGGTGGATGGATGGATGGATGGATGGATGGATGGATGGGTGCGTGGACAGGGGGATGGGTGGGTGGATGGGTAGGTGGATGGATGGATGGATGCATGGATGCATGCATGGATGCATGCATGGATGCATGGGCACATGGATGCACAGATGGATGCATGGATGGATAGATGGATGGATATTGATTTATTTTAAGTAATTGGCTCACACGATTGCTTGGGTTTGCAAATCAAAAAATCCTTAGGTCAGTCAACAATCTGGAAACTTTGGCAGGACGTCTATGTTACCTTCCTGAGGCAGAATCTTTCCTCCTTGGGAAAACCAGTTTTTGCCCTTACAGCCTCAACAGATTAGATGAGGCCTACCCACATTATGGAGAGTAATCTACTTAAAGTCAACTGATTTAAATGTTCTTTTTTTTTGTCCAGTTGCTGGCTCATGGCGATCCTGTGTGTGTCAGAGTAAAACTGTGCTCCATAGGATTTTCAGTGGCTGATTTTTCTGAAATAAATCACCAGGTCTTTCTTCTGAGGTACCTCTGGGTGGACTCGAACCTCCAACCTTTTGATTAACAGCTGAGCATGTTAACTGTTTGCACCACTCAGGGGCTCATTTCAATGTTAATCACGTGTAAATACTTTTATAGCAACATTTAGACTAGTGTTTGACCAAACAACTGGGCACCGTAGCTTAACCAAGTTGACACAGAAAATTAACCATTACAGAGCCCTAGGCGACTTTGCATTTATGCCCCTTCCTCCATAACACATGTTAAAAATTCTATTTTATGTCAGCAGTGGTATAAAGGTGAGTATAACTTTTTTTACCTTAAAGGCCTTTTTTTCTTATGATTTTAAGAGAAATTAAAACACTTTGATAAACCCCTAAAAAGTATCATGGGTCCTAGGCACTATGCCTACTGTACCTGATGGATGAGTTAGCCCTGCCTGTAGTGGTGACCTGCTTGGCCAGGCTGAGTCCTCGTGTTTACCCTGTGTCTTAGTTTCCTAGGGTGACCATAATGAAATACCACAAAGTGAGTGGCTTTAAAGGACAGTAATTCATTGTCTCACAATTCTGGAGGCTGGGAGTCCAAATTCAGGGCATCAGCAGGTTTATACTTTCTCTGTCTGCTATAGGGAAAGATCTTTCCTTGTCTCCTCCAGCTTCTAATAGCCCCAGGAATTTCTTGGTGTTACCTGACTTATAGATATATCTTCACATGATGTCTGTCTTCCCCTGTGTGGCCCTGTCTCCATTCTCCCCTTTTATAAGGCACCACTCAGAAAGGATTAGGACCCACCTACTATGGTATGACCTCATTAACTTAATTGGTAACAAAATTTTTAAAAACCCTATCTCCAAACAAGATAGCATTGACAGGCACAGGGGTTAGGACTTCAACAAATCTTTTAGGGAGACACAATTCAATCCATAACATCCTGAAAGTCGGGAGGTAGTGTTCACCCAAACCTCACATGCCAAAAGTGGAAATGAGGGTTCCACAAAGAAAAATCAAGGGTCTTTAACCAAAGAAGGAGTGCTGGGTGCGCAGTGGTTAAAGCGCTCAACTGTTAACCGAAAGGTTGGTGGTTGGAAACCACCAGTGGCTCTGCAGGAGAAAGGTGGGGCAATCTGCTTCCATAAAGATTTACAGCCTTGAAAACCCTATGGGGTTGCTCAGAGTCAGAACTGACTCCACAGCAGTGGGTTTGGTTTTTTGTTAACCAAAGAAGGTAGCATGTAGAAAAGCCCCAGGGAGGCAAACTGCCAATGGCCCCAGGCAAGGCACAGCTGAAGGTGCAGTCCTCCATGGCTGGCTTCCTCTCAGGGTCACACTTCCTGTGCCAGCCTTGAATCTGAACAGTGGGGAGGGAAGTGAGAGAGGGGGATGAAGATATGGAAGAAAAGGTAAATCAAGCACTGACCTTGAGGAGCTCACCAGATAGCTCTATCTGTTTGAGGGTAAAACCAAAGGGCTTTCTGAAAATGTTGACTTGACAACAGAACTGAGGCTGAATTCATTCATTCATTCATTCTTTCTTTCAATCAAATTTCATTGAATGCTAAAACTATTGGTCTAAATGAGATGCACAAATAGAGTGTACAGGCCACATTTCAGCATGGGGCACTTTGGCATGGGAGGGGAAGGACACACACCACGCATGTTTTAGTCTGTTTAAGGCTTCCTTAAACTTTGAACTAGTTGCCTGACCACTGTATAAATTTCTTCCCTGCCTTTATATAATAGTTGTCGGATGTATTGTAGCTACATATATTGCAAACCCCACTGTAATGAATTGACTATGTCCCCCAAAAAGATATGTTGAAGCCCTAACCCGTGGTACCTGAGAACATGACCTTATTTGGAAATAGGGTCTTGGAAGATGTTATCAGTTAAGTTAACGTGAGGTCATACTGGAGTAGGGTGGGTTTTAATCCAATATAAGTGATGCTCTTATAAAAGAGGAGAAGAGACAGAGAGAGAGAGAGAGACAGAGGGAAGATGGGCATGTGAGATGGAGGCAGAGATAGAAGTTTTGCTGAAGCTGCAAGCCAAGGACTGCCTAGGGCTACCAGAAGCTGGGAAAGATAAGAAAGGATCCTCCACTAGAGCCTTTGGAAAGATCATGGCCCTGCTGACCCTGTGAATTCAGACTTCTAGAACTGTGAGACAATAAATTTCTGTCATTTTAAGTCACTCAGTTTGTGATACTTTGTGACAGCAGGCATAGGAAATTAACACACTCACCAAAGAATATTACAATTTTTTGCTTTTAACAGTCATTCATATTTTAAACCATTTAAAAGGAGGAAAATAGTCTGTTGTCAAGCAACAATGCATAATCCATTTAAAATGAAAGTAAAGAGATTTATTTAGACAAAAGCAGCTTGAGCCAGGGACAGGTTGGATCTAATAAAGTGAAAACTAGTGCTCCAAAACGGTGGAATTACAGAGGCATTTTTATGAGGTAAAATACAATATTCTGACTGGAAGTTGCAAGATTAGGTAAGCAGGAGGCAGGACAACTCAAAGCGGGGGCTTTACAGTGGTAGGCTGGAAACACGAATGTGGGCCAAGAGGATTTGGTACACTCACACATAATTGCAGAAATACGTGCTCAAAGGGGTGTCACAAAATAATTGATAGGGGGCCAAAGTCTGCTGGTTCTGACCAGACAGAGGTCCAAGGCCATATACATCTGAATGGGAAGAACTCAGTCTGCCAGTTCCACTCAGCCAGAGGCCCAAGGCCATATGCATCTGAATGGGAAGAAGTTAATCTGCTGGTTCAACCCAGCCAGAGGCCCAGGGCTATATGCATATGAAGAAGTCAAGGTTACATTCTCAGGAATGCAGAAGCAGAAGTCACAAAATGTAGTTGGGCTTATACCCTAGCCAACCACCTTAGGGATGCCAGGCACCTCAATTTTGGAACCCTTGCACAAGTCTATTACATTTTTGCAGATAGTAATTAAGAGTTTCAGAACAGAGGCGCCTGGCATATTTAGAGTGGCTGGTTTAGGAGCAGGACTGACTCCATTTTGTTACAATCTTCTGTTTCTGCCGTTCTGAGAATGTAACTTTGATTTCTTCCCATTCATGTGCATATGGACTTGGACCGCTGGCTGGGTGGAACCAACAGACAATGTGGCTATGCCTAGACAAGCCAGAGAAAGCCTGGACAAGCCAGGGCAAGTCCAAGAAAGTCCAGGGAGGGTCAAACAATCAGAATCTTGCCGGGAAGCTCCTGATCACACCTTGTATCTATCCTCAGGAAACAGCCACCACTTGGATTCATTGGTCTTCACGCTGTGTGAGCTAACGTCTCCCAGTTCAAATGTTTCTTATGCTTTCAATAAATCTCTTTGCTTTACTTTAGCAGAATCTCAGAGTTTCACTCTACACATTTTGGCATAGTCAGCAGGATTTCAAAGATGTCTTATCTTCAGTGAACACGAAGATTATCGAGGCTCTGGCACCAGCTCTAGCCCTTTGGGCTCAATCTATACCCATGAAATCTCAGGGTTGTGAACATAAACCCTCTTGAATCTCGAGCCTCCACTTTGTTGCGGAGACAGCTCTTTGGAAGATTTATTGTCAGTTTTCTGTTTTTCATTGGTATTTAAAAGCCACTAAAAGACATTGGGACGGTAAACTTGCATCCTTACCAGACACTGTTTCTAAACAGTCCAAACAAATTAAGAAGTACAATGTCAGATCTCTATAACTTCTTTGGCAGTTTCTTCCACTACTGTCTCTGACCCTGTCTTTGACCCTCCCCTCCTTCTGCTCCTCCTATAGTTACTTGCCTTTATCCACACTTACCTTCTTATACTCTACTGAAATGCCCTTTAGCTCTTTGAGATTTTTGCTGTTGTTGGCCTTGTATTTTTACTTTTGTTTCTGTTTGCATTTTTATGGTTGACCTGGATTTTGGTGCACAAATTGACTTGATGAAGGTTGTTACAAACGATCTCAGAGTCTTTTGAGCCACCTCATTCCATGGCAGTCCTTCACTAGGATTTTGTCTTGCATCTGAAAAACCAAAAGTAACATTTCAATTTTAAATTCTAAAATTTTATAAGTAAACATTTTGATGGAATGACCAAATCTTTCAAGAAAATAGGTCATGCCATTTCACAGGGGGAAGGTGGCAGCTCCTGATCTATTTTATGAAATTTGCAGGGGGAGGTTGTAGCTCCAAACCAGTTTTATGATACAGTTTCTCAGTAAAGAATCACAAAGTTAAAATTAAAATGATCAGTAGCTACTTTGAAGTACTTTCCAATGGGAGTAACTAGTATATTTTAGGTCTAAAATAAGAGACTAGGTCTCTAGCTAGCGGGAGGAATTAAGTTCTGAAAGAAAGAAACCAAAAGCTTGAAGCTTAGAGCTTAACATCTTTGATAAATGAGCCTGGATTCCCCCCACTCCCACGGGGACACTAGATTGTGATTAATATTTAACTCTATAAGTGGAATATGCCAGAAGTAATTTGGAATTCAGTGATCATTTTGGGAAAATGTGTTCCTATCTGATTCCCACCCCCACCCCGCCTTTCCACTTTGGGAAAATGAGCTCCCGTTTGTGTTGTCTTTTCTTTCCTCTTTGAGGAACTTTTGTTTGGTGCTCAGGTTTGTCAGAGGGCCTGAGAGTCCTCCATCTGAGGCTCTGACAAGTTAATAAGTTTTATCTAGAGCCTGTTTTTTCTGTTGAATTGAGTTGACCTTACCCAAAATTGCTATGTACCTATTAAGAGACTAGGTTTCCCATATCCTTGTTTTGTGTGTTATTATATAAGCTGGTCTTTGAGCTGTTGTCACAGACAGGTGAATTTATGTGATCTTTCTGTCTCATTTTGTTCTGCCAGCTTGCTTCTAGTCTAGAGTGTTGTGTCTGAGTTTCTGTCTTGTATCAGGCTGGAGATCATGGATGACAGTTGATGTTTTTTGTAAGACTGTCTTAAAACTTCAGTTCTTTCCTAGTCCAAGAAAAACTGTATCTTGTCTCTGTCTTATGATTTAGACTTTTAGTAGCTACTTTGAAAAACTTTAATATAAAATGGTCTATGTGAAAAGTGCACTAAAAAAGATGAATCATTTATTTTAATTGGTACGTAAGGCCTTAAAAAGAGATAAATTATTCTAAATTGCTTCTCCAAAATATCCTATAAAGCACACAAGAGAAAAGGTTATGAAAATATAATAATTTCATCCCTCCAGATGGTATTATTAAAATATTCCTTTAAAAAACTTTATTTGGGTTGGTTTAATGATAAATAAGCATTTGTATAAATTTAATGGTCTGAATGTTTCCAGGAATTAATAAAAGTAAATTCTTTCTGACAAAGATTTTTATGTTCTGTACTATGGAGTCACTATGATTCAGAATTGACTCAACTGCAACAGATTTTATGGGTACTATATTAGTCTAAAAAGTGAAACATTTCTAAGTAACTTAAGCTAGAGATTATATAAAATATGGCTTTTTTAATGTTTGAAAACTTCTTTTCCCACACAAAAATTTAAACTTACATTGTTATGTGACCCTAATTGCTCTCCCCATACTGTGACAGCACACTCCTCCTTTCCATCCCTTATATAAAATATGTTTTTTAAGGAAAAGGGATAATTCTGTATCAAAGTAAAACTAGTAATTTTAGAGAGGGAAAAAGGAGGCATAGGACAAGCCTAGAGGGGGAAAAGAGGGCAAACCAAGAACTAATGTGTTCTTTTACAAAATTGCTAAAGAGCTTTGGTATTTACTGGGTTGTGATAAAGAGAAAGCAAAACTGCTTACCAGGAGACTAATAAAGGGGAAAAAATTAGCTATCTTTTGTATTTCAAAATACCTAAGCCAACCTAAACATATGTAAATGAATTTGGAATGACTAAGTCTTGTCTCTAATCATAAGCCAAAAAAAATAGGGAGGCAGGACAGGATCAGGCTCCTCGACCCCCAGCCTCTGAGTTCATATACTTCCAAGGAAGCTTTTGAAAGACACATTTCACCTAGGTAGAGACCCTTCTAGACAAAAAAAAAAAAGAAAGAAAAATGCCGCCTTACTATAGTTATCAGAAATTGAGTGGATCCCAATCATAAAAAACTGTAAACAAGTTCTCTTTATTGTAGAAGAATTCTAAGAAGCAAAAAGATAGAAATCACAATGAGACACACCTGAAATGTCATGGTGAAATATTTCCACCCCATCCAGAGACTTAAGGTTATATCCATATAAATGAATTGGTCAGTTGATAAAATCTTTGAGGACTAAAATTAGGTTGGAGAAAATATGGGAAATAGTAAAAGTTGAATGAAAACTTAGAATGTTTAAACAAACTTTATTTCAACAGTAATTATGTTTTATCATTTACAGGCTTAACATAATTTCCAAGAACTTTTATGTAACTTATCAGTTGATTGACTATTATTCAAATTTATGCACCAATCACAAAGGCCAAAGATGAAGTCAACTTCTGCAGTCTGAAATTGATCAAACATGCAATCAAGAGGCATTGATACTTACTGCAGATTGGAATGTGAAAGTTTAAAATAAAGGAGGATTTGTAATTGGAAAATATGGCCTTGGTGATAGAAACATCACATGATAGAATTTTGCAAGACCAACAACTTCTTCATTGCAAATACCTTTTTTCAGCAATATAAACAGCAACTATACACATGGACCTCTCCAAATGGAATACACAGGAATAAAATCAACTACATTTGTGGAAACAGATGATGGAAAAGCTCAGTATCATCAGTCAGAAAAACGCCAGGGGCTGACTGTGGAACAGATCATCAATTGTTCATATGCAACTTCAAGTTGAAACTGAAGAAAATTAGAACAAGTCCATGAGAGCCAAAGTATGACCTTGAGTATATCCCACCTGAATTTAGAGACCATCTCAAGAATAGATTTGATGCATTGAACACTATTAACCAAAGACCAGACGAGTTGTGGAATGACATCAAAGACGTCATATACGAAGAAAGCAAGAGATCATTAAAAAGACAGGAAAGAAAGAAAAGTCCAAAGTGGATGTCAGAAGGGACTCTGAAATTTGCTCTTGAGTGTAGAGTAGCTAAAGCAAAAGGAAGAAATGATGAAGTAAAAGAGCTGAAGAGAAGATTTCATAGGGCATCTTGAGAAGACAAAGTATTATAATGAAATGTGCAAAGACCTGGAAATAGAAAACCAAAAGGGGAGAACATGCTCGGCATTTCTCAAGCTGAGAGAACTGAAGAAAAAATTCAAGCCTCGAGTTGCAATAGTGAAGGTTTCTATGGGGAAAATACTAAACGATGCAGGAAGCATCAAAAGAAGATGGAAGGAATATACAGTCACTGCACCAAAAAGAATTACTCGATGTTCAACCATTTGGGGAGATAGTGTAAGATAAAGAACTGGTGGTACTGAAGGAAGAGGTCCAAGCTGCACTGAAGACATTAGTGAAAAACAAGTCCCCAGTGTCTTAGGCTGGGTTCTCTAGAGAAGCAAAACCAGTAAAGCATATAAATATATATACAGAGAGATTTATATCAAGGAAATAGCTCACACAATTGTAGAAGCTAAAAAGTCCCAAGTCCATGGATCAGGGTAGAGGCCTCTCCCAATTCACAAAGCTGCAGAAGCTGGTGAATCCAAGGTCAGCAGGTTGGAGAGGGGCTCCTGCTCACAGGCTGTGAAGGTCAATGGATTCCAAGATCAGCAGACAAGACCACAAAGTTTCTCCTGATTCATGTAGCTGCAGAGGCTGGTGAACCCAAGGTCAGCAGGTCAGGGAACCAGACTCTTGCTCTCAGGCTGAGAAGTTCAACAAATTCCAAGATCAATAGGTAAGCTGCTAGCTCAAGTGCCAAGAACCGAAGATGAGACAACAAGAGGCAGCTGCTGAGTCTGGAACAAGCCAAAAACTTGGCAAGGAGAGCAGGCAGAAAGTAACCAGCATAAGGCAGAGAGATGAAACTGAGGGGGCGGTGAGCTGCCACAGGCCCCGCCTCCACCAGTACCACTCAGCAGATTCCATCATGGGGGTGATCACAATATTATACAACTGCTAAAACACTGAGAATAATGGCCTAGCCAAGTTGACATACAATCTTAACCATCACACTCAGGAATTGACAGAATACCATTTGAGATGTTTCAACAAACAGATGTAGTGTTGAAAGTGCTAACTCATCTATGCCAAGAAATTTGGAAGACAGCTACCTGGCCAACTGACTGGAAGAGATCCATATTTGTATCCATCCCAAAGTAGAGTGATCCAACAGAATGAGGAAATTATCAAACAATATTAATATCACATACAAGTAAAATTTTGCTGAATAGCACTCAAAAGTGATTGCAGTAGTATATCAACAGGGAACTGCCAGAAATTCAAGCCAGATTCAGAAGAGGATGTGCAACCAAGGATATCACTGCTGATGTCAGATGGATCATAGCTAAGAGCAGAGAATACCACAAAGATGTTTACCCATGTTTTATTGACTATGCAAAGACATTAGACTGTATGGATCTGTCTTAGTCATCTAGTGCTGCTCTAACAGAAATACCACGAGTGGATGGCTTTAACAAAGAGAATTTTATTCTCTCACAGTCCAGTAGGCCACAAGTCCAAATTCAGGGCATCAGCTCCAAGGGAAAGCTTTCTCTGTTGGCTCTTGAGGAAGGTCCTTGTCATCAATCTTCCCTTGGTCTGGGAGCTTCTCTGTGAAGGAACCTCAGGTCCAAAAGATGCTCCTGGCACTGCTTACTTGGTGGTATGAGGTTCCCATGTGTCTCTGCTCACTTCTCTCTTTTATATCTCAAAACAGATTGGCTTAAGACACTATCCAATCTTATAGACCTCATCAGTATAACCTCATCATAGTGGTAGTTTAGAACACATAAGGAAATCACATATGACCTCATCATAGTGATAGAGTTTACAACACACAAGGAAATCTCATCAGATTACACAATCATACAATACTGGGAATCATTACCTAGCCAAGTTGATACACACATTTTTGGGGGGACACAATTCAATCCATGACAGGATCATAACAAATTATGGATAACATTGTGAAGATTGGGAATTCCAGAACACTTAATTGTGGTCATGAGAAACCTGTACTTAGAACAAGAAGTAGTTGTTCGAACAGAACAAGGGGATACTGCTTGGTTTAAAGTTAAGAAAGGTATGCGTCAGGGTTTTATCCTTTCACATATTTATTCAATCGGTATGCTGAGAAAATAAGCCAAGAACCCGGACTATATGAAGAAGAACAGGGCATCAAGATTAGAAGAAGACTCAGTAACAACCTGTGATATGCTGATGACACAACCTTACTTGCTGAAAGTGAAGAGGACTTGAAGCACTTACTGATGAAGATCAAAGACTACAGCCTCAGTATGGATTAAACCTCAACATAAAGAAAACAAAAATCCTCATAACTAGACCAATAAGCAACATCATGATAAACAGATAAAAGTTTGATATTATCAAGGATTTCATTTTGTTTGGATCCACAATCAATGCCCATGGAAGCAGCAGTCAAGAAATCAAATGACGCATAGCATTAGGCAAATCTGCTGCAAAAGACCTCTTTAAAGTGTTAAAAAGCAAAGATGTCACTTTAAGGACTAAGGTGTGCCTGACTCAAGCCATGGTGCTTTCAATAGCCTCACATGCATGTGAAAGCAAGACAATGAAGACAGAAGATAGAAGAAGAATTGATGCCTTTTAATTACGGTGTTGGCAAATAATATTGAATATACCATGGACTGCTAGAAGAACGAACAAATCTGTCTTGGAAGACCTACAGCCAGAATGCTCATTAGAATAAGATGGCAAGACTTCATCTTACATACTTTGGACATATTATCAGGAGAGACCAGTGCCTGGAGAAGGACACCATGCTTGCTAAAGTAGAGAGTCAGTGAAAAAGAGGAAGACCCTCAAGGAGATGGATTGACACAGTGGCTGCAACAAAAGGCTCAAGCATAACAATTGTGACGATGGCGCAGGACCAGGCAGTGTTTTGTTTTGTTGTACATAGGGTTGCTTTGAGTTGGAACAAACTCAACAGCACCTAACAATTGATATTATATTGAGTTCATAGATATTCATCATAATTTAAGGTTATATACTTTTTCTTTTTATACCACAAAGAAAGGATATACATATCTAGTTGGATCTGCTAATGTGTGTTCATTTTTACCATTTAAAGGGATGTACTGTAAGAGATATTCAACAAAGACAGTGTTTAAGAAGTTTATTGAAAAGAAACTTATTTGATATGGTAAAAAGTTTTCTCTGTATGGCTAAAGTTTAATGGTTTAATTTATGAGATTTTTGGGAGATTTAATGTTAAATATCATACAAAACTAAGAATAGTGTTTCTCACTGTTAAAATAACAAAAAAAAAATTTTTTTGATACCTGCATTGAAGGGTTAATTAATTCTTTGTGCAATCTGCCTCAAAGGCAAATCTTCAACGTCTCATTGGAATAAATTCCTGAATCAAAATAAAGCCATATGGCATTAAAAAAGGAAAAAAATTTTACCTTTAAGATCTTCAGTTAGATGACTCAAGTATTGTTTCTCAGTGACCAGTACTAAACTCCTAACAACTTTGAAACTTATGGAAAGCCACAAAAACAATTTTATAAAGAAAAAATTCCAAAAGGATTTATTTAATATCTTATAAATTACATGGAACTTGTTGTCACAGTCAGGAGAAGCGCCCGATTCTCTTTGGGTTAAAATTTATGTTAGTGTTTCCTTTTATATTTTTGCCTAATATTAGCCAACAAATGCATAATATTATGTCACAATTCGATTATTTTCTAATTTCTAACTAGGTCACAACTTTATATCTTTTGAATCTAACAGCATCAAAGCTGATGTTTTAACTGGGAAATTCACATTGCTTATCCACGGAGTTTTTATTACTATTCAGATATTTAGAGACTTGATAATTTTTGTATATCTGGACTGTATGGTAGTATATCTCAAGATTATTATGTATTATATCCGAAGCTCTTTGAAAATAAGGTTTATCATTATATTTAAGTTTTTTTTAAACTGATTTTATTTGGCTTTGCATTACTTTTGTAATTAATTTCTATCAGGTCTTTCCATTTTAAGACTATTTCTATAAATTTATCACGACCACATTAAGTTTTGTCATCTACAGATAGGTTTTTACTTTTTAATTTGCTGAAAATGTTTGAACAAAATATCTCATCAAAAAGATGGACTATATTGAACTCATGAAAAGGACTGTGATATTTTAAATGTGAATACTACTAGACAGAATCAAGATTTCCAGAACTCTTATGCAGAAGTTACGGGTTCACGGACTGTGGCTGATCCAGAATTATGTGGAACAGAAATTAACTACATACAGCTGAGTGGACTAAAGGATTATTATGGGTTTTATGTGGGAATGTTGATGTGTTTTAAGGTCCTACTTTCTGGATATAAGAAACCATTTTCCTCCTTTCTCCTAAATTATCTAACTAATGGTTTTAGATATTGTTTCAGATTAGAATTACTGTTAGTAAACTTAGCAAAGATAAAAATATCATAACCAGAGAAGTGTCTGAAGTTCAAGCTATTATTTTACAAAATAGAATGGCATTGGTTTTCCTGTTAGTCTCCCAAGGAACAGTTTGCGCCTTCATAGATAAATGTTGCTGTGTTTATATTAATACACAGTCTGAGGTTTTTCAGAATGCAGTTGCTGATGAGGCACTTGAGAAAGCAATTACTGATGTTGCTTAATGTATAAACAAACACCTCATGAGATTTGTTTCCTTTGTTCAAAGACCTTAGGGTCATGGTTCACTGGTTATTTCAGACAATTAGCCTAATATTATTGTTACTGTTCCAGTTCTACGTCTTAGTTCACTGTGTGGTGCCTGAGATCTTAAAAACCAGATAGTGTCAAACTACCATTATTGAGTGTTTTTAATCAAAGTTTCTATAGCAGGATTATGACCAAAGGGAGGGAATAACAAAAGAGTTGTAATTCTTCTGGAATCCAGATTTCTGGCTTTCATGGAGGTTGGGGTAACCTACACAGGCCATTGCCCTTGGGTGTCCTTTTGAACCTTGACCTTGAGAAAAAACTGGTTCCTGAATTAGACTCTCCAGACCTGCCCAATTTCACCTGAAAAGATTATATATATTGGAGGAGACATCAGTTAAAAGACTCATTAGAACCCCACTGGAATGGACCGAACCGTGCCCTCGTCAATAATCCATATGCAGCTGAACTGTGGAAGGTGTTAAACCTTAGATAGGTTTGTCACAGCTTAAAGGAACTAAAGCATTCATTTGGACTTGTCAGTCATCTGGAAACTTAAAATTGAGGCTGAAATGCCCTAGTTGGCAGAAGCAGATGACTGTAGCCAAAGCAGATGGCTTACCGAAGGTCGCAGAACAAAACCTCTCACCCATTCTGTCAAATGCCAGCCCCCGAGGTTGTTGAACTTTGTTTAAATCCTTATTGCTTTTGAGGTTGCTTTACGTTGCCAACTTGGGTTTACTGACCGGTGAGAATTTTCTATACAGATTATCAATATATTTGCTATCTGTTTTCATACTCAATGTTGTCAAATGTCTGATTATTCAGAACATCAGTTTAATACCTATGAAGAGAATTATGTACTCATATTTCAGACACTCAAGCTCACTCCTTAAACCAACCCCTTTAAAGCCAGGTATTCCATAACATGGCCTGCTTTATATGTCATTCCAAGCTTAACACTGCAGAAGTAAAGACTCCAGCTATGGCATGGTGAAGATTTTAGATGGTGTCTAGCTATTTATAAATAACATCTGGGGTCTTAAAGACTGACTATAGTAAGCAGCCATATATTAGAACCTCTGAAATACAGCAACAAAATAAAGCTCTCTTTCTTCAAACATATTCTAAAAATGCTATCCTACTGGGAAATACTAATCCAAGACCATGCAGAAGAAAGTACTCTCCCCAAAATGGTGGTTGATAATGTGATCAAAGAATTTCTCATAAATTCTTGATCAAAAGGAGGGAATGAATAAGAGCTTCAGAATAGAAGTGCCTGCATATTCAGGGTGGCTGACCTAGGAGCAGGCCTGGCTCCATTTTGTTACAAATTCCTGCTTCTGCATTCCTGAGAATGCTTTGACTTCTTCACATTCATATGCATATGGACTTGGGCCTCTGGCTGGGTAGAACCAACAATGTGGCTGCACCTAGGCAAGCCAGGCGAACCTGGACAAGCCTGAGCAAGTGTGGGAAAGTCCAGGGAGGGTCAACCAATCAGAATCTTGCTGGGAGAGTCCTGATTCCACCCTATATCTATCTTCTCAAAACAGCCACTGCTTGGATTCATTGGTCTTCACTCTGTGGGCTAACAGCTCCCCCATCTGACTGTTACTTATGCTTTCAATAAATCGCTTTGTTTTACTTTAGCAGAGTGTAAGAGCTTCACTCTACATCAATATATGCCATTTTTGTTGTTCTTCTTTTATTCCTGAAGTTCTAAGTTTCCTTCTGGTACAATTTCCCTTCAGCCTGAAAAACTTCCTTTAGCGTACCTTTTATAATAAGTCCGCTGGCTAAAAGTCTCTTCATTTTGCTTCCTATGAGAATGTCTTTATTTCATTGCCATTCCTTCTTATGGATTGGGAGAGAGTTATGTTGAAAAAGTCATGATGAAGTCATAACCCCTGGCCAGTAAATGTGGCCTTGTTTGGGGAAATAGGGCCTTCCTTTTCAGTTATCAGTTAAGGTAATGTTGTCGTATCAGAGTAAGGTAGTCCTAATTTTATATGACTGGTGTTTCTTCAAAGAGGAAGACAGACACAGAAACACAGTCACGCGTAGAGGAAGACAACATGAGAAGATCTATCTACATAAAGCCAAGGAACCCCAAGAAATGCCTGGAGCTACCAACAACTGATTGAGAAAAGATTGACGTTGTCAAGGATTTTATTTTACTTGGATCCACAATCAACACCCATGGAAGCAGCAGTCGAGAAAACAAATAACGCATTGCATTGGGCAAATCTGCTGCAAAAGACCTCTTTAAAGTGTTAAAAAGTAAAGATGTCACTTTAATGAGTAAACTGTGCCTGACCCAAGCCATGGTGCTTTCAATTGCCTTATATACGTGTGAAAGCTGGACACCTTTGAGTTATGGTGTTGACGAATATTGAATATACTGTTGACAGTCAGATCTGTCTTGGAAGAAGTACAGCCAGAATACTCCTTAGAAGCGAGGATGGTGCGACTTCATCCCACATACTTTGGAAGTGTTATCAGGAGGAACCAGTCCCAGAAGAAGGACATCATGTTTGGCAAAGTAGAGGGTCATCGAAAAAGAGGAAGACCCTCTATGAGTTGGGCTGATTCTGTGGCAGCAACAATGGGCTTAAGCATAACAGTGATTGTCAGTATGGTGCAGGACCAGGCAGTGTTTTGTTCTGTTGTACATAGGGTCGCTCTGAGTCGGAACTGACTCGACAGAACCTAACAACAACAACAACAACAACCAATAACTGAAGGGGACCAGGAAGGATCTTTCCCCAAAGCTGGCAGAGAGAGAGTATGGCTCTGCCAGTGCTCTGAATTTGGACTTCTAGCCTCCAAAACTGTGAGAAAATAAATTTCTGTTCTTTAAATCTACCCACTTTTTGGTATTTTGTTATAGCAGCCCTAGGAAACAAAGACATTCCTGAAGGATATTTTCACTGAACATATAATTCTGGGTTGACAATTATTTTTCTTCAGCACCTTAAAAATGTTGCTCCACTGTCTTCTGTCCTCCATGCTTTCTAAGGAACAATCCACAGTCATTTGAACTCTTGTACCCTTATAAACAACGTTATTTTTCTCTGGCTGCTTTCAAGATTTGTTGTTTATCTTTAGTTTTTGTCAGTTTGATTATGCTATACTTAAGCATGATTTTTTTGAGTTTATCCTATTTGAGATTTCCTGGGCTTCTCAAATCTGTAAATGTATGTCTTTCATCCAATTTGAGAAATTCTCAGTTACCATTTCTTCAAATTTTTTCTAGGACTCCAATAACATGAACCTTTAGCTATTGTCCCAAGGATCCCTGAGGCTCTGTTATTATTATTATTTTCACTCTTTGTTTCTCTCTGTTTTTTAGCTTGGATAATTTCTATTCTTCTACCATCAAGTTTACTGTCCATTTCCTTTGTCAACTCCATTCTGCTATACATCCCATCCAGTGAATTATTTATTTCAGATATTGTATTTCTTTGATCTAAACTTCCATTTAGTTGTTTGTATTTGTCTGCTGAGAACATCTATCTGTCCATTTTTCCCAAGGGTATTTACCTTTAACTCCTGGAGTGTGCTTATAATAACAGCTGCTTCAATATCTAGGTTATCTGGAGGTTGACATTTTTGGTGATTGTTCCTTGAGAATTGGTCACATTTTCCCAGTTATTCATATGTCAAGTGTAATGGATTGAATTATGTCCCCCCAAAAAATGTGTGTATCAATTTGGCTGGGCCATGATTCCCGGTATTGTGTGATTTTCCTATATGTTGTAAATCCTGCCTTTATGATGTTAATGAGGGAGGATGGGCAGCAGTTGGATTGGATTGTGTCCTGAGGCAATCTCTTGAGTTATAAAAGAGAGAAGTGAGCAGAGAGACATGGAGACCTCATACCATGAAGAAACCAGTGCCAGGAGGAGAGTGTGCCGTTTGGACCCGGGGTCCCTGCACGGAGAAGCTCCTTGTCCTGGGGAACATTTATGAGAAGGCCAACAGAGAAAGAAAGACTTCCCCTGGAGCTGACACCCTCAATTTGGACTTTTAGCCTACTTTACTGTAAGGAAATAAACTTCTCTTTGTGAAAAGCATCCACCTGTGGTATTTCTGTTACAGCAGCACTAGATAACTAAGACATCAAGTAATTTTGAATTGTATTCTGGATATTTTGGAGCATGTTGTGAGACACCAGGTACTGTTAAAATCCTGTGGAGAAACATTTTTTTCTTTGTTTGCTTTAACAAGCAATCAATCTTGATGTGATGGTTAAGGTTGTGTGTAAATTTGGCTGGGCCATGATTCTCAGTAGTTTGGCAGTTATGTAATGTGATCACCTCCATGATGAAATCTGATATAATATGATCACCTCCATTATGAGATCTTCTATGACCAGCCAATCAGTTGAAAGGGCGTTTCCTTGGGGGTATGGCCTGCATCCAATATATATGGACTTTCTGGCAAAGCTCGCTGGATTTTGCTCTGCTCTATATTCTGCATTCAGCTTGCCATCATCTTGGGACTTGCGCTAGCAGCCTGCCATCTGATCTGCCAATCCTGAGTTCATCAGCCCCTGCAGCTACTTCAGTCAGAAGAAGCCTTCAGCCTGACACCTGACCCACAGCCTTGAGACTTTCCAGCCTCTACAACCACATGAGCCATTTCCTTAATATAAATCTCTTTCTATCTCTCTCTCTATATATATATGTATATATGTGGTGTAATGATTTACTTAATACAGCCCTTCTAGCCATGGTCTTTGTGACTCACTCACAATGATTGAGTGGGACTATGCAAATAAGGTATACGGAATCTGTGACGGTTGGGGTTATGGGTCAGCTTGGCTAGGCCATAATTCCCAATATTGTATGGTTGCCCTCCATTTTGTGTGTTGTGTATCCTGGTCTCTACCTGTTGATGAGGCAGTATTGGTGTAGGGTGTGTCTTGTGTTGCAGCCTTGTAAGAGGGTGTGACTCAAGTCCCACCCTTACTCAAGTTACATCCTTCCCTGGGGTGAGGCCTGCATCTAAGATACATATGGGTGTCCTGGCAGGCTCTCTCTCTCTGCTTCTGGATCCCACGTCCGGTTTGTGATCAACTGACCTCCAGTTCTTGAGACTCGAGACTGAGACCTGCTGTCTGACATGTCAATTTGGGGATTCACCAGCCTCCACAGCCCCGAGGGCTGGTGGGCTATCATCTGATCTGATTCACAGCCTTGTGAGCCAGCAGCCTGTGGTCTGAACTGCCAGTTTGGGTTCGTCATCCCCTGCAACCATGTGGGTCGACAGATGTCTACGCCTGACCCACGGATTTGGAACTTGCCAGCCTCCACAACCACACAAACCATTTACTTTATACAGTTCATGAGTTCTGTGAGACATTGCAGTGAATTAGGGAACCTAAAGACAGAAGGGAAAGAACTGAGGGGAGAGGAAGTAGTCAATGTTAGAGATGATGGAGTGGTATAGCAGTTTGGAAAAGTTGGATAGTTGGGACAACTTTAACCTCTGCCTCATAGGAACCAGCTTTGTACTGATCTGTATAAAAGAAATTATTTGTTATATACATATGTATGGAAAACCTGGTGGCATAGTGGTTAAGTGCTACGGCTCCTAACCAAAAGGTCGGCAGTTCAAATCCACCAGGCACTCCTTGGAAACTCTATGGGGCAGTTCTACTCTGTCCTATAGGGTGGCTATGAGTCAGAATCGACTCAATGGCAATGGGTTTTTGTTTTATATATACGTTGTTGTTGTTAGGTGCTGTAAAGTTGGTTCTGACTCATAGCAAACCTATGTACAACAGAACAAAACACTACCCAGTATTGTACCATCCTCATAATCATTGTTATGCTTGAGCCCTTTGTTGCAGCAACTGTGTCAATCCACTCCTTGAGGGTCTTCCTCTTTTTCGCTGACCCTCCACTTTACCAAGCATGATGTCCATCTTCAGGGAATGGTCCCTCCTGATAACATGTCCAAAGTATGTGAGATGAAGTCTCATCATCCTCGCTTCTAAGGAGTAATCTGATTGTACCTCTTCCAAGACAGACTTGTTTGTTCTCTTGGCAGTCCATGGTATATTCAATATTCTTCACCAATACCACATCTCAAAGGCATCAATTCTTCTTCAGTCTTCCTTATTCATTGTTCAGCTTTCACCATGCATATGAGGTGACTGAAAACACCATGGCTTGGGTCAAGCACACTTTAGTCCTCAAAGTGACTATATATATGTGTGTGTGTGTGTGTGTGTGTGTGTGTGTGTGTGTGTATATGTATATATATATGTATGTGTGTGTATATATATATATATATATATATATATATATATGCTTCACTGATTTTGCTTCTCTAGAGAACCCAGCCTAAGACTCCTGGTTAGGTTCAGACTACATGCTCTGTCTCACCTTTGGTGGGAAGTAAATCCAATGTCACCTTAGTTTTCAAAGCCTTTGCTTGGTAAGAATGTAAAGTGGCAGAGCTACTCTGGAAAACAGTTTAGCAATGTCTTAGAAAACTAAACATGCACTTACCATATAATTCAGCCATCATACTCTTGGGCATTTATCCTAGAAAAATGAAGACTTACATGCATGCAAAAAATCATACGTTAACTTTCTTAGCAGCTTTATTTATAATATCCAAAACCTGAGAACAGCCCAAATATCCTTCATCAGGTGAATGGTTAAACAAACTCTGGTCCATCCATAAAATAGAGTATTGGGGCAAGTCAATATGGTTCTTTAGACAGAAGCACCACGCAGTCCCCCTACAGCAAAGACCAAAAAAACTAAGTCAAACAGATACAAACATCAATCGTGGAAGCCTAAGCATCAAATGAAGAGATAAAGAACTCAACCAAGCACCAAATGGAATAAGAAACTGAAAGAGAACAGAGAACGAGTAAAGCTACAGAGTGTAGGTCTCCTACCAGCTAACGCAGCATGGATTCACCATCTGGGACCCCTCAACCACCAAGATAGTTGGACACAGAGTAAGAGAAGCCAACTTCATGGAGACCCCAGCAGGAGACAGAGCACCCGGTTAACAGGGACACGTGCTTTCCCACCTCCCATCCTTCTTCCCTCTGTGTGGCTTCCACTGGTTCTGACGAGCCACAGTTGCTCATCTGGAGAGAAGCCGGCTCTTTGCCACTTGGATTTGCCCTTCCCCCACCAGCTGGCTGCTTCAGCACCATTTTTGTTGTTGCCATTGTTTTGGCTTCTTTTTGTTTATTCTCTCTCTGTCCTCCTTCCTTTCCTTTCTCCCACCCAGCTGGCGCTGTGTGCCATCCTTCTCCTTCTTGATGAGCTGTGTCATGCCATTCCCTGGTCCACGCCACCATGTCAGTGGGCTCCCTCGGGGCATTTTTTTTTTTCTTGGTTTCTTGTCTCTCTCTACCTTCCTTCCTTTCCTTTCTCCCAGCCACTTGTCTGCATGTACTGTCTCTGCCACTTTGTGAGGGGCTGTGACACACCACTTGGCTGGGGAGCCACCGCCACATGGCTTCCCCAGTCCATGCCACAACACCAGTGGTCTCCCTCAGGGCATTTTTTTTCTCAATTTCTTGACTCTCTCAACCTTCCTTCCCTTTCTCCTGACCACCTGGCAATGTATGCCATCTCTGCCACTTATTGACGGGTTCTGCCACACCACTTGGCTGGGGAGTCACTGTCACACAGTTTCCCTAGTCCTTGCCACCCAGCTGGTGGGTTCCCTGGGGGCTTTTTTTTTTTCTCCCAGTTTCTTGTCTTTCTCCACCTTCCTTCCTTTCCTTTCTCCTGACCACTTGGCCGCATGTGCTGTCTCCACCACTTTTTGATGGGCTGTGCCACACTGCTCGGCTGGGAAGCCATTGGCACATGGCTTCCCTGGCCCATGGCACCATGCCAGTGGGCTTCCTCAGGCATTTTTTCCTCAGTTTTTGTTTCTTTCTACCTTTCTTCCCTTCCTTTCTCGTGACCACCTGCCTGTGTGTGCCTTTATTCTTTATTTTTTTATTTCTTATCTCTCTCTCCCTTCTTTCCTTTCCATTCTCTCACCACCTAGCCACGTGTGCCATCTCCGACCCTTCTTGATGGACTGCTGCACCACCTGGGTAGAAAGCCACTGGCAGGTGGCTTCCCCGGATCTGCACGACTCCACTGTCAGGATCCCTCACCACCATTTTTTTTTCTTTTTGGCTTCAGTTTCTCCTCTCTTCTTTCTCTTCTTTCCCACACCCACTTAGCTCCACACATCACATGCTCCCCCTTCCCTCCTGTCTATCTTCACCACATGCTGAGTTGCACACCCCTGAGTGGCACAGGCACGGACCACAAGCCCCTGCCGTGCACTGCCCCCAGCCCCGCCCTGTTGGCCTGACTACGAGCCACAAACGTCCTATCCTTGCTCCTCCCCCTCCACAGGGCCTTCCCTGATGCACCATAGCTCAGTGACCAGCCCTGCCCACCTGGACAAGGTGGTGAGAAGTATTGTGCCCACACACAAGCAAACAACAAAGAACACCCAGCATGCCTACCCAAATGTAACAAAATAAAACCAAAAAGCAGGACAAAACAAACAAATCTGCAATCAATAAATGAAGAAAATGATTCTTAGATGTCAAAAAGACACCAGACAATATCAAAACATACTTAAAAAAAAAAAAAAAAGGACAGTATGGCTCCATAAAGCATCCAAAATAAAATACCAGATGACCTTCTGGTAGAAGAAAAAGCACTGGAATTACTTGACAGGGTATTCAAAACTCTAATAGTCAGGACTCTCCAAAAGATGAAGAAAATTTAGACAAAAATAAGGGGAAAATAGACAAAATCATGGAAAAGGCAGACAAAACAATGGAAGAATTCAGGAAAATAATACAGGATCAAAATGTCAAACTAAATTTACAACTAGAAATCATACAAAAGCAACAATTAGAAATCCAAAATGTAAACAACAAGATTTCAGAAATGGACAGAGCCAAAGAAGGCTTTAGGAGCAATTTTGAAACAGTGGAAGACAGGATCAGTGAAATTGAAGACAAATACTTGGATACCACTTTGAGGAAAAATCAGGGGAAAGAACGAAGAAAAATGAAGAAACCCTGACAACAATGTGGGATACAATTAAAAGCAAAAATTTGCATGTGGCTGGAGTTCCTGAACGAGGGGAGAAAACAGAAAACACATAGAGGATCACTGAAGATTTGCTGACAGGAAACTCCACTAATATCAAGAAAGATGAAAAGCTGACCATCCAAGAAGCTAAACTAACCCCATAGGATAGACCCAAAAGAAAATCAGCAAGACATATCATAATCACACTTGCTAAAACCAAAGTAAAGAAAGAATTCTGACAGCAGCTTTAGAAAAACGAAAAGTCACATACAGAGAGGGGAAACAATAAGACTAAGATCTGATTACTCATCAGGCATCATACAGACAAGAAGGCAATAGAATGACATATGTAAAACCTTGAAAGAAAAAAATTACCAACCAAGAATGATATATCCTGCAAAACTCTCACTCAAATATGACAGCAAAATTAGGACATTTCCAGATAAACAGAAATTAAGGGAATATGTAAAAACCAAACCAAACTCAGAAGAATTATTAAAGGGAGCTCTTTAGTTAGAGAACGAACAACACCAGGCAACAGCCTGAATCTAGGACTCAAGACCACATCAGCTAGATACCAACCCCAGTAATGAACTCTCAAGGATAAAACAAAACTAAAAGATTTACAACAGGGAACCAGAGAGGTCAATGATAACAAAATCAGACCAATAAAAGATGGAATAAACAGTGTAGGTATAGAACTTTCAAATGGAGACGAAGTCAAGGCAATATCAAGTAATAAAAGACTGGTTCAAACTTAGGAAGATAGGGGTAAATCTCAAGTTAACCACAAAGAAAGTTAACAAACCTACTCATCAAAATAAAGAAGAAAAATATAAAGTCTCAGTAAACTGAAAATCTACCAGAATGAAAGAAATGAAAAAAAAAAATCAACAAACAAAAGGAATTCAGCACAAGAGAGTAAGAAGAAGAAGAAAACATCAGCACCACAAAAAACCACTGAAAAATGACAGCAATAAAGTCACACTTATCAATAATCACATTGAATGTAAGTGGCTTAAATGTGCCCATAAAGAGACACAGAGTGACAGAACAGATAAAAAACAGGGCCATCAATATGCTGTCTACAGGAGACACACCTTAGAAACAAACACATAAATAGATTAAAAATCAAACGATGGAAAAAATATATCAAGTAAACAGCAACCAGAAAATAACAGGAGTGGCAATACTAAACTAAGAGAAAATAGACTTTAAGGGAAAACCCAGCATAAAAGACAAGGAACGACATTATATCATGAATAAAAGAATAATCCACCATGATGACATAACCATAATAAATATCTACACACCAAAATACATAAAACAAACTCTAACAGCACTGAAAAGAGAAACTGACAGTTCCACAATAATAGTAGAAGACGTCACCACTCTACTCTCAGTAAATGACAGAACATCTAGAAAGAAACTCAACAGAGATACAGATGATCTAAAGGCCACAACCAACCAACTTGATTTAATAGACATGTATAGAACACTCCACCTAACAGCAGCAAAGTACATACTCTTTTCCAGTGCACGTGGAATATTCTCCAGAATAGACCACATCTTAAGCCAAAAGCAACCCTCAACAAAATCCAAAACATTGAGATAATACAAATTATCTTCTCTGATCACAATGCCATAAAAGTAGAAATTAATAACAGGAAGAGTAAGAGAAAAAATCAAATACATGGAAACTGAATAATACCCTACTTAAAAACCACTGGGTAATAGAAGAAATTAAAGATGGAATAAAAATTCCTACAATCAACAGAAAATGAAAACACATCCTACCAAAACCTTTGGAACACAGCAAAGGAAGTGCTAAGAGGTCAATTTATAGCAATAGATGCACACATCAGAAAAGAAGAAAGAGACAAAAATCAAAACATTAGCTACATACCTCAAACAAATAAAAAGAGAACAGCAAAAGAAGCCCACAGTCACCAGAAGAAAGAAAATAATAAAGATCAGAGCAGAAATAAATGAAAAAGAAAATAGAAAACAATAGAAAGAATCAGTAAAACCAAATGTTGGTTCTTTGAAAGGATGAACAAAATCAACAGAACATTGGTCAAATTGACAAAAGAAAAACAGGAGAAGACACAAATAACTCAAATAAAAAATGAAATGGGGGACATTACAAAAGACCCAACTGAAATAAAAAGGATCATAACAGAGTACCATGAAGAACTATACTCCAGCAAATTTGAAAACCTGGAGGAAATGGATAAATTTCTACAAACATACTACCTACCTAAACTAACACCAACTGAAGTTGAATATCTGAACAGACTCATAACAAGAGAAGAGATTGAAATGGTAATAAAAAAAAAAGAAAATTACGGATCAATATCTCTCCTGAATACAGATGCAAAAATTCTCAACAAAATACTAGCCAATAGAATTCAGCATCATATTAAAAAAAAAAAAAAGACCAAGTAGGATTCCCACCAGGTATGCAAAGATGGTTCAACATTAGAAAATCAATCAACATAATCCACAACATAAAGAAAAGAATCACATGATCATCTCGATTAAAGCAGAAAAGGCATTCAACAAAGTCCAACACCCACTCCTGATAAAAACTCTTAATGAAATATGTATAGAAGGGAAATTCCTTAACATAATAAAGGGCATCTATACATAACCAATGGCCAACATAGTTCTCAATGGAGAGAGGCTGAAAATATTCCCCCTGAGAACAGGAACAAGACAAGGATGCCCTTTATCACCACTCCTATTTAACATTGTGCTGGAAGTCCTAGCTAGAGCCATAAGGCAAGAAAAGGAAATAAAGGGCATCCAAATTGGCAAAGAAGAAGTAAAATTATTCCTATTTGCAGATGATATGATACTGTACATAGAAAACCCAAAAGACTCCATAAGAAAACTGCTGGAACTAACAGAAAAATTCAGCAGAGTAGCAGGATACAAGATAAACATACAAACATCAATTGGATTCTTAAACAGCAATAAAGAGAATGATGAAAAGGAAATCAGGAAAACAGCACCATTTATAATAGCCCCTAAAAAAAAAATACTTAGGAATAAATCTAAAAGACCTATACAAAGAAAACTACAATATACTATTGAAGAAACCAAAAGAATGGAAAAACATACCATGCTCATGGATAGGTAGTCTCAACATTGTGAAAATGTCAATTCTACCCAAAGCAGTCTGTAAATACAATGCAATACTGATCCAAATACCAATATAATTCTTTAAAGAGATGAAAAAACTAATTATTAACTTTATATGAAAAGGAAAAAGTCCTCGGATAAGTAAAGCACTGTTGAAGAAGATGAATAAAGTAGGAGGACTCTCACTAACTGACCTCAGAACCTACTACACAGCTATGATAGTCAAAACAGCCTGGTACTGGTGCAATGACAGACACATCGACCAACAGAACAGAATTGAGAACCCAGATGTAAATCCATCCACATACCATAACGTGATCTTCTACAGAGTTCCAAAGTTCATTAAATGGGGAAAAGACGGTCTTTCTAACAAATAGTGCTGGCAAAACTGGTTGTCCATCTGCAAACAAATGAAACAGGACCCATACCTCACACCATACACAAAAACTAATTCAAAATGGATCAAAGACCTAAATATAAAACCAACAACTATAAAGATCACAGAAGAAAAAATAGGGTCAATGCTACAGATCCTAATACACAGCATAAACAGGATACAAACCATAACTAACAATACACAAACACCAGAAGATAGATAGGCTAGATGACTGGGATCTTCTAAAAGTTAAACACTTAGATGCTCATCAAAAGACTTCACAAAAAGAGTAAAAAGAGAAGCTACAGACTGGAAGAAAATTTGTGGCTATGACAAATCTGACAAAGATCTAATCTGTAAAATCTACAGGAAAATCCAACACCTCTACAACAAAGACAAACAATCCAATTAAAAAATAGGCAAAGGCTATGAATTGACACTTCATCAAAGAAGACATTCAGGTGGCTAACAGAAACAAGAGGAAATGTTCACAATCACATGCCATTAGAGAAATGCAAATCAAAACTATAACGGGATAACATCCCACCCAATATTACTGGCACTAATCAAAAAATAACAAATGTTGGAGAGGATGCGGGGAGATTGGAACTCATGCACTGCTGGTGGGAATGCAAAATGGTACAACCATTTTGGAAAACAATATGGAACTTCCTTAAAGAGCTAGAAATAGAAATACCATATGATCCAGCAATCCCACTCCTAGGAATATATCCTAGAGAAATATGAGCCATCACGCAAATAGACAGATGCACACCCATGTTCATTGCAGCATTATTCACAATAGCAAAAAGATGGAAACAACCTAGATGCCCTTCAACAGATGAATGGATAAACAAACTATGGTACATACACACAATGAAGTATTATGCAAGGATAAAGAACAATGAAGAATCTGTGAAACATCTTACAACATAGATGAATCTGGAGGGCATTATGCTGAGTGAAATCAGTCAATCACAAAAGGACAAATATTGTATGAGACCAGTATTATAAATACTCATGAAAAGCTTTACACACAAAAAGAAACTATCTTTGATGGTTACGAGGGAGGGGAGGG
Organism: Dugong dugon; assembly: GCA_030035585.1. Lineage (NCBI taxonomy): Eukaryota > Metazoa > Chordata > Mammalia > Sirenia > Dugongidae > Dugong > Dugong dugon. Next base: position 211,604,963 of record CM057460.1, on the reverse strand, counting down.
CTGGGGAGGGGAAAACACTAACTAGGTAGTAGATATTAAATGGTAACCTTGGTGAAGGGTAAGACAGTACACAATACTGGGGAAGCCAGCACAACTTGACCAAAGAAAGGTCATGGAAGCTCCATAGACACATCTAAACTCCCTGAGGGACTGAATTACTGGGCTGGGGGCTGGGGACCACGATCTTAGGGGACATCTAGCTCAACTGGCATAACATGGTTTATAAAGAAAATGTTCTACATCCTGCTTTGGTGAGTAGTGTCTGGGGTCTTGAAAGCTTGCGAGCAACCATCTAAGATACTCCACTAGTTTCACCTCATCTGAAGCAAGAGAGAATGAAGAAAACCAAACACACAAGGGAAAGATTAGTCCAAAGCACTAATGGACCACAACTACCACAGCCTCCACCAAACTGAGTCCAGCACAGCTAGGTGGTGCTCAGCTGCCACCACTGACTGCTCTGACAGGGGTCACAATAGAGGGTCCCGGACAGAGCTAGAGAAAAATGTAGAACAAAATTCTAACTTACACAAAAAACCAGTACTTACTGGTCTGACAGGGACTGGAGAAACTCCGAGAGTATGGCCCCCAGACAACCTTTTAACTCAGTAAGAACTTCACTCCTGAGGTTCACTCCTCAGCCAAAGATTAGACAGGCCCATAAAACAAAACAAGACTAAATGGGCACACCAGCCGAGGAGCAAGGATGAGAACGCAGGAGGGGACAGGAAAGCTGGATGGGGAAACCAAGGTCAAGAAGGGGAGAGCATTGACATGTCATGGGGTTGACAACCAATGTCAGAAAACAATGTGTGCATTAATTGTTTAATGAGAAACTAATTTAAAAAAAAACAACAAGCTATTGATACACACAGCATACATGGATGTTGTGAAAAAAGCCAATCTCACAATGCTATATATATACTGTATGATTCCATTTATGTAACATTCTATAAATGACAAAAATGTAGAAACGGAGAACGGATTAGTGCTTTTCGGAGTACAGGGATAAGGTGAGGGTGGGTACAACTATGATGGGGTAGCACAACGGAGAGTTCCTTTGTGGTAATGGACGGAACGTTTCTGTGTCTTGACTGTGGTGGTGGTTACACAAAACTGTAGTTGTTAGCTGTGGTCAAGTCAGCCACTGATTCATGGTGACCCCACGTACAATGGAACAAAACGCTGCCTGGTCCTGCACCATCTCACGATTAGTTGTGAATCAGACTGTTGTGATCCATGGAGTTTTCATTGACTGATTTTCAGAAGTAGATTGCCAGGCCTTTCTTCCTAGTCCATCTTAGTCTAGAAGCTCTGTTGAGACCTATTCAGATCATAGTCACGCAGGTGGTGGCTGCACATGAGGTGTGTTGCCTGGGAATTGAACCCAGTTCTCCCACATGGAAGGCAAGAATTTTACTACTGAACCAGCAGTGCCTCACACACATATCTTATACATGGGGTAAAATTACATAGAACTACACACACACACACATACACACGTAAAAATTGGTGAAATCTGAATAAGGTCTGTAGTCTAGTTAACAGTGTTGTGCCAACTCAATTTCCTGGTTTTGATAGTGCACTGCAGTTATATAAGACTTTACCATTGGAGGGACCTGGGTGAAAGATACACAGGATTTTCAGCACTTCTTTTGCAACTTTCTGGTCACAGGCAGGGACTTTGTATTATTTTCCTGCGGTTGCAGTAACAAAGTACCACAAACTGAGTGGCTTATAAGAACAGAAATTTATTATCTCACAGTTAGGGAGACTAGGAGTTCAAAATCAGGATATCGGCCATGTTGATTCCTTCTGAGGGCTCTGTGGAAGAATCTGTTCCATGCCACTCTCCCAGCTTCTGGTGCTAACTGGCAATCTCTAGCATGTTTTGATTTGTAGATCACTCCAATCTCTGCCTCCATTTTCACATGGCCGTCTTGCCTCTATGTCTATCTTCTACTCTTTTATAAAGACACCACTCATATTGGATTAGGACTCATTGTACTCCAGTATGACCTCAGGTTAACTGATAACATCTCAAAGACCCTATTTCAAAACAAGGTCATATTCACAGATACAAGAGTTAGGACTTCAATATATCTTTTGGGGTACACAATTCAATTCATAGCAGACTCTAAGTGCGTCTAGTGTTATCCCTGCCTAAATCCATGTCCCCTTATTCTTGTAAGCATCCTGATTTTCCTTGGGAAAGCTCTCCATTCTAAGTCCATGGGTTTGGGTGAGACTGACTCTACCCTTGCCTCCAGGGATGAACATGTGGTAAGGTCTAGCCAATCACAGCATTTTATTAACTTGATCACAATGATTTTGCTCAGTGGTGAGCACATGACATGAGATAAACCAATGAAGGGAAAGTCCATTGGCAAAGAGAAGCATTTCTCTTCTGCTATGCCCTTCTGGGATCCTGAGAGAACAGAATGGTGCTCCTCTGGACCTGCTGTAGGTCATCTTGCCCCTCACTGAGGAGAGCCCACGTAAGAATGAAAGCAACACAGAAGAGAGCAAGGCTGAGAGAGGCATCCAACTCTAGGGATCTCATTTGATCTCCTAGATTTCATTTTGCCTGATGTTAGACCAACTCGTAGACTTTTCATAAGTAACTCAGTAAATTCTCCTCCTGATCAAGTTGGGTTCCTGGTACTAGCAACTAAAACAGCCCTGCTTAATACAGACCGCCACAGCCCTGTGCAACAACCATCAGCCTGCTGTGGAGTCCACCTCTCTCATAGCAAAAACTCCCCAACTCCTTCTTCATTCTCAGAGTTAGGTCTCCTTAGTCAGGAGGGGCTCCTTTCTCTACGCAAGACCTAATCTGAGTGTCTTTTAAAATTAGCAGAGTGGGGAAAATTTTTAGGACACCCAGACACCTAGAGCTCGGGCATAGAGTTTTTCTGTCCCTTCCCTGAACCCCTTTCTCTACTTACATCAGTTAGTGTGCTCAGATACAAATAACAGAAAATCTCTGACATAGTTGTTTAAACAAGGAAAGGGTTTATTTTCCCCACACAACAGGAAATCCAGGAGAATGTATAAGGCTGGTGCAGCTTCTTAGCAAAGTCATCACAGACCTAGGCTCCTTCTACTTTGCTTCTCCACAGGCCTTAGTGTGTGGCTTTTGCTTCATGATCCCGTATAGAAATGAAGGGGGGAGACAGGGCAACAGCAGACCTCCCTTCCCAGTACACTAGCCAGAACTGCATTATGCTGGAACTTTCCATGAGGGAAAGGCCTTTGTCTGACTGTTCACTTATGTATTCCAAGTACCTAGAACTGTTGTTCAATAAAAATCAATAAAAATGTACTGGATGGATGGATGGATGGATGGAGGGGTGGGTGGGTGGGTGGGAGGATGGATGCTTTTACAGTAAAATCTTTTTTTTTTTTTTTTTAACCTACCACAACCTCTACAGTAGAGTCAGGCAAGGAAGAAGGGTCTGGAGTGGCACTGAATGACTCCACACAGTATTTCCCACCTCACTCCTCTCACTGGCAAGCAATCTCCTGGCATTCCCTGCTAGCCTTCATCCTCTGCAAGTGGTATCTCCCCATGTGGATGCAAAATCACCCATATATCTGAGCAGATCTGGAGCCCTCCCTCATACTTTCTTAAGAGATTCTTTCCCACCATAGGGCATATAATCCACTGGAGAGATGTGTTCTTGACGTTTTTGTAACTTTTCCTGATGCAAAAATGATTGGCAGGAATGACATCGAACTGTGACTCCAGCAAGTGTGATGAGTAGGCTGTCTTACCTCAGTAATGACATTAGACACCTAGCTGACACAATTTTTGAACTAAGACTTCTAGGAACATCACTAACATTCATATACCATGTGTTACAATAATGTGAGATTTATCGTTAACAAAGGTGCACACAGCCAATAGGCTAAATTTGTTTATCTTTTTCCCCAAGGGATGATGTCTTAGTTATCTAGGCTGCTGTAACAGAAATATGCTATGTATATGGCATGTGGATGGCTTTCACAATAGAAATTTATTTTCTCATAGTTTAGGAGACTAGAAGCTCAAATTCTGGGCACTGGGTCTAGGAGAAGGCTTTCTCTGTCTGTCGACTCTGGAGGAAGATCCTTCTCTCTTCTGAGCTTCTGCTCCTGGGCAATCTTCACGTGGCTTGGCATCTCTCTTCCCCCATCTCTGCCTCTCCCAGTTACTTGTTTACTCTCTTTTATATCTCAAAAGAGATTGACTCAAGACACACCCTACACTTATCCTCTCTCATTCACATAACAAAGACAACCCATTCCCAAGTGGGATTATAACCTCAGGCATAGAGGCTAGGATTTACAACACATATTTTTGGGGTACACAATTCAATCCATAACAGATGGGAATAGAATTATTAAAAAGTACACAGTGTTAAGAAGGCTTCAGGCAAGTAAAGAAGAATTGGTTCTAGAGTTGACTGGAATCTCCACCTCAACTCTGCCAACACAGACCTACCAACAATACCCCAGTCTCCCTACCCAACATTTCATCTGCCACAATCCAACTATTGCTAATAGACTCCTCATTGGGCCCTTGACAGATTATCAGAAGATACCTTTTTAAAAATCATTGTAAAAACAACACAACATTTTTTAATACTTCCTAAATTCTTCTTTTGTTTGATTGTTTGAACATTTTATTGTGTTTAAGTGAAAGTTTACCCAGAAAATTAGTTTCCCATTCAACAATTCACACACAAATTGTTCCATGATATTGGTTGGTATCCCACATTGTGTTAGCACTCTCCCATCTCCATCCTGCTTTCCCTGTTTCCAACCCTCCAGTTTCCCTGCCCCTGCTTGCCTTTTCATCTTTGCTTTTGGGCAAATGTTCGTATAGTTGATTGCTCTAAGGAACACATTTCTCATGGGTGTTATTGTTTATTTTATAGGCCAATCTATTACTTGGCTGAAAGGTGACCTCTGGGAGTGGCTTCAGTTCCAGATTAAAAGGGTGTGTTAGGGTGATAGTCTCGGGGGTTCCTCCAGTTTCTATTAGCCCAGTAAGTCTGGTCTTTTTTATGAATTTGAGTTTTGTTCTACATTTTTCTCCCATTCTAACCAGGTCTTTCTATTGTGTCCCTGGTCCCAGCAGTCAGCAGTGGTAGCCAGGCACCATTTAGTTCTTCTGGTCTCAGGCTAGAGGAGGCTGTAGTTCGTGTGGGTCATTAGTCCTGTGGACTAATTGCTTCCTTGAGTCTTTGGTTTCCTTCACTCTTCTTTGCTCCAGATGGGAAGAAACCAGTAGTTGTATCTTAGATGGCTGATTGCAAGCTTTTAAGACCCCAGATGCTACTCACCAAACTAGGATGTAGAACATTATGAACTATGTTGTGCCAGTTCACCTAGATGTTCCCCTAGACTATGGTCCTTAGCCTTCAAGCCCAGTAACTCAGTCCCACAAGGTGTTTGGATATGTTTAAGACATTTCCATAACTCCCCTTCCATGTGCTTTATTATATACATGAATATATACATAGCACATACAAACATACATGTACAAATGCCCACAACTATAGCTATACATGCACATGCATGTACTCCCATACACCCTCCCACACCTATACAGCATACATATTTACCTACATAACCACTCACAAATTTTTGGTTGTTATTACCATTGCTGCAGAATCATATATGTTAGAGCATTTATCATAGTTGTCCTTTATTCTTGCATACTTCTCAGTGTCTTCATTTACCTTGGTCACGTTATGCTAAACAACACAACATTTTGAAAATAGAAAAAAAAAAATGGAAACCTATAGTCTTCCCAAATAAACCCATATATTTTCATTTTGCTTGTTCCTTTCAAGCTCTTGTTCATGCATGTGGACTTATCCAACCAGAGATTTATTTTGTACTTTGCTTTTGCACTCAACATTCTATCATAAGCATTCTTCACACAGCTACACAGCTTGAAGATTATTGATAGCTGCATAATCACCCTCAGATTTGTTGCACCATAATTTCTTAACAAATAAATAAGTTTATTCCCAACTTTTTGCCCCTGTAGCTAATGCTGCAATAAACATTATGCACGTGGTTTGTTTTCTTGGGTTGAATGTCGTTTTTGAAGCAGCGTGGACGCTCTGGGCCGGCAGCTCACATCATCCTGCTCTGTCTGAATCCCCAAGCTGCCAGTCACAGAAAAGCTGCTGGGCTTCTCGGCCTTTGATGTCAGACTCTTAGCTGACCACAAATAGCCTGAAAGTGGCATAGTCCCCTAGCCAGAAGAGATATCTGAAGAGAGGCTCGGAAGCCCACCTCTGTGGGGATATATGCCATTTAAACATGGCTGCACTATTGACAACTGCAGCCCTCACAGGCCTCTATGCTGCACAGCATGTTGAGACTTGTCCCCAACATGTTGAGACTTGTCACGACTTGTTTTCCCAAACCTATTGTCTCTTTACTGATTGGCTTGTTTACCTGAATTCCTTCTCCCTTGCCCGCACCCAAAGCCCATTGTTCTGTTATTTGCTTCACTGCTTGCTGTATTGACTATAAATAAACTCCTGGGACTGAAGCCGGGGCCGACTCCTCAGAGTGACCCTCCTGGCCCCACTTCTCTGTAAGAGTTGTGTTCGGTTACTGTCTCCGCCGCACCACCGCTGCGACAGATAGTGCCCCGTGTGAGGGTGCTGTAGACATCCTCGCACTCAATCCCTGAAGGTGGTAAGTACAGGACGTGTCCATTTTGGGCTGCTCTTACAGCCCTGGGAGCGGCAGGGTTTTTCCGCAGGTGGAACTTTCCCGGATGTTCTCATCTTGGGCTGCTATAGCCCTGGGAGTGGTGGGGCTTTCTCGTACGCTCCCTCAAGGGATTTCAGGCTCCGGGCCAGGAGCTTTCCTATCATTCATTTCTTCATTTTCCTATTCCTCCTCACTGTGGGGAATTCTCTTTCTCCTGAACAACATCAACACAAAACCCAGTTGTTGGGATTGTTAATGGCCTCTAAGCTTAAGGTGTCAGAAGAAGCCCTTACCCAACTTCTGCTTTTAATTGAGCCTGCCTGTCCTTGGTATCCCTTGTGGGGAAACCTTGATGTAGAAGCATGGGAACATATGGGTAACATCATTCGTGGCATGAACATCCCAGCTTCAGTTCTTATTGCTTGGCATCACTGCCGCCTCAATTTACAGCCCCTACAGGCAGCTCCTTCTACTCCCTCCCCTAGTAAAGAAAATGTTTATGACCCTCCTCTTTCCATGCCTCCCAAGGCTGATTTCTCTCAACATGAGTCTCTTATGGAAAGATGTTTGTGGGAGGGCCGTGAGAAAGAGGGGTTTTCTGCTTATCCTGTCATTTGAGGATCAGGACCACCCCATCACGATGGCGTTGACTTTCAAGTTTTTAAAGAACTCCGTAAAAGCATGATAGAGAATGGTTTACAGTGTTCCTTTACAAAAGGAATTGTAGAAGCTATAGGACAAAACTATGAGATGACCCCCCAGGACTGGAACGTTTTAATGCAAACAGTCTTAACCCCTGCTCAATTTAGCGTATGGAGTCAAGAATACAACGAACATTGTAACCTTTATGCCATGGACAATCTTAACCATAATATCCCTGTTAGTCTTGACATGCTCCTGGGTGTTGGGAATCATTCCACTCCCCAGGCCCAGAGTCAGATGAATAGGCAAGCATTCAGTCAAGCCTCCGATGCTGCCACCAAAGCCTGGAGTAAAATCCCTGACTCCAGAACACCCACCGGCTCATTCGCCAATATTCGCCAAGCGGCAAACGAGCCTTACATTGATTTTATCAACAGCCTCCAAACGGCCATTTCCCGACAGTAGATAATCAACAAGCGGCTAAAGTTCTTTGTCTCCAGCTTGCTTATGAAAATGCTAATGCTGACTGTCGAGCTGTTTTAGCCCCCTTAAAGGCACAGAATCTTAATTTAGCTGAAATGATTAGAGCATGTCAAAATGTTGGCACAGAAACTCATAAGGCACAAGTATTAGCGGCAGCTCTCCGTCCATCCACTGCCACCTGTTTTGGGTGTGGTAAACCTGGACATTTTAAGAAGGACTGTCACAGTTTAAAAAACAAAAATGCCAACACTAAATTTCCAACCTGAAAGTCCCCACTGTGGTAAAGGCGGTCATTGGGCTAAGCAGTGCAGATCTCACTTTAACAATCAAGGCAACCCTATGTTGGGAAAAGGGGAGGGGGCAAGAGCTCTCGTGCCCCGAAAAATCCAGGGAGGCCCCGAGTGTGGAGTGTGGAGACCACAGCATAGATTCCAAACAGCAATGTTTGTGAGTCAATGATTTAAAAGCAGCTACTGAAGGGAGTGCAGGATTAGATTTACCCTTGACAGAAGGTGTCATAATAGATGAGGCAGGAAAAGTTTTTCTTATAGCTACACAGGTTTGGGGACCCCTGCCTCGAGGATATTTAGGACTCCTAATAGGTCACTCTAGTATTACATCTCAAGGTCTAACTGTTCATCCTGGTGTAATAGATTCCGATTATGAAGGTCAAATTAAAATCATGGTTTCCAGTCTCTCTTATTGGAACATTACTCCCTCTGATAAGATAGTACAGCTAATTTTACTTCCCTTTGTAGTCCCCTCTGCTCGCACTACCCCAAGACGGGCTGGGGGTTTCGGCAGTACTGATGCTTTTGGGGTTACTAAGTTACAATCTTCCCGACCGTATCTTACTGTTCAGGTCAATGATCGCATGTTTAAAGGGCTTGTGGATTCTGGGGCAGATGTAACTATCTTCTCCTTTGATTCCTGGCCCTCTTCTTGGACCAAGAAACCACTGCAACTGTCACAGGAGTTGGAGGAGCACAGTGTCCTTTTCAAAGTACACTTCCCATTGTTTGCTATAGCCCTGATGGACAGCCCACTTCTATCTGTCCCTTTATCCTTCCTTTACCTACTATATTATGGGGACGAGATTTACTCTCCCAGTGGAATGTTCAAATTGGCACCCCTCAGGATTTTTCACATGGGCCACTGCTCAAACAGACCCTCTGCTAAAATTAACCTGGATACCTGGCCCTCCTGTTTGGGTTGAGCAGTGGCCCATTAAAGAAGAAAAATTGAAACACCTTAAAAAAACTTGTCCAGGAACAGTTAGAGGCCGGACACATCCAGCCTTCCTGCAGCCCTTGGAATACACCTATTTTCTGTGTCCCCAAAAAATGGAGGCTCCTTCATGACTTATGGGCTATTAATCAACACCTTGTCCCTATGGGACCTCTTCAGCCAGGAATTCCCAATCCGGCCTGTATTCCTCAAACATATAATATTATTATTATTGATCTTAAAGATTGCTTTTTTACCATCCCACTCCATCCCGATGATTGTGCTAAATTTGCCTTCTCAGTTCCTTCTATGAATAATTGTCGTCCTGTGCAGTGTTATGAGTGGACTGTTCTACCACAGGGCATGGTCAATAGTCCAACTATCTGTCAATATTATGTTGATAAGGCTCTTAAGCCAGTCCAAAGGGCCTTTCCCTCATGTCTTATATATCATTACATGGACGACATTCTCCTAGCCCATCCCAAACCAGAACAACTTGATTCACTTCTTGTCTCTGTTCAACAGGCGTTACAAAGTTTTGGCTTACAAATAGTCCCTGAAAAGGTTCAGTCTTTCACCCCGTGGCAGTATCTGGGATACTATCTTGACACCCATATCGTTTGCCCTAAAACACCGGAAATCATAATTCCCAAGGCTTTACCTCTAAATGAACTCCAAAAGATCCTTGGTCATATTAATTGGCTGCGACCTTCACTCGGCATAACAACCTCTCAACTAGCCCACTTATTTGAGACCCTTAAGGGTGACCCTGCTCTAACCTCTATGAGGACACTCTCTCCCCAGGCACACCATGAATTAACACTTGTTAACCAAGCCATTAAGGAAAAATTTTTGACTCGTTTACAGATAAATCATCCTGTTTACCTTCTCCTATTAAATACTCCTCATAGTCTTACAGGCATGCTCTGTCAATTTACTCCTGACTTCGGAGCACTTGAGTGGCTTTTTCTTCCTTATTGCCCTCCGCAACAGTTGTTTACATGCTTCTTTCAGCGCATTAAATTATTAATGCAAGGATGCACCCGCACTCAACAGCTTTTGGGTTCTGACCCTCATTTTATATACTTTGGGGTAACGAAAACAGCTTTTGATCATGCTCTTCTTAATTCTGAAGAGCTCCAGATCACTTTGGCTGATTTTACTGGGCAAGTAATTTATTCTTATCCCACTTCAAAGCCACTCTCTACCCTACAGCTTCTTCCTTTACAATTTTCTACTATGCTCTCTCGTTCACCTCTTGCTAACGCTCCTACTGCCTTTATAGATGCATCAGGAAAAACTGGAAAAGGAGCGGTCACTTGGCAAACAGACGGTGCCTGGCAACATTTCATTACAAAAAAGGCTTCCACTACACAGCGTGCTGAACTGTCAGCAGCTGTTGCTGCCTTTGAAATTTTTAAATCAATGCCGTTCAGTTTAATTGCTGATTCTGCTTACGTTGTTCACACTATTCAACATATTAGCAAAGTAACTCTTCGACTCAGTCCCGATTATGAGTTATTTACTTTATTCAAAAGGCTTCAAGCCTTGCTTAATAGCCATAACTCTCCCTTTTTTGTGGTACGTGTGCGCTCCCATACACCCTTGCTGGGGCCTCTTTCTGACGGCAATTCTCGTGCTGATTTACTTGCTGGCTCTGCCTTTTCTAATACACGAACTTCTCATAATTTCTTTCATCAAAATGCACACGAACTTCAAAAACAATTTTCTATCTCCCTTACTGAAGCACAACGTATTGTTTGCACCTGTCCTGACTGCCAACACCTTTGCTGCTGGTGTCAACCCACGTGGTCTAATAGCCAATCAATTGTGGCAAATGGATGTAACACACTATCCTCCCTTTGGGAAACTTAAATATCTTCATGTATCCATAGATACATGTTCTGGGTTTCTTTATGCCACAGCCCTTTCTGGGGAACGTTCTACTTATGCCTGTTGTCATTTCACCCAAGCCATTGCGACTATGGAATGTCCCCAAGCTCTTAAAACTGATAATGGGCCTGCATATACTTCGGCTAAATTTCAACAATTTTGTGCCACTTGGAATATTCTTCTTTCCACTGGCATTCCTTATAACCCTCAAGGGCAAGCCATAATTGAACGTGCCCATCATACTCTCAAACAGCTCTTAAATAAACAAAAGGCGGAGATGACGGGTCTAGAGTATGTGACCAGAATGAAAGACTTGCCAAAGCTCTCTTTGCTTTTAACTTTTTATCGGTTGCCAAAGATGGTAGTACTGCTGCAGAACGACATTTTACCCCTCCCCCGACACCCGACCTCGCCCACAGGTCCTCTATAAAGATCCTCAAAATCCCTCTGTCTGGCAAGGACCTGTAGAATTATTAACCTGGGGGCGAGGGTATGTGGCTGTTTTGTCTCCCACAGGTCCACTTTGGATTCCTGCCCGATTAGTAAAACCATATCATGAGCCAGTGACAGCCACCACCCTTCTGCTGGGAACCGCCGCCACCACCCCTGCTGCAGCTGCCAGAGCCGCCATCTGATCCAACTCCAGAGCCACAACTGACATCATCACCCCCTCCCCTGGGGAAGGAGAATGAACAACAGAGCTCTGCAATACCGGTAACATGGGGAGATCTGAAAGCCCTCTCCTCAAAAGCCGAACATATCCTCTCAACTACAGGTGCCCCACCAACACCTAAAAATCTATTCCTAACTTTGGTTGTGTTCTCCTCCTCCTCCTTTCTCAGATACCAGCAACCTCTGCCCCAACCACCTATTGGGCTCATGTTCTTAGCCCCCTGTCTTCCACCTGGTTACTTGGGAAGAACCAGAGCCCCTCTTTCCTCTAATGATACTGTCATTACTGGGGGACAATATTTGGCCTATTACATACCACTTACTAACTCCCCTGAAGATGGATGGTTTGTACTGTCTACAAATTGGACACTCTATGCTGACGCCCTTCCTTTGTGTTTCAGTACCCAGCCACACACTGCTTCTGCGTGCGTGCCTATACTAGAACAATGGTATATGAATTACATTTACTACAATGGCACCTATAAGCAACCAGACTATTCTAAGCAATTTTTCGTTAAAGCCATAGGCATTAACGGCATGTTCAGTGCCTATATTACTCACTCACCCCCTTCCATCCCTGTATGTCATCACCCACAGCAATCTCTTACAGACCCTATCGATAATACTTGGGTTACTTGTCTAACTACTAACTTTTCTTCATACTCTCTCCCTTTCAACATTTCACTAGAAAATTGAGGCCCTCAAGGTTTAATTTTATTACCAAATCTCTCTACTTGGCAGTGGGCAACCCCATACCATTACCTAGGACATTCTAAGTCCTGGAACCCTGGCCTAGCCAGACCCATTCTTCGCTTACGTTATTCAACTACTCATTTTTCCCCATTAAAAATCCTTTCTTGGAGATTAGGTCTCCCTTTTTATGAAAGAACTCTCCATTCAGGAACCTTTCTGAGGGGGACAAAGGATGCCGAGAACCCACTTCCCAAATTACAATGGACCCTCCATGACCATAACGATTCTGTGCTTATATGCATGTCTCGACCATACATTTTTGCTATAACTTCTAGTCCTCCAGATGTCATTAAAATAGATGCCTCTTTTCAATTAACATTATCCAGTGGCTCTACTTGGATTACTCCATGTCTGTCCAGGCAAAATCTCTCCACTCTTAACGTCAATTCTGTATTTGTTCTTCGACAAAAAAGTCACCTTTGGCTGCCCATTAACCTTACACTCCCTTGGCAAGATAGTTCCCCCCTCGCTCAGGTTGTTAATGCATTACAGAAAATACAAACTAAAAGGTTTCTTGGAATTCTCATAGCCTCTATCATCACAGCCACTGCTACTGCTGCTATGGCAGCTACCGCTGCCGTAGCTCACTCCCAATCTATTCAGACCGCCCAGCAGTTTAACACTTATATGCAAAATGTTACTTCTGAAATGCAAACTATGGCACCTATTGATCAAGAGATCCTCAAGCGTCTGGGTGCTTTAGAAGCCTCAGTCCTTTGGCTTGCTTGGAGAACGACAAGACGCCCTATGGGAACATTCTCAATTAACCTGTGATGCTGAATACACTCGCTTCTGTGTTACAGCCCTTCCATATAATGAGTCCTGGAAGGATGTTAAAAATAATCTTCTCGCTAGCTTCGCTTCTCCACTGAAAGGTGATATTCAAAATTACAATTTAAATTACAAAAACAGTTCTTGAGATTACAATCAGAGTCTAATAAGGCTACAGTTAATACACTTGATGATTTTGCCTACTGGCTCAATCCCATACATTGGTTCTCTGGACTCAATCTCCGTGTCTGGATCCTTTTTGCTATAGGATGTTTAATAGTCTTGTGCCTCCTTATAGTCATCTGATGTCTCTACTCCCTGAAGATCTCCCATCACCAACAGAAGTTGGCCTTCTATGCCTGGCCTGGACCATTCGCTACCAGTTACCTAAACAGAAGACAGGAAAAATAAAGACCTCCTCTTAAGAAGGCCCTTCCTATGTTATTATTTTGATAATCAGTAATTACCTGTATTTGGTTAATCAGTAAGTTCCCAATGAAAATTTGTTATGTGTAAATTCCTCTGTATTTTCTGCTTCTCCTAGTTAGATGCTTCTGTATAGATAGATTTCTAAGTTGGATGATTCCTTTCCAATTGATAGTAAATTTGTGTAAATCAGTGTTTGTTTGATTGTTAAATCTGTTATGATGTGTAAATTGCCCTTCCTAGTGATTCCCTTCCAAGTAATAGTGAAGTTGTGTAAATCATTGCTTGTTTGATTGTTAATGAATATTTGAGCCTTTATAAATCTTTAAGCCTTTAAGAATAATAATTTCAGTGGATGTTAAAAGTTAGTGTTTACCTGACAAAATGAGAGTCAGAGGAAACCCATGGGTCCAACAATCAGGATATTACTAGTGCAGAGGATTATATTATCCTCCTAAGATCATCCTTTATTGTCTTACACACCTAAAAGGCACATTGAGTTTGCTCACTCCGGCTATGCAATTGATAAGAGCATCGCTCTTACTTAGTAACCTGGTGAAGAACCAGATGATATCCGGTGGAAAACCAGCACCGTGAGTTTAAACAGCCTGCTACGGCCGCCATCTAGGAGAATAAGTCCAGGCATTAAGTAACAACCTGGTGAAAAACCAGATGGTATCTGGTGGAAAACCAGCACCATGAGTTTAAAGAGCCTGCTATGGCCACCATCTAGGCGACTAAGTCCAGGTGTTACTCATAGCTATGCTACTTCTGCTCCTTAAACATAGGGAGTGTGCCCAGCTGTAGCTGACTCACTAAGTTACCAGGCCCAAGGTGTGGAGACAGTAGCTGAGATAATCTTAGTCTTTTATCTCGTAGACAAAACTTTACTTTATCCTACCGGACACTTGTTGGACCAGTGGAAACCCTTTTGATTCTTATTTCATTAACTAAACAAAAGGGGGGAAATGTGGGGATATGTGCCATTTAAACATGGCTGCACTATTGACAACTGCAGCCCCCACAGGCCTCTATGCTGCACAGCATGTTGAGACTTGTCCCCAACATGTTGAGACTTGTCACGACTTGTTTTCCCAAACCTATTGTCCCTTTACTGATTGGCTTGTTTACCTGAATTCCTTCTCCCTTGCCCGCACCCAAAGCCCATTGTTCTGTTATTTGCTTCACTGCTTGCTGTATTGACTATAAATAAACTCCTGGGACTGAAGCCGGGGTCGACTCCTCAGAGTGACCCTCCTGACCCCACTTCTCTGTAAGAGTTGTGTTTGGTTACTGTCTCCATCACGCCGCCACTGTGACACACCTCTACTTCTGGAAGAAACTACCAGCATTCACCTGGCAGGCCAGGGGTTCAGGCAGTCAGTTTGAGCTCCACCCACAATGGACAGTTGCTGGCCTTGCCTGTCTTGTGCCCATCACACCTATGCTGGCCCTGGGGGTTTAGTCTTCCTCTATCGGCTAGTCCTTTGAGAGTCAAGGTCCCTGTCCTTCTATGGCCAAGGAATGGGCACCTGGCCCAAATCAGACAGGTCAGATGCTTTCCTCTACAGAGATGCAGCATTGACTGATGAAGCCAACCCTGGGTGCTGTTCTTTTTAAGTCCGACCCTGCTGTCTGGCCTTCAAGCAGATGAGCTGCCCTGCAGCCTTCTGTTCAAGTTGGACTGAATCTAATCTGCAGCTGTGAGCAGAGGGCCTTCATGGATACATCCAGGTGCCCTGGTATAGGGCCTCCAGGGCCCCAGGGACCACCACTCCAGGTCAGCCCGAGGGCCAGCAGCCAGACATGAGGGCCAGCTGCCCTGGGCCTGCCTCAGCCCAGCTGGAGTCTCCTCTCTCAGAGCTCTTTGTGGCTCAGCTATTCATCATTCTGACCAAACAAATTTTGACAAAGGATGAATTGATGCCTTCAATCTCACTAAAAGGCAGCCACCCCTCACCCCCACCCTGCAGCCTGTGCCTGCTCAGCATCCCGAGGGAGGGATCAGCCAGAGCCCCACCCGGATTCCTGGACAGAGCTCAGCCAAAAGCCTCTGGCTGTCTGGGCTGGGCCAAGGAAAAGGAAAACCAGGAGTCATCTGAATCCCTGTGCCTGAACCGAATACGATAATGGAATGAAAGAGAGCCTGGGAGCCAGCCAGCGCCACCACTCACTCATTATTATGGACTGAATGGTGCCCCTAAAAAGATACCTTGAAGCCCTAACTTCGGGAACCTGTGAACGCAACCTTGTTGGAAATAGGGCTTCGAAGATGTTATAAATTAACATGAGGTCACACTGGAGTAGGGTGGGACCTAATCTTATATGACCGGTCCTCTTGTAAATGAAGAGAAGTGACATAGAGAAAGGAAGGACAGCCAAGCCAAGAAGATGCATCTACAAGCCACGGAACATCTAGGGCTATCAGAAGTCGGGAGAGACAAGAAAGGCTCTTCTCCTAAAATCTTATGAGAATATATGACTTGCCAACACCCTAAATTTAGACTACTAACCTCCAGAACTGAGAGGTGATAAATTTCTGTTGTCTAAAGTTTTGTTAGAACCCTGGAGGTGCAGTGGTTAAGAGCTACAGCTGATAACCAAAAGGTCGGCAGTTCAAATCTACCAGCCACACCTTGGAAACCCTATGGGGCAGTTCTACTCTGTCCTACAGAGTCTCTATGAGTTGGAATCAACTGGATGGCAACGGGTTACAGCTTTGTTACATTAGGAAACTAGTACACTCACTCATTAGCTGGGCAAGTTTATTGGGCAAAGAACTTACTTCTCTGAGCTTCAGTTTCCTCATCTGCAAAAGAGGCCTAATAGTCCTTAGGTCTGAGGGTGCTCAGGAGAATTAAATTCCAGTCCCTGGAACATATCCTACGAAACCCGTTGCCATTGAGTCGATTCCAATTCATAGCGTTTCTGTAGGACAAGGTAGAACTGCCCCATAGGGTTTCCAAGGAGCAGCTGGTAGATTCGAACTGCCGACCTTTTGGTTAGCAGCCGTAGCTCTTAACCACTGCACCACCAGGTACCCCCCTCACCCCGGAGGAACGCGACAGGCTTCAAATCTGAGCTATTTTATCTGTCACTACTCTTCTGCCTACAGGCATCTTCCCAGGGTTACCCCACCTGCCAGAGCCAATCTAACCAGTGTAGCTTGTGACCCCTGGGCTTGACAGGCCCTTTCCTCCCTAGGGTCCCCCACCATCACATCCCTAATGAGAGGCCCCCAGAAAAGGGAGGCAGCTGCTTGCTTCCTCCAGCAGGACCTCTCGTAAATGAGAAGAGCCTGGAACACGTCCGTTTTTTGAATTCCTGGCATGTTAAAAATGAGGAAATGCCAAGTTATAGTAACTGTGATATAAGTTAAGTGTTTACACAAACAAGTAAAATACAATATATTTGTGTTACTGACAAGATAATCACAGAACTCAATGCATTGCACGGTGAACTCCAAAAGATGAAGTCGTAGGGTAGGACACAAGTTTAAAGTTGCAGGATGACCACCAACTTCTTTTAATCTGCTGGAGCTGGGCTGCACCCTCAGATGTCTAACTTACTAGAAAAAGACATATGCAAAGTCAATGCAAAATCTTCATCAGATCCTACTTTAAGGAAATAGTGAAGAAAAGACAGTTGTAGATGTGTAGGGACATTTGAATAAGGATGGGTTATTTTAGGAAATTATTTTAAGAAATTATTTTTCAATGCCTTGTCATGATAATTTCAGAGAATGTCTTACTCTTAGGAGTTGTAGCCCAAAGTATCAAAACATGGTTTGGAAAAAAAAATTTTAAATAAAAATCACAAATACCACTACATACCTACTAGAGTGGCTAAAATCTAAAACACTGTCAACACCAAATGCTGGCAAGGACATGGAGCAACAGGAACTCTCATTCATCACTAGTGGGAATGCAAAATGGTACAGCCACTCTGGAAGACAGTCTGGCAGTTTCTTACAAAGCTTAGCCTTACCATTATCTAGTCTTAACGTTTGATCCAGCAGTTACGCTCCTAGGTATTTATCCAGATGAGATGAAAACATGCCCACATAAAAACCTACCCAAGAATGTTTCTAGCATCTTTATGAATAATTGCCAAAAACTGAAAGCAACCTTCTGTAGGTAAATGGATAAACAAACTGTGGCCCATCCATACAGTGGAGTATTATTCGGGGATAAAAAGAAATGAGCCATCAAGCCATGCAAAGATGTGGAGAAACTTTAAATGTATACTGCTAAGTGAAAAAAGCCAGTGGGTCAGGTGTAGGAGGAAGGGATGAACAGGTGGAGCACAGGGCATTTTTAGGCTGGCGAAACTATTCTACATGATACGGTAATGGTGGATACATGACATTAAGCATCTGTGAAACCCATAGGATTGTACAACGCAAGCAGTGAATCTTAATGCAAACTATGGACTTTAGTTAATGATGTTATTGCTGTTGGCTACCACAGAGTAGGTTCTAACTCATGGTGACCTTATATATAACAGAATGAAACATTGCCCAGTCCTCAGCCATCCTCACAAGTCTTTTTTTTGTTGTTGTTGTTGTTTATTGCTGTAGTTTAAATGAAGTTTACATTTCAAGTTAGTCTCACATACAAAAATTTATACATACCTTGTTATGTGACCCTAATTGCTCTCCCCATACTGTGACAGCACACTCCTCCTTTCCACGCCTGATTCCCCACGTCCATTCCACCAGCTCCTAACCCTTTCTGCCTTCCAATCTCACCTCCGGACAGAAGCTGCCCATTTAGTCTCTTGTATCTACCTGAGCTAAAAGGCACACTCCTCACGAGTATCGTTTTATGTCTCATAGTCCAGTCCAATTCCTATCTGAAGAGATGGCCTCAGAAACTGTTTTAGTTCTAAGCTGATAGAGAATCTGGGGCCATGCTTTCCGGGGTTCCTCCAGTCTCAGTCAGACCATTAAGTCTGGTCTTCTTACTAGAATTTGAGTTCTGCACCCCACCTTTCTCCTGCTCCATCAGGGACTGTCTATTGTGTTCCCTGTCAAGGCAGTCATTGGTGGTAGCCAGGCACCATCTAGTTCTTCTGGTCTCAGGCTGATGAAGTCTCTGGCTTATGTGGCCCTTTCTGTCTCTTCTCAGCCATCCTCACAAGTCTTTAAATGTTTGAGCCTATTGTTGTAGCTACCATGTAAATCCATTTCATGGAGGCTTTCCCTCATTTCCGCTGACCCTCCATTTTACCAAACATGATGTCCTTTTCTAGCAATTGATCTTTCCTGATGACTGGTCCAAAGTAAGAAAGATGAAGTCTCACTGTAATGTATCAACATTGGTCCATCAATTGTAACAAATGTATTACAGGAATGCAAGATGTTAACAGGAGAAATAATGTGCTCTAAAAAATAAAGTACCATTCTTTCAACTTTTCAGTATATTTGAAATTTTTCATTAAGAAAGATTGAAATATTTGGATTGGTGATGCAAATAAATATATATATTTTTTTAATTAAAAAAACTATTATATGTACCCCTGGTGGGTGTGGGGTGCCCCATGCCTGTGGGTGTGCAGGACGCTGACTGGCCTGAGCATCCACACATTCATGGCGGCCTTTTCTGGGAGATGCCTACGGGAGGGCAGTGCTGCTGCCCTCACTCAGTCCCTGAATAAACTTGTCATCAACCCTTGTCCCTCCAGTAACAAGTGGCAGGGAAGCAGGGTAACTATGATAGCTACAACTTCCAGGCATCTATCACCTGATTTATATGTGGCAGACCCAGGGAGAGAGAGGTGATTATCTCTACTTCACAGAGGGAAACTGACCCCAGAGGAGACAGGAACGTGTAGCGGTCATACAACTGACAACTGGCATGTGGCCAAGCTTAGATTTGAACCAGCAGCATTCTGGCAAACTGTTCTCTGAAAAATAAAGAGAGAGAGAGAAAGACTAAGAAAGAAAGGGAGGGAGGAAGGAAGCTCTGATTTGTAGTGTTTGCCCATTTCAGTTGTGTAAATACTACCACTAAGGCGATTTCGAGGTGCCAAATGTTCAACAGCAGGCTTGCGAAATACTCAGTGTACCACTGATTTGAACCAGTCCTAGGTGTCTGTCTCCCAAGCCTCTATATTTTTCTCTGTTAGTATTTCTTGTACTTTTGTCCTTTGCACACCAATTCTACAATTTCACTGTATCTGTGTTCTACCTGACAATTATTTATTAAAGATTTTTTGTTAAGATACTTCAGTTTTTAAAGACAGGATGTTACTATCATTGAAAACTAAATAAATTGCTGTAAAGTAGAAGGTAATATTAAAACAAACATACAATTACCAAAATAAAAATGCTTTTTATATTTCTTAAAATCCCCTTGTCATGTGCTGGTTCCAGCAGTCCAGAGCATCACTCTGGGGACCTGGTGCCTGGCCCGCTGTCCACTTCTGTAAAGGCCACTATGTGAAAAGGCCACAGCTCCTCACTGAGTCTTTCAAAAGGAGAAGACAGCATATCTGATGTGATTGTGAAAATGCTTGGCCAACATTCAGAGGCATCTCTTGTAGGTCTTGATGTCTCCATGGAGTTCTTCACCTGTGGCATCTCTGAGGAGTTTAGAATCCACAGGAAACACACTGTGAGCAGCCTCTCCAGGAGAGCCTGCCCCATGGGGATTGGACTGGGTTTCCACAGTGATTTCACCTACAGCCTGGTCTTGGGGTGGGGTATGATAACCAGCAGCAGCAGGAGCAGCCAACATGGACAAGACCTACTAGGGGCAGAGCTGCAGGTGGAAAGCAGAAAAGAGAGGCTCAGGTGGGGGTGAAGGGAGGGCAGCTTGAAAAGACAATGATGGCATCTTCCAAACCTAAGCACCTACCTACCTTGTGATGCAGCTGTTCCACTCCAAAGTATATACTCTCAGAGATGCATATTCATGCTCGCCAAAAGACATGCAGAGAGTTTTCAGAACAGCCCTAATCATAATAGCCCCAAAGAGAAATCAACACAAATGTGCATCAACAGGAAAATGGATAAATCAATTGTGGACTATCGTAGTGTGCCATCGAGTGGATGCAACTCATAGCTACCTTACATATAACAGAACGAAATGCTGCCTGGTCCTGCATCTTCGCAGTTGTTGCTGTTTGAGCCCACTGTTGCAGCCACTGTGCCAACCCATCTCATTGAGGCTCCCCCTCTTTTTTGCTGACCCTCTACTTTCCCAAGCATGATGTCCTTCTCCAGTGATTGGTTCCTCCTGATGACATACTACATGCAAAAAAAGAAAGAATCTTATAAACATAATATTAAGAAAAAGAAAATAGACACCAAAGAGTACATATGTATGATTCACCTTATATAAAATTAAAAAATAAACTATGGTGTCACAGTTTGAATTATGTCCCCCCAAAAATGTGTCTATCAATTTGGCTGGGCCATGATTCCCAGAATTGTGTGGTTGGCCTCCATTTTGTGATTGTAATTTTATGTTAAAGAGGATTAGGGTGGGACTGTAACACCACCTTTACCCAGGTCACGTCCCTGATCCAATGTAAAGGGAGTTTCCCTGGGGTGTGGCCTGCAGCACCTTTTATCTCTCAAGAGACAAAAGGAAAGGGAAGCAAGCAGAGAGTTAGGGACCTCATACCATCAAGAAAGCAGTGCTGGGAGCAGAGTGCGTCCTTTGGATCTAGGTCCCTGCACAGAGAAGTTCCTAGTGGGGGAACACCGAAGAGAAGAAGGCTGATGGAGAGAAAAAGCCTTCCCCTGGAGCTGATGCCCTGAATTTGGACTTTTAGCCTACTTTGAGTGTGAGGAAATAAATTTCTCTTTGTTAAAGCCATCCACTTGTGGTATTTCTATTGGAGCAGCACTAAGTGACTAAGACATATGGTAACTGAAATCATAACAGTGGGGTGGTAATGACTAGGTCACCATGAATTGGAGTCAACTTGACGGCAACTAACAGCATAACAACAAGAATGACTGAGAAGCCCAGAGAAGCTTCAGGGATGCTGGTCATGTTCTCCATCCTGATCTTAATGGTGGTTACAATGGTGTCTTCACTTAGTAAACATCTGCTGAGCTGTACACTTAAGATCTTTGCACTTTACTACAGATATATTTCAATATAAACATTTAATAAATGTGAAAAAAGCTAAGAACAACAACATAGTACTAGGTGAAGAAAGTGAGAAACAGAATGACATCTATAACTCAATACTGTTTAATAATTTAAAAATACATATACACTAAACAGCCAGACACATTTGATAAGAACACAAACAAAAGACACATTAAGCACATTAGAATGGTTTCTATAGGGCAGGGGATGAAAGTGAGGAATGGGATAAATGGGAACATGTAAATAATAAAATAACAGCGGGGCTTTTTTTGTGGATTGAATTGTGTCCCCCCAAAAAATTATGTTGAAGTACCTGTAAACATGACCTTGTTTGAAAATACATGTTTTCATTTGTTATGTTAATGAGGTCATTCATACTTGAGTAGGATAGGTCCTAAACTTAATCCCTTCTCAGTGGAATCTTATAAAAACAGCAAAATAGACACAGATACACACAGGGAGGATGGAGGGGATAGATGCCATGTGAAGATATATCTGCAAGCAGCCAAAGTACATCAAGGAACGCCTGGGGCTACCTATAGGGTTAAGGAGCCTACGCTAGAGCCTACACCCGGATTTGCACTTGCAGCATTCAAACTGAGGAAATAGATTTCTGTTCTTTAAAGCCACCCACTTGTGGTATTTTTTGTTACAGTAGCCCTAGAAAACTAAGATAGCCTTGCTTGGATTTGTGGGAATCATGTGCCATCTAAGAAGAAAAAGGAAGAGGAGGAGGGAGAGGTAGCTTGGGGAAATCTGGAAGATCTTCTGAGGTGTCCAACACTGCCTGGGGACCCAGGTTGGGCTCTGATCCCTGGAGCCCATAAGTACTGTGCTGTGTGCTTTACACACACAATTACCTCGTTCATGTCCCTGGGAAGGTAGACATTGCTCACAGAGGAGGCAGACGAGCTCCTGGAGGGCCAAAGCCCTTGCCAGGGCCTAGATCAGGGAGGCTGGAAGCTAGAGCTACAGAAGAATGGAAATTTGAGCTGGGGCTGAGAGATGGGAGCAGAGGCAGGTAAACAGACTTGCAGAGTCAGAGAAATGGCCCCATGGAGGAGAGAGGCACTGGCCAGGCTGCCCTGGGTGGGGCCAGGCCCTGAAGGCCTGTTCCAAGCCAGCAGCTGATTCAGGCCGGCAGCCTGACTAGGACCCCTGCACACGTACTTCATGGTATTTATCATAGCCAAGTCCACCTATGCTTTTGTTTCCTTAATTTGAATCAAGTCACTTTTTTTTTAACTTAAATAAATATTTTAAAAGTAGCTTGTATCACTACTCTAAGTGGAAAATCTCTTAGCCTAAAGGAACTGCCTCCATAAAAATTAAAGACAACTGTTGTTAGGGGCCATTGAGTCAATTTTCAACACATCATGACCCCATGTGACAGAGTAGAACTGCCCCACAGGGTTTCCTAGGCCATAATCTTTATGGAAGCAGATGGCCAGGTCTTTCTCCCACAGATCTGGTAGGTAGGTTAAAAATGTTAGCCTTTCAGTTGGCAGTCGAGCACTTAATCATTGCACCACTAGCGCTCCTTAAAGACGATTAAACCCTCAAATATAGTAGCAGTATTAAGATCAGCCTCAATGCCAGCATCTGCTGAAGCTGTGTACTGAGACTTTGTGCCACTCTGTTTAGAAGGGAGACGGGCACACACTAGAAAAGGGGTCAAGGTGCTCTAGCATGGTGACTTTCTCCTTGACAGATTCAGGGCCAAAAGATGGCTTTAAAGGGAGCTGCCTTATCCCACCTAATTTAACAGGTGTGGAGTAGTTAAGAGCTATGGCTGCTAACCAAAAGTTCGGCAGTTCAAATCCACCAGCTGCTCCTTGGAAACCCTACTGCCTTGAGGCAGTTCTACTTTGTCCTATAGGGTCACTGTCTTAGTCGTCTAGTGCTGCTACAACAGAAAAACCACAAGTGGATGGCTTTAACTAAGAGAAATTTATTTCTTCACAGTAAAGAAGGCTAAAAGTCCAAATTCAGGACATCAGCTCCAGGGGAAGGCTTTCCCTCTCTGTCAGCCTTCTTATCAATGTTCCCCCGGACTAGGAGCTTCTCAGCACAGGGACCCTGGGTCCAAAGGACACGATCTGCTCCTGGCACTGCTTTCTTGGTGGTATGAGGTGCCCCTGTCTCTCTGCTCACTTCTCTCTTTTATATCTCAAGAGATTGCCTGAGGACACAATCTAATCTTGTAGATTGAGTCCTGCCTTCCTAACACGACTGCCACCCATCTTCCCTCATTAACATCGTAGAGGCAGGATTTACAACATATAGGAAAATCACACAATACCAGGAATCATGGCCCAGGGGGATGTAATTCAATCCATGACAGTCACTATAAGTTGGAATTGATTCAACAGCAACAAGATCTGTGTCCTCTATAATCGTTTTCCATGTCAGGGGGCATGGACACTCCATTCTTTGAAAGACTCTAGTGACAGTCAAAATCCCTAGGTGGCACAAACGGTTTGTTCTTGGCCTCTAACTGAAAGGTTGGTGGTTTGAACCCACAGAGCGGCACACCGATAGAAAGTCCTGGTGATCTGTTTCCCTAAAGATTATAGCCAAGAAAACCCCATGGAGCTCAGTTCTACCGTGTAACACATGGGGTCACCATGAGTTGGAATCGACCCAACAGTAATGTGTTTATGAGAGCACAGAGCATGAGAGCTTCAGGACAGAGGCTGGGCCAGGGCATGCCAAGGGAGAGGAGCCGATCCTGGAGACCCCACTGGCAGAAGAGCCCCATTCAGGACCTAGAAGTGGCCCAGGCTGTTTGGGCAGAGAATTCTAGGGACTGGGGTGCCCTTGTGGCACAGTGGTTAAGAGTTTGGCTGCTATCCAAAACGTCGGCAGTTTGAATCCACCAGCTGCTCCTTGGAAACCCTATGGGGCAGTTCTACTCTGTCGTATAGGGTCGCTATGAGTCAGAATTGAGTTGGTGGCAATGAGCTTGGGTGCTTGGAGCATGGATACCTTGGATCCAGGACTAGAATGGAGCCCTCTTTCAGGGCTAGGTTGAGGGTGGGGCTCAGTTGCTTTGGTCTAACGGCTGAACTTCCTGAAGGCAAGCAAATGAGTAAAAGCCAGTCTCAACAGGCCAGGGCCAGAAGATGGTAGTGGGGGTAAGATGGAGGGAACTAGAGGGAGAAATTGTGAAGGAATTCACTAAAGAGTCACTGGAGGACATCTGATGTTTTAGCTTGTATTGCATCCATACTCAGTTTTCCTTTGGAAAGCCACCTTTCTCCTGGATTCTCAGTACATTTGGTTGCTGAAGTTTCACTCCACTCCCTTTCTACCACAGGAGTCAGAAGACCCATTCCTGTCTGATCAGAAGAAGCTATCCTTACGCCTCACCTTCCCAGAATGATGAGTACATGGCTCAATATCCTATAAGCTTCTAGATCCAGCCACACCTGAAGCTAGGCCCATCCTTTCCCTTGGTTTATGCTTTAGGATGGTGCATAGTTTTAACTGACATGGCCTGAGTGTGTGGTGAAGGGTGGTGGTGGGGCCTCGCTACAATTTTCTTCTTCTTCTGGGCTCTAGGGACTTTCATCTAGCCTGTACAGGTCCTTCTCAGCCACTCAGGTGGCCCTGCAGTTTCTCGGTACTCTTATTTACAGAGACCTGCCCACCATGTCAATTATATGATTTGCATTCTCCAGCTGAAATGTTAGATGTCATAGGCATTTTTTGGTGGTTGCTTCATTTTTTTATTGTGGTAAAAATATATTTCACAATACTTGTACACCAATACACAACATATATACCCCAAAGACTCGAAAGCAGAGACTCAAACTGACGCCTATGAACCAATAGTCACTGCAGCATTATTCACCATACCAAAAGATGGAAACAACCCAAGTATCCATCAACAAATGTATGGGTGAACAAAATGTGGCATATCTGTACAATGGAATATTACTAAGCCATAAAAGGTGCCATCCTGATATATACTATGATATGGATGAATCATGAAAACACTACGCTGAGTGAAATAAATCAGACACAAAAGGACAAATATTGTAAGCTCCCATTAATATGATATACCTAGAATAGACACATGCATACAGACCGAAGTTTATTAGAAATCTCATAGATAGTAACAATAACATAATGATTAAAGTTTTAGGGTCTTTTTCTTTTGTACTCTGCTGTCAAACGTTTTGGTAGATCCCTGAAAAGCTCCCAGACTACGGACCCCGTGCCTTATCAAGCCTGATGGATAAACAAGCCCGGTAAGCTGGGGACCCGCCCTCCTCCGGCCCTCGTGCAGGCGGGCGGGAGCGGGCAGGGCCTCGCACGCATGTGCGTGGGGGCGGGGCTGCGACTCAGGCCTGCGTGTTGCCGCTCGGCTGGCGGCGGGAGGAAGGCGGGGCGGCGGTGAGCGCGCGGAGGGGTCGATCGCCCGGCTAGCCGGACTTTGTCCTCCCTAGACCGTCTTTCGGGCACGTCCTCCCGGAACCGCCCCACCCCACGAGGAGCCCCCCCCAAACTCGGTAGGGCTGACCCCGGGGGATGGAGAGGGGCTATCCCCACAGCCCTCGGGGGGCCCCGAGGAAACGACCACGCGCGGCCTGACCCGCCGTGCTCGCCAGGGGGCTCATGGGCGCACCCCCGCGGGCGGGCCGCGGATGTGAGGGAGGCGCGGGCAGCCCAGCGGGCGGCGAGCCGCTGGGCAGCGGCGGCGGCGAGGGCCTGCCTCGCTCTCAGTGCCGCTCAGGCTGCGCGCGCGCGCTCGCGCCGCAGCCCCGGCCGCGCCCGCCCCGCCTCTCGGCCCTGGAGCTCGGTCGGCGGTCGGCGGCGGCCGGAGGGACCATGAGTGGCCCGGCGCGGGCGGGCCCGGCCCGGCTCGCTGCGCTCGTGCTACTGACATGCAGCCTGTGGCCAGCTCGGGCTGACAACGCAAGCCAGGAGTACTACATGGCGCTCATCAACGTGACGGTGCAGGAACCCGGCCGCGGCGCCCCGCTCACGTTCCGCATCGACCGCGGGCGCTACGGGCTCGACTCACCGAAGGCCGAGGTCCGCGGCCAGGTGCTGGCGCCGCTGCCCCTTCACGGAGGTGAGTGTCCGCCCGGAGCGGCGGCGGGTAGGAGTCCCCGCGCACACGGGCGCCTGGCGCGTGGGGGTGGCAGCGCCGTCTGGGGGGTCTCGCCGCCCGAGCCCAGGCGCTCCAGCTCCGCGCCACCCGGCTGGTGGCCCCCTGGTCGAGGTTTCCTCGGGGTAGATCCCGGCCTGCTCACAGTTTGGAGTGAGGCTCCAGAAGCGTTACTGGGTTTTGTCCCTTGTTTTAAAGACTTAGAACATTGTTTTTTTCGTTTAGGTAGGTTGTTTACAGGAGGGCATTGAAGTGCGCGTTTCAGGGATAGCTCAGACAAAGGAGGTAGTGGGAAAGCGCAAAACTAATTCATGGTAGATGAGATCTTAACCTGTGTTTTGTAATCAGCAGGTTTGTTCCCGAAATCACAGATTTAACATTGCATTGAATCTGCAAGGATGAGGCCTTTTCGAACGTAAAAACGTGCTGTTTTTCTTAAGTGGCAAATGGGAGGAGGGGTGGAGGAGGAAAATGGGCATCTTCCCTGTTGGTTTTGCTCTTGTTCTGCCCCAGTAGTTTTACTGTAACATGACTCCAGAAAATCTCACATTGTGAAGAATCTGATACCAATTGGAGCTAGTAGCCAAGTCCTTAGGTCACGGGTGCCAACCAAGGGAGAAATAGGTACGTTTTTCAGTAATTGACTTTGAAGCCATTTGGCTTACCTTGATGTCTTCCCTATAGGCATGGTCTCTGTTCACTTAGTTGTTTAGCGTAAAATATATATATATTTGGATAAATTATTGGTCATGTTGTTAAGGAAACTTTTTCCGCAACGTGAAGTATGTATTTTTGTTCGTGGCACATTGTGAACTTTTTGGAGAATGTCTGCTGTCTTTTCCACCCCCACTCTCACTCTGAGAAGGCTGAGAGAGGATTTTTTTTTAAACCTGCTATTCATGTTAAGATAACCTAAACTGGACAACCTAAATAAGATAATGGTGTTTTTACCCTCTAAAATATGAAAACATGCTCCTGAGATCTGTATTTGTATGGTAAAGTGGTAAACTATTTTCTTCCCGGAGGCAATCTGGCTGAAGAAAATGAAGCACATGAAGCTTACACTGTAGCCCATCCCCAACTTTAAAAGTTCATTTTTACACCAGTAATCAGGTGCGTAAGGTGTATTTCTTATCTCCACTTTGTTAAAAGTGGCAGTTAGGGTCACAGCTTGCCCGCAGAAACAACTCTGTATTTCGTTCATTCAGTAAATATTTTCGTGCCTGCTCTGTGCCAGTCACGGTGGTTGGGACACATAATGTTGCCAAGCTATGGCACTAACAATGGCAGCCTATTTTCTGGTGTGGAGAAACGTGAGGGTCACGTGGAAGGGTAGGAAGAGGAAGAGAGGCAAGCTGTTCTGGAGCAAGAGCTGGCCCTGTTCAGTGTTTTGAAATCTGTGGTTTGTCTTTGGAGCTTGCTTCCTTCAGGCACCCCAAATCCATGGCCCTCACTTTCGGTTCTTGCCTCCAAAGTGTTCTTTGTGCTAAAAAGACTTGTTTGCTTGCCTGCCACCCCAAGCAAAAGCCCCATCCTTTGATAAGGATATTAGGAACTAATGTGTGCCGATATGTGGGTGAAAATTAGTCCCTCTCAACTGGGGAGGTAACATTGTAGAATTAAAGATTCTGAGTCTACCTGTGCTGTATGTATGCTCTGTGACACTGGGAGAGTAACTTGGCTGCTTAGCCTCAGTTTTCTCGTTTATAAAATGGAATGATGGCATATTTTCCTTTTAAGGTTTTTGAGAGGTTTAAGTAGTTCTGCATTCTTAAATGAAGAGACTTTGCTAACCTAAATGAGTCTCTAAATTGGTGGGTGCAACAAAATGAACGAATTAGGGCAGCATGTGTGAAGGCTGAGTCTGAGGTCAGTTTCCTTTAGCTTCTCTCCATTTCTTTTGCTTGGTGCTCTAAAACCAGTTCCCATTGAGTTGATTCTGACTCATGTCGACCCCTTGCGTGTCAGAGTACAACCGTGCTCCCTGGGGTTTTCAGTGGCTGATTTTTTGGAAGTAAACCACCAGACCTTTCTTCTGAGGCACCTCTGGGTGAACTCAAACCGCCAACCTTTTGGTTAGCAGCCGGGAGTGCGTTAACCGTTTGCAACACCTAGGTACTCCCATTCTCTAGGGAAACTATTTTTATCTGTACAACATGGACTGCTCTAGGTTTTCTCATGGTGTTGGTGGTGGGAGCCTACAGGTGGTTTGAGTCTGGCTTTTATTAAGGTGTCCTCACACATCTATTCACTCATTCCAGCAGTACTGATTGAAATCCTACTGTGTGCCAAGCACCATTCAAGGCACTGTGGGGAAGAGAGGGCAACAATAGTGAACAAAACTGGTAAAAATTTCAGTCTTCTTGGGGCTTGCATTATAGTGGGGGTCTTATAGGCTTAATTGTAAATTGTAAATAGTTTCTGTGTAAATTGTTTATGTGAAATTCAAGACCTTTTTTCCTGAGTTTGCAGCAGGAATTTAGGAACGTATTTTTAAAACAAGAATGGTGTAGAAATTTCTTTAAATTGTCCATGTTTGAGGAAATCTTGGTGTTTTACATTATAATATTCTTGGTTTAGTGAGTTTAAAAATTTTATATTTTAAGAAAAAATACTACATTCCAGTTACGATTTTTATGCTTTTATAATTTTAAGTTGAAGAGAATTCTTCATGTTTTTTGAGGACTTACTCTGTGTTGTTGACACTAAGCTAAGTGATGTTCAAATTACAAAAAAAGAAAGTTATGAGATGGAACTCCTGACTCAAAAAAAGGTGTGGTCAATAGATGTGAAATTAATGAAAACTCATTTTAAGGGTAAGAATTGGGTAGAAATGAACTTAAGGTGAGGGCTCATTTTAAATATATGACTTACTTGTGAAAGCGGAAACTTTCTTATTGTGCATTCCCCCTATTGGTTAAGCATATATGAATTTATTGAGTAAGGTTTAATCGTCCTGTGCTTTTGAAAGCACATATGGCCATTTTTTCCTTAGGCACTTGGTATTTAGAAAGTACATTTTGGAGATTTAAATTTTATATAGTATGTTATATAAAGTATAAATATACATTATAAATAAGTGTTGTGCTTTGAAAACATATACTTTGTCATTAAGTGGAATGCATTGTTGAGTGGAGATTCATTTGTTTTTTATTTTTGCTGATAATAATTTTTAGAAATGGGGTTTTGAAGGAGCATGTCTTGTATTTATGCTCAGCCCACAGTTGCTTTCTTAGCACTAATTTACTCAAACTTAATCAGAGGTATGCTTAGAACTAGAAACAAAATGTTTAACAACTTTGCCTTGCAGACTAGCTAGTGTCTCCTGTGGTGCAGACATGGTAAATGTGCTTTATGTGTGCTCACACTGAGTTTTTGTCTGAGTCTGAAGTGGGGGTTGGGAGAGGAGAAGGCCCTGTGTAGATGATGTAATTATGTTTGCAGATGTGCTGGTGGGAAGAATTTGGTCCAGTCAGCCCCTTTTTGCCTTGCATAGAACTTTTCAGGATTGTTACAGCCTTAGAGAACAGTTTTACCGAATGATACACTTTTTTGCCATCTTGCTGACTGTCGGGATCCAATAAAATTAAAAAAAAAAAAACTAGGCTTAGGTTTATATGTATAATATATATGTATAAATGTGTTAAACCTGAAATTGGCTTTTAATATTTTGACAAACAGTGAAGAATTATCGGTGTGTTGAAAACAAGACCTTGGGTGAAAAAGTGTCAGGTAATGTTAGAATTCATAATGGCAAAGGCAGGGGACTACTGGGCATAGTTAGAGATTTTTAAATATTTGGAGAAAAAGTAGTTATGATCTGGGGAGCAGAGAGACTCTGAAAGGAAAGAATTCACAAGGAGCTAGAGGCGCTAAAAACTGAATTTTGATGTAAATGGAAATAACCAGGCAAGAAGAAAAAGGAGATATACATAAATTATATTTATTTTGAACTTTATAGTTTAGAAAGTATTTCCAGAGGCCATATTTTCCTTTCATTTTTGGATAATTTTATTAGCATATAAATATTTCTACCATTAACAAAGAACCAAAAAAAACCCAACTTAACACTCCTCCCCTCAAATCTACAACCTGCTGCCACTCCATTTCTCAGCTTCTCTTTATGGCAGAGCTTCTCAAAAGTGTTGTCTATACTTGCTGCCTCCAGTTTTTCCTCCTGGTGTTCTTCATATTTTGAAGGTCTTTGCTGTGCCAGTGATCTTGAGAAAGACGTGGATATTTAACTGATACGTTGGAAAGACAAGGTCAGGATTCTTAAGACTTCAC
Organism: Dugong dugon; assembly: GCA_030035585.1. Classification (NCBI taxonomy): domain Eukaryota; kingdom Metazoa; phylum Chordata; class Mammalia; order Sirenia; family Dugongidae; genus Dugong; species Dugong dugon. The sequence continues at coordinate 211,573,859 of CM057460.1, read as the reverse complement.
TGTGTAGAACGATGGATGAAACTAAGAAAAAAATTATTAGGAAAGAATATGTAATCCAGATTTGGGTTTAAAAAAAATCACCTGCGTAGGTATAGGTGAGGGGAGATAAGGCTTACGTCACACGACAAAGCCTGTGAGCCCCCACTAACTTTGCCCTGTCTGACCTTGTGCTGCATTGGGCGTCTGGATCTAGGGTGCAGTGGTCCCACTTCATATAGGCCAAAACCACGTTTAGTTTATGTTTCATTCTAAATACGAGTTTTAAATGATGAACAAACTACAGAGCATCGTTTTGCCAAGAATCCTATAAAAGGGATTTTTTCATTTGAAGGAAGATGAGACTAAATGGCTTCTCAAATCCCTTTTGAGAAGGTGTTATTGAAAAGTAATGAGACAAGGTGTTATTGAAAAGTAATGAGACAAATCTTTTTAAACAAACCTGCTGTTGAGAGTGGAATTTTTTTCACATCAGTCACATTGGGAGATGCTATGTAGGTGATTTTTTTAAAAACCAAATCTGGATTGCATACTCCTACTAATTTTTTTCTTAGTTTCACCTCCCCCCCACCCACACACAGTGTGCAGTAATGAAAACATTAAACATTTTTAGAATTTGTTTTTTGACTGAATAATTTAAAAATATCTGCAATATATCAAATCTTTGTCTTTTCGAGGTAGATGTGAATTTTGACAGTCATAAGTTATTTAGAGGCAGTTGTGGTGAATAAGGTGACTGCCTAAGCAAGGTAATGAGAGTTTTGTTTAAATAAAGAGAGAGAAAGAAACTAGAAAAGAAAGAAATTTATTTTCTTATGTGGTTGTGAGCTTTTTCTTGAGATCATTCTCAAAGAGGAAGGCCAGTAGTGTTTTGGGCAAGGTTTGCATCGGTGGAATGAATGGATTGTCTTCCAGGGCTAGTTCTATTAAGTATAGCAGTCTTGACTCATTTACAAAATGAAACTATTAAATTTTCTTTCCAGATCATCAACATTTATTTGTTTTGTCATTCTTAGAGCATTTTGCACTAGACAGTCATTACTTTCCGTCAATTGTAATAGTGTAGTTTTCTTTATTGTTGCAGGCAATTTTGAGTAAAACAAAGGGAACCCTTCAAACATCAAGTCAAATGAAATAAATCAGAAAAGTACTTAATAATCACCTACTCTGTGCTTAGTGTTAGGCTAGTCTTGGGGTGCAAGTAAAAGACATGCTATGATTTCTGCCTGCGAGAATGTGGTAGTCTTGTTGAGGAGACCACCTTGTCTGGATGAATACAACTAGAGCAAGCCATTATAAAAGACTGCAGCTGTCTTCAACTTACAGGTGGGTGCTGTGGTCGCAAACTATAGCTTGCCTAGGGGCCGGCATCCTGTTACCGTAAACAAAGTTTAATTGGAGCACAGCCATGCTCATATGTTTTACATGTTGTTTTTTGCTGTTTTCATGCAACACTGGCGGAGTCATAATGGTTATGACAGAGCCTATATGGCCTGTAAGCCTAAAATATTTACTCTCTGGCTCTTTAAGAAAAAGTTTGTTGATACTTATTAAAGGCTCATTTATACTGTTAGTTTTTCTCCATACAAACTGTGTTGTAGTTAGCTTAAATCCCATTGGAAACATAATATTATATGTGCTCTTGTGTTCACTTTTGTATACTCAGTACTTTTGTGGTACTTGGAACATAGGAAAGTGGCACTGGGTAATGAGTGTTGTAGGAATTAAAGGTAGTGAGGCAACTCATTAGCTGTGTGGTGCTGGGATTTTGGCAGAGCTGAGACTTGACAACGTCTGTCTGACTATAACATCCATACTTTAACCACACTCATTTGTATGACTTTTCACGTAGATTTAATAAATTATGATATATCCATTCAGTGGACTGTTACACAGTCATTAAAAGGATCATTGTGAAAGTTGTGTATGTGCAACAAATTTAAATATAAAGTGATTGAACTGTGACTGCAGTTGTGTTAAGTTTGTTTATAGTGGTCAAGGATTCAGAGTAATGCAAAAATAAAAGTGGTTGTGTTATGTTGACTGGATCATGGGTGATAGTTTCTTTTTTTGAAATTACTATTTTCAGTACAAAAGTGGGGGAAAAACTTCCTTGTGGGGGAAAAGGGAAAAAAAGGTCGTACTCTGAAAGGAAGATCGAGAAGAAGAATGGAATGAATTCCAAGCAGTGGTTAGACTAAGAAATTGGTAGATACTACGAGTATGTTGAAAAGGTCATTTTTCCTACCAGTAAGTAGAACTCCAGGACACAAAACTAGACAAGAAAGCTTGGTAGAAATATGAAGCAAGCTAAAATGTGGCATGATTTTGAGTAGTTAGTGAATCCTAGAGAAGGAAATGGAATGCTTGCATAGCATTAGGAGTCCCTGGGTGGCATAAACAGTTGAGTGCTCGACTACTTACTGAAGGTTGGTGGTTCAAACCCACCCAGAGGTGCCTCGGAAGACAGGCATGGTGACCTGCTTCTAAAAGATCACAGCCTTGAAAACCCTATAGAGCAGTTTTACTCTGCACACATGGGGTCACCTGAGTTAGAATCAATACGATGGCAACAACATCAGCAATAATATAGGACTTGACTTTTCTGAGTTATCTTTACATGGTGATGATATTCATGTTTTTATTGGTTTTTACTGCTTAGAATCAATTTGTACTTAAAGCATGGAAGACTTCATTACAGTCACAGAGCAGAAATAAATGTTATCAGTCTTAAGAATATGCAAATATAAATGGATAACAAAAGTGGAGAAATGGAAGAGAGAAAAGAGATGTTTGGATGAGTGAGGGAGCTAGTCTCTTCATCTCACAGAGTAAGGATTCAAGAGATATTAGTCACTGAAACTGGAAAGGTTTAACCACTGAGGAAAATAATGAGAGAATAAAGTCAGAAGGGAGATGGAAAAGCATACTATGAGTAAAATCCTAATTTGTGACATCATAAATCCACAGATGATGTCTAAAGTTGACGAACCAAAATACTGTAAGTCTTTTTAGTACTGTGGAAGGTGACCACCAAAAGAACTAAATGCAGATAGTTTAAAAGTGGGTTGCCTCTAGGGGCTTGGGCAGGGTGAATGGGGCAGGTGCATTTCATTGTACGCCATTGGATGAGTTGGTTTTTTTCAACAAGATGTGCAGTAAGATTCACACTCTTTCCTCATTGCTCACTGCAAACTAATTCTGTTCTCATTATTTCCCATTTGAAAAAGCCCCTGTTTTCCCAACATCTCCTCCAACTCCGGTGATACACAGTGTAATTTAGGATCCTGCAGGCACTAAGCAATATCTTAGGAAGTCTCCTGCTTAATAAGCACTGACTTAGACTCCAGATAGAAACCCCGGTGGCGTAGTAGTTAAGTGCTATGGCTGCTAACCTAAAGGTTGGCAGTTTGAGTCCACCAGATGCTCCTTGGAAACTATGGGGCAATTCTACTCTGTCCTATAGGGTTGCTATGAGTCGAAATCAACTTGACGGCAGTCGGGTTAAACTGCAAAACCAGGAAACACTGCCATTGAATTAAATGATTTTATTTGATAAACAGGTCTAACAGCATGGACCCTAATAATAATAGTTTTTTATTACAGTAGCTACTTCATTGCCAGGCCTTATAGTGATTCCCCTTTTCCCTGGCAACTACCTCTCTCCCCAGTCCAGTGTGATAAGCCCTCACCATTAATTGAATTGTGATCCTGTTCACTTGGCCCCACTGGCTAGAGTAAGCTATCTTTTAGGCCCCTTCTCACTTCTTACCTTGTTTTATGTAGATTCCGTGATTCTTCATGATAATCACCTTTTCCTCCTCTGTTCCTCTGTCACACTCACTGGGCAAAACCTCCATCCTGGATGAACCATCTGCCATTCATCTTCTCCATGCCCAGAGCCAAGCAGCTGAATGTTGCTGGAGAAAATCCTTGAGAACCCAGATAACCAAGGTTTGATATAATAAATTTTAAGCAAAACCAAATGGGGACTTAACGATACCCAGTAATCCAGCAGTGTTTTCTTGTAAAGAAACAGTAAGGCTACTCTCTGAGACAAGAATTTCATCTCTTCCATATGCCTCTCATTATCTCTTCTTGTAGCTTTACTTTTAGCTTAGTCTTCTTGGAGCTCTAGAGTCATACATTCAACTGCTTACTTGGTATCTTTATGTAACGTTGCAAGGTCATCTCCAAATTGATAAGCCTAAAATGGAGCCCTTGATTCTTTTTCCCTTCCCTTTCTGCTACCACCAGTCTCCAATCTTCCCCATCTCAGTAAATGGCGTCATTGTCCACCCTTGTTATTTAAACAAATTTAGGAGTCATCCTTGATTCTTCTCCTCACGTTCCACATCTAGTCCATCCTCCACAGTCTACCTTCAGGATATATCTGTCTGTTGCTTGCCATTTTCACTGCTGCCACCTTTGTCCAGGCCAACCTTCTCTTATCTTGTCTTTGTTAGTCTCTGCTTCTTCTCTCAACTTCCATCGGTTTTTTCCCCTGCAGTAGCCAGAATAATCTTGAAGGTTCAACCAGTCATGTCACTCCTTGCTTAAACCCCTTTAGAGACTTCTCATTGTCCTTAGAATGGAAATTTGAACTCTTTACTGTGGCATACAAGTTACTTCTTGTTCTAGCTCCAGCCTCTCACTCCTTCAGGCCATTCATCTTTACCCTTGCTCGCTTTGCTGAAGCCATTCTTATCTTCTTTCAGCCTGTCCTCAGGCTTACTAAGTATTCTTTATAATGTGTACCTTCTGGCTGGCATCCCACCCACCTCTACCCTTTACCCCCCCGCCCCATGCAGTGTTTGCCATATTAATGAAGTTCTGTGGTTCTTTGGTTCTATATCTTGGCCAATTAAAGGGACAGATGGAGGATGGGAGAGGAGTTATACTATCATAGAACTTAATGGTCATCAGTGATCATCAAGTCTAGCTGCCCATCTGAGGCTTCAGCATTCTTAGTGGATGATTGTACAGCTCAAGGTTAAACATACTTAGTGACAAAAATCGACCATGTCCATCTCCAGAAAACTCTGAATGTTAGAAGGTCCTTTTTCTCAGCGGGGGAAAAAAAAGGTTCAGATATCTGTAGGCAGTAGTAAACTTTTTTGTCTGACTCAAATCCTTTGACCTGTAGGCTTTAAGCCCCTGTTTCTTTCCACCATTCTTAGGTAACATGGTATCTTAAACCTCTTCAGCACTCTAGTTTCTCTGTTTAGAATGCATTTGTCTGTATTCCACTAAAAGGGAGTTGGTTACACCAGTGTGGAGGAGAATGGAACTACTTTTTTCATCATTCTGGACACATGCCTAAAGTCATATGAGTTATTTTGGTAGCCCTCATCACTGACTCAGACTGAACTTACTGTTGATTAAACCTTCTAAGTCTTTTTCATAGAAGCTGCTCCTAAGCTGTACAATTTTATCTTTGCTAGATTCAGCCTGTTCTTTCAGCCTTTCAGGATGTTTTTTGAATCCTGTGTTGTCATCCACAGTCTTTACTCTCTCTAGCAGCTTTGTATCATCACCTGTGAATATGATGAGCATACTTTGTACAACTTTAGCTAAGTCAGTGGTTCTTAACCTTTGGGAGTTATAGATCCTCTTATAAGACTTCAGTGAAAGTTGTGGACATTTTTATGTAGACATACACAAGATTTTTAATAAGATTTAGAAGGTTCAGATGCCTGTTGATGCCCCAAGTAGTCCATGGGTTAAGAATTTCTGCTCTAAGTTATTGATAAAAGTATTGAAGAGTATGAATGAACAGACCGTTGTGGTGTGCTGCAAAAATCTTTCTAAGGTAGTTGAAATTACTTCATTAATCAGCACTCATGGAGGGAGGGCATTTCATGGAGTTTTCTAATTCACTTTGCATTTGGCTCATATTTCTTACGATATACATAAAAGAAATAATCGAGTGCTTTGATGAAAGAAGTATAAAGACATTTTTATCCTGTATTTCTGATCTACCAGGTTAGGCACCATGCCAAGGGAGGAAAAGAAACTAATCTTTAATGATTTAACCATAGTGAGTGAGTTTCTTATTGCCACTGTAACAAATTTAGTGGCTTAACATATTTAGTGGCTTAAAACAACACAAATGCAGTTCTGGAGGTCAGAAGTCTGAAATGGGTCTTACCGGGCTAAAGTAGAAGTGTTGACGAAACTGCATTCCTTCTGGAGGCCCTACGAAGAATCCATTTCCCTGTCTTTTCCAGCTTCATGTTGCACATGAAGGTTACCTCAAAGGCAGTCCCAAGATCCCAAGCAGTCACAAGACTACTACGATAAGGGCCCCAGCTAGTAGCAGTAATCCCACCACGGGTGCTACATCCATCTGGTCCAGTTGAGTCCCACACGGGAGACACTTACACAGTGTTGGCAAAGTGAAAACCGTGCATTACAGAGAGCAGACAGCAAACAACAGGAACAGATTCATGGTGAACTGGTCCCTCCTGGGCTCAGAAAGCTGTCCGAGCAGGATGGAGACTGCTCCACAGTGCCTCACATTGCGCTATAGGCGAGGCACCCCAAAGTCTTGTACCCACATTGTTTTATGCTCCAGGGGCCACATGACTCACTTGAGTTAAGCACAGCTGCAGATTCTCTGGCTTAACGTAAGGAAGTTATACTCCAGGGGTACTTGAGGTTAAGCATGGCTGTAGATTTTTCAGCTTAACAACCCAGGGAGATCCATGGCTCATCATAGGCACCATCCAGAGCCTCCTGGACTGGATTTTTATCTCCACAGCTCTGCTGCTTATCTGGGCAGAACATCAGGCCTCAGGGTGAGCCTTGGTCTGTTCTTCAAAGCTCAGGGACACTAGCAGAGGGAGAGACAGGGAGAAACCATGGCCATTGGGCTGTCCGAGGACTGACCCCCTTCCAAGCTTCTAGAAGCCACCTTCGTTGTTTGGCTCACCTTCCTTCATCTTCAAAGCCAGCAGTACGGCGTCTCCAGATCTTCCTCTGACCTTCTGCCTCCCTCTTCCGTATTTAATTGCTGAGTCGGAATTGATTTGATGGCAGTGGGGTTATTACATTGGGCCCACCTGGATAATCCAGGATAATCTTCTTATTGTAAGGTCAGCTGATTAGCAACCTTACTTCCATTGACAACCTTAATTCCCCCTTGTCTTGCTATATAATATATTCACAGGTTCTGGGGATTAGGATATAGACCTCTTTGAGGAGCCACTATATTCTGGTGACAACACATAGTGAACCTTTTCTAGCATCAGTGGTTATAGTTTTCTCAGTGCTTATAAATTATTCCTTTAATAATCATTTTGGAAGTTTTACTAAGGATTAGGGGTACTCTAAGGCACCTCAGAAGAAAGGCCTGGTGATTTCCTTCAGAAAAATCAGTCATTGAAAACCTAGTGGAACACCCTTCTACTCTGACAGACACAGGCTTGCCATGAGTCGGAGTCAACGTGATGGCAACTGGTTTGGTTTCTGGTTAACCAGTCTGTAGTGTGCACAATCCATCTTCATCATTTTTAAAAATATGGTAATGCTGTTTACACAGGTTAGTTTTCTGACATGTCTTCTATGATTCCTCAGAGGTCACTGTCAGTGGTTTTTCATTTGCACATTGTCACCAGACTCTAATTTGTAATTCATCTAGATCAAAAACCCTAAATTCATGTGTGGGACAGCATACTCATTCAGCAAATAATTATTAAGTACCTGTTGTGTACCTGGCAGGACAAGAAGTTCCTGCATGCTCTCTGGTGGGGGAAGCAAGATGAGTCAGCACCTGTGTACTGTCTAGTGGGAAAACAGACATTAAGCAGATAATTACACGAGTAATTATTTAATGATAGTCCTTGGGGGGAAAGCATTAGGATACTAAGAGAGCATAAACAGAACTAACCTGGTCTGAGATGTTCAAACAAGGCTTCCTTGAAGAAATGTTTAAGCTGAGACTAAAGCATGAGCAGATATTAGTTAAATTAAATGGGGCACAGAAAGGAAGAACATTCCAGGCAGAGGGAACATATGTGAAGTCCAAAAGAGCTTGGTGTGCTTGAGGAACTGAAGAAGTTTAGAGAGGAAGGGCAAGAGTGGTATGCAGTAGAGTTTATGCATTCTCTTGTGTATCCATCCTATTGCTGCTGGCTGAGTTGCCTGCTTTTGGCTGTTACAAATAATGCTGTCATCAGAAGAAAACATTCTTTGATGGTTACGGGGGTGGGGAGGGAGGGTGAGGGTTATCCACTAACTAGATAGTAGATAAGAATGATCTTAGATGAAGGGAAGGACAGCTCACACTTCAGGGGACGCCAGCACAACTGGACTAAACCAAAGCTAGGAAGTTTCCTCAATACAATCAAACACTTTGAGAGACAGTAGCAGGGACGCAGGGTCTGGGGACCATGCTTTCAGGGGGTATCTATGTCAATTGGCATAATAAACCTTATTAAGAAAATGTTCTGCATCCTACTTTGGTGAGTGGCGTCTGGGGTCTTAAAAGCTTGCAAGCGGCCATCTAAGATGCATCAATTGGTCCCAACCACTTGGAGTAAAGGAGAACGAAGAACACCAAAGACACAAGGAAAGTATTGGCCCAAGAGGCAGACAGAATGGGCCACGTAAACCAGAGACTTCATCAGCCTGAGACCAGAAGAACTAGATGGTGCCCGGCTACCTCCAATGAACGTTCTGACAGGGAACACAACAGAGGGTCCCTGATGGAGCAGTAGAACGATGGGATGCAGAACTCAAATACTAGTAAGAAGACCAGACTTAATGGTCTGATTAAGACTGGAGGCGCCCTGGAAAGCGTGGCCCCTGCTCTCCATCACCCCAGAACTAAAACAGTTTCTGAGGCCAACTCTTCAGACAGGGATTGGACTGGACTGTAGGGCATAAAGTGATAACTCGTGAAGAATGTGCCTCTTAGACAAGTAGATATAAGAGACCAAAGGGGCGGCTTCTGTCCAGAGGTTAGAGGGGAAGGCAGAGAGAGTTAGGAGCTGGTTGAATGTTCATGGGGAATCGGGTGGAGGGGAGGAGTGTGCTGTCGCAGAGTGGGGTGAGCGGTTGGGGTCTCATAACAATGTAAAAAAAAAAAAATTCTGTATGGGAGACTAACTTGAAATGTAAACTTCATTTAATTACATCAATAAAAAAAAGTTAAACGCAAATAATGCTGTCATAAATGTTTCTGCACGTCTTTTGATATATATATGCATTTTATTGAGTGTATGCCTAGGAGTAAAATTGCTGGGTTCTTGGGGTGCTTGGGAGTCTCTGAGTAGTGCAAATGGTTAACACGCTTGGCTGCTAACCAAAAGGTTGGACGTTTGAGTCCACCCAAAGGTGCCTTGGAAGAACTGCCTGGAGGTCTCCTTCAACAAATCAGCCATTGAAAATCCTATGGAGCACGGTTCTACTCGACACACACCAGGTCGTCGTGAGTTGGAATTCATGTATTCAGCTTTTGTAGATGTTGCCTAACTGTTCAGCAAAATAATTGTACCATTTTATACTCCCATTAGCAGTATTTGACATTGCCAGTCTCCTTAAATTAGCCGTTCTGGTGTAAATGTTGTAGTATCTTATTGTGGTTTTAATTTGTTTTCCCTTGATGACCAATGAGGTTGAGCACCAAGTGTCTGTTAAGTTCTTGCCCCTTTTTTAAATTGGGCTCTCGCTCCCCCTCCCCTTTCTTTCTCTTTTTAAATTTGTAGTTCTTTGTATATTCTGGATATGAATCCTTTGTCAATATTGTGTTTTATAGATACCTTATTCCTGTCTGTGGTTTGCCTTTTCATTCTTGAAATGATGTCTTTTGATGAAGGGAAGTTCTTAATTTTAGTGTTGTTCAATTCACTGGTCTTTTTTTTTGATGGTTAGTTTTTGTTTTTTTTTTCCTCCGTATTTAAGAAATCATGAAGCTGTTTTCTTATATATTTTCTAAAAGTTTTATTCTTTGATATTTCACATTTAAATCTACAGTCCACCTGAAATTTTTATGGCTACTTTGAGGCATGAGTCAAAATTTGCTCTCTGTGGCTATCCAGGTGACTCAGTACTGTTTATTGAAGAGTGGCTTTTCTGTACTGTTATGCAGTGTTACCTTTATTACAGATTAAGTGATGATATATGCATGAGTCAGTTTCTAGACTGTAATCCATCCCACTGATCTGTCTTTCTATCCTTCCAGTTTACACATTGTTTCGATTACAATAACTTGGTAATAGAGTGAATTCTCCAACTTTGTTCCTCAAGTTTGTCCTGACTGTTACTCACCCTGTATTTTTCTGTATAATTTATAGAATCAGCTGTCAGTTTCTACCCCCTCTTCTTACCCCTACATGTACCTGCTGGGGTTTTGATTAGGATTCCATTGAATCAAAAATCAATTTGGGGGAAATTGACATCGTCACAGTATTGAGACTTCCAGTCTATGCACACTTATCCCTCTTTTTTGTTTAGTTCTCTAGTTTCTCTCAATAATGTTTTTTTTTTTTTTTTTCTGTAAAGGTCTTTTTTTTTAAAGACTTTCATAAAGGGAACTTTTATTTGATGAGGTGACAGTATCTTTTTTTTTTTAATACACAGCCAAAGATACACTATTTCAACAATTTCTGCATGTACAATTCAGTGACCTTGATCACATTCTTCAAGTTGTGCTACCATTCTTGCTGTCCTTTTTCAAATTATTCCACCACCATTATCTTAAACTCACTGCCCCCCTAAGCTTCCCATCCAGCCTTTTGAGTTGCTGTTGTCAATTTGTGTCACCTATTTCTTTAAAAGAGCACAATGCTAAGGCAGATATACTTTACTAATTAAGATGAGCTTTTTTTTTTTTTTTTTTGGTTCAAAGAAGACTTCCCGGGATAGTTTTAGTTTAAGTTTTAAAGTTTAAAGATTACCTCAGGGCATTAGTTTTAAGGGTTCATCCAGCCTCAAAGGCTCCAGAAAGTCTGGATTCCGTTAAGAATGTGAAATTCTGTTCCTCATTCTTCCCCCTTTTGATCAGGATTCTCCTGTAAAATCTTTGAGCAAAATGATCAGCAGTAGTAGCCACGCACCATCCAGTTCTTCTGGTCTCAGGCAAAGGAGGCAGTTGTTCATGGAGGCAACCAGACATGCAATCCATTTCTTCCTCTGATTCCTGACTCCTTGCGCATCTTCGTTATATTTGTAGGTTGGTTGGTTTGGCAGCTTTATTGAGATAGAGTTCACATACCATAATATTCATTTATTTAAAAGTATACAGTTCAGTTTTTTTAAAGCATATTCACAAGATTGTCCAACTGTCACCACAGTCTAATTTTGGAACATTCTCATCACCCCAAAAAAGAAACCCTGTGCCATCACCAGTCACTGCCTGTTCACCCTTCACCCGTCTTCTGGCAACTACTAATCTACTTTCTGTTTTTTTAGATTTGTCTATTTTGGAAATTTCATATAAGTGGAATCATATAGTATGTGGTCTTTTGTGACTGGCATCTTTACCTTAGCATAATGTTTTCAGGGTTCACCCATATTGTGATATGTATCAGTACTTGAAGCGTTTTTGTGGGTGAATAATATTCCATTATATGGATATGCCACATTTTGTTTATCCATTCATCAGTTGATGAACATTTGGGTTGTTTCTACATTCTGGCTATTATAAATAATACATCTATGAATATTCCTGTGCAAGTTTTTGTAAAAAACTCTCTTGCGTATATATACCTAAGAATGAATTGCTTTGTCATATGAGAACCCTGTTTAATTTTTTGAGGAACTGCCAGATTGTACTCCACTTGTTTTCATTTATCTTGCGCATATACCTAAAAATGAATTGCTTGGTCATAGGAGAACCCTGTTTTTTGAGGAACTGCCAGATTGTTCTCCACTTGTTTTCATTTCTCTTGCGTATATACCTAAGAATGAATTGCTTGGTCATGTAAGAACCATGTTTAAGTTTTTGAGGAGCTGCCAGATTGTTCTCCAAAGTGGTTACACCATTTCATATTCCCATCAACAGTATATGAAGGTTGCAGTTTCTCCACATCCTCACTAACACTTGTTATTGTCTGTGTGTGAGGAGTCCTGAGGGTGCAAATGATTAACACACTTGGCTGCTAACCGAAAGGTCAGTGCTTCGAACCCACCGCCCTGCTTTGTGGGAGAAAGATGTGGCAGTCTGCTTCCATAAAGATTTACAGCATTGGAAACCCTGTGGGGCAATTCTCCTCTGTCCTGCAGGGTCGCTGTGAGTCAGAATCAACTTGACAGCAGTGGGTTTGAGTTTGGTGGGTCCCTCATACAATGGACAAATGCCTTAAAAAGATCCCTGCAAAGTAAAAGCAAAATGAAACTAGCAGAGCCGATACTTCTACTCCAGTATAAGCTGTTTTTAGCTACTGTAAAAAGTTGAGAGAAAAAAAAATCAGATTTGGGAAAGAAAGCCAAAAAATGAGAAATTAACATGATGACTATTAGAAATACAGATTTATTACAGCTGTTGTTAATTAATAACCTCAGTGTTGGGCCATAAGATATTAGCTAATGTCAAAGAAAAGCGTTGGTACGTGTTTATTAGTAGTGCATTTATAATGCACATATTGGGGAGACGTGTGCAGGTACAACTGAAAAGTTTGTGTCCTATTTGGAGAATGGTTTACGTGGGACTGGGGTAAAAGTGGACACAGGGAAGCCAATTAGGAAGCAGCAGTCTAAGTAAGAGATTAGGGAGGGTTGCAATAGAGATGGAGAGAAATGGACACATTTTAGGAGTTTGGATCAACAAGAAGTGGTAATTAATTGGATATGAGGAGTCTGAAGAGGGAGATGTCTCACTTTCTGGTTTTACACACTGGGTAAAAGGTGGTGCTGTTGACTGAAATAGGAAACACTGCGGAGTAACAAATTTTTGGAGGAAAATTGATGAATTGTCTTGAACATGTTGGGCTTGAAGTGCCTTGGGACCATTCAGTATCTAGTAGGTAATTGGATTTAGAAGGAGCCATCAGTATGTAGATAGTAATTAAATTGGGAGAGGGTGAGCTAGAAGACAAGAGGGCCTAGTGCAGCCTCCTGTGTCCTCTCAACAGTTAAAGGTAGATGGAAGAAGAGAAGCCAGCAAAGAGGAGGGAGAGGGAGGAGGCCAAAGATATAGGAGAATGCATGTTATCTCAAAAGTTAAGTGAAGAGAGTGTTTCAAAAAAAAGAAAAAGTGTGGGCATCTGTGACACTGCTGAGGAGTATGGTATGCTGAGGATGGGAAGTAGACTTTGCATTTAGTGATGTGTCAGAAAGTGACAAGAACATTGGAAGAAAGCAAGTATGTCATTTTTTAAGTTTGCAAATCCCAGGCAAAGAAAACTAGGTAATTACAAATTATTTTAATGGGGAAGAAAATGAGAGATTACTTGAAGAAACCAGCATGAATGTACAAGATAGAAACAGAAGTTTCAATGAGAGGAAGTGAAAATAATAGAATAGCCTGCCCTAAGAATTTACTTTCTTACAGTCTCTGCACCTATTTTGTGTTTCACTGTTCTTTAACCTTGCTCTAATCCTCTCCGTTACCAGGTTATTCTCTTTGATAGAGAAAGCAGAGGCAAAAGATTTTGAGAGATGTTTTTATCCATTGCTTTGTTGGTCCTGAGCAGTAGACCTATTTCTTTTCTATTCTTGCTCAGAATATGCTTTAAGAAAAGTTAGTTTGTTTTTAAATTTGTTTTGAAAAGCAGTGATGGAAGCTCCTTTGCTTATTACTGTCATTATTGGCAATCTTTAACTTTTTTGGGCTTTTTAATTTAAAATCATCTTTAAAGGTCTGTACTAGCATCCTGCATTTGCCTTGAAACTTTTGTGTGAGTCTTTCTTCAAGTTTAGTTTACCTTATGTATTCTTGCTGGTTTCTGTAAGTAGTGTCTCATTTTCTTCTTCATCCATATAGTTTATAACTACCCAGGTTTCTTTGCCCTGGGTTTTGTAAACTCTAAAATGATGTGTTGCTTTCTTTCAAGTTTCTAGTCACTTTTCATTCTGGGCGTACATGAGGTTCTGGTGGCAGTTCCCCTGCTTATCCCTAGCCATTATTATCCTTTGGGAGAAGAAACAGATGGTAAAGCAGATCAAGAACTTGTTAGACTTCCTGTTTTTGGCTTGAACTAGGTTACTGCATGTTATAGATAGATGGAATCTTCATTGGTCTTCCAGCTTGTTTGCCAGTTTTGTGCTCTGCCAAGAACTTTCATATTGATTTATTCCATTTGGCTAATTGATCTTGATATATTGCCCAGTTAGAATCTTATTTCTCTTTTCTTTCTCTCAGACATGAGTTCTGACACGAGATACGTGTTCTTGAATGCCTTTATTTACTTGGCTTTCCTTGAAGGTCATATGATTAAAAAACAGTGTTTAAATGATTAAAACAAAACAAGTTTGCTCCCATGTCCTTTACTTTTCTATCCAAGAATTAATAATGCCGGCAGATAGTACTCTGGGCTCTGGATGGTGTCCATTCTTCCCCCGTGTGCATCAACAGTGTTGAGTGACAGTGGCTTTGCTTTGTCTTGGTGGGCCCTTAGTTGCAGCCAAGAAAGCAGAATATTGAGTTGGGTCTGTATCTAGCCACTTCCCTGTTTTGCAACAGGGATTACATTCTTGTGTGTTTAGGTAGGTGATGATACCATTAGCTAGAAGTTCAACACAGGAAGAAAATCACATTTAGGGGAAGATAGTTAAGTTTGAGGTACTCAGTATTCAGGGAGAGAGATCTAGCAGACAATTGAAAATTAAAGAATGAAGCTCAAGAAGGAGATTTAGATTTAGTCATTCTCTCCATGTAAGTGATAGTTGAAGAATGGGAGTGGATGAGATTGCCCACTGTGGAAAGAGGGCCTAGGATAGAACCTTGGTAAACACCTCCATCTAAAGGGCTAAACCAGAAAAACCAAACACATTGCCATTGAGTCGATTCCAACTCAACAACTCTATAGGACAGAGTAGAACTGCCCCGTAGAGTTTCCAAGGAGTGCCTGGTGAATTCGAACTGCCAGCCTTTTGGTTAGCAATTGTAGCTCTTAACTACTACACCACCAGGTTTTCCAATCTAAAGGGCTAGCAGTGGAATATGAGAAAGAACAGTCAGAAAGGTGGGAGGGAAACATGGATAGGAGCCCAGAGGAAAGAGAGCTTCAGAAAGAGTTATACTTAGTACTGTAATCCTTTTGCAGAACGGGGAGAGATGGGGATTAAATAATTGCTTATGCTGTACTCTGACACTATACTGGAGCCCTGGTAACGCAGTAAGTTAAGAGGTTGACTTCTAACCAAAAGGTCGGCAGTTTGAATCCACCAGCTGCTCCTTGGAAACCCTGTGGAGCAGTTCTACTCTGCCGTATACAGTCGCTGTGAGTTGGAATCGACTCTATGGCAACGGGTTTGATTTTCAGCGGGTATGACACCATGATTGTATCAGGACCTAACTATAATTTTCAGTGATTTTGATTTATAGCATCTTTCTTGCATGAAATATTTGTATATCAGTTGTAAGAGATATTATTTTTGAACATACTTTTCATGTACAGTGATTTGTATTAGCCATCATTTAAAATTACTCTTAAGATGCTTTTTATTATGTCATGGAAAACATCCAGCAGATATATTTGAGTTCTAAGGATGTAAAAAATAATCAAAATCCATTTGAGATGTACAGTAACTAAGTATAGAAGACAAATGATAATGGATAGCTATTGACAATTAAACTTACTGACAATTCTGCTATATATGACCCTTCTTGCAGTGTTGATTGATACATCCAGCACTCTAGGTATATAAAAGGTATTTTATTGTCATCTTCTTTGTAAAAAATTTTCTGTGAAAGGCTAATAATTTGCTGTAAGAATTTCTTTTGAAAATAATCATAAGTAAAAATTGCCAATTAGGAGAAAAATGAACACATTTATTATACTTTTAAAAATAATAGATTCAAAAGTAAAAAGTTGGTAACAGTAACATTTGAGAGTCTACTCGGTTTGTTTTAAAATGTTTTGTTTAGCTTCTTTCTCAGTATCAGCATAAGAAGTCAGAAGACAATAATATCTTCAAAGTACTGAGAGAAAAATAACAATCCAGAATTTTTTTTTTTTTAACCTAGTTAAACTGTCATTCAAGAGTGAGGGCAAAAAAAATGCATTTTCAGATGTAAAAGGACAGAATTTACCCTAACAGATCCTCATTGAAAGAACTTGTAAAGGATGGTAGAGTAAGGACAAAGGAAATGGAACATAGAAAAAGTGAGATGTTAGAAGGGCTAACAGAGCATCTGTAGGTAACGTTTAACAAGCATTAACTGTATAAAACCGTAAATATTTGGAGGGGGGAGATAATAAAGCAAGGTGGAACAGAAATACCGGACAGTTGCACTTAAAATGGGGTGCGTGATTGGAGTTGCACTCAATAGTGGGTTAAATAATGGCCTCCCAAAAGATATATCCGTATTCTACTCACTAGAACTTTATTTGAAAAAAGGAGTCTTGCAGATGTAATTAAAGATGTAGAAATGAGATCATCCGACGTTACCTGGGTGGGCCCTAAATCCAATGATAAGTATCATTATAAGAGAAGTGGAAGACATAAACACAGAGAAGAGAGGAAAAGGCCATGTGAATATAGAGGCAGAGATTGGAGTTATGTAGCCACAAACCTAAGGAAGGCCTGGAGCCACCGGCGAAGCTGGAAGAGGCAAGGATTCTCCCCTAGAGCCTTTGGAGGGAGCACAGGCCTGCTGACACTTGATTTTAGACTTCTGTTCTTCAGAACTGAGAGAATAAATTTCTGTTGTTTAAGCCACCAAGTTTGTAGTAATTTGTTACGGTAGCCATAATACATATTTTAAGGGCCTTGTGCTGTTCAGGAGGAGAAGAGAGGTATTGATTAAATGTAGACTTGTGTCCGGTATACATGTTAACATTTTGAGGATAACCACTGAAAAGTAGAACTTGAATATATGGAATGGAGTAAAAGGGGAGAATAAAGAAAATTTGATCAATCCTTTCAAAGACAGAGAAGGAGGGAAAGTGTATAAAGAAGCTTAAGAAAAGCAGGGTGAATAAGCACAAAATAAAATAGAAATAAATCCAAATATATTAGTAAGCACAATAAATAATGCAGAGACTAACCCTGGCAGTTGAGTCTGCTTTCTCAGTCTGGTGAAACCTGTGGGCTGTTTCTTAGAATAGTGTTAAGTACACAAATAAATAGGATTAAAAGGACACCAAGTAT
This sequence comes from Dugong dugon, assembly GCA_030035585.1. Taxonomy (NCBI): domain Eukaryota; kingdom Metazoa; phylum Chordata; class Mammalia; order Sirenia; family Dugongidae; genus Dugong; species Dugong dugon. Next base: position 211,556,603 of record CM057460.1, on the reverse strand, counting down.
ACTAAAACAGTTATCAGAGTATTCAAATTATTTGTGATTGGTAATGTGTGTGTTTCTTTATTAGCATATTAAATAACAAGATCTAGTGGTAGGTCTAATTATTAGTTGTTAGATGCTGTCGAGTCAGTTCCATCTTATAGTGACCCCACGTACAATACAACAAAACACTGCCCAGTCCTGCACCATCCTTACAATCCTTGTTATGCTTGAGCCTGTTGTCGCAGCCACTGTGTCAGTCCATCTCTTGAGGGTCTTCCTCTGTTTCACTGACCGTCTATTTTACCTAGCATGATGTCCTTCTCCAGGAACTGATCCCTCCTGTTAACATGTCCAAAGTATGTGAGACGAAGTCTCACCATCCTTGCTTCTAAGGAGCATTCTGGCTGTACTTCTTCCAAGACAAATTTATTCGTTCTTCTAGCAGTCCATGGTATGTTCAGTATTCTTCGTCAGCATCTAATTCAAAAGCATCAATTCTTCTTTGATTTTCCTTATTCATTGTCCAGCTTTCATGTGCATATGAGGCGATTGAAAACACCGTGGCTGGGTTAGGTGCACCTTAGTCCTTAAAGTGACATCTTTGCTTTTTAACACTTTAAAGAAGTCTTCTGCAGCGAATTTGCCCACTGCAATGTGTGGTTTGATTTCGTGACTGCTGCTTCCATGGGTGTTGATTGTGGATCCAAGTAAAATGAAATCACTGACAACTTCCATATTTTCTCCATTTATCATGATGCTGCTTATTGGTCCAGCTGTAAAGATTTTTGTTTTCTTTATGTTGAGGTGTAATCCATGCTGAAGGCTGTGGTGTTTGATCTTCATCAGTTTGTGCTTCAAGTCCTTTTCACTTGCAGCGAGCAAGATTGTGTCATCTGCATATCACAGGTTGTTAATGAGTCTTCCTTCCATCCTGATGCTGTGTTCTCCATATAGTCCAGCTTCTCAGATTATTTGTTCAGCATACAGATTGAGTAAGTATGGTGAAAGAATAAAAGCCTGATGCACACCTTTCATAACTTTAAACCATGCAGTATCCCCTTCTTCGGTTCTAACGACTGCCTCTTGGTCTATATACAGGTTCCTCATGAGCACAGTTTAGTGTTCTGGAATTCCCACTCTTCACAATGTTATCCATAATTTGTTACGCTCCACACAGTCGGAGAATGTCTTTGCATAGTTAATAAAACGCAGTAAACATCTTTCGGTATTCTCTGCTTTCAACCATGATCCATCTGACATCAACAATGATATCCCTTGTTCCACGTCCTCTTCTGAATCTAGCTTGAATTTGTGGCAGTTCCCTGTCGATGTACTACTGCAGCCACCTTTAAATTATCTTTTTTTTTTCTTGAATTACCTTTTTTAAAAAATTTTTTCCCATACAAAAATTTATACATACGTTGTTACATGACTCTAATTGCTCTCCCTGTACTGTGACAGCACGCTCCTCCTTTCCACCTCTGATTCCCTATGTCCATTCAACCAGCTCCTAACCCTCTCTGCCTTCTCATCTCACCTCCAGACAGAAGCTGCCCGTTTAGTCTCTTGTATCTACTTGAACTAAGAGACACACTCCTCACGAGTATCACTTTACGTCCCACGGTCCAGTCCAATCCCTGTCTGAACAGTTGGCTTTGGAAATTATTTTAGTTCTGGGCTGATAGAGAATCCAGGGTCCATGCTTTCCAGGGTTCCTCCAGTCTCAGTCAGGCCTAAGTCTGGTCTTCTTACTAGAATTTGAGTTCTGCACCCCACTTTTCTCCTGCTCCATCTGGGATTCTGTTGTGTTCCCTGTCAGGGCGGTGATTGGTGATAGCCAGGCACCATCTAGTTCTTCTGGCCTGAGGCTGATGAAGTCTCTGGTTTATGTGGCCCTTTCTGTCTCTTGGGCTACTCCTTTCTTTGTGTCTTTGGTGTTCTTCATTCTCCTTTACTCCAGGTGGTTGGGACCAGTTGATGCATCTTAGATAGTCGCTGGCAAGCTTTTAAGACCCCAGACACCACTAACCAAAGTAGGATGCAGAATGTTTTCTTAATAAGCTTTGTTACGCCAGTTGACCTAGATGTCCCCTGAAAGCATGGTCCCCAGACCCCTACCCCTGCTACTTCTCTCCCTCAAAGTGTTTGATTGTATTCAGGAACCTTCTTAGCTTTGGTTTAGTCCAGTTGTGCTGACTTCCTCTGTAGTGAGTGCTGTCCTTCCTTTCACCTAAGATAATTCTTATCTATTATCTAGTTAGTAAATAACCCTCCCTCTCCCTCCATCCCCTTGTAACCGTCAAAGAATGTTTTCTTCTGTGTTTAAACCTTTTCTTGAGTTCTTATAATAGTGGTCTTATACAGTATTTGTCCTTTTGTGACTGACTGAATTCACTCAGCATAGTGACCTCCGGATTCCTCCATGTTATGTTTCGCAGTTTCATCGTTGTTCTTTGTTCCTGTGTAGTATTCCATTGTGTGGATATACCATAATTTATCCATTCGTCCGTTGATGGGCACCTAGGTTGTTCCCATCTTTTTACTATTGTGAACAGTGCTGCAGTGAACATGGGTGTGCGTATATCTATTTGTGTGATGGTTCTTATTTCTCTAGGATATATTCCAAGGAGCCGGATAGCTGGAGTGTATGCTACATCTATTTCTAGCATTTTAAGGAGGCGGCAGATCAATTTCCAAAGTGGTTGTACCATTTTACATTCCCACTAACAGTGCATAAGTGTTCCAGTCTCTCCACAACCTCTACAGCATTTATTACTTTGTGTTTTTTGGATTAATGCTAGCCTTGTTGGGGTGAGATGATACCTCATTATAGTTTTGATCTGAATTTCTCTGCTTTTTTTTTTTTTTGTTTCCTTATACTTTATTTCCCAAAGAGAAAGCAATGTTTATGGGCTTCAGTTCAGAAGATAAAAGATCACCTGGCATTGAGCATAAAGAATTTTTGCTGTGCCTCCTGTTGTTTGTTTAGCTATTTTCATGCAATCTAGCATTAACAATGAATGAATTTCTCTGCTTTTGAATTATCTTTAGCAGAATTTTACTTGTGTGTAATATTAATGATACTGTTCGATAATTTCCACATTCTGTTGGATCACTTTTCTTTGGAATAGGCATAAATATGGATCTCTTCCAGTTGACTGGCCAGATAGCTGTCTTCTAAGTTTCTTGGCATAGATGAATGAGCACCTCCAGCACTATATCTGTTTGTTGAAACATCTCAGTTGGTATTCTGTCAATTCCTGGACCCTTGTTTTTCACCAGTGCCTTCAGTACAGCTTGGACCTCTTCCTTCAGTTCCATGAGTTCCTGATCATATGTGATCTTCTGAAATGCTACCAGTTCTTTTTGGTACAGTGACTATTTATTTCTTCCATCTTCTTTTGATGCTTCCTGGGTTGTTTAATGTTTTCCTTGTAGAGACCTTCAATATTGCCACTCAAGCCTTGAATTTTTTCATTTCTTTCAGCTTGAGAAACGCTGAGCATGTTCTTCCTTTTTGGTTTTCTATCTTCAGGTCTTTGCACATTTCATTATAATACTTTACCTTGCATTCTCGAGCCACTCTTTGAAATCTTTTGTCCAGCTCTTTGACCATCATTTTTTCCGTTTGCTTTAGCTACTCTACGTTCAGAGCAAGTTTCAGAGTCTCTTCTAACACCCACTTTGGTCTTTTCTTTCTTGTCTTTTTAACGATCTCTTGCTTTCTTTCTTCATGTATGATGTCTTTAATGTCATTCCACAGCTCGTCTGGTTTTCAGTCATTAGTGTTCGGTGCGTCACATCTGTTCTTAAGATGGTTCTAAATTCAGGTGGGATATACTCAAGGTCGTACTTTGGCTCTCGTGGACTTGTTCCAGTTTTTCTTCAGCTTCAACTTGAGCTTGCATATGAGCAGTCTGTTCCACAGTTGGCCCCTGGCCTTGTTCTGATTGCTGATACTGAGCTTTTCCATTGTCTCTTAACACAGATGTAGTCAGTTTGATTCCTGTGTATCGATCTGGTAGGGTCCACGTCTATAGTAACCCTTTATGCTGTTGAAAAAAGTTATTTGCAATGAGGAAGTCGTTGGTCTTGGAAAATTCTATTGTGATTTCCAGAGTCTTTTCCATCACCAAACTTGCACATTTCACTCACCGGTAATTATCAATGCATCCTGATTACATGTTTGATCAATTTCAGACTGCAGAAGTTGGTAAAAATCTTCAATTTCTTCATCTTTGGCCTTAGTGGTTGGTATGTAAATTTGAATAATAGTTGTGTTACCTTATCTTCCTTGTATGCGTATGGATATTATCCTTTCACTGACAGCATTGTGCTTCAGGATAAATCTTGAAATGTTCTTTTTGACGATGAATGCGACACCATTCCTCTTCAGTCTGTCATTCCTGGCGTAGTAGACCATATGATTGTCTGATTGATAATGGCCAATACCAGTCCAGTTCAGCTCACTAATGCCTAGAATATTGATCTTTATGCATTCCATTTCATTTTTGACAACTTCGAATTTTCCTAGATTCATACTTTGTGCATTCCACGTTTCAGTTATTAATGGATGTTTGCAGCTGTTTCGTCTCGTTTTGAGTCGTGCCACATCCGCAGGTGAAGGTCCCAAAAGCTTGACTTCATGCACGACATTAAGGTTGACTCTACTGTGAGGAGGTAGCTCTTCCCCAGTCGTATTCTGAGGGCCTTCTAACCTGAGGGGCTAATCTTCCGGCACTATAGCAGACACTGTTCCACTGCTATTCATAAGGTTTTCACTGGCCAGTTTTTTTTAGAAGTAGACTGCCGGTTCCTTCTTTCTAGTCTGTCTTAATCTGGAAGCTCCACTGAAACCTGTCCACTAAGGGTGACCCTGCTGGTATTTGAAATACCAGTGGCACAGCTTCCAGTAGCACAGTAACACAAAAGCTACCACAGTACAACAAACTGACAGACACGTGGTGGCTAGTTACTTTAATTACTGTTATTTTTCATTATCTGTGATAACTGTAATGTGATTGCTATCAATTACAGAGTTATATTTGGTTTGCTGTCTACATTCATAAATGAAGGAAATGCTAAATTTTATTTAGAGTTTAATAAGAATAAAGATGAATTTCTCCCCCATCCAAGTTTTGCTGATCCCCTGAATTCTTCTGTCCATGGAGCCCTTGTTAGAAACTTTTATTCTGAGTGTTAACCTTTAAGTGATGCTCTCTTCTTGCAAGTAGTTATCTCTTCCCTCATGTAAGATAAGGAGACAAAGAATTGGCACCTGTGCTCAAAAGACTTTTCCAAGGCAGCTCCCTTTCTCTTTGGGTGCTGACCTTCTTGGTGGGCTTGGGTTCCCAAATATGGATCTGAATAAATTAAGAGAGTTACTCAACAAGGGTAAACCCCAGATCTAGGCAGTTTCTTCTTGACTTACATAATAAAAATGAGTCCTCCATGAGTCAGGAATTAGAAGAGGAAATGGATTACATGTCTGGTTACCTCTATGAACAACTCCCTCCTTTGCCGTAAAACCAGAACTGGATGGTGTCTGGCTGCCATTGCCGATCATTTTGCTTAAAGATTTTATAGAAGAATCCTGACCAAAGCGGGGAAAGGTGGGACAAAATTCACATTCTTAATGGAATCCAGATTTTCTGGAGGCTTTAAGGTTGGATGAACCCTTAAAAATAGTCTTTAATCTTTAAACCTTCAACAAAAAGTGTCCCCGGAAGCCTTCTTTGAACCAGAAAAACCCCAGTTTATCTTAGTAAGTTAAATATGTCTGCCTTGAGCATTGAGTTCTTTTAAAGAATTGTCTGTGTGAGATCAAATTAACAACAGCAACTAGAAAGTTTGGGTGGGAGGCTTAGGGGGCAGTGAGTTTAAGATAATGGTGGTAGAATAATTTGGAAAAGGATAACAAGAATGGTGGCACAACTTGAATGTAATCAGTGTCACTAAGTTGTACATACATGTAGAAATTGTTGAAATAGTGAATGATTTTATATATTTTCAACAACAACAAAAGAGTGCGCCATGTGAAATCTCTGACTTAGATTGCTTAAATATGATGAGGACATTTATCTTGTCTCAGTATTGGAAGTTCAAAGGTAGGACAGTTTTTAGGGTTTAAGGATTCAGCCACATCAGCAATGTTATCAGGTATCTCTTTCCTTTCTATCTCCTCCTCTTGTCATCCATAGGTATAATGTCATTCTAAGGTTGTCCTCTTCATCATAAGATGACTGGCAGCCACAGCTGGAGTCACTTGTTTTCTTACTTGCATCCAGTAGGAAACAGAAAAAGCCTCTCCTTCAGATATTTAAGTTCTTCACTTCTGTGTCCCCATCTGAGATCTTGTGTCTATCCCTGGAGCTGGGTAGGTCTCACATAAAGCACATACCTGTATGGAGGAGATGTGCAGATACCAGAATGGAATAAGATTTCTGTTTTTAAATAAAGCAGATGCTGGTTTGCAACTAACAAGGGTCTACTTCAAGTCCCTGGAAGTGGGGCAAAGCAACCTGGAAACAAATAAATTAGATATGGAGTAATTTGCCATAAATCTGACTGTAGAAATTCCTTCCTGTACCTTCTTCCATGTGATCCAGTAGAAACATTCAAGAATGTCTGTTAACTTATCAAGGTCAAGACCACAGATTTTGCTCAGAATGGGTCCATTTCCTGTGTGTAATTTTTCACATTCCTCTCCCGATTCTTAGCATGCTGTTGACCTGATTTTAGCTGTATACATTGGAAATTATGGGTTTAAATATGTAAAAAATAAAAAATTGTTTCCCAGAAATGGGCTGGTTGGTGTGAGATGTTAGTAAGCTTCATTGTTCCAGGAATAAAAAAGTGTACCACCATCTACATAGTGAGAATTACAGCCTTGGAGAGTCCTAGGTCTTCATTAGAGTGCTCAGGAACTGCAGCATTTAGGGTTCAGGTGGAAGGAGAGGAGTCAGTAAAGCAGGCTCCAAGGAGGTAAGCCAGAAGGATGTGGTCCCTGGGAGCTGAGGGAGCCTAGGGAGGTGAGTGCTTGTAGGGACAGAGATTGCTAAGAGGTCAGTTTGGAGGAGGACAAAGAGTGTCCTGGGATTTAGCAACATGGAGGTTATTGGTGCCTTTTAGTCAGCAGTTTTAGTGGAGTGGTTGGAGGCAGAAAGATTGAAAAATGAGGAGGAATGAGTGGAAACTAAGGCAATGGGAACAGCAGGGGAATCTCTTGAGGTGTCTTTTTTCCCTCCTTTATTTTTAAAAAGACAAGAGACCAGCAAGTTTAAATGAGAAGAAAAGGAAAAAGAGGGAATGGCCACTAATATAAGGTTCCTGAGAAATCAAGAACAGATAGGATCCAGACCATTTTTGCTGGCCATTATGATAACAAATTCTACCAGAAGGGAAAGTTTTACAGAAGAGGAAGGGCAACAAAAAAAAAAAGGAGGGGGGAAGGGGATTAAAAAAGAGGAATAGAGTAGATAGATAATAAGGTTAATAGAAAATTACGAGTAAGTTAATAAAAAGAGAAAAGGAAGAGTTAAAATTTTTTAACAAGGTGTTTAACCTGATGAACATAAGTAATAAAAAGAAGTAAGAAATTAGACTTTAGTGAAAGTGTAGAAATAGTAAGAGAATCACTTACATCCATGGAGGTGGATAAAGGGATGAAAAAAGACAATGATTCCAGTAGTTGAACATTAAAAATAAGATTAAGAAATTGGGAACAAAAATATATTTTCTTCTTATAAAACAACATCTGTGAGGAAAGTGCTCCTTAGAATAGTCATCTGTATGAAGCCAAAAGGGCAACGTCTACCCAAAAGCAAAGATGAGAAGGGCAGGAAGGGGCAGGAAAACCGGACAAATGGAAATGGGGAACTCAAGGTGGTAATGGGAGGAACACTGACACATTGCTGGGATTGCAGTCAGTGTCACGGAACAATTTGTGTCTAAGGTATTGAGTAGGAAACTAATTTGCTCTGTAAACCTTCACCTAAAGCACAATAAAAAAATCTTTTTCCTTTGAACCATAAAGTTAAAATTTAACAAAAGGAAAATAAAGACAAGACAGAAGCAGGAAATCTAAAGATTAAAGAGGTTATAATCTAATGTGTAGGAATAGGAGACCGAATAACCAGAACGTATCCTGACAATGGAAACGTTTAAGTGGGGTAACTAATTAGGCTTATTTTTATTTTTACTTCTTTCGTGGGTAACAGCTGATTAGAACATTACTCCAGTCAGAACATTACCGCATGAAACAAAGAGATACCTTTGGCACAAGCTTTCTCTTTATGTCACTTCTTGCTTAATCTCCCCGTCATTCTCCTCCCTTCGTCAAGTATGTTAAGCATCTACTGTGTGCCATACATATTGGAGGAGATGATAGATCTCACATTTTAGGAGAGACTCAGAAATAAACAGCCAGTTACAGTACAATAAATGCCACACTGGATATAATCCCAGAGCGCCATGGAAACAGCACCCAGTTCAGCCTTAGGAGGCCATCGAAGGTTTTTGGAGATGTTTTAGTGGAATCCTGAGGTTTAGAAGGTATGGTCAGCAGGAGAATGGTGGGATTGGCATATCAGGCAGATGAAACAAGATATTCCAGGCTCTGAGATCCAAGAGGCACATTTGGGCAACTGTGCTTTGTGCCTGCAGTGAAGACAACCTGTCGTGACTATTCTGCAGAAAACACTTTCCTCAGTTCTCTCTTCTGCCCCAGCCTGCAGGACTCTCATCTGAAGACAGTTGACCTATTCTCAGGGTTAGGAAGGAAACCGTTAACCATTAACACACACAATAAAGTGGTGACTACTACTTACCATGTGAGAGGTTTGCGTTTTAAAGAGATGAGGTCTTATTAAATCAAATCAAAGCAGGGAACTTCAGACTGGTAGAGTGGGGAAGGACAATCTTATTATTTAGAACTGCCCCATAGGGTTTCCAAGGAGCAGCTGGTGGATTCAAATTGCCAACCTTTTGGTTAGCAGCAGTAGCTCTTAACCACTGTACCACAAGGGCTCCTATTTAACAGAATCCTTTACATATTTACATATTCTTCATACCAGAATATTCTTCTTTTCCCATTACAGATGGGGGTCCTCTTTTCAGAACTTGATCATCTTAAATTTGTATAGTGTTATAGCTTCAGTTACGTATCATCTTATTTGATTTTCACCAGAATTCAAGAGAGAGGGGCTTAATCATTGTTCTGTGTTCTTTAGTCACTTCTGTACCCCTCTTCTTTCTGCTTGGGCAATTTTCAGGGGCCCTGCTTAGGTTCCAGCTCCCACTAAACCTTTATCGTTATCTTCTCTTCCTTTCATAAATTTCTAAGTACTTTTCGTGTTGGCACTTAATCTATGCTGTCTTGTTGATATTTAATTTATGTGCCAGTTATGCCTCCCTAGTAAATTTAGCATTTCTTTAAAATTAGCTCAGTTAAGTTTTTATGTAGTATAGTATTTTGTATCATCTATAGTTTGATTATTTTATTATAATTTCTAATTTTTCCTCACAGTGTAACTAATAAACACAAAGAAGCAGAGGTAGTATATCGTCTTATGAATTTGGCAAGTAAGAAAAACTGAAGTAAAGTAATTACTAATTTGAGCAAAATTGCTATTGATAAATTTTAATGGTTCATAATTACTACATAGATCTATTATGCTATAATATGTCTTCATTTACTACATTGCTTCAAGTATAAATAATTGATGCTAAATTTTGAAGTAGTGCCACTTAATCATACTCGGCTATCAGTCTTCTTGAAAACTTGTTTTAGAACTGTTAATATTATTTTCATTGTTTGTATATTCCTTAATCACAGGAAGGAATACCTAGATAAAGTGAGCATAATACAGTATTAAGTGATTATGGAAAGCCCATGTTTTCTTTTTCTGAATAATGAACACTACTTCCTGAACAGGAACTTGTGTATCTTATTCTTACATATTATTGCATATTATATTCTTACTGATATAAATGTTTTCAGAGACCTTTTATGGATGATGATATGGGTGAATTTTGGGGAACAGGAACATTTGTTTGCTCATACAGTCTGTTGTTGAATTTGTTTTGATCATACATTTGTTCATAGAATCTGTTCTTCGTGGGAGGGAATTCCTTTAGGAAAATTCATAAGTCCTCCTACAGTATGTTTGAAATATTTTACTTTGTGGTTGCACCCTGTTATGGATTGAATTGTGTTCTCCAAAAAATGTGTATTAAGTTAGCTGGGCCATGATTCCCAGTATTGTGTGGTTGTCCACCATTTTGTGGTCTGATGTGATTATCCTATGTGTTGTACATCCTAACCTCTATGACGCTAATGAAGCAGGATTAGAGGCAGTTATATTAATGAGACAGGATTCAATCTACAGGATTATGTTGTATCTTGAGTCAGTCTCTTTTGAGATATAAAAGAGAGAATGGAGCAGAGAGGACTGGGACCTCTTGCCACCAAGAGTGAAGAACCAGGAGGGGAGCGTGTCCTTACCAGCCTGGGGTCCTTGTGCTGAGAAGCTCCTGGACCAGGGGAAGATTCATGTCAAGAATCTTTCCCCAGAACTGACAGAGAAGAGAAAGTCTTCTCCAGGAGCTGACAACCTGAATTTGGACTTCTAGCCTCCTAGACTGTGAGAGAATAAATTTGTTTGTTAAAACCATCCACTTGTGGTTTTTCTGTTCTGGCAGCACTAGATAACTAAGATACACCCCTGCTATGTTTTGTTTCGTTTTTTTACTCTTAGGACATTGTGCATATTCCTAAACTGCCATTCTAAGTAGACAGCAACACTGTCCAAAAAGGAACAGGAAGAGAATGAGACTTGGGAGTGGAAGCTGTCAGGAGCAGAGGGATATGGGATGGAAATGTACTGCTGAGTTATGGTCGAGTTGCACATACACTAGGACAGAAAATCTCCAAGGCATCAGACTGGGTCATTAAGACAGGATAGGGTGAACACCGATAAAATAAAAGGAAATGGAATTAATTTAAAAAAATTTTTTTTAAGCACTCATTCAAGGGTAAAGGAATTTATAATTTTTTTCATATACACAATTGTGTGAGATGGGAATTTTATTTCAGTCTTTACTGAAGATCAAAATTTAAGTAGCCTGTGACAGTTGCTCAGGTAGTAAGTAGTTGACCTAGAATTTGGACCCCAGCTCTTGCTGATTCCACAACTTTGTTCTTTCCTCTTTACTGCACTGTAAATGTGTGTGAAACCACAAGGAGGAAGGGATAAGTCACAGAAAAGTGAGTGAATGCTTCACAAAAGGCAGGCATGCAAATCTGTTTTGATAGTCTTGGTTCTGCATTTCCTTTGAGGGTTTATGCCACAGTATGTTTTGAAAAATAACACTTAAAACAAGTTTTTTGATTGCTCTCTATTTGAATACAGTATTGTTTTCCTAAGACAATGAGGTTATCATGATAGGTTGCCTAAATGCTTATGTTTTAGAACAGCATAATTATCTGTAAAACAGATAACACTGAAAGAAAACAGCTATTTTCAGGATTTCTAGTTTCTCGATGCCTTGACTCTGTTCTTTAATACTCGGCTACCAAATCATGACATAGGCTTTGATTTTCCTGTTTAGTTTGACTGAAAAAGGATTGAAATTTCAGAGTTCAGAAATTATTTAAGGAAAAGGGTAGGTAATAGTTGTAGACAGTATCCCTCGTGACAAATTGTGAAATCAGTCATCTCCCACTGTATGTGTGTTACGAGACCTCTGATAGAAAATACTCTCTCATTGCAGTCTGTCACGGTGATAATTATAAGAGAATTTTGGGAAAGATATTATTTGTGTAGGAATGTTAGAGTAATATTTCTCTGAAAGTCTCTGAAGTTAGTGGCAAATCTACATTTTACAGTTTCTTTAAGTAGTGTAAGCATTTAGGTCTTTTGCTAAGCAGTGGGCTTCCAGCTGTGTGGAAAGCAAATGTTTCCCCACTGGTGCCATGTTTTGTGTACCACAACTACTCTTCTTTTTCCTTCTTCATTTTCTTTTAGAGTCACCCTTCTGGGCCTATCAAATAAATATATGATATGTTCACCTCCCCTCCCTAACACATGCTGTTCTGGCAGTTACTGACTCCAGGGGGCATCAGGCTCCCCATTCTCCACCACTGTGTACAACAGTCCTACAGCTTAACTTTTTGTGACTTCTTTTCCCCTTCTGGACTGCCCTCCCCTTTCAGAGCGTGAGGGTGTAGGAGTGGTAAAGAGAAGCCAGGGGCTTCTTTTTAAGATTTGCAAAGGGTACCATAGCTATGATGACCATAAATCAAAAATTGAGGACCTTGGCCTGACAAATTCAAATGTACTTACTGGTATTTGAAACCAACTGTCCAGAAAATCTATAATAATGGCTATGTAATTTGTAGTCCCAAGGGATGGTCTTGGTATTTTCATGTATCCCTTTAGACAGGTGGATAAAGTAAATTAATACTTACATTAACGTGGAATTGTAGAGTAATCTTTACCAATAAATATAAATTAGAGAAATAATATATTTATTCTTGCTTAATATTATCTTCACTATTTAAACTTTCAAATACAGGCCAAAACAGAATTTTCTCATTTCCATAGATACTTATTAAGGAATGTGTTCAAGCAGAAATGAATTTCAACGAGACCAGTTGATAACTGAACCAGAGGTTACTCTGGCGTTCTCATTTATCCCAAGCAAAATTCATCTCCTCTTTCCTCACCTCGGTGGGAGTGGGGAGGTTGTAAGTGCAAATGAATGAGCAGATGTAAGGGTTAGAGCACAGAACTAGGGTTCTGGTTTTTTTTCTTTCTGGTTTTGCCTGTTATTCACCAACCTACACTGGATATTATCAGCCTCTTTTTTTTTTTTTGGTCAACCTGTAAGGTTAAAAAGAGACTTGCATTGTTTTAAGTTGCATCACAGGTTGAATTTTAGTGGAGTGGCTCTTTGTACAAATCTTGATTCAGACTCATTGTACCGTTGTTTGTGGATGTATTCATAGCTCTGCTGGCAGCAAGGCGCTTGAAGTGCTTTAGAGCTATAAAGTGTTCAGAGGACAGTTGAGCACTGTGGTAAAGACTTGAGAAGTTTTATTGATTTTTCTTTACTCAGGAAAAATTAATATATTTGTGTGTGTTTTTCCTTTTCTGTTTAGTTGCTGATCATCTGGGCTGTGATCCTCAAACACGGTTCTTTGTTCCTCCTAATATCAAACAGTGGATTGCCTTGCTACAGAGAGGAAATTGTACATTTAAAGAGAAAATTTCACGGGCTGCTTTCCACAATGCAGTTGCTGTAGTCATCTACAATAATAAATCCAAGGAGGAGCCAGTCACCATGACTCATCCAGGTAAACAACAAGAGGGGGCTGTAGATTTTTCTCTCCTAGAAGTTATTTCTATAGAAATAGGTGTTCTACCTCTGCTGAAACTATATAATTTTCAACATAATCCTGTGACTGTATTTACTTTTGATATTGCCGTCTGTTTGTTGAGATGTGTATGTTTTTCCTTTAGTTGAATTTTCTTTCTTTTTTCCTCTCAAATAATGACCATAAGCGTCTGTAAAACATGCATTTACTAAGTAACTGGCTATGATTAAATCCCTAGTCTCTTTGTGTTGTCTACATTTTGCTTGATAACTCTGAAAAATAATATATTCAGTTTAGAATCATTCTCCCAGATTATGTCATGGATTATCAAGGATTGCTTGTTTGGGAAGAATTCTTTTTGCCTCATCAGAATAAATGTTGAAACTGACTTGGTAATTAGTATAATTACAGTAGTAACACTATTTTTTCATTTATTTTGGAACAATTTAAGATATTTCTAATGTTACTGTTCTAATAATAAGAAAAAATAAGAAAAAATAATAATAGTGGCAATTTATTGAGCACTTACTATATATATGCCGGGTACTCTGCTACAAGCAGTATTTATATTTATTATCTTAGGCGGTCCCCACAGTACCCATTGTCTTAGTTATCTAGTGCTGCTATAACAGAAATATCACCAGTGGGTGACTTTATCAAACAGAAAATTATTTTCTCACAGTTTAGGAGGCTAGAAGTTTGAATTCAAGCTGCCAGCTCATAGGGAAACCTTTCTCTTTTGGCTCTGGAGGAAGGTCCTTCTCTCTTTTGAGTCTCTGCTCCTGGGTGATCATCATATGACTTGGCATCTCTCTTCCCTATCTCTCCTTTCTAGCTTGGTTGTTTAATATCTTTTTATTTATTTATTTATTTATTTATTATTGTACTTCAGGTGAAGGCTTACAGAACAAATAGTTTCTCATGAAACAGTAGTACACATATTGTTTTATGACATTGGTTAACAATGCCACAACATGTCAACCCTCTAACTTCTCAACCTTTTTTTTTTTTTTTTGGTAAAAATACACATAGCTAAAGCTACACCATTTCAGAAATTTCTACATGCACAGTTCAGTGACATTGACTACGTTTTCCAATTGTGCTGCTATTCTCACTTAAGATGAAGGCTTACAGAACAAAATAGTTTCTCATTTAATAGTTACTACACATGTTGCCCTATGACAATGGTTAACAATCTCACATCACATCAACAATATCCTTACTCAACCTTGTGTTCCCTATCATCAGCTTCCGTGTCCCCTTCTGCCTTCTGGCCCTTGTCACTGGACTCCTGTACCTCGTTAGTCTCATTTGGTTTTACGGGGCTGTCCATTCCCAGGCTGAACGGTGAACCTCGGAGATATCTTCACCACTGAGCTAAAAGGGTGTCTGGGGGCCATACTTTCAGGGTTTCTCCAGTCTCCTTTAGGCCAGTAAATCTGGTCTTTTTTTTTGTGAGTTAGAATTATGTTCTACATCCTTCTCCACCTCTGTCCAGAACCCTCTGTTGTGATCCTGGTCAGAGCAATCAGTGGTGGTAGCCGGGCACCATCTAGCTGTACTGGACTCAGTCCGGTGGAGGCCTTGGTAGCTGTGGACCATTAGTCCTTTGGACTAATTTTTCCTTGTATCCTGTTCTCTTCATTCTCCCTTGCTCCCAAAGGGATGAGACCAGTGGAGTATCTTAGATGGCTGCTCACAGGCTTTTAAGACCCCAGACACTACTCACCAAGGTGGAATGTAGAACATTGTCTTTATAAACTGTGTTATGCCAATTGAACTAGATGTTCCCTGACACCATGGTCCACACAGCTCTCCACCCAGCAGTTCAGTCCGTCAGGGAGTTTGGATGTGTCTATAGGGCTTCCATGATCTTTCCTTGTACAAGCTGTGCTAGTTTCCCCTGTATTGTGTACTGTCTCACCCTTCACCCACAATACCACTAATCTATTGCCTATTTAGTATTTCCCCCCCACCCCTCCCATCCCTGGTAATCAACAAAGATTGTTAGATTTTGTGTGTGAACTTTTTCATGGGTTTTTACAATAGAGGTCTCATACAATATTTGTCCTTCAGTGATGGACTTATTTCACTCAGCATAATGTCCTCCAGTTTCATCCATGTTATGAGATGCTTCACAGATTCATTGTTTTTCTTTCTTGTTGCATAGTACTCCATTGTTTGTACGTACCATAGTTTGTTTATCCATTCATCTGTTGATGGGCATCTAGGTTGTGTCCATCGTTTTGCTATTTTGAACAATGCTGCCATGAACATAGGTGTACATATGTCTATGTGAGTGATGACTCTTATTTCTCTAGGATTTATTCCTAGGAGTGGGATTGCTGGATCAAATGGTATGTCTATTTCTAGCTTTCTGAGAAAGCACCATATCATTTTCCAAAATGGTTGTATCATTTTGCATTCCCACCAGTAGTGCATAAGAGTTCCCATCTCCCCGCAACCCCTCCAACGTTTATTATTTCCAGTGTTTTAGATTCGTGCCAGTAATGCCAGGGTGAGATGGTATCTCATTGTGGTTTTAATTTGCATTTCTCTAATGCCTAGTGATCGTGAGCATTTCCTCATGTGTCTGTTGGCCATTTGAATGTCTTCTTTGGTGAAGTGTCTGTTCATTTCCTTTGCCCATTTTTTAATAGGATTATTTGTCTTTTTGTTGTAGAAGTGTTGGATTTTCTTGTAGATTATGGAGATTAGACCTCTGTCTGACTTTTACTGTCCAAAAATTTTTTCCCAGTCTGTAGGTTCTCTTCTTACTCTTTTGCTGAAGTCTTTCATAGGTGTTTGATTTTTAGAAGATCCCAGTTATCTAGCTTATCTATTGGGGTTTATGTGTTGATGGTTATGGTTTGTATCCTGTTAATGCCGTATATTAAGGCCTGTAGTGTTGGTCCTATTTTTTTTCTATGAACTTTATAGTTTTAGGCTTTATATTCAGGTTTTTGATCCATTTTGAAGTAGTTTTTGTATACGGCGTGAGGTATGGGTCCTGTTTCATTTTTTTGCAGATGGATATCCAGTTTTGCCAGCACCGTTTGTTAAAAAGACTGTCTTTTCCCTATTTGATGGACTTTGGGCCCTTGTTGAAGATCAGGTGACCGTAGGTGGATGGATTTACATCTGGGTTCTCAGTTCTGTTCCATTGGTCGCTGTATCTGTCGTTGTACCAGTACCAGGCTGTTTTGACTACTGTAGCTGTATAGTAGGTTCTGAAGTCAGGTAGTGTGAGTCCTCCAACTTTATTCTTCTTCTTCAGTAGTGCTTTACTTATTTGGGGCTTCTTCTCTTTCCATATAAAGTTAATGATTAGTTTTTCTCTCTCTTTGAAGAATGTTGGTATTTGGATTGGGATTGTGTTGTATTTGTAAATTGCTTTTAGTAGAACTGTCATTTTCACAATGTTGAGTCTGCCTGTCTATGAGCATGGTATGTTTTTCCATTTCTGTAGATCCCTTTGGGTTTCTTGCAGTAGTGTTTCGTAGTTTTCTTTGTATAGGTCTTTTACATCCCTGGTCAGATTTATTCCTAAGTATTTTATCTTTTTAGGGGCTATTGTAAATGGTATTGTTTTCCTGATTTCCTTTTCGTCATTCTCTTTACTGGTGTATAGGAATCCAACTGATTTTTGAATGTTTATCTTGTATCCTGCTACTCTGCTGAATCTTTCTGTTAGTTCCAGTAGATTTGTCGTGGAGTCTTTAGGGTTTTCTGTGTATAGTATCATATCATCTGCAAACAGGGACAGTTTAACTTCTTCATTACCAATTTGGATGCTCTTTATTTCTTTTTCTTGCCTTATTGCTCTAGCTAGAACTTCCAGCACAATGTTAAATAGGAGTGGTGATAAAGGGCATCCTTGTCTTGTTCCTGTTTTCAAGGGGAATGTTTTCAGTGTCTCTCCATTAAAAATGATGTTGGCCATTGGTTTTGCATAGATGCCCTTTATTATGTTGAGAAATTTCCCTTCTATACCTATTTTATTGAGAGTTTTTATCGGGAATGGGTGTTGGACTTTGTCAAATGCCTTTTCTGCGTCAATTGAGATGATCATGTGATTCTTTTCTTTCCTTTTATTTATGTGGTGAATTACACTGATTGATTTTCTAGTGTTGAACCATCCTTGCGTTACCTGGTATGACTCCTACTTGGTCGTGGTGTATTATTGTTTTGATATGATGCTGAATTCTATCGGCTAGAATTTTGTTAAGAATTTTTGTGTCTATATTCATGAGAGATATCGGTCTGTAATTTATTTTTTTGTGACGTCATTGCCTGATTTTAGTGTCAGCGTTATGCTGGCTTCATAGAATGAATTTGGAAGTATCCCTTCCTTTTCTATGTTCTGAAATAGTTTGATTAGTACTGGTACAAGCTCTTCTGTAAATGTTTTGTAGAATTCTACAGTGAAGCCACTTGGGTCGGGGCTTTTTTTGGTTGGGAGTTTTTTTATTACCTTTTCAGTCTCTTCTGTTGTTACGGGTCTCTTCAGATTTTCAACATTACTTTGTGTTAGTTTGGGTAGGTAATGTGTTTTTAGAAATTTATCCATTTCCTCCAGGTTTCCAAATTCATTGGAGTGTAGTTTTTCATAATACTCTGTTATGATCCTTTTTATTTCAGTTGGGTCTGTTACAATGTCCTCCATTTCATTTCTTCTTTTGGGTGATTTGTGTCCTCTCCTGTTTTTCTCTTGTCAGTTTGTCCAGTGGTTTGTCGATTTTGCTGATCCTTTCAAAGAACCAACTTTTAGTTTTGCTGATTCTTTCTATTGTTTTTCTGTTCTCTATTTCATTTATTTCTGCTCTGATCTTTATTATCTCCTTTCTTCTGGTGGCTGTGGGCTTTTTTCTGCTGTTCTCTTTCTGTTTGTTCGAGTTGTGTAGTTAATGTTTTGATTTTGTCCCTTTGTTCTTTTTTGATGTGTGCAACTATTGCTATAAATTGTCCTCTGAGGACTGCCTTAGCTGTGTCCCAAAGGTTTTGGTATGATGTGTTTTCATTCTCATTTGATTCTAGGAAGTTTTTTATTCCGTCTCTGATGTCTTCTATTACCCAGTGATGTGTAAGCAGGATATTATTCAGTTTCCAGTAATTGATTTTTTTTCTCTTGCTCTTTCAATTGTTAATTTCTACCTTGATGGCATTGTGGTCAGAGAAGGTACCTTGAATTCAGTCTCAGTGTTTTGGATCTTGTTGAGGATTGCTCTGTGGCCTAAGATGTGGTCTATTCTGGAGAACGTTCCACGTGCATTGGAAAAGAAAGTGTACTTTGCGTCGGTTGGATGGAGTGTTCTATATATGTCTATGAGGTCAAGTTGGTTGATTGTGCCCTTTAGGTCTTAGCATCTTTGCTGAGTTTCCTCTTAGTTGTTCTGTCCTTTACTGAGAGTGGTGTGTTGAATTGTCCTGCTATTATTGTGGAACTGTCGATTTCTCTTTTCAGTGTTGTTAGAGTTTGTTTTATGTATTTTGGAGTCCTGTCATTGGGTGCATAGATGTTTATTATGGTTATGTCTTCATGATGGATTGTCCCCTTAATCATTATATAGTGTTGTTCTTTGTCTTTTATGGTGTATTTTGTTTTAATGTCTATTTTATCTGAGATTAGAATTGCCACTCCTGTTCATTTTTGGTAGTTGTTAGCTTGATATATTTTTTTCCAACCTATGACTTTTAATAAATTCACATTTTTGTTTCTAAGGTGTGTCTCTTGTAGACAGCATATTGATGGTCCTGTTTTCTTATCCATTCTGTCACTCTCCGTCTCTTTATGGGTGCATTGAGTTCATTTACATTCGGTGTAATTATTGATAGATGTGAGTTTGTTGCTGTCATTTTGTAGTGCTTTTTTTTTGTGGTGCTGAAGTTTTCTTTGTTCTTCTTACTCTCTTGTGCTGAGCTACTTTTGTTTATGGATTTTTTTTTTTTTCACTTCTTTTGTTTTTGTGGGTTTTGTTTGTGCTGAGACTTTATGTTTTTCCTCTTTTTTAATTTTTTTTAATGAGTATGTTTGTTAACTTTCTTTGTGGTTACCATGAATTTTACCCTTATCTTTCTAAGTTTGAAGCAGTCTACCATTACTTGGTATCGCCTTGCCTTTTTCTCCATTAGAAGGTCTATACCTGTGCTGTTTATTCCCTCTTTTATTGTTTTGATGTTGTTGTCATTTATTGATTAACTGCTCTGATTCCCTGTTGTATTTCTTTTGGTTTTGGATAGTCCTTGAGAGTTTATTTCCTAGATTGGTATCTGGCTCTTACGATCCTGCATCCTAGGTTCTGCCTGTGAGCTGAAGCTGTTTGTCCTCAGATCGAAGAACTTGCTTTAATAATTCTTGTAAGTTTGGTTTGACTTTTACATATTCCCCTTAATTTCTGTTTATCTGGAAATGACCTAATTTCACCATCAAATTTGAACGAGAGTTTTGCAGGATATATTATTGTTGGCTGGCAATTCTTTTTTTTCCAAGATTTTATATATGTCATCCCATTGCCTTCTTGCCTGCACGGTTTCTGCCGAATAATCTGAGCTTAGTCTTATTGTTTCTCCTCTGTATGTGACTTCTTGTTTTTCACGAGCTGCTCTCAGGATTCTTTGTGTGTCTTTGGTTTTGGTAAGTGTGAATATGATATGCCTTGGTGATTTTCTTTTGGGGTCTTTTCTGTATGGGGTTCGTTGAGCTTCTTGGATGGCCAGCTTTTCATCTTTCATGATATTAGGGAAGTTTTCTGTCAGCAGTTCCTCAATGATCCTCTCTGTTTTGTGTTTTCTCCCCCGTTCTGGAATTCCAATCACTCGTAAATTTTTCCTTTTGATTGTGTCCCACATAATTCTAAGGGTCTCTTCATTTTTGTTTGTTCTTTTTTTTTTGAGTTTTCCTGAAAGAGAGTTGTATCCAGGTGTTTGTCTTCAATTCCACTGATCCTGTCTTCCACCATTTCAAATCTGCTTCTCAGCCCTTCTATGACATCGTCCATTTCTGAAATCTTGTTGTTTATCTTTTGGATTTCTAATTGTTGTCTTTGTATAATTTCTAGTTGTGAATTTATTTTGGCATTGTGTTCCTGCATTATTTTCCAGTTTTTTGTCTGTATTTTCCATGAATTTGTTTATTTTTTCCTCATGTTTGTCAGCTTTTTGCCTCAGTTCTTGGAAAATTCTGAGTATTAGAGATTTGAATTCCCTATCAGGTAGTTGTAGTGCATTTTCTTCCACTGGAAAGTCATCTGGCGTTTTATTTTGGACGCCTGCTGGAACCATCCTGTCCTGTTTTTGTAAATGTTTTGTTATTGTCTGCTGTCTTAGGGGCACTCAGTAGTTATTTTTCTCGTTTATTGATTGTAGATTTGTTTGTTTCGTCCCTTTTTAAAAAAAAAAAAATTTGACTATGTGCAGGCAGACTGTGTGTTCTTTGTTGTTTGCTCATCTGTGGGCACAGTACTTTTCGCCTCCTTCAACTGGCAGGGTCAGTCACTCAGATATGGTACGGCAGGGCAGGTCTAGCTGAAGACACGTTGTTTGTGGCACTTACTGCAGCCACCAGAGCGGGTTGGTAATCAGTGCAGGGCAGGTTCCAGTAGGCCGTGCCTATGCTGCTTGGTGATGTGATGTCAAGTGCACAGTGCAGGTAGGCAGGATGCAGTGGGGAGATTGTTAGTGTGTGGAGCTAAGATGGATATTATGAGAGAGGAGAGAGAAACAGGAGCCAAAAACATACAAACAAACAAGAGAGAATGCTGGGGGAGCTTGCCGTTGGCGTGGAGAGATGAGAGACTATGAAATGGAGAAAAACAGAAAGGGGAAGAGGAAGAAAAGAAAAGAATAAATAAATAGAAATCAGAAAGGTTAAAGAACCACAAAGTTCCCAGGGATCCCACTGGTGCAGCTATGAGGTCTGGGGAAGTTGCTCTCAGGTGTTGCAGTACAGCCTGGCTAGAAGGCGTAGAGGTATACAATGCCAGGTATTCAGGGAACAGAAAGAGAAGGAAGATATAGAGAGATGAGAAACTGAGCAATGAAGAAAGACAAAAAGGGGAAAAAGTGGAAAAAGAAAACAAAACAAGTTAAAAAAGAAAAACAAGAAAGGCCCCCAAAGAAGCAGAAAAAGAAAAAAAAAAAGCCAATGTAAAAAGAAATGTTCTCAGGGATCCCTCTGTACGTCTGTGGAAGCCAAAGGGGAGTCTCCCTCGCACGCAGCTCAGCCTGGCCAGAAAGGGCTCCGAACTGAAGAAAAGGAAAAGGAAACAAACAAACAATTCAAAACAAACAAACGAACAAAAGCCCTGCGATCCCACCAGCGCAGCAGCCAAAACCGGGAAGCGGCTCCACACTCGGACAGAGCTCTGCAGCCCCTCAGGAAGAAGCAAAGATGGCGAAGGGAGGGGGAGGTGGCGAGAGGCAAGTAAGAAATCAAAGGAAGCAGAAAAAGCAACACTAGCAGCCAACAAATGGCACTCAGAGAGCCAGCTAGTGTGGTGTTTCTGGACTGGACAGGAGACTGTGTCCGTGGGAAGCAGAGGGGGCCGAGTGTGCGTGAAGAAGGGTAGAGAGTGGGAAAGCGTATATTACAAATTACCAGAGCTCTGCAGCCCCTCAGGAAGAAGCAAAAATGGTGCACGGAGTGAGGTACTTGAGCCAAAGGAAGGGGAGGTAGGGAGAGGCAAGGAAGAAATAAAAAGAAGCGGAAAAAAAGCAAGACCAGCAGCCAACAAATGGCACTCAGAGAGCTACCCGTTCGGGTGTGTGGAATCCAAGCAGCCACTGTTTCCCAGTCAAGAGACTGTGGCCGCGGGAAGCAGAGGAGGCCGAGTTGGGGTGAAGAAGGGTGGGGGTGGGAAAGTGTGTATCACCAGTTACCGGTTGTTTTGTCTCCCGCTGGAAGCTCCGTGAGGCTGCTTTCTCATATCCCCTGTTTGCTGGTCTCCGATAGGAGTCCAAGATGGCGGATCCACGCTGCGTTAGCTGGTAGGGGACCTTTGTATGAATCTCTCTTCGCTCTCCGTTCTCTGTCAGTTTTCCCACTCCATTTGATGCTTGGCTGAGTTCTTTACCTCTTCACTTGATGTTTTAGGGTTTCAGGATTGTTGTATTCTCTGTTTGGCTTAGTTTTTCGGATCTTTGCTGTGGAGGGACGGCGTGGTGCTTCTGCCTAGAGCGCCATTTTGCTGGAACTCTCCCACTACCGAACATTTTGATCAAAGATTCCATAGATGAATTCTCATCAAAAGGGGGAAAATGCAGAACATAAGTTAAATTTTTCATGGACTCTAGAGTTTCTGGAGCCCTGGAAAGTAGATGATCCTTCGAAACTATTCTGAGATAATCTTTAAACTTTGAACCAAAAATACCCCCTGAACTCATCTTAAAAACAAACAGTAGTTTAGCTTAACTAGTAAAAAAGGTCTGCCTTGAGCATTATGCTCTTTTAAGAACTATCTGTATGGGATCAGATTGACAACAGCAACTTGAAAGATTAAATAGGAACCTTAGGTGGCAGTGAGTCTTAATGAGGGAGGAACAGCTTAGAAAAGGAGGATGAGAATATTTACACAACTCGAAGAATGTAATCATTGTCACTAAATTGTACATGTAGAAACTGTTGATTTGGTGTATGTTTTGCTGTGTATATTCTCAACAACAATAGCAAAATTAAAAAATGGGAAAAAATCAACAAAGGAATTTAAGTGGTATACTAAAAAATATATAATGCAAAAGAAGGAATCAAAGGGGAACAGAAAAATAAAAAAGACAGGAGACATATAGAAAACAAATAGCAAAGTGGCAAGTGTAAATCCAACCATAACTATAATTGTATCACATGTTCTAAACACCCCAGTCAAGAGGCAGAGATTGTTAGAGTGACTATAAAAGCAAGATCCAACTGTGTGCTGTCTACAAGAGATACACCTTAGATTCAAAGACAAAAGTAGGCTTAAAGTGAAAGAATGGAAAAAGATAAATCATGCAAATAGTAATCAAGAGTGAGCTAGAGTAGCTATATTAGTAACAGGCAAAATAAATGTAAAGACAAATATTATTAAAGAGGGACATTTTTTAATGGTAAATGGTATATCAGACACAAAAAGTGTATGAAGCAAAAACTGACAAATTTGGAAGAACAAGTAAACACTTCAACAATTACAGTTGCAGATTTTAGTACCCTACTCTTAACTGATAGAACAACTAGATAGAAAATTAACAAAGATACAGAAGTTTGAATAGCACTATCAACCAACTCGATCTAATCAACATTATATAGAACATTCCATCCAGCAATTGCAGAATACACATTTGTTTCAATTAAACATGCAACATTCTCCAGGGTAGATCGTATGCCAGAGAATAAAAGGAGTCTGAATAAAGTTGAAGAGATTGAAATCATACAACGTATTTTTTCCAGCCACAATGGAGTTTGTTAGAGAAATCAATAAAGAAGTCTAGGAAATCCCCAAGTATTTGAAATTAAGCAACATACTTCTAAATAACATGTAGGTCAAAGAAAGAAATCACAAGGAAATTTAAAAAATATTTTGAACTGAATAAAAATGAGAAAACAGCATTATCAGAATTTGTGGGATGCCACTAAAGCAGTACCTAGAGGAAAATGTATAACTTAAATATTTAAATCAGAAAACAAAGATCTCAAGTCAATAACCTACATTTTCACCTTAAGAAACTAGGAAAAGAGGAGCAAACTAAGTTCCAAAAAAATCATAACAAAGGAGGTGATATAGGTTAGAGGAGAAATCAAAGAAACACAAGACAAAATAATAGGGGGGAAAAAAGTTGGTTCTTTGGAAAGATTAACAAAATTGACAAACCTTTAGCTAGACTGTGCAAAAAAATGACAAAGAAGCCACAAATTACCAAAATCACAAATAAAAGAGGGAGGACATGGGGCTTTCACTACTGAGTCTATAGAAATTAAAAGGATTTTAGAGGAATATTATAAACCGCTTTATGCCAACTGTGTTGTACACACCCCCTAAGTTTGATGATTCTCTAAGAGGACTCACAGATATGATTTATTACTGCAAAAGGATGCAAAGCAAAATCAGTAAAGGAGAAAGGTGTGATGGAGTGAAGTCTGGGGAAAACAGTCATAACTCTTCAGAGTCCCCTCCCAGTGGAATCATACAGGACTTGCATTGGGTTGTGACAACATATGTGAAATACAGCGAACCATGAAAGCTCATTAGAGACTCAGTGGCCTCGGTTTTTACTGGGGGCTGATCACATAGGCACCCTCTACCTGGCATGTACGCACATTCCAGACTTCCAGAGGAAAGCAGGTATTCAGAATAAACCATATTGGTTGTATAAACAGTTAAGTACAGTGAGCCACTCTTAACCAGTTAATAGTTGGAACCCTCTGAAAATCCAGGTTCTCAGATGCCAGCCAAGAGCCAGACTTGTAAGCAGGCCTTTCAAAGGATAGCCGTTCAGACCTGCTATGTTAACTCTTTTCTGTGCACCAACAAATTAGACAATTTAGATAAATTAACAAATTCCTAAAAGGACACAAATAAGCAAAACTGACTCAAGACGAAGTAGAAAATCTGTTTAAACCTGTAACAAGAAATTGAATTAGTAATTAAAAATTTTCCCATAAAGAAAAACTTAAACCCAGATAGCTTCACTGGTGAAGTCTGTCAAATATTTAAGAAAAAATTATGCCAGTTCTTCACAAACTGTTTCAGAAAACAGAACATTTCCCAACTTAGCGTATTTTTACGCAAATAACTCAAGGGTTTATGTTTTTTGCCAACCTCACACCCCTCAGTGCTATTTTTGTAAGTACACTATGCCCCGTGTTATATGTGTGGGTGCATTATTCACATGAGTGTGTTATTTGTGAAAAAGCATGGTTGTTTGTGAGGCCAGCATTACTCTAATATCAAAGCGAAACAAAGATATACAAGAAAACTATATAGCAATATCTCTCATGAACAAAGACGCAAAAATCCTTTAACAAATATTAGCAAATAGAATCCAGCAGTATATAAAATGGATTATACCCAGGACCAAGAGGGATTTATCACAGGAGGGCAAGGTGGTTTTAACATCTGAAAATCAGTTAATAGGAAAAATGACAGAGACCACATCATCAATTCTGTAGATGCAGAGAAAGCATTGGACAAAGTCCAGTACCCTTTGATGATTTAAAAAAAAAAAAGAAACTCTCAATAAATTAGGAATAAAAGGAAATGTCTTCAACGTGATAAAGGGCATCTTTGAAAAACTCACAGGTAACATTGTACTTCATCGGGAAAGAGTAACTGCTTTCTCCCTAAGATCGGGAACTAACCAAAGATGTCCCCACTTGCCCCTTCTATTCAACATTGTACTTGAGGTGTTAGCTTTTGCAAGCAGGCAAGAAAAAGAAATAAAAGGCATCCAGATTGGAAGGGAAGAAGTAAAGCTGTCATTATCCACAAATTATGTTATGTAGATAAATCTGATGCAATCCATTAAAAAAGCTAGTAGAGCTACTAATGAGTGAGTTTAGAAGGGATGCAGGACACAAGATCATTACACAGAAACCAACTGTATGTCTATACACTAGCAATGAACATTCTAAAAATGAAATAAAGAAAACAGTTCTAGTCACAATAATGTCAAAAAGAATAAAACACTTAAGGATAAATATAAGGAGTAATTTTAACAGGAGAAGTGCACAAGACTTGTACACTAGAAACTGCAAACATTGCTGAGAGAAATTAAAAAACATCCAGATTAATGGGGAAACATATTCGTAGGTTGTAGTGTTCATGCATTGCTAGTAGGAATGTGAAATGGTGTCACCAATTTGGAAACAGTTCGGCAGTTTCTTAAATAGTTAAACAAATTTACCATATAACCCAGCAGTTCAACTCCTAAGAGTCTACCCAAGAGAAATGAAAACGTATGCCCACACAAAGACATGTGCACAAATGTTCATAGCAGCATTATTCATAATAGCCAAACAGTGGAAACAACTCAGATGTCCATGAACTGTGTAATGGATAAACAAAATGTGGCATGTCCTTACAACGAACTACTGTTTAGTAATTAAATGGAATTAACTGATACATGCTTCAACATGGATAAACCTCAGAAGCATCATAGTAAGTGAAAGAAGCTAGAACAAAAGGCTAGATATCGTATGTTTCTACTTATATGTAAGTTAAATTTATAGAGACAGAAGGTAGGTTAGTGGGTGTGTAGGGCTGAAACTGCGCATGGAGATTAACTGCTAATGGGCGTGAGGGAACTTTTGAGGGTGATGGAAACGTTTAAAACTGAGTTGTGATGATGGTTGCACATCTCTATACATTTACTAAAATCACCAAATTGTACACTTAGAAAAGATGAACTTTATTTATTAAAACTGTTTTTTAAAAATGTCAGTGCAGACCAAAGTTCAAAAGAACACAAAAATAATATTCCTAGAAACAGTTTTGAGTTGCATGCCCTTAAGTATTCAGAGTAGAAATTAAAATACTATATAAGGATAGAATGATATAAAAAGGTGGGTAAGAAAAATGTAAAAAAAACACACTTTGCTTTAAAATTAGTAGAGTATGCTCCATCAATTAGGATTACAGAGAAACAACCAATAGGATATGGATATGAAAATACATAAAAATTTATTTAAAAGAATTGGCTCACATGATTGTGATAAGTCTGAAATTTGTAGAGCGAGCCAGCAGGCTGGAAACTCAGGCAGGAGTTAATGCTACAGTCTTGAGGCAGAATTCCTTCTTTTTGGGGAAACCTCAGTTTTTGCTTTCATAGCTTTTGACTGATTGGATGAGGCCCACCCATGTTATCGACAGTAATCTCCTTGTTCAGGGTCAGAGAGACAGTGGACAGAGAAAGATTGATTTAAGTCTAGCCGAGCTGTGCTAGATGGAAGCCTGCTGCCCCCTTCGAATGGGATGAAGCACAGTCAGTAGCATAGATTAAGCATACTCTTCATCAGAAGCCTTCTCTGGCTCTCACCTTTTCAAACAGGCATTCCTTGACTTGATTCTTCTAATTTTCTATGTCATAGCACTCTACTCTTTGGTTTTTATTTGTACTCTAGAGAAAATCTGTATTCATTGAGAACCCCTTCCCTTCCTGACTCATTAAGGTGCTTACTGCTGCACGTTTCCTCCACAGATACCCTTCTCACCGGCAGGGCAGGGCTGTGGGGTCGTGGGCCCTTGCATCAAAAGTACTTATGGTGCTTGTAAGGATACTGATTCCAGGAGTTTCGCCCTCCCCTTCTCCGATGTCGGTTCTAGTCTCTCTTTTATCAAAAGAACTTTGGATTAGCACCTCTGTGTGCTAGGCATTATAATGTGAGCTGTTAAGAGTCGGAAATAAACCTGATCACTGCCCTAAGTGAGTTTACAGTCCAAGGTCCTGAATTGTTCAGAGCCCTTTCTGTACCTCTGTGACAGTATTGCCCTTCCCCTTTTATATTACCATTATTTGCATGCTTGCCTGGCAGTAGGGAAAGGACTACCAGCTTCTTTAACTTAAGGTTTGATCTTACTCATCCTTCTGTTCTCTGCAGAGGTCAGCAAAATGCTTTGAACGAAATAAATAGGTGTTGCATTAAAATGATTGCTTTAAGATAGTTTTATTATTAAGCTTTTCTTTCCATTTAAGTATATATTTTATAACTAAAATTTTCACATTTTTAAACATAAACATTTTGTTTCCTTTGTCGGGTGTTTCAAGAGCTCAGTCGTGCTTTTCTGATGAATGCCCTTCATTTGGTGACTAAAGGACATCTTTCCCCTGCAGTGTCCATGACATCATTGGCAGGAAAGGCCGCTCCATTTATGGCTTGACTTGTTACCTGTAGTTAGCAGAAAGAGTTCTTCGTAATGTAGATAGCAGATATGTGGTAGTAAAAAGGGGACGTTATGGGCTCTTGGAGAGTTTAAAACAATGCACATTTGTCTGAAAATTAAGGACTCATTTTCCTGGCTTTTAAAAATTTATATGGACTTCACTGTTAGCAGTCTTAAATTGTGTTAAATCGTTGTCAAATTGGAAAACTCTTTGCAGTTTTGTCTGTGTCAGCTGTAAGAATCACCATTGTTACAAGGAAGATGTGATAGTTTAGAAAAACATGAAAACTAATAATAATGTTGCTTTTCAGTCTTTATATCAGTCAGCAATATCAAATGCTTCTTAATTCCTTTGGCTGGTTGAATGAAATTAATTGGGTGGACCTTCAACTTTTTTTCATCACATTGTTTTTTTAAAAAAAATCTGTTTACCTCTAACGATAGAGAAATATCTCACTTGGTGAAATACAGAAAAATTACTTTGTGAATATAAAAAAAATCAAACTTTATGAAAACTGGTAAAGATAAATCACAAAGATTGCAAAATGTCTTTAAATGTCAATAATTTGGGCCAATGTGTATCTTTGATTTTTTTTCTAAAAACCCATCAAGAAAATGAATAGTATAATAGTGTATACTATTGTTTTACTGTTTAAAGTTTTTTAGCTTCTGATTTAGTATGAATTTAATTACTGCAGAAGAGATGGAACCTGTAGTTAAATGTACTGCTATGGCAAGAAGTATGATTTTAAATTGTATGTAACTTTTTGCTTGTGTTTGCAGTTATTTCTCCTATATCTTCCATGTGATGCATACATTTTTAAAAATTTTGTTGTTACTTGTTGGTAGGTGCTGTCGAGTCGGTTCCACCTAATAGTAACCCTGTGTACAGCAGAACAGAATGCTGCCTGATTCTGCACCATCCTTACAGTCGTTGCTATGTTTGAGCCTTTTATTATAGCCACTCTGTCAGTCCATCTCCTTAAGGGTCTTCCTCTTTTTTGCTGACTGTTTACCAACCATGATGTCCTCCAGGGACTGGTCCGTCCTGCTAACATGTCCAGAGTACGTGAGGTGAAGTCTCGTCATTCTCACTTCTAAGGAGCATTCTGGCTGCACTTCTTCCAAGCCAGATTTGTTCATTCTTTTGGCAGTCCATGGATATTCAATATTCTTCACCAACACCATAATTCAAAGGCATCAATTCTTTGGTCCTCCTTGTTCATTGTCCAGCTTTCACGTCTGTATGAGACAATTGAAAATACCATGGCTTGGGTCAGGTGCACCTTAGTACTCAAGGTAACATCTTTGCTTTTTAACACTTTAGAAGAGGTCTTTTGCAGCAGATTTGCCCGATGCAGTAAGTCATTTGACTTTTTGACTGCTGCTTCCATGGGCGTTGATTGTGGATCCAAGTAAAATGAAATCCTTAACAGCTTCAGTCTTTGTTTATCATGATGTTGCTTATTGTTCAATTTTGAGTATTTTTGTTTTATGTTGAGGTATAATCCACACTGAAGGCTGTAGTTTTTGATCTTCTTCAGTAAGTGCTTCAAGTCCTCTTCGCTTTCAGCAGGCAAGGTTATATCATCTGCATATTGCAGGTTGTTAATGAATGTTCTTCTGATCCTGAAGCTGCGTTTTTCTTCAGATAGTCCAGTTTTTTGGATTATTTGCTAAGCATACAGATTGAATAAGTATAGTAAAAGGATACAACCCTGACACCACCTTTCCTGACTTTAAACCATGTAGTATCCCCTTGTTATGTTCAAATGACTGCCTCTCGGTCTTTGTACAGGTTCCTCATGAGCACGATTAAGTGTTCTGGAATTCCCATTCTTCACAATGTTATCCATAATTTGCTGTGATCCACACAGTCAAATGCCTTTGCATAGTCAAGAAAACGGAGGTAAACATCTTTCTTGTATTCTCTGCTTTCAGTCAAGATCCATCAGACCCATCAGACATCAACAGTGATATCCCTCATTCCAAGTCCTCTTCTGAATCTGGCTTAAATTTCTGGCAGTTACCTGTCAATGTACTGCTGCAACTGTTTTTTGAATTATCTTCAGCTAATTTTACTTGCATGTGATGTTCAATAATTTCCACATTCTGTCAAATCACCTTTCCTTCTAATAGACCTATATATAGATCCCTTCAGTCGGTTGGCCAGGTAGCTTTCTTCCACATTTCTTGGTATAGGCAAGTGAGCACTTCCAGTGCTACATCCGTTTGTTGAAACATCTCAACTGGTAGTCTGTCAATTCCTGGAGCCTTATTTTTTGCCAATGCTTTCAGTGAAGCTTGGACTTCTTCCCTCAGTACCATCGGTTCTTGATTATATGCTACCTCCTGAAATGGTTGAACATCAACTAATTCTTTTTGGTAGTGACTCCATATTCCTTCCATCTTCTTTTGATGCTTCCTGTGTTCAATATTTTGTCCATGGAATCCTTCAGTATTGCAACTCAAGGCTTGAATTTTTGTTCAGTTATTTCAGCTTGAGAAATGCTGAGTGTGGTCTCCTCTTTTGGTTTTTTAACTCCAGGTCTTTGCATATTTCATTATAATACTCTACTTTGTCTTCTCAAGCTGCCCTTTGAAATCTTCTGTTCACCTCTACTCTTCGTTTTAGAGCAAGCTTCAGAGTCTCACGTCCATTTTTTTTTTTTTTTTCTTTTTAGTGACCTTTTGCTTTCTTAATGTATAATGTCTTCGATATCATCCCACAAAACTCATCTGGTCTTTGGCCATTAGTGTTCAATGCGTCAGTCCTGTTCTTGAGATGGTCTCTAAATTCAGATGGGATGTACTCAAGGTTGTACTTTGGCTCTTGTGGACTTGTTCTGATTTTCTTCAGCTTCAGCTTGAACTTGCATATGAGCAGTTGATGGTCTGTTCCATAGTCAGCCCTGGCCTTGTTCTAACTGATAATATTGAGCTTCTCCATCGTCTCTTTCCACAGATGTAGTTGATTTGATTCCTGTGTGTTCGTCTGGCAAGGTCCATGTGTATAGTGGCCGATTATGTTGTTGCAAAGGTATTTGCAGTGAATAAGTCGTTGGTCCTGCAAAATTCTATCATGCAATCTCCAGCATTGTTTCTATCACCAAGGCCATTATTTTCCAACTACTGGTCCTTCTTTGTTTCCAACTTTCACGTTCCAGTAACCAGTAATTATCAGTATGTCCTAATTGCGTGTTTGATCAATTTCAGACTGCAGAAATTGGTAAAAATCTTCAATTTTTTCATCTTTAGCCTTAGTGGTTGGTGCATAAATTTGAATAATAGTCATATTAACTGGTCTTTCTTGTAGGCATATGAATATTATCCTATCACTGACAGTGTTATGCTTCAGGATAGATTTTGAAATGTTATTTCTGACAATGAATGCAGCACCATTCCTCTTCAATTTGTTATTCCTAACATAGTAGACCATATTATTGTCTTGATTCAGAATGACCAATGCCAGTCCATTTCAGCTCACTGATGCCCTGGATATCCATCTTCAAGCATTCCATTTCATTTTTGACAACTTCCATTTTTCCTTGTTTCCTACTTTGTACGTTCCACGTTTCGATTCTTAATTACAGCTGTTTCTTCTCATTTTGAGTTGTGCCACCTCAGCAAATGAAGGCCTGGAAAGCTTTACTCTATCCACATCATTAAGGTCGACTCTACTTTGAGGAGGCAGCTCTTCCCCAATCATATTTTCAGTGCCTTCTAACCTGAGGGGCTCATCTTCCGGCACTGTATCAGACAGTGTTCCGCTACTATTCATAAGGTTTTCACTGACCTTTTTTTTTTTTTTTTTTTTTTTAATTTTTTTTAATTGTACTTTAGATGAAAGTTTACAGGACAAATAGTTTCTCATTAAACAGTCAGTACACATATTGTTTTATGACATTGGTTAACAACCCCACATCACTGACAAATTTTTTCAGAAATAGGTTGCCAGATCCTGCTTCCAAGTCTTTTCTTACTCTGGAAGCCCTGCTGAAACCTGTCTGCCATGGGTGACCTGCTGGTATTTGTAATGTTTTAAAAATAAATACCAAAAAATATCTAAAACTGAAATCCTTAAGCTGTAGCTTTTGAAAAATAAAAATAGCTTTAAAAAAATAAATGCTGATGGTTTAAGAATTTTCTATAAGTTCTTAGTTTTTCCTTTATTTCTCTTAATCTTAGATCTGCTGGTGATGAATTATCTCATTTATTTATCTGAAAAAGTCTTTATTCATCAGCAGTTGTCAAAGACAGATACAGAATCCTAGGTTGACAGTATTTTTGTTTCAGTGCTTCATAAGTGTCGTTCCTGTGTTTTCTAGCCTTCATTTTTTTTCTGTGAATCGTTGCTCCCTTTTGTGAGTCTCTAGAAGAAAAAAAAAACCCTTATTTTTTAGAGTAGTTTTAGGTTTACAGAAAAATTGTGAATACAGAGAGTTCTCCTACACCCAACACTCAGTTTCCTCTGTTACTAACATTTTACATTATTATGGTATATTTGTTACAGCTACTGAACTGATATTGATACATTATTATTAACTGAAGTCCATACTTAGATTTCCTTAGTTTTTACCTGATGGCCTTTTTTATGTTCCAGAATCTCATCCAGTATTCCACATTACATTTAGTCATCATGTCTCCTTAGGCTCCTCTTTGCTGTGAAGAGTTTTTCAGACTTTCTTTTCGATGGTCTTGACAGTTTTGAGGAGTACTGTTTGGGTATTTTGTAGACTGTCCCCCAAATGGGATTTGTTTGTTGTTTTTCTCATAATTAGACTGGGGATACAGATTTTTGGGGTTTTTGGGGAGGAAGACCACACAAGTTAGAATGCCATTCTCATCACGTCTTATCCAGAGTGTATACTGTTGTGTAAGACGTGAGTTTTCACTGTTGATACAGACTTTGATCATCTAGTTGGGTTAGTGTTTGTGATATTTCTCCACTGTAAAGTTACTCTTTCTTCTTCCTTTCCATGACAAAAAGTGACTTTTTGGAAGGAAGTCACTATGCTCAGCCCACACTTGAGGAGTGGGGAGTTAACATTCCATCTCCTTGAGTGTGGAGTATCTACATAAATCATTTGGGATTTTTCTGCATGAGAGATTTATCTTTTCTCTGTTTATTATTGTTTATTTATGTCACTGTGGACTCATGAATATTTATTGTCTACTTTGGGTTATAATATACTTCTACTTTATTTTGTTGCTCAAATTATTTCAGCTTTGGCCATTGGGAGCTCTTTCAGTTGGCCCCTGCACCCTTTTATGTACTCCCATCATTGTGTGTGTTTGGTTTTTGGTTTTGAGCACTACTTTACTTTCTGGTGCTATAAGATGTTTTTGGTTCATCTTGTGTATTTCCTGCGCCAGTTTTAAAATCAGCCATTTCTCCAAGGCACTCTGGTTTCCATTTATTGGAGAATAGTATTAGAAATGAAAATCTGGGCACTAGACATGCTTTTTTCTACTGGGGTGTCATTGCTTCTACCCTCTCAGCTGACAGAGCAAGGAAATAACGTGGGTATACTAACCCATATATATATGTTCATATCTGTAAGTATTTCTCTATATAACCATCCATATCCATATATTAATTTAAACATGCATTCATAATGATGTCTCCAATTCTAATCCATTACCACGTGGATCACTCTAGCTTCTCCCCCTGGCTTATCTGTAACCTCCTGCTCCAACAGTGATAAAGCTATCTTCCTCCTCTGCCATCCATTTACTTGATTTTTCAGTTCACTGAACTTTCATACTGATAAATTCTTAAACATAAGTCACAGATTCGAAGGCTTTTAGAGTTCTGGTGCTTGGCGTGAAAGCTATTGTAGACAGTTTTTCTCCCAGCTTAAATCTAACTGGTTGGAATACCTGACTCTGTACTTAACCTTTCTTTCTCCACTCACTTAAAATTACTTTGTCAAAACCTTGTAAGAAAGCATAAATGTACATATCTTACTGAAAATGACACAAAACAAGGGAGGTGGATCTTGAAACACAGATATTAACAAGAAGAAAGTAATCATTAAGTTGACCTGCAAATGGGTTCAAAAAATTATTCGTAAGGGTTAGTGGAGACCCGGTTTAAGTAACAGTTCAAGTGAAGAACTCCTGTGAACCTTCAGTGATGTGAGCTCAGTGTACACTGTTGTTTGCCATGGCTGCTAAAAAATACTGAAGACTTAGGTTATATCCCTATGAACATTCAGATGCAGGAGAGGTTAGTTTCATACTACCCTTGATATAGGAAGTATTTTTTTCAGTACTTACTTTATTATTTTAATAAGGACATTGGAAAACCGATGTCCGAAAAGGACAGGATGGGAAAACTGTAAACAGTGTCTTATCAAGAATAATTTGTAATTTGAGCATCAAAATGAGTAATGATAGTAACTATTCTAACCCACTGAATAAAATAGGAACCATAAGTCCATACCAATAGAAAAAATAAAAGAGTAAATTGAAAGTTTGATAAAGAACAGTATATTTACATAGTCTCAAAGTACCTCCCCACAAAATACTTATTAATTACAAAGGGAAAGGAGTAACTTCGTAGTGGAAATACTTGGATGACATCACTTAAACCAGATGATCAAAGTGAGCATCCTCAGTAAGGGACAAATCAAAACTGTGCACCACCTGATTGGTACATGCGGAAAAGAATACAGCATCCCTTCATTGATGTTCCTGCCAGAAGTGCACAACCTGAATCTAGGCACCAGGAAATAGCAGATAAATCCACAGGGAAGGCTGTTCTTACAAAATAACTGATCTGTGATCTTCCAAAGTGTCACGGTCATGAAAGTCAAGGAAAGACTAAGGCACTGTTCCTAACTAACGGAGACCAGTGAGACACGGTGACTGAATGCAAAGTGTGACTCTGATCTGGACTGCTATAAGACATTCCTGGGACAGTTGGGGAAACTTGAATAGAGTCTGAGATTAGATGGAATAACGTGTCAGTGTTCATTTCCTGATTTTGGTGGTTGTATTCTGTCATAAAGGAGCCCGGGTGGTACAGTGGTTGCTCAGGCTGCTAACCAAAAGGTTGGCAGTTCGCACCCACCAGCCACTCCACAGGAGAAAGATGTGGTAGTCTGCTTCCGTAAAGATTTACAGCCTTGGAAAACCCTATGAGGCAGTTCTGCCCTGTCCTGTAAGTCGCTATGAGTTAGAATTGACTCGACAGCAATGGTTTGGTTTGGTTTTAGTATTCTGTTATAAATGTTTTTGGTTTGTAGAAAGATACACACTACATATTCAGGAGCAATAGGGTATCCTGTTGGCAACTTACTCTCAAAATGATGCTGGTAAGAGTTTTTTTATATGATATTTCCAATTTTTTGAAAGTTTTAGATTGTTCAAAAAATATTTTTTGAAGGAATAATTTGGGGTTCTAGGAATAGTTATGAGTCATTGGTAGTTCAGTGATAGAATTCTCCCCTACTGTGTGAGAGACCCAGGTTTGATTCCCAGCCAGGGCACCTCATGCACAGCCACCACCTGTCTGTCAGTAGAGGCTTGCAGGTTGCTATGATGTTGAACAGGTTTCAGCAGAGCTTCCACACTAAGATGGACTAGGAAGAAAAGCCTGGCGATCTACTTCTGAAAATCAGACAGTGAAAACCCTGTGGATCACAACAGTCCAATCCACAACTGATCATGGGGATGGCCCAGACCTGGCTGTGGTTCACTCTTGTGCATGAGGTTGCCTACTCAGCAGCTGGAATAAGTAGTATGGAATAAGTAGTAAGCGGAAGAAATAAGTAGCATGGAGAAGACACTGAGATGGGGTCCAAGGGAAGATGTCATTGAGTATCTGAAGGATTGTTGTGTGGAAGAAGAATTTTCATTGAGTTTAGAATGTACAGTTGGAAGTTGGAACATTTCTTACATTCAGTGGCATCTTACAACTTATTGACAAGATTTTTTTTTCTTAATGTTACATAAAATCATGATGTGCCTTACAAATGATGGTGTTTTACACCAGAAATAAATGAAATACAGTTCATTTATTCAGTGGTGCTTCCCCAGGAGGAGAGAACTAGGAGCCGTGAATGGGCATTCCAGCCATATAGATTTTAGTTATAAGGAAGACCTTTCTAATACTTAAAACTACCTATGGATAGAATCAGCTTCCTAAAAAAGGTCTGTTATAGGGAGTTCCTGTATTATGTTGAAGGTTGAACTGGATGACCTCTAAGGACTCTTTTAACTAAAAGATTCTGTGACTCTCTGCTGCCTGGTGATTTGTCTTCATAATTCCCCCCACCCCTGTCTTTCTATCTCTTTACATGAAGGAAGAAAGTAGCTTTCTCTTGCATGCATTTCTTTACTCCTACCATATTTCTCCTTTTTTATGACTTAGAAAAAAACAAACCTAGAGATTACTTTATGAGTGCATATGGTCAGAAAATTGTAGAAGGAAAAGAAACTGGTATTTGAGTGCTGG
This sequence comes from Dugong dugon, assembly GCA_030035585.1. Lineage (NCBI taxonomy): Eukaryota > Metazoa > Chordata > Mammalia > Sirenia > Dugongidae > Dugong > Dugong dugon. Next base: position 211,519,933 of record CM057460.1, on the reverse strand, counting down.
GTATTAACCTTCTGTTTTACTTATGTGACACTGACGGGCTTCCTGCCCAAGGAATAAAAGAATGAGGGCTTAGTAGACCCTGTTCTTTTTTAAGACAGACTAGCGCAGTATCCTCAGGATTGATGTCAGCGGCTATGGTATCACTCAGTGGCTTACACATTGAATTCCCGTATGTCACCCTCATAGCAGGAGATTCACATTCAATGCTTCTGCAAAATTATTAGTTATTCGGTGTTGTGAACTTTGTGGGTGCTGATTAGGCATCCTGGTGCTGGCATTTCCTTGATTCAGTACTGCTGCTTTCAAACCAATACACTTCCACAAAAACTCACCTTTAAGTCTTATGCTATACACCCTGTGTCCCTCCTTATCACAGTCGTTTACTTCTCTGCCTCTCACTTCTCCACATTTACCGAAGGCCTTGACTCCTCGCTTACCTATCCGCTCATAGTCCTGCCATCATCCTGGGCAACTTCAGAATTTGTGTGGGAAGTGAACACAGTAACCTAAAATTCCTTTCTCATACCGTGAGACCATTCCACTACTGCATAGACCTCATCATCTCCCAGAATTGTTACCTCTCTTGAGTCTCAAACTCTAGTATCCTGTCCTATGACTGTAGCTTCTTCCCCTTTCTCTCCTCTACTCCTGTAATTTGGTTTTGTTCCAGTTCCTTGGACACTCTCTCTATTTTCTCCCAATTATTCTCCCCCAGCTCTACTCCTCCATTCTACTTAGATTGCATGAGCCACTGTTTCATTCACTTTGACCAACAGATTTCATTTGGGCAACAAGGAATGTTCACTGTAACATGACTATCAAGGAACTACCGTTAGGCCTGTTTGGCTTCCAGAATGCCTTGAATGTCAGGTGAAAGAGTTTGAACTTTATTAATTGACAGAAAGGGCATATCAAAGGTTTTTTGAACAAGGGAGTGAGATGACAAATCTATGTTATAGGAAAACCACCCTGACAGATCTCAGCAGGAATTCTATAATTGGTATTATAACCTGTCGTCTACATCTGTCAGAAGTATCATTGTATTCATTTCAAAAAAGAATGTGATTATCTTTTCTTTTCCCCCTTGAGTTCTTTAAGGGATCAGTGGAGAGAAAAATGAGGACCAGCTTTGAAAAAATTAAAGTATTGTAGATAAGCATTTGATAAAGACTTAAACTAAGCCAGTGGAAATGAGAATGAAAAGAACTCGGACCCCAGATTCATTGTAGACACAAGTAGCCCAGGGCTCAGCAGGCATATCTGTGTAACTTGACTGTAGGAGTATTATAGAAAATCCCTGAATTATACCTAATTATTCCCTCAGCAGTAGTCATTCTAGAGCTTTAAAGCAGTTTTAATCTCTTTGATTTGAAGTATGTGGTGTTCTGCTTTACATATAAGTAGGGCATTGAATTCTACATGAATAACCCTAAAGCCATATATAGTAACTGACCAGAAGTCATAAAAATATCATTGCAAATACTTAATGTGGGAACACAGCATCCCCCTGAATTCTTTTTATGGGAAATTCCCTCAAATCAGCTGTCTTCTTAGGGTTTTGAAATTCCTTAAAACTTTGGCGAGTGATATAAACTTAACAAACAAGTTTATCTGTTAAGGTATAAAACATTACCTTGATGACATTTTATATAAGGATGTCATTTTCTTAGAAAACAGGTAAGTTTGCAGTAAAACAAACTACCTCTGTCACCAGTTTCCAGTTGCCTTAGAGAGCCGATCTGCTCTTCCTAAATCTGCCTTTCTAGGGTTAAAATATGAGCTGCCCAGCTTTCCAGCTGAAGTGTGCTTGCCCTGAGATTCACTCCAAGGAGGGGTGGAAGGAAGACAGGCAGGAATGGAGGTGTTTCTGACACTTCCAGCTGGCAGACTTATTTTCTGAGCTGGAAGTTGGATCCTCTTGTAGCTGGGAGGATTTTGTTGGTCAGCATGAAGCTGAGCGTTTCCTGAGCTAGCTTGCAGGTCGGAATTTAAGAGAGGGACTAGCACTTGCAAAATTTTGTGGAAGGGACTTTTTGGTTTCCTCCCCCAGAATGTCTTCCTTTACTTTCTATAAATAATCATAGTTCAAATAGGATTAGGTCAGTAAACTGTAGCACTTAATTGAGTGTCTGCCATGAGGCCTGCAGCAGCTAGTATCTCATTTTTTGAAAGAAGAAACTGAAGTTCAGTGAGGTTGAGTATCATGCTGGGATTTGAGCCTAGACATTTTGACTCCAGAGCTTAAAGGAGGTTAATTCTGAGGTTCCTTCTTTGGGCCCCTCAAAACTGATGCTGTAGTCTGAATTATAGCAGGATTACCATATTTTCCATGTATTTTTTTCCCCATTAAAAAATGAGATTGCTGAGGGCAGAGGTTCTTTCTTTTACAAAAAAGTTGCCTACGCAGCAATTCTATTTTTTTTAAATGAGAAAAAAGATCAGTAGAAAAATACAGTAATGCCTCTGCTACAGAATCCGTTTACAAAATGTAGAAGAAATTATAGCATTAGAAAATCACCATTTTGCAAACACCACTGTAATAACAGATTCAGGCAAGCATTGATGGATGTTGAAAGCATTCAGGGAAAGCTTCATGGGGAACTGGATATTCACACAGTCTGAAAGTGTCATCTCACAGATTACTCATTAATTAAAAAGAGAAAAGGGTAAGTTTACAGGAGAAATCTGGCAGAGATACCAGATTAACCAAGTGCTCAAGTTTGCCATCACCAATAAAGATAAAGCCCAGTGTGTGCTTCCTGAGTTGATTGAGGAGGACACAGCATCCCCTATGGACTGTTCTTACCAGAAATGTTTAATTTGGATCTAATCATGAGGAGACAGTCAGACAGTATAAATTGAGGGACATTTTCAGAACATCTGGCTTGGACTCTTCAAAAAGGTCATGACATGAACGACAAAAAATGACTGAGAAACTATTTTATGTTAAACTAATGAGATGTGATAGCTAATCACAATGCCCACGATCCCTGATTGGATCCCAGATACATAACTAAACAAAGCCAAAAAATTGTAAAAATCAGTATTAGGACAGTTGGAGATATTTGAATACGGACTGTATAGTAAAGAACAATGTTGTGTCAGAGTTAAATTTCTTGAGTATGATAATTAAATTGTTATTATTTAGGGTTGTTCTTAGAGGATAATGCTGAAGTATTTAAGGATGAAATGTTATGTTTGCATCCTGCTCTCGGTTCAGCAAAAATATATACAGAAAGGGAAAATGTGACAAAATGTTACTAGTTGGCAATCTAAATAAAAAGAACATCAGTGTTCACATACTGTTATTTAAACTGTTCTATGAGTTTGAAAATTTCAAAATAAAGTGGGAAAAATAAAATTATTAAAGTAGCCAGAACCAAGCAGTGGAAACATAGGTTTAATTAAGAATAACAATGGAGAAAGTTTTGCAAGGAAATAGTTGAAAACAGGGATCATAAATACCTATGTTTTTTCTTAATTAATTGTCGTCTCTGATAAATTTGCAGTAGCTGCCTTGATTAGCAGTATTTGCCAAGGGCTTAGGAAGTAGGAGCAGGGATGGATGTTCCAAATATTTGTCATCTTTGGTTGAATGGTTACATCATTACAGTCTAATCCTTAACTCTTATCAATCACAGCTTGATCTTACCTTAGTCTTACCCGAAAGCTTTAGTTTTTTTCTTTACTATCCCTCCTGAAGTTGGGCTAGGGCTCCACAAATCAGAAGTCAATCATCTGAGGCATCCTTAAGGGTCTACAAACCCAGACAGGCTCAAGGGGTGGGGGTGAGGAGGTTCATGAACACCTTCTGAAATCAGCAGAATTTTTGGGGGGTGGATGTTCTTCCGGGAGCGGTCCTCAGATTCTCTAAGGTGTGTAAGACCTAAAATGGTAAAGAATCCATTAGGGTTCTGATGACCTGCTGCAGTTGTTAGTTTTTCGTTTTGCTCAACCAGCGTCCTAGCCTCCTTTCTTTCCCGTTAATCTTCTCTGTCTCCTCCCTTTTTACCAGCATTATGAGAATGCCGGTGTTTGGCCCCTCTCTCTAGTGCCTTTTATATTCTCCTTTGCCCTCTTGAGGGTAGATGGAGTTTTCATTTAATCAAGAGCAGGTAATTTTTCACTTTCTTTGAAAGGTGAACATTAAGGAACCTTGATCATAGTATGTGCTCAATAAGTACTGTTGAATGGATGGTTGAAATAATTAAACTTCTTTTCCCAAACAGCTTTCCAGTTGAAATTAGTTGGAGCCCATTTAGTGTTCCTTAAAATGAGTGAAATTACATGGATTGGCTCTCTTGGCTACCTGTGCAGTGTTCCCTACTCCTTTTCCAGCTTGAGTCTTCAAGAGGGCGCCTCAGAACTGATTTCTAAAAACCATTTGTACCTGGTGTGATTATAAAGCAATGAGACTGATTGTCATGTGTAATTTGTGGGATCCGTCTCAGTTACTTTATAGCCATACCTGGTATGTTATACCACAGATCATTGCCTGTTGACCATTTCAATAGCACAAGCCTAAGGTTTCTAAATGGAAATATGATTTTCTCTAACTTACTGATCAGAGCTCTTATTTCAGAAAAATAATTAGATGTTAACATTATTGCTTGCTTTAATTTGCAGTTTTCTTTTTGTTTTTGGATTTTTAATCAATTTTGATAAACTCCTGTTCTGGTAAAGTGGCTAGAACAATTTTAAATAAGGTAATACAAAGGTATATGTTCCATGGGGTTACATTTTTCATAAAACACCTTTTATTAATGAATTTCTTTTCAGTTGGCATGTGGTCTTTTGACTGCATGTGACACAGCAATAGCCTTTTTAACTAAATATGGTCAATGAAACATACAAAACCAGGTATTAGTATGTATTATTCAGGAAACCTTTGAAAGGGCAAGTTTTGGGTTTTTTGTTTGCTTGCTTGCTTTATTTTGTTTTGGTGACTTAGATTATATGTACAAACCTTATTCAATTTGAATAAGTGGTTATAATTTTCTGTTTCCCAAAATAAAATGTTTTTTCCCTTTCACCTGATGCCTAGTCTCCCAGTGAAGCCCTTTAAAGAAGGCAACTTGTAAAAGTTGCACGTTGCCTCTGAAAGGACCACCACTGGTAGCTAGATTGGTGGTGGAAAGGCTTCTTTCTTTCCTTAAAGGAAAGTGAGAAACTATTCTCTTTGTGGAGTAGAAAAGGTCTTGTAATTTCATGCTGTCCGTGGGAGAGATGGTCACTTGCCTTTAACGTATTTCTGCTTCTGGAAATTAGATAAGAGAAAGAATAAAGTGACTAGGAGGGTAATTTAAGGACATCCTTAAAATGAACTTAGTTTATGCCAGAACCTGTGGACAGCTATTACAGTGAAACCTGTGAGAGCTGCAACTCAACAGGATTGACTACCTTGTTTTTCCGGGTCTTGCGTGTTTCCCACCTTTTTACCACTTTCCTCTCATTCGTTTTAGTGGAGAATATTTGAGCTTTCTTTCTCTGATGGGTTTCCACTTTATACAGGTTCTGGCTTTCACTGGTTTTATTGTAGAAGCTGGAAGTAGTCTGGGGTGTTGAGGCTTGGACCTGTCTCAGGAAGGGTTTGACTTCCAGAAAGGTTCTGGGGCAAATTAGAAAGGAGTCTTACTCCAGTCGGGTCTAGACATAATACCAAAGTTAGTTTCAAATGTTGTTAATAGAAGGTACCACCATTTAGCATTTTGCTGTTGCAACTCTATTACCAGTTGTCTGTCTTACGTCCCAGATATTATAAAACTTTGCGTCTTGTACTTCTTTCCATTCCTTGCACTAGTTCTACACACAATAGTTGCTCCATAATTGCCTCTTAGAATTATTAGTACAAAAAGTACCAATTTGTGCTGTAGATAACAACGCTTTTCTCCTTTTCTTAGGGAGTTGCGACTTTTGAAGAGCATTTCAAGGTGGAAAAGGTTTTACAATGGAAACCTGTCATGAGTTTATCACATTTCTGTTGCTGTATAATTTTATGTTACTGTCTGTTGTGACATTTGACTGGTTTGATAATTTTTTTTAAAATAGTTATAAGACAGGTTAACATGGTTCTTAACACTGCAATTGTTTTTTGCCTTGAGTCTCTTTAAATCTTAAGTACTATACAACACAACAAAATATGTATCCCTGCTTGGTGCCGCATACCCAACTGCAACTTCACTACATTTGAAAAGTTGTTTCTGCCCACCTTGTCATTAGCAAAAACTGCAGTTGTTTTTCTAAGCATTTTTACATATTTGATGTTTCTATAAATTTTAAATGTCACTTGAGTATACATATTTATTTTACATTACAGGCACTGGAGATATTATTGCTGTCATGATTACAGAATTGAGGGGTAAGGATATTTTGAGTTATCTGGAGAAAAACATCTCTGTACAAATGACAATAGCTGTTGGAGCTCGTATGCCGCCAAAGAACTTCAGCCGTGGCTCTCTAGTCTTCGTGTCAATATCCTTTATTGTTTTGATGATTATTTCTTCAGCATGGCTCATATTCTACTTCATTCAGAAGATCAGGTACACAAATGCACGTGACAGGAACCAGGTGAGCTACCAATACTGTATCGTGATTGATTCTTACAGCCATAATTCATAGACATCTGTTTAGTCATACATATTGCAAACATTTTTTTTCAATTAAAAAAAAAGTTACTAACCTTCAGTCATTTTAATTTGTTGAAAACATATCTACAAAAGTATTTGAAGGATATTTTAAATGCCTAAAAGGGGAAATTATTAAAGTTATAGTGATCACTTGGAATATTCTGGTAGATAGCTTAATATCATATGATCTAGCTAATTTTGTTAATTTGGAGAAATATCACAGAGTAGCATTTTTAAACTGGAAACATCGGTTGTCTCTGGAGAGGGGAGCTGGGTGGTTAGGGGAGGCAGACTTTTTTTTTTTAATTGTGCTTTAGGTGAAAGTTTTCAGTTCAAGTTAGTTTCCCATACAAAAATTTATATACACATTGCTATGTGACCCTAGCTGCTCTCCCTATAATGTGAAAGCACACTCCTCCTTTCCACCCCAGATTTCCCATATCCATTCAATCAGCTCTTGTCCCTTTTGGAGGCAGACTTGTTTCATGTGAATTTTTTTTCCATGTGAATTTTTAACTATAATCTATTCAGAAAAAATAAGTTAATTAAAAACAAATTCTCTGTCATGTCTAAGCTCAGACATGGAGGTAAGAGTGAGGTAGTGGAGGACTGTTAGGGAGGTAAATACCAGTAAAAGAGCTCTATCTAGGTAGAGCCACCCTAAAATTCCATTACCCGGTATATAGTAAGTGCTTGTTAAATTGCGGTTGAATAAATAAAGCCAGAGGAAAGGCAGCGTGCTGCCCCATCACGGGGGGCCTGGAGATGATGGTTCTCTCAGTTCTGTACTCTGTTTGATGTGGTATAGACGAAATGTCTACCCTGGGAGCAAGGTGCAAGATATTAGGCCCCAGTCCTAGTAGGAAACTAAGACATGAATTGTTCTCAGAGTGGTTTGAAGCTGATTTTTATATAACACCATCCTCTCCTTACCCAGAATACATCCAGATCGCTGTGGGGGAATTGAAAGTTTCATCCTTCAGCATTCTAGTGAAAAGAACATTTTAGTGGGACAGATCCGAGTTCAAATGCCGACCTTACCACCAATTGTTTGTTTGTTATTTATAATTTCAGACTTACAAAAAAGTTGCAAGAACAGTACAAAGTATTTCCTTCACTCTGATTCTGCAGTTGTTAACATTTGCCACATTTCCTTTTTTATCTGTATATATACTTTTTTTTTTTTTAACTGTTTGAGAGTGAGTTGGAGACATGATGCCACCTTACCCTTAAATGCTTCATGTGTGTGTTTTCTAAAAACAAGAACTTTTCTTAACATAACCACAGTATGATTATCAAAATCAGGAGATTAACATCGATAAAATACCATTATCTGATCTGCAGACCTTTTTTCAAATTTCATAAGTTTGTCTCAGTAATGTCCTTTAAAGCAAAGAAGGGCCTAGATCGTATCTGATTGTGTGTTGCATTCAGTTGGCATATCTCTTAATCTGTTTCACAACATTGAAGTTTTTGAAGTGCACAGGCCAGGTCTTTTGTATTTGAGTTGGTCTAGTGTCAATGTCCTTCATGATTAGATTCAGGTTATATGCATTTTTTGTCAGGAATACCAGTCCCTTACTTTTTATTTTGAGATAATTATAGATTCACATGCATTCTCAGGAAATAGTATGAGAGCTCCCATAGACCCTTCAGCCATTTTCCCCCAATGGGAAAATCTTTCATAACTACCGTATTTTTACGCAAATAACATATGCATTCTACGTTTATTTGTCAACTGCTCCTCCCTACCCCACCGTGAGGTATTTTCATAAGCAACACGTAAACATTGGCATAGCAGCGCTTATGAAAACACCTCACGGTGGGGTAGGGAGGAATGCTGGCAAATAAACATAGAAGGCGCATGTTATTTGCGTAAAAATACTAAGTATTGCAACCAGGAAGTAGACATTGAATCAATCTATTGATCTTACCATATTTCCCCAGTTTTACCTGTACTCGTTTGTGTGTGTGTGTGTGTGTGTGTGTGTGTGTGTGTGTTTAGTTCTGTGCAGTTTTATCACGTGTAGATTTGTGTGACCACCAGTCAAGACACAGAACAGTTTCATCACAAAGATCCCTTCCTTATGCTATCCTTTTATATCAATAGCCACCTCTTTCCCTCCCCTCAACCACTGATAACCATTAATCTGTTCTCTGTCTCTATGATTTTGGTATTTCAAGAATGCTGTATAAATGGAGTCATACAGTATTTAATCTCTAGAGTTTGGATTTCTTCCCTCAGCATAATTCTTTTAAGATTTATCCAAGTTGTTTTGTATATCAGTAGTCTGCCCGTTTTTATTGTTGAGTAGTATTCATGGTTTGGACGTACCATAGTTTGTTTACATTCAACCATTGAAGGACATCTGGGTTGTTTCCACTTTTGAGCTATTACAAATAAAGCTGCTATGAACATTCATGTACAGGTTTATGTGTGAACATGAGTTTTCATTTCCCTGGGATAAATATTCAAGAGCACAATTTCTGGTTTGTTTGGTTTTGTCATAAACTGCCATACTCTTGTCCAAAGTGGCTGTACCATTTTATATTCCCACCAGAAATGTATGCCCGATCCAGTTCCCCACATCCTCATCAGCATTTGATGATGTGAGTGTATTTTATTTTTGCCATTTTGATAGGTGTGTAGTGACATTTCATATTTACTTTTCCCTAATGGATAATGATGTGAATATGTTTTTATGTGCTTATTTGCCATCTGTATATCCTTTTCAGTGAAATGTCCATTCATGTCTTTTGCTCATTTTCTTCTTGAATTGTTTGGTTTTTACTGTTGAGTTTTGAAAGTTCTTTACATATTCTAGATACTAGTCATTTCTTGGATATGTGATTTGCAAATATTTTCTCCTATTTTGTAGCTTGTCTTTTCAACCTCTTAACAGGGTGTATTGCAGAGCAGAATTTTTAATGTTGATGAGGTTTATCAATTTTTCCTTTAATGGACTGTGCTTTTGGAGTCAAATATGAAGACTCTGCCTGACCTAGATCCCAAAGATTTTCTATTTTTTTCTAAAATTTTTGTAGTTTTTACATTTTACATTTAAGTCTATGATCTGCTTTTAATTAATTTTTGGATAAAGTATAAGGTTTAGGGAGCCCTGGTGGCGCAGTGGCTAAGTGATACGGCTGCTAACCAAAAGGTCAGCACTTCTAATCCACCAGCTGCTCCTTGAAAACTCTGTGGGGCAGTTCTACTCTGTTCTGCAGGGTTGCTATGGGTTGGAATTGACTCAAGGGCAACCAGTTGGGTTTTCGTTTTTGTTTTGTTTTTTTAAATAAGTTTTAGGTCGAGGTTTATGTTTTTGCCTGGAGATGTCCTGTTACTCCATTACCTTTTTTTGAAAGTTCTTTACATTTTATTCCATATAATTTATTGTACAAATTATAGTTCAGCAATGCATATTAGTTGTTCCATGCTCTGAACTATGTACTTGGAAGTATGGCAGTGTTTAAGACATGTACTTTTTATCTGCAAATGTGGCTGAAGACCAAAAACCAAACCAAACCCGTTGCCATCGAGTTGATTCCGACTAATAGCGACCCTGTAGGACAGAGTAGAACTGTCCCATAAGGTTTCCAAGGCTATAAATCTTTACAGAAGCAGACTGCCATGTCTTTCTGCCTTGGAGCGGCTGGTGAGTTCAAACTGCTGACCTTTTGGTTAGCAGCTGAGTGCTTAACCACCATGCCACCAGGGCTCCTTATGGCTGAAAGTTCTGTGAATTCGTATTTGATACCATATTAAAAATGTCTTCATTGAGTTGTAATTGCTATTTGAGTACTTTATCCAAGAGAATTAAAGTTTACCATTATTAAAGATTAATAGCTTTATCATTATATCTCTGCTATAGTTATAAAATGACTCTGTCCTGAAACACACACACATACCAGAAGCCTTGTTTCATCTAGAATTGCCCACATAAAGACCAGGCACTTGGAAAATGCAACATACCTGTCAGTGCTTTGAAGTAGTCTCCAAATTAAATTTAGGATGCAGAGTTTGGCTTATCTTCTGTTGTTTTTTTGTTTTTCATTTCTATCTGAATGAGGTGTGTAAAGGAGAATCAAAATAGAGACTTCTGTTTTCCTATCTGCTGTGGAAAAACACAAAAATATTGACATTACTTCCATTCAGAGAAAACTGATTTTTGGTGCAACTTTTATAAAATTTCAGAATAAAGATGAGAAAGAACAGCTAAACCTTAGAGACAGTCTGGACTCTACCAGTGCTCCATTTGGGTGTGAAGTTCAGCTTTATTTTTTTCCTGAAGAGAGACCATCTCTGGCTCAAATTCCTTGAGTTCCTGTTCCACATGCTCCTGACAATTATCCTACCAGTATGCTTAAAAAAAAAAAAAAAAGAAACAAGGGAAAAAATAAAGGCAACTAAATAGAAGTAGATATTTGACTCTTAAGTAAAAAGTATTTGTTGATACAGAAAACCCCTAGAGGGTGAGGTTAAAAAAGTTTACATTGGACAAAAGGTAATGTTCACAGAGTGATATTTAAGAAGAGAGGTGGTGTGACTGGGAAGACTTTTGACAAGAAAATTTGAAAAGACTGTTTAAGAAGCAAGAATCCTAAAGGGCACTGTGACTTCAGAAGCTGCCTTTTAAAATTGTTCAAAATACTTTTGTAGGAATGGCCTTAATGTGATAGGCCTAGGTGGAAAATCAGTTTGCCTCCTTTTCTTTCCAAAAAGATACTACCTGAAAATCTTTACTTTATTACATTGCCTCACATCACACCCATATCTTGGTTACAAAAGTAGAAACACTCAAATTTTGTCTAAGTAAAGTGGAGAATTGTTGGAAGAATACTGAATATTAGGGAATCCCATGGAAGCAAAGTACAGGAGGTAAAACTGAGCACTGTGGACACTGCAAAGTCATTCAGGTTCTCCCCCTCCCACCACCCCCCACCCTCCACCCCTATAGCATGATTTTTCAGCACCCTAGTGGTGCAGTGGTTAAGAGCTATGGCAAGCTCCGGCTGCTAACCACAAAAAGGGTCAGCAGTTCAAATCCACCAGCTGCTCCTTGGAAACCCTATGGGGCCGTTCTCCTCTGTCCTGTAGGGTCGCTATGAGTCAGAATCGACTGGATGGCAATGGTTTTTGGTTTATCACTGTACTGCTCCATGTTCCTTTCTGTAGACTTTATGCTTGCACAGTGGCCCAACACGACCAGCAGCTACAAGATGTTAGAGTTTTGGAGCCCACTGCCATCTGGCTTGGTCTTTGTAGAGTGTGACCGCCTACTAAGTTCTCAATGAACCAGGAGTGCAAACCTGACACAAAGGAAACCAATCTCTGGAGCAGAGCTGAACCTGGCTGCACCTTATCACCTCTCCCAACTGAGTCATACAGTAATAGGCATTAAAGTGAATACTGTTTTACAACTTATTTTTCTAATACAGATATAGGAAAGCATCCTTCTCTGTACACTAGATCTCCCTTATTCATTTTAACGGCTGCATGCTATTCTCTAGTACGGCTCTTCCATAGTTTATTTAACCAGTCTCCTGTCGATGGACATTTAGGATATTTTCTTGGGGGAGGGGGGTTTTGTCACATAGTCCACATCCCTCAAAAAAAAAAAAAAGACTTCTGCTGTCATTTGAAATGTCTCTACTAGGCTTTGCCTCTGGACATGAAACAGGCACTGATTCGGGGGGAAAAAAATTCTGGGGCTCAGTGGCCGTATAACAGATAATTCTGAAAAGTTCAATTTAAATACTTCCTTCATAAAACTCACCATTTGTGTGGCGTTATCCAGCTCTGCTTTGAAAGATGCTGGCATATCAACAGTTAGTGCCTATCTAGCTCTTGGATAGAATGACCACTTGAATACATTTTGGCAATAGTTTTTGTATAAGCAGCTACCATCAGCTTTTTCTTGCCATTGCCTTCCCACTTACTGGATCAGATATGATGACGTTTTTGTCAGCTTGTTTGGTGGTATTAAAAGCTGATCCAAATGCTGATAATGTCTTGTTATGTTCAAGTTATATATTTTACACAGTAACAAATCCTCTGTTCAACTGCATGTATAAATAATATGAAACCAAGAAAAATGGAAAGATCATACACAAAATGGTACTTTTACCATTTGAGTTGTAAAGATTTCATAGTCTCAGCCTTTGAACTAATTCAACAATTACATTCCATGTGCATTCTTAAATTCTTTTCAAGATGTATTAACAGACAGTGGTACCATGCCTCTGTGTACTGTGTGCTCATTCATCTAGCATAATATGCTGCCACAGCTTTTCTGTATGTGCTTCTCATTAATGACCTAGTAACTTTCTTTAAATAACCTTATAGATACATTTGCAGTGTGATTTAAGTTTCCAGACATCTTTCCCCAGTAACATCAAGATGTTCAGTTTATTCTGAATCAGAAGGCCCCATTTTCATGGTGATAATGTTTTGTTTCCAAATGATGTAACCATGGAAGTCTTTTGTAAAAACTAAAAAATTTTAAAATGTCTACATTTTTCTGCCATAAAAATCAATAACTTTTCACTGTACTTTCTTCTTGTTTTTGAGTAACTCTGTGACAGGCATCCTACAAGATAGTAAATCCTCTGTTCAACTGTGCGTGTGTGCGTGTGTGTGAGTGTATATACACAGAAATACCCATGCTCTCACTGAGTGACTGTGACAGTTTTCAACATACTACTGTTATTTTGTATACTGTTACTGTTTACACTAACTGAAGAATCAAGCAGTGCTAATGAGCTATCTCATTTTGAGCCACATCAATTCAATCTCATTATATCTGTTATTTTTAAAAGCAATCCATTTTTAGGTTTTTTCCCCCCATACAAAAATTTATACATACGTTGTTATGTGACCCTAATTGCTCTCCCCATACTGTGACAGCACACTCCTCCTTTCCACCCCTGATTCCCCATGTTCATTCAACCAGCTCCTAACCCTCTCTGCCTTCCTATCATTTTTAGTTTTAAATGTGAATATTACACATCCCTGAAAAAAATATATAACCTTTTATAGATTGCCAGGTACCACCTAAAACTTCAAATAGACAGTAAAACTGTCTGTAATACTACGTTATAATGACAAGATACAGTAGCCCTTCACATGTGGTTGTGCAGTGGACAGTTAATGCTTCAGCACGGGCTTGCATCAAGCAGATGGGCCTGAGTCATGCTTGGCATGTAGTTCAGCTTGGTGTTTGTGCTCTGGCAGTGTACTTGTTTGTACAATTTTACATGAGCGACCAGGGTTCAGAGAGAGACCAATACTTTGCTACAACTTTACTAATCAATTACATAGTTGTAGGAAATTCAAATAGAGATAGCAAGAGAAGCATTAGTCTAAGGTTTGCTAAGAGGAAAGAGAGAGAAAGGGAATATTAATACATTTGATAGTCTCTAGGAGCCCTGGTGGTGCAGTGGTTAAGAGCTACAGTTGCTGACCAAAAGGTCAGCAGTTCAAATCCACTAGCCCCTCCTTGGAAACCCTATGGGGCAGTTGTACTCCATCCTATAGGGTCACTATGAGTTGGAATCGACCCGACGGCAGTGGGTTTGGTTTTTTGGTTAGTATATTTAATGGATCAGAGGATTCCCAAGCAGCAACGTAGTCTTTCTTTGTTAATGTGATATAAGATATAACTAACTGGTTACAGGATACCTTGTGTAAATTGTGGAAGATAAAAAGGCCATTTTCAGGAGTAGGGAAAGCCTGTCAGCTTGAACACTATCAGATTGCAGTGCCCACAGAATCTGGAGTAGAAACCTCACATAATTTTTAATCTTTTAACAGCTTTATGGAGGTATAATCGACATACAATGAAGTGCACATATTTAAAGTATACACTTTGATAAGTTTGATATAATGTACACACCCGTGAAACTACCACCAAAATCAAATGATGAAAAGATTTATCACCTCCAAAGTTTCCTAGTGACCTTTTGAATACACTTCCTGTCTTCCTTCTTTGACCCTCTCTGTCCCCAGGCTTCCACTGATCTGCTTTCTATCAGTGTAGGTTAATTTGAATTTTCTAAAATTTTATATAAATGGAATCATGCGATGTATACTCTATATAAATGAAAGTATACATACAGTACATACTCTTGTCTGGCTTTTTTCATCATCATAATTTGAGATTCATCCGTTTTGTATATATCAATAGTTTATTTCTTTTCATTGCATTGTATAGTTACACTACTTTTTTTAATCCTCCTGTTGATGGACATTTGATGGAGCGCTGGTGGCAGAGTGGTTAGGCTCGCTCTGGCTACTAACAAGTTTGAACCCACCAGCTGCTCTGCAGGAAAAAGAAGTGACAGTCTGCTTCTGTAAAGATTTACAGCCTTGGATACCCTATGGGGAAGTTCTGTTCTGTTCTATAGGGTTGGAACTGACTTGACAGTGATAGGTTTGGTTTTGGTTTGGGCGATGGGTGTTTGGGTTGTTTCAAGATTTTGGCTATTACAAATAATTCTGCTGTGAACGTTCACATATAAGTATGGACACGTGCTTTCATTTCTCTTGGGTAAATACCTAGGAGTATCATGGCTGGATCATATGAAAGAAGTATGTTTTAAGAAACTGCCAAATACTTTCCAAAGTGGTTATACAATTTTACACTGCCACCAGCAGTATATGAGAATTCCTTCTTCCACATCCTTGTAGGATCTTTCTTTATAATTTTAGCCATTCTAGTGGGTCTATGGAGCCCTGGTAGCACAGTGGTTAAGAGCTATGACAGGCTACAGCTGCTAACCAAAAGGTCACAGTTCGAGTCCATCAGCTGCTCTTTGGAAACCCTATGGGACAGTTCTACTCTGTGCTATAGGGTTGTTATGAGTCGGAATCAACTCGACGGCAATGGATTTGTGGTTTTTTTGTTTGTTTGTTTTTGTTTTTTAGTGGGTATATGAGGCCCTGGTGGCACAGTGGTTAAGCATTTGACTGCTAACCAATAGGTCGGCAGTTCGAATCCACTAGCTGCTCTTGGAAACCCTGTGGGGCAGTTCTGCTCTGTCCTATAGTGTTGCTATGAGCCGGAATTGAGTAAACAGCAGTGGGTTTTAGTGGGTATATAGGGAGTCCCTGGGCAGTGCAGGCGCTTAAGCACTCTACTGTTAACCGGAAGGTTGACAGTTCGAACCCACCCAGAGGCACCTCAGGAGACAGGCCTGGCAATCTGCTTCTAAAATGTCACATCCTTGAAAACCGTATGGAGCAGTTCTGCTGTGAACGCGTGAGGTCTCATGGGGTCGCCATGAGTTGAACTGATTCAGTGCCAACTAAACAACAATGGATATATAGTGGTATCTCATTGTGGTTTTAAGTTGCATTTTCCTAATAACTAATGATATTGAACAGCTTTTAATGTCCTTATTTGCCAACTGTGTAATAGCTTCTTTGATAAAATATCTGTTCAAATATTTTGCCCATATTTACATTGGGTTGCTTGCTTTCTTATTAAGTTCTGAAAGTTTTTTCAGAAACCATTTGTTTTTGTTTTGTTTGTTTGCCGGTATTGCAAAATCTAAGACCTGATTTTTTTTTTAATTGAACTTTTTATATTTTGAGATAATTGTAGATTCACATGTTGCTGTAGGAAATACTACAGAGAGATCTTGGGTACCTTTTAACCCAGTTCCCCCCAGTGTGATGTCTTGCAAAATTATAGTACATTATCACAACCAGGATATTGATGTTGATACAGTCAAGACACAGAACATTTTTATCACTCAACGATCCCTTGTATACATATTGCCGTTTTAGAGCTACACCCACTTCCCTTCCACCCTCACACTCCTTAACCCCTAGCAACCACTAATCTATTCTGTATTTCTATAGTTTGTTATTTCAAGAATGTTACATAAATGAAATCATATATGTAATGTAACCTCTAGAGGTTGACTTTCACTCAGCATAATTCTCTTGAGATCCCCCAAAGTTGTTGTGTGTATCAGTAGATCATTCGTTCTTTTTTATTCTGTTCAGCCGTATGGCTGTACCATTGTTTGTTTAACCACTGAAGGACATCTGGGTTACTTCCATTTTTGTCGGTTATAAATAAAGCTACAGTGAATATTCATGTACAGATTTTTGTGCGAACATGAATTTTTTGCTTCTTTAAGTAAATGCCCAAGAGTGCAGTTGCTGGGTTATATGGTAGTTGCATGTTTAGTTTTCTAAGAAATTTCCATACTCTCCAAAGTGGTTGTACCATTTTACATTCCATGGGCAGCACATACCTGATCTAGTTTCTCCATATCCTCGCCAGCATTTGGTGCTGTCGCTGTTTTATATTTTTGGCATTCTCATAGGTGTAGAGTAACATCTCATTGTGGTTTTAATTTCCATTTCCCTAATGGCTAATGATGTTGAACATCTTTTCATGTGCTTATTTGCCATCTGCATATGCTCTTCATTGAAGTATCTGTTCATATATTTTGCCCATTTTCTCCCTGGATTGTTTGGTTTTTACTGTTGACTTTTGAGAGTTCTTTATATAATCTAGTCCTTTCTTGAATATGTGGTTTACAAATATTTTCTCCCAGTCTGTAGCTTCTCTTTTCAACTTTTTAACAGTTTTTTGCATAGTAAACTTTTTTTGTTATGATGAGGTTTTATTTATCAATTTTTCCTTTTATGGACTGTGCTTTTGGTGTCAAGTTTAAGAACTCTTTGCCTAGCCTTAGATCCCAAAGATTTTCTCCTATTTTTTCTAAAAGTTCTACGTTTAAATTTGTGATCCATTTTTAACTGATTTTTGTATAAGTTACGAGTTCCAGATATAAGGTCCTTTTTTGCCTCTGTATATCCAGTATTGCATTTTTGTGAAAAATCAGTTGGGCATGTTTATGCAAGAAATATTCTGGGTTCTCTAGTCTATTCCATTAATCCATGTGTCTGTACCTGTGCCAGTACCCCAGCTATAGGTATATATTAGGTGTTAATATTGGGTAGGGAGTCCCTGATTTTTGTGCAAACAATTAATGCTCTCAGGTGTTAACCAAAAGGTTGGCAGTTCAAGTCCACCCAAAAGCTCCTTGGAAGAAAGGCCTGGTGATCTACTTCCAAAAAATCAGACACTGAAAACCCTATGTAGCACAGTTCTACTCTGACACACATGGAGTTGCCATGAGTCAGAATTGACTCGATGGCAACTGGTTATATTAGGAAGAGTGATTCCTCCCACTTTATTTTTTTTCCCCAAGATTGTTGTAACTGTTGTAGGTGCTATAGGCTTCCCATATAAATTTTAGAATTAGCTTGTCTGTGTCTCTAGAAAAAAGACCTACTGGGATTTCAGTATGAAAACACTAAACCTATATATCAATTTGGGGAGAAGTAGTATCTTTACTATGTTGAGTCTTCCAGTCTGTGAACTTTTTATGTTTTTCTCTTCAAGTATTTTTTTATTTCTTCATCAGCATTTTATAATTTTCAGCATGCAAACACTGTACACGTTTGTTAAGTTTATACCTGAGTATTTTTTCTTCTTTGGAGTAACTGTTGATGGCATTGTGTTTTTAATTTTATTTTCACATGTTCATTATTAGTATATAGAAATAATGATTAATTTTCATACATTGATTTTATATCCTGTGACCTTGGTAAACTCACTTCTTATTGCAGATTTTCTATGTAGACAGATGTGTCATCTTCAGATAAAGGTAGTTTTATTTCTTCCTTTCCAATCTGTATGCCTTATTTCTTCTTCTTCCCTTATTCAGTAGCTACAACTTCCAGTACTGTGTTGAATAAGAATAGTAAGAGTGAGCATCCTTGCCTTCTTCCACATATTATAGGGAAAGGATTTAGTATTTCATCATTAAGTATATTATTAGCTATTGGTGTTTTCTAGATGCTTTTGGGGTTGCCATGAGTTGGAATCAACGCGACAGCAACTAACAACAACAGTTATCAACCTAGTTTGCTGTGAGTTTTTGTCATGAATGGACATTGGATTTTGTCAGATACTTTTTCTGCGTTGGTTGATGTGATCATATGATTTTTCTTCTTTAGCCTGTTGATACGGTGGATTGCATTCATTGATTCTTGAATGTTAAACCTGCCTTGCATCCCTGGAATAAATCTCACTTGGTCAAAGTGTATAATTCTTTTTACACATTGCTAGATTTGATTGGTTAATTTTTTGGTGAGAATTTTTTAGGTCTAAGTTTATGGGAGATACTGGTCTATAGTTGTTTTGTTTTTTGGTACTGTCTTTGTCTGGTTTTGATGTCAAGGTGTACTGACCTCTTAAAATGTGCGAAAATGTTATTAATTCACCTTAAATATTTGGTAGAGTTCTTCCATGAGACCGTCTGGGCTTGGAGTTTTCTTTTCCAGGAACTTTTAAATTAAAAATTTAATTTCTTTAATGGCTGACGGATTTGGCTGTGTTTTGGAAATTTGTAGCTTTTAAGAAATTGGTCCACTTTTTGTTGTCAGATTTGTGAGTGTAAAGTTGTTCACAGTATTCCTTTGTTCTCCGTTTAGAGGCTGTTATTCTGCTGTTGGGTGGAATGTTCTATCTGTGTCAACTAGATCTGTGTATTCAACTTGTTCCCAAGAGGCAGAGAGGTGGGAGGGAAGATCAGCTTCCCGCTCGGCCCTGATAAAACCACAGGAGGAGGAGGGGTGTGATTTTTCCATTGGTGTTTGGTTGTAGTAGGGCAGATACTGCCAGAAAGGTTTTCTATTGTTAGACCACTATTTTCCTGGTACTGTTTCTGGGGGAAACAGGCTTCTCTTGGACCTTTTTTTTTTTTTTTTTTTTTTGGTCTGTTCCTGTTGGTGGTTCTGGATTAGGGCCTTCTGCAGCACATTGTTCAAGATATATGGAAGCCAATAAGGAGACTTAGGGAACTCACCAGCCTGTGGTTCCTCAAGTCTCAGAGTGTCATGGCAGCCCACACCTCATCTTCCACCTTTCAGAGATTTCCTATTCTTGTTTGTTGTGTTGTTACATTCAGGGTTTTTTAGGTGTAAGAAAGAGGGGTGCTGGGAGGAATAGCCTTGCCTCCATTTTGGCAGAACCAGAGGTCCCCATAGAATTCCACATGATTTTGACTTGTACGTGTGTGATAGAAGCAAACAAGGAGTATTAGATGAAGGTGTTAACTGGTCTAAAAATACGCTACTTTTGTAGGAAAGATTACTGAACATATATGTACGTAGTCAAATTCACAGCTTCCAAATAGAATATACTCTTCTTTCATGAGGTTTTTGACAAAAATAAATAAATGCAAAATCAAGTTCTGTGGCATGAAGGAATAGAGTCACGTCAGCAGTAACAAAATGACAGCACTTATATTTATCATCAAAGTGTCTGGCAGGAAATTCTGGGTCTAATGATATTTGAAGAACATAGATGTCAGCTTAAGTTTTTCAGATTCTTGAAGGACAGTATTAGAGCATTTTAAGTTTTTTGTTTTTTTCCTTTAAACAACCCTCTTTATTCACTGATGTTGCCTTCATTTTTAAAATTTAATTTTTAACCATTATTACACATGATTTTAAAAAATAAATAACTGCTACAAGGCTTGGTTCCTTGCCCATTCTTTTCCTATTCCTAATTCTTGTTGCCCAGTGATGTCACCTCATCAACTCTTTCATCTGTTTCTTCTGTTACTAACTTCATATAGCTCAGTAACAAACTTATACTCCTTTTTGTAATTTTCACTAAAAATTTGCAATTTAAATATGTTACCATTTTGAAACAGTGCAAGTAAAATGATCAGGAGTTGCTTTGAAATGTTATTTCTTGACAGAAAAGTTCTAATAGTGGATTGAATATAGCACATCCAAGGACTTTTAAACGAAACCGAATAATTTGTCCCAGGCCTGCCATTCCATGATAGGGCTTTAATTAGCACCCAGTGTGGTGCCTGTGCATGGCAAAGGATGAAATATAATTACCATCTGGTGCCGACCACAAACTGGGAATTTGTTTCATAGCATTTGTTTTGTGATGATGACATGCAGGCTCATTTCAAAGCATCCCACTTCAGAAGTTGCTTTAACGAGAAGTGCTTTTCTGACCTTTTTTCCTCCTTCCATTTTTCCTAAGGTTGAAAGACACTTGATTAAATTTTTATGTGGTTTAAAAAGCTTAGCTTATTAAAGTTTAATAAGAAGGTGGCAGCAACTCAACTGGTTGAAATATTTGACTATTTTAAGAAAAGCCAGAACTATTAGCAGAGAAGAAACTGAGTTTTAGAAGAGACTCCCATTTTCTCCCACAAATTGTCATCATAAAGCAGTTCTTTCTACAGAATATGCTACCAAGGAGAGCACACACTGTATATAACTTTGTAAGTATAGTGTAATATGTTCACAATTGAGAGCATTTCACCCATGAAATAAGGAAGATGTCTTTGGTTTACTGCTAAGGCTGTCTGTGGTGTGACTTCCCTGAAAAACTATTAGAATGCATTTCAGTGCAATTTTTATGTGTAAATAGCTCAGATGATGACTGATGGTAAACTTAAATGAGCATAACTGCCCCATAGGGTTTCAGAGGAGCAGCTGGTGGATTCAAACTGCCGACCTTTTGGTTAGCAGCTGAGCTCTTAACTACTGTGCCACCAGGGCTCCAACTTACATGTCACCTTCTTATAAGTCTGATAGTTATTTCACACAAGAAGATAAATGTTTGGTGTATTTATATTAAAAGGGTGACTAAGGTTTTTCTGAGAAATGTAAATTTTTTAACAATGACATGGTTAATATTGCATATTTAATTACAAAGTAGTCAAATTTGATTCCCAAAACAGAGTAACAAAATGTTGTTTACTGTTGAGGAATAGGGCAGATATGAAAAATTCCATAGCCTAATGGGTTCCTGAATTTACAGGGTCGTCTTATCAAAATTCCCTGTAAAAATGCATACAATTTCTAGGTCTATAAAACTTGCAAAAGCCCCTTGCCACAACCTGTGTATACAATACTCTTAAACTTTATAAATGTCTCAAAGTTGCTGAAATGAAATATGCTTTTATTGCTCTTTTTTATTTTGGAAGGTCATTGAGTAGCATGTCAGAGTGTGGAAGAACATTGAATGTTTCTGTCTTAGAGGAAGGCTAATAATTTGAGTGTATACAGTTAATCTTTGAAAGGTAGGCGGTTCAAAGATTTTTCCTTACAGTTTTTTAAAAAATGCATATTGTATATACTGCCAAATTTTTTCCTCTAGGAAGATTTTATGACCAAAAGAGGCACACTTCTTTTGGTATTGTTGAGTGGTAGAATGAATGTTGCTTATTGTGTTTATTAGGAAGTAACAATTCCAGAAGAACTAGAAAAGAAGAATAGGTGTTTGAGCTGTGAATGTATTATTTTAGCAGTTTTTAATATATCGCAAATACTCTGATATCTTCTTTTTCATGTCCTGCTGTCTTGACCAATTTATATAAATGAGTACCACTTTCTATACACGAAGACTGTATGCCTTCTAAACATTATACATGAAGAGCTTGAGAATTTTTTTTAGCACAAAATATGCTCTTGAGGTCAGAGTTTCTAAAACATTTCTGCATACTTGGGGTTTAGCAGGCGGTCTGGGTGTCACACTGATTCAATAAAGGTTGAAATGAATTAAAGAATGAGCTTACAATCTATTTGGAAAGCAGACAGCTGTGAAGCTAATCAGACTACTGTATGGTTTGAGTTATTCTTTTTGGGCAGGATGCTTTTACCCTAGGGCAGTCAGGGACACTTCACAGAAGAGGTAGTGACATTTGAGCTAAATTTTAAAGGCTAAGTAAGACTTCATCAGACAGAGTTGAGGAGGAAAGTCAAGCAAAGGGATCATTTTCCACAGAGCCATGGAGAGAGAGAGGAGAGCTTAGTGGCTGGAACATCAGGAAAAGGGGGGAAGATACTGGGGACCGTGAACTGATACTGGAAGCGTAAACTGACACTAGAATTTAGAAGGGCTTCAGTCATATACTGAGAAGTTTAGACTTTATTTTCTAAGCAGTAAGGAGTCACCAATGTTTTTTAGCAGTGGAGTCATACGAGAATTTTTTAGAATGGAAGAGGCTGAGAGGAAAGGAGGTATATTGAAGAGGAAAATATTAAAGAATAAAGAAAGATAATAAAGTTGTGTAGAGCTGGAGGAGGGGAATCAGGGACACAAACAGATGATTAACTTTGGAAAAGAGTTAGGGGCACTTCTTTTGAGACAAAAAGAAAAAAGTTGGTAGTGATGAGTGAATGAAAGAGGATGCAGACTGCAAGGACAGTTTCAATCAGAGAAAAATTACATTTCCAGCACCTGGATTTCACCAGTGTTTAAAAGAAGAAAACCCTAGCGTATGCTGGTATATACTTGAATCTATTTTGTAGGAGAATTCTGTTTACCGAAAGTGAGAAATCTGAGATGAGTTTCATTAAAGTGATCCTCAGTATACTATGAACCATGTGGCAAGTGGTCATTGAATTGCTCTTGAACAAATTTTTCCTGTTAGATTAAGCAGTGCAGATTGTTTTAAATCATTGTCTACCAATTTAAAACATTTTCACACTTTGAATCCAAATATGGAACAGTCTTGAAATTAGTATTATGGTAACTTTGACCAAGTGAAATAAGATAACCTGAGAGTATCTCTAAATATTTTATAATAATGTCTTAGCTTCCATAAGATAAATACCACAAGTGGGTGGCTAAAGATCAGAAATTTATTTTCTTACAGTTTTGGAGGCTAAAAGTTCAAATTAGGGTTGCAGCTGTGTCAGCTCCTTCTGTGAGCCTGTCTCCTAGTTTCTGGGGTCAGCCCATGATCCTTGATGTTCCTTTGCTCTTATAGACAATCCTCACATGTCATCTGTGTTTCTCTTTGTGTGTGACTGCATCTGTTTTGCTCCTTTTATAACTCAGAAATGATTACGTTTAGGTTCCACCTTATGCTGGTATGACCTCAACTGATTGATCATGTTATGTTAGGTAACATTATATAAGGTGATTACATGGAGTACATGGGTGGTATAAACAGTTAACATCCTTGGCAGAAAGTCTTGGTGATCTACTTCTGAAAAATCAGACATTGAAAACCCTATAGAGCACAGTTCAACTCTGAGACATGAGGTTGCCATGAGTCAAAGTGGACTTGACAGCAGCTGACAAAGGTAATTACATTACATTAGATTACATTATGGAAGTAATCTGGTCTACTCAAGGCCAACTGATTAAATCACATATAACACTTGATGTTCCTTTGAATAGGGCACAGTAAGAATTACAGAGAATATGTGTGCTAAAGGAACATCAAGAAAGTTAAAATGTTTATCAAGAATACAAGCTATGTAAGCATTCTTGATAAACATTTTAACTATCTTTTTTCAGCATTAATCATTAGAACAGTTTGCATAAAAGATAGAGAAATGAAACTAGCAGTTTTTTGCAACCATCTAAAACTGGCTCTCTCGCTTACCTTTCAACATTCATTTCCTTGGGCCCCTTCCCCCTTGCTTCTGCTTGTCACAAGACGGAATGCTCTGTTTCGTTGTCTCAGGCCTGACTCAGATGCCTCCATTTTATGAGCATTCACTAACTCATTCCCCCCTTTTGATCAAGCCTCCAATATGGGGTGCTGCTCACTTATAATTGCCCACAAAGGAGTATCCTTTCTTCTGCAGGGGCTTTCCTCATGTAGGAGTAGCAGTTAGGTGGCAGTTTGTCTTTGCAAACCTTTAAGACCCCAGGCACTACTAAGTAAAAGGGTAGCTGAGTACCATTTAGTTATTAGGGCACTTCATTGCTGATTTTCTATAAAGGCTCACCTTCACCTTGCCATGTTAATAGGCTTCGTCTTCAGGGTGAGCTGGTTAATCAAGGTAAAGGTAGCAGACGTAGGTCACATGTGGGGAACAACTTAAATTAGGCCAGGACAGTGGAAACTTAAACATTCTATCTTGGGAGGGCAGAAAGGGGCTTAGGGACTATCTCTCGTATTTTCTTAACTATACATAATTCTTTGCATAGCATGGGATTTAGTAGTTTGGCCATAGGCATTAGACACACATTTCATAATACACTGGATTAATTAATCAAGAAAATTGAAACTGTAACAAAGTATAGTCAGAACGTTAGGCATTCAACATCAAGGAGTGAAATTATTCTCTTGAAAAAATAGTTTCATCTATATATGTGATTGTTTTCATAGACTTAGAATTAATCTGATCAAAAGCATTAGAAAAGCATTTCATACCACATTTAATTAATCCAGTGATTACTATGACAGCTATGAGTAACATCAAGATAGTAATGGCGGTTCTAATCCAGGAACCAAGACCATTGGGTAAGCAGCTAAAAATGTCAAGAAAAGGGGGATCAGGCTTGGAAGGAATAGTAGCCATGTAGCTTTCTGTCAGATTTTCTCAACATCTTGTTCTACTTTGTGGTGTTTATCCAGTAGCAGCAAGAGGTATTAGCAATGGCACATATTCCTCCTTATTGTGCTTAAAGGAAATCAAGAGCTATTCTTGTGTCTAACACTACTTTAGTTAAGCTTTGTAAAGACTTTTTTCAGCTGTCATACCACCAGCAGTATCATTTGCAAGCTGTTCCATAGTGGTCGATAAGTTACAGATAGCTTTCTCTAATTGAGGAATACCATGGACTCGTATAAGGGCTCTGAGGAATGCCCATCCATCTCCAAGTCTTTTGACTAGGGAATTTAATTCTCTTTTTGGTTTTCTGTGAAGCAATATAAATATTAAATATATGAATAAATATTTAATGGGATCCCAGGGTACTCAAGATACATTGGCCCCACATGTTCCATCCATTCAAACATAGTAGAGCCCAGGTATAGGAATCAGCAAGATGTTTGCTCAAATAGGGTGATCCTCCACATAAAAACACATATCCACATGGGTGCATAACATCACTGCTTCAGTTTGTTGGGAAAGGGAGTAGTTTGGTTAGCTCGCTCAAGCTATTCTTCAGTGAGTGAATCACTGCAAATGGGTAAGCCTCCAAAATTCATGTGTTCCTTGAGTTTAGAGCAGACTGAGAAAGCTTGATCACTGGCAAGGCTGTTGTCTGTTAATGCAGAATAATGCCAGGCATTGCCAATGAAAGGAGTGCATTTTTCAGGGGGGCTGGAACATTCATCAGGGTACACCCAAACAGGTTAGATTAAGGCAGGGTACAAGGGGATAGATCAGGAGCTCAGGAGGATGCCAGAATTTGGCACGTATGACTTGTTTAAATGGTCTTTCAAAATCTATAGTAAAGTTGGATAAAAATTTGTAATTTAGTAGTGGCAGAGCCAGGGGATCAGAATAGTCTAGTGCACATTGAGGAGAGTAATGACATATCCAACAGTCAGTTAAATCACTTGCATTGACCACAGATTGAGCTAGCTCAACAAAAATACCTTCTTTCCAACTCTTAGCAGGAGGTAGTGAAAATATCAAGAGAATACTTGAGAAAAGCTTCAAAATGAAGAAAAACTAATTAATTCTTCAACCTAGTAGTTAAAGTTTTGTTATCTTAACAGCGAGAAACCCAATTCTTTGTTATTTGACATTAAAGCTTTTTAAAAAATTATCATAAATAGCCCATCAAACTTTCAGCTGCAGCAGATAAGAATGTCAGCTATATCAAATCCCCTTTTAATAAACCATGTAAACTTCTTGTCCTTGTTACATATCTCATATAGTATAACCCTTTAAGTTACAAAGATGAACACATTATCAGACCTAATTTTATATACATATATCTCCTTTAATGAATATCTGTGAACTCAATATCACTCAGTTACCTAAAAATCTTGGAAATTAACTTAACCTATATACTGCAAAACATAATTATTGTTAAAGTTCATCTAAATAGACTATATTTCTGTTTAAATTTTCTTTTGTCTTAAGGTTTTCGTTTGGTTGAGAGGGGTTGTTTCAGAATCTTTTCTGGAGTGGTGTGGGTTTCAGATGTTCATTATTAACAAAAAATCAGTTGATGTTAGTTCACTTACATATGTTTAAGTTGACCTAAGTATTTTGAAAGACAAGAGATAACTAAATTCTTTTCCTTCTAATTTTTATTGTTTTCTTGGTAAGCAGTTTAGCCCTTTCCCATGTTCCGATTTCTTCTGTTTCAGCTAATTATCAGTGTTTTAAAAGTCTTTCTAAAGTTAATTCATGAAAATTAGAATCGTCAGTAAACAAATTTGGGAAATCTCTTACCTTCCTCATCATAAGGGCAAGAGTAAATCTGAGAAGCAGCTTGTTTAGATGCTTTGTCTGCAAGGTTGTTTCCCTTAATTTCCTCAGTGTTAATTATTTCTGTAAGTCAGAAGATCTGGCAAAGTTGGCAGAGCCCTCAGTCATTTGTGGAGCCATTCCTCCACCATTGCAAGTGCAAGCAGCATGAGTTAAACCTGATTGCGTGGTAACATGGCGGCAGTCCCTTTCATTTTAGTTTTCAGCTGCACCTGTGTTGCTATTCGGTTATCTTGGCAGGGACAGTTATCAGCACATTCTAGAGGGAGCCTATAAGGTCTCTTCAAGGCAGCTCAAAACAAGCCTATCTTGAAGGGTTTTTTCACTTTGTTTCTCTTAGTTGGTGCTGGGTGTTCTCAGGGCCATGGAGTCAGAAAGCAGTTATATGGGAGTCTAAATTTTCCCATTCCTGTGAACTTTCCATTTCTTGTTTCTTTAGGGCTCGAATTAGTTCTTTCATTCTCAAATTAGAGGGACCTCACTCTGTCTAATTATCATATGGACTGTTGTTGTTAGGTGCCGTCAAGTCTGTTCTAGCTCATAGCGACCCTGTGCAGAACAGAACGAAACACTACCCAGTCCTGCATCGTCCTCACGGTTGTCATTATGCTTGAGACCATTGTTGCAGCCACTGTGTCAATCCATCTTGTTGAGGGTCTTCCTCTTTTTTGCTGACCCTCTACTTTACCAAGCATTATATCCTTCTCCAGGGACTGATCCCTCCAAATAACACATCCAAAGTACGTGAGGTGAAGTCTTGCCTTCCTCGCTTCTCAGGAGAATTCTGGCTGTGTTTCTTCCAAACAGATTGGTTTGTTTGTCTGGAAGCCATGGTGTATTCAATATTCTTTGCCAACACTATAATTCAAATGCATCAATTCTGTTGGTCTTCCTTATTCATTGTCCGGCTTTCGCATGTATACGAGACAATTGAAAACACCATGGCTTGGGTCAGGCACACCTAAGTTGTCAACGTGACATCTTTGCTTTTTAAAGAGGTCTTTTGCAGCAGATTTGCCCAGTGCAATACATCTTCTGATTTCTTGACTGCTGCTTCCATGGGCATTGATTGTAGATCCAAGTAAAATGAAATCCTTGACAACTTCAGTCTTTTCTCCCTTTATCATGATATTGCTTAATTATTGGTTCCGTTGTGAAGATTTTTGTTTTCTTTATGTTGAGGTGCAATCCATACTGAAGGCTGTAGTCTTTGGTCTTCATCAGTAAGTGCTTCAAGTCCTCTTTGCTTTCAGCAAGCAAGGTTGTGTCATCTGCATATCACAGGTTGTTTATGAGTCTTCCACCAATCCTGATGCCGCCGTCTTCTTCATATAGTCCAGCTTCTCTGATTATTTGCTTAGCATACAGATGTGTAAGTGTGGTGAAAGGATACAACTCTGACGCACACCTTTCTTGACTTTAAACCATGCAGTATCCCCTTGTTCTGTTTGAATGACTCCCTCTTGATCTATGTACAGGTTCCTCATGAGCACAATTAAGTGTTCTGGAATTCCCGTTCTTCACAATGTTATCCATAATTTGTTATGATCCACACAGTTGAATGCCTTTGCATAGTCAGTTAAACACAGATAAACATCTTTCTGGTATTCTCTGTTTTCCAGTATGATCCATCTGACATCAACAGTGATATCCCTTGTTCACGTCCTGTTCTGAATGCAGCTTGAATTTCTGGCAATTCCCTGGTGATGTACTGCTGCAGTGCTTTTGAGTGATCTTCAGCAAAATTTTACTTGTGTGTGATGTTAATATTGTTTGATAATTTCCACGTTCTGTTGGATCACCTTTCTTTGGAATGGGTACAAATATGGATCTCTTCCAGTCGGTTGGCCGGGTAGCTGTCTTCCAAGTTTCTTGGCATAGACAAATTAGCACCTCCGGCACTGCATTCATCTGGTTGATACAAATCAGGGAGTCCAGTTTAGTAAGCCTCAACAAGGATTTTAAATTTTTTAGCAGATTTATAGGAGTCCTCATGTAGTTTTGGAAAATCTTTTACAATACTACACAGTTTGGACCACGTCCAAGGAATGAAAAGTGATGCGAGTGGTATCTTCATCCGTACTAGGGCAGATTTTAAAAGGCGTTTCAGGCAGAGCTTTCTAGCTGGTTTCTTTGGAAAGAATGTTCAGAGTATTATCAGAGGAGTAGGAGGGCAGAGAAGCATACAAAGGAGTAGCAGCCAGCACTAAACAGACAGGGTAGGAGCTGAAATCTGACCTTGCAGTTCTTTATTCTGTTTGGTTAATTTGGAAATAGTATCCTGCAGGGAACTGAGCCTTGATGGCGCAGTGGTTAAAAGCTGAGAATGCTAACCAAGGTCGGCAGTTCGAATCCACCAGCCAGTCCTTGGAACCCAATGGGACAGTTCTACTCTGTCGTATAGGGTCACTATGAGTTGGAATCTACTCGAGGGCAACAGGTTTGGTTTTTTTTTTGGGGGGGGGGGACGGGGATATCCTTCAGAAAGCAGTCCTACTGCCCTGATGTTTCTTAGAGGCCTCTAGGTATCAAATTAGGCATCACACTGAGGTTGCTTAATTTGAGAGACTTTATTTTCCAATTTACAGTGCAGTAAAACCAATAGTTCAGAAGAACTCCAGAGTGGCCACTGATTTTTCAAACTATCTTTAGTAAAATTATGCCAGCAGGATAAATATGCACAGGTCAGAAGACCAAAGTGCTTATTCATATTGTGAGCAGGGGTCCCTGAGTTTCTCTTAGACTTGGCATTCCCCATACTATTTTCTGACAGAACTAATGTGCATGCAATATAATCCAAACTTGATTGTTACTTTTGGTTTCTCAGAGTCAGATACCTAAAAGAGATTGCCACGGGGTTTGGACAGTCTGTTTTGTTTATACTGATGTCTGCCTCGTTGCAGGGAAGTTGTCTGGAGACTGGAGGGCAGCCTAATGCTTCTGGCTCTTTCCCTTAACTGGTTTATCCTGTCACAGGAGACTTTCAGTTGGTAGTCGAGTACCCTAGGGCTTTTATTTGCTTGAACCTGTGCCTTCATTTTTGTGGCTTATAGATTCTGAGATTCCTAGGCAGTGATCAAGTCACAGAACTGAACTGATGTCTCGGCCAGAGTATCCAAATTGACATTGAACAAACAGAGACAGACAAACATACAGATTACAGGTCCCCAAATAAAACCTAGGAGAGCATCAGCACAAGAAAGCGAAACTCAAATCTGGCAAGTTATTTACCCGCCACGACTCCCAGGAGTTCACAAAGACGATGAGCCAAAATGGCTGTTGCTGGTACCAGAGCTCAGGTCTTCGATTTCCTCTGGGGTTGACGCTGGCAATGCCCACCCCCCCCCCAACCTTCAAATCCCACTTCTGACACCAGAAATGTTGTAAGATTGAATAAAACTTTCACTCTGTTAAAAGTGAAAGCAAAGAGATTTATTCAGGGAATAGAAACAGCCAGACTTGGGAACACAGTGCAATGTGGGATTACAAAGTGTTCCAACTTAGTGGAAAAAGGGTCTTTCGTATGATAAGATAGAGAAGGCATATGTGATTCAAGCCACAAGGTGGGCGCGTGATCTCGGTCTTAACATCAGTAATCTTATTTGAAACATAAATTCTTCCTGGAACAAGTTACACAGGCATTCTTGATAAACATTTTGACTATCTTTTTTCAGTAGTAATCATTAGAACAGTTTGCATAAGAGATAAATAAAGCAAGCAGTTTTTTGCAGTCATCTGAAACTAGCTCTCTTGCTTATCTTCTAGGATTCATTTCCTTGGGCCGCTTCCCCCTTTCTTCTGCTTGTCACAAGACAGAATGCAGTGTTCCATTGTCTTAGCCTGACTGAAATGCCTCCATTTTATGAGAGTCCACTAACTCAGTTGCATACCTTACTATGAGAAAGAATTGTATGGGGACACTTTCTAAAACTGTGAATTCCCAAAGACTCCCCAACTCCAGTCTGATTCAGGAAGTCTGGATAGGGTCTATTTGCCAGCCTTTCTGTTAGCAGCTGAGTGTGGTAACTGTTTATACCACCCAGGGACTCCAAGTTATTTTATCTATCTGTGCCTCAGTCTCTTCCTGTAAAACTGGGATAATACAGTTCCTCTCTCATAAGATGATTGTGAGGATTAAATTAGTACATATGAAGGGCTTAGAACAGTACCTGGCACCTGGTATGTACTGAATAAATCTTTGTTACTATAATTATTATAATTAAACATCTCAGGTGAATTAATGCACTTGCCCCATGGACCACACCTTGACTTAATGGCATGGTGTTCAGGTCATGGTAAGAGACATTAGTAAAATGTGATCTTTATGAAAAGAATTTGAACTTCATCTTAAATATTTGAGAGTCAGCAGGACACAACTAATACTAAAACCAAGAGAAAACAAACTTTTCGACCAATTAAAGTAAGAGACCAAAATCATAGCTGAAGTATACCCATCACGAAGTGGTGAGAATGTTGAAGGAGGAATTTAAAAATCCAAAGAAAAATATTACAGTGAAGGTGTTTGACATTAATATCAAACACAGAGAAAAGATGTTTTTTCTCCTGTCATAGGTTTTCTAAGTTCAGAAGTGAAAGGGGTGATACATTCAAATATTTGTGGGAGATCTCTGAACCCTACATGAATTCATTCAGCATGCTGAAAACTGAACTCCTCTTCACCAACACCTGCCCCCTCCATTTTTTGGTATTCCCCAGTCTAAGGTGATTGCCCCCCACCCCCACGTTTATACCTCCTAGAAATTAGGACAGCCAGCTTGACTCCTCCTCTTCACTCATCCGCTACAGTAGCCAGTCACTGCATTTTACCTCCTGCATCTTTCTTGACTTTGTTCCCTCTTATCTTTCCCTGCCACTGCTTGCCTAGTTCAGGTCTTGTTTATCTCTCTGGAGATCTAGACCCTAACTGGTCTTGCTGCCTCCAGTCTCCTGTGTCACTTGCATTCTTCTCAGGATGCCAGATCTGAATTCACCAAAACTCAAATCTGATTGTGGAACTTCTGTTTAAAACTCTTCAGTGGAATTCTGGTCTGGATAGGATGGAGGGTGTAAGTCTGTCTTTTTTTTTTTTTTTTTTAAAATCTCCCCATATTCCTTAAAAAAATAAAAAAATACAGAGAGCATCTAGGATAGCAAGAAAGAAAACTGACAGGCAGCATCTTCAGTGATACTAGGTAACAGAATGTCTCCAAGAACTCCAGAAAAGGAGTGGGTCAGGCCAGGCTACCAGCAGCAGCAAAACCTTCACTGTAGTTCCAAGAAATGTATCTAAGGGAAGAAAAGGAATAATTCTGATGATCCTGAAAACCAGGAAACTAGAAACTGAACAAATGTATACCTTCAAAGCAGAGGAAGGTTTCACCGTGAGGGGAAACATCAGCAGATAGATGAGAAGAACTGATGACAGTGAGTGATGACACCAGACTCTTACAATTTGTAAACAAGTGAAGAAAAGGTTGTGGAGACCTACTAAGGGGCTTCAGGAAGAGCAGAGGATTCTGGGTCGGCCTGACCCCTTGAGGCGGTCAGTAACATACACATAGACCCACCCACACCCACACACACACCCACCCACCCACACACACACACACACATTCAGCCTGAAAGCCAGCATCTTACTTAATGAATAAATATATAGACATTTCCATTAAAATCAGAACAAAACAAATCGTCCAGGAGGTATTGGTCCATGCAGCTAGATAAGAGAAAACATTAAAAGGCATAAAAATTGAGAAAGCATCTCTATTTTTAGGTGACATGATTGTCTATCTGAAAAACCCAAAAGAATCAGTAGAACAACTGCTATAAACAGGAAAAATATTTTGTAGAGGAGCAGGATATAAAATTGACATACATAAATAATCAGAAGATACAGTGGAAGGGGAGGCATCATTTACAGCTGGATGGATGGATGCACAGATAGGCAGATAAGTAGGTAGATAAATTTAGGTATGAATTTAATAAAAACTAAAACCTATATGAGGAAAACTATGAAACCCTTCTGAAAGACAAAAGAATATACTTAAATAAGTGGAAAAGACACACCATATTCCTGTTGAATGGGAACATTAGTTCTAATAAAGATGTCAGTTCTCCCTAAGTTAATTCATAAGTTTAACTTGATCCCAATAAAAATACCTTCAGTGAGCACCCATCTAAGATACTCCACTGGTCTTACCCCTTCGGGAGCAAGGGAGAATGAAGAAAACAAGATACAAGGGAAAGATTAGTCCAAAGGACTAATGGACCACAACTACCACAGCCTCCACCAGACTGAGTCCAGTACAACTAGATGGTTCCTGGCTACTACCACTAACTGCTCTGACAGGGATCACAACAGAGGGTCCTGGACAGAGCTGGAGAAAAATGTAGAACAAAATTCTAACTCACAAAAAAAGGCCAGACTTACTGGTCTAAAAGAGACTGGAGAAACCCTGAGAATATGGCCCCCAGACACCCTTTTAGCTCAGTAATGAAGTCACTCCCAAGGTTCACCCTTCAGCCAGAGATTAGACAGGCCCATAAAACAAAACGAGACTAATGGGGCACAACAGGAGGGGACAGGGAAGCTGGTAATAGGGAACCCAAGGTCTAGAAGGGAGAGTGTTGACATGTCGTGGGATTGTTGACCAATGTCATAAAAGAGTATGTGTACCAACTGTTTAATGAGAAACTATTTGTTCTGTAAACCTTCATCTAAAGTACAATAAAAAAAAATCAGTGGCTTAAAAAAAAACCTTCAGATATTTTTCTAGGGCTAGACAAGGTAATTATAAAATTCATATGAAAGATTAAGCAAGAGTAGCTGGTGGCGGGGGGGAGGAGGAGCTATGAGGGATGGTCAGCGGCACCACACAATAATGTATGATAAGTCTTCTGTATTAAAGAATGTGGTATTAGCCCATGAATAAATAGACCAATAGAACAAAATAGAAAATCCAAAAATAGAGACAATGCATATGGAAATTTAGTACAGTATATGATAAAAAGTGTCATTTCAAATCAGTAGGGAAAAGTGGACTTTTTAATAAATAGTTGCGGACAACTGGAATCCCATGTGGAAAAAGACAAAATTAGATGTACTCCTAACAATGTATGCCAGGATAAATTCCAAATGAGTTAGAGATTTAAATATCAACAGTAAAACTGCAAATAATAGAAGAAAATATGGAATAAGTTTTCACTTAGACTAGCTAGGAAAACTATGAATTATATCTCAAAGTTCAGTAGCAATAAGAAAACGATGGATAAATTTGACTGCGTCAAAAAGATTTTAAAGGAAATAAAGCCATAAGAAAAATCAAAGGATAAATAAACACCAAACTGGTAAGAGGTACTTAGAACTTACGTTACAGATAAAGGGCTAATGTCCCTGATACGTAAAGAAGACTGAAAACCTGAGAGGGAAATAGGGGAGAGAGGGGATGAAGACAGTTGACTAAAAACAAATGCAAATGGTCCTTAAAATGTTAAAAGATGCTCAACCTCACACATAAGTTAAATGTGAATTAAAACCACACCGGTTTTTATCAGTTTTTTGGCGGGGGGATATTGCTTTTTATCAGTCAGTTTGGAATAAAAAAAAATGACAACTTACTGTCTTGTCAGGGTTGCAGGAAAACAGGCTTTCTAATACACTGAAGATAGAAATGCAGAATGATACAATTCCAGTGGGAAGGAAGCATGAATTTGTAGTATCTAGCAAAACTGCATATGTGATTTGTCTTAGCAACCTTAGTTCTAGGAATCTATTCTGAAGATAAATTTACAAAAATGAAAAATGACAGATATTTATTGTGATATTATTTATAATAGCAAATGAATTGAAATACCCAAATACTCATCAGTAGGGCAGGCTGGTGGAATAAACTACTACTGCACACAATGAAGTACACTGATGTAGTGGAGAAGTATGCAGCTGCAAAAAAGGGGGTTCTAAAGATGTCTGCTGCTATGGAGTGATCTCTAAGGTATGTTGTTAAGGGGGAAAAAAGCAAGGTGCAGAACACTGTTCATGTACTGGTTTGTTGTAATAAAGAGAGGAACTATGAAAATACATATATATGCTTTTATTTTCTGAAGGAAACAGCCTAAATGTAAGGCAAAATCAGCATGAAGGGTTGCTTTTAGGGGAAAGGGGATAGTGCAGAGGAGATAGAGATGAAAGTGAGACTTCCCTGTACCTCATTTTATAGTTTTGACTTTGAAATCATGTAAATGTTTTACATAATTTTTAAAAATGATTAGAGTTGAAGAGTAAATGGAAACAAGTGAACCTAAATATATTTCAAGCTGGTTGGTAGCATAAACACACAGAGAAAGGACTTTTTTGATAGTACATTTCTATTGGGATATATTCTAAGGGTAAAAAAAATTCTAAACTACATTTAATAATCTTATTATTAATATTATATAAAGTAACGTTATTTTGAAACTATTTTACGTATATGTAGGATAAAGCAAATAAGTAATTATACTAATGATATTTGGGACCAAGATTTTCAGAGTAACAGAAAAAGATTAAAATCAAAGAAATTAAGTAATAACCCTATCATCTTATTTTTGAATTGGAAATAATCAGTATGAACGCATAGTTTCTTTTTCTAAAAAACACAGAGCCCCTCTGTCCATGACAGTGACAACCCAATAACAGTGAACAACCCTGTTTATAGAAGAATTTCAAGTAATAAATGCAGAAGAAGTGACAGAACTAGAAAATTACCATTTTACTTCCTTGATAAAATAATGACTGTCTGCCCTACTTCATCTCACCCCAGACTACTATAAGGTTGTCTTTAAATGTCATTTCCCACTAAAAGAAACTAGGGCTCCTTGGAGAAACTTATTTCAGGTCTAGGGCAGAAAGTATATAAGATGAGCATTATGCCCAAAACCAAGGAAACTATTGAAGACAACTGAGGTGATACCAAAAGGACAAAGATGCCATCTTGAAGGAACTCTCCATATCCACAAGTGAGACAGAGTCCAAGGAAAAAATACTGCAATGGATTGAAACCGGTATTTTGAAAAGACTGACTTATTCTGAAAATCAATAAAAGAAAATAATTATTCATCCTGCTTTTTCTATATGAATCACATTGCAGAGTAACCAAATAGTTGATGAGGGGAAAGTTCTTTATAGAAGAATTCCTACTGATAAATGAATGCAGAATTAGAAAGTCATCATTTTGTAGCCCTTAATAAAATGATGGATCTAGGCAGTGATCATCAGTGGATGCTAAAATCAGGTGAAAGATTAATGGGGAGCTTTATAATAGATGGATCAGGCTGACAAAACCTGAACCCTTTAATCATGCTTAATATCACTACAAGAAACCCACTTTAAATATAATTAGGTTAAAGGGATGAAAAATATGTATCATACTAACACAAATTTAAAAAGTTGAAATGGCTGTAATATCAGACAGTAGGTTTCAGAGTAGAGATATTACCAGGGATAAAAGTCATTTCTTAATAAAAGGGTTAATTCATCAAAAGAACATTACAATCCCAAATGTTTATGCACCTAATAAAAAAGCTTCAGAATGTGTGAAGTGAAAACAGATAGCACTGCAATGAGAAAGACAAACCTACAATTATGATCAGAGATTTCAATTCCATTCAATAATTGAAAAAAAATAAGTAGGAAAAAAAAAATCAGTAAAGATAGAAAAGGCTTGAACAACACGATCAAGTAACTTTACCTGATTGGCATTTATAGAATACTTCCTCCAACAAAAGCAGAATGCACATTCTTTTCAAGTGCATTCTGGGCTATATATAAACCAAGTCTCAATAAATTTAAAAGGATTTAAGTTATGTAAAGCATGTTCTCTGACCACTTGTAATTAAATTAGAAATCAATAATAAAAAGACTTCTGGAAACTCCCCAAATATTTAGAAACTAAATGATACACTTCTAAACAACCCATGGAATAAAGAAGAAATCAGTAGGAAATTAGAATGTTGTTTGGACTGAGTGAAAATGAAAATACAGAATATCTATTTTAGGGGATGCCACTATACAGGAGTATTATACAGGAAGAGGTTTATAGCACAAAATGCCTATATTAGAGAAGATAAAAAGTTCTCAAATTAATACTCTCAGTTTATACCTTAAGAAACTAGAAAAACAACAAGTTAAACCCCAAAATGAGCAGAAGAAAGGAAATAATGAACAGAGCAACAATCGGTGAAAATAGAAAACAGGAAAACAATAGAGAAAATAAATGACTTTGAGAGCTTATTCTTTGAGAAAAAATAAAACTACCACATTTATCAGGAAAAAGAAGGCACAAATTTAGCAATATCAGAATTGAGAAGTGACATCACTGCATATTCTACAGATATTATAAGGACAATAAAGGAATATTATGAACAAGTTAATGTTAATAATTGAACAACTTAGATGAAATGGACAGATTCCATAAGTGATACTGTTAACCAGTACTCATTCAAGAGTGGATAGTTTAAATAGCCATATATCTACTAAGAAGTTGAATTTGTGGTTAAAAACCTTCCAAAAGAGAAAACCAGGTGCAGATGGCATTTGATGAATTTCACCAAACATTCACAGAAGAAAGAATACCAGTTATACACAAATTCCTCCAAAAAATAAGAAGGCAGGGAAACCTCCCAATTCATTGTGTGAAGCCAGCATTACCCTAATGCCAAAACCAGACAGAAAGATTATAAGAACAGAATACTACAGACCAGAATCCCTTATGAACATACATGCAAAAATCCTTTAAAAAAATTTTCTAGCATATCATATTCAGTAACATAAAAATGATCATTCATTATGAACATATTTTTCCAAGAAATGCAAAATCGATTTAACATTTGAAAATTAATGTAATTTACTATATTAAGATACTAAAAAAGAAAAACTATATGGTCTCACAATAGATTAAGAAAAAGCATTTGACAAAATCCAACATCTATTCCTGACAAAAAGTCAGGAAACTAGGCTTAGAAGGTAATTCCATTACCTAATAAGGGCATCTATGAAAAACGGACAGCTAGCATCCTACTTAATGGTGAAAGATTAAATGCTTTCCCGTAAGATCAGGAACAAGAGAATAATGTCTCCTCTGACCACTTTTATTTCAACAATGCACTAGAGTGGATATTCTAGTCTGCATAATAAAAAATAAATAAAAGTCATCTGTATTAGAAATGAAGAAGTAAAACTTTTTATTCTGAAACATTATTTTCTATGTAGAAGATTGGACGGATTCCATAAAATAAAGCGACTAGATAGTTTAATAAGGTTGCAGGCTAAGATCAATATTTATATAAATCAATTTTATTTCTATATGCAAACCATAAATGTTAATTGAATTTTTTAAAAATACTGTTTTCAGTAGCATCAGAAAATATGAAATATTTAGAGATAAATCTGACAAAAGATGTGTAAGACCTGTACACTGAAAACTACAAAATATTACTGAGAGAAATTAAAGAAGACCTGAATAGGTGGAGAGCTATGCTGTGTTCTTGGGCTGGAAGACTCAATATTATTAACATGCCAGTGCTTCCCATATTGATCTATAGGTTCAACACAGTCCCTGTCCCAGCTGACTTTTTTTGTGGAAATTGACAAGCTGATTCTAAAACTCATGTGGGAATGCAAAAGATCAAAAATAATCAAAAGAACAGGTGGCAGGCGGGTTTGGCTTATAGGTCATAGTTTGTCAACCTCTGCTCTAGCTTCATTCCTTCAATCCATTTTCCACCCAGCAGCCAGAGTGATGGTTTAAAAATTCAAATTGTACAACTCTTACAGCTCTTATAATTTCCTGTCACGCTTAAAGCCAAAAAAAAAAAAAAAAGTAATTAAAAGGACTTTGGAAAGAAAAAAAATAAAGTTGGAGGACTGACGCTACCTGATTTCAAACTTACTATAAAGTTACAGAAATTGAGACAGCGTGGTATTTGCTTCATGACAGACAAATGGATCAGTTTTTTAGACACAGATCTATGCTTTTATGTAATTTTTTTCCTTTTTTCTTTTTTTTCTGATCATTTTTTTTTGCGGGGATAAAATACATGTAACAAAACATTTGTCATTTTAACTTTTTTTAAATATAAAGTTCACTGATACTAATTACATTCACCGTGTTTTGCAACCATTACCACTACTCATTTTCAAATGTTTTTTCATTCCCCTAGACAGAAACTCATTAACAGAAACATTAATTAAGTAATGACTCCCCATTTCCCAGTCCCCCCAGCCCCTGGTAACCACTAATAAACGTTTGTCTCTGTGCTTTGCCTATTCTGAGTATTTCATATAAGTGGAGTCTTCAACTATTCATGTCTGACTTATTTCACTCTCAGCGTAATATTTTTAGAGTTCATCTATGTCATAGCACATACCAGAACTTCATTTCTTTTTTTGGCTGAATAATATTTCATTGTTTGTATATACCACATTTTGTTTATCTATTAGTCTGTTGATGGACACTTGGGGGGTTTCCACCTTTGGCTCTTGCAAATAATGCTGCACTGAACATTGATATACAACTATCTGTGAGAGTCCCTGCTTTCAAGTCTTTTGGGTGCATATCTAGGAGTGGAATTACTGGGTGATATGATAATTCTGTGTTTAACGTTTTAAGGAACCGCCTTAGATTCCCATCAGCAGTGAAGGTTCCACTTTCTTCACATTCTTGTCAACACTTGTTATTTTCCATTTTTCTGATATTAGCCATCCTAATGGGTGTGAAGTGGTATCTCATTGTGGTTTTGATTTGCATTTCCAAGATGATTATATAATGACACTAAGCATCTTTTTGTGTGCTTATTGGCCATTTATATAGCTTGTTTGGAGAAATGTCTGTTCAAGTTCTTTGCCTATTTTTTAGTTGGGTTGTTTGTCTTTTTGTTGTTGAGTTGTAGGAGCACTTAATATTTTCTGGATATTAAACCCTTATCAGATAGATGGTTCCCAAACATTTTCTCGCATTCTGTTGGTTGTCTCCTCATTTTGCTGATAAAGTCCTTTTATGCACAAAAATTTTTAATTTTGATAAAGGCCAGTTTATCTTTTTTTTCCTTTTGTTGCTTGAACTTAGGATATTATGTCTGAGTGTCTGTTGTTGGAAACTAGCTGTCGTCGCATTACCTCTATGTTTTTTTTCCTAACAGTTTTATGGTTTTAGTTCTTATATTTAGGCCATTGATCCATTTAGAGTTAATTTTTGTATATAGCGCACAGATAGTTCTGACTTCATTCTTTAGCATGTGCATATTCGTTTGTCCCACCACCGTTTATTGACGAAACTATTCTTTCCTCATTGAATGGACTTGGCACCCTTGTTGAAAATCAGTTGACCATAGATATATGGGTTTATTTACAGAGTCTCAGTTCTATTCTGTTTGGTCTATGAGTCTATCCTTATACCAATACTCATTTTTTTCTAATAGCCTTTTTTTTTTAGAGCAGTTGTAGGTTACAGAAAAATTGTGCAGAAAGCACAGAGAGTTTTCATATACTGCCCTGACCCCTGCACAGTTTGTCTTATTATTAACATCAGTGCATTTGTGTGGTACCTTTCTTAACAATTGATGAGCCAATATTGATACATTCTTACTAACTAAAGACCATAGTTCAGATTAGGGTTCACTCTATGTGTTATACCATCCTATGGGTTTTGACAATGCATAATGTAATGTGTCTGCCATTATAGTGTTATACAGATTAGTTTCACTGCCCTAAAAATGCCCTGTGCTCCACCTGTTCAGCCCCTACCTCCACCCCCACCCCCCCCAAACCTCTAGCAATCACTGATCTTTTCACTGTCTGTGCAGTTTTTGCTTTTCCAGAATGTCATATAGTTGGGATCATATAGTATGTAGCTTTTTCAGACTGGCTTCTTTCACTTAGCAATATGCCTTTAAGGTTTCTCCATGTCTTCGAAGCTTGATAACTCATTTCTTTTTATCACTGAATAACATTCCGTTTTATGGATGTACCACAGTTTATCCATTCACTTATTAAAGGGACTCTTGAGTTGCCTCCAGTTTTTGGCATTTACAAATAAAGCTGCTGTAAACATTCATACGCACTTTTTCATGTGTCCATAAGTTTTCATTTTGTTTGGGTAAATACCTAGGAACGTGATTGCTGGATCATATGCTAAGCCTATGTTTAGCTTTGTAAGAAATTGCTAGACTGTATTCCAAAGGGACTGTACCATTTTGCATTCCCACCAGCAATGAATGAGAGTTTCTGTTGCTTTATATCCTGGCCAGCATTTGGTATTGTCAGTTAAAATTCAATCAGTGTTTTGGATTTTAATCATTCTAATATGTGTGTAGTGGTATCTCATTGTTGTCTTAACTTGCAGTGCTCTAATGACATATGATGTTGAACGTTTTTTCATATGCTTATTTGTGTATCTTCTTTAGTTAGCTTTCTGTTCAAATCTTTTGCCCATTCTGTAATTGAGTTGTTTTCTTATTGTTGAGTTTTAAAGCTTCTTTGTCCTTTATCAGATACATGTTTTACAGATATTTTGTCCTAGACTGTGGCTTGTCTTTTTATTCTGTTAACAGTGTTTTTCATAGAGCAGAAGTTTTTAATTTTAGTTACCTCTTCTTCTTTTTATTATTTTTTTAATGCATCATGCTTTTTATGTTGTATCTAAAAAGTCATTGTCAAATCCAAGGTCACCTAGATTTTCTCCTGTATTATCTTTTAGAAGTTGGACAACTGGATCTTGACAAGTGTGCAAAAGCAATTCAGTGGACAAGAATTCTGTGAATAAAGAACATCCCTTCCAACAAGTGGTGCTGGAAAAAATCTGTATCTGTATTCCAAGGGTGGGTGGGGACTTCAATCCATATCTCACACCATATATAAAAATAAAACAGATCAGATGCCCAAATATAAAAGTGTTTCATAACAAAACTTCTAGAAGAAAAATTAGGGGAAAGTCTTTGTGACCTTGGGATATGCCAAGATTTCTTAGATATGACATCAGACACACAATCCACAAATTAAAAATTGATAAATTAACTTCTTCTAAATTAAAAACTTCTGCCAGAGTGGAAGAAAATATTTATAAAAGGACTTGCATCTAGAATATGTAAAGAATTCAGAACTCAGTAATAAGAAAACAAACAACTCAGTAGAAAAATGGGCAAAAGATTTGAACAAACACTTCACCAGAGAAGATATACAGGTAGCAAGTAAGTACGTGTAAAGATATTCAGCATCATTATGGTAGTCACTAGGGAGATGCAATTAAAACCACAACAAGATGCAACTACATAGTCATTAGAATGATTAAAATTAGAAATACCAACCATATCAAGTGTTGGTGAGGATGTGGAGGAACTGGAACTCTAATACACTACTGGTGGAATGTAATGCAATACACTCACTCTGGAAAGTGCTTTCCAGAAAAGTCAAACATGTACCTATCATATGAGTTAGTCTTCCCACTCCTGAATATTTACCCCAGTGAAAAGAAAGCATATGTCCTTACAAAGATTTGTACAGTACTTGGCAAGTAAAGAATGTTCATAGCAGCTTTATTCATTATAGCCAAAAACCAGAAAACAATACAAATCTATCAACAGATGAAAAGATAAAATTGTGGTACATCTATACAATGTCCCTGGGTGGTACAAATGACTAAATTTTTCAGTTTACCCTAAAATTTTTATTTTTTGTCATCAGGGTAGTATTTAAGGTCTCCCTTTTTTTTTAGCTCCTACCCTGCTCCTTCAGCCTCAGATTCTGGCTCATCAGAGTTTAGGATCTGGTGCCTGGGACGGTCTTGATTTGCACTGATTGTCCCAGTGTAATTAGTAATAGTGCCGTATTTGACTCATAAAGCATACTTATTTGAACAGTAAATTACATGCTCACCCTAGTTATACTGAACTATACTTTTCGTTACACACCTATACTTCACACCTGTTTGTCTTTACTAAGACTATTCCTTTGCCCAGAATCCCCTTCGTATCCCCGTGCTATTCCTCATCTCACTTCTTCCCTCATTTTCCCAAATCTTAGCTCAGGCATCATTTCCTCAAAGCCTTCCTCCTCTGCCCCTTAGCCTGCTTTACGTTGCCTTCCTTGTGCTGCCATGCCACCCTGAGCATGCACTGTTGTACAGCATGAGATTAAAAGTGTTTACACTGCTTCCCAGTTCAACTGAAGGTTAAAGCTACACTTGTCTTTTTCATCTTTGGGTCCTTGGTGTCTAGTGTAATGCCTGGCAAAATGTTGAATAAATCCAGCTATAGCAATTATCTGACTTAACCCTCTCAAATAAGTGAGAATAACTCAGCTTGAATGGTAAATGTACCTTCCTAAGGAGCCCTGGTGGTACAGTGGTTAAAGCAGTCAGCTGCTAACTGGAAGGTCAGCAGATCAAAACCACCAGTGGCTCCACAGGAGAAAGTCTGCTTCCAAAAAGATTTACAGCCCTGGAAACTGTACAGGGTGACTGTGAA
Source organism: Dugong dugon (assembly GCA_030035585.1). Lineage (NCBI taxonomy): Eukaryota > Metazoa > Chordata > Mammalia > Sirenia > Dugongidae > Dugong > Dugong dugon. The sequence continues at coordinate 211,476,565 of CM057460.1, read as the reverse complement.
TCAGAATCAACTCAATGGCAGTGGGTTTGTTTTTCTTTTTTTTTTTAAAGGAGCCATAGTGGTGCAGTGGTTAATTGCTCAGCTGCTAACCAAAAGGTCAGCAGTTCAAATCCACCACCTGCTCCTTGGAAACCCTATGGAGCAGTTCTACTCTGTCCTGTAGGGTCACTATGAGTCGGAATCGACTCAGCAGCAACAGGTTAAGGCCACATAGTGATCAGTAGTGGCAGAGCCTTCTCTACCACATCTCTTTTCCCACACTTGATGTGATAAGCAATTTAAAGGAGTATTGAAGGTGTCCTTTTACTAAGAAAGGGTTTATGCAGCTATAGTGATCATCCTTGGAGCAAAGTATAGGAAAGCTGTTAGAACAGTGGTGGTAGCTCTGGAGTATACAAGAAGTAGAATTTGTTAATGCTGTAATATTTCAAATGTTTATAAAATACAAAATGTAATAGTGGTTATGACACCTGACTTTTTCATGTATGTATGTTTTTAATTATTCAACCAGACTACTGAATATGTAGGAAACTACTAGCTTTTCTGATTTTTTAATTGCTTCTTAAAAATCTTATGTGGTATAACATGAAAAGTGATAATAGAGACTTGATGTATAAATTTAAAAAAATAAAGAGCATCACACAGATATCTTACATGTAACGTCTGTTTTTCTTTCTAATTTTCATAGCGTCATCTTGGAGATGCAGCCAAGAAAGCCATCAGCAAATTGACAACCAGAACAGTAAAAAAGGGTGATAAGGTATAGTAATGAAATAACGTCTACATTTTAGAAATAATAAAGTGTTTTTGTTTTTGGTTTGGTGAGAGGGACTATCCCCTAATCTTCTGTGTTTCGTTTGTTACATCATTATTTTTCTCCAAGTATGCTACATAACACTTTATTTTAAATTAGCTTCTCTTTGAAATCCTATTCTTAGTATGCTTATCATTTGGAAGTGCTTTATATTGTTCCTTAACTTTCCTGGACTTCTAACACTTTTGCTATCAGTGTCACTAGACTGTGCACAGTTGCCCTAGGTATGTTTTTCAGTAGAGTTTTTTCTGCTAAAACAGCGTACATTTTAGAAGAATTCTGATGGAACAGTTTGTACATTAAACAGCCAGGAGATAGGTGTACATTCTTTTCATATATGCCCTGTGACTTTGCTGTGTCTCCTTTGTTTTGTTTCTTCACCAGTTAAATGGAGAACTAGAAACCCACCTCTCAAGGGAGTTTCGGTTCACAGGGTGCTCCCTTACCATGGGTTAAGCAGTTTGGAAGAAGAAGAGCACTTCGTAGTTGTCAGGGTTGGACCTGATGGCTCAGGGACATCAGCTCAGGGTGTCAGTGACAAAGGCTATGGCTGAGACCTCTAACCAGAATTCCCCAGTCAAATCTCAAATTATAGTAGAGCCCTGCTTCTGCTTTTTAAGTATAAAGTAGCAGCTTAATGTTAGACCCTGTATTCAGTATATTCAAGGTTATCTAGAGTGAAAAAAAATTGCATCTCTAAAGGCATAACAACAGAAATGTCTCATGTTCCACCCTCAACTCTAAAATTTTAGCAAAGAAGAGCCCTAGAAAGATGATTTCAAATGATTCTTCATCCTCCTAAGTTTTACTGCTTTTTTGGGCTGTACTCATTTTTATTCCCATTGCCTTGATACCACCATGTCTAGTTTCCCTTGATACAGCTCCAGAAAGTAGAGGCATTTTCAGTGAAGTTCATTGTACACTAAGGAAGGAAAAAAGTAAAAACACAGAAAACACAAGCAGCATCAAAACAGCTGCACTTTGACCCCAGAGGAGTGTAACCTACATAGACACTTTCTTGCCCTCCAGAATTCTTCTCCATCTCTTGGCCTGATGACCTCTATCAGCCATATTAATTTGAACTTCCCTGGAGTGTAACCTACCCATCTTATTCTGCCCACCAGGCCAGCACAAAACAATCTTTCCTATTAAAACCAACACATCTTCCTAATTTGTACCTCCTAGATCTGCCAAGAGTTGTTGGACTGAGTTTTGGACCAAGTGGCAATGACATAGCAAATAGTCACTGGCTTAGATTCCTGGCATTGCTCCAGATAACTCAGATGGAACCCCTCCTCAGCTTGAGGAGGGAGGAAATCAATTAAACTGGGTGACCAACTGCCTGGCTGACTCTTCTGACTGTTTATGAAGACCCATATTGAACTGATTCGATTCCCATGACTCTTCTCTACCCCAAGTCTGTGGCCAGATGCCCAGCTTCCATACTTGGGGTGGGTCTCTAGATAGCAGTCACTGGGGGCTAACTATCTTTTCTGCCTGTACTTAGGTACTTGTAGGCTGTACAGTGAAAGCTATTCAGATCAGAATAGTAATGTTAATGGAATGACAAAGACAGTGTCTGAGTGACAGTGGCTTTGTGAGGAGAGGGCATAGGAAGAGCGATCTTGCCAGCCAGTGAACTGGGCCTCCTTTAAAACTCTAGAATAATTACACAACACTTTTCCCAGCAACAGTCTCCCATTGGGCCCCATCCCAAAGTCCAGTCTCTGTTCCCCTTTTTAGCAGTAAACTTCTCTTGGGGAGGCTTTTGGAGGGGGTTCTATTTGACTGGACCCAACAGGCTTCATCCTGTGGGCCTCAACCATTCCCAGTAAGATTTCACCCTGTATAACAGCACCAACTCCCCTGTATTCCTAGCATTCACGCTGAATAAGCTCATATTATATGGAAACGTAGCAGAGAGACTCGCTGCCTATTCACCTATAGTATCTTACACATTGTGTCTTTAATCCTCATAACAACCTTCAGAAGTAATAGTATACCCATACTATACAAACTACTTAGGGCTCAGAGAAGTTAAGTTGCTAAAGGTTATAACCTTGAGTAAGTAGTGGGATCTGGATTGGAATTTTTTCTGTATTCTTTTTGCTGGATACTAGTGCTTATCACAGCCACCTGTAATACTGGAGCCATACGTGAGAAATAACATGTACAGTAAAATCCATAGTCCTTACTAAGTGACAGATACTTTTCTAATGTTTTACATATGTATATTACCCCAATCTTTATAGCAGCCCTAGGAATTATGCCGTGATACCCTCATTTTGTAGATGGGGAGGCTAGAGTTTAGAGAGGTTAAGCGATACAGTGTTCTTATTTGTAAAGAAGGGATTTTAATGCTGTACTAGGTGTTTGTTTATGCATTATTTAATCCTCTTAAATACCTTATGAGGTAGGGCTTATTGTCCTTATTGTTATATTAGGAAACTGAGACTCAAAGAGGTTAAGTAATTTACCCAAGAATATATAGCTTATATCAGAGTCCTCGATGTTTCCTTCTACTACAGGCCTCTCATAATTTACACATATTTTAGTGACCAGGGTATCCCAAGGCAGCTACTCCCTAGGCTTCTGCCCCTGCCTTGCACTGAAGGATGCTCACCCTTCCGTCCAGAGTTCACACTGTGGAAGGTACTATTAGGTATGTTTTCAGTGCCAGAGCCGTTGGTCAGCTTGATGCTCCCTTGCCATGGAAACCCTGCCCGCTGTGCATGTGAGCATTGATTCACAGACAGAGCAACAGCATGTGATGTGGTCAGGTCCTGGGCTGCACAGGGAGCCAGCCTCAGATGAACTCACCATCAAGTCTGAGGGGAAGGAGAGGCAGACACATAGATAACTGTGAAGGCACAAAGTAATGGGGGCCATGAAAAAGAGCAGATGAGGTGCTGAAGGAGAGGCGTTTTCCAGCTGATAGAGGTAGTGAAGTATCAGAGAAGACTTAAAGAGTTAGCATCTGAGTTGGCCCTTAAAGAATGGGTGACATTCAAGAGTGATATGGGGACACCAGCTAGAGGAAACAGCATAGACATAGGATGAAAAGTTATTTTCAGGGATAACTACCAGCTCCAAAAATAAGTTGAGGTTAGTTAGCAGTCCAATTTTGTTTTATAACAGTGTTATTATTAGGTATTGTCAAGTCAATTCCAGCTCATAGGGACCCTATGTACGACAGAACAAAACACTGCCCAGTCCTGTGCCATCCTCACAATTGTTGCTATGCTTGAGCCCATCATTGCAGCTACTGTGTCAGTCCATCTCTATGAGGGTCTTCCTCTCTTTTGCTGACCGTTTACTTTACCAAGCATGATACCTTTCTCCAGGGGCTGGTCCGTCCTGATAACATGTCAAAAGTACATGAGATGAAGTCTCGCCATCCTTAACTTCTAAGGAGCATTCTGTCTGTACTTCTTTCAAGACATATTGGTTCATTCTTCTGGCAGCCCATGGTATATTCAGTATTCTTTACCAACACCATAATTCAAAGGCATCAGTTTTTCTGTGGTCTTCCTTTCTCATTGTCCAGTTTTCACATGCATACGAGGTGATTGAAAATACCATGGCTTGGGTCGCACATCTTAGTCCTCAAAATGACATCTTTGCTTTTTAAGACTTTTCAAGAGGTCTTTTGCAGCAGATTTGCCCAGTGCAATACATCATTTGATTTCTTGACTGCTGCTTTCATGGGTGTTGATTGTGGATACAAGTAAAATGAAATTCTTGACAACTTCCATGTTTTATCTGTTTATCATGTTGCTAATTGGTCAAGTTGTGAAGATTTTTGTTTTCTTTATGTTGACATGTAATCCGTAGTGAAGACTGTAATTTTTGTTCATCATCAGTAACTCCTTCAAATCCTCTTCACTTCCCGCAAGCAAGGTTGTGTCATCTGCATTATCGAAGGTTGTTAATGAGTCTTCCTCTAATTCTGATGCCACGTTCTTCATATAGTCCAGCTACTCAGATTATTTGCTCAGCATACAGATCAAATCAGTATGGTGAAAGAATATAACCCTGATAACAGTAGTTTCACCTAATATTCTCCTTTCTAATAATACTAAAATGTGTCCTCAGTGTATTTACATATAGACTTTCTAATTATTCCCTTTTGGTCCTAGATCCTTGTACTCCTTAAACCTTGAACCTGTCCCCTCTATCGTCCTGTGAAAAATCTCTATTCATTGTGATCATAATCTCCATATATCCTCCAATTGTATATCAGGCTTCCTTCAGTTTCTACCCCTCCACTGTAAATTGCCTTTTCCCTAAAGCAGGGTTTGGCAGACTTTTTCTGCATAGGGCCAAATAGTGATTATTTTCAGCTTTGCAAGCCACAGGGACACCATCTCAGCTACTCAACTCTGCTGTTGTAGCACATAGGCAGCCAATGACAATGTGTAACTGAATGAGCGTGGTTGTGTTCCAGTAAAACTTTATTTACAAAAACAGACAGTGGGCAGATTTGACCTGTAGGGCATAGTTTGCTAACCCCCCCTGCTGTAGAGACACCTCCTTCCCCTAACAACACTTAGTGCCACTCTCCTTGGTTCCCTTGTTAATTAAGTTTCTGGAGCCACTCCTAGATCATTCTGTTACTGTCTCTCCTCAGAGTTTCCACTTTGGATATTATAAATGTTCTTTTGTATTCCAGAGTCAATCCTTAGACTTTGTGGTACTCTTTATGATAAACAGATTTTGAGTGATTTTGTGGGACAAAAATAGAAATTGATAATAGAAAAAAAAAGTTTTCTTCAGAACTTTTTCAAAAAAGCTATTGCGTTAAACATGTCCTTAGTTGTTAAGTATTTTCTTTCATTACAGTGAAATGCAGTGCATAGCAGTGCAAAAACTGAAGGCTAAATTGAAAGCTTGTTGATTTATAATAGGTCCTGGAAATTAATTACCCTTGTCTTGGAATTACATTATATGAACACTGGAACCTAGAAGTTTAAGCAGTTGTTTTAGTAACCAACAGATAGCTAAATTAACATGCTTTATATTTGTAGAATTAGCAGAGCTATATAAAGTTGTTGGTGATGGTCTTTGTTTTTGTTTTGTTTTGTTTTGCCTTGCCTTCCTGCCATCTTGACTATCCACTGCTTTTTGCAGAAGTGGATGTTAGTGCAAAAGCCTTATGTTAAGAGGAGATAACACTACTTTCTTGGTTGTTAAGGCTATTATATTGAGATTTTAGTACTCTCAAATTGAAATCTCCTGCTCAGGCTGCTTTTCTGAGTTCTAAACCAATATCTCCAATTGCTTTTTTTTTTTCCTTTTTAAAATGTCTTAGTAGAAAACTAGTACAAATTAAATATAGTAATTGAAAATGTAATAGCTAATATTCATTGATTATTTACTGGGCATCATGAACTGCTTTACATGCATTGTCTTTTTTTAATCTGCTCAGTGAGATAAACTGTTCTTACCCTCAGTGTGTGGATGGAATAAGTGAGACATAGAGAGGTTGAGTAAATTGCTAAATGATAAACAGGCAGGAATTGGAAGACCTGAGATTTGAGTCCAGGCAGTTCCAACTGAGTTAACAGTCGCATTCTGCTTCTCAGTGAATCTCAAAAGAGTTGCAGAAGATAAACCTAGGTAATCTGGAAATGTAGGGAAAAGAAATTTGATGTTTCAGTACATTTCTAGTGCCCTTCATTTGTGAAGGTCCAGATTTTCATCTAGTACCATTTTCCTTCTTGTAATGCAAGTCTACTGGAGATGTTTCAACTTTTGTTTGTCTGAAAATAGTTTTATTTCTCCCTCACATTTTGGAAGATACTGTTGCTGGGTATAGAGTTCTAGGCTGACATTTTTATTTTAGTACTTCAGAGATGTTCCTTCACTGTCTTCTAGTTTGCATGGTTTCTGATGAAAAGTCTACCGTTGTTCTTATTTTTGTTCCTCTGTACATAATATCTTTTTTCTTTAGCTGTTTATAAGATTTTCTCTTTATCATTTGGTTTTCAATGAATTTGATTGGGATGTGTCTTGATGTGATTTTCCTCATGTTTCTTCTGTTTGGAGTTTGTTGTGGGTTTATAATTTTCATCAAATTTAGGAAAATTTCTGCCATTATTTTATCAAATATTTTTTATGTTTCTCCATCCCTTCTGGTAGCTCAGCTACACATATGTTCGATATCTTGGTATTGTCACACAGCTCGTTGATACTATTCATTCTTTCCCAGTCTTTATTTCTTCGTGTTTCATTTTAGATAGCTTCTATTGCTATGTCTTCGAGAGTTCTCTGATCTTTTCTTCTACAGTGTCTTAAATCTGCTCTTAATTTCATTCAGTGTATTTTTCATTTCAGATTCTTTCATCTCCAAAGGTTAAATTTTGGTCTTTTATATTCTACATTCCTCCCTTATCATGGTCTTGTTTTCCTCCAATGTTTTTGAACATATGGAGTATGTTTATGATAGCTTTTTTAATGTCCTTATCTGCTAGTTATTATCCATCATTTCTAGGTCTGTTTCTACTGATTGATTTTTGTACTGGTTATGAATTGTATTTTCCTTCTTCTTTTGCATGCCTGGCAATTTTTTGTTGGTTGCTGGATGTTGTAAATTTTACATTTTTGTGGTGCTGGATTTTGTTAATTCCATTATTTTTGGGACACAATTAAAGTTACTTAGAATCACTTGAGGCTTATTTTAGGCTTTGTTACAGAGAAGCCGTTAGTCTAGGGCTAATTTGGCCCTACTGTTAAAGGTAATACTTTCCTTAGTACTCTGCTCTTTCCTTAATATTCCTTTTATTAAGAGGCCAGTCCACTCTGGCTGTTTGGAGCATGAACTATTTTCAGCCCTTTGTAAACTCTGGGGCTTGTTCCACCTACTCCTTTCCAATGGTTATTTCCCTGGCCTTGGATGGTTTCCTCCAAGGCGTGTACAGATCAGTACTCAAGGACTCAAGAAGACTTCTCTGTAGGTTTCTGGAGTTCTCTCTCTGTGCAGCTCTCTCACCTTTGGTATTTTTCCCTGAAAATCTAGCTGCCTTGGTGTCCCCGAAAGCCAAACTCTGTCTTAACTTACTCCGAACACTGGACTCTGTTTGGGCTCCCCCTCCCTGTGCTACTATGGCCTGGAAAGTCTTTCCAGACAGTAGGCTGGGACAATCATAGGGCTCACCTTCATTCTTGCCTTTGTTTTTCGATACTCTCAGATGCTTTTCTCTCCTTAGTTTCAGAATTGAAAAATGAATCCTAGAATGACAGTTGAATACTTTTTGCTAAGATTTAATGATACTAGCTAAAACAAACTTCTAACTCAGAAGACTTTTGTAAGTAATCTGATGTAAAATAATCACAGTTATTAAAATAAAGCAGTTTGGAATTCCCATCTGTGCCTCATATTGCCATGCTAGGTGACCAGATGTCATTTTCCTAGGCAGCCATCAAAGCTAGTATAGTATGAATGGATATTTCACTCCTTTCTCTCTGTTCATTAGTGCTTGGAAACAGAATAACCCCATAACTGGGCTCATTTTTCAGTTAGTATTATTAGACTACTTACTGTGAACCAGAGTTGTTTTTCTGTCCTTACCATTCCTTAGTTCTTCTCCTTTATCTTTTTCTCTGGTGCCAGACTTCCTCAGCTTACTCTGTGTTACCAAGGATTCCATCCTTGGGGCAGTCCTCTTCTCTCTGCAGCCCACCTCTTGGCTCAAGCCATCACTTCTGTGTTAATCTTTAGTCAGTCTTTCTCAGGGGGTGCTGTAGACATTTCTTCAGAAGTCGCTTCATACTCAAGATGTTCAAAACCCAGCTTAGCATCTTTTCCCCAGATCACCCTCTCTAACCAGCTTTTCTGTCATTCTCAAAAATCTCCAATACATACTTGAGAATTACTTCTGTTTTCTTCAGTTGATTCCCAAATCTGTCTTCTCCAATAGAACTCCCATTTCCATCCCAGCCTTTCCATTGCTTCCTGTCACTCCTGTGGCCCTGACATCACTTTACCCTTGAAGCTCCTACAGTCTCCTTGCAGCCGTTCTTGCCGTCCTCTTCTCGGCCATTCTGCATACCATGGTCAGTTTAGTCTCCTGAGATACTGCTTTTATCATGTCACTTTCCTTCAAACACTTTAGCACCTACACCTGCAGCAGTGCAACTGATCTGTTGACTGTTGGATTACTGTGCCACACCATCTCCACCTCTTACCTTCTACCTGCTTAGAATAGTCTCTCTCTCCTCTGTACAGATCCCATTTATCTCTAAGACCTAGCTCAGTTTTTTTCTCTTCAGCCACTCAAGGTGTCTTGTCTAATTCCCAGCCAGTGTACCCCTTACTGTCTAAGCCACTTGATGGGGCCTCTTAAGAACAGTCTGTCGATTTTACTCAACAGTGTGGCCTGTGAGTGTCTTATCCATTTTTATTTCCCTTCTTAGCACATAACAGGAAGTTAAATGGAATTGAGTGTAGACTAGCTTGAAAATATAATTTAATATTAATGTAACAATCTAGATCTAGCTCTGTGGCAATATTACAAGTTTGCTTTTTTGTATGTGAAATAAATTTGTATTCAGAAAAGCATAATAAGAAAGTTTTGGCTGAATGCAGTGAAAGGATTTGTTAATGATATGCTTTAGACTAGGGTTTTCCCAGGAACTGAAAGAAAATTTAACGTGGTTGTGAGTATTTGAAAAATGTTTAAAAATTGAGATGACTAATCATAGCCTTGATGGCTGAAACTTTGTCAGATGATAGGGTGTGTGTTTTACAAGGATGGTGGAGAGAGGATATAAGGATGATTCAAGGTTATTGCTGCTTTGGATCTTCAAAAAATTAGAAATCTGACTTGTTTTAAGACATTTCATAAACAGAATTAATATTAATTGTCACAACATAGATTAAAAACAAAATACATTGGCTTAGATATTATAATTTGGGTTGATATATTGATAGCAGTTGATAATTTATTTTTTTAATAATGTTTCATTTTATAATCACTTGCTTACAGTAGTTGCCATAGAAAAATTCATAGCTGAATTGTATCTCCTCTGTTTATGTGCTTTTCGCATGACTTATTCCTTTGCTTTTCTTTTCAGGAAACAGATCCTGACTTTGATCATTGTGCAGTCTGCATAGAGAGCTATAAGCAGAATGATGTTGTCCGAATTCTCCCCTGCAAGTATGTTGACTTTATTTGTTTAAATAAGAATACTACTAATGTGGCTTATATGTCTCCTGTGTAGAAGAGCCACTGCAGATGGGTATCCCACTTGCTTTTGAGAGCCACCTAGCACAGGGCCCTTTTGGCAGGCAGGGGCCCGCTACATGTTGCTGAAGTGGAAGATTGTAGTCAGCAATGAGCAGTGTGCCTCAAGAGCAGATTTCACAAGTATTTCTAGTTATGGTAAACACATGTGCCACAACTCCAGGCTTATCTGTGACATGAGAACATTAAGGTTGAGAAGTTTCATTTGCGATGTTTGTGAGTTTCAAAAACAGCCACTTGTTCATCTCCATCTGCAATCAGAGTACATCACCAGGCCCTCCAATAAAACCTCAGCAGTGTTCACTTGGCTGTGGGTACCAGAACTCTAGGGATTTGGATTAAGTCTTTTTCTGAACTGGGATTATGCCACATGGGGAGGACTGATATTTGTTGCATGCCTGCTTGAAGTCAGGTAATCTGCTCTGTGCCCTTTACATTTGCTATCTCCTGTAATCCTATAATAAGCCCTGGTGGTGCAGTGGTTAAGTGTTTGGCTGCTAACCAAAAGGTCAGCAGTTTGAATCCACCAGTTACTCCTTGGAAACCCTGTGGGGCAGTTCTGCTCTGTCCTGTAGGGTCAGTATGAGTCAGGATTGACTCGGCGGCAACAAGTTTGGTTTTTTATAATCCTCCCAGCAGTCCTAAGTGGGTGTTTTTATCCCCACTATACAGTGAAGAGTAAGGAAGCCAATAGTCATTTCCCAGGGTCACACAATTCAGAAATGGCAAAGCCAGTGTTCACCCAGGTCTGCCTTACTATCAGTGTTCCTTATGTAATGCCATACCCCTCCTTCCAGAAGGAGAGTGGTGGCCTGTACCGAAAAGAGCACATTTTCTTCTTAAGCACGTTGATTTCTACCAAGCTCTAGGGAATGTGAATATTAAGTATATGATGCTGAGTCGCAATTGAAAAAGTACGAAATTACTACTGAGAAAGACGTTTCTTCTTTCTTCTCCCCTCTCCTTTTTAAAACACACCCATAACAACTGTGACCTTATAGAACATGTAAATCATGAAGTAATTAGTTAATTGTTATCTCCATAAGGCTTCTGGTCTTATTTTATTTACTCATCAAATAATCAATTTTGAGCCAAGGAAGGTTTGTCTTTTTAAAAAGCATGGGAACCTAAGAATAATGCTGTATACTAAAATAGAAAAATTAAGATTCTAAAAGTCAAGTCATTCTAGTTTATATGTAAAGGAAAATCTGTGAAACTAAAAATATACTGCCATTTGTTAAAAGGCTCAAACAAGTATGTGCCACTGATCCAGGTATTGAAAGGAAGTTACATATGTCTAGAAAAATGACTAGGCTATAGACAAAGATTACCATAAGCTGTTGGAGATCACTATTTTAATTTTCTTCTGTTTTTAAATATTTTCTGTTTCCTACAGTAAATAAATACTGATTTTGTAATCAGAATAAAATTACTCAACAAAGTTTTTAAAAGAAAAAATTTCAAAAATAAAGGTTGAAACAAACAATAAAGTATGCCGTCCTAAAGAAAATTAAATTATGTAATGACCAAGTTATCGTCGCCTGCAGTCATTTACAATCTAAAAGCACAACGCCTAACAGAAATGTAAATAAAGATACAAATCAGGAAAACGGTTGGCAGAATACATCATAAAGCATAACAAGCAATAACCTGCTTTCAAGTAAACATTTTTACATGCACAGATTTTTTTTTCCTGACACCATAACAAGAAAGTATTTCCAAAATCTCTGTCTTCCTGTCTCAGTCCGCAATCCTCCAGAACCATCTGGGACCTAGGAGCAAAGGCCTCCAACACCATTCCTGGTTATTACTAATAAAAGTCTCTTCCTGAAGCAAGCCTCAGCCTATAATAGATTATTCTGAGAAGCTTGCTCCCCATTCTCTACATCCCTTAATGTTGGCTTTTTTAAGGTTTCATTCTTAGTTCTCTTTGTCTTAATTTAGTCTAGTGCTTTCCAAACCTGACTGTGTGTCAGAACCAGAAGGGGAGCTTTCAGAAACACATTCAGGTGGAATCCAGGCATTTTAACTTTTAATAAGTACCTGAGTGGTTTGATGTTGCAAAGTCATGTCCTTTTTTGAGATCCGGAGCTTTGGTTGATCTCTTGCCTTTCAATGACTGCACCTACCACCAGAGGAGTGGTCTTCAACCTTTGTGTTTGTGGTCTAGTTTTGAATTTTAGAATTTTTGTCAAACTTAATGGAATTTCTTTGCTTCCATAGTTACTGCACTATTCACTTGATTGTCTTTCACTTCAGGTCTTTGACAAGAAATGCTTACTGCCTGTGTTTCAGAGTTCTCCGGGTGGCTTTGGACGCAGTTGATGTTTGTTCCTCTAACATCTTAACTCTCACCAGGTTATACCTGTCTGAACTATGTCAGACAGCCTGCTCAGTAAAACATTTAACCTAACTGAAATGATGACAACAATATGAGACTCAGGTGTAGTAAAAATTGCACATTGAGCAACATTTTGACAGGTTGACGTAGGTCATGCTTTCTTGACCTTGGCACTATTGACATGTTGGACCAGATCATTCTCTGTTGTGGAGGCTAGCCTGTGTATTACAGAATATTTAGCAGTATACCCACTAGATGCCAGTAGCTTCACCACCAACAACCCCAGTTGTGACAACCAGAAGTGACTCCAGACGTTGCCAAAATGTCCGCTGTGTTGTTGGGTACAGCGACCCTATGAACAATGGAATGAAACACTGCCCAGTCCTATGCCATCCTCACACTCATTGGTATGCTTGAGCCCATTCTTGCAGCCACTGTGTCAGTCCATCTCATTGAGGGTCTTCCTCTTTTTTGCTGACCCTCTACTTTACCAAGCATGATGTCCTTCTCCAGGTCCCTCCTGATAACACGTCCAAACTATGTGAGACGTAAGTCTTTCCATCCTTGCTTCCAAGAAGCATTATGGCTGTACTTCCTCCAAGACAGATTTGTTCATTCTTTTGGCAGTCCATGGTATATTCAGTATTCTTCGCCAGCACCATAGTGCAAAGGCGTCAGTTGTTCTTCTGTCTTCCTTTCATTCTCCAACTTTTGCAAGCATATGAGGCGATCGAAAACACCATGGCTTGAGTCAGGCACACCTTAGTCTTCAAGGTAACGTCTTTGCTTTTTAACACTTTTAAAGAGGTCTTTTGTGGCAGATTTGCTCAGTCCAATACGTTGTTTGATTTCTTGACTGCTTCTTCCATGGGTGTTGATTGTGGATCCAAGTAAAATGAAATCCTTGACAACTTCAGTCTTTTCTCCGTTTATCTTGATGTTGCTTATAGGTTCTGTTGTGAGGATTTTTGTTTTCTTTATGTTGAGGTGTAATCCATACTGAATGCTGTGGTCTTTGATCTTCATCAGTAAGTGCTTCAAGTCCTCTTCCCTTTCCTCAAGCAAAGTTGTGTCATTTGTATATTGTAGGTTGTTAATGAGTCTTCCTCCAGTCCTGATGCTGAGTTCTTCATATAGTCCACCTTCTCGGATTATTTGCTCAGCATACAGATTGAATAAGTATGGTGAAAGGGTACAACCCTGACACACACTTTTCTTGACTTTAAACCACACAGTATCCTCTTGTTCTGTTGGAATGACTGCCTCTTGGTCTATGTAAAAGTTCCTTATGTGGTAATAGGTGGGTAGGTATATAATGTTCAGGCTAATCCTTATTCCAAATCCCAGTTAAAGCAGTGAGTTTTTTAGACCTCTTACTTTTTAATCAAAACTGCATTTTGAACAGCTCTATATAGCAACATTAAATTATAAATTAACAATCAACATTTTAAAGTCATACCATGGTTCAGTTTGGTATCTTTCTGAACATTTCTTTAGTTTATCTTATCCCAAGACTCAGATTATAGCATACTTCCAAAGATGCCCTGAATGCCAGTCTTGGCATCTGCCCTTTCCGAGTTGGCCAGGACTCTGGGACTTCCATATGATTTCATTTCAGCTTCTCAAGGCTGCCATACAGGGGTACTTGAACTTCGGGAAATCATTTCTGCAGCTCTCTCAAAGTCTTGTATCCCTTCTGAAGGGCACAGCTTCTTTTTCTAAGAACCCAAAACCCTTCGTGACTGACTTATTTCCAGTCACAAGGATGTAACTTTTTGCTCTCCTAAATAAGAGAACTATCACCCATCCTCCACTTTAACATTTTGGCTGAAATCTGCTAGCTTAGTGTTATTTGATTCTTCAGCACAGTACAGCCCTAAAAATAGTTCCAACTACTTGGTAACTTTTACAGTTAACATAGGTTGCTTAGAATTTTTTAAAAATAATATTTTAAGTGAGTTTTAAACAGGTTTACACGAAACTAATAATTATACAGAGAACTCTTGATTCAGTATCTTTTTGAAATTCCATTTTTCTGCTTTAGCTATTATAGAAAACATAGCTGATTCTTTAAGGTATGATTCATGACCTCCATTTCTAATAGGTTCCCTAAAGTCTGCTTTGAAATTTGGTGAAATAAAAAGTCCAAACAGCCAAATTTATGTATCAGTTCTCATTATACAGTGGTATAGAGAAATACTGGGTTCAGATTTTTTGCAAATTATATTTTAATAAATTCCCAATATTTGTCTCTTGGGACTTGCAAATATGTCCTGAAAGAGAGGAAAAAACAGACTAATTAAAAATTCTACATCTTTACATTTGGGGATAGTAGGTTTTCAGTATATAATTTGTGACATAATTTTCCGTTATTTTATAGACATGTTTTCCACAAATCCTGCGTGGACCCCTGGCTTAGTGAACATTGTACCTGTCCTATGTGCAAACTTAATATTTTGAAGGCTCTGGGAATTGTGGTATGTTTCCTATTTTGTTACTCTATTTGTGTAATGTCATATCTTAAGTGTAACGTGTTATAGCAATTAGCATAATTAGCATAATTAAGTCACACGAGAAAACACAGTTAATGCAACATTAACCTTTCTTCCAGATTACTTAACCTCTAATCCATCTGAGGGAACTCCTGGAAAAGAAGATCAATAACTATACTAGTCCACTTTTTAAAGTATGCTTCTGTTGTGTGGTGGGTGTGATGAAGAACTGAGGTAGAGAGAAAGATAAATGATTTTTCTTTATTCTAGTATCTTTTTAAAAAATTAAAAAAAAAGAAGAATAGCATGAAGACTTTAACTTTTGGTCCAGTAGTAATTTTTTCCACATTCAGCATAATACGAGACTATGTCATCACTTGTGTTCCTTCCTCATGAGTTTGGCCTTGGCCTCTTGTGTGTTGGTAAGTTGTGAACAGTGGAGGTGGGCAATGACCAGAGCCCTGGGAGAAACCTTTGACACCCTGGCAGTTGCTTTAGCCAAGTGTGCTACATCTGGTACTTCAGGTTTGACAGGTGCTAAATCCATGCTGACTCAACAAAGACCTTTTAAGACTCTACATTTCCTTGCTTAAGAACAGTATATATCCGGGATTACTGCTTTTTTGAGGAAAATAAAATACTCCCTGGTCTCAAAAAGATTGAATGAATAATGTCCTTATGGAGCAAAAAGTTTAGTTTGACTTAACAGAAGAAGTCATTATTTTAGCTCTGCAATCCAAAGAAGATCTAAATAGTTCTGTTTGAAATAGAATACCAGATTATAGGTTAGGTGCAGTCCAGTCAGGCACTAATGCCTCATTTATCCTCTGTCTCCTGAGATTGTAATGTTCCACATGAGTGAAGTTTTACTTTTAACACAGAATTTCTCAACCTTGGCACTATTGACATTTTGGACCAGATAATTCCTTGTTGTGGGGAGGGGGTGTCCTGTGCATTGTAGGCTGTTTAGCAGCTTCCCTGGCCTCTAACATTAAATGCCAGTTGCACAACACCTCAGTCATGACAATCAAAAATGTTCCCAGACATTGCCACATGTCCTTGGGGAAAAGTCACCCCCCAGTTGAGACTGATTTAGCATAAAACATCTTAGCATGTGTAGACACTTGGAAAATATTAATTTAACCTCTCTTGTTGCCTCCAGCCTTGTTCTTTTTCTTTCTCTTTTTTTAAGGACTAATACTCTTCCCCTTTGTATTTAATGGAAATTCTCATAAAATGTATTACAACCTACCATGGCTCCTTAAATATAATAAACCTCATCTGATTGGGCGTCATTATGTTGTTAGTGCCATTAAGTCGAGTTTTGACTGATAGCAACCCAATGTGACAGAGTAGAACTGCCCCACAGGGTTTTCTAGGCTGTAATCTTTCTGGGAGCAAGTTGCCAGGTCTTTCCTCCTGTGCAGCCACTGTGTAGGTTTGAACCACCAACCTTTTTATTAGCAGCCAAATGCTTAATCATTACACCACCAGGGCTCCTTAGACATCATTATAGGTATCAGTTATTACACTGTGTTATAGTTTTTTTTTTTCAAATAGGGCTCTGGGGTGATATAGAACAGAGTTCTTTGCCCAGGAAGCCATTGGTTCTGGATTTGGTTGACTATCACTTCTCTGTATGTAAGCTTCTCTCAGCCAGCCTTCCTATCTCTGCTTCTAATATGTTGTCCACTGGAGGCTAAGAGAACTGAAGGTTACTAGGGAAACCCCATATCCATATAGTTAAATGAGAAGACTTTTATATCCATATTTTAATTGGTAGGCTTTGGCACAAAATGTCCTTCAGGGTTAGGTGCTTAGGTTTTGAAACAGATTGTTTTCTTACTGTTCAAAAGTCTTTTTTTTTTTTTTTAATTGTACTTCAGGTGAAGGCTTACAGAACAAATAGTTTCTCATGAAACCGTAGTACACATGTTGTTTTATGACATTGGTTAACAACCCCACAACATGTCAACCCTCTAACTTCTCAACGTTTTTTTTAGTGAAAATACACATAGCCAAAGATACACCATTTCAAAACTTTCTACATACACAGTTCAGTGACATTGACTACGCTCTTCCAGTTGTGCTGTTATTCTCACTTAAGATGAAGGCTTACAGAACAAAATAGTTTCTCATTTAACAGTTACTTCAAATGTTGCCCTATGACAGTGGTTAACAATCTCACAACACATCAATATCCTTACTCAACCTTGGGTTCCCTATCACCAGCTTCCTTGTCCCCTTCTGCCTTCAGGCCCTTGTCACTGGACTCCTGTACCTCGTTAATCTCTTACCGGGCTGTCCACTCCCAGGCTGAACAGCGAACCTCGGAGGTAACTTCACCACTGAGCTAAAAGGGTGTCTGGCGGCCATACTCTGGAGGTTTCTCCAGTCTCCTTTAGGCCAGTAAATCTGGCCTTTTTTTTTGTGAGTTAGAATTATGCTTTACATCCTTCTCTAGCTCTGTCCAGAACCCTCTGTTGTGATCCTGTTCAGAGCAGTCAGTGGTGGTAGCCGGGCACCATCTAGCTGTACTAGACTCAGTCCGGTGGAGGCCTTGGTAGCTGTGGACAGTTAGTCCTTCGGACTAATCTTTCATTGTATCCTGTTCTCTTCATTCTCCCTTGCTCCCGAAGGGTTGAGACCATTGGACTATCTTAGATGGCCGCTCACAGGCTTTTAAGACCCCAGACACTACTCACCAAGGTAGAATGTAGAGCATTGTCTTTATAAGCTGTGTCATGCCAATTGAGCTAGATGTTCCCGGAGACCATGGTCCCCAGAGCCCTCCGCCCAGCAATTCAGTCCCTCAGGGAGTTTGGATGTGTCTATGGGGCTTCCATGACCTTTCCTTGTACAGGTTGTGCTAGTTTCCCCTGTATTGTATACTGTCTCACCCTTCACCCAAGATACCACTTATCTATTGCCTATTTAGTATTTCCCCCCCACCCCTCCCATCCCTGGTAACCAACAAAGATTGTTACATTTTGTGTGTGAACTTTTTCATGGGTTTTTACAATAGAGGTCTCATACAATATTTGTCCTTTAGTGATTGACTTATTTCACTCAGCATAATGTCCTCCAGTTTCATCCATGTTATGAGATGGTTCACAGATTCATTGTTGTTCTTTCTCGTTGCATAGTACTCCATTGTGTGTATGTACCATAGTTTGTTTATCCATTCATCTGTTGATGGGCATCTAGGTTGTTTCCATCGTTTTGCTATTGTAAACAATGCTGCCATGAACATAGGTGTGTGTATGTCTATTCGAGTGACGACTCTTATTTCTCTAGGATATATTTCTAGGAGTGGGATTGCTGGATCGAATGGTATGTCTATTTCTAGCTTTCTAAGGAAGCGCCATATCATTTTCCAAAATGGTTGTATCATTTTGCATTCCCACCAGCAGTGCGTAAGAGTTCCCATCTCCCCGCAGCCCCTCCAACATTTGTTATTTCCAGTGTTTTTGATTTGTGCCAGTAATGCCGGGGGTGAGATGGTATCTCATTGTGGTTTTAATTTGCATTTCTCTAATGGCTGGTGATCGCAAGCATTTCCTCATGTGTCTGTTGGCCATTTGGATGTCTTCTTTGGTGAAGTGTCTGTTCATTTCCTTTGCCCATTTTTTAATAGGATTATTTGTCTTTTTGTTGTAGAGGTGTTGGATTTTCTTGTAGATTATGGAGATTAGACCTTTGTCTACTTGTACTGTCCAAAAATTTTTTCCCAGTCTGTAGGTTCTCTCTTTACTCTTGGTGAAGTCTTTTGAAGAGCATAGGTGTTTGATTTTTAGAAGATCCCAGTTATCTAGCTTATCTGTTGGGGTTTGTGCATTGATGGTTATGGTTTGTATCCTGTTAATGCCATGTATTAAGGCCTGAAGTGTTGGTCCTATTTTTTCTTCTATGAACTTGATAGTTTTAGGCTTTATATTCAGGTCTTTGATCCATTTTGAAGTAGTTTTTGTATTCGGCGTGAGGTATGGGTCCTGTTTCATTTTTTTGCAAATGGATATCCAGTTTTGCCAGCACCATTTGTTAAAAAGACTGTCTTCAAAAGTCTTTTTAACTTTGATCTGTTCTTGGATGTGTACTTTACTTGTGTTTAAAGGTAGAAGATATTACCAAACTGATTACCAGATAACTGGAGCATGAAAGAGAAGTTCATAGGATGAAGGCAGTACTCTGTTACCTGCTATCCCTCAGCATTACCATAAGAGCCAAGGAAATAGAGTTTACCACTTTTTTTTACATCAAATGCTTGTCATTTAATAAAGGAGTCCCTGGGTAGCACAACCTGATTAAGTGTTGGACTACTAACTAAAAGGTTGGTGGGTCAGACTCACTCGGGCTCCTTGGAAGTAAGCCCTGGTGATCTGCTTACTAAAGGTTTTAAAACTATATGGAGCTGTTCTACTCTGCACACATGAGTCAGAATTGACTCGCTGGCGACTAACAATATGACTTCCCTCTGCCTGTGAGCTGTGTCCACAAAAGGCTGTCATTTCTTTATAAGGATGCAGTGGCCAGTATTCTCAGTTCTGCAATGGATTTGAGTTTTACTTTTTACCTTTCTTAGAAGGAGGTAGTCTGTTCCTTTTGTAAAAAAAAAAAAAAACTTTTGGGCAAGAATGGAAAGAGTAGACTGGGAAAGAACAGGGAAGAAATCTCATGGAGAAATTTAGTTACGTCTTTTCTATAGGGTGTCAAACACTTAGAATTTCATAAAAGGATTTGTTATTCTTAACGGTTATTTTTAATATGTGAATGTTTTGCAGCCAAATTTGCCATGTACTGATAATGTAGCATTTGATATGGAAAGGCTCACCAGAACCCAAGCAGTTAACCGAAGATCAACCCTTGGTGACCTTGCCAGCGACAGCTCACTTGGTCTCGAGCCACTTCGAACTTCGGGGGTATCACCTCTTCCTCAGGATGGGGAACTTACTCCTAGAACAGGAGAAATCAACATTGCAGTAACAAGTAAGTGGGGACCCCTTTGCCCCAGGTCCAGGCAGTTTTTGTTTTCTTATGTTTGGCCTGTGGTCACTCCTCAAGAAGAGAGTTGAGACATTCACCTGGGCCGATGATTTAGTCTGTAACCAAGAAAGTAATGTGTGCTTTTGTTAAAAGAGATGTTTGAAATAATGAAAATTTCTTCCTATTAAGGAGCTTATGTATTTGTGTGTAATTAATAGTAATAGTTATCATTCAGTAAGTAGTGTTCAGAGATGTGCTTTAGCAACTGTTTTATAAACATGTTTTGAAATCATTACATTGCACACAGGTATTTTAAAAGGTAATTTTGGAATTTGATCTAGGCTGTCCGCAGCATCTCTGGTATATTTTGTAACTGAGCACTAGTGCTTTATATTTACCAAGCTGCAGACAACCTAATAAAACACTAATCTAGAATTAGAACATAAAAATTACTGTGAAATTCACATCTTCAGAAATAGTTGAGATGGTTTTATTTTACACTTTTTATGAAAGATGGTTTAATGCTGGTCTCTTGACACTTAACTCTTTGATACAGTTGTACACAAGTCAGGAAAAAAGTTAAAGAGTAATGATCTGCCTAAAATAATAGTCTCTGGGCTGGTTCTGAATGAAGCAGTCACATGTTTTAATGGAAATGCCTAAATACAGTATGAGTGATCTGACTGACATGTGTATGGGTGGTATAGAAATTCACCTGTGACAAGCCAACTCTTTTCTCCAGTTCATTCTTTCCGTGTTATTTTCATCTAACAACCTGTCATCCCATCTGCTATATTGCCATTCTGATGCTGCCTTTTTCAGTATATGCTGTTGCTTGCCTAGAACTTCAAGCCCTGAACGTGATGGGACTCTGCTTAACTCTGGGAGTCAGTAAAATGGGTAAATCTATTAGGAAATATTTTTTGCTTCACGTATTAAGACTTCATATATTATGTGGCCTATTCAGTTGAAGTATACATGTTTTTAACCAATCAAAAATTATTAAAAAATGATGTCCCAAGTTTTATTCTGTCATTTGTCTAAACTCAAGAAACTTTCATTCAGATATGAAGTAAGTAAAATTATGATGTAGTTTGACTCATTTCTTACATTTCCCAATGATTTGTTTTAACAGCATTTCATGTTTTTCCTACTTTGGCATTTAGATTTTATGGTCTAGAATTTTAAAAATTGATCTAGTAGTAGTAAGGAAGACAAAGCTTGATTATTGATTTTTTTAATGAGTTTTTATAGATCCTTCATTGATCAGACATTTATTGAGCACCTACTACTACATTAAGTACTGACCTCATTATATTTTATGTAAAATGTCCTTACAAAATCTTGTTTGGATGATAAAAAATATTATTTTGTTACCAAATTAATCACCTTTAGCAGAATTTACACATGAAGTAAGTGAAAAAAAAAAAATTTGATGTAGTTAAATTAGACCAAAGCTACCTCTATTTTTCCCTCCAGCTACCTCTATTTTTCCCTCCAAAGTCCTGTAGCTCTGTAGCAATTACAGTGCATTCACCTAGCACCTGCTGTGTACCAGGCACTGTGCTAAATCAGCATGGAGGAGGCCAGAAGTGTTGGAGACCCTGACACAGTTGGTTGCTGCCAAAAAACCTCCGGGCCTGTGGGGGCATTGCTATGATGGTGTTTACTTCTTCTTGGTTACTAGTTTTTATAACTGGAGTGCCACACAAACATGGATGAATTAGGAAACGTAGACATAATTGAGGTTCTGCTAGTTAGTCTGTTTATCATGTATGAAAGTCTCTAAGATACGAATGCTCTGCTCAACTCCTTGACAATGAAGACCACGCAACCCTTGATATTTTCATATACCAGTATACATTTTTCCCTAAATATGTATACAGCAAAATATATACAGTGAAAAGATGGATTTTATATGGATTCTTGAATGTTTATCTTGACCTAAATAAAAACCTTATGAATGTACTCTACTGATGAGGAGTTTGTAATTCAAGAAACAGAACCTTCACTGTTATCTTTTAAAAGGAAAGGTTTTGCTAAGCATTTTAATAATACAAACCAAGGTGGCCAGAAAAATACTATAGGACAAATTCAACATTCTGAAATCCCTTAGGGCAGTTCTTAACCTTCTGAAGTTCATCACCTTTAAAAACTACTAGAAGTACAGTAACCTTTCTATAGAAAAATGCCTGTGCGCACACACTTTTGCATGTAATTTTAGGGTTCATGGAATATAGATTAAATGTTAAACACAGCTTTTACATATAAACAGTTGGCACTCCGGGTATAAATATTTCTTCCCCCTGCCTTATGCAGATATGTAGGGAATTTTACTGTGTAGCAGTTTTTTAATCCAGCCCTAGTTAGTGTATGCTCTAAGAAATATTTTATAATTAAGACTTTTTAGGAAGTCAGATTGGTTCTCAAGTTATTTTTGAGGTTCTCAGTAGGTACTGTTTTTGGAATGTTACCTTGACAATACAGGCTTTTGAAACTTGAGAGGAAGTATTAATGACTTCCTAGATCTAGCGAGAAAGAGTAGAGAAGAACCCTTAGAATACTGCACACCAGAGGTTTTTAGCTCTTTTGTGGGCCAGGTTGCCTCATAAATTACCTATCCTTCCTGCTTCTGCTTGACAAAGCCTGAAAAAGCAGTGCTGCTTCCCAGCAATGTGGGCACGAAGGAAAGTCTCTCTTTTCATGAGACATCAGTGAGAAGTTCTTTTTATGTAAATATTATAAGTAAATCTGTGCATAATAGAAAAGAATGTAGACATGAATGCCATGGAAGGCCAGCTTGTGACTGCTTGGAGTCCCCACAGGACTGTGAGAACCACTACTCTGTACTTCTAAGCCTTTATCTAAGAATGAGTGCTACAGCCTGCGGAAGTGACAACATGAAGAAGGAAATAAGGTCATAAGTATGGCTAGTGTACTGCCATTTAAATTAACAATAAAAATACGTCCATATGCAATTTCATGTACGTTATTTTGACTATCCACTTTTTGGTGGCTGCACTCCTTACAAACCTCAGGACATTAACTGGAAGAAATGGTTGGGCCGTGCTGTCCTTTCTCCCTTACAGCTTTCACCACTACTTCCACTAACCTTCTCCAATTAGTAGCTCTCTGGCAAACCTCCTTCTGCTTCACTTCCTTGGGCCAGTCTTGGCCTGCACCTCCGTTGACATCTGCTTCGTTGCATTTGAGGGAAATGTTGACGTCGATTTGACATAAACCTTCTCCCCAGAATGATTTCCTCCCTTTCCTTTGTCAACAGAAGAATGGTTTATTATTGCCAGTTTTGGCCTCCTCAGTGCTCTCACACTCTGCTACATGATCATCAGAGCCACAGCTAGCTTAAATGCTAATGAGTAAGTAACAAATTGTTTAGTTCGTTCTTTGGATTGCATGTGCCCTATGATCCCAAAAAAAATATATAGAGTATTTTTCATAAAGGTGGTAGAAATTGGCTTCCCACCAGTTTCAAACTGGTCCTAAGGGGGTCATATCTAGTGAAATAATTTATTTCATTAACATATGTTTTTAGTCAGTAGCACAGGTTGAGAGTTCACCTAGCTCAACCACAGCTCACTTGAGAAAAGATGTAGGGGTTTTTATTAGCCACAAGCTTGTGATCAGCAATGTAATATAAATGCCAAGGGCACCATTACAGTCTTAATGATGTAAAGAATGTCCGTGTCCTGGTCGTTGAAAAGATGGTCCCGCTTTACTGTGTGCTCATCAGACCTTACCTGGAGTCTGACACATGGAGCCCATGTTCAAGAAACAGTGACTTGGGTTTTAGCCTGCAGGAAAGAAACAGTAGAGAAGACCTACTGTTTCCAAATACTAGGAAGACGGTCAGGGGAAAGAGAAAATAAGTGTAGACTCTGTCTCCGAAGGGCAAAATGAGGACCAGAGGGTATAGTGCAGGATTACAGGCAAATGTCGCCTCAATAAAAGGAAGAACATCAGGCAGTTAGGCTACTAAACAGTGGAATGGATTGCCTTGGGAATGGAGTGCTTAGGCCTGGGGATGCAGAAGCTAGATGTAACTTGTCAGGCTGCTATAGGTTAGGTGCTTTTGGAGGTTGGAAAATTGGACTAGATGACTGTTGAGGTCCATTTTGATCCAGTGATTTTCCAAAAGTAGTTTTCGTAGGAATCAAATATAGAAAGGATTTTTTTGGTTGTTTTAGCTTAAATTTAGGGCATTTACTGTAGGCTATTATTCAGTCCTTTCTTTTACTAGTATTTATGAAAACTAATTAGAGATGAAAGCAACTCTGGGACACTGCCCACAATTGAACCTAAATTGGTACAGATGGTGTTCATGGGCTCTCCATATTCAGTCATGTCCTGGTACTTTAATTGATTAATCATGGCCAAACAACCTTTGCAATTAATTTAATTGGTTGCCCATTGTCCATCTTAGGAACAAAGGGCAAGAAAACAACAGGCCGCTTACAATGACATTGGCTTGATACTTGTAAGAAATGCCCTTTGACATCCCTGACCCATTACAGATTGGGAGGATGTCATGGCCAGTTCAGATGAGTAGTCTTGGCCTCACCCAACAGGTAAATGTTAATTGCTCAGACTCAAGAGTCAGACAGACCTGGGGAGAACCCCAGCTCCTCCTTTATTTATTTATGAGACCTGGGCAGTTACATTTATGTGAAGTTCGGTTTATTCATCCATAAGACAGGATAATCGTAGGACTACATCATAGGATTGTTGTGATCATTAACATACAAAGTACTTAGCACAATGCCTGGTACATAATGAGTGCTCAATAAATGGTAGCCAAAACAATTGCACTAGGATTCTATCAAAGTTACAGGAGTAATATGGCCATCTGCCTTTATCATTGGCAAATGAGTTTGATTTCTTCCATGAAACAGGTTACAGAACCATAGGAGTTCTGCAAGTGCCTATGATTCAGACTGCAATTTGGAGGGAAATACTTATTTTACCTGCAACTGCCCTTTTGCTTACTCCCATACTGATCCATCAGACTAGATAAGTTGACTTCTTAAAAATTTCATAAATGAATGATAACCAATAACAGTGAATAGTGGCATTCTGGGCACTTTTAGAGGATTATTAAGTAATTCATTGGTAATCTGACTGCTGCTCAGAATCTGCCAGGTGCTCAGCTCATACATGAGATTTTAGGGAATGCTTGATAGACATGTTAGCTGTTAGAAATCAGAATACCTGGGCTGTAATATTTCAGTTCCATGCATAAATGCCTTCATGACTTGGAATCTAAGTCATGGATCTTAGATCTATGTCTTGGGGCCAACCCTTCTCCCATCAGCCTTTGTAGAAGGTTGGTACTAGAATTGTTCATTTGAATATTGTTTCCGTGCCTTTACTCAAAACCTCGATGAAGGATGATATTCATGAGAGAGAAGCTGAGTCAGAGTGTGTGTGTGTGTGCGCCCATATGCATGTAAGTGAATGAAAGAATGGTCACCAATATATAAATGGTGATTATCTAAAGTTAGTGAAATTTTGGGTGATGTTTTTCTCTCATACTTGTGCTTTCATATGTGTGTGTGTGTGTGTTTTTACAATAAGCATGAATTAACTTTTTTAAAAGGCTGTTTTTATTGTGAGAGAGAAAAGAAAAGGTAATAGCCATTCTTACTTAATGTCTCTTAAAGATGTTGATGAAAAAGTCCTACATGATTTTAATTCCAGGGAAAAGTTTGTTTTAGCAAATTATAATCATTTCTTTAATGAATTCTGTGAAACCTGTCTTATTTCTCTTTTTTGCCTTTATCTACCAAGAAACTTACAGCCAAAATGAGATCCCTTTTTTTCCCATTTTAATTGCTCTGTTTTAATTTTATAGATAACTTCATTTTCTTGTAAGATAGTCTTATATATAAATAGATCCCGTCATTTGGCTTTTTATTGATTTGTCTGAAAATTGATAGTGAGCGTTACCTCTCTGTGTATACCTATTCTAGTTTACTTTTCTGACAGTGTTACTACACACTGGTCTTGTGTATTGCTGTTTTAGCAAGACCTTCACCCATTCTAGTCGCTCATCAAACCCTATGGGCAAGCTAAAGCAGTAGAGGCCAGATGTCAGGATAGGCATGTGAAACCATGGTGGGTCCAGCCCTCCTCCTGCAGTGGATGGAGCAATAGCTGCCCCGGGAGAGGCTCCAGCTGGGGACAAAGGCACTCTGTCCCACCCTTGCCGTGCTCTGCACATTTATCAAAGTCTGGACGCCATTGTCCTACATCACAAGTCTATCGAAATTCCATATATTTTGGATCACTCACCTCCTGTTACATGAAATACTATTTAAGTACTCAACTCTAATTGTGCTTAAATTTTTTAACACCTCAAACATATCTGGTGAATTCTGAGACTTTGCAAATATAAACAGGATGGTAGTCAGACAGAGGCAAATAAATTCAAGTAAATATATTTATGTATTAGCTTTTCATACCTCTTTTTCTTAGTACCTAGTTAAGCAAGATTATGGAACTTCGGTTCCCAGAGGAAGTTTTTTGCTCTACTTCATTATTCAGATAAACCTTGTGAGAGCCCAACATTTACCAGTTTATATTTATGTCAATCTATTTTTACCTCAATATAGGAAAAGTAAATGTTATTTGAGAAATAAATCTATTTAATTTTTATCTGAGGAACAAATTACAAGATATGTAGATAATTTAGCAGAGTTTTTAGTTCGCTGGGAGGTTCCACTAGGTATCCTCTAAAACCTTTTTCCAAGTCCTACATTTGATTCATACAAATCATATCCTAAGATTTGCCTAGGAGTGTAGCTCGGACATTCAATATTCAAAACAATCTTGGCAGGAGAAAATGAGTTGAATGTGGCTAACATGATGAAATAGGGAACAAATGTAAAATCCTTTAACATAAAGCCATGATCAAGAAGACCTAGCTCTGCAGCAGATGGATGGGCTTTGGTTGTCCTCATCAGTATTCCTTGTGAGTGATCTTCCTCTTATGTGTATTAGCAGAAATGTATAGACCAGACAAAAGGAACTGATGACTTTCATTGTACTCTCTACGGAGTATTTCTGAATTGTTGTGCTCAGGCACTTTTTAAGAAGAACATTGACAGATGAACACATCTCAGTATAAAGAGTCTGAAAATTTAATCATTTGATGTCGTGAGGATGCTTAGCTTAGAAGAGGAAACATGGGTAATATGAAAGGTACCTCCAGGTATTTGAAGGACTCCCAAAGATGAGAATACCAGCTGCCATCAAGTTAACTTCTGGCTGTTGGCAACTCAATGTGTGTCAGCACAGAACTGTAGTCCATAGGATTTTCAATGGCTGATTTTTCACCAGGACTTTCTTCCGAGGCATCTATGTGTGGACCTGAGCCTCCAGTCTCTAAGCTAGCAGCAGCCATTTGCACCCCTCAAGAACTCCAGAGATCAGAATAGCTACTGTTTATCAAGTGCCGACAAAGAGCCTGCTACTGTATTGGACTCTTCACCCATGTTGCCTCATTTAATACGCATAGTAGCCCCATATTGACTAACCAGTGAATACAGAAGGGTGATACTGACTCTAGAATTTGGAGACAGCCACAGGGAGGTAGATTTCCACTTAATGTAAGAAAGAACTTCTACCAGTCAGAATTGTCTATCCGTGACACAGGATTCTTTGAAAGCTATTGGGCTTGGCAGGCACTGGTTATTCAGACAGAAGCTTGGGCCATCTTCGTTAGAGCTGTTTCAAAGGCAGTTCCTATGTTAGGTGCAAGTCTTTCAGATTCATTCCAGTTCTGAGGGTCCTGAATGAATTGTCTGTCCCATATGATCCCTTCCTAGGAGAGATCAGAGCCTGAAGAGAGGGCTGAGTTGTCTTCTTGCTGCCTTTTTAAGAACCCTTACGTATCAGAAGCAGTGTTTTTCAAATCTGTTTTTACCGTCTTCCAATGTAAGAAATATATTACATTGTGACCCAGTACACTCACATACATAACTGAAACAGAAGTTTCACAAACATTTCCCTTACTACATGCAGTAATCTCTGATATATCTTAATCCGTACTTTCGTTGTTGTTATTATTGTTAATGCTAGTCATGAACTCCTAAATTGATTTTATAGCCCATTAATGGATTGCAGTCTGCAGTTTGAGGAACAGCAATCTAAATATTTTAAATTTATAGTTCTCAGTCTAATATGTTTTGCCCACACTAGCACCGATCTTTGATTATTTTTACTTTACTACAGCTGCCTTTCTTGTAGCAATTTTAGCAAAGATTTGAACCTACCCTTGGTTTGAGATGTATTGGTGGATAGTAAATCCTCTTTTTTCTCTTAGTATTTGTTTCTCCTTTTATCCGCTCTGACTATGAGATATATACACAACGAATAAACGGAGGCTCAGAGGGATTGAGTGGTTCCCAAGAGATGCCGTAGGAAGAAAGGCACCTGGAATTCAAAGCCAACATCCCTGGCTCCAGCTCTTCCCCAGTACACCACTTGTTTGTGCTCTAAATAGCCATTTGAAGGCTCTAAATAACATGGTTGGGGAAGAAGAATTTGGTTTTCTAAAAACATGATGACAAAAAGGGGATTAAAGGCGACTGGGGACTTTTGGTTGGACTTGTGTACCATATGTGGCAGTAGTCGTTTTTTCAGTTTTCAAAAGAAGTGTCTGATATTATGGCTGCATTTATTGTTTAGAATTTCTTAAAAGGGCAGCAAAATAAAGTAAGTTTGAAAACTTTGATTCACCACTAAAAATATCTGATAACCAGTTTTTCTGAGGAAATATTAAAAAGAGCGTGTGTTCTCTTAAATATGAACCATAATAAGTAATAAAATATAGAGGTTTATGTGAAGTTGTTATAAGCATCCTTCACACCAGAGCCTTTTCAAAA
Organism: Dugong dugon; assembly: GCA_030035585.1. NCBI lineage: Eukaryota > Metazoa > Chordata > Mammalia > Sirenia > Dugongidae > Dugong > Dugong dugon. The sequence continues at coordinate 211,447,787 of CM057460.1, read as the reverse complement.
AAGTTGAACAACTCCCTTTCATTCATTTAGATAACATCGCTAGTACTCACCAGGTGTCAGGCCTAGAGCCAGGTGCTGAGCTCAGGGTGATGGAGCCAGCAGTCCTCGCCTTGCCCTTCCGGAGGTCTGGGGAAAGAGGCCTGCTGTGTGCTGCTAGTGCTGTACACTCATGGCGTGCGTTTTTTGGAAGTGACTGAGCAGCGTGTGAGGAGGGCATGAGGGAGTGAGCGCAAGATGAGGAGCATGGTGTGCTCTGTGTCCTACCTGAGGGGACTGCTGATTTACCCCCAGCAAGTTGAAGGAGGCTTCATAGAGGAAGTGACTTAGGAACCCAGCTGAGCATAACTCAGGGCACAAAGTAAGGAAAAAGTAAAGTAGATTCAGGGAGTTGTGTGGTTTTGACATGTCTGCTGTACGTGATGGCAGCAGTGGCGTGGCAGTAGCAGAATTTGGACTTTATTCTGGTAAATAATCAAAGGCTTTTCAGCAGAAAGATAATGCCTGGTGGCTGGTAAGTTGCTTTGGAGTAGTAGAGTCTGGAGGCAGGAAGATAAGTTAGGTAAAAAGACAAACGTAAAAAGGGCTTAGGCTAGAATTGAAGGAGGAGGTGTCAGGGTGATGGGGATGAAGTAAAAATCATGAGATGCTAGTCAGTTGTATGATAATCAAAGATAAGTGGTTAGAAATATAGTTCTGGAACTGAGCAGAGAGAAGTGAGATCAGAGCTAATAAACACATGATTTGGGAACCATGAAAACCAGCCATACTGCCCTGTGGAATAATTAGAGGGAGCATTAGGGTCCAAGGAGCTAGGGCCGATCTGTAATGCCAGGGGCTACAAAAAGGCAGCATTAGCCTGAGGGGCAGTGTAGGAAACTTTTCAAAAGACTTAGGCACTTTTTAGTACCTGGGTGAGAGAGGAAAAACACACGCACACCCTTCCCACCCCCCACCCCTCAAATTTGGAGAATTCCTGTAAAGAGAGCCTGGAAGTCTGTGTTCTTCAAATCTCATTTCAAAATAAGTAATGACAGTCTTATTTGAGGGGTAAAAGGGGGCATATTTCCAAGACAGCACCTACAGATTTCAGGACACTCAGCATGTAGAACATGTATTTAAACCTGGAAAAATTGTAAATTGTAAATATAGTTGTTCCTGTGTTTTTAAAACCAAGATGCTATTAGAACTATACTTTTTTCTTCATTCCGTTTGGCAGTATTAAGACAATAAGATCACTGAGCCAGATCTGCAACTGCTGATTTGAGGGAAATGCTAATGGCTTCCCAAATGGGGTTGGGGAATAGTTGGGGACAGCCCCCAGGCCACCCTGGTTCTCCAGTTAAGATCATGTTCTCTATATTTTAAAACATTGACAACTACCCTTTAACTAATTCATGACCTCTGTCTTTTTTCCTTTTATTCCATAGGGTAGAATGGTTTTGAAGAAGAAAAAAACTGCTTTCTGACTGACTGCCTTGAAGGAAAAAAGAACCTATTTTTGTGCATCATTTACCAATCATGCCACACAAGCATTTATTTTTAGTACATTTTATTTTTTCATAAAATTGCTAATGCCAAAGCTTTGTATTAAAAGAAATAAATAATAAAATAAAAATACTGTGCTTTTGAGTATTATTCATCCACTTGGGTTTCCAACGCTGATTTGGAGATCACATTCCTAAATTTGTTTGTATGCATTTCAGAGACAGAATGTGCTCATGACAGGAACGCTGACACTTTCTGTTGATATTTGCACATTGGCTCTTTGTGCCCAAATAGGACTCAAGGAGCAGAGATGTCCTGTGTAACAGTGCCCCCTCAGGCAGTATTTTACTTTCTTAGAAGTCTAGCCATTTACTCTGACCATTTTTTATCCCTTTGCTTGTGGTTGATCTCCTAGTACTAGAATCTCAGCTCCAGGGTAGCAGGGGCATTTAACTGTGTCCTTCACCACTGTATCCCCTGTGCCTGATAGAGTGCTTTGCACATAGTAAGTGCTCAATAAATATTTGTGGGATGAAAGGATGAGTGTAAGAGAGTTTTTAAAATACACATCAATTAGTAATTATATCTGTACTAGATTTTTTTTTACCTAGTTTGCTCAGTATTCTTTTAAAAACTGCAAAATGAGTAATTTTACATGTGTAGTGAAATATTTTAATTGATGAGGAAAATGTTGAATTCTATATTCAGTTGTGTGCTTGAAGGATTGTTAGTATTTGAAAATGTTTTGAGCAGTGAATTCTTAACCTTCCACCTCAGTGTACCTGAGTCCCATTGATAACGGGTTCACTACATCAGTCATCCTGAAATTGGAAGAGGGTTGAAGAATTTTTTCTTTTGTTGAGAGGTAATTCACATACCATAAAATTCACCCTTTTAAAGTGTATATTTTGGTGGTTTTCAGATATTCACCACTATCTAGTTCCAGAACGTTTTTATCACCCCCGAAAAGAAACTCCATACCCATTATTAGCCCGCATACCCATTAGCAGTAACTTTCCCCTGCCCTGAGGCTTCCACCTGTGCCACACCCCCGCCCCTGCCCCCCCCCCCCCCCCCCCACGTCTTAGTGTTCTCTAGAGAAACAGAACCAGTAAGGTGTGTGTGTGTGTGTGGAGAGAGACAGAGATTTTAAGGAATTTGACTCATGGAATTGTGGGGAGCTGGCAAGTCTAAAATCTGTAGATCAGTGACAGGCTGGAAATTCCTGCAGTCCTGTGTCCCGAAGTCCGTAGGTCAGGCAACAGGAAGAGTGAAAAGTGAGTTTTTAATTTTGATGAAAAGTCTAATTTATTTTTTCTTTGGTTGCTTGGGCTTTAGGTGTCATATCTAAAAAGCCATTGCCTAAATTAAGGCCACAAAAACTAAGAATTTTATCGTTGTAGCTCTTACATTTAGGTCTTTGGTCCATTTTGAGTTAATATTTGTGTATAGTGTGAGGTAGGGATTCCATTTCATCCTTTTGCTCATGGAAATTCAGTTCTCTTGGCACCATTTGTTGAAAAGACTATTCTTTCCCCCATTGAATGGTCTTGGCACCCTTCTCAAAAATCAGTTGACCATAACGTATGAGTTTATTTCTGAACTTTCAGTTCTCTTCCATTGATCTATATATGTCTGTCCTTGTGCCAGTACCACACAATATTAATTACTGTTGCTCTGTAGTAAGTTTTGAAATGAGAAAATGTGAGTCCTCCAACTTTGTTGGTTTTTAAGATTGTTTTGGATACTCAGAGTCCTTTGCGTTTCCATGTGAATTTTAAGATCAGTTTGTCAATCTCTGCAAAATAAAGCCAGCTAGGATTTTGATAGAGTCTGTGTGGAATCTATAGATTGCCTTGGGTAATTTTGCCATCTTAACAATATTGTCTTCCAGCCCATGAAAATGGGATGTCTTTCCATTTAATTTCTCTCAGTGATGTTGTGTAGTTTCCAATGTATACGTCTTGCGTATCTTTTGTCAGATTTATTCCTAAGCAGTTTATTCTTTTTGATGGCACCGTAAATAGAATTGTTTTCTTAATCTCATTTTCAGATTGTTCATTGCTAGTGTATAGAAATACAGTTGTTTTTTTATATGAATCTTTTATCCCACAACCTTGCTGAACTTGCTTATTAGCTCTAATGGTTTTTTAGTGGATTCCTTAGGCTTTTCTATCTACAAGATTATGTCTGTGCAAATAGAGATGATTTTACTTCTTCCTTTCCAATCAAGATGCCTTTTATTTCAGTTTCTTGCCTAATTACCCTGGCTAGAACTTCCAGTAATGGATTGTTGAATAGAAGTGGTGAAAGCAGGCATTCTTGTCTTTTTCCTGATCTTAGAGAGAAAGCTTTCAATCTTCCACCATTGAGTATGATATTAGCTGTGGGATTTTCGTACATGCTCTTTATGGTGTTGAAGATGTTCCCTTCTGTTCCTAGTTTGTTGAGTGTTTATATAGTGAAACAGAGTGGGGTTCTATGAAATACTTTCTCTGCATTTATTGAGATGGTCATGTGGTTTTTGCCCTTTATTATTATATGGTGTATAACATTGATTTTTTTATGTTGCTGAATTCGATCTGCTAGCGTTTTGTTGAGGATTTTTGCATATGTATTTATAAGTGGAATTTTCTTGTGATGTCTTTGGCTTTGATATCAGGGTAATTCTGGCCTCATACAATGAATTAGGAAGTATCCTTTCCTCTTCTATTTTTTGGAAGCGTGTAAGAAGGATTGGTGTTAATTCTTTAAATGTTTGGTAAAATTTACCAGTGAAGCCATCTGGTCCTTGGATTTTGTGGGAAGTTTTTTGACTACTGGCTCAATCTCTTGTTATATAGGTCTGTTCAGACTGTTTCTATTTGAGTCTATTTCAGTAGTTTGTGTGTTTCCTCTAGGTTATCTAATTTTGTTGGTATACAATTGTCCATAGTATTCTTTTAAGATCTCTCTTATTTCTGTAATGTCAGTAGTCATATCCTGTCTTTCATTCCTGATTTTAGTAGTTTGAGTCTTCCTTCTTTTTTCCTGGTCAGTCTAACTAAAGATTTGTCTATTTTGTTGATGTTTTCAAAGAACCAACTTATGATTTAATTGATTTTTCTGTTTTTCTATTCTCTCTTTCATTTAGTTTTATTTTAATATTATTTTCTTCCTTCTTGCTTTGGGTTTAATTTGTGCTTCTTATCTTTTAATATGGGTGTTTATAGCTATAAATTTCCCTCTAAGCACTGCTTTCATGCATCCCATAAATTATGTTGTGTTTTTGGTTTCATTCATCTCAAAGTGTTTTCTAGTTTGCCTTATGATTTCTTTCTTGACCCATTGGTTATTTAGAAGTGTGTTGTTTAAATCCCACATATTTGTGAATTTCCCAGATTTATTTCTGTTACAGATTTCTAATTTCACTCTCTTGTGGTCAGAAAACGTACTTTGTATGATTTCAGTCCTTTTAAATTTATTAAGATTTGTTTGATGGCCTATCATATGTTCTATCCTGGAGAATGCCCTATGGGCACTTGAGAAGAATGTATATTCTGCTGTTGTTGGGTGAAGTGTTCTATAGATGTCTGTAAGGTGTAAATGGTTAATGTTGTTAGTTACCGTCAAGTGAGTTCTGACTCATACTGACCCTGTGTGTGCAGAGTAGAACTGCTCCATAGGATTTTCAAGGTTGTGGCCTTTTGGAAGCAGATAGCCAGGCCTTCCTTCCGAGGTGCCTCTGGGTGGTTTTGAACTGCCAACCTTTCAGTAAGTAGTCCAGTGCTTAACTCTTTGTGCCACTCAGGGACTCCAGTTGCTTAATAGTGTTATTCAGATATCTTTCCTTGGTTACTTTCTGTCTAGTTGTTCTATCCATTATTGAAAGTTAGGGTATTGAAATCTCCAACCATTATTGTTGAATTGCCTATTTCTCCCTTTAATTCCATCACTTGTTGCTTCATGTAATTTGGGGCTCTGATATTAGGTGCATATGGGGTTGAAGAGTATTTAAAAGCCACACAGGTTATTAATTACATCTCTCTGTTGAGAATCACTTATTTCAATGACCTTCCTAATATTACCAGCCAACTCTAAATGCTGGAGAGTTCAGCTGAGTGTGTTTGACATTATTCTCTAGGGTGGGTTCTGTTGCTGTGACATATTCCTCACTAGCTGCTTTTTTTTTTTTTATTTCTCCCTTGTAGTATTTTCTAGATTAATAATACAGTTCCTCCATACCTAATCTTATTCTAGTAAAAATCAGAGTCAGGTGTTCCCTTTCCTTTCTTTTCCATTCTTGGTGAGTTCTTTCTTCATTAACAGTCAGTAGATGCTGGAGTACATCAGGAGATGTAGGACTGTTTAATGACAGTGTTAATGCTTTTTGCCAACTTTACTGTACTTTCACCCTTTTCACATTGAGATTTAACTAACATTAAGTTTTTGTGTTTTAATTAATCATCATCTCAGTAACCATGAAAGTGGTGTGTATGTGTGTGCCCATGCACGTGCGTGTATGCAAGCACACGTGTACCTTGAAAGTGTGGTGGATTTTGTGTGTGTTTCAGCAGAAATTTATTATTTTTAAAACAGTATCCCTGTAGTTAATTATAACTACAAAAACATTTTTTGTAAGCCTGGCTTACATGTATCAGTATACCTACAAGATTTAAAAAATCTATGCTAATTTACTTTTTGAACCTTCTAATGCGCTCTGGGCAGAGCTGTCGTTATTACCCAATTACAGTGACCTGGAAACCATGGTTTTGTGGTTTTTCTGCATGCTCTGCAACCACACACCGTTGTTTTCCTTCCTGCCAAGGTCTTTGTAGTCACTGATTTTGTCAAAGTTTCTGGTGTTTTAGATACAATATTGTAGTAATTAACTGTTTGTAAATGTATGTCAATAATTTTTTTGAAAAAGAAGTAGTAATTAAAGGAAGAAGAAGGAGCAATATACAGGAATTACGATTCACAATTAACATTAATACAAAAACATTACTAAGGGTTCTTTATGGTCTGGTACGGGAGGAGGTCCATGTAGGGTGACACGAGGAGTGACGGCACTGGGTGACACCAACCCTAGTGACATCACTGTAGTTTTAGATTTTAATCCCATTTCTTTTTCTTTATTTTAAATAAATAATCGTTTTTTTCTTTCTGGCAAGGTGAAGCATCTCCTCGGCAAACAGTTCAGTAGACTGCACCTAGGCGTGCAAAGGGATTTTCTTTTTTTTCTTTTTTTTTAATTGTATTTTAGATGAGGGTTTACAGAGCAAATTAGTTTCTCATTAAATAGTTAATACACACAGTGTTGTGTGACATTGGTTGCCACCCCTACAACATGTCAACACTCTCCCCTTCTCAACCTTGGGTTCCTCATGACCAGCTTTCCTGTATCCTCCTACTTTCTCATCCCTTGGTCTTGGGCTGGTGTGCCCATTTAGTCTCATTTTGTTTTACGGGCCTGTCTAGTCTTTTGCTGAAGGGTGAACCTCAGGAGTGACTTCAGTACTGAGTTAAAAGGAAGTCGAGGGCCATACTCTCGGGGTTTCTCCATTCTCTGTCAGACCACTAAGTCTGGTCTTTTTTTTTTTTTTTTTCGTGAGTTAGAGTTTGTCTACATTTTTCTCCAGCTCAGTTCAGGACCCTCTATTGTGATCCCTGTCAGAGCAGTCAGTGGTAGTAGCCAGGCACTGCCAGGCACTATCTAGTTGTGCTGGACTCAGTCTGGTGGAGGCTGTGGTAGTTGTCAATTAGTCCTTTGAACTAATCTTTCCCTTGTGTCTTTGGGGTGAGACCAGTGGAGTATCTTAGATGGCCACTTGCAAGCTTTTAAGACCTCAATCATGCTACTCAAAAAAGTGTGGTGGATTTTTGTAGAATTGGCATCAAAATGCAACCATTATTTCTTAATAGGCATGATGCTACCAACTAAGAAGTCAGTTTTATGATTAGAAGCAATGTGTAAAGTTGAATAGTTTCTTGTTTACTATTTTGAAAATTAAGAAGTGACCAAAAATTAGTCCAGAATAGAGCCCGTATTACAGAGTTTTAAACCCTTACTGGACAAACTTTTGTAATGCATGTGGCATAGTTTTTTTTTTAAAAAAAGAGAGCCTCAGTGTTTATATGGCTGACAAAGACTACACAGGAAAACAGTTCACCTGATTCTACCGAGTGGCTAAGGCCCCTGTAGCCACTGATGTCTGATGGGATTAAATCTCATTGCTCTGGCCAACTGGGTTGTAACATTAGACTTTTTAAATGGTTGAGAAAAGATCTTGAAGATTCCTTGACTTATTATCAACCAAATTATGTTCTTATGCTAAATTCCTTATCAAGAAAATAGAACTTAATAGCAATGAACAGAAGAATAAAGAATTCAGCTGAAATAAGAATTGCCGTCTTATTTCTGCTGTGAAGCAGGGCGGTTATAGATTGCATAAGATGTGCCAGCACCATGCTGAGTGGTTTATTCACATTATGATAATTTTTAATCCTTGCAGTATCCCAATGAGAGAAGGTGTAGTTATTTTCCCATTTTACAAATGAAGAAACTGAGGCTTAGAAAGGCTCAAATACTAGCCCAAGATCACATACCTATTAAATGGGTAAGTCAGAATTGATACCTAGACAGCCGGGTTCCGCTCAGGGTCAGTGCTCCTAATCACTGGCCACCCTCTAGCTGGGCCAGCATTTGCTAAATTGTACACAGTTTTCACCCTTAAGGAACTCAAGTCTCAGGGAGAAAGTAAAAAAAAAGCCAAACCCATTGCCATCGAGTTAATTGCTACTCATAGTGACCCTATAGGACAGAGTAGAACTGCCCCATAGAGTTTCCGAGGAACACCTGGTGGATTTGAACTGCCAACCAGTTGGTTAGCAGCCATAGCACTTTACTATGCAAGGATGGGAAAATGAAGGGAACTGTTTGAGGGCTGAACTATGTATACGCATATGTGTGTGTAAGAAGCCCTGGTGGCACAGTGGTTAAGTGCTCGGCTGCTAACTGAAAGGTCAGCACTTCGAACCCACCAGCCTCTCCACAGGACGAAGGTGTAGCAATATGCTTCTGTAAAGATTACAGCCTTGAAAATCCTATGGGGCAGTTCTGCTCTGTCCTGTAGGGTCACTGTGAGTCAGAATCAACTCGACAGCACACAAGAACTGTGTGTGTGTATGTATGTATACACACATGTAAACCAGTTGCCACCAAGTTGACTGCAACTCATAGTAACAGTTTTGTACTACATTTTTCTTCAGCTCTATCCAGGACCCTTTATTGTGATTCCTGTTAGAGCAGTCTGTGGTGGTGGCGGGGCACCATCTAGTTGTGCTGGACTCAGTCTGGTGTAGGCTGTGGTAATCGTGGTCCATTAGTCCTCTGGACTGATCTTTCCCTTGAGTCTTTGGTTTTCTTCATTCTCCCTTGCTCCAGATGGGGTGGGACCAGTGGAGTATCTTAGATGGCTGCTCACAAGCTTTAAGACTCCTGACGCTACTCATGAAAGTAGGATGTAGAAAATTTTTTTATACACTATGTTATGACAGTTGAGCTAGATGTCTTCTGAAACCATGGTCCCCAGTCCTCAGCCCAGTAATTTAGTCCCTCAGGGAGTTTGGATGGTCTATGAAGCTTCCATGACCTTGCCTTGGTCAAGTTGTGCTGGTTTCCCCAGTATTGTGTACTGTCTTACCCTTCACCAAAGTTACCACTTAGATATTGTCTATTTTGTGTTTTTCCCTCCCTCCCTTACCCTCCCTTCTAACCATCAAAGATTGTTTCTTTGTGTCTGAAAACCGTTCCATGAGTTTTTATAATAGTAGTCTTATACAATATTTGTCCTTTTGTGATACTTATTTTACTCAGCCTGATGCCTTCCAGATTCTTCCATGTTGTGAGATGTTTTGCGGATTCATCATTGTTCTTTATTGTTGCATAGTATTCCATTGTGTGAATGTACCATAGTACATTCTATTAGTTATTCTATTAGTTCCAGTAGTTTTCTTGTGGAGACTTTCAGGTTCTCTTTGTGTAGTATCATATCTGCAAATAGGGACAGTTTTATTTCTTCCTTACGAATTTGGATGTCCTTTATTTCTTTTTCTTGTGTTATTGCTGTAGCTAGGACTTCCAGCACAATGTTAAATATGAGTAGGACATCCTTGTCTTGTTTCTGTTTTCAAGGGGAATGTTTTCAGCCTCTCCTCATTAAGAATGATGTTGAATGTTGGTCTTGCATAAAACAAACTAAACCCGTCGCCATCAAGTCAATTCCAAATCATAGCAACCCTACAGGACAGAGTAGAACTGCCCTATAGGGTTTCCAGGGAGCACATGGTGGATTCAAACTGCCAACCTTTTGGTTGGCAGCCATAGCTCTTAACAACTACACCACTAGGGTTTCCTGGTCTTATATACATGTCCTTTATTATGTTGAAGAATTTTCCATCTATACTTATTTTATTGGGAGTTTTTATCAGGAATGGGTGTTGGACTTGTTCAAATGCCTTTTCTACGTTGGTTGAGATGATTGTGTGATTCTTTTGTTTTATTTATGTTGTGGATTACGTTGATTTGATTTTCTAATGTTGAACCATCTTTGAATACCTGGTGTGAATCCCACTTGGTCATGGTTTTTTGTTTTTTGTTTTTTTAAAAATACGATGCTGAATTCTATTGGCTAGAATTTTGTTGAGAATTTTTGCATCTATAGTCATAAGATATATTGGTCTGTAATTTTCTTTTTTATGGTGTCTTTGCCTGGTTTTGGTATCAGGGTTATGCTAGCTTCATAGAATGAATTTGGAGGTATCTCTTCCCTTTTCTGTGTTCTGAAATAGTTTGAGTAGTGTTGGTGCAAGCTCTTTTCTGAATATTTTGTAAAATTCTCCAGTGAAGCCATCTGGTCCAGAGCTTTTTTTTTGTTGTTGGGAGTTTTTTTTATTACGTTTTCAATCTCTTCTCTTGTAATGGGTCTGTTCAGATTTCTGACTTCAGTTTGTGTTAGTTTAGGTAGGTAGTATTTCTAGAAATTTGTCCATTTGCTCTAGGTTTTCAAATTTGTTGGAATTTTTCATAGTACTCTGTTATCCTTTTTATTTCAGTTGAGTCTGTTGTAATGTGCCCCATTTCATTTCTTATTTGGGTTATTTGCGTCCTCTATTTTTCTTTTGTCAGTTTGGCCAGTGGTTTGTCAATTTTGTTAATCCCTTCAAAGAACCAACTTCTGATTTCGTTGATTTTTTCTATTGCTTTTCTATTCTCATTTCATTTATTTCTGCTCTGATCTTTATTATTTCCTTTCTTCTGGTGGCTGTGGGCTTCTTTTGCTATTCTCCTTCTATTTGTTTGAGTTGTGTAGCTAATGTTTTGATTTTATCCCTTTCTTCTTTTTTGATGTGTACTTCTATTCCTATAAATTGACCTTTAAGCACTGCCTTTACTGTGTCCCAAAGGTTTGGTATGATGTGTTTTCATTCTCATTTGATTCTGGGAATTTTTTAATTCTGTCTTTGATTTCTTCCATTACCCGGCGGTCTTTAAGCAGGGTGTTATTCAGTTTCCATGTATTTAATTTTTTCTTTGCTCTTCCTGTTATTAATTTCTACTTTTATGACATCATGATCAGAGAAGATGCTTTGCATTATCTCAGTGTTTTGGATTTTGTTGAGGGTTGCTTTGTGGCCTAAGATGTGGTCTGTTCTGGAGAGTGTTCCATGTGTGTTGGAAAAGAATATATACTTTGCTGCTGTTGGGTATTGTGTTTTATATGTTTTATATGCCTGTGAGGTCAGATTGGTTGATTGTAGCCTTTAGATCTTCTGTATCTTTGTTGAGATTCTTTCTAGACGTTCTTTTACCAAGAGTGGTGTGTTAGAGTCTCCTACGTTTATTGTGGAACTGTCATTTTCTCTTTTCAGTGCTCTTAGAGTTTGTTTTATGTACTTTGGAGCCCTGTCATCGGGTGCGTAGATATTTATTATGGTTATGTCCTCATAGCGTATTGTCCGTTTAATCATATAACGTCCTTCCTTGTCCAAAATCCTTCCTGGATTTTGTTTTAAAGTCTTCTTTATCTGAAATTATTATTGCCACTCCTGCTCTTTTTTGGTTGCTGTTTCCTTGATATATATTTTTTCCCATCCTTTGATTTTTAGTACATTTTTGTCTTTATTTCTAAGGTGTGTCTTGTAGACAGCATATTGACTGGTCCTGTTTTTTATCCATTCTGTCACTCTCTTGTCTCTTTATGGGTGCATTTAAGCCATTTACATTCAGTGTGATTATTGATAGGTGTGAGTTTATTGCTGTCATTGTGTAGTGCCTTTTTTTGTGGTGCTGACATTTTCTTTGTTCCTCTTACTCTCCTGTGCTGAGTTCTTTTGTTTGTGGATTTTTTTTCATTTCTTTCATTTTTGTAGATTTGTGTTTACTGAGATGTTATGTTTTTCTTCTTTGTTTTGATGAGTAGGTTTGTTAATTTTCTTTGTGGTTACCTTGAAACTTACCCTTATCTTCCTAAGTTTAAACCATTGTTTTATTACTTGATATTGCCTTGACTTCCTCTCCATTTGTAAGTTCTATACGTACACTGTTTATTTCATCTTTTATTGCTCTGACGTTGTCATTTATAGATTGACTTCTCTCGTTCCCTGTTGTAAATCTTTTGGTTTTGCTTTATCCTTGAGAGCTCATTACCTAGGTTGGTATCTGCCTGATGCTGTCTTATGTCCTAGATTCAGGCTGTGGTCTGATGTTGTTTCTCTAAACAAAGGACTCCTTTTAAAAATTCTTGTAAGTTTGGTTTGGTTTTTACATATGCCCTTAATTTCTGTTTACCTGGAAATGCCCTAATTTTGCCATCATATTTGAGTGAGAGTTTTGCAAGATACATTATTCTTGGTTGGCAATTTTTTTCTTTCAAGACTATATATGTCATCCCATTGCCTTCTTGCCTGCATGGTTTGTGCTGAGTAATCAGCTTAGTCTTATTGTTTCCCTTCTTTATGTGACTTCATTTTTCTCAGGCTGCTCACAGGATTCTTTCTTTGTCTGGTTTTAGCACTTGTGATTATGATACTTCTTGGTGTTTCTCTTTTGAGGTCTATCGTATATGGGGTTCGTTGAGCTTTTTGGATGGTCAGCTTTTCATCTTTCATGGTATTAGGGAAGTTTTCTGTCAGGAAATCTTCAGTGATCCTCTTTGTTTTCTGTTTTCTCCCCCTGTTCTGTCTGGAACTCCAATCCCATGCAGATTTTTGCATTTGATTGTATCCCACATCGTTTTCAGGATTTCTTCATTTTTTTCCTCAAAAGAAGTGGTATCCAAGAATTTGTCTTCACTCCCTGATCTTGTCTTCCATTGTTTCAGATTTGCTCCAAAATCCTGTTGCACTGTCCATTTCTGAAATCTTGTTGTTTATCTTTTGGATTTCTAATTGCTGTTTTTGTATGATTTCTAGTTGTTTTATTTATTTTGACCTTTTTTCTGTGTTATTTTCTGGAATTCTTCCATTGCTTTGTCTGTCTTTTCCATGATTTTGTTTATATTTTCCATGATTTTTTTATTTTTTCCTTATTTTTGTCTGTGTTTTCCTTCATTTCTTGTATAGCCCTGAATATTAGAGTTTTGAATTCCCTGTCAGGTAGTTCCAGTGCCTTTTCTTCTACCAGAAGGTCATCTGTTGTTTTATTTTGGACACTTTCTGGAGCCATCCTGTCTTGTTTTTTTAATTTGTTTGATATTGTCTCCTGTCTTCTGGACATTCAGAAATTGTTTTGTTTATTGATTGTAGATTTGTTTGTTTCATCCTGCTTTTTTTTGTTTTATTTATGTCTGGGCAGGCAGGCTAGGTGTGCTTTGTTGCTTGCTCGTCTGTGGGCCCAATACTTCTCATGAGCTTATCCAGGTGGGCAGGGCCAGTCACTCAGCTATGGTGCAGCAGGGCAGGTCCAGTGCGGGGAGAGGGGCGGGAATGGGTCATTTGCCACATGTACAGGGGCTGACAGGACTGGTCCCGGGGGGCAGTGCTGGGTGGGGTCCAGTGATCTATGCCTGTGCTGCTCGGGGGTGCAGCACTTGGCGTGCAGTACAGATAGGCAAGGAGGGAAGGGAGACACCCTGAGGGAGCCTGCCAGTGTGTGGCATGGACCCGAGGAAGCTGTGTGCCAGTGGCTCTCTAGCTGGTTAGTGTGGCGCAGCCCATTAAGAAGGGGCAGAGACAGCATACACAGTTAGGTGGGCTAGAAAAGGAAAGGAAGGAAGGGAGAGAGAGAGATAAGAAAATGAGAAAAAAAATGACACTGAGGGAGCCTTGCAGTGGGGTGGCATGGACCAGGGAAGCCGTGTGCTAGTGACTCTCTAGCTGAGCAGTGTCCGGAAGGGGCAGAGACGGCACACAGCGCTAGCTGGACAGGAGAAAGGAAAGGAAGTGAGAGAGAAGAAACAAAAGCCAAAACAACAACAACAAAAATGGCATTGAAGAAGCCGGCTATTGGGGGCGAGGTGAATCTGGGCAGCAAGGAGCTGGCATCTCTCCAGCTGAGCAAGTGACAGTGGCCTGTTGGAAAGTGGCAGAGGCCGCCTAGAGGGAAGAAGGGTGGAGGGGGGGTGGGAAAACATGTATCCCTGGTTACCGGGTGCTCTGTCTCTTGTTGGGAGCTCCATGAAGTTGCCTTCCCGTATTCCCTGTCCACCATTCTTGGTGGCTGAGGTCCAAGATGACAAGTCTGTGCCACGTTAGCTGGTAGGGAACCTCCTCTCCATAACTCTCCTCGTTCTCTGTTCTCTGTCAGTTTCTTATTCCATTTGGTGCTTGGTTGAGTTCTTTATACCTTCATTTGACGCTCAGGTTTCCAGGATTGACATTTGTATCTCTTTTACTTAGTTTTTCCGGTCTTTGCTGTAGAGGGACAGCACGGTACTTCTGACTATAGCACCATGTTGGTTCCGCCCCCTGGTAGTGGGTTTTGGGTACAATACCCTTGTTTGCTTTACCTTCAAGTTTTTAAACATTTCTGTTGAGGAAAATGCCAGTTGGTCTTTCCTAACCAAAGGGGAAAAGGGTTTTCTCATCATGGATCAGAAAGCTAAGGCATCGCTGCCCTCTACCTCAGGGTGGTGCCTGTTCCTGCTCAGGCCGCCACCAGAGCTTCTGATACAATGGCAGAAGTGGGGCACCTAGCCAGAGTAGGGCCTGACCTGACCTCCCCTGAGTCATGACTCCCACCACCCTCAGACACACCACATGACTAAAATAAGGCCAGCCTAGCATGTGGACAGTGAAAAATCAATCAAAATTCAAAGGCATAGATGATTTATTTCTCTTCAGACCCAAGAAAGTAAATTTCCAACAGCTAAGTTTTGGTCACTTGCTTATTATAGCTGTAGTATGGAGAGTTGCATCTTAGGGACTTAGGGTAGTTTATAAAGGCCAAAAACAAAATGTAGTCCAAGTTATCTGTGGAAAATCTCTCAAACCACAGTGAAATGCTGACAAGACGTATAAGGGAACTGAGACTAATGGAACATCAGCATCATGTATTGTTCGGGTCACTCTAACGACGGCAGATACTCCTTGAGTGGAGTGACAGCAGGATCACCCTCATTGTGTAAAGATTCTCATTTATAATTATGTTGTCTCTGGTTCTGATTCTCAGCATTCCATGGTGAGTGAGCATAAATGTACATTGCACAACTTCTCAGGCATTTCAGGCTCCGTGTGCTCTAAACTAGGCTTTGGACAGGAATTCTCTTGAATCTGAAAGTGTGTATGAACAGCCCAGGGTGGATGAAAATATTCACAGCAGCAGCACGTGGTATTTAAGTTCCTATTGAGCACTGGTTTCCTGGTGGTTAAGCTCTCGGCTGCTAACCAAAAGGTTAGCGGTTCAAACCTACCAGCTGCTCCGTGAGAGAAAGATGTGGCAGCCTGCTTCTGTAAAGATTACAGCCTCGGAAATCCTATGGGGCAGTTCTACTGTGTCCTGTAGGGTCACTATGAGTCAGAATCAACTCGACAGCAACAGGTTTTATTGAGACAATTTCCATTGTCTCTCTGAGCTTTTTGTCTATACAAGCCAGCTAAATTTAAACACACAAACCAAAGTCTCCATAGTGCTTTAGATTGATGGGCTCTACACGTTAGAATGTGCAGTCAAGCAGCCAGAGTGTGACTCTTTGCCTTGCCTCTTCCTGGATGGGTCAATTTTCTCACCAATAGAATGAAAATTAAGATAACTGTCACACAGAACTGTGGGAATTAAAAAGATGATGTTTGTGAAAGTGCCTGGCATATAGTAGTTGCTCAGCAATGTTTGCTGCTTTCCTTCCTTGTATGAAAAGATTAATTGACCCATAAAAATTCTTCCTATCCTCCTGAGCATTGATGGTGTAAAAGCCTTTGCTCAGGCAATACTCAGCCCAGGAAAGGCCCTGCCAAAGAGGTTTTGTGAGTGGCCTTCTGCTTGGTGTTTGAGTCAGTCAGATACCACTGCCTTTTCCCCGTGTTCACCCTGCACACACTGGATGGCAATGAGCCATGTTCAACAATCAGAAGAACCCAGGTCTGGCTGAGAACTCATGCAGCCTTTGCAAATGACTCTGAAAGACTCAGGCTTGCCTCCAGCGATGATTACTGTTTTCTGTGAGGAAAGCTTCATGTGAAAATTCTAATCATTTATCACTTTCAGTGCAGTTGCAGGGGGCTGTTAGTCTAAGGCATAGTGATAAGACTGCCACTGTGAGCAAATATAAGCATCTGGTCTGGAAATGGGGCCTGCCAGTTAGGCTAGAAATGATGCAGAAAAAAATAAGTGGAATGGGGACTTGGAAGGAGGTGGTGGTGGTGGTTAGCTGCTGTTGTCATGTCCCAACTGATGACAACTTTGTGCACAGTGAAGCCAAATGCTGCCAGGTCCTGCACCATCCCATGATTAGTTGCAGATCAGACTGTTGTGTTCCGTAGAGTTTTCATTGGCTGATTTTTGGAAGTAGATTGCCAGGCCTTTCTTCCTAGTGTGTCTTAGTCTGGAAGGGTTAGGCATCCTCATTCACAGAGCCAGGCGTGGTTACCATTACCTGAGTGGCCTCACTCGAAGTGAATTTTGTGTGTCTGTATGTTTTAGGTAAAAGTACACACCGCAAATTAATTTCCCATTCAAAATTTTATACACAGATTGTTTTGTGACATTGGTTGCAATCCCTGCAATGTGTCAGCACTCTCCCCCTTTCCCTTTACACTCCAGATTCCCCGTGTCAATTCATCTAAGTTTCCAGTCTCTTCTGCCTTCTCGTCTTTGCTTTTGGGTAGGTATTGCCCATTTGGTCTCATATGCTTGATTGATCTAAGGAGCATGTTCTTCACATATGTTATTGTTTGTTTTATAGGTCTGTCTAATCTTTGGCGGAAAGGTGAGCTTCAGTTCTGAGTTAGCAGGGTGTCTGAGGGCCATAGTCGGGGCTTCCTCCAGTCTCTGTCAGACCAGTAAGTCTGGTGTGTGTGTGTGTGCGCGCGCGCGCGCATGCGAATTTGAATTTTGTTCTACATTTTTCTCTTGCTCTGTCCAGAACCCACTATTGTGATCCCTGTCAGAGCAGTTGGTGGTGGTAGCTAGGCACTATCAAGTTCTTCTGGGCTAAGGCTGTTGGAGGCTGTGATTCATGTGGTCCATTAGTCCTTTGGACTGATATTTTCCCTGTATCTTTGGTTTTCTTCATTATCCGTTGCTTGGAATGTGATGGGACCAATAGATGTATTTTAGATGGCTGCTTGAAAGCTTTTAAGACCCAGACGCTACTCACCAAAGTAGGATATAGAACATTTTCTTTATGAAGTTTGTTATGCCAGTTGACCTATATGTCCCGCGAGACCATGATCCCCAGGATGTGTCTAGGAAGCTTCTACAGCTTTGGCAGCTTCCCCTATATTGTGTGTTGTCTTTCCTTTCACCAGAGTTAATACTTGTCTACTATCTAGTTAGTGATTTCCCCTCCCCACCTCTCATCTCCCTCATACCCATCAAAGATGTTTTTTGGTTTTTTAATCTATGCATAAGTAAACCTTTTTCTTGAGTTTTTATAATAGTGGTCTCATTTTGTCCTTTTGCGATTGACTTATTTCACTCAATATAATGCCCTCCAAACTCATCCATGTTGTGAGATGTTTCTCAGATTTATCATTGTTCTTTTTTGTTGCGGGGTATTCCATTGTGTGTGTGTACTGTAATTTGTTTATCCATTTATCTGGGCACTTAAGTTCTTTCCATCTTTTGCTGTTGTGAATAATGCTGCAATGAACATGGGTGTGCATATGTCAGTTTGTGTTACAGCTCTTATTTTTCTTATATTCCTAGAAGTGGGATTACTGGATCATATGGTATTCTATTTCTAACTTTTTAAGGGGGCACCGTATCATTTTCCATAGTGGTTGTACCATTTTACATTCCCACCAGTAGTGCCTAAGAGTACCATTCTCCCCGAAACCTCTCCAGCATTTGTTATTTTGTGTTCTTTAGATTAGTACCAGCCTTGTTGGGGTGAGATGGTATATCATTGTAGTTTTGATTTGCATTTCTCTAATGGATCTTGAGCATTTCCTCATGCATCTGTTAGTCACCTGAATGTCTTCTTCGGTGAAGTGTCTATTCATATCCTTTACCCTTTTTTTAATTGGATTATTTGTCTTTTTGTTATTGAGGTGTTCAGGTATTCTCTAGATTTTAGAGGTTAGACCCTCGAATATGTCGTAGCCAAAAAATTTTTCCCTGTCTGTAGGTTCTCTTTTTACTCTTTTGATGAAGTTTTTTGATGAGCAATAAGTGTTTAATTTTTAGGAGCTCCCCCTTATCTGGTTTATTTTCTGGTGTTTATGCATTGTTAGTTATAGTTTATATTGAATTTATGCCATGTATGAGGGTCCCTAGTAGCATTGTTCATATTTTTTCCTCTCATAATCTTTATCATTTTAGGTTTTATATTTAGTTGTTTGATCCATTTTGAGTTAGTTTTTGTGTATGGTGTGAGGTATGGGTCCTGTTTCATTTTTTTACAGGTGAACATCTAGTTTTGCCAACACCAGTTGTTATAAAGACCATCTTTTCCCCATTTAATGGACTTTGGTCCTTTGTCAAAGATCAGCTGACCATAGGTGGAAGGATTTACATCTCGGTTCTCAATTCTGTTCCATTGGTCAGTGTGTCTGTTGTTGTACCAGTACCAGGCTGTTTGACTACTGTGGCAAAATAGTAGATTCTGAGAGCAGGTAGTGTGAGGCCTCCTACTTTGTTCTTTTTCTTCAGTAATGCTTTGCTTATTTGGGACCCCTTTCCTTTCCATATAAAGTTGGATTAGTTTTTCCATCTTGTTAAAGAATGCTGTTGGTGTTTGGATTGGGATTGCATTATCTGTAGATTGCTGTCTTAGTTATCTAGTGCTTCTGTAACAGAAGTACCACAAGCAAATGGCTTTAACAAAGAGAAATTTTTTTTCTCACAGCCTAGTAGGCTAGAAGTCCACATACAGGGCACCAGCTCCAGGGGAAGGCTTTCTTTCTCTGTTGGCTCTGGAGGAAGGTCCTTCTCATCAGTCTTCCCTTGGACTAGGAGCTTTTCAATCTCTCCTTTTGTTTTGGGTCTGTTCAGATTTTCTGTCTCACTTTTTATTAGTTAAGTAGTGTTTCTAGAAATTTGTCCATTTCTTCTAGGATCTCAAATTTGTTGGAGTACAGTTTTTCATAGTATTCTGTTATGATCCTTTTTATTTCAGTTGGGTCAGTTGTAATGTCCCCCATCTCATTTCTTATTTGGGTTATTTGCATCCTCTCCTGTTTTTCTTTTGTCAGCTTGGCCAATGGTTTGTCAATTTTGTTCATCTTTCCAAAGAACCTAGTCTTGTTGATTCTTCCTATTGTTTTTCTGTTCTCTATTTTATTTATTTCTCCCCTAATTTTTATTATTTCCTTTCTTCTGGTGGCTGTAAGCTTCTTTCGCTGTTCTCTTTCTATTTGTTCGAGTTACAGGGCTAACATTTTGATTTTGGCCCGTTCTTTTTTGACATGTGTGTTTATTGCTATAAATTGTCCTCTAAACATTGCTTTTGCCCCAATGATTTTGGTATGATGTGTTTTCATTCTCATTTGAGTCTAGGAATTTTTTTTATTTCTTGTATTTCTCCTATTGCTAAGTTGTTTTTAAGCAAAGTGTTTTCAGTTTCCAAGTATTTGATTTCTTTTCATTGCCCTTCCTGTTATTGATTTTTGCTTTTATGGCATTGTGATCAGAGAGAATGCTTTGTATTATTTTGATGTTTTGGATTTTATTGAGGGTTTCTTTGTGGCCTAAAATGTAGTCTATTCTGGAAAATATTCCATGTGCATTGGAAAAGAATGTATACTTTGTGGCTGTTGAGTGGAGTGTTCTGTATATGTCCATGAGGTGGATCTGGTTGATTTTGGCCTCTAGATCTTCTGTATCTTTGTTGAGTTTCTTTCCAGATGTTCTATCCTTTACCAAGAGTGGTGTGTTGAAGTCTCCTACTGGTATTATATAACTATTTCTCTTCTCAGTGCTGTTAGAGTTTGTTTTAGATATTTTTAGCCCTGACTTTTGATGTGTAGGTATTTACTAAAGGTTATATATTCTTGGTGGATTGTCTCTTTAATCATTATATAATGTCCCTCCTTTTATGGTTGATTTTGCCTTAAAGTCTGTTTTATCTGAGATTAGTATCGCACTCCTGCTCATTTTTGCTTACTGTTTGCTTGATATATTTTTTCCATCCTTTGATTTTTAAATATATTTATGTTTTTGTGTCTAAGGTGTATCTTGTGTAGACATCATATTGATGGGTCATGTATTTTTATCCATTCTGCCACTCTTTGTTTCTTTGGAGACACATTTCCGCCATTTACATTCAGTGTGATTATCGGTAGGTATGAGTTTATTGCTGTCATATTGTTCTCTTTTTTTTTTTTTTTTTTTTGGTGCAGACTTTTTCTTTGTTCCTCTTACTTTCCTGTGCTGAGTTCCTTTTGTCTGTGGATTTTTTTTTTCTCTTGTTATTATAGATTTTGTGTGTACTGAGACTTTGTGTTTTTCTTATTTTTTATTCTGATGAGTAGGTTTGTTAACTTTCTTTGTGGTTACCTTGAAATTTACCCTTATCTTCTTAAGTTTGAACCAGTCTTTTATTACTTGATATTGCCTGGACTTCCTCCCCATTTGAAAGTTCTATACCTACACCATTTGTTCCTACTTTTATTGTTTTGACATTGTCGTCATTTACAGATTGACGTCTCTGTTTCCCTGTTTTAAGTCTTTTAGCTTTGTTTCGAGAGTTCTTTACCTAGATTGGTATCTGGCTGATGGTATCCTGTGTCCTAGACTCCAGTTGTTGTCTGATGTTGGTTCTCTAACAGAAGAAAACCCTTTAATATTTCTTATAATTTTGGTTTGGTTTTTATAGATACCCTTAGTTTCTGTTTATTTAGAAATGTCCTAATTTCACCATAGTACGTGAGAGAGAGTTTTGCAGGGTATATTATTCTTGGTTGGCGTTTTTTTTTCTTTCAAGGTTTTATATATGTCATCCCATTGCCTTCTTGCCTGCATAGGTTCTGCCGAGTAAGCAGAATTTAGTCTTATTGTTTCCCTTTTGTATGTGACTTTTTCATTTTTCTCGAACTGCTCTCAGGATTATTTCTTTGTCTTTGGTTTTGGCAAGTGTGATCATGATATGTTTTGGTGACTTTCTTTTGGGGTCTATCCTATATGAGGTTCAGTGAGCTTATTAGATGGTCAACTTTTCATCTTTCATGATATTTTTGAAGTTTTCTGCCAGCAAATCTTCAACAGTCTTCTCTGTGTTTTCCATTTTCTCCCCCTGTTCTGGAGCTCCAGTCATGCACATATTTTTTGTTCTTGATTGTGTCCAACATCATTCTTAGGTTTTCTTCCTTTTTCTTCATTCTTTTCTCTGAATTTTCCTCAAAGTGGCGTCCATGGATTTGTCTTCAGTCTCACTGATTCTGTCTTCCATTGTTACCAGTTTGCTCCTAAAACCTTCTGTTGAGTTGTCCATTTATGAATTTTGTTGTTTATCTTTTGGATTTGTAGTTGCTGTTTTTGTATGATTCCTAATTGTTTATTTAACATTTTGTTCTTATATTATTTTCCTGAATTCTATTGCTTTGTCTGTGTTTTTGATTTTGACTATGTTTTCGTTGGTTTTGTCTGTGTTTTCCATGATCTCTTTCCTGATCTCTTGGAGAGCCATAAATATTAGCCTTTTGAATTCTATATCAGGTAGTTCCACTGCCTTTTCTACCACAAGGTCACCTCATTCTTCAGTTTGGTAATTTGGTGGAGCCATCTTGTCCTGTTTTTTTTAACATGTTTTGATATTGTCTGCTGTCTACAAGACATTAAGATATTATTTTCTGTATTTATTGATTATGTGTTGGTTTGTTTCATTCTGCTTCTTTGTTTCGTTTTGATATGTCAGAGCAGCCAGGCCAGGCGTGCTTTGCTGCTTGCTCGTCATGTGCACGATAGCTCTTACCACCTTGTCCTGGTGGACAGGGCAGTAGGGCAGGGCGAGCCCGCTTCATGTACACTGGTTTGGTGAGGTAGCTGAGGGCGGACTGGACAGACACTGTCTGCCTCTCAGTGTTGGTCCAGCAGTGTGGGAGCATTCACAGCCCCTTGCCAGATAGGCAGGGGTGTTGGACGGGGAGTGGTACAGGCTCACTTCCCTCTGTTCAGCAGCTGGTCAAGTGGCAGGAGGGGTAAGGCAGTGTGTGCCCAGTGTGGCAGTGGGCCTGAGCCAGGGATGCTCCAGCCACAGCAGCACAGCAAGGGTCGGTGGGAAGGGGCTTGGCATACGGTGCTAGGTGGGGGGAACAAAGAAAAGAGAGAAAAAAAGGTAGCTGGCAAGAGGGGGTGGGGCAAACATGGAGGTGAAAAGAAAGGAAGGGAGGTGGTGTACAGAGCTAGGTAGGAACGGGAGAGAAAAGGAAGAAAGGGAGAAAAAATGGCATGGCAGGAGCCAGTGGGTCGGGTGGGGGTGGAGCAGACCCAGGATGATGGCAGGCTGATGGTTCTCTAGCCAAGCAGCGCAGCATGGCCTGTCGGGAAGGGGTGGGGGTGGCATACACATGTGGAAGGGAAAAAGAAGGGGAAAAAAGAGGAAAAAAATGGCATAGCAGGAGCCAGCAGGTGGGGGCAAGGTGGACCCAGGGTGATGACAGGCTGGTAGCTCTCTAGCTGAGCGGTGCAGCACGGTCCATTGGAAACAGGGTGAGGGTAGTATATGTGGCTAGGTGGGAGGGAGAAAGAAAAGAAAGGAAAAAAATATATATGGCACAGCAGGAGCTGATGGAGCTGAGTGGGGCGGACCAGGGGTGACTGCAGGCTGGTGTCTTTCTAGCCAAGCGGCACTAGGTAGCTTGTCGGGAGGTGTATAGAGGTGGTGTATAAGACAGAAGGGAGAGGGGCGTGAAAGCATATTTCTCTAGTTACTGGATGTTTTGTTTCCTGTTGGGAGTTCCATGAAGTTGCCTTCCCGTACTTCTGTCTTGGCTCGTTGCTGGGTGTGCACCAAGATGGTGATGCTGTGCCATGTTAGTTGGTAGGGGACCTCCATTCTGTATCTCTCCTCATTCTCTATTTTCCTTCAGATTCTTCTTCTGTTCGGTGTTAGATCTAGTTCTTTATCCCTTCATTTGATGCTTATGGTTCCAGGATTGACATTTGTATCTGTTTTGCTTGTTTTTTCAGGTCTTTGCTGCAGAGAGATGGCATGATATGTCTGTCTAGGGCACCATATTGGCTCCACCTCTCAAAGTGAATTCTTGATGACTCCAAATAGAAAAGACTTGAACATTGTCTTAGTTATCTAGTGCTGCTATAACAGAAAAACCACAAGTGGATGGCTTTAACAAAGAGAAATTTATTCTCTCACAATCTAGGAGGCTAGAAGTCCAAGTTCAGGGTGCCAGCTCCAGGGGAAGGTTTTCTCTCTCCATCAGCTCTGGAGGAAGGTCCTTGTCATTAATTTTTCCCGGTTAAGAGTTTCTTAGTGCAGGGACCCCAAGTCCAAAAGACACGCTATTCTCCTGGCTCTTACTTCTTGGTGGTATGAGGTCCCCGTTTCTCTTTACTTGCTTCTCTATTTTATAGCTCAAAAGAGATTGACTTAAGACACATCCTAATCTTGTAGATTGAGTCCTGCTTCATGAACATAACTGCCACAAATCCCGCCGCCTCATTGACATCATAGAGGTAGGATTTACAACACATAGGAAAATCACGTCAGATGACAAAATGGACAGTCACACGGTAACAGGAATCATCGACAATATTTTAGGTGGACACATTTCAATCCATGACAAACATTATTTAGTTTCTTTAAGAAGAAAGAAGATATAAATTTATAGATACCATTCTTACATTAATTATAGAAACACAATGAGGCTTCCATAGTGAAACTAATTCTTAAAATTTTCCAGATCCTTGTGTTATTGAGTTGGGTCTACTGGAATAAGCATTGAGCCTCTAAAGACTTGTCTGTCTTCACTTGTGTAGTATTTTCTAAATTACTTGAAAAGCTAGAGAAGCAATAGCAACATTATATTTTTTTGAAGTCATAGTTGTTACCAGGACCTTTATAACGTCCTTGGGAAGTTTTTTAATTTAATCTTTGATTGCCTTACAAAAATGTACCTTTTCATTTGCCATTGCCATTTCTTATATAGAAAAGCTTTTAAATCAGCCAATAGTGTTGCAATTAGAAAAATTTAAATTACTATTAAATATTTTTTTCAGTTAGTATCATAGCTACAGTTATGTGCTATTTATGTGTTAAGAGTATAAAATTTAAGGATAACTTGGCTTTGGATTCAGATTCATCTGTGTTTTAGTTCTAGCTTTATAACTTTGAGCAAATTATTTCATCTTTCTGAGCTTCTGTTTTCCTGTCTATGAAATAAGATAGCATATCTGTTTTGCAGGGTTATTGTGAATTTATATATAAATATTAAATCTTTTCTCTCATCCCTTTTTTATTATACTTAGAAATCTTGTAAAATTATTTTTCTGAATAACTGATATGTACATATGGTAAAAAAAAAATATATTAAAATAACACAAAAGGATGTAAAGTGAAAAGTGCATCTCCTTCCCACCCTGACCCCAGTCTCCCAGGCCTCTCCCAGCAATCCGTGACCTATGTCTTATGTGTATACTTCCAGAGATATTTTGCGCATATACAAACATATTCTTTCATACACATCTTTTAAAGAAAATTGTTAGCATAATGTATACATTACCCTTCCCCAACAAAATCTCTCCTATACACAGTTGCAAAACAAGTTGGAAACTGATCTGTTAATTTTCCTTTATGCCAAAGGAAAAATGACATATTTCTAAGTCTTCTCCCACAAACAAAATAATCCCAAATTTTTATCCTCAGAAGACAGCTACAGATGACAATAGGAATATGGTTACCAATGGCAACAAGTTAGAGTAGGATGTTTTAAGAATAAGTGTGACTCACCCATCCCTGCCCCTGAAGAAAACATCACACCTTTGAAGTCCAGAAATCTTAGAAAGGGACTTCACAACTACTGTCACAAGATACTCTAATGTTGCATTTTAAACAGTTAAGACTTGGATTTTTTTGAATGGTTTCAGTCTGCATCTTAACCTTGTTTCTCCTCAGTGTTTTTACATTACAGATTTCTGTTTCCTTTTTGCGTCAATATCAATTCCCTTAGCTGTCTAAAATTCTTTCTTACTAAAGCTTGTAATTTCAAGGCTTAGACAGGCTTCTGTTTGCTATTTGCTAGAACGGAATCAGAAAACATGTCCTTAACAAATAATGAGATTAAAAATACAGGCAATCCCCGGGTTACGAACGAGATCCCTTCTTAAATGTGTCTTTAAGAATTTGTAGGTAAATCGAACAAATGCACGCGTTCTTATTTAGCCTTAACATTAGTGCAAGAAAAAGCTCGAAGCCTTTTCAATGATTTAAAAGCTACATGTGCAGCAAGTAAAGGTGATTGTGATGAAGAATTTGTTGCAAGTCAGGGTTGGTTCAGTAGTTTCAAAGTGAGGGTGAATTTACATAACACTAAAGGGCAAGTACAAGTTGTGCGTGTACATTGGACGTTCATAACAAAGGGACTTACTGTATAGAAAATAATAGATTTTTAAGAATATATGAACCATAATACTATTCTTTCCCAATATTTGGAGGTTATTCCGTATAAGTGCAGACGAGTCTGTCTACCCCATTCTCTTTAATATTGACAAATACGTTGTATCTTGAATCTGTCCTCAATTGATGAACATTTCAGTTCTTTAAAATCTTACAATCTTTATGAAGCCCTTATAATCATAACTACTAAAACCAATGATACACAGAAATAGTGTGGTGGGTAATTTTTGGCTTCTTGATTCTTTCTTAGGGCCACAGTTTCTTATTTCAGGCTGAGGTAGTTCTAAGCTAATGCTACTTGAATATAAATTCATGATATCTAATTGGGATAGTATGCATCCTGATCAACTCAATTTATGGAGTATTTTCTAGCATAATGTGAAGATACTTAAAATATATCTGAGTTGTGCCCATGAGAGCTTATAGTGTAAGTGGAGAAGAAAAACAAAAGCATTAGCAAAAAAGACCACTGACATAATCAGATACTTGTATTTTACAGAACACTGCAAAATTTTCTGCTCTTTTTTTTTTAAAAAATGGTATTCATCAATTCCAGGATTCTAAAATCTAGTAGGGACTTTAAGCCACACTAAGGAATTTCTAAGTCATTGATAATAAGTTGATCAGGTTTCTTCTTCTGATAATGTCAGACTAGCTTGTTTTAGTCCAACCATCATTCCAAAAACAACCAGAGTATATGGAAAAAATATAAAAAACATTCTATTTGAATACAGTGAAGAGGTATCAAGGCAGTGAGGACTTGAGGAGCCAAGATCCTAGAGAAAAAGGAAGTACAGAGATGTGAGCCCTATATTTGACACTGCTTTTCTCTTTGAGGCATCTGCCAATTCATAGCAGTGGCTAAGAAGTGAAAAGAAAGTGGTGGCTGAAAGACTGAGAAGGTGAAGCAAGCTTGTGCAGTTTTGCTGGCTTGTGAGACAAAACTTGGGAGTTCAGGGCTGTCATGGATTGAATGGTGTCCCCCAAAAATATGCATCGACTTCACTAGGACATGATTCCTAGTGTTGTGTGGTTGCCCTCCATTTTGTGATCTGATTATCCTCTGATTTGTGATGTGTTGTAAATCCTAGCCTCTATGCCTGTGGTTATGATCCCATTTGGGAGTGAGCTGTCTGTTATGTTAATGAGGCAGGATTAGGTAATGTTAATGAGGATTAGGGTGGGAAAAAACACCCTTACTCAGGTCACAGCCCTGATCTGTTGTAAGGGGAGTTTCACTGGGGTGTGGCCTGCATCACCTTTTATCTTAGATGGAAAGAGACAGAAGCAAGCAGAGAAAGGAGGGCCCTACTACCACCAAGAAAGAAGGGCTGGAAGTGGAGCATGTCCTTTGAGCCCAGTATCCGTGTGCTGAGAATGAGCATGGTAGCTCCACCTCCTCACCTTTGGACGGCAGCCCCATCCTCTTGACTCATCTGAATGACAGCCTCACACTCAACCTAGTTGATAGAGATCCGACACTGAAACCTAGGAGGCTGCGGCTCCACCCTTTGAAACCTAGGAGGTTGTGGTTCCACCCCTCAAAACCAAATCAACCCTGCTTCCAGTATTCCATCCAACAGTTCTGGTAATCTCCAAGTTGCTTCAGAATTGTCCTTTTCTTTTCTTGAAGCACAACAGATGTAGCTCCTTTGGCCTGTTTCCTGCTTGTAGAATTCCAAGGAACAGCTTTCTTTCCTTTTGTCCTATCTCTGTCCCCTTCAGTCTAAGATGATGGGGTTTTTGCTGTGGTAGTTGGTTAGATGCATCAGTCACAGGCTTAATCTATTTAACAAAAGGTTGAGTCACCAAATCGTTGGTGAGAGTTTTAGGGTATGTGTTTGTACACGTGTTTGTATAACAGAATTTTCCAAATCTTTAAGTTCTGGTTTCATGTTGCACAGTACAT
Organism: Dugong dugon; assembly: GCA_030035585.1. Classification (NCBI taxonomy): domain Eukaryota; kingdom Metazoa; phylum Chordata; class Mammalia; order Sirenia; family Dugongidae; genus Dugong; species Dugong dugon. The sequence continues at coordinate 211,420,184 of CM057460.1, read as the reverse complement.
TTTAAGCCTATCTCTCTCTTCTCATTTTACTATAAGCTGCAAGTAGAAACCATGCTACCACTTTAACATCTTAGAAATTTCCTCGGCCAAGTATCCAAGTTCATCACTTACAAGTTCTACCTTCCACCAAACATTTCAACATAGTTCGGACAAGTTCTTTGCCACTACATAAAAACATTGCCTTTCCTGCGTTGTTCAATAACATATTCATCATTTCCTTTTAAAGCCTCACAAGAAGCACATTTAATATCCACGTGTCTAGCAACATTCTGTTGACGGTGCCATATGTATCCTCTAAGACAACAGAGACACTCTCTATGGCTCTTCTTACTTCCTTCTGTGCCCTTACCAGAATTGCCTTTGACATCTGTAACTCTACCAACAATCTCTTTAAGGCAATACAGGCTTTTACTACTAGGTACCTTACAGTTCTTCCAACCTCCACCGATTACCCAATTCCAAAACCACTTCCACATTTTAAGTATTTGTTAGAGCACCACCCCACTCTCCAGTACCAAATTCTGCCTTAGTTATCTAGCGCTGCTCTAATAGAAATACCACAAGTGGGTGACTTTAACAAACAGAAATTTATCTTCTTACAGTTTAGGAGTCTAGAAGTCCAAATTCAGGGTGCTGGCTCTAGAGGAAGGCTTTCTCTTTCTGTTGGCGCTGGGGGAAGGTCCTTGCCTCTTTTTAGCTTGTTTCTTGATTCCTTGGAGATCTCATATGGAGTGGCATCTATCTATCCCCCATCTGTGCTTGCTTACTTGCCTACTTGCTTGCTTAATCTGCTCTTTTATGTCTCAAAACAGATTGATTTAAGATGCACCCTGTACTAATACTGACACATTAAAAAGAAAAGCCATTCCCAAATGAGATTATAACCATAGGTATAGGTGTTAGGATTTACCACACTTATTTTGGGGGGGCACATTCAATCCATAACAGTCGGTTTAGTAGATACGAAGTTGTATCTCATTAAAGTTTGGATTTGCATTTCCCTAATGACTAATTGGGCATCTTTTCTTATGCTTAATGGCTATTCGTATATCTCCTTTGGAGAACTATCAATTTAAGTACTTTGAATTGTGTTGTCTTCTTATTGTTGAGTTGTAGGAGTTTTTTTCATATTCTAGATATTAAACCTTTATCAGATATATATGATGTGCAAATATTTTCTCTCATTCTGTAGGTTGTCTTTTCACTTTCTTTGTAGTGTTCTTTGATGCACAAAAGTGCTTAATTTTGTAAAATCCAGTTTATCTGTTTTGTCATTCATTGCTAATGCTTTTAGTGTTATATCTAAGAGTCCATTGCCAAATCCAAGATCGTGAAGATTTACTCCTGTGTTTTCTTCTAAAAGTTTTATGGTTTTAGCTTTTATATTTAGGTCATTGATCCATTTTGAGTTAATTTTTGTATATTATATAAATTTGGGGCTCAACTTTATTCTTTGCATGTCAAAATCCAGTTGTCCCGGCACCATTTGTTGAAGACACTATTCTTTCCCCTTTGAATGGACTTGATACCCTTGTCAAAAATCAGTTGGCCATAGATATATAGATTTATTTCTGTACTCTTAAGTCTGTTTTGTCTGTATGTCCTTGTACCAGTACCACACTGTTTTGATGTTTACCAACTTCTGCAGTCTGAAATTGATCAAACGTGGAATCAAGATGCATTGATAATTACTGATGACTGGAATGCAAAAATGGGAAACAAACAAGAAGGATCAGTAGTTGGAAAATATGGCCTTGGTGTTTGATATGATACTGGAGATCACATGATAAAATTTTGCAAGATCAACGACCTATTCTTTGGAAATACCTTTGTTCAGCAAAATAAACGGCAGTTATACACGTGGACCTCACTGGATGGAATACACAGGAATCAAATTGAATACATCTGTGAAAAGAGATGATGGAGAAGCTCATCAGTATCAGTCAGAGCAAGGCCAGGGGCTAGCTGTGGAGCAGACCATCAGTTGCCCATATGCCAGTTCAAGCTGAAGCTGAAGAAATTTAAAACAAGTCCATGAAAGCCAAAGTATGACCTTGAGTATGTTCCGCTTGAATTTAGAGACCATCTCAAAAATAAGTTTGACGCGTTGAACACTAAATGACCAAAGACAAGACGACTTGTGGAATGATATCATACATGAAGAAAGCAAAAGTTTGTTAAAAAGACAGCAAAGAAAAGACCAAAATGGATGTCAGAAGAGACTCTGAAACTTGCTCTTGATTGTAGAGTAGCTAAAGCAAACAGAAGAAACGATGAAGTAACAGAGCTGAACAGAAATTTTTAAAAGGCAGCTCGAGAAGATGAAATAAAGTATTATAATGAAATGTGCAAAGACCTGCAGATAGAAAACCAGAAGGGAAGAACACATCAGCATTTCTCATGCTGAAAGAACTGAAGAAAAAATTCAAACCTCTAGTTGCAATATTGAAGGGTGCTATGGGCAAAATATATTTTTTAGTATTGTACTTTACATGAAGGTTTACAGAACAAACTAGCTTTTCATTAAACAATTAGTACACATATTGTTTCGTGACATTAATTACCAACCCCATGACATGTCAATGCTCTCCCTTCTCGACCTTGGGTTCCCTATTACCAGCTTTCCTGTCCCCTCTTGCCTTCTCATCCTTGTCCCTGGTCTGGTGTGCCCCTTTAGTCTTGTTTTGTTTTATGGGCCCGTCTAATCTTTGGCTGAAGGGTGACCCTCAGGAGTGACTTCATTACTGAACTAAAATGGTGTCCGGGGGCCATACTCTCAGGGTTTCTCCAGTCTCTGTCAGGCCAGTAAGACTGGTCTTCTTTTCTGAGTTAGAATTTTGCTCTAAATTTTTCTCCAGCTCTTTCTGGGACCTTCTATTGTGATCCCTGTCAGAGCAGTCAGTGGTGGTAGCCCGGCACCATCTAGTTGTACTGAACTCAGTCTGGTGGAGGCTGTGGTAGTTGTGGTCCATTAGTCATTTGGGCCAGTCTTTCTCTTGTGCCTTTGGTTTTCTTCATTCTCCCTTGCTCCCAATGAAGTATCTTAGATGGCCACTCACAAGCTATTAAAACCCCAGACACTACTCACCAAAGTAGGATATAGAACATTTTCTTTATAAACTATGTTATGCCAATTGAGCTAGATGTTCCTGGAGACCATGGTCCTCACAGCCCTTAGCCCAATAATTCGGTCCCTAAGGGAGTTTGGATGTGTCTGTGGAGCTTCCATGACCTTGCCTTGTACAAGTTGTGCTGGCTTCTGCAGTATCGTGTACTGTGTTACTCTTCACCGAAGTTACTGCTTATCTATTGTCTATTTAGTGTTTTTCCATCCCACCCCTCCCCTCCCTTGTAACCATCAAAGATTGTTTCTTTTTGTGTGTAAACCTTTTCATGAGGTTTTTATAGTAGTGGTCTCATACAATATTTGTTCTTTTGTGACTGACTGACTTCACTCAGCATAATGCCCTCCAGATTTACCCATGTCGTGAGATGCTTTGCAGGTTCGTCATTGTTCTCTGTCATTGCGTAGTACTCCATCGTGTGTATGTACCATAGTTTGTTTATGCATTCCTCTGTTGATGGGCATCTGGGTTGTTTCCATCCTTTTGCTATTGTGAACAATGCTGTGGTGAACATGGGTGTGCATGCCTATTCTTGTCACTGCTCTTATTTCTCTAGGATATATTCCTAGGAGTGGGCTTGCTGGATCATATGGTATTTCTATTTCTAGCTTTCTAAGGAAGCACCATATCATTTTCCAAAATGGTTGTACCATTTTGCATTCCCACCAGCAGTGCGTAAGAGTTCCAGTCTCCCCACAACCTCTCCAACATTTGTTATTTTCTGTTTTTTGATTCGTGCCAGTAATGCCAGGGTGAGATGGTATCTCACTGTGGTTTTGATTTGCGTTTCTCTAATGGCTAGTGATTGAGAGCATTTCCTCATGTGTCTGTTAGCTGCTTGAATGTCGTCTTTGCTGAAGTATCTGTTCATTTCCTTTGCTCTATGGGCAAAATATTGGATGATGCAGGAAGCATCAAAAGAAGATGGAAGGAATACACATAGTCACTGTACCAAAAAGAACTGATCGACATTCAGCCATTTCAGGGGGTAGCATGTGATCAAGAACCAATGGTATTAAAGGAAGAAGTCTAAGCTGCACTGAAGGCACTGGCAAAAAACAAGGCTTCAGGAATTGGCAGAATACCACCTGAGATGTTTCAACAAATAATGCAGCACTGGAGGTGCTCTCTCGTCTATGCCAGGAAATTTGGAAGACAGCTATCTGGCCAGCCTACTGGAAGGGATGATCCATATTTGTATCCATTCCAAAGAAAGATGATCCAAGAGAATACAGAAATTATTGAACAGTTACATTAATATTACACACAGGTAAAATTTGGCTGAATTTATTTCAAAAATGATTGCAGCAGTACATCAACAACGAAGTGTCAGAAATTCAAGCCAGATTCAAAAGAGGATGTGGAGTGAGAGATATCAACGCTGATGTCAGATAGATCTTGGCTGAAAGCAGAAAATATCAGACAGATGTTTGCCTGTATTTTCTTGACTATGCAAAGATACTCGACTGTGTAGATCATAACAAACTATGGATAACATTTCAAAGAATGGGAATTCCAGAACACTTAATTGTGCTCTTGCAAAACTTGTATATAGAACAAGAGGCAGTCATTCAAACAGAACAAGGGGATACTGCATGGTTTAAAATCAGGAAATATTATGGGGGGATCTCATACCACCAGCAAAGTAGTGCCAGAAGAAGAGCGTGTCCTTTAGGCTCAGGATCCCTGCACTGAGAAGCTCCTAGTCCAGGGAAACATTGATGACAACGACCTTCCTCCAGAGCTGACAGAGAGAGAAAGCCTGCCCCTGGAGCTGATGCCCTGAATTCAGACTTCCAGCCTCCTCGACTGTGAGAGAATAAATTTCTCTTTGTTAAAACCATCTACTTGTGTTATTTCTGTTACAGCAGTACTATGACTAAGACAGAATTTGGCTTGTTACTGGGCCCCAAATGCTGTTCATCCCATAGTATTTTCAGTTGCCTTACATGCATACAAAAACTGGACAGTGAATAAGCAAGACTGAAGAAGAACTGATGCCTTTGAATTATGGTGTTGGAGAAAAATATTGAATATACTATGGACTGCCAGAAGAACAAACAAATTTGTCTTGGAAGAAGTACAGCCAGAATGCTCCTTAGAAGCAAGGATGGCAAGACTATTTCTCACATACTTTGGACATGTTATTAGGAGGGACCAGTCCCTAGAGAAGGACATTATGCTTGGTAAAGTAGAGGGTCAGCGAAAAAGAAGAAGACCCTCAACAAGATGGATTGACACAGTGGCTGCAACACTGGGCTCGAGCATAACAATGAGTGTGAGGATGGTGCAGGACTGGGCAGTGTTTCGTTCTGTTGTATGTAGTGTCACTATGAGTTGGAACTGACTCCATGGCACCTAATAACAACAACAATTCACAGGCAATATAGTAGTATATGTACAAAATCCAAAAAAACTCTATAAATAAAGTCATTAAAAGAATAAGTAAATTTATCAGGTACAATTGTATTTCTATATAACCAGCAACAAGTAATTAAAAATGAAATTTTTTTAAAACTATACTGAACAGTACCCAGCTGCCATTATTGAATGTTTTGATCAATGACTCTATAGAAGAATCCTTATTAATAGAGTAAAAATGCAGAACAGACTTCAAATTCTTATGGATTCCAGACTTTCTGGAGCCGTGGAGGCTGGATAAACCCTGAAACTGTTGCCCTGAGATAATCTTTAAACCTTAAACCAAAATTATCCCTTGAAGTCGTCTTAAAACCAAACAGTAGTTTAGCTTAACTAGTAAAAAATGTCTGCCTTGAGCATTGTACTCTGTTAAGAACTATTTTTATGGAATCAAGTTGACAACAGCAACCTGAAACATTAGATAGGAAACCTAGAGAGCAGTGAGTTCATGTTAACGGGGGAGGAACAATTCAGAAAAGAAGGATGAGATGGTTGCATGACTTGAAGAATATAATCAGTGTCACTGAATTGTACGTGTAGAAATTGTTTAATTGGTATGTGTTCTGCGGTGTATATTCTCAACAACAACAAAAAATAAATTATAAAAAAAAGGATACCACTTACAAAAGTATCAAAAGAGCATCAATACTGAGGAATAAATCTAAGAGAAGATGTGCAAGACTTCTACACAGAAAACTATTAAACATTTTTGAGAAAAATTAAACAAGACCTAATTGAAGGACTATACCAGATTGATAGATTGGAAAATTTGTTACTGTTAAAGGTGCTAATTCTTTCCAGATTGATCTATAAAGTCAGTTCAGTTTCAATGAGATCTCAGCAGGTATGTGAGTGTGGAAGAGGGTGAGGGGGGAACTTAACAATCTGATTTTAAATTTTATATGGAAATGAAGAGGATCAAGAATAACAAGACAATCTTGAAGAACAATAAAGTGGAAGGACTTAAACTGGATATTAAGACTTTTTATAAAGCTACAGTAATTAAGACAGTGAGATATTGATGCAAGGATGGGCAAATAGTTCAGTGGAACATAATAGTCCCTAAACAACCATACATTTATGGGGACTTGATTTATGACAAAGGTAGCACTGTGTAGCAGTGGGGATAAGCACGGTCTTTTCAGTAGATGGTGCTGTTCAACTGAACATCCGTAAAGAAAACACTGAATCTTGATTCCTACTTCACACCACACTGAAAAATTAATCTGATTATCTTTTGCTTTCTTTGAGTTGGGATAAAACTTACATTGTTCTTAAAAAAAAAAAAACTAATTTGAATGGATTATAGAACCTAAATGTGAAAGATAAAAACAACAAAGCTTCTAAAAGATAGCAGAATATCTTCAAAACCTTGGGATAGGCAGAGATTTCTTAACACAAAAAGCAATAACTATAAAATAAATTTTAAAATGGATCTTAATTAAAATTGGCAAAGGTATTTTAATTCTCACACAAAAAGCATCAATTTCAGGATGAACAGGTATTGCACCCCACCAGACCAATGGCTGGAGTGGCTCTGAGGGGCACAGGTCAGGTTCCAAAAAAAGAGGTGGAAAAAGCCAGGTTGATCACATCTAGCTTCATTAGGGAACTCACAAAATACAAAGCCAAGATTCCCACGACAGACAACAATGCACCCAGTCACCACTCACTTAGATGTCTGTGCACAGCAGTGCAGGATGTGGGTTTATATACTTAATGTTTATGTGCAAGGATACATGCAAGGGACCTAGGAAAAACATGTCTAATCTATGATGGGTAGGGTTGTTTTTACACTAGTTAATGGGTTCCAACTGACTTACCATGAAGTCAGGTGTTTGGTTTGTTTTTTCTTGGCCCAGATCACTGCTCAGTAAGGTACTCTAGTTCTCTCCCAAAGTCCTTTGCAGGCAGGATCCATCTTATATTGTTCAGGTCCCTCTCAAAATGATGTCCACATAGCCTGAAAGCATATTAAAAATGTTCAACTTTTTTAGTCAGGAAAATGTAAATTAAAACCACAATGAAATAATATTACACATCCACCAGATGTACGAAAATGAAAAAGAAAATATCAAGTCTTGGTGCAGATACAGAACAAGTGAAATTTGCACATACTGGTGGAGATGTAAATTGTAATAGCCACTTTGGAAAATTGCCTGTGTCTGCTGAAGCTTAACATACATATATATACACACACACATACACATACACACACACACACACACACACACACATATAAACCTGTTACCATCAGGTTGATTGTGACCCTAGAGAACAGCAGAACTGCCCCATAGAGTAGAACTGTCCCATAGGGTTTCCAAGGAGTGGCTGGTGGATTTGAACTGCTGACTTTTTGGTTAGCAGCCGTATCACTTAACCACTGTGCCACCAGGGTTTACTCACATTTCTGTATATAGGTTACACCTCAGTTAAGAGTTTATTTAATAACATTATGCAGCCAATAACAAAAAAAATAATAATCTGTTGATCATTAAATAGAGTATGTTTTCAGGTGTGGAAAAATATGTTGTGCTGCCTTCCTTGGCAAAGTCAGCATCGTGCCTCTCTCTGAAATACAGCTACTTGTGTGCTCCTCTCTTGGTATTACATTTTTCTCAAGTAAACTACTAGTTAACTACTGGGTAGATTACTGAGTAAATATTGACACATTTTTTATCGCCAAAGATTTGTTGTCAGCTAACTAGTATACTAGCATAGAAAATGAGGAGATTTTCACTTCTGGTGGCTTTAGATCTTCCTGCAGAGCATGAAACCTCCTCATCTTTCGCTTTTTTTTTTTTTTTTTTTAATCATTAGCTCTATAGCCCTGTTAGATTATGCAGTTTCCTCTGGGGGCTGAGATTCAGTTTTCAAGGATCAAACATCCCATATTCTACTTGGGACCTTACTCCCAAAAGGCTGTTTTGTGCAGATAGCAAGTATATGTTTTAACTTATCCCAGTTTTTTAAATGCAGAAGATTTTAACATAGGAAGTTAAACAAGAAAATAGAAGTGGCCCGCAGTCCTACGACTCAGGCACTAAGATGTAAAACGCTTTTATTTAATACTTCTCTACACGCTTTGTAACAGCCTTCCTCTCCTCCTTACTCACTGTACCATATGAAAAATAAGAAAGTTGCAGGATTTACAATACCTGATTTCAAGACTTATTGTAAAGCTATAGTAGTCAAGGTGTGTGGTATTAATGTAAAGATAGACAAATGGATTATTAGAACATAATAGTGTCCAGAAATAGACCCATGGCATATATGATTAATAAATTTTCAACAGGTGTCAAGGCAATTCAATGGGGAAAGGATTATCATTTGAATAAATGATGCTGGAACAATTGGGTATTCATATGCAAAAAAATCTGAACTTTGACCCTTATTCCCACAATATACAAAAATTTTCTTGAAGTGAATCACAGACCTAAATGTAAGTGCTAAAACTATAAAAGTTCTAGGTAAATACATAGGAGAAAATCTTAGTGACCTTGGGTTTGGCAAACATACCTTAAATCCATCACAGAAAGCATGAACTATAAAAGGAAAAATCAATAAATTGGATTTTTTTAAAAATTAACTTGAGCTGTAAACTTTCACCTAAAGCACAATTTAAAAGAAGAGAGGAAAAAATGAGCAAAAGATTTGAACAAAACACTTCACAACAGAAGATATACAGTTCACTAATACACACATAAAAAGGTGCTTGACATTACTAGTCATCAGGGAAGTGCACATTAGAACAACAATCAAATACTAGGGCATGCCCACTAGAATAGCTGCAATTGAACAGACTGAACATATCTAGTGTTGGGGAGGTTGCAGAGGAAATGGAATGCTCATACCTTGCTGGTGGGAATGTACAATGGCATAACTGTCTTGGAAAACAGTTTGACAGTTTCTTAAAAAGTTAAACATAGACCTACCCAGCCACAAACTTATACACAAATGTTTACAGCAGTTTTGTTTGTAAGAACCAATTCATACTATACAATTTCCTTTTTATAAAATTTTAGAAACTGGGGATAGGAGTAGGGCAGAAGGAAGGGGAAGGAATTGCTGAAGGGTACCAGGAAACTGTTAGGGGTAATGGTTGTGTTCGTTATCTTGATTCTGGTGGTGGTTTCACAGGTGTATTCATATGTTAATATTCATCAAATTGTACACTTTCAACATGTTCACTTTGTTGTATATCAGTTATACCTCAATAAAGCTGTAAAAACAAAAAGTTGTGTAGAAAAGGAAATGTAAGCATGGCTTAGCTCTGAGTAGCACAAATGGTCAAATTATGTAAACACTGAATTTTTTTTTACTCAAAACAATTATATTGGGGCAATGGAAAGTATGTGTGGATGTGGTGGCAGTGGGGAGGGGAAAGTAGGAAAAATCCTCAACTTTTAGAGTGGGAGTTCAGTAGATAAATCCTAAGTCTGAAAAGATTGGGAAGTCTCAATAGGCGTATCATTTAGAGACATGGAGATGAATGCTACAAGAATCAGCTAAAAGTAGCTGTCTCTGAGAAAGAAAGAGAGGATGGAGATTACTCGTGTGTGTGTGTGTGTGTGTGTGTGTGTGTGTGTGTGTGTGTGTGTGATTTAGGTGAAAGTTTACAGAGCAAGTTAATTTCTCATTCAGGAATTTATACACAGATTGTTTCATGGCATCAGCTGTAGTCCTGCATTCTGTCAGCACTCTCCTTTTCCCTTTCCACCCTGGGTTCACCATGTCCATTCCTCCAGTTTTCTTGTCCCCTCCTACCTTCTCGTCTTTGTTCCTGGACAGGTGTTGCCCATTTGATCTCATATACTTGATTGATTTAAGAAGCATGTTCCTCGTGTGTTATTTTGTCACGGATTGAATTGTGTCCCCCAAAAATGTGTGTATCAATTTGTCTAGGCCATCATTCCCAGTATTGTGTGATTGTCCACCATTTTGTCATCTGATGTGATTTTCCTGTGTGTTATAAATCCTACCACTATGATGTTAGTGAGGTGGGATAGTCGGCAGTTATGTTAATGAGCCAGGACTCAATCTACAAGATTGAATTGTGTCTTGAGCCAGTCTCTTTTGAGATATAAAAGAGAGAAGCGAGCAGAAAAACAGGGGGACCTCATACCACCAAGAAAGAAGCACCGGGAGCATAGCACATCCTTTGGACCCAGGGTCCCTGTGCTGAGAAGCTCCTCTACCGGGGATGATTGATGACAAGGACCTTTCTCCAGAGCTGACAGAGAAGAGGAAGCCTTCCCCTGGAGCTGATGCCCTGAAGTTGGACCTGTAGTCTACTAGACTGTGAGAGAATAAATTTCTCTTTGTTAAAGGCATCCGCTTGTGGTATTTCTGTTACGACAGCACTAGATGACTAAGACATTGTTTGTCTAATAGATCTGCCTAATCTTTGGCTGAAAGATTAACTTCAGGAGTGGTTTCAGGTCTGAGTTAGAAGGGTATCCAGGGGGCCATAGTCTTGGGGGTTCCACCAGTCTCTGTCAGACCAGTAAGTCTGGTCTCTTTTGTGAATTTGATTATTTGTTCTACATTTTTCTCCCAGTCTGTCCAGGGCCCTTATTGTAATCCCAGTAAGAGTGGTCTGTAGTCGTAGCTATGCACCATCTAGTTCTTCTGGTCTTAGGATCATGTAGGCTGTGGTTCATGTGGTCCATTAGTCCTTTGGACTAATTGCTCCCTTGGGTCTTTAGTATTTTTCCCTCTCCTTTGCTCTGGACTAGAAGAGACCAATAGCTGTATCTTAGATGGCCACTTGCAGGCTTTTTTGACCCCAGATGCTGCTAACCAAAGTAGGATGTAGAACATTGTCTTTAAGAACTCTGTTGTACCAGTTGACGTAGATGTCTCCCCAGTTTATGGTCCTTTGCCTTCAAGCCTGGGAACTTCATCCTGTGAGGTGTTTAGTTATGTCTAAGAGGTTTTTCCAACTGTGCCACTTGTGTTCTGTGCTTTATTGTCTATATTTAATATATGAGGAACACCTACAGTCATTGCCTTAATCATCTAGTGCTGCTCTAACAGAAATACCACAAGTGGATGGCTTTAACAAAGAGAAGTTTATTTCTTTACAGTCCAGTAGACTACAAGTCCAAATTCAAGGTGTCACCTCCAGGGCAATGCCTTCTGTGTTGGCTCTGCAGGAAGGTCCATGTCATCAATCTTCCCTTGGTCTGGGAGCTTCTCTGCACAGGAACCTCAGATCCAAAGGACACGCTGTGCTCCCGGCACTGCTTTCTTGGTGGTGTGAGGTTCCCATGTGTCTCTGCTCACTTCTCTCTTTTATATCTCAAAAGAGATTGGATTAAGACACTATCAAATCTTGTAAACCTCATCAGCATAACTTCATCACAGTGATAGAATTTACAACACATAAGGAGATCACATATAACCTCATGACAGTGAGAGTTTACAACACATAAGGAAATCACATCAGATTACACAGTCATACGACACTGGGAATCATGACCCAGCCAAGCTGACAGGTATTTTTGGGGGACACAACTCAACCCATGACACTCTACCCTTTGGCCCCCCAAAATTCATGTCCTTGCAACATGCAAAATATACTCATCTCATCGTATCACAGCAAAATTCTTCAAGTCCAAAATCCAAAAATTCCTCTTCATCTGTGAAATCTAGAATACAAGTTATCTGCTTCCAAAGTTACAATGGCAGAACAGGCACAAGCTAGACATTTCAGTTACAAATGGGAGAAATTGCAGGGAAAGAGGGAATAACAGGCACCAAGCAAGTCAGCAGAACACATTACATTAGCCCTCAAGGCACTGAAAATAATCCTGTTTTCTGAGACCATTTACACAATAGCCCTGCCCTTCAGACTCTAGGTATTGACCATAGTCTCTGGATTCTGAGTGGAGGCCCCTTGGCCCTGGGCTTCAGCTCCACCTTCCCGGCCCACTGGGACGGCAACTCTGCTCCCTTGGCTTTAGGTGCACCATTCTCCTAGTCCACTGGAGTGACAACTCCACTCTTAGAAACACCAGAGGCCAGGGCTCCATGCTTTGAAACCCCTGAGGTCATGGCCATACCTTTTGAGACTGAGGCAGCTCAGCTTCTTGTGTTCCTTGTCTCTTCAGCTTCTGCTTCCTATGGCCTCTTGGACCTCACACCCACATCTGCCCTGCTGGGGCAAGTTGTTCCGAAGCTCTGTAGCTCCATCAAATGCCCGGAGGCATCCCACTCTTCCAGGAACTGTCCTGCACACAGGCACTCAGCTCCCTTGCTCTGTGGGTCAGCAAGCCTAGCTCCACCAATAAGTGCCCAGAGGTACCCCACTCTGCCAGGAAGCCTCCTGTGCACAGGCAGTCAGCTCTCTTGCTCCATGGGTCGGCTCCAGCACCATCTCACGCTGGTCTCCTGGTTCTGCTGCTGCTGGTCCTCTGCGACTGCTGCACCTTTATACATTCACAGTTTCAAAACCGCTTCCACATTTTAGGTATCTTTTAGAGCTGCACCCCACTCTCGGTACCAAATTCTGTCTCAGTCATCTATTGCTGCTCTAACAGAAACACCACAAGTGGATGGCTTTAACAAAGAGAAGTTTATTTCTTCACAGTCCAGTAGGCTACAAGTCCAAATTCAGGGCGTCAGCTCCAGGGGAACGCTTTCTGTGTCGGCTCTGCAGGAAGGTCCATGTCGTCAATCTTCCCTTGGTCTGGGAGCTTCTCTGCACAGGAACCTCAGATCCAAAGGACACGCTGTGCTCCCAGCACTGCTTTCTTGGTGGTGTGAGGTTCCCATGTGTCTCTGCTCGCTTCTCTCTTTTATATCTCAAAAGAGATTGGATTAAGACACTATCAAATCTTGTAAACCTCATCAGCATAACTTCATCACAGTGATAGAATTTACAACACATAAGGAGATCACATATAACCTCATGACAGTGAGAGTTTACAACACATAAGGAAGTCACATCAGATTACACAGTCATACGACACTGGGAATCATGACCCAGCCAAGCTGACAGGTATTTTTGGGGGACACAACTCAATCCATGACAGTCATGTACTTAGAAATTTGCACCTCCAAACCTGTATCTGCCCTTACCCCTTCCCTCACCTCTTGGCATATCTATCTATCTATCAACTAGTAGATTATCGTTTGTTGATTCTATTGTTGCAGGATTGTCTATGCTATAGTAGTTACCATAGTTGTCCTTTATTCCTGTGTTCCTCTCAGTATCCTCTCTTGCCTTGGCCATGTTGTGCTGACTTCTTCCATATTGTATATTGCCTTTCCTTTCACCAGTATTAACTCGTGTCTACTATCTCTTTGGTAGTTTTCATTCTTCCCCTCCCATCCCTGGTAACCATCAAAGAGTCTTTTTTTTTTTTTCCTGTGTGTAAACCTTTTGTTGTTACTTTATAAAAGTGTCTCATACAATATTTGTCTTTTTGTGGTTGACTTATTTCACGCAGCATAATGCCGTCCAGATTCATCCATGTTGTGAGATGTTTCGTGGATTTGTCATTGTTCTTTATTGTTGCATAGTATTCCATTGTGTGTGTGTACCACAGTATGTTAATCCATTCATCTGTTGTTGATGGGCACTTAGGTTGCTTCCACCTTTTTGCTATTGTGAATAATGCTGCAGTGAACATGGGTGTGCATGTGTCTATTCATGTCATATCTCTTATTTCTTTAGGGTATATATCTAGGAGTGGGATTGCTGGATCATATGATATTTCTATTTCTAGATTTTTGAGGAAGTGCTGTAACATTTTCCATAGTGGTTGTACCATTTTGCATTTCCACTAGCAGTGAGTAAGAGTTCCAGTCTCCCCACATCCTCACCAGCATTTGTTATATTGTTTTTTGTTTGTTTGTTTGTTTGTTTGTTTAGTGCCAGTAATGTTGGGTGAGATGGTATCTCATTATAGTTTTGATTTGCATCTTTCTAATTGCTATTGATTGTGCACATTTCTTCATATGTTAGCAGCCTGAATGTCTTCTTTGGTGAAGTGTCTGTTCATTTCCTTTGCCCATTTTTTAATTGGATTATTTGTCTTTTTTTGTTGTTGAGGTGTTGAAGTTTTCTATAAATTTTAGAGATTAGACCCTTATTGGATATGTTGTAGCCAAAAATTTTATCCCAGTCTGTAGGTTCTCTTTTTACTCTTTTGGAGAAGTCTTTTGTTGCACCTAAGTGTTTAATTTTTAGTAGCTCCCATTTATCTAGTTCATTTTCTTCTGTGTGTGCATTTTTAGTTATGGTCAGTAATCCATTTATGCAAAATATTAGGGCCCCTAGCATTGTCCCTAATTTTTCCTCCATGATCTTTATAGTTTTAGGTTTTATATTTAGGTCTTTGATCCATTTTGAGTTAGTTTTTGTGTATGGTGTGAGGTATGGATACTGTTTCATTTTTCTACAAATAGATATCCAATTTTGCCAGCACCATTTGTTGAAGAAACTATCTCTTCCCCATTCAGTAACCTTTGGTATTTTGTTGAAGATCAGCTCTCCATTTAAAAAAAAAAAAAAAATTCACTGCCATCAATCCCATAGCGTTTCCAAGGCTATAAATCTCTGTGGAAGCAGACTGCCACATCTTTCTCCCACGGTGTTGCTGGTGGTTTCAAACCACTGACCTTTCAGTTAGCAGTCAATCGCTTTAACCACTGCACCACCAGGCTGTCTCTTCCCCATTCAGTAACCTTTGGTCCTTTGTCAAAGATCAGGTATCCACAGGTGGATGGATTTACATCTGGGCTCTCAATTCTGTTCAGTTGGTCTTCGTGTCTGTTATTGAACCAGTACCAGGCTGTTTGACTACCGTGGCTGTATAGTAGGTTCTGATATCAGGTAGTGTGAGGTCACCTACTTTGTTCTTTTTTAATACGGCTTTACTTATTTGGGGCCACTTTCTCTTCCATATAAATTTAGTGATTAGTTTTTCCATCTTATTAAAGAATGCTGTTGAGGTTTGGATCGAGATTGCATTATATCTGTGTATCGCTTTGGGTAGTATTGACATTTTCACAATGTTAAGTCTTCCTATCCAAGAGCATGGTATGTTTTTCTATTTATGTAGGTCTCTTTTGGTTTCTTGCAATAGTGATTTGTAGTTTTCTTTATATAAGCCTTTTATGTCCCTGGTTAGATTTATTCCTAAGTATTTTATCTGTGGGAGGCTATTGTATATGGTATTGTTTTCATGATTTCCTTTCCACAGTTCTCTTTATTGGCTTAGAGGAATCCAGCTGATTTTTGTATGTTAATCTTGTATCCTGCCACTTTGCTGAATACTTCTCTTAGTTCCAGTAGCTTTCTTGTGGAGTACTTAGGATTTTCTATGTATAGAATCATATCATCTGTGACTAGGGATAGTTTTACTTCCTCCTTACCAATGTGGATGCCATTTATTTCCTTTTCTTGCCTTACTGCTCTTGCTAGGACTTCGAGTACAATGTTGAATAAGAGTGGTGATAAAGGGCATCCTTGTCTGTTTCCCTTTTCCAGGGGGAATGCTTTCAGATTCTCTCCATTGAGGATAATGTTGGCTATGGTTTTGTATAATAATGTTGAGGAATTTCCCTTCTATTCCTATTTTTCTGAGAGGTTTTATCAGGAATGGGTGTTGGACTTTATCAAATGCCTTTTCTGCATTGATTGATATGATCATGTGATTCTTTTCCTTTGTTTTATTTATGTGGTGGATTATGTTGATTGATTTTCTAATGTTGAACCAAACTTGCATGCCTGGTATGAATCCCACTTGGTCGTGATGTATTATTTTTTTTTAATATACTGTTGTAGTCTATTGGCTAGAATTTTGCTGAGAATTTTTGCATCTATATTAATGAGGGATATTTGTCTGTAGTTTTGTTTTTTAGTGGTGCTCTTGCCAGGCTTTGGTATTAGGATTTATGCTGTCTTCATAAAATGAGTTTGGAAGTATTTCTTTCTTTTCTGTGTTCTGGAATAGTTTGAGTAGAACTGGTGTCAACTCTGAATATTCGGTAGAATTTCTAGTGAAGCCATCTGGACCAGGGCTTTTTTTTTTGTTGGGAGTTTTTCTTATGATTCCTTCAATTTCTTCTTTTGTTATGCATCTGTTCAAATTTGCTACCTCAGTTTGTGTTAGTTTAGTTAGGTGGTGTGTTTCTAGAAATTTGTCCATTTCCTCTAGGTTTTCAAATTTGTTGGAATACAATTTTTGGTAGTATTCTGTTATGATCCTTTTTATTTCAGTTGGTTCTATTGTAATGTCACCCATCTCATTTCTTGTTTGGATTATTTGCATCTTCTCCTGTTTTTCTTTTGTTAGTTTGGTCAGTGGTTTGTCAATTTTATTAATTCTTTCAAAAAACTAGCTTTTAGTCTTGTTGATTCTTTCTATTTTTCTGTTCTGTTTCATTTATTTCTACTCTAATTTTTATTATTTCATTTCGTCCAGGGACTGTGGGCTTCTTTTGCTGCTGTCTTTCTAATTGTTTGAGTTGTAGGGTTAATTTTTTGATTTTTGCCCTTCTTTTTTGATGCGTGCATTTATTGCTATAAATTGACCTCTGAGCACTGCTTTTGCTATGTCCCGAAGGTTTTGATATGTTATGTTTTCATTCTCATTTGATTCTAGGAATTTTTTAATTTTATCTTTGATTTCTTTTATTACCCAGTAGTTTTTAAGCAGGGTGTTATTTAGTTCCCATTTATTAGATTTGTTTTCCTTGCTCTTCCTATTACTGATTTCTACTTTCATAGCATTGTGGTCAGAGAAGATGCTTTGTATCATTTCGATGTTTTTGAATTTGTTGAGGCTTGATTTGTGGCCTAAAATGTGGTCTGTTCTGGAGAATGATCCATGAGCTCTGGAGAAGAATGTGTACTTTGCTGCTGTTGAGTGATGTGATCTGTATATGTCTATGAGGTCAAGTTGGTTGATTGTGGTGTTTAGATCTTCAGTGTCTTTGTTGAGTTTCTTTCTAGTTGTTCTGTCCTTCACTGAGAGTGGTCTGTTAAAGTCCCCTAGTATTATTGTAGAAGTGTCTATTTCTGTTTTTAGTGGTTAGAGTTTTTATGTTTATACATACTGTTTTATGTACTTTGGCGCTCTGTCATTGGGTGCATATATATTTATTATGGTTACGGCCTCTTGGTGGATTGACCCTTTAATGATTATGTAATGTCCTTCCATGTCTTTTATAGTGTATTTTGCTTTAAAATCTATTTTATCAGAGAGTAATATTGCCACTCCTGCTCTTTTTTGGTCATTATTTGCTTGCTATATCTTTTTCCATCCTTTTAAGTTTTAGTTTATTTATATTATGTGTCTAAGATGTGTCTCTTGCAGACAGCATATTGATGGGTCATGTTTTTTAATCCATTCTACCACTTTCCATCTCTTTACTGATGCATTTAAGCCATTTATATTCAGTGTGATTATCTATAGGTATGAGTTTATTGCTGTCATTTTCTTAGGTTTTTTTTTTTTTTTTTTTTTGTGGTGTTCATTGTTTTTTCATTCCACTTAATTTTCTGTGCTGAGGGGTTTTTTTTTCCATTGTGGCTTGTCTTTTCATTTTCTTCATCATTTGGGTTTTGTATGTGCTGAATCTTTATGATTTTCTTCATTTATATTTTGATGAGTAGGTTTGTTGACTTTCTTTGTGGTTGCCCTGAAATTTACCTTTATCTCCCTAAGTGTAAAGCAGTAATTTATTTCTTGATATCACCTTGACTTCCTCTCCATATGGAGTTCTAACCTATTGCCTTTATTCACCTTTATATTTTGAAGTGGTCGTCAGTTACAGGTTAACATCCCTGGTTCCCTGTTCTCCATCTTTTAGCTTTATTTTATTTTTGAAAGTTTTTTTATCTGGGTCAATATTTGTCTGATGTTGTCATGTGTTTTAATCTCAAATTGTTGTCTGGTGTGTTATTAGTTCTCTGTCCAAAGGACTCCCTGTAATATTTCTTGTTAAGTTGGCCTAGTTTTTACAAATTCCTTTAATTTCTGTTTATCTGGAAATGTCCTCATTTCACCATCATATTTGAGGGATAATTTTGCTGGATATATAATTCTTGGTTTGCAGTTTTTTTGTTTTTTTTTTTCTTTCAAGGGTTTATATATATTATCCCATTGCCTTCTTGCCTACATGGTTTCTGCTGAGTAATCAGAACTTAGTCTTATCAGTGCCCCTTTGTGGATGATCTTTCGTTTTTCCTGAGCTGCTTTCAGGATTCTTTTTTTGTCTTTGGTTTTGGAAAACTTGACTATGATATGTCTTGGTGTTCTTCTATCGGAATTTATCCTGTATGAGGTTCGTTGTGCTTCTTGTATGGTTATCTTCTCTTCTTTCATGATATTAGGGAAGTTTTCTCTCAAAATATCTTCCACAATTGTCTCTGTGCTTTTTTGTTGACTCCTCCCCTTCTGGAATTCTGATCACCTCTTAATGTTGGCCCACATAACTCTTAGGCTTTCTTCATTCTTTTTTTTTATTGTTCCTCAAATAGATTAGTATCGAGGGATTCGTCTTCTATTCCACTGATCCTGTCTCCCATTGTTTCAGTTTTACTTCTATGACTTTTCATTGAGTTGTCAATTTCTGCAGTTTTATTGTGAAGCTTCTGGATTTCTAGTTGCTACTTCTGTATCATTTGCAGCTATCTGTTTGTCTTTTTTTTTTCCTTGTATTGTTTTTCCTAAATTATTCTAGTGTTTTGTATGTGCATTCCTTGGTTTTGTCTATGTTCTCATAGTCTTGTCTGTGTTTTCCTTCATTCCTTTGAGGACTCTATATCTAAGCCTTTTAAATTCCTTATTAGGAAGCTCCATTACCTTTTCTTTCTCAGGGAGGATTTCTGGTTCTTTATTATGGTCACTTGCTGGGGCCATCTTGCCCTGCTTCTTTAGGTGGTTTGCTATTGCCTGTTGTCTCCAGGACATTAGGAGTTATTGTATTTATTTTTTATTTGTATAATTGTTTGCTGGATCCTGTTTTTGTTTGTTTTGTTTTGTTGTTGTTTTGCTTTGTTTTGGTGATTCCTGGTAGGTATGGCCAGAGTGGAGCTCTGGTCGCTGGTCTGGCTGTGCTGGGGCCTCCCTACTTGTCTTGGGCAGGTGGAGTGGCAGGTAGGTGTGGGAGCTCGGATCTCTGTTTACTGATCTTGCAGGGCAGCTGAGGTGGGTTAGTTTGGCTCTGGCCTCCACCCATCTTCAGTTTGGTGGCTCACGAGTGGGGAATGATGCTCTCCATGCAGGCGGAGTGCCAATGCTGTGAGTGTGGTGGGCGAGTGGGGGTGTCCTCCTCTCCTCTCGCATGTCACGGGGGTAGGGGGTGGTAGAGGGAGGGGCGGCAAGGGGATGTTCACACAGTTGCTCTGTCTCCACCTCCTCCTGGGCAGGGGGAGGGAAGAAGGAATAGCAGGCGGATGTTCACTCGGTCTGGGCTGCATCTGTTTCGGGAAGAGGGAGGAAGGTGCCGCAAGTGGGTACATGCAGACTCTTCTTCTGCCCTGCACTGGGCAAAGGGAGGGAGGAAAGGGCCTGGAGTGGGGGATGCGCATGCAGTCGTAGCTTCTCTGCCCCTTGCTGCACAGGATAAAGGATAGATTCAGTCCTGGCAGATGCATGCATAGTGATGTCACCTCAAGTCAGGCAAGGGAAGGAGGGAAGGGGCTGTGGAGGGATGCACGCGTAGTGTCTCCTCTGCCCCTTGCCAAGCAGGTTAAGGGATGGAGTCACATCTGGCGGGTACGGTGCACAGAGGTGCTTCCTCCCATCAGGCAAGGAGAGGGAGGAAGGAGCTGCTAGGGGATGTGTACCCAATCTGCCCGTCTCTGGGTGGGTTAAGGGAGAGAGTCATGCCTGGTGAAAGCAAGCACAGTGATGCTGCCTTGCGTCAGTTGGTAGGGGGGAAGGAAGGGGCTGCGGTGGAATGTGTGCACAGTCACAGTTCCTTTGCCCCTCACTGGTTGGGTTAAGGGAGAGAGGTACGCCTGGTGGTTACACTCACTGAAGTGCCACGATACGCTGGATGAGGGGAGGGAAGAAGTGGCTACAGGGGGATGCATGCACAGTCATGGCTCTTCTGCCCCTCATTGGGCAGGTTAAGGGATGGAGTCACACCTGGAGGATGCGCCCACGGAAGTGTCTCCTCACGCCAGGTGGGGTAAGGAGGAGGGAGCAGTCGGTGAGCTCTTTCACTGTCCCTCTGCTGCTGCCCTCTACCGGGCCCTTGGGGCAGGCAGTAGGTGGTGGGGGCGGGGTGGGGTGCATGTACAAGGAGGCACGCCTAGTCTTGCTTGTCAGGTGGGCACTGGGGAGTAGTGAACGGGGTTGGGTGGTGTGAGGGAAGAGGATAGGCTCATGCTATGGTCCCCTAGTCAGGCAAGGCAGTCGGGGTATGGAGCCCTCTGCCACCTCTGATCAGGAGGATGGGATGTGGGGGAGTGCGTTCCTCCGGCTAGGATAGCCAGGTGCCAGGGCAACGTACGTCCACTGCATCCACTGGTGGGACCTGTCTTCTCTGGAGTGTGAGGAGGGGGTGCAGACCGCGGACCAGCTGAGTGGGAGAGCTTCCACCGACACTCCACAAGTCCACCAACCTCGTGTACGCACTCGCCCTCCGAGGTCAAGGTCTGCCGCTCCTGAGTATCTCCAGTTCTGGATATGGCACTCGCCTTCATCTCTGCTTGTCTCTGCTTCTTTCCGTATGTGTCTATAGAGGTTCTCTATCCCTTTTGGGAAAATTGTGAAGTTGCCTTGCCATTTTCTTCACCGAAGGTCACCGCTGGCTGTCCTAAGTTAGCTGTGGCAGGCCGGGACAGCTGGCTGAGCTCCACTGTTCTGTGTTACTCCTTTTCGTTGCTGTCCTTATTCCTTCTGATCAGTATTCAGTTGAGTCCTTAGACTTTCTTTTTTGATGTTCAAGGTTCCTGGATTTTTATCTGTGTCTGTTTTGCTTGGTTTTTTGGATCTTTGGTGCAGGGGGATGTTATAGTGTGTGTGATTAAGCTGCCACCTTGGCTTCCCCCCTCTTGGAGATTACTCTTAACAATACTCATGGAATTAACTAAACCATGTGAAGTTATAGCCTTAATATAAGTAAGAACTTTAAAATATATTATGAAAGCCTTGAAGCCACAACCTCCAGTCTACCCAGCCCAGGAGGTTCAGCCCAGAACAGGTACACAGACTGGGGGTGGGGTGCACGGTGGAAGTTCACCATATGATCATGTGTCCCACAGAAGAAGTCTTAAAATTTGCAAGTGGAATCGTTGGAATAGCACCAGGAAGTCTTTGTTTTGTAGAGCTCCAATAGGTTCTGAGTATTGGAATTTACACCTTTTAAAGTGTGCTTAAATTGGAGGATGGCTTCATTCTTCCCATTTCTCTCACCGTAAGAGCCCCAAACGAAGGAGCTATTTGAGAAAATGTAATGCCGCAAAGATAATCTGCATTCCTTCCTCCCAGCCATGTGGGAAATGTAGACCTGATGACCTAATAAGTCTGTTTCCTTTTTCAGGTGGCCACTTCTTTCATCGAAACTCTTTGTCCCCTCGGAGTCTGGTGTATGAGAGTGAATTCTCCACGATGGAACCTTCTTTGGACATGTATGATGAGAACAAAACCTGATTTTAAAAAATGGGCTGTTGGGGGTCACTTCTTTTGTGATTTGGTTTATGGTCACCTTTCTTATTTTGTATTCTTCTGTCAGCATCTGTTTTGGAAGAATGGCAGCATTTCCAAGTACAGGTTAGGTCTTGGGGTTAAATTGCAGAGTTCCCCGAACGTGGGCCTTTGAGGACAGCATCACTGCCCGGGTGAGCCTCGGAGCGCAGAAAACCCACCCAAAGCTGGCCCTGTACATGCCTGGTTGTTTCCAGAGAAGAGGTGGGGCCAGGGATTAATGTTGCAAACATTGTCTCCTGAATAATAACATGCTGTTCTGGGTAGGCGTGAAGTTGGAGTTTTTAAAGTCCTTTTTGTGATTCCTACTTATTATAGTGCATCCTAAAGCCTGCCAGGTGAAGCTTCTTACTGATGCAGAAGAAGATCACAAGTTGCTGCTTGACATGCTCCATACTTTCCTCTGCCTGTTATTTTCTTACTATTTAAAGGCCTCTTTCTAAAGGAGATTGAGAGAAAGCAGTGCCATCTGCACCTCCTCAGAGACTCTGGCCCAGTTTCCTGCTAGAGCACCGCCAGGGAGAAACAGCAGTGTTGGGGCTAGGGGCTGGGCATGGGGGCGGGCAGTCACCTGCACTGTCATTTTCTCACCTCCATTGGCGAGCATGATGTATGGTGGCCAGTGCATATACAACCCCTAAAATACTGAAGGGTTCCTTGTGTCCTTAGCTTGTGGACTTGTTCTGTGAGGAGGTGGCACCCAGAGCACAGTCAGGCAGCCCCTCTGGGCACACTGATCTCATGGGCAATGGCCAACGGCAGTCAAAATCAAAACAATTTTGAATTTTTTATGCAGAAGATAAAGCCACCTTCATGCCATTAGATGCCAGATAAGCACCTCTCTTCAGTTTGCATTGAGCCAGCCCAGTCCCCTCCTGCCAGCCCTAGCATTGGCACAAAGAAAGCACAGGAGGATCAGCAGCCAAGTGTACAGATAGATGTGGAGGGCTCAGCCTGGTGGACATCAGGGATACACATTTTCTTTCCACACATCTAAGATGGCAGCAAGTTAACAACCTCAAGAGAAATGTTTATCTTACAAGGAACTGCCAACACTGAACCATGATGAGCGAATTTGTAAATAAATCTAAGCACCTTTTTTGCTAAAGGACACTCCATAGTTTAGTCTGCTTCTCCTTATTAACATGAGTTATGTAGAGGTGTGAATGCTTTTGGGTCCTTGTTATGAGAATGGAGACTTGAGTCTCTTTATGCCTGGAGTTAAATTTGACGACAAACTAAGCAGACAGATGAATCCCCTGCCCTGTTATTTTTTTTGACTTTGTAGAACATAAATTTGAAGTGAACACTTGGATCTTTCCATGCACAGCTTCTCCTCTTTAACAGTGTCTTTTCATGTAACTTGTGCTCCAGGATTATCTTCCTCAGACTCAGGTGTGCCTGACACAGAAACCCTTGGAGAACTGGGACAGTCATAGCCTTTAAGAAAGCCACTGGGGAGTGAGCAGCAGCATTTTAGTTTTAATAATTTGAGATTGGAACAGTGCATATTTTTAAGGTCTTAGCAGCTTTTTCTTTCCACCTTTTACCAAGGGCTTTTTGTTTGTTTCCTTTTTATAGTCTGTACTATAAAAATATGTTTGATAAACAGTTTGAAGAGCACACCATTCAGAAAGACCAGTTTGCCCCCCTGCAGTGAGAGAATTCGTCTCCAGGAGGTTAGAACTGTCTACAGCGTTCCTGCCCTGCACCTGCCGTGTGTTTGGTTCGGCTCAGCTGACCAGTAAAATAACTGGGTCTGGTTATGCCCATGTTATTCATAGCATGACCTTGTTTTCCTGAACCAAAATGCAGCGCCCATTATCGTAGCATTTTCTCCTGATTTGCACAGCTGTACAAAAGCATATACATCAAATTCCACCCAAGACAGTTTATTTAGTAAAAATAATAAAATTATTTGAGGCAAAGTTTAAAAAAACCCAGGCTTTCACTGTAGAATAACCAGGAAGGCATTTCTTACAGGGTAATTTACTCAGACAGGTGCTTCAGGTGCCAGTTTAACACCGTTTTCCTGAAAAATTGGGGCCACCTCCCTGTGCAGCTACAGAATGGCCTTTGTTAGGAGGGGCACTGACTTCTCCATGAAGGTCATAGAGAGGATGGCATTATTTATCCCAAGTAATAACTGTCTCTTTACTAGCAGCTGTGCTGAGGGGAAATCCCCCACTGAGCCACCCCTGGGACCCTGGAGGGGAGGTGGGTGGTGGGAAGGACCCTGTCTCCGAGAAAGCTTGAAATTTGTGGAGCAGAGTTTATTGACAGTTGCAAGCATGCTTGGGAGTGTGGGGAGACACTGCTTCCACAATGTATTAGGATCTCAGTTGCTGCAAACCTTACCACCAGCAGTGGTTGTTAGCCAGGAAATGTATAATAACCTCTAATTGTTTTCTTGGGGGAAAAATCTATTTGAAGAAAGGAAGAGGCAAGGAGCAAGCTGCTTACACTGCACACCCGCAGTCTGGCCAGCCAGTGCTGGGTCTGCAGTGTTCTCCCGGCATCGCCATCCCTCTGGGGGTCGCTGTCCCTCAGTGGACTGCTGTGAGCTGTTTGTCTCAGCCCCTTCCTCCCCAGGCCCCAGGCCTTCGCCCCATCCCCAAGGCAGAGCAGGATGCACACAGAGGGGCCTGGAGCAGCCAGAAGCACCAGCTGGAAATTGGGTTGTGACAGTTAAAATGCAAACGCTTAAGATTTGGTGATTTTTCACTTCCTAAGGAAAGGGCTGCCTGTGGCCCTCCTTTCCTGAGAGGAGAGGTGGCTGGCCAGACAACAGCAAAGGGATCAGTAGTAGGCGGGGCTGGGCTTGAGGCCAGGGCTGCTGGCCTCTGCCCCCGAGAAGTGCAGCTGAAAGCAGCCTCTCAGGAGAAGGTGAGCACCGCCACTCAGTGGTTAAACGCTTCGCAAGGGCCCCACTTTTGAAGATGGGCTCTTTCTGACCAGGACTCCTCCGTCACCCTTAGGCCTGACCATCAGCACCTCTCCTGATCACCAGTTTGGACCCTGGCTGAGACTGCATCTGCCATGTGCCCTGAGGATTCCGCATAAAAGTTTTAAACAAAACAGAATGATGAAATTTCGCTAACTCAGTACTTCCTATGGGCTTTGTAAGTTCCTCTCATGTTCTTATTGCCCCTCATATCCAATTCTTTCATTGATCTCGTGTAAAATGAAATTGGTTTTAACTGAAGAAAAATCAAAATGTTCTCTTACTATTAACCTTTTATTGTCATTTGGCAGAGGTTTCATTTTTTAGGCAAGGAGGTGATATTAATGTCAAGTGTCACCTTGACAAGTGGCTGCTGCTTATGAATGTCATAAACAAAGCATTGGTTTTCCGAAAATAGGATTTTAAAAACAAAGTAAGATTATAAAGTCAATAGACTTTTATTAAGTTCTCACTGTATGCCAAGCATGTACACTAGGAGTTAAGGTGAATCCAACGATCATTAAAATTTTGGCTATTATAGAAAACCGGCACATTAAACAACCACCTGGGATATGAGGCCAAATGAACTAGGGTGAGTCTTGAAGAAGGTGATTTCCCAGGGCACAGATAGTGCAGGGAGGCATTGCAGCCATAGAAAGGCCCCAGAGGACCTACTGGGAGTGGCGACACATCAGTGAAGACAGCAGGAGGAGCCTGAGACTGGAAGGACTGTAGGGGCAGACACCAGGCAGGAGGCTTGGGTTGCACTTCCTGGACAGGGATAGGCTTCTGCGGTAGGTAGGGTAGGCTCTCCAAACTGTTTTGGAAAGAGTAGGGTAGGGATGGGAGGCCAGATAGGCCACTCCAATAGCCGTGGGCCTGGGACCTGCCTTAGGGGCCCCACAAAGGAAAGGTATTGTACCGCTAGACCCCACAAGACTGGGGTCTGACTGAAAACAGAAAAGGAGTACGCTGGGATTGAAGTTGAAGCCCAGGTTTCTGGGCTCAGTGACTGGGTGGGTGTTGGTCCAGCCCAGAGAGACAAGTGACAAAGGAGAGCCCTTCTGGGAGCACTTTAGGGCTGTGAACTGGCCGGGCCTCTAGAGGGAGGTATGGAGATGCAGCTCTGAATCTCAGGACAGAAGTTCGGTGGTGGGCAGGTGGTCAGGGTGTGGCCCTCTGTGCATGAGAATTCCTGGGAAGCTGTTTTTAAATGTACACGACACCCAGACTACTAAAGTAGTCTCTGTGTAGTTGCAGTCCCCCTCAATGCCCCAATCTTCGTTAGTCGGTTTCTTTCCATCTCTCTCTCACATACACATGTATGTACACACATGCACACACACATTGGAGTTAGACTCTTCCTGGTTGGCGTGCAGCCAGTCATGGTCCATCAGTTCAGATAAGGGCGGAAGTCAGAATGGGGCTGAAATTGCTCAGTGACATGAGAATTGGGCTTGGGATAAAGTCCTAGGGAACACCAACATTGAAGGGAGGGACAGAAGGAGCTACTGAAGGCAACCAATGTAGAAAAACTGTTGAGCATAGTTTCTTCATTTAAGAAAGATGGTGCTCACAGTGGTGCCAGAAGCTGACTGGCTCTCACCTATTCTCCCGTTATTCAGAGGGTCACCCAGAAAGAGTTTAATGTGACTAAACTCAACATGGCTCCCATTCTAAGGGAGTGTGGGGAATAACCAACTCCACACAGGATTAAGGGAGCATTGTCATAGGATAATTGTTAGACTCCCACAGCTTAAAATAAGTATCTTCTGTTCCCAGATTCCATTGAGAGTAATTGTTACAAATGAGGTGTGTCTACTTTTGTCTTTCATTTTGGCCTTGTTGGACAGTCATTCCAAAGCATTGACAGATCCTCATTTTAGCCCATTTGGAAAAGGATGAATCTGCTGAGTATGCATACCCACATGGTGTCTTTATATGTGGTTAAGATAGCTTCAGAAGCACTGGGAAAACACCTTCTGTATTTTAAGCGTTGTAACATCAGGGCAAATGCAAAAAGAAGCTGACTGAGGATGAGGTGCCTGTGTTTGCTTCATGGACTTGTGCTTTCCTTACTGTCCTGAGACACAGGACAAACAGCAAAGCACACTGAAGCCCAAGAGCCTGTGCCGGGGAAGGAGGATCTTGGTGCCTGATTGTCTCAAAGAAGCCATGTCCCTGACTGGCAGGCCCTTTGCCTCTCTGGGCCTCCGTGTCCCCAGGTCACACGGGCCTCCTGAGGACTCAGTGAGGGGCCTGAGGCTGGGGTCGGGAGACCCCTGGTAGCCGTGGAGTTCCTCTGGGGCATTGGGGGAATTGAAAGATTTATCTTCCTTCTTCTGGGTGTCCTGGAAAATCCCAACAAACTTAGCCTTGGGGAAGAGAGACTGGGTGGGTTTCTAGCAGAAGTTAGGATAAGAGCAGTGACCTGTGTTAGCCAGAGCTGCTGATCCCTCCAGCCTTCATGTGCTGTGGAGAGAAAGGGCTGCCACCAGCCTCGGCTGCTGGAAGGATGATGCTTCTACACCCAAGACATGGCTTTGAGGGTCCCACAAAGGCCCTGGGGGCCATCTAGCCCGTGCTCCAGGATTATTGCAGTTCATCCTTGCTTAAGCCATTTTTTCTGTTTGCTTCACTCTGATTTGGAGAAGGAAATTGCTTTATGATCCAAAAAAAAAAAAAACCTTTGAACTTCATGGAACTTGAGTATGAAACGTTCAGAAGGATTCAGTGCTGCTGGAGTTGCTCAGATTTCTGCCCAGGGCTTTCTTAGTTCCTCCTGTTAAATCTTCCATATGCACATACCACAGAAGACAGAAGCTTGAAGTAGCACACACCCGGTTTGCAGCCGGAAAGGGCTGACTTCCTCAGAAACAGCAAGCCCTGGGAAAGCATTGCTGGCGGCCCAGAGGAAGCTGCAAAAGCTTGTGTGCTTGAGCCAAGGGTGGCTATCTAGCTCAGAAGTGAGTGCCTTCATACACCACATATAAACCACACACAGTTTCCGGCAAAACCAGGAGCTAGGGAATATCATTAGCACACTTTCTCCTCTACCAAAATCAGATCTGTTGCCATGGAGTCAATTCTGATTCATAGTGACCCTATAGGACAGAGTAGAACTGCCCATAGGTTTTCCAAGGCTGTAATTTTTTATGGAAGTAGATTGTCAGATCTTTCTCCCACAGAGCAGCTGGTGAGTTCCAACAGCAGACTTTTCAGTTAGCAGCCAAGATTTTTAACCACCAAGCCACCAGGACTCCTTCTCCTCAGCTGCAAGGGACCCTTAATCCCCCGGGACACAGCTTCCTGGCTTGAGATGAAGTGACTCATCTTCCTCCAGCCCACTGACAGTCACTGGCTGGACAATAAGGAAGGGTGAGTTGATTGCCTTGTAAACCTAACTCAGCCCTCTCAGTGGATTATCGTCTTTCCTATCCACCTCTCTTTACAGAAAACTCTAGAGTTACAGATGATTGTTCTGAGCTATTTTGTACAAATTTAGCCCAACATGAAGTTAATTCTAATTTGCTTTCAGGATTGTCCTTCATCCACATAAGTCCAAGTATATTTATACTGTGTGATATTAAAGTAGGTGCTATGTGATATTAAAGGAGTGCTCTAGGGAGGTACTGAACAGACATGTTTGTAAAAAGCGGCGGGGGCGGGGGGGGGGGTAAATTATAACTATCGCAGGGCATTGCTTTTCCTTCAGTTCAGTAAACTATTCCCACAGCAGAAATGCCAGTTGACTGGACAGCCAAACTGTGTGCACCAGGTCACTAGATGTGTCCTGATTCCAAGTTTCCTTGTACCTTTGCTGGGGTGTCCAGCTTGAGATGACACCTTCTTCCCATAAAGAGAAGGAGCACTATCTCCCTTCATCCTCCCTGACAGCCCAGGCCTGGCCTGCTGGCCCAGTTGGAGAAGGGACTCCATTGGCCAGTGCTTAGGGCCAGAATCTGGTCTCTTAAGAATGGGAAGCAGGATCTATCTCTAAGAGAACTTAACAAATGTGAACATAGAAGTAGGAAAAAACTCCACGCTAGGAAATACTGTTTGGAGTATAGGGAAACACCATCACCTAATAGAATAAACCCGTTCTGTAAGACGAGGAGTTGGTCCAAAGCCTAGGCCACATACATCACGATTGGTTTTGACACTCAGTAGCTTTTGTACTCATAGAAAATACTAAAGTTACTCCTTCCATATTTAGGTCATTCAAAGAGCTCCTCTTACTCTGGGTTACTGCTAACTATGCACAACATCTCAGAGGATGGCATACAAAAGTATTTTTTTAACAATAGCACAGCTAATTGGGGGGCGGGGGAGGCTTGGGCTATTCCTAAATGTAACAATTGACTTATCTTCCACCTTGAGGGATGAAAGGAAAACTATGCATTTGAATGTCAATTCAGCATTGGATAGCTTGTGCCAGAAGGAACACACATCAAATATTCAAGAAGCAAAATTGGTAATTAGTTTAATTTGGAGGCTCACTGTCAGGAGACTTGACTTGTCTAGAACACTAACACTTGCAAATAGACTGAGCTGATTTCTTGACAATCAAAGATCTTACAAAGCCTTTGAAATGTTCTGGGCAGTACAACTTTTAGGTCCACGTGGTTGATACAAGTATAATTAAGTAGTGAACTTGTATGGTATATACCTATATGCTGATAGTGTATACTTGTATGTGTGGGGTTTGCTAATATACCCATTTCAATAAAAATCTATTGAAAAAACTATTCTGGCCATGTGGAGTACTATTGGTAGTAACGTATCAGTGAGGACTGTCTTGGTTGCAAGTGACAGAAAACCCAACCAAAACTGGGTTAAGCAAAAGCAGAATGTATTGGCTTACCAGAGCCAAAAATGCCCAGGGACAGGTATGGTATGATTTGGCCTTCAAACATTAACAGCAGGACGCATTTCCCAGCTTTGCTTCCTGCCATTCTCAGGCTCAGAGTGATGGGAGCCCTATCAGCACAAGTGGGGGCCTGCTTCCCCAGGAGAGGGCTCAGAATGGCATCTCCTTGACTGCCTGGCTTGATTGGAGGCACCTGGTCATCACTGACCTACCTCTGGTGTTCACAGAGGTGGGATGCACTGATTGCTTAGCCAGGACGGGGGCTCCACTTCTGCAGCCCAGGAGTGCAGTCAGCATGACCTGGAAGACAGGAGCAGCGAGTTCTAAGACGAGGTTCCCACACAAAATCATGCTGCACTGGAAGGGGAAGTGGATGTGGATGTTGGGGCAAAAGCAGCAAATGTCCATTAAGTGTAGAAAAGAGTAAGAATTGGCGTCAGAAAGGTCAGGATGTTAGTACCATCTTTGCCACTTACTTGTGTGAACTTGGCAAATCATTTCGCCTGTCTGGATTTCAGTTTTATCATCTCTAAAATAGAGATCATAAGATGCCTACCTAATGAGGTCTTTATAGGGATTAAATTTAAAGTAATGTAAGAAGTAGACAATATCATATGTCTGATAATGGTCTTGTATCTGAAGTATATAAAGAACTCTCGAAACTCAAAAAGAAAAATAGCCCAATTTAAAAATAGGGAAAGGATCTGAATAGACATTTCTCCAGAGAAGATACACAAATGACCAACAAGCACATGAAAAGATGCTCATCAGAATCAGTCACTAGGAAAATGCCAATCAAAACCACAGTGAGATACCACGTCACACCCAGTAAACCCAAAACCAAGCCTGTTGCCGTCGAGTTGATTCCAACTCATAGCGACCCTATAGGACAGAGGAGAACTGCCCCATAGGGTTTCCAAGGAGCGCCTGGTGGATTCAAACTGCCAACCTTTTGGTTAGCAGCCATAGCTCTTAACCACTACACCACCAGGGTTGACTATAATTAAATGACTATAATTAAAAAGACAGATAATAACAGTGTTGACTGGAACATGGAGAAATTGCAATCCTCATACACTGCTAGTGGGAATGTGAAATGGTGCAGCTGCTTTGGAGAACAGTTTGGCACTTCCTCAAGAAACTTCAACATAGGGTTATCATATGACCCAGCAATTCCACTTCTAAGTATATACTCAAGAGAATTGAAAACATGTTCATACAAAAACTTGTACACAAATATTCATAGAAGCATTGTTCATAATAGCCAAAAAGTGTAAACAATTCAAATGTCCAATAACTGATGAATGGATAAATGTGTTATATCCACACAATGGACTATCATGCAGCAATAAAAAGGAAAAAGGAAAGACTAGTCACTAGAAAAGGACACGTCGTGGTTGGTAAGGTAGAGATCAGCAAAAATGAGGGAGACCCTCAATGAGAATAGATTGACACAATAGCCACAACAGTGGACTCAAATATACCAGCATTCATGAAGATGGTGCACATCCGGGTAGTGTTTCTTTCTGTTATACATAAGGTTGCTATGAGTCAGGGCTATTCCATGGCAGGTAACAACAACAATTATTGTTAGGTGCCGTCTAGTCAGTTCAAACCCATAGCGATCCTATGTACAACAGAACAAAACTCCACCTTGTCCTGCGCCATCCTCACAATCATTGCTATGTTTGAGCCCGTTGTTTGTACAACCTTATACTAAAAACCACTCAATTGCTTTTAAACGGTGGATTTTATGGTATGTGAATTACATCTCAAAAAATAAAAAAAGGAGTAATGTTTATGTTGGGGAATGATCTGCTTCTAAGCCTCCCATCCAGGCTGTCTAAGTAAAGGCCTTGGGCCCAGAGCATTCTCTGATAAGGAGGCTGGGAATTGGGTCACCTTCTCTCTCCCAGTTTTTTCTCCTTATCAAGCCTTCCCCGTTCTGGACAGACAGTAACTTTCTCTGTCTCTTGCACATGTGGGGGCACCATACGGCATCTGGCCAACCCCACTTCTGTATCTGTTTCCAGCGGGGAGGAAATGGGATCTCATGTGCTGCAGCATGAGTGGGAGAACCTGCCAGATTGTAGGAGCTGGTCTTGAGGAATGGACTGAAGGGGAAACAGGCTTTTCGAGGCCAAACATGAGCACCCTTATGGTCTGCTAGTTCACTACTGTTTGCTGAACCATCTTATGTAAGCCCCTGGCTTGTGGCCACTATTGTCCACTACCACTATAAAACCTCTGACCTCTCACTGCAGGGGCACCTCGTATGTAAGTCTCCCTAATAAACTCCTTTGCTATCACCCTGGAGTTGCCTGCCTCTTTCATCAGTCTCTTGGCGTCCTCCATTTTTTGAGGCAATTTTCACATTACTGATCCATGCCTGGAAAGCTTATCACATCCTAGGTGCTTAATAAATGTTTGTTCTTTTTCTTCTTACAAAGAATCATTTTCAAAGGGTGTTCTCCAAGCCAGCAGCATCAGTATTATCTGGGAACTTGTTACAAATGCAAATACTGTGCAGCAGTCTGTGTTTTTACAAGCTCTCTATGTAATTCTGATACACACTAAAGTTTGAGGACCACTGGAATGAAGGAACAAGATAACCCTTTATTTCCTTTCAGGGTGTTAGCAAGAACTTTCAAATTCTTGAGGGTAGATTTCTCTGAGAGCACAATGACATTATCCATTTAAGCTTCCAAGGTCTTAAAGAAAAATGGCCTCTGTGTCTAGAAAGTTGATTCAGTTATCAGGCAACATTTCAGAGGACTGTGGTCACTCTAAGGAGTCCTGGTGGTGCAGTGGTTAAAGCACTTGGCTGCTAACTGAAGGCTGGCAGTTCAAACCCACCAGCCATTCTGGGGGAGAAAGATGTGGCAGTCTGCCTCCATAAAGATTTACAGCCTTGGAAACCCTATAGGGTAGTTCTGCACTGTCCTATAGGGTCACTATGAGTTGGAATCAACTGGATGGCAGTGGATTTGGTTTTTTGGTTTGCTGGTCTGTCATGGATTGAATTGTGTCTCCCAAAAGCGTGTCAACTTGGTTAGGCCATGATTCCCAGTACTGTGTAGTTGTCCTCCATTTTGTGATTTTCCTATGTGTTATAAATCATAATCTCTTCCTGTGGTTAAAGAGGATTAGGGTGGGATATAACACCCTTGCTCAGGTCACATCCCTGATTCAA
This sequence comes from Dugong dugon, assembly GCA_030035585.1. Lineage (NCBI taxonomy): Eukaryota > Metazoa > Chordata > Mammalia > Sirenia > Dugongidae > Dugong > Dugong dugon. Next base: position 211,386,955 of record CM057460.1, on the reverse strand, counting down.
TGTACAGGGAGTTTCCCTAGGGTGTGGCCTTCACCTTTTATCTTACAACAGATAAAAGGAAAGGGAAGCAAGCGGAGAGTTGAGGACCTCACACCACTAACAAAGCAGTGCCAAGAGCAGAGCATATCCTTTGGATCCAGGTCCCTGGGCGGAGAAGCTCCTAGTCCGGGGGAAGACTGATGAGAAGGCCAAGAGAGAGAAAGCCTTCCCCTGGAGCTGATGCCCTGAATTTGGACTTTTAGCCTACTTACTGTGAGGAAATAAACTTCTCTTTGTTTAAGCCATCCACTTGTGATATTTGTTATAGCAGCACTAGATGACTCAGACATGATCAGTCTAGATGTCAACCATGAAGCCACTTTTTTACACCTACATCTCTCACATTAGGATACTTGAATGCAAATGACAGAAACCCAACTCAAAACCTGTTTAAGCCTGCCAGTATGATTCTAATGTGCCACCTTCCCTCTGCCCTCCTGCCAGATCCTGCAGGGGGCACAGGCCAGCAGGGTGACCCTGCATCCCAACTGGCCTGGGACAGTCCAGGTTAGTGCTTGTTTTCCTAGCCAGAACAGTTAACAGCACCCTGTTGTTTAAAAGCATCAGTGTTTGGACTGTGAGGTGTTCAGGCTCCCGACAAGGCAGCACCGGAATCCGAATCCCCAACCAGAAAAGTACTCTCCACTATCCCAGGGCCGGCCCTGCCCCCACCCCAAAGCCGCCCAGCCTCAGTGTCCCCCTCTGTCATGTGAGGGGACTGCACTCATTTCTGAGGACCCTGCCAGCCCCAGGGCTTCCCAACAACCTGTCTCTGCTCCTCAGGGTTTCCAGAGTCTAAGTCGGACAGAATTCTGATAACCATCAAATCATCTAACCTTTTTCCAAGCTGCCGTTTGCAGTGTTAACAGGCACTGTGTTGTGCTCCACAAAGAAAAGTATATCTCCAAAAGCTATTTCTTTATATTTTTTCCCAAACTCTGCACGCGTTTTCATATAACGCCAGAGGCCCTGCTCGCCGCACAACCAGTTCCTCTGGTCTCTCTAGCCATTCCGGGCGGAGAGGCCCACGGGCATTGGGACTTCACCGCTCCGTGGAGGCGAGGCCCGACCGCTGGGGCCTCGGTTTCGGAGGAGCGAGGAGGCGGACACCGCCGAGGCCTGAGGCTCCGGGATTTGGCGGGGCCCGATGGGCGTCCAGTGTGGGCCGGGCCCTCCAGGAGGCACCGCCCCGCGCACCGCTCGCCCTTCCCGGCCCGGCCCCGCCCCGCCCAGCGCGGCGCGGCGCAGCGACGGCGGTGGGCTCTTCCGCCTGGCGGGCCTCGGTCCGGTGCGAGGGGCTCAGAATGTGGCTGGCCCCGGAGGAGGTGCTGGTGGCCAACGCGCTGTGGGTGACGGAGCGCGCCAACCCCTTCTTCGTGCTGCAGCGGCGCCGCGGCCACGGCAAGGGCGGCGGCCTCACGGGTGAGCGGCCGCACGGCGGCCGGGCATGGGGCGAGGGCCGGGCTGGTTCAGGACCGCCGGGACAGGCCGGGCCGTACCGCGGGCGCGCACGTCAGTGCGGTGGGCGGGCTCGGGGCGCGAGGAAGGCGAGCGCGCGCGGCAGACTGCTTGGGAAGCTCGGCGGTCTCTCCGACCCCGGCGCGGCTCGGGTAAGGGGCTGGCAGCGGCCTCTGGCCAGACTCTGCCTCCGTGAGCTTTCCGTGCCTGGCTGAGGCGAGCGTGGGGTGCTGAGCGTCCTCGAGTGGGATTTCACCGCTGAAAGTCGATGAGATCTGCCTGTCCTTTTCCTCGACGCCTCAGTTTCCCCACGTTCCCCAGAGAATGAAGTGACACAAGCATACGTTTTCTTTTGCCCCCATCTTCATTCCCACCTCACCGAAGAATCGCCCTGTAAGCAAAACCAGAGGTCCCGACCTGCCCCCTTCTTACCAGCTTCTCCTTACCACCTTTCCTGCTTCTTGGTGCCTTCAGAGTTTCGGCCTTGACGGTCACCAGCATCCGGTGCCCCGGTGAGCGGGCCAAGGTGCCCTTTGCACGTCGTGGGACACCATTTACACAGGATGAGACCGGACCTGGAGGTGTGCGTCGTGGGGGCTGTTGGCTCCAAGGAACTCTGACAGGGTGTGCCCTTGGCGTGTTGTCTGAGGGCCCTCTGTCGGGGGCCTGCGTCCAAGGCCTCTGCCCTGGGCAGTGCAGAGATGAGTTAGGCACAGGCCTGCCGTCGGAAGACACCAGTGCCCAGGGAGTAAAACGGCCATAGCACTGTGCAGCACAAGAAGGGTCTCCTAACTTTGCCCTGTCAGCCCGAAAGAAGTTGAATGCCTCACATAGGGTCATTTCAGATCTGGAGTGTTGTGACTCCCTTTCCTGTAAGACGGACATCAGGCAGTCACATAAATGCATTAAGTGGCTGGTGGGGGCTGTGGCCAGCTGGGGTGCAGGTGCCCTGTCCAGAGGAATCAACTGTTCCTCGGGGTGGCTGATAGTTCCACTACAAGAATGTGGGCCAAGTGTTGCCGGATCACCCAGTTTATCAAGAGAATCTCCTGTGATATGCCCATTTTAAATGTGAGCACCTAATGTAGCCCTGCCAGATGCAGATGGAGCTTTCCCACTGTGAGCGCTGCAGGTGCCACACCTCTTAATGTGGAAGAGGCTGTACTATTCTCAGGAAACTCAGTGTTCCCTTCAGTGCTCTGGGCTCTGCACTTGATTGGGCCTGCGCCAATCATGGAGCTAGGGCTGGGCCTGCCTCCTGGACTAAGTTGGTCAGTGGCGGTCATATGACAGCCCCCTTGGAGAGACCAGTGGTCAGCATTGGAAGCTGCTTCAAGCCTGTTTTGGAAAGTGGAGGCTCCAGGTGAATGGTACCTTTTGTTAACACCAAGATCTGGCATGTCATTTGGCCAGTGTATGTTGAGCACTTGTCTCAGGCTAGGCACATTTCCATAGGTCATCTCACTGGATAGGTGGGTGCTGGCACAGGTGTGGCCATGCCTCCAAATGCACCCTTCTTCATGCAGAGAAGGCCCTCCCTCTTGTTCTCCTTTCCACCTCACTCGTCTCTGTCTATCCCCTGAACCATTCCTTGAGCGCCACCCCCCCCCCCCCCCAATCTCACCATGCCTCCCTCTGCTTGACCTTCCTTATGCTTTAGTAGGCCTCTTGGCCTTCTGAACACTCTCCTGGGAGAGGAACAGTTAATTCTGTGGTTTTATTCAAGTTTATCTTTTAAAAACAAATGTTAACTTGCATTTTTCATTAAAGAATCTAAGTGTGACAAGGTGGTCTGCCCATGGGGTAGCTTTTCAAATATTGCAACATGGATATGCCAACATCTTAGGACTCTACAATAAAATTTCCAAGACTAAAAGAAAAACTCCAACACAAACAATGAAAAAGTTTATTCCAAACGCTGATAAAGCTTGAATATGCCATTTTAACTGCAATGTACAGAGACATTTTAGATCATTTCAGTAAAACTACTGAGAAATTACAGACTCCTAGTTTGGATATATGTGAAGAGTACTTTCTCTTGTAATTCTTGATTTTATTTATTAAAGATTAGAGAAAAAAATCAAATTAAAAATTAATGAAATATGAAAAAAAGTGTTAAAGTCAAGTGACAAAATCAGTAGAAAATATTTTGACATCAACAGGAAAATGATAAAATATTTTCAGATCATATCAAAAAGCAGTACTTCATTAAAAGAAATAAATTTCAAATAGGATCAATGAACAGGTTTTGAGATTGCTTGATAATTCAGTTAGTGAAGAGAAGTGAATCAGACAAACTCAATGGTGAAAGATACATATTCCCACTAATTTGTCAGGAAATAGTGACATTGAAAAAATTAGCACTTGCACACAAACTGATTGATGTGGCATCACTCCAAAGGGTCTATGTGAGGAGAAGGAAAACTTGTAATGCCCTAAAATGCTTCAGCTCAGAGATGAAAAAACTGGATCAGTATTTTCCCAAATTTCACAATTCTCAAAATGTACATGTCCTTCTCAGTCATGACTTTTGAGGCTGAAAGAAACTTCCCCAAACTTTCAGTAAGAAAAATTATGGTCTTGTGGCAGAAGCAAGGCTACCTCATCTTTCTGTTCTTTATGTGGAAAATGATGTTAAAAAATCATTGTCTTAGGAAGAAGCAATGAGAGTACACAGCCAAAACTAAAGGGGCAAAACGTATTTTAAGAGCTGTGTCTGGTAGTAAAAAATACTGTGTTAATCCTATGAGTGGCCATCTAAGATACTCCACTGATCTCATCCCTTCGGGAACAAGGGAGAACGAAGAGAACAGGATACAAGGAAAAGATCAGTCCGAAGGACTAATGGTCCACAGCTACCAAGGCCTCCACGGGACTGAGCCTAGTACAGCTGGATGGTGCCCGGCTACCACCAATGACTCCTCTGACCAGGATCACAACAGAGGGTTCTGGGCAGAGCTGGAGTAGGATGTAGAGCATAATTTTAACTCCCCAAAAAAAAAAAAAAAAAGAAGAAGACCAGATATAATGGCCTAAAGAATACTAGAGAAACCTCGAGAGTGTGGCCCCCAGACACCCTTTCAGCTCAGAGGGGAAGTTACCTTCAAGGTTCGATGTTAAGCCTGGGAATGGACACCCCAGTAAAACTAAATGGGACTAACGATGTACAGGAGTCCGGTGACAAGGGCCAGAAGGCAGAGGGAGAGTAGGAAACTGATGATAAGGAACACAAATTGAATAAGGACACTGTCGATGTATTGTGAGATTGTTGACCACTGCTATAGGGCAACATTTGTAGTAACTATTAAATGGGAGGCTGTTTTGTCCTGTAAGCCTTCATCTTGGGCGAGAATGGCAGCACAATTGGAAGAGCATAGTCAATATCACTTAAATGTGTAAGTAAAAAGTTTTGAAATGGTGTTTAAATAAAATAAAAATAAATAAATAAATAAATAAACAAATGAGACTAAAGAGGTACAATAGTCCACTAACAAGGTCCAGAAGACAGAAGGGGACAAGGAAGCCCCCTGGTGATAGGGAACACAAGGTGGAGTAAGGATATTCTTGATGTGCTGTGAGATTGTTAACCATTGTCATAGGGCAACATGTGTAGTAACTGTTAAATGAAAAACTATTTTGTTCTGTAAGCCTTCATCTTAAGTGAGAATAACAGCACAGTTGGAAGAGAGTAGTCAATGTCACTGAACTGTGAATGTAGAAAATTTTGAAACGGTGTATCTTTGGCCATCTGTAATTTTCATCAAAAAAAAAGGTTGAGAATTTAGAGGCTTAATACGTTGTGGGGTTGTTAACCAATGTCAAAAAAAACAACATGTGTACTACTATTTCATGAGAAACTATTTGCTCTGTAAGCTTTCACCTGAAGTACGATAAAATATATATAAATAAATAAATAAATAAATAAAAAATAAATAAATAAAAAAAATAAAAACAAGGATCACAGCGTTACCATTCTTTCTGGAACATGTTTATGCATGGAATCAGTCAGGAAAACCTGGCAGACATAAGATGTAAACTTTTAAAAAACGGAATAAACTCTCTTCCTTTTCTTAAAAAAAAAAAAAAAAATACTGTGTTATTTTTTTGGATTTTGGGATGTTTGTGGTATTGCTTGTTTGTTTTTAATTTTGAACTTCTTGTACTTTCTCATTCAAAAGAAATACTCATTTTCAAACCTAATTTTATATTTTTCTTAAAGAAGGCCTCCCAAAATTGTTCACGCTGTGGGCCCATAAAACCTGGATCTGCCCCTGCCTGCAGGTGTTTCTGAGTGAGGAACAGAAGCAGAAGCTTCCACGAAGAAGTAGGAGGGGCTTTTTTGGTAGTGACCAGACCAAGGCTGAAGGCCTTTGAGGAAAAAGAAGTCATTTAGCTGAAGGGGTGATTCAGGATGTCTGTCTGTCTTTCCTGGGTTAGTACATTTAGGGCAGTGCCCCAGCCAGGGGCCTCTTTCAGCTGGGTGCCCACTCACCTCACCTGCTGCCTCTCTCTGCCTACCTCCAGGTCTTCTCGTCGGCACCCTGGATGTAGTGCTGGACTCCAGTGCCCGCGTGGCCCCTTACCGCATTCTGCACCAGACCCAGGACTTGCAAGTCTACTGGACAGTGGCTTGTGGTAGGTGATGGGGTCATGAGTGGGCAGGGCCTGCCGGAAGAGGTGGGCATCTGGCAGGCAGGAATCCCTGGGCTGCAGTCACTTACTGAGAACCTGTGCTGCCACGGCTCATGCCCATTGAGACAGCACAGCCCACACCCACATGAGGGGAGCCCAAGGAGTGTTCACGAGTACAGGACAGATGCAGCAAAGTTCTGGAAACCTGCATGCCTCCCTGAATGCTCAGTCAGGGTTTCTGCAGTGCCCACATTCTTACGCCCACCCTTCCTCAAGGTAGACAGTTGTCCTACCAGGAGGAAGTACACCCACCCTTCCTGAGAGTTGGGGAGGAAGTCCCCTTTCGGTGGTCACTGGCCAGGCCAAGGGTGTTCTGATAAAATAGCAGTAATAACTGCCACATAGACAGCACTTCCTGTGGGCCAGGCACTTAGGTGAACCTCCCAGCAACTCCTGAAGGTGGAGTTGACCTATTTTGGAAACTGAGGAGACTCTGGCATAGAGGGGTTACTGAACTGCTCAAGGTCAGACAGAGCTCGAGTCCAGATCCAGAACACCTGCTTGTAACCTCTGTGCTGTTCCAGAAGCCACAGCGTCACTGGTCTCCAGGTAAATGGTTTGTCTTGGGGGCCTGGGAAGAGATGATGAGACTCAAATGTTGGTAGAGCTCATAGCTGTACCCTGGCTCAAGGGCCTTGAGTAAATCACAGGGCAGCAGCAACCTGGGAACAGCCTCAGGTGGCCAGGGTGCGCTTGTTTAGGCCTGGCTTAGCAGGCACACGGTATCTGCCATCCTGATGGGCACCCTGAGCCCAGGTGTCCTTCCCCCTTTGTGTAATGAAGGCTTAGAGAGGTGAGTTTGCTCGAAGCCAAGCCTGGTAAGCCCCAGATCTGCTAGTTCCAGAGCCTGAGTAGTGTGCCTGGGATAGCAAGGAGGGCTAGGGCCTTCCTGTGGGGGTTGTAAGGGACAGGGGTAGCCTAGAGGGAGGTTGTCCTGCCTGAGTGGGGATGGGAAGTTGGTGTGTGCCTGGGCCACAAGGAGACGCTTCACTCTGAAACTGGCCCTGGGGATAGTTGCCTCTGTCTCCGTGGGGAGCAGACAGGGACGGGGCAGTGGCAATAAGGAAGCCCCTCTGTAGGAGAGAGGAGAACATGGCATGCTGTGTGGGCATCCCTGTGACCAGCAGCTAGCCTGGTGCCAGGCTAGAGGCCCAGCTGCGCGGAGAAGCCCAAGTCCTTAGCCTTCCAGCTCTCACACTGACCTCCTTCCACTCCTGCTGGACCCACAGCCACAACTCTGGTTCACGTCCCACCACGCCTCTGCCCATTTCTCCTTCCCCAACAGCTGGGCCCCAGGAGCAGTCCAAAACCCAGCATGCCTGCTGGCCCCTGTCCAATGAATCCTGCACTCCCTAGCTTGGCATTTAAGGACTTCCAGGGGTCTCTCCAGCTCACACCCTGGCCTCAGCCAAACAAGACAACCTGGAGGGGCTTGAATTTCACAACCACACCCTCCTGGCTGATGTGCATGCAGGGTCCTGGGGCATGAAGGCCATCCTTGTCCTCCTGACCTGCTCCTTCTGCTCTGTTGAGATGCCGCCCAACGTTCCCTCTTGTGGAAAGCTTTCCCAGATCCCCCAAACCCACACTCTGCCTTCCTACTCCTGTAGAGTTCATATGTCCCTGCCAGCACTTCTACACTGAAGGCTCCTTGTGTCTCACATTAGACCAGGAGCTCCCTGAGGGCAAGGGTAGACTCTGTAACCAGACAGTCTGGGGTTGGTTACTTCCTACCTGTGTGACCTTGGGCAAATTACTTAACCTCTCTCTGTGCCTCAGCTTCATCCTGTAAAATGAAAACAGTGGTACCTGTCTCTGAGGAGTTCTAAGAATTAAATAAGATAGTCTGTGAAAAGTTATGAACACAAAATGTAGCACGTAATAATTAGTTATTATGTTTTTATGGCTTCCCCGCACCTAGCATAGCAACAGCATAGTTTAGGTGTTTACTTAGTATTAAATGAAGATTGAGTTACTTTTAACTAATAACTATTTTAAAGCACATGTATCAATATTGACAATTAAAGTGCAGACAAACCCACACAGCAGTGTGGGCAGGATTTGTGTTTAGCTTGCCAGGAACGTGTGTGTGCAAGGAAACGAGACAGTAGAGTTGCAGCATGTGCAGATTTAACTTCCGAATTCAAACATGGGTTCTTGACGGATAGAGAGAGAAAAAAAATTCCTTCCATGGCTACCAACCAGACCTTGACCTCCAGGCACCAGGGGGAGGAGGCCATGGTAGCAGTGCAAACAAACAAACAAAAGAAAAAACCAAACCCATTGCCATCAAGTCTATTCCAACTCGTAGTGACCCTATAGAACAGGGTAGAACTGCCCCGTAGGGTTTTCAGGGAGCACCTGGTGGATTCGAACTGCTGACCTTTTGGTTAGCAGCCATAGCTCTTAACCACTGCGCCACCAGGGTTTCCAGAAATGCAAAGGAAAATGAAAAGCAAAGGTTATTGATGGATGATTTAAGAGATTTTCAGGATAATTTTGATTGGCAGTTGTGACTCACCGTAAATTGTATGTGATTCCGGGTTTCATAGTTTTCACGTGGGCATCCTCCTCTTGGCCAGTGGAGGGAGGATCTTCCTGTGGAATTTTTTGTTAGGGTGGTGAGTCGCTTGAGCCAAGGTAAAGAAAAAACAAATCAGCGCTAACAAAGACCACGGGGCTGTGCAGAGCCATGAACAGATGACTGGCCCTGCAGGCATTTAAGCAGATGGCCGGGGCATCAGGGTGGTAGTCAGGGCTGGCAGTCAGGAGTGTCAGGGCAGGCGGGTAGGGCTGTGGTCTGGGCTAAGTCATCAGCATGTTGGAAGTGTTGCCGGACAGGCAGGGTGGGGTGGTGAAGAGTCAAGTCCCCAGCTAACATGCCTGCCTTCAGCAGTCATGTTGGCCTCATTCCTCTGCAAAGGCTCCCTCCAGGCCGAGTGTTACGGCCTTACTTGGTGTCACGTAACAGACTTGGCCTTCTGGTCACTCCTGGCCCGTGGACTGTCCCTCACCAAGATGGTTGGAGAAGGACGCAGGATACCATTCCTTTTCTTATTCTCATGCTTGTTCATTCAGAAAACAGTGCTTGTCTGCAGACCCCATGCCAGACACATGCAAAATGCCATGGGGTACTAGAGGGTAGGGGGAAGCTGGGTCAGGCAGAAAACAACCCTGGTCACTTTGCTTCCCACCTCGGGCTCCTTTCCCAATTCCTGGATGGGAAGAGAAAAGACAGTGGCCTTGTCCTTTGGGAATGGTGCTCTGCTGCCTTGTCCCAGTCTTTTCCTGTCCACAGGACCCCTCCCTGAGGTGGACAGGAACCCCCACTAGGTAGGGCAGACACAAGGAGAGAGGGCCAGCCAGGAGAGGCTGAAGGGGTCACACAAGGATTTCCTGGAGGAGGCAGGAGTGGGCTGGAATATGAGCCAGGATGGGGAGGAGGAGCATTGCAGGTGAAGGCCTGAGTGGGCACACCTTGCTTTAGCGAGATTGCCAATAGCTGCCTGTCCAGCCAGCAGGAAGCCAGTGCCAGGAGCCTGGAGTCCTGCAGGAAGTTCCAGCTGGCACCCTGGACACCCGAGTCATCAGGGGAGGGCCAGAATCACATTAACCAAGTCTGACTGTGTCAGAGTAAGCACAGATAGTCTTTCAACTTGAAGAAAAATCTATTTAAGTAAGCAACTTGGCAAGCGCATGAACTATTTTCTGGATGACATGTAGGAATCTAATAACAGCTCTCCTGGGGCTGGGGAGCAGTGGAAGCTTCACTTGGTGATTCTCTACAATTCGGCTTGAATTTTTTTTTATTTTTTGTTTTTTTACCAAGACCATGTATTACTTTTGTGATCTATATAACATTTAAGAGAGAAAGAGTAAGCAGCTTGAAGATTCTAGGCACTTGAACAGAGCAAATTAGGTCGCTCATTTTAATCTCTCTTCTTTGAATTCATGTTTAAAGCCTGGTGATTGTATGATTTTCCTTTTCTTTACTTCACCAAACTTCCCCTAGGTTCTTCTCGCAAAGAGATCACCAAACACTGGGAATGGCTGGAAAATAACTTGCTCCAGACACTGTCCATCTTTGACAATGAAGAAGATATCACCACCTTTATCAAGGGCAAGATACACGTAAGATTCCCATTCAGCTGACAGTGATCATTCCCCTTCTCTGACGGTGTTTTCATAGGTCATCTTATTTAATCTTTAAAACAGCCCTGGTGTAGGTTTCACCCCCATTTTGCAGAGGTGGAAACTGAGGTTGTGAGTTCTTATTTACTGGAGGTGTTCAGCAGAGGCTGGGAGAGCCCCTTAGAAGTAAAGGGGACAGTTGAACTTTGCCCATGAAGGATCTTATCCCAACCAGCCACTGTGGTCTTGCTAAAACTTAGTTTGAAGTTTCTATTCTTTGCAGAGTGTCTTAGAACAGATACGCAGATATGCAACTCTATTTACCTGTTCTTTGACTAATTGAGCAAGAAGCTGGATAGGATAGGATATTTTGGGGTATGCGTGTATTATAAAACTAACATGAATTTTAAATGCACATGCCCTTTGACCCAGCAATTCCATTCCTTGGAATTGACCCTATAGTAGATTCATGTGTGCAAAATGGCATGTATGTATCAGGGTGTTCCCTTGTAGCACTATATTAGCAAGAAGACCAAACAGTGTCTCCTGTTACGTGATAGGAGAGGAAAGTAGCCGTTCTCTCCTCTGAAAAATGAGAGTACTAATACTTTGCTAACATTTCTTGAGTACTTTTGTGTACTTGGAGTCCCTGGGTGGTGTAAGCGGATAGCACACTTGGAGGTTCAAGTCCACCCAGAGGCACCTTGGAAGAAAGGCCTAGTGATCTCCTTCTAAAAAATCAGCCATTGAAAGCCATATGGAACACAGTTCTACTCTGACACACATGGGGTCTCCAGGAGTTGAAATTGACTCAACGGCAACTGGTTTGGGTTTTTAGATTCTGTTTGCTTACTATGCTAAACATTACATATCCAGGACACAGGCTAAGTCACATGTGGTATGCTTAATTGAATATTTTGCAGACATCAAAATAACGATTATGACAGTTATGTTGTTGTCAGGTGCCATCTAGTCTGTTCCAACTCATAGCGACCCCACGTACAACAGAAGGAAACACCACCAAGTAGTGCATCATCCTCACATTTGTTGTTATGCTTAATTGAACCCATTGTTGTAGCCACTGTGTCAGTCCGTCTCGTTGAGGGTCTTCCTCTTTTTCACTGACCTTCTATGTTACCAAGCATGGTGTCCTCCAGGGACTGGTCCGTCCTGACAATACATCCAAAGACGTGAGACAAAATCTTTGCCATCCGTGCTTCTAAGGAGCATTCTGGCTATACTTCTTCCAAGACAGATTTGTTCGTTCTTCGGCAGTCCATAGTATATTCAATATTCTTCGCCAACACCATAATTCAAAGGCATCAGTTCTTCTTCGGACTTCCTTATTCATTGTCCAGCTTTCGCATACATATGAAGCGATTGAAAATACCATGGCTTACAACTCTTCAGACATAGATTAGACAGGACTATGGGACATAAAATGATACTCGTGAAGAGTGTGCTTCTTAGCTCAAGTAGATGCATGAGACTAAATGGGCAGTTCCTGTCTGCAGGTGAGATGAGAAAACAGAGAGGGTCAGGAGCTGGTTGAATGGACAAGGGAAATCCGGGGTGGAAAGGAGGAGTGTGCTGTCACAGTATAGGGAGAGCAACTAGGGTCACATAACAATGTGTGTATAAATTTTTGTCTGAGAAACTAGAATTGTAAGCTTTCACTGAAAGCACAATAAAAAAGAAAATAGAAAATACTGTGGCTTGGGTCAGGCTCACTTTAGTCCTCAAAGTGACATCTTTGCTTTTTAACACTTTAAAGAGGTGTTTTGCAGAGATTTGCCCACTGCAATACATCGTTTGATTTCTTGACTGCTGCTTCCGTTGGTGCTGATTGTGGATCCAAGTAAAACGAAATCCTTGACAGCTTCAGTCTTGTCTGTTTTATCATGACACTGCTTATTGGTCCAGTTGTGAGGACTTTTGTTTTCTTTATGTTGAGGTGTAATCCATACTGAAAGCCATAGTCTTTCACCTTTGTCAGCAAGTACTTCAAGTCCTCTTCACTTCCAGTAAGCAAGGTTGTGTCATCTGCGTATCACACATTGTTAATGAGTCTTCCTCTAATCCTGATGCCCCTTTCTTTTTCATATGGTCCAGCTTCTCTGATAATTTGCTCAGCATACAGATGAAAGGATACAGTCCTGACGCCCACCTTTCCTGATTTTAAGCCATGCAGTATCCCCTTGTTCTGTTCAAATGACTGCCTCTTGGTCTGTGTACAGGTTCCTCATGAGCACAGTTAAGTGTTCTGGAATTCACATTCTTCACAATGTTATGCATAATTTGTTATGATCCACACAGTCTAATGCCTTTCAGGCAAGATCTGTCTGACATCAGCAGTGATATCCATCGTTCCACATCCTCTTCTGAATCTGGCTTGAACTTCTGGAAGTTCCCTGTTGATGTACTGCTGCAACCACTTTTGAAAGATCTTCAGAAAAATTTTATTTGTGTGTGATATTAGTGATATTGTTTGATAATTTCTGCATTCTTTTGGATCACCTTTCTTTGGAATGGGCACAGATATGGATTTCTTCCAGTCGTTTGGTCAGGAAGCTGTCTTCCAAATTTCTTGACATAGATGAGTGACCATCTACATCCATTTGTTGAAACATCTCAGTTGGTATTCCATCATTTCCTGGAGCCTTATTTTTTGCCATTCCGTTCAGTGCAGCTTGGACTTCTTCCTTCAGTACCATTGGTTCTTGATCATATGCTACCTCCTGAAGTGGTTGAACATCAACCAGTTCTTTTTGGTACAGTGACTCTTTGTATTCCTTCCATCTATTTTTGATGCTTCCTGTGTCATTCAGTATTTTGCCCATAGAATCCTTCAACATTCCAATTCCTTCGGTTCTTTCAGCTTGAGAAATGCCAAGTGTGTTCCTTTGGTTTTCTAACTCCAGGTCTTTACACATTTCATTATAATACTTTACTTTGTCTTCTCGAGGTGCCCTTTGAAATCTTCTGTTCAGCTCTTTTACTTTATCATTTCTTTTGTTAGCTTTAGCTACTGTGTGATCAAGAGGACGTTTCAGAGTCTCTTCTGACATCTGTTTTGGTCTTTTCTTTCTTTCCTGTGTTTTTAATGACCTTTTTCTTTTTTCACGTATGATGTCCTTGATGTCATTCCACAACTCATCCAGTCTTCGGTCATTAGTGTTCAGTGCGGCAAATCTATTCTTGAAATGGTCTCCAAATTCAGGTGGAATATACTCAAGGTCATATTTTGGCTCTCATGGACTTGCTTTAATTTTCTTTCACTTCAGCTTGAACTTGTATATGAGCTGTTGATGGTCTTTCCACAGTCAGCCCCTGGCCTTGTTCTGGTTGATGATACTGAGCTTCTTCATCTCTTTCCACAGATGTAGTCAGTTTGGTTCCTGTTTATTCCATCTGGCGGGGTCCACATGTATAGTTGCCATTTATGTTGTTGAAAAAAGGTATCTGCAGTGAAGAAGTTATTGGTCTTGCAAAATTCTGTCACCCAAGTTTCTATGAAAATTATTTCACTATGTAAAAACATATTCACTGTGATACTTAGGTCATTTCCTCTTCTGAGGATAATCACTGTAATGAACATTTATCTGAGTGTGTGTGTGTTTTACTTTCTGCTAGATTATCGCCTTAGATTAGATTCCTGAGAAGGTCAGAGTTGCATGGTGCAAAGCTGCTTTGGGCAGGCTCTTTTGAATTCATTATACCAGAACTTTGTAGACAGGACAAGAGGCGCCGAGAGTCTCAGCTCTTCTCTATGTACTTTGGAGCCAGGGAGGGCCCTGTGTTGCCTGAAGCTCTATGAAAACAGGCAGAGAGGGTAATAGTAATTAAAATACAATAATAACAGTAATATTGACTCCCTGGCCCAGACAAACTAATCAACAAAACAAAACAGTTCTAAATGGCTCAGGTCAGAGAAGAAATGGAAATTAGAAAATATTTTAAACTGAATGATAATTGAAATACAACTACATATCAGAATTTGTGGGATGCAGCTGAAGCAGCACATAAAGCAGCATTTAAAGTCTTAAATGTTATATTATAAAACAAGAAAAGGTGAAAAATAGTGGCCCAAGTGTTCGATTCAGTAGATTAGAAAAAGAACTACAGATAAACTTGGAAATTAGAAAGAAGGAAGTAATAAAGGGCAGAAATTGATTCCATAGAAACAAGAGAACAGCAGAAAAGAGCAGCATATCTAAAACGACAAATACAAACAAGCTTGTGGCAAGAGTGATCAAGGGAAGTAGAGACCTGAAATAAGGAACTTTGGAAATATGAGAAAGATCTGTTGAAGAAAAAAATGCAGAATTTTAAAAAAGAATTTTTTAAAAGTCCAATTTTAAAATTTAGACAAAATGGACACTTTCCTAGAATAATGTATATTAGTTCTCTATTGCTGCTGCAACAAATTACCATAAACTTAGTGGCTTCAAACAGCACAAATTCTCTTACAGTTCTGGAGGTCTGAAGACTGAAATGGCTCTCACTGGACTAAAATCAAGGTGTCAGCAGGCTGGTTTTCCTGGAGGCTCTAGAAGAGAATCCAGTTTGTAACTGCCTGAGCCAGAATAGGACTGGATCAGGTCCAGGTCCCACTCGGCGCAGCCTGTCTAAACGGAGAAGCGGAGAAGCGTACATGGCTGTTAAGGCGAGGTGATAGTTGACCAAGTAAAGGAGCTCACCAGGACCTGCATGGCCAAGATGGCGCCCTGAAACTGGGTGGGGGTCAGCATTTATGGGACTGTTACAGTTAGCAGAATCAGGAGGTTATACATATTCACAGTTCCTTGCTGATTATTCATTGTGGGGCAGGGCTAGGAATCAGCAGGAAGTGACTGACCGATCCCCTTTGCTTTTGAAATGGGCTCAGCTATTGCCCAGTGACGTAAGTCCGGTGACTTTTCGTTCCTTGACATGAGTCTTTTGGTTCTTTGGCGTGAGTTTTCTCATCTATCTGTGCTTGCCTGGTGGTTTGGCACCAGTTCTCCTGGGACTTGTTTGTGACCGTTATCTGCAGAATTTCCTGAAGTTAAAACAATATAAAGAATAAAGAAATAGTCAATGCTAGTCAAGCAGTCCTGATGGGAAGCCCCGGTATAGCCTGCAGTAAAGAAATAGTCAGTCTTAGTCAAACAGTCCTGATCTGAAGCCCCAGTATATCCTGTCCCTATTGTGGGGGCAGGAATGCGGCTTAGTGATCACCTTAATTTCTTACCTTTTTCAGCTTCTAAAGGCCACCTGTATTCGTTGGCTCACAGCCCTTTCCTTTATCTTCAAGGCCAGCAGCATTAACATCTTCAAATCAATTACTCCCTCATTCTGTTTGTCACATCCCCTTCTCTGACTCTGACCCCCCTGCCTTCCTCTTATAAGGACCCCTGTGGTTAAAATTTTTTTTTTACTGTGATAAAACATCTGTAACAAAACTTTTGCCATTTTAACCATATTTAAGTGTACAAATTAGTGGTAGTAATTAATATTCACCATGTTGTGCAGCCATCACCACTATCCATTTTTCTGACCTGAATAGGGTCCATGCCCTGGAGCAGTCAAGCCGATGAAAAGTACTCCAAGTCAGAAAGAGTGGGAAAGTTTCATTTTAGGAGGTGTCCACCACCAGGGATCTGACCGCAATGCAGGCTGTCTCTGTGGAGTCCCAAAAGGCATTTTTACATGAGAATTTATGTATGATTTTTTACAAAGGTTAGAGGTGTTGTTATTCATTACAAGGCAATTACAAGAGACTCCTTATCATACTAAAAAGATACATATACATATCTGACATCTGGGCTCTAATCTTCTGTGGTGGGTAGTAAGCCACAGGTGGCCGGACAGAGGGAAACAAAGCCATTAACAAAGGTATGCAAAAAGGAGAAGGCAAAGAAAAAAGAAAACAGATTCATCATGGCGTTAGTTATGTCAACCTCTCAGTCACCCGTATTGAAAAGGAGAAAATAATGCTGGCGAGTATTAGGGTCACATTTTTAAGTTTTACATCATCCTGAACAGAAACTCAGTGCCCTTTAAGTAATAACTGCCCATTTCCCCCTCCCACCTGCCCCTGATAATCACTAATAAACTTTGGTCTCTATGCATTTGCCTATTGTAGATATTTCATACAAGTGAGATCATATAGTATTTGTCCTATTGTGACTAACTTATTTCACTCAGCATAATGTTTTCAAGGTTCATCTGTGTCATAGCATGTAACAAGACTTCATTTCCATTGTGTGACCATTTAATCTTCTTAATAGTTTTTTTTTGGTGGTGGTGGTGTTTGTTTTTTAATTTTCTCCAGACATCTTTCAAAGACATGACAAAGTGCCCAGCCTGCTGGGCTGGCCCCTCTGTGTTGCAGACGCTCGCCCTGTCCTAACAAACAGATCTGTGTTCAGGGAGTTGAGGGAACTTGCCCGGTCACACAGGCAGAGGACTCTGTTCATTTGTTCATCCGTCCATGTGCTGTGACCACAGACCAGCCCAAGTGTAGCTGCTTTGTCCCCCCGAGTGGCCAATTTCATGTCCACCTGTTCTCATTCCCCTGAGATGGGGGCCCAAGTCCTGAGTCCCATCCGGTGTCCCGGCCCTCCCTGATCCCCACCCTGACTGGCCATCTCTGCTGCATGGCACATCTCAGGGAACATGCCTGGGCAAGCCAAGCCCTCTTGTCCCCTCCAGGGTATCATTGCCGAGGAAAACAAGAACTTGCAGCCCCAGGGAGACGAGGACCCCGGGAAGTTCAAGGAGGCTGAGCTGAAGATGCGGAAGCAGTTTGGGATGCCTGAGGGGGAGAAACTGGTCAACTACTACTCCTGCAGCTACTGGAAGGGCCGCGTGCCCCGACAGGGCTGGCTTTACCTCACCGTCAACCACATGTGCTTCTACTCTTTCCTGCTGGGGAAGGAAGGTGAGCACATGCCAGGTGTTCACAGGGTAGGGAGGGGAGGGGGCACCATGCCAGAATTGTGGTGAAGGCGCCCCTCTGTCCACCTGGTCCCCACACCTCTCCCTGCCCCTCACCCCCTGGCTTCATCTCCAGAAAGTGGTGGAGTCTTCCTCTTCTCGGCCCCCACATAGCCACCAGAGGTGATCTCCCCTCAGCAGCCCACAGCCAGAACACCCAAACTTGAGCCTGGGATTTCTGGCTCCTGGAGCTCTTAGCATGTCTGTAGCCCATTAGGGTGATGCTCTGCATAGAACTGTCTTTAAAGGGCTTCGTCTTTTTCCTTTAAGTCGGTGTGTTCAAGGGCATACGTTTCCCTGTGTGATTCCAGGTGACCCTCTGCGTTGTCTCTGTGCCATTGCAGTCCCCTTCTGCAGGTCCCTTCCTCTGGGAAACCCTGGTCTCAGGATGCAGACAAGCCCCCCCACCAGACTGGCAGCCTGGGCCCCTTACCACACTGTCAGATCCCTCCTGCCACTATCATTCCCCAAAAAAGCACCCAGGGCTTTGACTGTTGCGGGTAGTTGCCATTTCCCAAGCTCAGCAAGCGCTCCTTCCACCTCAGCACACAGCCTCCCTCTGCCTGCTCTTGTCCTCCTCACCTGGCAGCGTGCCTCTCACCTGTCAAGACCTGGATGCCAGTCCTCTCTGGGGTCTGGGGGAGCTTGTCCTGTCTCTGCTGGTCTTACCCTGTTGTGACTTTTAAGCTTCTCGGGACGAGGATCTTCTCTAGTTCACTTCTGTGCCTACACTCATTGTATCTTCGCTCTCTACCTGAGCACATACTTACAGAGTATGTTCCTGGGCCAGGTGCTGGGTGGGGCTGGGATGCTTTGGAGACCTGGCAGGCAGCCCCTCCTCACAGAGCCTGTGTCCCAGTGGAGCCAGCAGGCCATCTGGTGGGTCCAGGTGCAGGTGGGAGTCGGAGCCCCCTCACAGAGCCCCCTATCCGTAGTAACCGGCGATGTATCTGTCTGCATGTCCAGTGAGCCTCGTGGTACAGTGGGTGGATGTCACACGGCTGGAGAAGAATGCCACCCTGCTTTTCCCTGAGAGCATCCGTGTGGACACCCGGGACCAGGAACTCTTCTTCTCCATGTTCCTCAACATCAGTGAGACCTTCAAGCTCATGGAGCAGCTGGCCAACCTGGCCATGCGGCAGCTGCTGGACAGCGAGGGCTTCCTGGAGGACAAGGCCCTGCTGAGACCCATCCGGCCACACAGGAACATCTCGGCTCTGAAGCGGTGCGTTGCCTCCTGGGGCAGGAGGGCCTCCAGTGTGCATGGATGGGTTCACTTGGGCAAGATTCACTGGTCCTGCTTGGTGCCCAGCCTACAGCCAGATATGGAAACTCAGGGAAGGGTCCAACCTCCTCATCCCTCACAGGCTCCCCACTTAGAAGAAGGGCAGGTGAACAGATCATGGCAGTATTGCATGGGGAGGTTTGCGGTGGTGCCTCGTAAAGTAGCCACTAACATGAAGAAGTGCTTTATGCTGTCTTGCAGCCCTACTATGAGTAGGTGCTCTTACTACCAAGTTCTCAGGTGAGGAAGCTGTGGCGCAGAGAGATTAAGTAACTTGCCTGAGATCACTCAGCTACTGAGTAGTAGAGCCAGGATGTGAACCAGGAAGCTGGCTCCAGAGCCTGTCTTCCCACCACCTGGGTCAAGGCCCTCAGGTGCTCTGAGACCCTCAGGAGGCTGCACCTGGAACACTGCAATGACTCTAGGCTCAGTGCACACAGCTTCCCATCATGACTGACCACTGTTCATGGAATCGTCTTGGCCAGAGGGCCCCTCACAGCTGGGGAGCCAGCTTCCTAGGTCTTCATTTCACACCAGGCTGGGGAGATGGGCTGTGTGAACGGCTGAGCTTACCGCTGACCTGACTGGGGATGGCCAGCCCCTCAGAGCACTCCGGTTTGGGCAGTCAGGTTTTAGTGTTACAGGAAACCTGCAAGGCTGGCCAAGAGAGCTCAGGGCTCAGTGATGCCTTGGGGTCCCACAGCCAGTGTGTAGCTCCAAGCACTGGTAGCACTCATCCCACTCTGCCACTCTGGGTCATAGCTGGAGATGTAGTCTAGGTCCTCAACTCTGGGGTGCACCTGTGGACTACAGTGTTGTCCAAGGACCTCAGTCTTTATGGGAGAGAAAGGGTGGCTTTTGAGGCCCTTCTGGAAAAAAATGAGCAGGGCTGGAGCATTTCCACAGTCCCTGGCACCATTAAGTCAGGTGCGCTGGGCACGCCTACAGCAGTCCTCGGCAGGTGGGAGGCTCTGTGGGGGCTGTGGAGAGAGTTTATATGGACTGAGTCAGCCAAGGGGTGAGGACCATGGTGCCAGGCTGCCGCCTCACAGGCACCACATATTTCAGTTTAAACTTCACTTGGAAGTTCTTGTCTAGGGTTTCTAGATAGGGTTGGGCTTTCCCCAGTGTAAAGAAACAGCCTCGGGGCCAGAGAGTCCAGCCTGAACGTCCTCAGTCCAAGTGGGGCCAGGTGCAGGGACCTCTGGTCACTGCCCAGGGTGACCTCTGGGTCTGTCAAAGGAGTCAAGTCCGAGGGGCATGTTATTTTATAACCACTTCTCAGCTTGTCTTATGAATACCCTGCATTTGACTTGCTAATTTAAGGTACATTTTTACTGAACTCAGGTCCCTGGTCAGGTGTTGCTCACAAGAGGACCCCAGAGACCCTAAATTCCACCCTTCACTGTAAAGATGAGGAAACTGAGTCCCAGTGAGGTCTTGGAGCTCCCTCATGTTAGTGCTGGCCCTGACTCTTGCACCTTCTCGTTCATCCCCCCAGAGACCTGGATGCCCGTGCCAAGAATGAGTGCTACCGGGCCACCTTCCGGCTGCCCAGGGATGAGCGCCTGGATGGCCACACGGGCTGCACTCTGTGGACACCCTTCAACAAGCTGCACATCCCTGGCCAGATGTTCATCTCCAACAACTATATCTGCTTCGCCAGCAAGGAGGAGGATGCTTGCCACCTCATCATACCCCTGAGGGAGGTGAGATCCTTCTGCTCAGGAACAGAGGCCACAGAGGGGTGGGCATGGTGTGGACAGCCTGTGGACTGGCCTTCCAGACCTGCCTGACTCACAGGGGCCCTGGTGGGAGTGCTTAGTGGTGGCTTCCAGGAGCCTTGGCTCAGCATGGGGCAGTGTACAAGGGCCCAGCTGGTTGAGTTGACCCCTCCTCGAGCACCTGACCTGTGCCAGGCTCCAAGGCTGGAAGTGGGATGCACTGGTACCCTTCAGGGATTGTCTTGTCTAGCGGGGGAGACAGCAACGAGGGCCTCAGGGACCGTTGACCATGCCAGGAGAGCATACACTGGAACAGAAAGGGAAGGACCAAGCTTCCTCCTCACATGTGCAGTGTCTGTCAGCCCTGCCTTCCCCCGCCCTGTGGTGGGGTTTGGCAGAGCCCTACTCTTGTAGCTGGGCTGGAGGACCCTGTCCTGCAGTGACCTCTGGGAGGACAGCCCCACATGTCCCTGCCCCACACACACGTGGCTATGGCTCAGGCCCCAACCGTGCCTTCAGAGGGCACATCTCCCCAAGTGCAAGTATGTACTCTTGAGCTTGTGGGGCTCCCTAGTGACCCTGGGGGATGGAAGGCCACTGACTCAGTGGCCTTGTTGAAGGGCTCTGGGCAGCAACGGAGAGGACCCCACTTAGACTCTGCGTCAGACGCATGTCAGCAAGGCAAGGCTGGTGCTTAATGCCATAAGCCAGCAAGGCTTTTCACTGTCAGCCGTTACTGAAATCTCAGTGTTGTGGTTTTATTAAAATCCTGAAAAACAGTGAGATCTCCCTGGCATTTGTGCAAAGCCCTTAAGTTGCAGTGTAGCTGTGAGCAGGTATGAGACAGTCGGCTGCCTCAGTTTCCCTGAGGGCATTCAGCGGCAAAGGACTCAAAGAGCCACAGTTCCAGCACCAGGCTAAGAGGCTCAGACATGGCCCCACCCTCACTTCTCTTTTGCCACCAGGCACAGTGGGTTCTTGACTCCTTAGGCCCAATTCCATTTTTCATAATGGGTCCTTGGCATTTTTGATGGCAGAGAGGCAGCAGGACTGCTTTACACTGAGGCTGGGCCCAGCATCTTGGGGCACAGCTCTGCAGAAGGTTGAGATGATGGTCCCTGGCCCAGCACTGACCATCCTGAACACGCCTGCTGCTTGGGTTCCCAGCCAGGGGGCCTCTGGGACCTCCCTTGCTCACAGATGCCTGTTTAGGTGTGTTGTTGGGGAGAGCCAGCTCCATCTGCACGTCTGGTGGGCTCTTGAATTTGTTGTTCTCCTCCTCCCCTCTCTGGAAGTGGCCTTCTTGTATCCGTTTGCTTAGGTTAAAAAGCAGGGTATCCTTTAATCCCCTCCCCTCATCTCCCACTCCTAACCATAGCCCGTCCTTTTGGCTTCTTCAAAGCATGTCCTGAGTCCCTCTCTGCTCCTTTCTCTCCATGGCCACCACCTAAGATGCCCACCTCTGCGCGAGCACCTCAGGAGTGTCCTAATGGCACCCTGACACGTTTGACCTGTTCTTCTGCAGCTGCCCAAGTAATTTAAAATGGAAGTCGGATCATGTTGGTGCCTGCTTAGGATCCTGCAGAATCTTTTCCTGCAGATTAGAGTGATTCCCAGCTCCCTACTGTGACCCACAAACCTTCAGTGACCCAGCCCCACCTTGCTCACTCTGTCCCAGCCTTTCTGGCCTTTTCTTCTCCATCAAGCTGCTGTCACTGCCACCTCAGCTGGCTGCTTTACCCTCTGCCCCAGTCCCCTGCTGTGAGGTCTCAGCCCAGTCGTGCTCTCTCTCTAGAGATGCTGTCAGCCTAACACAGCCTTCCGCCTCCCCGCCTCCCCCTGTGGACTGCACTCACCACCCCCCAACGTAGGTCTGCAGTCTTCTCCCCATTGGACAGTAGGCTCTGCAGAGGCACCCACAGAAACACCAGTCTTGACACTGCACACCTCAGAGAGGGGAGATACACCAGTCCTGACCCTCCACGCCTTGGAGAGGGAGAAACGCCAGTCCTGACACTCTATGCCTTAGAGAGGGGCACTGCAGAGTTCATGCGCATGTACTGTTAGAGTGCTCGCTTGGAGCAAAGGCTGGGAAAGCGTTCAAGCTCAGGCGCTGCTTGTGGTGTTCTAGGAATAGGGAACAGCTGGTAGGCTTTTAAACACGAATAAGTGCCAGCAGCTGGGCTCAGCACTTTATGTTACATTAAAACCAGTTGCTGTCAAACCCACTTCGACTCACAGTGGCCTCACGTGTGTCAGAGTAGAACTGTGCTCCATAGGATTTTTCAGTGGTTGATTTTTCAACAGTAGATCACCAGGCCTTTCTTCCAAGGTGCCTCTGGGTGGACTCGAACCTCCAACCTTTAGGTTAGCAGCCAGATATGTTAATCATTTGTACCAGGAACTCCACACTTTACATTGGAATCCTTTTGACAGCCCTATGGGGCAGTGTGCTCACCCCACTGACAGGTGAGAGAGCAAGTCTTAAGGAGGTCAGACAGCTTGCTGAGGGTCAGACAGCAAGTGGCAGAGTGAGGTAGGAATGCAGTCTTGCCTGGAAAACAGGGCCCTCCCACTCACCACACTGTGTTCAGGGAGGACAATCTGAGGACTACAGAGGTCTTCTCATGTTCGTAAAAATGCCTGGTCTTCTCCTAGACAAAAGAACTCAATAATTTATGCAGATACTCCACCCTAAGGGAGGTGGAGCACAACTCCCCACTCCTAAGTGTGGGCTGCGCATAGTGACTTCCTTCCAAAGAGGACAGTGTGGAAAGGGGGAGGGAGTAACTTCACAGTGGAAAAATGTGACGAACACTAGCCCAGCCAGGTGATGAGGGTCAGCACCGTCAGTGATAAGTCATGTCAACAGTGTGTACCTTGATAGGATGTGATGACAGTGGCATTTGACCTCTGTGGGCTTCCTCCCGAAGACCCATAACCCCAGTCTAATCATGAGGAAAACATCAGACAAATCCCACCAGAGAGAAATTCTACCAAATGCCTGACCTGTACTCCTCAAAACTGTCAAGGTATCACAAACAAGGAAAGTCTGAGAAACTGTCACAGCCAAGAGGAGCTTAAGGAGACATGACAACTAAATGTAACGGGATCCTGGATGGGATCCTGGGACAGAAAAAGGACGTTAGGTAAAAACTAAGGAAATCTGAATAAAGCATGAACTTTAGTCAATAATAATGTATCAAACTTGGCTCATTAATTGCAACAAATGTACTTATACTAGTGTAAGATGTTGATAATAAGGAGACGTGTGTGTGTGTGAACTCCACTTCCTGCTCTAAGAAATTTTTAGTTTTTAGAAGTGGAAAATAAATCTTTCCCACAATACTGGGGAAAAAAAAAAAAAAAAGCCCAACTTTATATCCCCAAGACAATAATGGAAAAAAAAAAAAAAAAGCCCAACTTTATATCCCCAAGACACAAATAACCAAGGGAGAATTTTTTCTTTTTCAGGTGACCACTGTTGAAAAAGCTGACAGTTCCAGTGTCCTGCCCAGCCCTCTGTCCATTAGCACCAAGAGTAAAATGACCTTCCTGTTTGCCAACCTGAAAGACCGGGATTTCCTGGTTCAGAGGATCTCAGACTTCCTCCAGAAAATGCCCTCCAAGCAGCCTGGCAGCAGCAGCGGGGAGAGGAAAGCCAGCGTTGTAGTCACAACTCCGGAGGTGAGAGGGGGCCTTCGGGAGAGGCAGGGCTGGGAGAAGAGCCAGGGGCAGCCCTGGGCCTCCCCTGAAGCCTGACCCCGTGGTAGCTGATGGGGGCCCCTGACTGGAGGAGCCCCCACTCTGTGTCCTGTCAGAAGAGCCTAATTCAAGCCCAGCAACCTGTCATTGAGGTCACACCATGCCCACACCCCCAGTTCTCCTCCCACTTGGAGTCCTGTCTCCTCCTAAGCGTCACCCACACATCTTCCCACGCCCACCTCACGTCCCATTTCACTTGAGAAACCTCTAGTCAGCCTCATCTCCATCCTTCACGATCTTCTGCTGCATTGAGAGCAAGAGCCACACTGTTGAGGTCTCAGTGCTTTGTTTTTCACGGGTGCTAATCTTATCAGGAGGGACCAGTCCTTGGAGAAGGACATCATTCTTGGTAGAGGGTCAGCAAAAAAGAGGAAGACCCTCAGTAAGATGGATTGATGCAGTGACTGCAACAATGGGCTAAAACAGCAACAATTGTGAGGATGGCACAGGACCGGGCAGTGTTTCGTTCTGTTGTGCATGGGGTCGCTGTGAGTTGGAATGACTCAGTGGCACTTAACAACAACAGTGATGTGTCTGAACCCATAAGAGATCCCAGATCCCAGGGACCCCTGGTGGGCTAGAGGCTGTTGACTGGCAGTCTGCAAGCCAGAGGGGCCTGCCAGCGGGTTTGGTTTGGCTTGGCTTGTTCACCTTGGGTTTGTCTACTTGTTGTTTCACCTGTCAGTCGTACAGTATGGAGTGCTTACAGATAAAGACCTTTTTTTTTTTTTAAATTTATTTTGTTGTTCAGAATATAGACAGTGAAACATTCACCAATTCAACGGTTTCTACATGTACAATTCAGTGACATTGATTACATTTTTCGAGTTGTGCAACCTTATCACCCTCCTTCTCTGAGTTGTTCCTCCCCCATTACATAAACTTACTGCCCCCTAAGGTTCCTGTCTAATCTTTTGAGTTGCTGTTGTCAGTTTGATCCTGTATAGTTAGTTCTTAAAAGAGCATAATGCTCAAGGCAAATAGCTTTTACTAGTTAAGCTAAACTATTGTTTGGTTCTTAAGAAGACTTCAGGGAGTATTTTTGGTTTAAGGTTTAAAGATTATTTCAAGGCAATAATTTCAGGGGTCCATCCAATCTCCATGGCTCCAAAAAGTCTAGAGTCCATGAGAATTTGAAATTCTGCTCTGCATTTTTACCCTTTTGATCAGGATTCTTCTGTAGAGTCTTTGATTAAAATCTTCAGTAATGGTAGCCAGGCACCATCCAGTTCTTCTGGTCTCACAGCAAAGGAGGCAGTTGTTCTGGAGGCAAGGACCCCTTTTTAAAGACTTAACTGTAATACCATTATTATACTAACAAAATTAACAGTAATTCCTTAGTATTATCAGATACTTGTAGTCACATTTCTCCAACTGTAGATATACTTTCTGTAGTTCGATTGTTTGAACTGAGATACATAAAGGCCATGCATACATTATGATTGGTTGATGTGTCTCTTGTTGTTGTTAGCTGCTGTCAAGTTGGGCCCCAACTTATGGTGACCCTATGCACAATGGAATTGGACCATTGTGATCCATTGGGCTTTCTTTGGCTGATTTTTCAGAAGCAGATCACCAGGCTTTTCCTCCTAGTCTGTCTCTTAAATTCCTTTTAATCTATAGGTTTCTTCTCCATTTCTTTCTCTGTCTCTCTCTTTTGAAGTATTTTATTGCAGGAATCGGGTCATTTGTGCAGGAGAGTTTCTTGCAGTCTGGTTTTTGCTGATTGCATACCCTGTATGCATTTAATACCTTCCTTTGTCCCCTGTTCCGTGTAAATTGGTAGTTGAGTAGTGAGATCCCAGGGCTTGATCAGATCAGGTTCAACTGGGGTCTTTTGGTCAGGTCTGCTTCCTAGCAGGATGGAGGTGCTATGTATACAACACCTGGCCATCTCCTTATGTGTGTTATCAGTCATTGATGATCACTGTCTAGATCCAGTTGTTCATTTGGGATTGCAAAAATGGCAGCACTCTGATTCTGTCAGTCCTCCTCCTGTTTATGAGCTGGAATACCTCTGTAAAGATATCCCTCCCTGAGGCACAGTTTATATAGGAGAGGCAGAGTAAAAGTATTATTCTGTTCTTTTATTCACTAGTGTCAAAATAATGAGTTGGTTTTCTAGTATTCTCCAAATGTGACCTATTAGTTTTTTATGTTTATTTATTTAGTATAATTGTGAACTTACAGATTTAAACAACTGGCTGTGTTTCAATCCATTAAAATTGTTATTCTTAAGGATGTTTAAATTATCCTATCTTTCACCAGGGGGAGCTTACTCAGATTGGCTCCTGAGTCCTTTTGACACAACCCTAGTGGTCTTTGATAGCTTCCTTGCTTCCTGGTGTGGCAAGCTGGGTGTGTTGTTGTTACAATCTGAATTTGTGAGATACTTAACCATTAAAAGAATTAGTGTAAAAATCCACGACTCTGGCAGTGCTGGCATTCCAGGGCCTATGCTCCCCAGCTCCCTAGAACCCTCCTGGTCTGGCCCATGGAGGCCTTTAAATTTCTGAGCCCTATAGTAGATGCTCAGTAAACTATTAAGTAGACTAGGACTGGGTGGGGAGAGGATGGGTGGAGTCCCTGTGGATTGGAGACATTAAGAAAAGGCTCTTAAAATTTAGAAATGGATACTGATGAATTGTTGCACAACATGGTGAATGTAATTAATGTCACTGAATAGTACACGTAAAAATGGAGGTTGTTTTGTTACATAAATTTCACCATAATAACTTTTTTTAAAAAAAGTTTTCTTAGGGGAGATTGGGCTTGATCTGGGATTTCAAGAATGGGTGAGGCAGAACTGGGTGAAAGGAGACATGAGCAGGGTTGTTGAGCTGCCTCTGCCCTTAGGAGGCTCAACACCACGAGTTACAGGGCCTGACTGTCAGAGTGAGCATGGCCCTGTGGCCTGTCCAGCACTCACCATGCTTGGGGTCCATGCCTCTGCTCAGCCTTCCCCAGGGTCTCTGTGCCTGGGCTCTTGGGGGCCTCAGGCCTCCAGAGTCCTGCTCCCCTCCTGCTATGTTCTGTCACCCGACAGTCCCAACTGGCATGCCTCGAATCCCACACCTGAACTGGGCACTGCAGTAGGCAGGGGGGAGGGTGGCGCTCAGACAGGCTGGGTCTGAGTGTGGGCCACCTCTGGTGCCCAAGGGCTTAGCACTGCTGCTTCCTGGGGCCAGCAAGAAATCAGGGCAGTGGGCACAGGGCAGGTACCAACAGCAGCTGCCTAATGCAGAGGATCAGCAGAAGGAGGAAGGGGCCCCAGGGAACAAGAAGCAAGGATCAGAAGCAGGCGATGAGTTGGGCTGCCTGCACTGACAGTCTTGCCCTGCAGGGGGCGCCCAGGCTCAAGGAGAGGTCAGGAGCAGCTTCAGGAGGAGGGGTCTTCTCTCTGCCTGGAGAAGGCCCGAACAGCTCGGGCCCTGACTTACCGTTGTAGTTAGCCTAGGTTACAGGGAGGGCGAGTGTAGGTGTGCAGCTGGCCAGAGAGGAGATGCGCGCCAAGCTGCTGCCACAGAGACACCACCAGGCCCTCCTGCCTGCCAAGCCTTGTTCTCTCTTTCTGCACTACGTACCCCACCAGAACCCTTCCTCGACAGGTGACTTGGTCTACCTTTGTGGTTTGACGTACACAAAGAAGGCGGCTCAGTTGTTAGGTGCTCCCCTTCTCTGTTTTATTTTCTAGTCTCCCTCAGCTGCTCAGGATGTTTTGGAGCAGCCTGCCAGCCCATCCTCCACCCTCAGTGGCTGCCGGAGTATCTGTACACAGGTGCCAACTGCATCCCAGGGCCTGCTCAAGCTCTTCCAGAGAAACTCATCCACGGAGGTCCTGGGGGCCAAAGGGGTAAGTGCTGAGGTTGGTGCTTTGGATGAGGGCACAGGTGGGAGCAGCAATGAGTCAGGGCAAGACTGGGTCAGCCTGGGGGCTGTGCCTGACAGCTGGCTTGGCCTCCACCAGACCTCCTCCAGGCTGACTGTGGGCAGTGTCCTGCTGGGACTGTGCGACAGGGCCCTGGATGATCAGTGTTGGCCAACAGCCCAGCTTTCGGGTGGGTGGGTGGGTGATCTCACTGTGTGGCTCTAGAGCTCTGAAAGAGGAGGCCCCCAGCTTCTGAGTGATGCGTCATCCTTCCTGATGACTTAGGAGGGTATGTGGCCAGTTCAGCCTGGGCCTGGCCTGCACTTCTCTGGTAGTGACTATGAAATCTGAGGTTGCTGGTCAGCCCGTGTAGATGATTTACGTGGGAGGCTTCCAGCACTGCTGGGGGTATGGGCTTTGTCGTCCAGGCCTGAGCACTCCGAAACCATCCTGTTGAGGTGGTGGTGCCTTGCCCACAAGCCTTAGTCTCCTTTCCCTCAGGCCAAGGAGAAGATGAAGGAGGAGTCGTGGAACATTCACTTCTTCGAGTACGGGCGTGGCATATGCATGTACCGCACCGCCAGGACCCGGGAGCTGGTCCTGAAGGGCATCCCTGAGGGCCTGCGGGGGGAGCTGTGGCTCCTCTTTTCTGGTGAGCAGGGTCACGCCTAGCCACGCACAGCATGCACAGCCTACATGCTCCCCTCCTGCATTAGCTCACTGATCCTTGGCCCACCTCCTGGGGTGGCTAGGTGGGTACTACTGCCCCCTACTCCAGAGAGGAAGTCAGAGCTTCAAGCAGTGGGGCGGCCTATCCCAGGCTCCAGCCAGGAGGGGTCCTGAGGAGCAGATGCCAAGGATGGGCGTTCTCTCAGCCCAGGGCTGCTTTCAGCCTGCAGCGGGCTGAGCAGTCTCCCTGAGCCTCCTTCCTTTGGGACAGACGCAGGCAACATTTGCACTCTGGGCTGCTCAGAGGGCTTCAGGGGGAGGGCTATTCAGCCACTGGAACTTCCTGGGTGGATGCACTTTCCTAGGGGCATACAGGAAGCTCTGCCCACACCTTGTAATTGAACCTGAAGGTTCCCCTCCACTGGGGTACACTGACATCTCCAGCCTGCCCTGCTGTGGCCTCCAAAGTACCAGAGGCGTAGAGAGACAGCTGCCCCTGTGTCTCTGCAGGGGCCTGGAACGAGATGGTGACTCACCCCGGCTACTATGCCGAGCTGGTGGAGAAGTCCACGGGGAAATACAGCCTGGCCACAGAGGAGATCGAGCGAGACCTGCACCGCTCCATGCCAGAGCACCCCGCCTTCCAGAACGAGCTCGGGATTGCAGCCCTCCGTCGGGTGCTGACTGCCTACGCCTTCCGAAACCCCACTATTGGCTACTGCCAGGTAAGGGGCTTGGCAGGGCCTGGAAACAGCATGTCCCCATCAAGGCACCCAGGAGCAGGTCCCCATGGCCTAGGCCTGCAACCATGCTCCCAGGAAGAGAGTCCAAACAGTATTATAGTACATGCTACAGCATGGATGAACCTTGAAAACATGCTGAGTGAAGTCAGTCAGTCCCAAAAGGACACATCATGTATGATCTCACTTATTTGAAATATCTAAAATAGGCAAATGCATAGAAACCAAAGCTTATTCGTGGTTACCAGGGGCGGGAGGGAGGGGAAAAGGTAGTCTTTGCTTAGGGGGAACTGAGTTTCTGTTAAGGGTGATGGGAAAATTTGGAAACAGTGATGATGGTTGAACAACATGATGATTGTAATTAATGTCACTAAATTGTACATGTCAAATAATGTTGAAATGGCAAATGTTTTGTTACATATATATGCACCACAATTTAAAAAACAAAGAACTTAATAGAATGCCCACTGTGTATCAAGCACAGCCCCTGCCCTTCCTGCCCTTCAAGAGCTTATATCCAGTAGGGGAAAGATAGTTAAATAAAAATTATGATGTAGGGGAAAAAAATAGGTATTATGGGGATGGGGAATAGGGAGTTATTGCTTTAATGGGTACCAAGTTTCTGTTTGGGGTGATGAAAAATTTTGGAAATAAATAGTGGTGATGGTTGCACACCATTATGGAACTGAATGCCACTGAAATGTACACTTAAAAATGGTTAAAATGGTACTTTTATGTTTATATATTTTACCACAATAAAATTTCCTTTAAAAGACATAGGGAATCCGAAGGGAAAATAGGTGCATGCATGTATGTCTGTATATATGTCTGTATGTGTATATATAAATTGCTTGTTTCATCCCCATGTCATATACTGAGTTGTCCTTTATGTGCTTCTAGTCTCAGTCCTGGCAGCATTTGATTTTAAATCTTGTGAGCATTCCTGGCCATGTCACATGGCTTCTTCTTGCCCTCTGGGTCTCAGGGACGCAGGCCAACTCCCCAAAAATCGTTTCTATAGAACCAACCTTCTGAATGACCAGTTACTCATTCATAGAAAGCCAGTGTGCTGAAAATCAGTTTAATGGTTTGTCAACTGATAAGAGCTTTTTCTTAAAAGTCTCTCTGTGAGTTAGAAGCTCCATGAGGCCTTAGTTTGTTGTGCCTCCTTGCATCCATGGTGTGGGGATCTGGCTGTCTAGTGCAGTCACACATCAGCTTGGCTCTGCTTCTCACCCAGATATCAGATGCAGCTCCACAGAAGTGTTCTGTGCTAATGTCCTACCTTCTCTGGTTTCTCAGGGCCTCTGGCCCCATTTGAGGGTGGCTTCTGACTGCTATTGTCAAATCAGTTTCCTGCAAATTACCTTAGTTTCTCCATGCTGGATCCCGGGTGCCGCTGAAGGGGCAGACTTGCTTGTAGACGAAAGCTGGTGCGGCCCCCTTCAGCAGAGGCAGTTTGACTTGGTAGCCAATCATGTGAGTCTTACTGTCTTAGTTACCTAGTGCTGCTGTAACAAAAATACCACAAATAAGCAGCTTTGAAGACCAGAAATTTATGTTCTCACAGCTCTGGAGGTTGGAAGTCCAAATTCAAGGCATCAACTGTAAAGGATGGTTCTTCTTTGTCTCTTTCAGCTTGTAGTAGCCATCTGCAATCCTTGGGGCTCCTGGGCTTGTGGATGCATCTGCCTCCATCTTCACATGGCAGCTCCCTCTGTGTGTCTCTCTGTTTCTGCTCTCCCCTTTATGGAACACCACTCAGAAGGGATTAGATTTAGGACCCACCATACTCTGGTATGCCCTTATTAACATAACAAAAAAGCCCTATTTCCAAACAGGGTTATATTTACAGGTACAGGGGTTAGAACTTCACAGATCTTTTAGGGGGACACAGTTCAGTCCGTAACACCTGCCCTTCCCTGTATGTGTGCCCGCAGGCCATGAACATCGTGACGTCTGTGCTCCTGCTCTATGGCAGTGAGGAGGAGGCCTTCTGGCTGCTGGTGGCCCTTTGCGAGCGGATGCTGCCCGACTACTACAACACCAGGGTGGTGGGTGAGTGTCCTGAGGGCTGGCCAAGGGGAGAAGGAGGCGTGCCCCCTGCACCCTTCCCCAGCCCTGAGTTGAGGCTCCAGCTGTCCGATGGCTCTCCATGGGCTGGTAGCCTCCCCTGGCCAGGTACCGTGCTGAGCACTCTCTGCATGAGCTCACGCAGGCCCCACTGCTGTCCTGTGGGCTACGTGCAGTCACGGTTCCCATCTGCAGATCAGGCAACTGAGACAGTCACACAGTGAAAGTGGAGGGCCAAAGATAGCCCCCAACCACCTGACACACTAGCCAAGACTTTGTGTGAATCCCTGTGAGTGACTGGCAGTGATAGAAGATAGCACATGTTCCATGTTTTTAAATGTCTCTTTCGGGCCTAAATTCCCATCTGACTCACTTTTTAAAAGCTTTTTTATTATAGAAAATTTTTAAACATACACAAGTAGTGAGCATAGTAAACCTTGTACCTAGTACCTGGCTTCAATAATTATGAACTCAAGTCCAAGCCCATTGCCATCAAGTCGTTTCTGACTCATAGTGACCCTGTAGGACAGAGTAGAACTGCCCCATGGAGTTTCCAAGGAGCAGCTGGTGGATTTGAACTGCCAACCTTTTGGATAGCAACTGTAGCACTTAACCACTACAACACCAGGGTTTCCATTATGAGCTCACAGCCCATGAAATCTGGGTTATTCAGTGGAAATTGGTTTGTGCATTTATGTAATCATGTGTGTAATTGAGTCTGTTATTCAAAGATGTCCTTCCCCTAACTCTCTGCCATAACAAAATAACTACAAAGTGAGTGGCTTTAAAGAACAGAAGTTATTTTCCCGCAGTTCTGGAGGTTAGAAGTCCAAAGTCAAGGTATCAGCAGGGCCATGCTCTCTCTCTCTCAGCCGTAGAGGAAGATCTTTCCTTGCCTCTTTTCATTTTCTTGTAGCCCCAGGCGTTTCTTGGCGTTCCTTGGCGTGGAGATGATCCTCACATAGCTATCTTTCCCCTGTGTGACTCTATGTCTCTTCTCCCTTTTTATAAAACACCACTGAGAAGGGGTTAGGATCCACCCTACTCCAGTATGACCTCATGTTAACCTAACTTATAATGTCTGTGCAGAAAATCCCTATTTCCCAAATCAAGGTCACGTTCCCAGGTACAAGGGTTAGGATTTCAACATACCTTTTTGGGGAGCACAGTTCAATCCATAATACCTGCCGTTTGGTTTTTGGAGTTAGCATTCTTTGAGTCCTTTAGAGTCTCATCCTGCTTCACAAGAATTAGACAGGACACAGAGAAATCACCATGGCCATCGTTTACTTTGGCTCTTTTAGGGAAAATTTCCCCAAAAGAAAAACCAAGTGTAACAGAAGAAGTAGTTCTTTGCACACAATAATACGAAGTTGTAGAAAGAATACTTTCTTGTCATCTTTCTCTCCCCCCCTGCCCCCTTCAGCCACTCAACATACATGGAACTGGCTGGGGCGGGGTGGGTGAGGCTGGACAGCTTGCTGTCCCTCAGGTCCGAGGGTTCCACACACATCCACTCATGGCCTCGGGCCTGGGAGCCCATTCAGATTCCTCCATCCTCTCTGCAGGTGCCTTGGTGGACCAAGGCATCTTCGAGGAGCTTACAAGAGACTTCCTGCCACAGCTGTCGGAGAAGATGCAAGACCTGGGGGTGATCTCCAGCATCTCGCTGTCTTGGTTCCTGACTCTTTTCCTCAGCGTCATGCCCTTCGAGAGTGCCGTGGTTATCGTCGACTGCTTCTTCTATGAGGGCATCAAGGTGGTCCTGCAAGTGGCCTTGGCCATCCTGGATGCCAACATGGAGCAGCTTCTGGGCTGCAGTGACGAGGGCGAGGCCATGACTGTCCTGGGCAGGTGACTGCCGCCCGCTCCACCTCCCTCCTGCCAGGGAGCTGCTGCACACTATCCCATGGGTAGCAGAGCCCACCCCTCGCAGTGACCATGCCCACCATGTGCCAGGCCACTCCCAGGGCAGACGAGAGCTTCCACCTGGGGACCGATAAGTACTGGGGAAACTACAGCAGGGCAGTGGGTGAGAGCGCAGCGGGTGGGGCCATCACACAGCCATAGCTACTTTCTGAGGGCATGGCCGGGAGCCGAGGCCCAAACCAGGTGACTCACACTGGTGGTCAGGAGATGGCTGGGACAGCAGGCCTGTGGCTGGGGGATCCAGGGTGCCATGGGGTCCAGAGAGCAGCCTGCTTGTGCTTCCCTGGCTCGGCAGCAATGCCCGTACACCCGAAGGAGCGGCTCCATGGGCTCCTGCAACAGTGAACATGGTGACACCCAGCCGTCCTGCTTACAGCTTGGGCCTCTGAGTCCCATGTGTCATCACTTACAGGGTTTCCCTGCCTCTGGGCACTCACCTGCCAATATCCCCTGGATCTCTTTCTAACCAGGATCTGACCCTGCTCTTCCCCTGCCTATACGCCACTGCTGGCTCCTGTAGGAAGGAACTGTCTGAGTTCTCCAGCCTGGCCTCCTCCAGCCCCTCCCAGCCTCGCTCGGCCACATGCTCTATGTCTGCACAGTCCTGCCTGTTCCTGCGTGTTTGCTGCCATGGAGCCAGCCCAGGCATCTCCTGACTGGGGCTCTGCAATTTTGCAGGGATGACACCTCCCTGCTCTGGGCTCTGGTAGCATTTTGTCCACATTCATGCCAGCCCACTTGACCAATGACCAGAGTCTGTGGCTGGTCACTACTACACAGACTCGGCCCTCTTCAGGAGCTGGGCGGCCGGGGATAAAGCTGGGCCAGTTAGTACAGCACCTGGTTACTGTTGGAGGCTGTGACTCGCAGACACTGCTACAGCAGGGCCCTTCCCCACTACCTTTGTTTCTAGGACTCGCTTCTGTGGTCACTGGTTCTTCCCAGCTGGGGCGGGCAGTGGCTCAGCAGGGCAAGAAGGAGAAGGCTCCTCCCAGGCCCCAGGGGCACCTGTGGCTTGACTTGTAGTCATGCAGCAGCGGAGGCTGTTGTAGCTCTGTCCGTGCCCTGGGCCTCCAAACCCAGGTCAGCCTCTGCCGCTCCAACTGGACAAGCCTTTGTCCTGGTGTGGTAGGGTCTGGGCCTATAAAGGATTCCTGCCCATGCAGCCCCAGAAGGTGACCTTACCTCTTCAGAGTTGGTGCTCATGCCTTATGGTGGGGCTTCCCTGTCCAGGCCTCGGGGAGATCCTGCCTTGCCAAGGCATGCCTCTCCCCTCTCCTAGGCCCATTTCCCGCCTCCCAGGAGGAATCCCAGTCCTCTGTGCGCTCATTCAGTGGGAGTCTACATGCAAACAAGGGCCCTGTGTCTATGGGTTGTCTAAACTGATAACTACCTTTTGTCCTGTAACACTGCAGATACCTGGATAATGTAGTTAACAAGCAGAGTGTTTCTCCTCCTATCCCACACCTCCATGCTTTGCTGACCAGTGGTGACGACCCTCCTGTAGAGGTGGACATCTTTGAGCTCCTAAAAGTGTCATATGAGGTCAGCACTCCTGGGGACAGTAGGCCAGGGTACTCCAGGGCTTGTGGTCTCCACGCGGCAGTGAGAAGGTGGGCAGTGGCTCAGCACCATGGTCATGCCTTGTTTCACTGAGTCCCCTCTGGCCTGTAGAAATTCAGCAGCCTGCAGGCCAACGACATTGAACAGATGCGGTTTAAACAGAGGCTGAAAGTGATCCAGTCTTTGGAGGACACCGCCAAGCGGAGTGTGGTATGGATGAGGCTCCAGTCCTCGGGCTGCAGGCAGGGGTGGGGTGGTATGGATGAGGTTCCGAGGCTCTAGTCCTCAGGCTGCGGGCAGGGGTGGGGCAGTATGGACAAGGCTCCGGTACGCAGGCCACAGGCACGGGTGGGATAGTATGGACGAAGCTCTGTTCCTCGGTTGCATGCAGGGGTGGAGTGGTATGGACGAGGCTCTGTTTCTCAGCTGCAGGCAGGGGTCGGGGTAGGGTGGCAGCTGGGCAGAGGGCTGCTCCACACTCCAGACCCCTTTGTGAGTGGGGTAGACGGCAGAGCTCTGTGTGGAAGCCTGCCTGGGTGTCTTGGGTCTCCATTTGAGGATGTGCTGTGTGACTGGAATCCAGGGATGTAGGCATGAATTTGTGGCAGCGGGAAAGGTCTCAGTCATTTTTCTGCTCACGGGTTAGTCCATGGAAAAATGCCTTTGATGCCCCACTACCTGCAGGCCATGCCTTCCCAGCCTGGCTTTTGTCCCTTCCCCTGTGGTCACCACCATTTTGCCGCCCAGCATGCTGTGTCTCCACCTTAAGCCTTCTCATCTCTGGAAGGGGTCAGGTCATCCCAGGGGGTGCTCTCTGTCCAGCATCTGCCACCCTGTGCTGCCATGATCTGTTCACAGTCTTTCTGCCCCCACCACCCCCGCAAGCCAGGGACTTCTTACTTCGTCTCAGTATTCCCAACTCTTCTCTTCAGGCCTGTAGCTGTGAGAGCACTTTGGTCCCAAGTACCAGAAACCGACTCTGACTAAAGTAAAAAAAGGAATTATCTCGAAAATTCTAGAACACCTTCCATAGATCCCGTACCAGGGTCTTTCTAGGGATCCATGCAGCAGGAGCTGAATGACTACTCCTCACTCCATGTCCAGTAGAGAAAGGCTGACCCCAGGCCACACTGAGGTTCCACTGTACCCACCCCAAGAAGGAGCTTGGGGACTGTGACCTGACTGGGTGATGAGGGGTAGACATGGAGACCATGCCCTTGCTCCTGAATAGCCCGTGGCCACTGGACCACCCTCGTGTATGTTCAGCTGGAGACACTGAAAGGGTGGTTGGTGTCTCTATCCTCATGCACAGGGTGATTATTGTCTCAGTGTCTCATTTTTATCAGAGTAGGAACTTGAGAATCCACCAGTGCATCTTCTTTCTCTTTCCTCCTAGGTCCGAGCTATACCTGGAGACATTGGCTTCTCAATTGAAGAGCTGGAGGATCTGTACATGGTGTTTAAGGTGACAGCCAAGAGCAAGCACATGCCACGGCACCGTCACCCCCCAAACAACCCCCGCCAAGGCAGTGAGGATTAGTGCCCCATCCTGGTCCGCTAAATGCATCCTGCCAGGAGGGAGGTAGATTCTAAACCATGTTTCAATGCAGTAATCATGAATCTCACATGGTAGAGTTTAGTCATTCTTGGAGTTAGTCAGGATGCTGCTTCAGGGAACAGAAAATCAAATCAAGAAGAGAGAACAGATCAGCTCATATAACTAAAAAGTCTAGGATTGGACAGCCTCAGGCATGGCTGGATCCAGGTGCTCAAATGTTCTGTTAGTTATCCCTGCTTCACATGTTCCCCAGACTACCTTTCCTGCAAAGTGGCAGGATGTCGGCAGTAGCTCTGGGGTCATCCCATCCTCTCAGTAACCCCAGTGGAAAGAGAATTTTTCCTTCCAGGTGGTTTTAGCAAAGGACCTAGGATCGGTTGTTGGACTTACACAAGTTAGATGCCCTTTCCTAAAACATGTCCTCTGGCCAGAGGATGGCGTCTTCTGCTAGGCAGCCCCAGGTTGTGCTCCCACCCGACCCGTCACCAGCGGCAGGACTGGTCATTGGCGCTCTCAACCCACAGTCTGAGGGTGGGACAAGAGGGTTCCCCAAGAAAATTTGAGGTGCTGTTAACAGAAGAAGGAGAAAGGGTGCTGAAGAAGGAGTAAAAACAGCAAACGCCACACTGCCTTTCCTCTCTTTGCTACTTGCCTTTTGTTTCTTGGGTTGCCTTTAGTTCAGTCCATGAGGTGGCTGCAGTGCTGTGGCCTTAGGTCAGAAGAATCAAGCCCCAGCTCTTCATTTGCCTGCTGTGGCCATGACCTGCTGTGGCCATGAACCATTGTGGCCGTGGCCTGCTGTGGCCCACTGCATGGGCTGCCAAGTGCTCTGTCAGCTCCCCTGTCTGTAAACGCGGGGCTAGTGGCCCCTCCATGAGAGGTTCTATGAAGGTGCTAAGTGTCTGGCCCGGTGCTCACCACCCTTGTGGCTGGACAGAGGAGGGTTGGACACACCAGCTGACCAACCCAGCTGTCCTAACAGCCTGGGCAAGCCGCTCACCGTACTGTGTGCCCTGCAGGCCAAGCACCTGGCGAGTCAGTACTGGGGGGGCAGCTGTACCGCTGCCATCCGTAGGGACCCCAGCTTGCCCTACCTGGAGCAGTACCGAATCGACGCCAGCCAGTTCCAGGAGCTCTTCATCAGCCTGACACCCTGGGCTTGTGGCTCGCACACACCTGTGCTGGCAGGGCGCATGTTCCGGCTCCTGGACAAGAACAAGGATTTGCTCATCAACTTCAAGGAGTTTGTGACAGGCATGAGTGAGTGCCTTTGGGCATGGTCCCTACCCTTGCCTTCCCGAAGCAGCTCTCCAGTGCCTGCCCTGGCCCATTCACCCCACTGTAGCCAGCAGAGGGCAGCCTTGAGCCCTCCTCCATTGACGAGGTGCCCACCAGAGACACGCAGACATCAGTGGGTCCCCTCCTTTCACCTCCCCTCCCTAACTCAGCCCGGGGCTGCCTGAGCCCAGGTCTGCAGGCCTAGAGGAGGATTGGGCGTTCTGGCAGGGCACGTGGGGAAGCAGGAGACAGGGCTCAGGGGGCCAGGCTGTGAGCAGGCTCCCCACCAAAAGGGAGGTGCCCTGAGTGAGGCCAGCAGCAAGGCCTTGGAGCCTTCACCAGTGGGCCCTCCTCTGGGCTTTCTCCACAGGTGGGATGTACCATGGGGACCTGACAGAGAAGCTGAAAGTGCTGTACAAGCTGCACCTTCCCCCAGGTGAGAACCTCCCCACTCACTCCCTGGTGTGGGCCTCTCACCTGTCCAGAGTTCAGGATTCCTGCGTTCCAGGGCCGCACATTCTTCTGTGGAACTGATTGGCCTGAGGCAGTATGGTGGGCTCACAGGTGTGATGGAGGCTGTTTGTGGAGGAGGAAGAACTCTGAGAGCAGGGCCATGACCTGTGGAGGAGAGTCCCATCGGTGCTGGGCATCAGTGGGTGGCAGGAGGGAGGTTGGGCTGGACCATGTCCACAGACAAGGATCCCAGAGAACTGGGCAGTTCAGCTGAAAAAACCACGAGGGGTTTGCATGGGGAGGATTCACATTTGGAAACTGGGCCTCTTGAGTTTGTGTGAAGTTTCTTAAGGATTCCTGTGTATTCCCAGTCAGCCTGTGGGCACCGCCCAGGGCTGTGGGGTCACCCGAGCTATCCTGTCATGTGGGCATGAGGAGGCCCTCTTCTCTCTGGCTTCTCTAAGTGTGACCCCGGCCCTGCTAGGGACATCAAGAGACTGCCTCCAGGGGCACGGGTCAGTCACCGTGGTCAGGTCCAAGCTGCGGTGGGGGGAGGACTCAAAGAGGAAAGGTTGAATCCCACACTCACTGGGCTCCTGCTGTGTGCTGGGGACTCAACACTGGCTCAGCAAAGGCAGGCAGCATTCAAGAATTCTCCAAGGAGGGGGTTATTCCCATTTCCACAGCGCCTAGCCTGGTGGGGCCATCCGAGGTCCCTACCTTGCATGATGGCTCTGATAGTGGGGTGTTCAGAACATGAGTGCCTGGTGTGCACCCCTGAGACTCTGACCTGATTGGTCACGGATGGGCCCAGACAGGTAATTTTTTAAAGCTTCCTGTCTTAGTGCCATATGGAGCCATGGTGGCACAGTGGTTAAGAGCTTGACTGCTAACCAAAAAGTTGGCAGTTGGAATTCAGCAGCCGCTCCTTGGAAACTCTATGGGGCAGTTCTACTCTCTCCTGTAGGGTCACTATAACTCGGAATTGACTACGGCAGTGGGTTTGGTTTTTGTTTTTTTTTGTCTTAGTGTCTAACGCTGCCATAACAGAACTGCACAAAGTAAGGACTCTGAGGAACAGAAATTCATGTCTAACGGTTCTGGAGGCTGGAAGTCTGATTTCAGGGCATCAGCAGGGCTGTGCTTTCTCTGAAGGCTCTAGAGGAAGATCCTTCCTTGTCTCTTTCAGCTTCTGGCAGACCGATTCCTTGGCTTGGCGATGGTATCTTCATGTGGTGTCTCCCTGCCCCCCCACCCCGTGTGACTAACTCCATGTCTGTTCTCTCATATGTGTTGTTCTTCTGTGCCGTTGAATCGATTCCGACTCATAGTTATGCTATAGGACAGAGTAGAATTGCCCCATATTTTCCTAGTCCAAAATCTTTTTTGTTTAATTGTTGTAGCTTAAATGAAGTTTACATTTGAAGTTAGTCTCCCATACAAAAATTTATAAATACATTGTTACGTGACCCTAATTGTTCTCCCCTTACTGTGACAGTGCACTCCTCCTTTCCACCCGTGATTCCCCATGTCCATTCACCCAGCTCCTAACTCTCTGCCTTCCCATCTCACCTCTGGACAGAAGCTGCCCATTTAGTCTCTTGTATCTCCTTGAGCTAAGAGGCACACTCCTCACGAGTATCACTTTATGTCCCACTGTCTAGTCCAATCTCTGTCTGAAGAGTTGGCCTCGAAATTGTTTTAATTCTGGGCTGATAGAGGATCCGGGGGACATGCTTTCCGTGGTTCCTCCAGTCTCAGTCAGACCATTAAGTCTGGTCTTCTTCCTAGAATTTGAATTCTGCACCTCACCTTTCTCCTGTTCCATCTGGGACTCTCTGTTGTATTCCCTGTCAGGGTGGTCATTGGCGGTACCCAGGCCCCATCTAGTTCTTCTGGTCTCAGAATGATGAAGTCTCTGGTTTATGTGGCCCTTTCTGTCTCTTGGGCTAATACTTGCCTTGTGTCTTTGGTGTTCTTCATTGTCCTTTACTCCAGGTGGTTGGGACCAATTGATGCTTCTTACATGACAACTTGCAAGCTTTTAAGACACCACTCACCAAAGTAGGATGCAGAACATTTTCTTAATAAGCTTTGTTACCAGCTGACCTAGATGTCCCCTGAAAGCATGGTCCCCAGCCCTCTACCCCTGCTACTCTGTCCCTCAAAGTGTTTGGTTGTATTCAAGAAACTTCTTAGCTTTGGTTTAGTCCAGTTGTGCTGACTTCCCCTGTAGGATGTGCTGTCCTTCCCTTCACCTAAGATAATACTTGTCTACTAATTGCTGAATAACCCTCACCCTCCCTGCCCACCCATGAAACCATCAAAGAATGTTGTCTTTTGTGTTTAAACCTTGAGTTTTTATAATAGTGGTCTTATACAGTATTTGTCCTTCTGTGACTGACTAAATTCACTCAGCCTAATGCCCTCCAGATTCCTCAATATTATAAGATGTTTCATGGCTTCATTGTTGTTCTTTATCATTGCGTAGTATTCCATTGTGTGGATATACCGTAATTTGTTTATCCATTCATCCATTGATGGGCACCTAGGTTGTTTCCATCTTTTTGCTATTGTGAACAATGCTGCAGTGAACATGGGTGTGCATGTATCTATTCGTGTGACAGCTCTTATTTCTCTAGGATATATTTCTAGGAGCAGGTTACCTGGATCATATGGTACTTCTATTTCTAGCTTTTTAAGGAAGCACCAAATCGATTTCCAAAGTGGTTGTACCATTTTACATTCCCACCAACAGTGTATACGTGTTCCAGTCTCTCCACAACCTCTCCAGCATTCATTATTTTTGTTTTTTGGATTAAGGCTAGCTTGTTGGGGTGAGATGATATCTCATTGTAGTTTTGATCTGCATTTCTCTAATGGCTAATGATCGTGAGCATTTCTTCATGTGTCTGTTAGCTGCCTGAATATCTTCTTTGGCGAAGTGCCAGTTCAATCCTTTGCCCGTTTTTAAACTGGGTTATTTCTCTTTTTGTTGTTGCAGTTTTGCAGTGTCTTGTGGATTTTAGAGATTAGATGCTGATCGGATTTGTCGTAGCCAACAATTTTTTCCCAGTCTGTAGGTTGTCTTTTTACTCTTTTGGTGAAGTCTTTTTTTTTTTTTTTAATTTGTGAAGTCTTTTGATGAGCGTTTAAGTGTTTGATTTTTAGGAGCTCACAGTTATCTAGTCTCTCTTCTGGTGCTTGTGCATTGTTACGTATGGTTCATATTGTGTTTATGCCATTTATTAGGGCTCCTAGCATTATCCCTATTTTTTCCTCCATGATCTTTATCGTTTTCAATTTTATATTTAAGTCTTTGATCCATTTTGAGTTAGTTTTTGTGCATGGTGTGAGGTATGGGTCTTGTTTCAATTTTTTGCAGATGGATATCCAGTTATGCCAGCACCGTTTGTTAAACAGACTGTCTTTTCCCCAGTTAACGGACTTTGGGCCTTTGTCAAATATCAGCTGCTCATAGGTGGATGAATTTATGTCTGGATTCTCAATTCTGTTCCACTGGTCTATGTATCTGTTGTTGTACCAGTACCAGGCTGTTTTGACTACTGTGGTGGTATAATAGGTTCTAAAATCAGGTAGTGTGAGGCCTCCCACTTTGTTCTTCTTCTTGAGTAGTACTTTAATTATTCAGGGCCTCTTCCCTTTCCATATGAAGTTGGTGATTTGTTTCTCCATCTCATTAAAAAAATCCACTGGAATTTGGATCGGGATTGCATTGTATCTGTAGATCACTTTGGGTAGAATTGACATTTTCAGAATTTTGACTCTTCCTATCCATGAGCAAAGTGTGTTTTTCCACTTATGCAGGTCTCTTTTGGTTTCTTGCAGTAGTGTCTTGTAGTTTTCATTGTATAGGTCTCTTACGTCTCTGGTTAGATTTATTTCTAAGTATTTTATCTTCTTGAGGGCTATTGTAAATGGTATTGATTTGGTGATTTCTTCTTCAAGGTTCTCTTTTTTGGTGTAAAGGAATCGAACTGATTTTTGTATGTTTATCTTGTATCCTGAAACTTTGCTGAAATCTTCTATTAGTTCTAGTAGTTTTCTTG
This sequence comes from Dugong dugon, assembly GCA_030035585.1. NCBI lineage: Eukaryota > Metazoa > Chordata > Mammalia > Sirenia > Dugongidae > Dugong > Dugong dugon. Next base: position 211,344,679 of record CM057460.1, on the reverse strand, counting down.
TGGATTCTTTGGGGTTTTTTGTGTATAAGATCATATCATCTGCAAATAGAGATACTTTGACTTCTTCCCTACCAATTTGGATGCCCTTTATTTCTTTTTCTAGCCTAATTGCTTTGGCTAGGACCTCCAACACAATGTTGAATGAGTGATGATAAAGGGCATCCTTGTCTGGTTCCGGTTCTCAAGGGGAATGCTTACAAACTCTCTCCATTTAGGATGATGTTGGCTGTTGGCTGTTGGCTTTATATAAATGCCCTTAATTATATTGAGGAATTTCCCTTCTATTCCTATTTTGTTGAAAGTTTTTATCATGAATGGGTATTGGACTTTGCCAGATACCTTTTCGGCATCGATCAATAAGATCATGTGGTTCTTTTTGTTTTATTTATGTGATGGATTATATTGATTGTTTTTCTAATGTTGAACTATCCTTGCATACCTGGTATAAATCCCACTTGATCATGGTGAATTTTGTTTTGATATGTTGCTGAATTCTATTGGCTAGAATTTTGTTGAGGATTTTTGCATCAATGTTCATGAGGAATACTGGTCTGTAATTTTCTTACTTTGTGGTATCTTTACCTGGTTTTGGTATCAGGGTTGTACTGGCTTCATAGAATGAGTTTGAGAGTATCCCATCCTTTTCTGTGCTCTGAAATACCTTTAGTAGTAGTGGTGTTAACTCTTCTCTAAAGTTTGGTAGAATTCTCCAGTGAAGCCATCCTGGCCAGGGCTTTTTTTTGTTGGGAGTTTTTTAATTACCTTTTCAGTCGCTTCTTTTGTTATGGGTTTATTTAGTTGTTCTATCTCTGTTTGTGTTAGTTAAGGTAGGTAGTGAGTTTCTAGAAATTTATCCATTTCCTCTAAGTTTTCAAACTTGTTAGAGTACAGTTTTTCATAGTATTCTGTTATGATTCTTTTAATTTCAATTGGGTCTGTTGTGATATCACCCGTCTCATTTCTTATACCGGTTATCTTCTTCCTCTCCTGTTTTTCTTTTGTCAGTTTGGCCAGTGGTTTATCAATTTTCTTGATCTTTTAAAAGAACCCTATTTTGGTCTTATTAACTCTTTCAATTGTTTTTCTATTCTCTATTTCATTTTATTCTGCTCTAATTCTTGTTATTTCCTTCCTTCTGGCCCCTGAGGGCTTCTTTTGCTGCTCTCTTTCTACTTGTTCCAGTTGTAGGGTTAATGTTCTGATTATGATCCTTTCTTCTTTTTGGATGTGTGCATTTATTGCTATAAACTGACCTCTGAGCGCTGCTTTTGCTGTGTCCCAAAGGTTCTGGTAGGATGTGTTTGCATTCTTGTTTGATTCTATGAATTTCTTTATTCCATCTTTAATTTCTTCTGTAACCCAGTAGTTTCTGAGCAAGGTGTTGTTCAGTTTCCATGTGTTTGATTTTTTTTCCCTTGCTTTTTCTGTTGTTGATTTCTACTTTTATGGCTTTATGGTCAGAAAAGATGCTTTGTAATATTTCAATGCTTTGGATTTTATTAAGGCTTGCTTTATGGCCTAATATATGGTCTATTCTGGAGAACGTTCCATGTGTGTTGGAAAAGAAAGTATACTTGGCTGCTCTTGGGTGGAGTGTTTGGTATATGTCTGTGAGATCAAGTTGGTTAACTGCAGCATTTAGAACTTACGTGTCTTCGTTGAGCTTCTTTCTGGATGTTCTGTTCTTCACCAAAAGTGGTGTGTTGAAGTCCCCTACTACTATTGTGGAGCTGTGTAGCTCTCTTTTTAGTGCTGTTACTTTGTTTTATGTATTTTGGAGCCCTGTCATTGGGTACGTAAATATTTATTATAGTTAAGTCCTCCTGATGTATTGGCCCTTTAATCGTTATATAATGTTCTTTCTTATCCTTTGTGGTAGATTTTACTTTAAAGTCTATCCTGTCAGAAATTAATATTGCCACTCCTGCTCTTTTTTGAGTGTTGTTTGCTTGACATATTTTTTTCCATCCTGAGTTTTAGTTTGTGTCTTTAAGTCTAAGGTATGTGTCTTGGAGGCAGCATATAGATGGATCGTGTTTTTTTATCCACTCTGCCACTCTGTCTCTTTATTGGTGCACTTAGCCCATTTACATTCAGCAGAATTATTGATAGGTATGAGTTTAGTGCTGTCATTTTGTTGATTTTTTTGTGTGTTGTTCACAGTTTCTTTGTTCCACTTAATTTTCTGTGCTGCGTCATTTTTCTTTATGTATTTTCTGTTCATGTTTTTCATTGTTGTTGATTTTGTGTTTGCTGAGTCTTTATGTTTTTCTAGTTTTTTATTTTGATGTGTAGGATTGTTAGTTTCCTTTGTGTTTATCTTAATATTTATTACTATTTTTCTGTTTATATCAGTCTTTTATTTCTTTATATCGCCTTGACTTCCTCTCCATATGCGGTCTATGTCTACATTTTTTAAGTCTCTCTTTTTTGTTTTAATGTTGTCATCTTTTACATATTGACATCTGTGTCCCTATTTTCAGTGTTTTAGCTTTGATTTATTTTTGTGACTTCCCTATCTGGGTTGATATCTGGTTGTTCTGTCCTGTGTTCTAGTCTGGGTCGTTATCTGTTGTTACTGATTTTCTAACCAGAGGACTCCCTTTAGTATTTCTTGTAATTTTAGTTTGGTTTTTGCAAATTCCCTAAACTTCTGTTTATCTGGAAATGCCCGGATACTGCCATCATATTTGAGAGAGAGTTTTGCTGGCAGTTTTTTTTCTTCAAGGTTTTATATATATCATCCCATTGCCTTCTTGCCTGCATGATTTCTGCTGAGTAGTCCGAGTTTATTCCTATTGACTCTCCTTTGTAGATGACTTTTTGTTTACCCCTAGCTGCTCTTACAATTCTCTTTATCTTTGGTTTTGGCAAGTTTGATTATAATATGTCCTGGTGACTTTCTTTTGGGATCTACTTTATGTGGGGTTCAGTGAGCATCTTGGGTAGATATCTTGTCATCTTTCACCAGATCAGGGAAGTTTTCTGCCAACAAATCTTCAACAGTTCTGTCTGTATTTTCTGTCATCCCCATCTGTTCTGGTACTCCAGTCACTCATAGGTTATTCCTTTTGATAGAGTCCCACATAATTCTTAGGGTTTCATCATTTTTTTAAATCATTTTATCTGATTTTTCCTCAGATGAGTTGGTCTCAAGTGCTTTATGTTCAGTCTCAGTAATTCTGACTTCCATTGCCTCAGTTCTGCTCCTCTGACTTTCTGTTGAGTTGTCTTAATTCCGACATTCTGTTGTTAATCTTCTGGATTTCTGATTGCTGTCTCTCTTTGGATTCTTGCAGCCTGTTAAATTTGTCATTATGCTCTTCTCTAATCTTTTTAATTTCCTCTATTGTGTGTTCTGTGTTTTGCTTAATTTCCTTCCTAATTTCTTGAAGAGTTCTGTATGTTTATCTTTTGTATTCTGCCTCTGGTAATTCCGAGAAATTTTCCTCCTTTGGAAAATTTCTAGATTATTTTGGGAGCTTGCTGAAGCCATCATGGATTGCCTCTTTATGTGATTTGATATTGGCTGTTGTCTCCGAGCCATCAATAAGTTATTGTATTTATTTATTGTATGTTTGCTTACTGTGTCCTAGCTTCTTGTTTTGTTTTGATATGCCCAGATAGGCTGCTCATAAGAGCTAGTTTGATTATTGGCACCTTTGAAGCTCTAATGTCCTGTCGCCAGGTGGTTAGATGTTACTAGCTATGAGTTCAGGAGTCCACACACTCCTCCTCTATGAATTCAGCTCAGGTTCCCAGATAGATAGCCACCAAGTGTGTGGGGTGGGCTCTCACTTACAGCCCTAGTCAGGCGTGGGTGATTGGCATAGGCACAGGCATGTGGCTGCAGCAGGGGGACACACTGAGCAAGGCAGGGGGCTGATGGCCACCCCCGCGTGTCCAGGAGGAAGATGTGTCCCTGTTCCCTAGAGTGCGTAGGTGGGTGGGTTTTACAGCTGAGCTGTGAGCACCCAATGCTGTTTCCTAGTGAAAAATCTTTACAGGAGCAGATCGCAAGGTCTTTACTCCCACGGAGTAGCTGGTGGGTTCCAACCCCTGACCTTTCAGTTAGCAGTCGAGCTCTTAACCATTGTGCCACCAGGGATCCTCGTCTTATATAAAATCAAACCCATTGCCATTGAGTCAGTTCTGACTCATAGTGATCCTATAGTGCAGAGTAAAACTGCCCCATAGGGTTTCCAAGGCTGTAAATCCTTATGGAAGTGGACTGCCACATCTTTCTCCCGTGCAACAGCTGGTGGGTTCAAACCACCAACCTTTTGGTTTGCAGCCGAGCGCAAACTGTGCTACCAGTGCTTCTCCCCTCTTATGATGTAAGGCACCAGTTATATAGGATTAGGACCTACTGTACTCCAGTATGACCTGGTTCGCTTGACTGCTACCATCTGTAAAGAAAAACCGTATTTCCTCAAACAAGGTCACGTTCACAGATATAGGGCTGGGACTTCAACATAACCCCTAACAGTCCCCAGGTGGTTGTCCTGTGCAGCGGAGCAAAAAGCCCTGCTCTTGAGCTGTATACCCCTGTGGCTGGTTTTTCCCCTTTAATGAGGTCAGGAGCAGTGGCCTCTGGGACCTCCATGAGAGGGTGGAAGATTGATCTCCACTGCCTCTTGAGTCTGACTCTCCCAAAGGAGGAGGCCATCTAGACCCCATCTAGGCTGGATTCTGCAGATAAGGGTGCACAGGGCTGCTTCCGCACCTTTGCCCCCCCGCCCCACCCTGCAGGGCTCAAGAATGTTGGCTCAGATGACCACAGCTCGATTACATGCACACATACCCTCCCCTATGAGCCAGGTGTGATGAAACCTCTCCTGATGCCCCCCTTTGTTCCATGGGGGCAGAAGCCCCACTCTCAGGACTGTGTGGGTCAGCACCCCCATGTAGTGCCCTAACCATTACCAGCTAATACAGCGGGGAGGCCAGCCGTATGTACTAACACAGAGGGGTCACCAAGATGTGTAACATGACAAGAGCACATTGGGCACGGCTGAGGTCTGCGAATGGGTCTGTAGGAATAGAAAGCGCCCAGGAGGACGTGAGGAACCAGATCGCCATCCAGCAGGGGAGACGAGCTTCACTGCCCACACTTCACACCAACTGCTTCAAACACAATGTAAAAGTGAAAAAGTAACACGTAACTAAAGATCAGCCCTTGCCGTGGCTCGTTGCTACGTGCTGTGATAACAGGGCCCTAAGTAACGGGGCTGACCGTAGGGGCAGGACTCGCGAGGCATGCTCACTTAGAATGTGTGCTTAGCGTCGAGATCCCCCTTGTGTTCTCCTGCCCTCACTTTTCCTTCCTCTCTGAGCACAGCTTTGAGCCCAGAGGAGGCCGAGTCAGCCCTGGAGGCTGCCCGCTATTTCACAGAGGACAGCTCCTCAGAAGGTAAGCCAGCTCTCCCACCCCACGCCATGGGCTGCATGTCTCCTCCTGGCCCTCAGAGATGGACCCTGGCCGGAGAGGGGCTACAGGCCTGGGCCCTGCCCTGAGGGCAAGAGGAAGCCGCATCTTACCCACGGCACTCTCCCTGAGGCCTCTTCTGTGGTGCCCCACTCTCTCTGAGGCCTTTCTCCTGGGGAACCCTCACTCTCTTTGTGGCCTCTCTCCTGGGGTGCCCTCACTCTCCCTAAGGCCTCTCTCCTGGGGCACCCTCATTCTCCCTAAGGCCTCTTTCCCAGAGTGCTTCACTCTCCCTGAGGCCTCTCTCCCAGGGCACCCCCACTTTCCCTGAGGTGGCCTCTCTCCCAGGGTGCCCCCACTATCCCTGAGGCCTCTCTTCCAGGGTGCCCCCACTTTCCCTAAGACCTCTCTCCTAGGGTGCCCCACTCTTTCTGAGGCCTCTCTCCCAGGGCACCCCACTCTCCCTGAGGCCTCTTTCCCAGGGTGCCTCCACTTTCCCTAAGACCTGTCTCCCAGGGTGCCCCACTCTCCCTGAGGCCTCTCTCCTGGGGCATCCCACTCTTCCTGAGGCCTCTCTCCTGGGGTGCCCCACTCTCCCTGAGGCCTCTCTCCTGGGGTGTCCCACTCTCCCTGAGGCCTCTCTCCTGGGGTGTCCCCACTCTCCCTGAGGTGACCTCTCTCCCAGGGTGCCCCCACTCTCCCTAAGATCTCTCTCCCAGGGTGTCCCACCCTCTCTGAGGCCTCTCTTCTGGGGCATCCCACTTTCCCTCAGGTACCTCCACTCCCTGAGGCCTCTCTCTGGGGCCACCCCCACCCTCCCTGAAGCCTCTCTCCTGGGATGTACCATGCTTCCTGAGGTGGCCTCACCTGGGGGTACCCCGACTCCCTGAAGCCTCTCTTCTGAGGCACCCCCACTCTCCCTGAGGCAGCCAGTCCCTCTGTGTTCTCACTCCTGTCTCTCTGTGTCTCTGCCTCCCTGGACCTTGGCCCACCCTCCCCACACCCTCTTCTCTGCTGTCCCCTCCAGCCTCTCCTCTAGCCTCAGATCCGGATCTTTTCCTGCCCTGGGAGGCACAAGGTCAGTCCTGGGGGCAGCCAGGTGTTCCCTGGCACTGGGCTTCCCCAGAGCCTCTGGCTTAGCCTCCTGCCACCCCCCACGTGGTCAACAGGCCCTCCAGGACTTCACCATGAGAAGGACCGGGAACCAGGCTGCCCCTCTGTCCTCGGTGTCTGGTGGGGGCGGTTAGTGAACAAGAACAGCACGATGGGATGTGGCTCAGGAGTGAGGGCATCAGCTCTCGGCCACATGCACAACTTATGTTGATGCCATGTTCCTAGAAAAAAAATCCAAAATGCTGTGATTGCAGCAGTGTGAAACAATAGATGGAGTTCCACATATGGATGCTGGAGGGGGGTGTTTGGTAGATGCCTGCCTTGGAAAACTTTTTAATGTTCCACGTCATCTTTTCGTTAAAGGAAAAATACATGCCTTGAATGCCTATTAGGACACAACCCTGTGCTACTATTAAAAGTCATTGGGAGCATCTGATCCAGGGAGGGGGCATTCTGGGCCCTGGGATTTTGGCGAATGAACTGGTGGTTTGTAATGCACCTCCAAAATGGGTTGTATCTGTGCCCTGTAATTTCATGAGGAACTGGCCCAACGGGGAAAATGAAAATAGCATGTGTTAAGATACCCTGTGGTTAGTGCCAAAAGCTTACTTGAATTTGAATATTAAGTTTGAGGACCCTGATTTCAAGTATACAAAACCAAAGAAGCAGGTGCACCTTCTACTGTTGTACTCAGAAACTGGGCAAGTCGGGGATGCTTAAGGCTTGTCCCCAGCACTCCTAGGAGAGGCTGGGGACAGTGGCACAGAGCCCTGTCCTCAAACCCCCCTCCCCCCATTGCCCCTAGCTGAGTGGCAGTCGCAGGTCAAATTGGTAACTAGGATTTCTCTGATTTTTGCCTTTTTCTAGCAGAAACTACGGAAATCATTGGTTCTTGGAGTTTTTGTCCATAATATGCATTAGCATTCATTTAAAAAGCAGCGTGGCCAGCATTTCAAATACCAGCAGGGTCACTGATAGTGGACAGGTTTCCATGGAGCTTCCAGATTAAGACACACTAGGAGGGCAAAAAAGAAAAAACTGTGGTGAGACTTGTCTTCCTCTGAAGAAGAGGAAGTGAGGGCTCAGTAGCTTCTTTTAATGTAATCAGATGACGAAGTGGTAGACACCAGACTTTTCTGGAGCCACAGAGGCTAGATGGACCCGTGAAACTATTGCCCTGGGATAATCTTTAAATCTTAAACTAAAAATATCCCCTGAAGTCTTCTTAAAACCAAGCAATAGTCTAGCTTAACTAATAATCAGTGTTCGTCTTGAGCATTATGCTCTTTTAAGAATGATCTGTATGGATGGAATTGACAACAGCAACTCGAAAGATTAGATAGGAACCTTAGGGGGCAGTGAGTTTATGTTAATTGGGGAGGAACAACTCAGAAAAGGAGGGGGAGAATGGTTGCACGACTCAAAGAATGCAATCAGTGTCACTGAATTGTACATGTAAAAATTGTTGAATTGGTGTGTGTTTTGCTGTGTATATTATCAACAACAACAACAAAAAGAAATGGCCAAACTCTTGCTGCTGGTGCTTATTGGGGTGGGCCCCACACAAGGGCCCACACCCAAGCCTGGCTCTGCAGGAGAACCACAGACCAGCCCTCTCAAGGAGTCATGACATAAGAACGTTCTCTGTGTTCTTTTTATTTTTCTGGTGGTCCAGAAGCACTCCCACAAGAAGAGCAAGAGGGAGCTGACAATGAGGATGTCCGGGAAAAAAGAGGAGGTACAGGCCACGCTCCAGCTGGTGCTATTGGGGACACGGAGCTGCCCCTGCCCAGGGGAGATGGTACACCTGGCCTCCGGCCCGTCCCTCTCCCTCATGGAGTGGGTCTGATGCGGGGATGTGACTGGCCCAGCTCAGCAGCTGCCCACACAGGCACAGTTCTCCCATCAACCCTGGGCTGTAACTGTGGTGGCTGGGATACCCCCAACTACCGCCTGCTTTCTGCCAGGACCCTCTAGCTAAGCCAGCATCATTCCTCCCATGCTGTCCCCCCCAGCCTTCTGAGTGATTTTGTCACCACCTTGGGGAGGGAAGTCTGGGCCATCTTCATCAGCTTAGGTCAGACCAACTTCAGCAAAACTCAGGGGAGCCCCATGGGTGTTCTGGGTGTTTTTTTCCCATCACCATCTCTCCAAATGTGGAGGTGTTTCATAACAGGGCCCAGGTCACTCCATGCCTGAGAAGAGCCAAGCCCAACTCCTGCTGCCAGCCCCCAGCCCCTTGTATCTCCTTTTACAGATGGAGATTAATCTCTTTTTTTCTCACTGTGCAGAGGAGAAGGGGACCAGCCCTCAGGACTGTCGACACTACCTCCGAATGTGGGCCCAGGAGAAGGAGGCTCAGAAGGAGACCATCAAGGATCTTCCCAAGATGAACCAGGTAGGCTCAATCAGAGCCCACAACAGACATTTCTGGAGAGTTCCAACCAAGACTGGAACCTGAAACACCCTCCTCACCTCAACCCCCACACTCCCAGCAACCTCCTGTAGGGTGGGACTCTCTTCTCGACACCCAGAGCCCTCAGTGCAGAATGGCGGTCAGCGGTGATTTGAGAAAGACAATAACTAAGGCTTCAGGGCATGGTACAGGTGGTATTTCCATGGTTACCATGTACTTAGATTTAATCCATATCCATAAACTAGAGAAACACAGGGAAAGGTTAGTTTCCAAGACCTCCCAGGCCCTGCCCAAGCTTCTGCATGTAAGGCCCCCCACCCTGCACGACCGAGGAGGGCTGCTGCCCACTTGCTGGTCCCAGACTGGGGGATCTGCGTCTACCCAGGGTTTCACCACCAGGAAGTGAGACCCTGGATTCAGACCCCAGACATCTAACCATGGCCGCGGGCCAGGCCCCATGCTGGCTATGCCTGAGGAGGACCCTGCAGCCTGAGCACACCCCTACCTGCAGGCCTGAAGAACGGGGTGCCCCATAAAGGGAGGCTCCATACCGAGTGTGAGGTTGAGGCGCCAACCCTGGCCTCTCCACCGCACTTCACCCCAGTGGCCCAGGTTGTTTTCATGGCCCCCTAGAGAACCTCCTTGAAGGACAAAGCTGAAGTTGCTTCTGATTAAAAATGTAAAAAGCCGGAGGTGATTCCGAAACACATTGAAGAAGTCCTTGTGGCAACTGCTTCTAGAAAGTCACAATAGGAATAGATCTTTCTCTGCTGACTTAGGAAAGAGGGAGAGGCCCCAAATCAGGCCTCATCTCTACTTGCAGAAAGAGAGGCAGCTGGAAAAGAAAGTCCTTTTTTTGTTGTTTTCACTGTGGTAAAGTATATAGTATAACAAAACATTTGCCCCTTCAACCATTTACATATGTACAACTCAGTGACACTAATTATTTTCACCATGTTGTACAACTATCACGACTATCTGTTTCCAAATTTTTCCATCATCTTTAGTAGAAATTCAGTGCCTCTTACACAATAACTTTCCATTTCCCCTCCCACATGCCCTGGTAACCATTAATAAACTTTGGCCTGTATATACACTTGCCTATTCTAGATACCTTATGTAAGTGAGATCATACAATATTTGTCCTTTTGTGTCTCACTTATTTTATTCAGCATAATGTTTTCAAGGTTCATCCATGTCATACCGTGTATCAGAGCTTCATTTTTCTTTTTAGCTGAATAATACCACATTTTCTTTATCCATTCATCTGTTGATAGACACTTAGGTGGTTTCCACCTTTTGGCTACTGTGAATAATGCTGCAGTGAACATTGGTGTACAAGTATCTGTGTCTTAGTCATCTAGTGCTGCTATAACAGAAATTACCACGAGTGGATGGCTTAACAAAGAGAAATTTATTCTCTCACAGTCTGGTAGGCTACAAGTCCAAATTCAGGGTGTCAGCTCCAGGGGAAGGCTTTCTCTTCTCTGTCGGCTCTGGAGGAAGGTCCTTGTTATCAGTCTTCCCTTGGTCTGGGAGCATCTCAGTGCAGGAACCTCAGGTCCAAAGAACACAGTCAGCTCCTGGGGCTGCCTTCTTGGTGCTGTGATGTTCCCATGTCTCTCCTCGCTTCTGTCTTTTATATCTCAGAAGAGACTGGCTTAAGACACTATCTAATCTTGTAGACCTCATCAGTATAACTGCCGCTGATCCATCTTATTACATCATAGTGATAGAGTTTACAACACGTAAGGAAATCACATCAGATTACAAAATGGTACACAGTCATACAATACTGGGAATCATGACCTAGCCAAGTTGACAGATATTTTGGGGGTACACGATTCAATCCTTGACAGTTTGCATTCCGGCTTTCGTGTCTCTCGGATATATACCTAGGAGTGGAATTGCTGAGTCATATGATGGTGCAGTGGTTAAAGCTATCAGCTGCTAACCAAAAGGTCAACAGTTTGAACCCACCAGCCATTCCAAGGGAGAGAGATGTGACAGTCTGCTTCCATAAAGATTACAGCCTTGGAAACCCTGTGGGGCAGTTCTACTCTGTCCTATAGCATTGCTGAGTTGGAATCGACTGAATGGCAGTGGGTTTGGGTTTGGTTTGGTTTATGGTAATTCTGTGTTTAACTTTCTGAGGAACTGCCACACAGCAGCTGTACCATTTTACAGTCCCATCAACAATGAATGAGTTTCAGTTTCCCCACATCCTCATCAAAACTTGTTTTCCCTTTTAAGAAAGTCCTTTTAAGGGCTGTGTGACATTGGTCAAGTTACTTTCCCACTCTGAGCCTCAGTTTCCTAACCTGTGGAATGGGAATGATAAGGCACAGGTTTGTGGAGATGAATAACAAGACAACACTAGTTAGAATGGCAGCATCATCAGTCTGGCTGATATGAGTGCTGCTTGCCCCATTATTTACCATTTCCTTGTTCTCTTTCTGTTTTTCTCCTAAAAAGGAACAGTTTATTGAGCTGTGCAAAACACTTTACAACATGTTCAGTGAAGACCCCATGGAGCAGGACTTGTACCATGCCATTGCCACCGTGGCCAGCCTTCTTCTCCGCATTGGTGAGGTCGGTAAGAAGTTTTCAGTCCGGGCAGGCAGGAAGCCCAGGGACATTGCCTGCAGTGGAGACCATGACAGACCCACTGCAGCCACTGTGGAGGTGGAATCCCCAGTGCCAGAGCTCCATCAGGACACGGCCTGGGAACCTCAGCTGTCAGCTGCAGGGGACCTCCAGGCCAAAGCCGGTGGAGACACCCACCTTGGGAAGGCGCCACAGGAGAGCCAGGTGGTGGGCGAAACGGGCAGCGGTGAGGGGCAAGGCTCACCCTCCCAGCTTCTGTCCGATGATGAAACCAAAGACGACATGTCCATGTCCTCCTACTCGGTGGTCAGCACAGGCTCGCTGCAGTGTGAAGACCTCACGGATGACACGGTGCTGGTGGGCGGGGAGGTCAGCAGCCACATGGCCGCTGCCCACTGCGAGGGCACTGTTGATGCTGACTGGTGCATCTCCTTTGAGCAGATCCTGGCCTCCATCCTGACAGAGTCTGTGCTGGTGAACTTCTTTGAGAAGAGGGTGGACATTGGGCTCAAGATCAAGGACCAAAAGAAGGTGGAAAGGCAGTTTAGCACGTCCAGTGACCATGAGCAGTCTGGGGTTTCTGGCTGAGCTCTGTGTCAGAATGGCTCGGATAAGGCTGTGGAAGTGGGGACTGGCCTCTCGTTTCCTACTTCCCTCCTTCTCCCTGTTTTCTGTTCTTTACTTAAAGATGCACCCCTTACAGGCCTCCCCAAGAGAGGCAAGAGTTGTAAATGGAAAGAAGGCTGGTACAGGCCTAGTTGCCTTAGATGGATTCTCCAGGCCTGGGTCTCCTGGGGTCCTGGAGGCAGGCAGCTGTCCCTGAGGCACAGAAGAGGTCCTCCCTACCCCAGCTTCCTCTCTGTGTAGCAGGAACCCACCTGAGCCTGGGCCACACCCTGTGTAGTCTCAGAGGTTCTCAGATCTGCCTTCACTTGCCTAATGCCCTGTGCACCTTGCACCCTCCACAACTGAGCGTGGGTGCACTGTGGCCAGACCACAGTGGTCTCCTCTGTTCATAGGACACGCCTGCAGCTGTGTGATCCCGGGTCCTTGGCTGCCGCTTGGCACCAGGTAGGGGGGTCATGTGCTTGTTCGGCACCCAATGAGGCAAAACCCTCAAGGTGCTCTCAAGGATCCCCTGAGCTTGAGTCCCTGTCAGGGCCAAGAGAGGACTGAGGGACATGAGGCAGAAAATGGGAGCAGTGTGGGTGCATCATACAGGTGTTAACTTTAAATGCTGTTTCAGCTCATCCTCACCATTAATTCCAAAAGCACATCCCTCCGATCCGGAGAGATTTCCTTGTATTCATTTCACGTGGCTAAAAATAACACTGTGCTCAATGCCTTAATAAACCCCTGAAAGAACGAAACACCACACTGTGTACAGTGCCTAAATAAATCCCCTCTGCATTGCGTAGGCCTCGCCTCTCCCTGGGCAATTCAGGAGGCTCAGCAAAAGTTACTCCCCTGCCCCAGAGGATAGGGGACTGGAAGGGGCTGACCTGTGATGGGAACCACCCAAGTGATCCCTCCACAGGGCTAAGTGCAGGGGGAGGCTGGTCCACCTGGGCTGCAGAAGCCAACTCTGGGGTTACAGGTGACCAGTGGGGGCCTCCCAGTCTGCATCAGGGTGCAGAGCCGGGAGGGCCCCTCACCTGCAACAGGACACGGGGCCACTCTTGTCTCTGCTAAAAGAAGTATCTCTGTGGCCATTTGTTTTTAATTCATCAGCTTTATTGAAGATAATTTATATACCATAAAATCCACTTGTTTTTAATGTAGAATTCAGTGATTTTTGGTAAATTTTTACAGAGATGTGCAGCCATCACTGCAATCCAATTTTAGAACATTTCTGTCATCCCAAGGAGCCCTGGTGGTGCATGGGTTAAAGAGCTCAGTTGCTAACTAAAAAGGTCAGCAGTTCAAACCCACCAGTTGCTCCACAGAAGAAAGATGTGGCAGTCTGCTTCCATAAAGATTTACAGCCTTGGAACCCTATGAGGCAGTTCTGCTCTGTCCTAGAGGGTTGCTATGAGTCAGAATCGGCTCAAAGGTAATGGGCTTGGTTTTGCAATTTTTCTGTCGTCCCAGAAAGATCACTCCTGCCCATTTGCAGTCAATTCCTGTCGCATCCCCTGCCCCAGGCAACAACTAATCTACTTTCTGACTCTAGACCTTAAGGCTGGTTTTTCAAGCAGCAAATGCTGTACATGATTTTACTTTGTTCACAACTGTTATGTCACATCTTCAATAAATGCAGCAAAACAACATCAAGGAAACTGAACCAAAAACTCTTCTCATTCTTTACAAAATGAATAATAAATTGGACAGTGTAATTTCCTCTCCAGTATTTTTACATACTGACCACATGCTTTGCCTTAAAGTAATTTCAATAAATTTCAAAGGACTTGCACCAAAAAGGCTATGTTCTTAGGCCATAATGCAATTAAGATACACATAAGAAGCCCACACATGTGGCATTTTAAAATCTTAAGTTGACTAATCAATTAAAAAGATTTGAAATAACTTGGAGTTTGGATAAATGCTTTAAATACCATGCAGAAGTATAAACTTGGGAATACATTAAAGGAATTAAACAGGAGAATATGAAAGAGGATCCTAGCCTTTCCACATAATAAAAGAACAAAAAAAACGTGCAGTAGTACTTTCATCTATTAATCGTTCAACCTGAGATGTTAAAAATATTTAACAACCAGAACACTAAATAATATATGGATAATGCAATTAAACATTTTATTCTTTTTATTCTGTTTAAGTGTGAATAATTACACATTTTTAAACTGCTTACCAAGTCATATAAACTGTACCAAAAATCATTCATCAAATCATTCTTATGATTTCCAAGAAAAAAAATCTGTGTATGAATTATAAAGGATTGCATGTTTATGGCAGAAAGGTAGATTAAATAGAAAAACTATTTTTCCTAGTACTTAAAACTACTACTCAGTATTTTGGTGTGTTGTTTATTTTTTTTTAACACTCTTTGCAGATGTGTTCTGCTCTCAGCCACTATAATAACTCAAACGTGAAAATAAATGAGCCCTGGCAGCGCAGTGATTAAGCACTCAGCTGCTAACTGAAAGGTCAGTAGTTGGAACCCACCAGTTGCTCCATGGGAGAGATTCATAGCCTTGGCTAGCAAGCGGCCATCTAAGATGCATTAATTGGTCCTAACCACTTGGAGTAAAGGAGAATGAAGAACACCAAAGACACAACGTATTAGCCCAAGAGACAGAAAGGGCCACATAGACCAGAGACTTGATCAGCCTGAGACCAAAAGAACTAGATGGTGCCTGGCTACCACCAGTGACCACCCTGACAGGGAACACAACAGAGAGTCCCTGATGGAGTGGGGGAAGGGTGGGGTGCAGAACTCAAATTCTAATAAAAAGATCAGACTTAATGATCTGACTGAGACTGGAGGAACCCCAGAAAGCATGGCCCCAGGACTCTCTGTCAACCCAGAAGTAAAACAATTCCTGAGGCCAACTCTTCAGATAAAGATTGGACTGGACTGTGGGACAGTGAAGAGTGTGCTTCTTAGCTCAAGTAGATACATGAGACTAAATGGCAGCTACTGTCTGGAGGTGAGATGAGAAGGCAAGAGAGGGTTAGGAGCTGGTTGAATAGACACGGGAAATCTGAGGTGGAAAGGAGGGGTGTGCTGTCACAGTATAGGGAGAGCAATTAGGTTCACATAACAATGGATGTATAAATTTTTGTATGAGAGACTAACTTGAATTGTAAACTTTTCACTTAAACTACAACAATAAAAAAAAAAAACTGGGGAAAAGATTTACAGCCTTGGAAACCCTATGGGGCAGTTCTACTGTGGCCTATAGGGTCACTAAGAGTCAGAATTGTGAAAATAAATGAAGACCATCCAAATGAGAACAAAGGCTAGTTATTCAAAGCTTGCTATTGCAAGGGAGTCAGTCACTATCACTTGCATTTGAGAGGCTTAAAGGCAGGTAGAGGAGTGGGAGAGCTTTACAATAAAATAGAAGGGGGAGGCTTCAGGTATCTTTACTGGAGGTTGTTGGCAAGGGGGGAAACTGGAGTTGGGCTTAGAAAGGGGATGTCTTATGTGATTAGTTTGGGGAGTTTATTTGGATGTCTCTGGTTTCGTCAAGTGCAGACAGTGATGTGAAAAACCAGGAGGCTGGCAGTCCTGACCAAGACTCAGCCATTATTAGCTGGTTGCTGCAGAGGCTATAGGCCAGAGTTCTGTTGTCATATATGGTCTGGTCATTGTCCCTTTGTATATTCAGCCTCTCAAACATAATCTTTCTAACTAATTTGGTTGTTTTTTTTTTCTGATATATGCTTATTGTGCAAATTTGGAAAATAAAATAATCAAATTATCTATAAATTATCTACCCCTACCCCAACCTGGAAATAAATAATGGCCAGTTTAACATAGAGATTATGTACAGTTTTCTTACCTCCTTGCTTCCCAACAGCACACGTGCTAGTGTTTTCATTTCAAACTCTGTAATGACTGCACAATGGTATGATTTATCATAAGCAACCATCCTGTAGAACATTTACTTCCATTTTCTCCGCAGTAAACTAGTTGTCGTTGTTAAATGCTGTCAAGTCCTTTCCAACTCATAGACCCTATGTACAACAGAATGAAACACTATCCAGTCCTGCTCCATCCTCACAGTCGTTGCTATGTTTGAGCCTATAGTTGGAGCCATTGTATCAGTCCATCTCTTTGAGGGTCTTTCTCTTTTTCACTGACCCTCTACTTTATCAAGCATGATGTCCTTCTCCAGGGACTGGTCCCTCCTGATAACATGTCCAAAGTATGTAAGACGAAGTCTCACCATCCTTGCTTCTAAGGAGTACTCTGGCTATACTTCTTCCAAGACGGATTCATTTGTTCTTCCGGCAGCCCATGGTATAATCAATATTCTTTGCCAACACCATAATTCAATAATAATTCAAAGGCATCAATTATTGTGTCTTCCTTATTCATTTTCCAGCTTCTGCATGCATATAAGGTGATTGAAAACACCATGGCTTCAGTCAGGCTCACATTAGTCCTTGAAGTGACAATGTTGCTTTTTAACACTTTGAAGAGGTCTTTTGCAGCAGATTTGTCCAATGCCATGTGTCGTTTGATTTCTTGACTGCTGCTTCCATGGGCGTTGATTGTGGATCCAAGTAAAATTAAATCATTGACAACTTCAATCTTTTCTCCCTTTATCATGATGTTGCTTATTGGTCCAGTTGTGAGAATTTTTGTTTCTTTATGTTGAGGTGTAATCCATACTGAAGGCTATAGTCTTTCATCTTTATTAGTAAGTGCTTCAAATCCTCTTCGCTTTCAGCAAGCAAGGTTGTGTCATCTGCATATTGCAGGCTGTTAATGAGTCTTCCTCCAGTCCTGATGCCACATTCTTCTTCATACAGTCCAGCTTCTAGGATTATTTGCTCAGCATACAGATTGAATTAAGTATGGTAAAAGGATACAACTCTGACACACACCTTTCCTGATTTCAAACTACCCAGTATCCCCTTGTTCTGTTCAAACGACTGCGTCTTGGTCTAGGTACAGGTTCCGCATGAGCACAATTAAGTGTTCTGGAATTCTCATTCTGCGCAATGTTATCCATAATTTGTTATTGTAAAAATGATGTGGGAGTAGTGTCTGACCTCCTCTAACTTCACAAGGGGGAAGGAGAATCAAGATCAACAGCCAAAGGCTGATTGCTATGAGGTGGAGGTCAGACATACCTCCTCTCTCTGCAGTCTATACCTATTCTGACACCATCTGTCCCTCCCACAGCACACTCTACTTCTCTGCTGGGTTTGACAATTCATTGCAATGGCAACAGAGAACTCACAGACAATACTCATGATTATGGGGTTTATTAGAGAAGTAACAGGTTACAATTCAGGTTCAGGAACTCTCAAGATACAGTTCTTCGATCAGGATAGCCTCTTCTCATCCATGCCCGCAGGCATGCTTCTCTCTAGCCCTTGGCTCCTCAGCCCCTTGGTGACCCCTTGGACCAGCCTCTGTCCTGCTTGGGCAAGTGTTACAAAGCTTTTTCAGCTCTGCTGATAAGTGCCCAGAGACACCCCATTCTGCTTATAAGCCTCAGCCTGAAGGTGCTCAGCTCTACCTCCATGGGTTGGCAAACCTAGCTACACCAAGTGTCAGGAGGCACCTTACTCGGCCAGCAAGCCTCCTGCCTGAAGGCGCTCAGCTTTCTCCCTCCATAGGCCTCTGCTGCTGCTGTTTCTCTGTCACCACTTCTAGCCATCTTCAGTGTTACAGCCCTGTCTCCTGGTTTCAAGAGCTTCTCAGCAGTTGCAAAAGACACAGTCCACTCTTGGCTCTTCTTTCTTGGTGGTGATGAGATCCTCTCCTCCCCACTCTGGGAGGGCTCATTTTAAACCTAGGGGGGATGGCAAAATTGACCAATCCCTTTGTTAGGGTTCCATATACCTTATTTATATAGTGCCACTATCACTGTGTGTGAGTCACAAAGACTATGGTAGAAGGGCCATATTAATTAATTCATTGCACCACAGTCGAATGCCTTTGCAGAGTCAATAAAACACAGGTAAACATCTTTCTGGTATTCTCTGCTTTCAGCCAAGATCCGTCTGACATGAGCAATGATATCCTTCATTCCATGTCCTCTTCTGAATCCAGCTTGAATTTCTCAAAGTTCCCTATGTACTGCTGCAACCATTTTTTAATTATCTTCTATAAAATTTTACTTGTGAGTGGTATTAATGATATTGTTCGATAATTTCCACATTCTGTTGGATCACTTTTCTTTGGAATGGGAACAATAAGGATCTCTTCCAGCCGGTTGGCCAGGTAGCTGTCTTCCAAATTTGCATAGATGAGTGAGTGCTCCCATGTTGCATCCGTTTGTTGAAATATCTCAATTAGTATTCTGTCAATTCCTGGAGCCTCGCTTTTCACTAATGTCTTCAGTGCAGCTTCAATGTCTTCCATCAGTTCTTGCTCATATGCTGCCTCCTGAAATGGTTGAACACTGACCAGTTCTTTTTGGTACAGTGACTCTGTATTCCTTCCACCTTCTTTTGATGCTTCCTGCATCCTTTAATATTTTCCCTGTAGAATCCTCCAATGTTGCCACTTGAGGCTTGAATTTTTTCTTCCGTTCTTTCAGCTTGAGAACTGTCGAGTGTGTTTTTCCCTTTTCGTTTTCTAACTCCAGGTCTTTGCGTATTTCATTATAATACTTTGTCTTCTCGAGCCACCCTTTGAAATCTTCTGATCAGCTCTTTTACTTCATCGTTTCTTCCATTCACTTTAGCTATTCTACATTCAAGAGCAAGTTTGAGTCTCTTCTGATATCCATTTTGTTATTTTCTTTTTTTCCTGTCTTTTTAATGACCTTTTGCTTTCTTCATGAATAATGCCCTTGATGTCATCCCACAACTTGTCTGGTCTTTGGTTATTAGTGTTCAGTGGGTCAAATCTCTTCTTGAGATGGTCTCTAAACTCAGGTGGGATATACTCAGGGTCATAGTTTGGCTCTCGTGGACTTGTTTTAATTTTCTTCAGCTTCAACTTGAACTTGCATATGAACAATTGATGGTCTGTTCCAAAGTTGGCATCTGGCCTTGTTCTGACTGATAATATTGGGCTTCTTCATCATCTCTTTCCACAGATGTAGTTGATTTGAATCCTGGGTATTCCATCTAGTGAGGTCCATGTGTATAGTTGCCATTCATGTTATTGAAAAAAGATATTTGCAATGAATAGGTCGTTGGTCTTGCAAAATTCTATCACTCAATCTCTGGTATCGTTTCTATTAAGAAGGCCATAATTTCCAACTACTGATCCTTCTTCGTTTCCAACTTTCACATTCCAATCACCAGTAATTATCACTGCATTTTGATTGCATGTTTGATCAATTTCAGATTGTAAAAGTTGGTAAAAATCTTCAATTTCTTCTTCTTTGGCCTTAGTGGTTGGTGCATAAATTTGAATAATAATCATATTAACTGGTCTTCCTTGTAGGTGTATGGATATTACCCTATCACTGACAGCACTGTACTTTAGGATAAAACCAAAAACCAAACCCAATGCCGTCAAGTTGATTCTGACTCACAGCGACCCTATACTATATAGTAGGACTACCCCATAGGGTTTCTAAGGAGCAGCTGGTGGATTTGAACTGCTGACCTTTTGGTTAGTAGCAGAGCTCTTAACCACTACGCCACCAGGGCTACATCTTGAAATGCTCCTTTTGACAATGAATGTGACGCTGTTCCTCTTCAATTTGTCATTCCCGGCATATTAGACCATATGATTGTCCAAATCAAAATGGCCAGTACCAGGCCATTTCAGCTCACTAATGCCTAGGATATAGATCTTTACGCATTCCATTTCATTTTTGATGATTTCCAATTTTCAGAGATTCATACTTCATACATTCCATGTTCTGATTATTAATGGATGTTTGCAGCTGTTTCTTCTCATTTTGAGGCATGCCACCTCAGCACATGAAGATCCTTAAAGCTTGACTCCATCTACATCATTAAGGTCTACTCTACTTTGGGCAGCTCTTTCCCAATTATATTTTGAGTGCCTTCTAACCTAAGGAGCTCATCTTCCAGCACTATATCAAAGTTTCACTACTATTCATAAGGTTTTCACTGGCCAATTTTTTAAGAAGTAGATCGCCAGGTCCTTTAAACTAGTACTAAATTATTATTAATTAGAAATTAGTGATAATATTATTAATAATAAATTTGGGTGATTCAGATCATTTTCTTAAAATAGATAATCGCCAGATTGCTTTCCAGAATGTTTTGTCCATTTCACGGCTCTACCAACACCTTATAAGGTGGTTACCTCTCTCATCACATCCTTGCCAGAAGTGGGTGTCACTAATTTAAAAAAAAAAAAAAAAATTTGTACTTTGATCAGCAAAATACGGTTTACGTAGACTGCGTTTGTTTGCTAGTGAGGCTGGTGATGTTTTCGTGTCAGGCACACGCGAACTCCTTATGTCTCCGCTGGGACGGCCTCAGGGTCCCAGGCGTTTGAGACAGAAAGAGTGAGTATTCCTCTCTCCACCTTCCAGAGTGCAGCTGCAGGAAGGATTGGCTGTTCCTTTCCATCTGCCCCCCTTCTCCGTCTCCCTCTCCGGGAAGCGTGGGTAGGGTGAGCTCAGTGTTTCCCTGGGATGGTCGGTTCTCCGGGCTCCAGCTCAAAGGCTAACTGACCACCCAGGACACCCAGGTGTCTTGCCAATTCCAACCCCGGGTCCCGCGGCGTGGCCAGGGCAGGGAGGCCCTCCATCTTCCTAAGCGACTGGAAGGAGAAACCGAGGGAACGAACAGTGGGACAGCAGGAGGAACCGTTCCATGCAACTTCAATCTTCCTATCCAGCCCAACAGAAAACGCTGGTTTAGAAAGAGACAGGAACTGGCCCGGAGTCACAGAGTGAGTCGAACCCCCTACCACGAACCCCGGCCAACTCGAACCCAAGACCACACCCCACTAAGCAGCTGTGCAGAGAGCCGCGGCGATCCTGCAGCCGGAAGTGCCCAGCCGACCACAGAGGGTGCGCCGGAGGCTAGAGGGGCCGAGCGCCAGTAGGAGGGGCAGGATGGGGAGGGGCCGCGGTCAGGGCAGGCTCGGAGGCCGCGATGGCGCCGCCTCAGCTCGCGCGGGTACTGCGGTGCTGCAGCTGCCGTCTCTTCCAGGCGCACCAGGTGGGTCGGGCGCCGGTCTCCCGGTCTCCGGGCGCGAGGACGACGGGCGGGACTGGCGAGACCACGGAGGCCAAGGCCTCCTTCCCGCGCCCTGCCCAGACCCTGCTCCTAGCGCGGGCGCCGCCTTGTGCGGTTGTGGGGTGTCCCTGGGGCCCAGGAAAGTGACCGTGACTGCGCTGAGGGCAGGGCTTATTGGTGTCGATTCCCCTCAACGTTGTTTGGGCTTTTTGTTTTCTTCTTGCTTGGTTGTTTTACGATATGCAGAAGCTAGAGAGTAATGGTTTCTGCGGAGGCGGCTTCTCGTGAGTTTTAGCAGATAGTTGGGGAGCCCAGCTTGAGGACATCCCCCTTTATCCAGAGCATAGTCCCCAGAGTATCTGCTCAGTTTAAAAAACAAGGGAGATGACAGTTTTTTTTAAATAAAACTGGAGAAGAAAATGTGGACGTGCCATTGAAACATCACTAGTCAGCGCCTGGCCGCCCTCTGGTGGTATACCTTGGCTCTGCGCTGTCTGTCCGCGTGGGAAGGACTACACACCTCCTCTCCAGAGCAGAAACATCCGAGGCCTTGAGTATTTTAAACGGGATAATCCACCACCACCGCCGGTTGCGTCCAGTCGATTCTGACTCATGGTGACTCCGTGTGTATCAGAGTTGAACTGTGCTCCATAGGGTTTTCAATGGCTGATTTTTAGATAACCAGGTCTTACTTCTGAGGTGCCACTGGATAGACTTCAGTCACTAACCTTTGGATTAGCAGCTGAGTGTGTTAACTGTTTGCACCACCCTGGGACTCCAAACAGGATAATAGATATTTCTGAAACGAATTTGCTTTCCTGACTTACAAAACACAAGATGGAGGATGTCATTTAACCTATTCTTTTCTGGACGGCGTTCAGTTTCCCTGCTGGCTGTCACCTAACACTGCTGTCGATATGTCTGCTTCTGACAGTCGTGTCTTCTTCCTAGTTATCTACTTCTAACCTGCTGTTCCCTGAGAAAGAATATCATCAAACTTCTTTTTTTGTTTTTGTTTATTGTTGTAATTTAAGTGAAAGTTTACATTTCAAGTTGATTTCTCATACAGAAATTTATACATACATTGTTATGTGACCCTAATTGTTCTCCCTATAGCGTGACAGCACACTCCTCCTTTACACCCCTAATTTCCCATGTCCATTCAAACAGCTCCTGACCCTCTCTGCCTTCTCATCTCACCTCCAGACAGAAGCTGCCCATGTCATGTATCTACTTGAGCTAAGAAGTACACTCTTCACAAGTATCATTTTATGTCCCACAGTCCAGTCCAATCTTTGTCTGAAGAGTTGGCCTCGGGACTTGTTTTAGTTCTGGGTTGACAGAGAGTCCAGGGGCCATGCTTTACAGGTTTCTCCAATCTCAGTCAGACCATTAAGTCTGATCTTTTTACTAGAATTTGAGTTCTGCACCCCACCTTTCTCCTGCTCCATCAGGGACTCTCTGTTGTGTTTCCTCTCAGGGCAGTCATTGGTGATAGCCAGGCACTGTCTAGTTCTTCTGGCCTCTGGCTGATGAAATCTCTGGTTTGTGTGGCAGCATCAAACTTCTTTAAAGTGTATGTTAAAAAGTCAGTGAGATGCTGAATTTGTACCTGTAAGCTTCCATTTAATGCTGAGACTTTGTAAGGGCTATTTTAGGGGCTGAAGGAGCTGGGATAGTACAGTGGTTAAGTGCTTGGCTGCTAACCCAGAGGTGCAGGTGGTTCAACCCACCAGCTGCTCCTCAAGAGAAAGATGTGGCAATCTTTTTCCGTAAAGGTTACAGGCTAGACAACTTCTGGGCAACATGGCGCTATACTCAGAAGCACCACGCCGTCCCTCTGCAGCAAAGATCAGAAAAACTAAGTCAGACAGAGTCACACATCAATCCTGAAACCCTAAGCATCAAATGAAGAGTTAAAGAACTCAGCCAAGGATCGAATGGAATAAGAAACTGACCGAGAACAGAGAGCGAGGAAAGATACATGCAGAGGTCCCCTATCAGCTACTGAAGCATGGATCCACCATCTTGGACTCCTATTGGAGATCAGCAAACAGGGGGTATGAGAAAGCAGCTTCACAGAGCTTCCAGCAGGAGACAGAACAACTAGTAACCAGCGATATAGGCTTTCCCACCCCTCGCCCTTATTCACCCCCACTTAGCATCCTCTGCCTCCTGCAGCCACAGTCTCTTGGCCGGGAAGCACCAGCTTCACCTCAGTGTCGCTTGGATTCCACCTGCCCACACTGGCCAGCTCCCTGGGTGCCTTTTGTTGGCTGCTGGTGTTGCTTTTTTCTGCTTCTTTAGAGTTCTTCCTTACCTCCCACCACCTTCCTCTCCTTTCTGTCAAATACCTGGCTCCATGTACCATCTTTGCTTCTTCCTGAAGGGCTGTGAAATACCGCTTGACTGTGAAACTGCTTCCCAGCCCGTGCTGCCATGCTGGTGGGACCCCCAGGGCTTTTTTATTTGTTTGTTTATTTGCCCTGATTCGTTCTGTTTTGATTTGTTTGTTTGTTTTCTTTTTCTTTTCTCGGCTTGGGAGCCCTTTCTAGTTGGGCAGTACCGCACAACTTGGAAGCTACTCCCTTACTCTGCGCAGACACACAGGGACATCCCTGGGGGCATTTCTTTTCTCTTGTTTTTTTTTCCTTCACTTTTTTTTTTTTGTTTATTTCTTTGTTTTGTTTTCTTCTCTCTCTTATTCCCTTTTTGTCTTTCTTTATTTCCAGTCTCTCAATTTATTCATTTTTTTCTTTTATCCTTTTTCTTTTTTTTTTCATTTTTGTATTTCCCCATATCTCAGTCTCTCATCTCTGCACTCCAATAGCAAGCTCCCTTAGCACTCTTTTTTTGTTTGTGTGTATATTTTTGGCCCCTGTTCCTCTCTCCTCTCTCTCATCTTTCCCATACCTGTCTTAGCTCCACACATCACGATCTACCCCCTCCTTCCTGCCTACCTGCACCGTGTGCTGAACATCACACTCCCAAGCTGCACAGGCACGGCCTACTGGAACCTGCCCTGCACTGATTCCCGGTCCACACTGTCACCGCTGGTACATACCACAAACAACCCATTCCAGCATCTCCCCTTCAGCTGGACCTGCCCTGCTGTACCATACCTGAGTGACTGACCCTGCCCATTGGAGAAGGAGGTGAAAACTATCGTGCCCTCAGGCGAGCAAGCAACAAAGAACGCATAGCCCACCTGCTCAGACATAACCAAATAACACAAAAAAGCAGGATGAAACAAATCTACAATCAATAAACAAGGAAAATAACCACTGAATTCCCCAAAGACAGAAGACATTATCAAAACATTTACAAAAACAGGACAGTATGGTTCCAGTAGGCATCTAAAATAAAACACCAGATGACCTTCCAGTAGAAGAAAAGGCGCTAGACCTAACTGATAGGGAATTCAAATCTCTAGTATTCAGAATTTTCCACGAGTTGAAGCAAAAAGCAGACAAAAATGAGGAAAAAATAGACAAATCCATGGAAAAGACAGACAAATTCCTGGAAAATACAGACAAAAAAATGGAAGAATTCAAGAAAATGATACAGGAACAAAATGCTAAAATAACTTCACAACTAGAGATTATACAAAAACAACAATTAGAAATCCAAAAGATAAACAACAAGATTTCAGAAACGGACAGTGTCATAGAAGGGCTGAGGAGCAGGTTTGAAATGATGGAAGATAGGATCAGTGAAATTGAAGACAAACAGTTGGATACAACTCTGAGGAACAATCAGAAAAAGGAACGAAGAAAAATGAAGAAACCCTGAGAATTATGTGGGATACAATCAAAAGCAAAAATCAGCAAGTGATTGGAGTTCCAGAACAGGGGGAGAAAACAGAAAACACAGAGAGGCTCATTGAAGAATTGCTGGCAGAAAACTTCCCAAATATCATAAAAGATGAAAAGCTGACCATCCAAGAAGCTCAACGAACTCCGTATAGGATAGACCCCAAAAGAAAATCACCAAGGCATATCATAATCACACTCGCTAAAACCAAAGACAGAAAGAATCCTGAGAGCAGCCCGTGTGAAATAAAAAGTCACATACAGAGGAGAAACAATAAGACTAAACTCGGATTATTCGGCAGAAATCATGCAGGCAAGAAGGCAATGGGATGATATATGTCGAACCTCGAAAGAAAAAATTGCCAGCCAAGAAAAATATATCCTGCAAAACTCTTGTTCAAATGTGATGGTGAAATTAGGTCATTTACAGGTAAACAGAAATTAAGGGACTATGTCAAAACTTAACCAAACTTACAAGACTTATTAAAGGGAGTCCTTTGATCTGAGAACATCAGACCACAGGCTGAATATAGGACACTGGATTGTACTAGCCAGATACCAACCTAGGAAATGAACTTTTAAGGACTTTGCAAGACCAAAAGAATTACAACAGGGAACCAGAGAGGCTAATCTGTAAATAACAACAGCGTCAGAACAATAAAAGAGGGAATAAACAGTGTAGGTATAGAACCTTCTAATGGAGAGGAAGGCAAGGCGATACCAAGCAATAATAGACTGGTTCAAATCTAGGAAGATAAGGATAAATTTCAAGGTAACCACAAAGAAAGTTAATGAACATACTCATCAAAATAAAGAAGAAAAACATAAAGTCTTAGTAAGCACAAAACGTGCAAAACACAAAACTCATGTAAAAGTTTACACACAAAAAGAAATAATCTTTGTTGGTTATGAGGGATGGGAGAGGTGGAGGGGGGAACTAAATAGACAACAGATAAGTGGTAACTTTGATGAAGGGTAAGACAGTACATAATACTGGGGAAGCGAGCACAACTTGTACAAGGAAAGGTCATGGAAGCTCCATAGACACTTCCAAAGTCCCTGAGGGACTGAATTGCTGGGCTGAGGGCTGTGGGGACCGTGGTCTCAGGGAACATCTAGCTCAGTTGGCATAACACAGTTTATAAAAACAATGTTCTACATTCTACCTTGGTGAGTAGCGACTGGGGTCTTAAAAGCCTGTGAGCAGCCATCTAAGATAGTCCACTAGTGTCCCCCCTTCGGGAGCAAGGGAGAATGAAGAGAACAAGACACGAGGAAAAGATTAGTCCAAAGGACTAATGGACCACAGCTACCACAGCCTCCACCAGACTGAGTCCAGTACAGCTAGATGGTGCCCGGCTACCACCACTGACCGCTGTGACTGGGATCACAATAGAGGGTCCTGGACAGAGCTGGAAAAGGCTGTAGAACAAAATTCTAACTCACAAAAAAAGACCAGATTTACTCTCCTGACAGAGTGTAGAAAACCCAAGAGTATGGCCCCTGGACACGCTTTTAGCTCAGTGGTGAAGTACTCCCATAGTTCACTGTTCAGCCAGGGATTGGACAGCCTCATAAAACAAAATGAGACTAATGAGGCACAGCAGTCCAGGGACAAGGACTAGAAGGCAGGAGGGGACAGGAAAGTTGGTAATAGAGAACCCAAGGTTGAGAAAGGACAGTGTTGATATGTCGTGGGGTTGTTAACCATTGTCATAGGGCAATATGTGTACTGTTTAATGAGAAACTATTTGTTCTGCAAACTTTCATCTAAGGTACCAAAAAAAAAAAAAAACCAATTATCTATGTGAGATCAAATTGACAGTAGCAACTCAAAAAGTTTGATGGGAAGCCTAGGGTGCAGTGAGTTGAAGATAATGGTGATGGAATAATTTGGAAAAGGATAGTGAAAATAGCAGCACAACTGGAAGAATGTAATCGATGTCACTGAATTGTACATGTAGAAACTTTTGATATGGTGTAACTTTGGCTATGTATATTTTCACCAAAAGAAAAGTTCTCCAAGGTTGAGAAGGGAGAGTGTTGACATGTCATGGGGTTGTTAACCAATGTCATAAAACGGTATGTATACTGACTGTTTAATGAGAAACTGTTCCGTAAACCTTCATCTAAAGTACAATTAAAAAAATAAAGAGATCTTTGCATCACATTTGCCCAAAAAAAAAATTACAGCCTAGGAAGCTCTATGGGGCGGGGCAGTTCTATCCTGTCCTGTAGGGTCTCTATGAGTCAGAATTAACTCCACAACAACAACATTTTAAGGGCTCAGAAACTTTTTACTTTTTTTTTTTTTTGGACTGTGTTCTAGGAATTGAATATAAATGGAAATCACATTTAAAAAAATTACACATACATAATCTAGTGTATGTTCTTGTGGTCATTTACAACTGTATGAAAAAGTGATTTGAAACCCAAAAAGAAAAAGTAAGTTAATTTAGTTGCAAGTTTCCTTTGCACCAGACAGTTTCACACATCTCACCTAATTTCAACAACTTATGAGTTAGGCATTATTCCCATTTTACAGGTATAAGAAAACTGAAATCCAGAGAAATCAAATGGTTTCTGCATCTAATAAATGGCAGAGCCAGGGGTGTGCAGTTGAAAAGATCCTCTTACACCATATTATCTCTCTCCAGCTCCCCAGAGATAGGCAGTTACCAGTTACTGTGTGTCTTTCCAATCCTCTTTTTTTAAATGCATTTCTTACTTGCAAATGTACCCATAGAAAATACATAGCATTTATCTAGTTTTTTTAAGGTAGATGCTGAGGAGTACAAATGCTATGTCATAGAATATATCCACTTAAATTTTTAGTAGATGCTGCTTGTTCTTAGAGTCTCTTTGGGTAGTTCCCCCCCAAAACCTGATGGTATTTCTATTAGGATCCCCTTGTCTAGGAGCTTCTCAGCACAGGGACCCCAGATCCAAAGGACACCGCTCCTGGCTCTTCTTGGTTGGTGGTAATGAGGGTCCTCTCCTCTCTGTTCATTTCTCCCTTTTATATCTCAAAAGAAATTGACTCAAGATACAACCTCATCCTGTAAATTGTGTCCTGCCTCATTAACAAAACTGCCTCTAATCCTGCCTTCATTAACATCATAAAACTTTAAAACTTGTTGCCTTCCAGTCGATTCTGGCTCGTAGTGACCCTATAGGACAGAGAAACACTGCCCCATAAGGTTTCCAAGGAGTAACTGGTGGATTTGAACTGCCAACCTTTTGGTTAGCAGCCGTGCTCTTAACCACTGCGCCACCAGGGCTCCCATTATTGGTTAGGATTTACAACACATAGGGTAATTACATCAGACTACAAAATGGAGGGCAACTACACAATACTGGGAATCATGCCCTAGCACAGTTGACACACATTTTTGGGGGATACAATTCAATCCATAACAGGTATATTAATTATTTTTTTTATCCAGCCACTGTATTAGATTGTCTTACTGCTTTTAGTAGTTTTTCATTTGATTCTCTTGGGTTTTCAGGTAAAAAGAAATCATATCATCTGTAAATAATGATAGTTCTTTTTCGTCCTTTCCAATTTTTATATCTCTTATTATTACTTTCTCTTTTCTAATTCCATTGGCTAGTATATGCAGAAAAAAATGTTTAATAATAAGGGAGGTCCTTGACTTGTTCTTAGAGCCCTGGTGACACAGTAGTTAAGAGCTATGGCGGCTAACCAAAAGGTCAGCAGTTGGAATCCACCAGCCACTCCCTGGAAACCCTATGGGGCAGTTCTCCTCTGTCCTACAGGGTGGCTATGAGTCAGAATTGACTCCCTGGCAGCAGGTTTTTAGGTTGGCTTGTTCCTGGCTTTCATGAGAATGCTTGTAGTGATTCTCCTGCTTCAGAGCTGGGTTCAAGACATTTTATTGTGTTACGGGTGAACCCATCTAGGTGAGTTTATCAAGAATCAAACTTATGTGTTAGGAATTTAATTAACTTTTTTTGTTTGTTTGTTGCAAATCACTTTTTCATAGGGTTGTAAATGACCATGAAAACATACACTGGATTATGTATAATATTTTTTAAATGTAACTGATTTCAATTTATCTTCAGTTCCTAGAACATGTTCTAGAAATTAGTGGCCGAAATCTCACCTGATTTTGTCTCATACGTATAGCAAGTTTTCCCAGTGCCACGTATTAGTCTGTTCTTTCTCACTCTTAAAATGCCACCTTTGTAATACACCAGATTTTAATTTATATGTCAGTTTGTTTCTGGACTCTTTCTTTTCCATTGATCTCTTTTTTATTATTTCTGCCCCAGTTCCACCCTGTTTTAAATAATTAAATGAGCTATATTTCTAAAATTTTATTGTAGGTGAAAAAGAGTTTCAAGTGGACATGCAAAGCTTGTGGTGAGAAGCAGTCCTTTTTGCGGGTGAGTTCTGAGAAACAGGGCGCCTAATACCCAGTGCAGACAGCAGGCGAGACCCAGTGCCGCAGAAGGTGTTTCTCATGGAGTCCCGGTATTCCACAAGTGGGTCATTTCTTCTTACACAAAGTTCACTAGACATGGAGCTCTTGCTGCCTAGGTTTCTGTTCCTTCGGAAAGTGAAAAGACAGAGCAGTGTCTGAACAGGTGCCTTCATTTGTTTGTTCACTCAGCAAGTATGTGTTGAGTCCTGTTTAGGAGCCTGGCACAGGGGAAACCTTGGCGATGAAAGTTGTCGTTCTTGCCCTCACAGATCTGCTGTTACGGGAGGGGAAGAGAAACTAACACACATGCCTGCACATATATAATTTAAAACCAGACTGAGCGCAATGAAGCAAACGTGCAGGGGGCTGTCAGAAGACAACGGAATCTGATCCATGGGGGGTAGGGAGAGGGTTGGTGGTGATGCGAGTGTGGGAGTGAGGTCAGGAGGCAGAGGCAGTCGGAGGGACACAGGGAGTATGCAGATTTGAGGAGCACGTTGTAAATGCTTTTCTTTGCCTGCTTTTCTCACCTCACCTCATGGACATCTCTTCAAGCCCATCCATGCTCACCTCCCTGACATTCTCGATACCACAAACTGCCCCACGTCCTTTGCTTTATCAAACTGCTCGGTCACATGAGCCAGCACTTGTGTCCTCTCCAAGTCATCTCATCATTGCCCTCGTCCTTCAGCCACAGTTGCTTTCTCTGACCTTGAAACAATCCAGATCTGCTCCCCCATGGGGCCTTTGTGCTCTTTGTTGGGGCTTTGCCGTGGCTCTTCTCATTCTACTAGTCGGATGTGGATTACTGAGTTTCTATGAACACTGTCCCTCTCTCTCAATTAGACTAAGTTTCATGAGGGCAGAGGCATGGCCTGGCTTGTTTGCTGATGTATCCTTAGCAACTAGCACAGTGCCTGGCACATAGTAAGTGCTCAGTCATTATTTGTTGAATAAATAGTCATTCCCCCATTGGTGGCATTTAGTTTGTTTTTAGTTTTCACTGTTAGAAACAGCTCTGCAATGAAGCTTCTTATAAATACCTCTTTGTTCACTTAACCAGTTATCTCCTTAGGATAAATTCCCAAAAGTTAAATTGTTGTGTTAGAGAATAGCTTTCCATCAAGGTTCTTTTAGTTTCAAATAATAGAGAGAGGGGAAAAAAAACACTTCAGAATGGCATCAGCAAAATAAAAATATGTACTGGCAGAGTACTGGGGCATGTTAGGGCATCCAAAGGAGGAACTTTGTCCCTGACCCCTTAGAGGACTGGCTTTAAGATCTGGGAAGCTGCCAACCTTCAGGCACTACCTTTTCCCCCAACTGTCCCCCCAATTTCTCCCTACATTTTCTTCCTGTTTCTTCCCTTCTTCCCTTCCTGTTTCTTCCCAGACAGTTCACAGTTACATGCTTTGCTCACAGTTCATAAAATCTCATTTCAAGCCAACTAGAATAGCTAAGTCCCACTTATGAACTCTTAGAAGAAGTGATCTGACTGACCCAGGCTGACTCAGAGTCCACCTAGTGTCCAGTCCACTGGGATGGGGTAGAGGCAAGGGCAGTCAGACATCAGTCAAAAGCATCACTGCTGAGGCCCGCTCTGAGATTGGGCCTCTAAAGACAGGGGACTGACTGATCAGGTAGGCAGACACCCCACTTAGTGACTACTGCTTAGGGTGTGCATAGCTTTGATGTCAGTATGTCTTTCCAGATCTCCTTAAGGATGGCATCACCTTCCTCTCATTTCCCCCATCTGTGTGCAGCAGTATATGCCTTATGGTTGACTAGGCTGCAGTAACAAATACACAACAACACTATAGTGCCTAACCCAGCATCTTGCTCTTATAGTGGTCCTGGGAGGCTGTCCGTACTTAGGGTGGTCATTTGGGGACCCAGGCTCCTGCAGCCTGGAGGTCCTGTTATCCCTGAAGCTTGTCTCCATCTGCTTCCGCCACTGAAGGGGCAAGAGCATGGAGGAGCATGCCTGGGGGGCTTCCAGGGGCTAGGCCTGGCCAGAGCTCACATTCCATTGGAAAGAACCTAGTCTCACGGCCACCCCTGACCACAAAGAAGCCTGGGAAATGTCGGCTAGTTGGTGCCCAAATCAGGGGAGAATGAGCCGTAGTGTCCAGCCAGCAGCCCTCTCCGTACAGGGGGAGCACCCCCAACACCAGGTGCCATCCTTGGCTGAGAGCCTTTGAGGGCTTGCCACTCACCTCTGCAGTCCCCTCCTCCCATTCCCACTTGAACTTGCTCCAAACAAGATTTCACTCCCCACCACTCCATTAAACATGCTCATGTCAAAGTCAGCAATCTCCACGCTGTTAAAAACAGCAGCCAGTTCTCAGTCCTGAAGGGACTTGACTTATTGGAAACATTTGACACAGTTAACACTTTCTTTACTTGGGCTTCTGGTCACCCTACCCTCCTGGTTTTCCTCCTATCCCCCGGCTATTGTTTCTTAATCCTCTTTGCTAGTTTAACCCCAATTGCTAAACGTTAGAATGCCCTAGAATTCCATCTGTAAACCTCTTCTCTGTCTATACTCACTACCTTAGTTATCTGACGTAAGATCTTCTGACAACTCTAAATTTCTATCTTGGATCCCAGACTTAACCACCTGAACTTGTGTACACTACCTCCCACCGGGCTCTCTACTTGGATGTGTAATCAGCATCTCTGACTTGGTATGTCCAAAACAGAAGCCCCTGAGCTAACGCCACACACCTGCTCTTCCCACAGTCTTCCCATCTCTTAAATGGCAAATCCATCTTTCTTGTTATTTGGGCTAAAAACCTTTAAGCCATCCTTGGCTCCTGTCATAGTTGAGCTAGTGCTGTTGTTGTTGTTGTGTACCATTGAGTCAATTCAGACTCACAGCAACCCTATAGGACAGAATAAAACTGCCCCACAGGGTTTCCAAGGCTGTAATCTTCACAGAAGCAGACTGCCACAACTTTCTCCTGCAGAGCAGCTGGTAAGTTCCAACCACCAACCTTTTAGTTAGCAGCTCTTAACCACTGTGCCACCAGGGCTCCTCCTTGCTAGTGCTGTCGTAACAGAAATACCGCAAGTGGGTGGCTTTAAAAAACAAAAATTTATTGTCTGATAGTTGAGGATGCTAGAAATCTGAATTCAAGGTGTGGCTCTAGGGAAAGATCCTTCTTTGTCTATTTCAGCTTCTGGTAGCCGGCAGTCCTTGGAGTTCCTGGGCTTGTAGATTTGTCTGCCTCCGTTGTCATCAGATAGCATCTGTCTTCCCCCGTTTGTGCTTGCTTGTCTCTGCTACTCTTTCTGTCACTCAGAAATGATTAGGTTCAGGACATCCCTTATACTGTTAAGGCCTCATTATCATAACCAAGAAAACCCCAGTACCAAATAAGTTCACATCCATAGGTATAGGGGTCAGGACTCCAACACATATTTGGGGTGGGGGGGCACAATTCAGTCTGTAACAAGTCCTCTTCATCGAATCCATCAGCAGATTCAATCAGCTCTCCCTTTAAAATAGATCCAGAATAGGCCCACTGCTTACACCTTTACTGTTAACTACATGACTTGAGCCAGCCTCCTCCTGCCTTGGTGTTTGCAGCAGCCTCCTGGCTGGTCTCCCTGTTCCTGCCATATTGTCAGTCCTCCACACAGCAGTGGAGGGATCCTGTTAAACATCCACTGGATCATGTCACTCCCAGACTGACAGACTGAGCCTTCCAGGGCCTCCCATCTCAGAGCAGATAGGGCTGGTGACTTCATTTTTTGCAGAGCCCAGTGTAGAATGAAAATCTGGGGCCCCTTATTCAAAAAGCAGGAAAAAAGTGCTCCTAAAGGTGCAAAAATAGAAAGCTTTTTCCCTTCTTCTGTGGTCTCTGTCTCAACTTGTCATGGTGTTTTTTATTTGCTATTTAATGTCTTCCCAAGTAAAGAAAGGTTGGCAGTTTGAACCCATCCAGTGGCTTCATGGGAGAATGACCTGGCAATCTGCTCCCCTAAAGATTACAGCTTAGAAAATCCTATGGGGGTAGTTCTACTGTGTCACCTGTCACGTGGGGTCGCTTTGAGTCACAATTGACTTGACAGCACCTAACAACGAGAAAACCTAACATTCTAAATTAATAGCATGAATTTTACCATTCATTTTTACATTGTGCATTGCCAGTTTTAAATGCAAATATAAGAGCATTTAATACATATGTGGAATCATTGAAATTACCCAATTTGTATTTTGCAGCTCCTACATGCATATGTATTTCATTCTTACCAGGAGAGGGGAAACACTGCACGAAACTAACTTACCTGCTCTTGTTTCACTTCTTGATACACACGCATTCCATCCACACTTTACCTTTGGTTTAGAGGAAAAGGAACTCGGGGTTGCCCTATCTTTCCCTTTCCTTCTGTCATCACTGTCCACATAAGTGGTTGGCTAATACAGGGAAGTAACACAAGTAAGGGTTCCACATCATTCATATTTCTCAGAACTCCATTGCCTTCTTTTGGCCTTTGAAGCAAGTTCTGGTTGAAGTGAAACGTAGCCTCTTGGGGCTATCAGCACCCTCCACTTACTCACTCGTAGATATAATACACCTTATACTCTGGGCCTCACTAAACCCTTAGGCGTTGAGAGCCCACTGGAATTCTGTTGCCCGTGGAACATCGATAATGTTGTCTGTGAACGGGGCAGCAAATAAGGGGGACATGCACTTTGTGTGTGCGTGTTCCCTCTGCTAACAGTCACGTTCCCTTGGCCCATCAGACCCCACAAAACACAAGTTCAAAGATAAAATTATTAAGAATTTCAAGACAGCAGAGCTGGTTGCACACCCATGACTCTGGCCCTGCCTCCAGTCAGGCCTCCACTCTCAAACTTCAGCTACTACCATTTTCCAGCCCAGGCCACTCAACTCCAGCTCTGCTGGCCTTCCCACTGTGTTTCCAAAAGGCCAGGCTCAGGGTCTTTGCCCTCATTTCTTCTTCTGGGGCGCTTTGCCCCCCACTAGCGACATGGCTTGCTCTCTCATGACTTTCTAGTTTTTGATCAAATATCACCTTCTCAGTGATCCATTCCTTGAACACCCTACATAAAATTGTACACGCTTTCCCCCACCCTACCCACCCCTTTCATTACCTTACCTTTCTCAGTAGTGCTTATTCCCATCCGATAAGCTGTATGTTTTACTTCTTGTTTACTGTCTGTCTCCTCTCACTAGAATGTGAGCTCCATGAGAACAGTGATTTTTGTCCACTGCTGTAGTTTTTATGTCCAGTGACTTTGTCCAGTTCCTAGACCAGGGTCTAGTACATAATAAGTGTTCAGTAATATTTATTGAACAAATGAGTGACTGCTAAGTGAAAAATAGTATCTCATTTTATTTTATATTTCTTTGATTTAAGGAGTATCGTCATGTTTATTGGCAATTTGTGTTACTTGTGAACTTCTTATTTGTGCTCATTAATGATTTTATGTAGGGCTTTGGGTTGAGTGTGGCTTTGATAAGTAGAGTTCAGGGTGCTAGTAGGATAGCCAGATAGACCTAAACTATTAGTTCCTGAGAGTGTTCATTTGTAAATCAGTCTAGAAATAGCAGTCATTAGGATTCCTGGGGTGTTTCAGGTGTCGTGGGGCCTTGCAGAACACAGCTTTATCCTCCCTGAGGTGCATCTTTAACAGTTACTTCCCAGCATTCTTCCAGCACTTTTCATGTATTTTTAATGTATTTTTTTGTCTCTCAGGATTATGGTGAGGGCTCTGGTGCTGACTGTAGACGCCATGTCCAAAAATTAAATCTGCTGCAGGGACAGGTTTCAGAGATGTTACTCAGGTACAGTTGTTTGAGAGGGGTAAGGTTCTCTTGCCCTGTTTTCTTCTTGAGTGGATACTGGAAGTATACAATGGAGAAATCTCTTAGATTTCCATGTCTTACAATATGGCAGATTAGATACCCTGAATAATCCTCCCACTGAAAATAACAAAAATACAGGGTACAATTTTTTTAATGCACTGATGAGCTGGTAAGAAAGTATGTAACCCTCAAAGGTGAAAATGAAGCAAGAGCCAAAATCCAGAGTGAGCACCTGAGCTGCTGGGATAATTGAAGCCTGGTTCTGGAGCTTCCATGTGGATAACTGTGAGGGGTGCCGGAGACAAGAGACGAAGCCTAGGGCCCATTTAGTGTGAGAAGTCTAGTAGGAGACCCCCCCCACAAAGCCAAGTCCCCAAAGGACTATACCCTCAGTGTACAAACAAACTAGAAATACACCCACCCACAGCAGGGAGCTCACCTGTCTCAACCTTGGCAGTGACTGGATAGGGGAAAATATCTCTCCAAAACTTTGTAAGCAAAAGGGAGCTGTCACATGGTTTTTCAGCTTTTTGCAAGTCCTGTGTGAGACGCCTTAAGCCAAGAATTTATTTTTAAATTGTCCTAGGTGGCAAATGCAAGGAGCCCTGGTGGCACAGTGGTTAAAATGCTCAACTACTAACTGAAAGGTCAGCAGTTCAAAGCCACTAGCAGCTCCGCTGGCGAAAGATGTGGCAGTCTGCTTCTGTAAAGTTTTACAGCCTTGCAAAACCTACAGGGTCACTGTGAGTCAGAATCAACTCGACAGCAGTGGGTTTGATTTTTTTTGTAGGCAACAAATGCAGTTCCTCTTTAGAACAATAAATCTTCTACACAGGCCTCAAAGTATCCCACAGATAAATTTCCAAGGAGCATAAGCTCAGTGTTAAAAATCATTAAACACTCAAAGAAACAAGTCAGTATGAGCAAAAGACAGCAAAAACAACAGACAGAAAAGTCAGACTCACATAGACTTCAGAATATATAATACAGTATGTTTAATATATTTAATGAAATAAAAGAAGGGGATAATAATATAAGGAGCAAGGGACTGGGAAAAATAGCCAATCAGATTTGAAAAAGAATCTATAAAAATGAAAAATGTAATCATTGAAATTAAAAATCCAATAGAAAAGTTAAACAGATTAAACACAGTTGAAGAGAGAATTAGTGAAATGGAAGATAAATCTGAAGAAATTATTCACAATGCAGTACAGAAAGAAAAAGGAGGAAAATCTGAGGGGAAAGTTGAGAGACAGGGAGGATACAGAGAAGAGTTCCAGTAAGAGAGAATGGGGCAAAGGTGGTATTTGAAGAGATAATAACTGAAAGACATACTACTTTTTATAGATAAAGAAACTGAGGTAGTGGTGCCCACATATGGTGGAGTTTGGGGTTCTTATGCTTCCCTAGAAAGAGGGCCAGTTTGATCATGTGCTGTAACAGCCCTGTATGACATGGATGGATGTGGCCTTTGGTCCTAACCTCAGTCTTCACATCATAAATATTTCCACTGGCCCCCCAGACCCACTCAAGACCATAGAGGCTCTGGCCGCTTGCTGTCTGCTGTATTTGGTCAAAGAGCCCTACTGTCATCCCCTAGTGGGCCAGATGAATCACTGTGACAAATCAAGCTCAGTAACATTCCTTCTGCTCTCGGGTAGTGGTTGAGCAATTGTAAAGAGTCTTTTATGACCCTGTCTGATGGGGACATCTCCACTGTGGATGGCAGGAATGCTCAGCTGACATTACTCTCTGTATACCAGGCCCAGAGCAATGTATGCCCACATATATTACCTCATTTCACGGTCACTCATGCAGTCTTATCACCATTGTGGATGAGGAAACTGAAATACAGGAGGGTTAAGTGGTGTGTCCAAAGTCATATACACACAGCTAGTCACTGGCAAAGCGAGAATGCAAACTTTGGTCTCTGGCTAGAGAATCTTCATTTTCTTCTTGTGTTGTATTTCCTATTGACATAGGGCTTTCCCAGCCTGAGTCCAAGGAAACAAACAGTTCCTCCGGCCCAGGCCTTCTCAACTGCTAGAAGGTTATGGAATCACTTCAAAACAGCAAAGTTCCTAAGATTCCCCAAAACAGTCTTGATAGCCATTATCAAGTTCTTGCATCTTTCCTGGTCATTTTACAAAGAACATGTGTACAATCCTTCCCTAAGGTCTCTGGAAGAACCTGTAAATGCCAGTGAAGAAGAAAGTGCAGGTCATCAGCGGGCTGAAAATGTGAGTCTGCAGGTAAGCCAGAAGCATCTGTCTCAAGCCTAGGCTGGGAGTGAGTGGTTCTGTGTAACTTAAGGGGCTCCATTTATTTGCTCACTAGTCATTTGTTCAACAAACACTGATGCCATTGCATGACATGTACTTCTCTGGAAGCTACAGGGAACACAAAAATGAATAAGCCTATCCCTCTTGTAAGGGTGGAGACAGGCATGAGTACAAAAATTACAGTACTCTGTGAGGACTTTTTCTTCTGTCTGCTTGGAGAACTCCTCCTTCTGAACTTAATTTGAACTTCACCTCCTTCGTGTTTCCTCCCCTTGGTTCCCACAGCACTGGGCATACCTCCGATAGGGGAGGGATGCTGTTGTGGAGTACCTGAATTTCCACTTTCCCTTTCTACCAGACTGTGAGCTTCCAGAGAGTGGGGATCACATCTGGTTGTTCTTTATCCCCAGTGCCTAGTGAAAAGGCTGGCAGAGAAGTGCTCAAAGTACTTTTTTGCATCCTAAAGTTTTCACTTATATTATTTTCCTATGTTGCTTTGTAGTCTTCAGTGACCTTCGTTTTTAAAAAGTTCTACAGAATATTTCAATTAGTGGATGTGCCAATATATTTATTCCCTTATTATGGGGCGTTTAGGTTGTTTCCAAATTTTTGCTATGATAAATAATATTTGCTCTTGTTTATAACACTTTGATTAGCATCTCTGTGCCTTTTTTCTTCTTTCATAATCACTGGGTCAGGGAACATGGACGTTTTTTAGGTTCTCTGCATGGTTTCTGCTGAGTAGTCTGAGCTTATGCTTACTGACTTTCCTTTGTAGATGACTTTTCGTTTATCCCTAGCTGCTCTTAAAATTCTTTATCTTTGGTTTTGGCAAGTTTGATTATATCTTGGTGACTTTCTTTTGGAATCTACCTTATGTGGGGTTCAGTGAGCATGCTGGATAGGTACCTTTTCATCTTTCACGGTATCAGGTAAGTTTTCTGCCAACAAATCTTCAACAATTCTTTCTGTATTTTCTGTTATCCCCCCTCTTCTGGTACTCCAATCATTCGTAGGTTATTCGTCTTGATAGAGTCCCACATAATTCTTAGGGTTTCTTCATTTTTTTAAATCCTTTTATCTGATTTTTCCTCAAATAAGTTGGTATCAAGTGCTTTATCTTCAATCTCACTAATTCTGACTTCTGTTGCCTCAGTTCTGCTTCTATAATTTTCTATTGAGTTGTCTAATTCTGAAATTTTATTGTTAATCTTGTGGGTTTCTGATTGCTGTCTCTCTGTGGATTCTTACAGCCTGTTAAATGTCATTATGCTCTTCTCTAATCTCTTAAGTTCCTCTATTGTGTTTTCTACGTTTTGCTTAATTTCCTTCCTGATCTCTTGAAAAGTTCTGTATATTAATCTTTTGTATTCTGCCTCAGGTAATTCCAAGAAATTTTCTTTCTCCAGAAAATTTCTAGATTCTTTATTTTGGGAGCTTACTGAAGCCATCATGGTCTGCCTCTTTATGTGATTTGATATTGACTGTTGTCTCTGAGCCATCAATAAGTTATTATATTTATTTATTTTACGTTTGCTTAGTGTGTCCTAGCTTTCTGTTTTGTTTTGTTTTGTTTTGATATGCCCAAATAGGCTGCTCGTGTGAGCTAGCCCAATCACCGGTGCCCCTGAAGCTCCAATGTCCTACCAGCCGGTGGCCAGACCTGTCACTAAGTTTGTGAGCCCACTCCTCCTGTATGGATTCAGCTCAGGTGTCCAGGTAGTCAGCCACCAAGTGTGTGGTGCAGGCTCTCACCTACAGTCCTAGACAGGCATGGGTGATTGGTGTAGGCACAGGCATCTGGCTGCAGCAGGGGAACACACACTGAGCAAGTCGGGGCTGATGGCCACCCCCGAGTGTCCAGGAGAAAAGCATGTCCCTGTTCCCTAGAGCGTGTAGGTGGGTGGGTTTTGCAGCTGGACTATGAGCATCCAGTGCTGTTGGCTATAAGGACTAGGGGGCACCTTATTCTTGGGCCCCTATCGCAAGTGGCTAGGTGGCATGGGTGGAGCCACTAGTCCTCAGGCCTCTGATGTGGGAAGACCCTACTTAATGGGCAGAGCAGTGTCCAGTGTCAGATGTCACAAACCTGCCACTTCACAGCTGAAACAGTTGAAGTTAGACTTCAGGTTATATACCCTGTTGTACTGCAGTAATGAGGGCCTACACTGTTGAAACGGGCCCACACAAGTCCTGCATGGGGGAAAGGCACTCAAAGTCCGTGGATCCCCTAAGCCTTTGCCTAGGCAAAGGAGCTGTGCCTAC
Source organism: Dugong dugon (assembly GCA_030035585.1). Classification (NCBI taxonomy): domain Eukaryota; kingdom Metazoa; phylum Chordata; class Mammalia; order Sirenia; family Dugongidae; genus Dugong; species Dugong dugon. Next base: position 211,304,706 of record CM057460.1, on the reverse strand, counting down.
CCTGAGTTCCTGGCTTAGGGGAGCTGGCAGATTATTTTTTCCCCATTTGTTAATTTGTTCCCTCTCCAAGGCAGGGAGAATGGCTCAGGGTGCCTGATGGGTCCTAGTTCTGGCCCAGGGGACTTGGCAGTCGCTGAAGCCATCCTGAACCCAGTGCAGAGCAGGGAGCAGGGAAGTAAATGGGAGAAAGGTTTTTCCCTAAGGGGGGTGTTTTTGATCCATACAGTAGGCCAGATGCAAATACTCATGTTTCACTGATCGAGGGCTGCTTCTCACTGGTTCTGGATGGCTGAGTAGACTTTCTGCCGCTGGGTCTCTCCCGGTGTGGAAAACGCCTCCCAAACACCGCTGCTTGTCTGCCTCACTGCTCACCCTCGAGCTGATCTGGGCTGAAGGGCTCAGGCTTCTGCTGGGCCAGGTCTGGCAACTCCTTGCTGCTTCCGAACCATCTCTCCCTCCCCATGCCACTCAATCCGATTCCTCAACTTTGCCTTTGATATTCAGGGCTCCTAGATTGTCATATATAATTGATTCACTTGTTTTTTTGGGTCTTTGTTGTAAGAGAGACCACCGGAAGCATCTGACTATTCCACCATCTTGGCCCTGCCTCCTCATTTTTTAGGTTCTTGGTAAGCTGTGCCTGCTGCTTCCCCGGTGGTTGCCAGTATGCACCAAGCCCAGTGGTGCCTGAGGGCATGAGATTCCCCTTTTCTGGGTAATGAGGTAGATGTGAATCCTGAGACCCTTGGGCCTAAGAGTGGGGCTGGGGAGTTTCAATTAAAGTGCCTGCTTTCCAATTCTGAGAATAAACTCATTTCCCAATCCTGTAGGAAAGATCGCAGCCCAGAGAGAGCCGCTGGCTGAAGTATCTGGAAAAGGGCTCCAAAGAACTGGAGCTGGAAGGAGAAGAGGTGTATTTCAATAGACAGCTCTCGTCCAGATTGGAGAAGCCAGACCCTCCTTTCAGTAACAACCTCCCTAGAAAAAGGTGCCTAGCTAGTCAGCAGTGCAGACCTCATACCATTGCCCTTGTTAACTCATGAAATGGTGGGACTGAGGATCTACCTCTAACAGTCAGCAAAGTGGGAGAAGCCCAAGTGAGGGCGCTGGCGTGTGGGGAAGCTGAATAGCAGCTGTCACAACTGGCCCTCCTCAGCCTGGCTTGGGGCTGGGCACTGTGGTGCAGAAGGGAGGCTGGGCAGGCACCATGGTGCCTGTCTTTTTACAAAAGTCACTTAACATCTCAGACTGTACTAACCTAAGGAAAGAACTGATTTTAAGGACAAGGTTGACAAAACTAAGTGTGGTAAGAGTGGCCGAAGGGCTGGGAGCTTTTAGCCTAGAGAGGAAAATTTAGATGCCAAGGATTTTGGGTTGCTCTCATGGGGTGGGTGCTACTTGGAGGTAGATTTCAGTTTAAAGAATTTTCCAACACCTTCAAGCTATCAAGCAGAGAAGTGGACTGCCGTGGATTAAGTTTGTAGGCTGTTATTTGTGGTAGAGCAGAAGCTGAGCAGCCACCTAGGAAGCCGTTAAGGGATGAAAAGGTTCCTATCTGTGCTGGGGTGTTGGAGCAGGTTCCACTGAGTCGGAGTCTGTGAGGTGCTCACATGACAGCACTAGGGTAGCTGACAGCACTTTTCTCCACACCAGGAAATGGAGCCCTGACACCCAGGACTCAGGTTGCAGAGAAGGCGACTCCAAGGCCACCTTGCAGCCCGACGAGGTCAGTGTTTCTCTTCTGGTTCCAGTGACTGTTGAGCGTACACAGGATTTTTTTTTTTGTCTTGTTTTCTTTTGATAATTGATGAAGTATAAGACTTAACACCCCCCAAAAGCCCAACTTTCCACTCAGGTGTCTTGTTTTGGTTATAGGCCTGTAGGCCTGTCTCTGGCATGTACCCTGCTTCCCTCCCATGCTCATCCTCTCTAGAGATGTGCCCTCATGGTTGAGAGGCCATCTTGATGCCTTAGAGCCACGGTAGCTACCCAGTAGGGATTGCCGAGGTCAGGGCCATTTTCTTCATCCTGCAGGGAGTGGGGGATCTTTGTCAGACTGTTCCAAATAGGACTTGGCCTGCATTTCTGAGGATGTGTTGCCATCTTCACCCTAACTCACCTCGTGGCAGACTTTTGCACTCAAGGCACTGCATTCACTTAGCAAGTGTTCTTGTTTTTACTGCTTCACACCTAGCTAACTCCACTGCACATGCAGTGCTGCAGAACGCGGGTTCCTGAGCTTACCACCCTGGCCTGGCTTCACGCTGCCAGGGGAGCTGTGGGAATGAGTTGGTGTCAGCCATTGCCACAGCCTGACATAAGCCAAGGTTGGCTGTGGCTGCTTCTCAGACCTTGGCACAGAGCGCTGGGTCAAAGCCAAGAGGCAGAGTTCAACGGTTTTGCCACTAACTAGTTTTGTGATCCCCCAGTAAGTACATCATGCTTGATACCTAAATTATGGAATAATGCCAGTGACGATGATAGTAATAATGTTTACCACATGCCAGCCCCTGGACCAAACATTGAAGCTGCTTTATCATGCTTAATACTTACCACAAGCCTGCTCTTTTCTGCTTTGAAGGCAAGGGACTGAGGCTCGTCAAGGTTTAGTGACTGGACTGAGGTCACAAATTCAGGGACAGAGCCAGTGTCTCAGTGTCACAACGGCAAAGCCTCTTCCACAAGGCCTGGGTGACAGTGTCACAGGGTCCCACTGTATCACTCCTTTTCAAGTTACTTTGTGTGAGCCCAGCTTTCAGTGCTGCTTTGGTTCCTGAGGTAGAAGGGCAGAGAGAGTCCCTGCACCTGTTGTCATCTGCCAGGAGGCCTCATAGAACCACACACGGCTTCACCCTCCTCCACCCACCTCTGTGGAGACACCCCCATCAGACGGGACTGAACAGCAGGGGGGCATCCACACCCACCCCATTCCAGGTGGTCTCTAAGGGCCTTTCCTGCTCTCACCTCCTTCCAGGCCTCCCATCTGACTTTAAGATCCCCATACAGTGGACTTCCTGATAGCATGAGAATATCTTTTTTTTGGAAAGCCTAGTCATGAATTTAATGGAGAATTTGCAGTGAGGTTAAACCTTACAAGCAGAGCATCTCCCCAGCCTGAGAACAAGCCAGCAGGTACAGCACAAGAGCAGAACCAGCCCCAGGAGTACAGATGCAGGAGTGATTGTGCCGGCACATGGTGCTCCCTCCTCCTGTGACTTGGGCCTGCCTGGCCGCTGGGGCTCATTCTTCTAAACAGAGGATGTGGCCATCTTCTCTTGTTTCTGTTTCAGAGCTACACTAGCCTAACAGGGAAGGTCGAACAAGGAAGGAGAGGCTGCCTCCAGGAGAACTTGGAGGATTGGAACACCAGTGAGCTTACTGTTCTTCGGTGGAAACCACCTAGGCCTGCCCAGCAAGCTAAGGCTGCATGTTCTAAATGGGAACAATTTCTTCTGTCACCTGGGAAGAGCTCCCATGTGGCCACGGAGTCACTGAGACCTCTGCAAACAGGTCCCAGTTCAGCCAGTCCAGTACAGCCTGAGCCCTGGACCCAGAGCCCAAGGGAAGGCTGCTCCAGTGGGCCCCCCGATGTTCTCCAGCCTCCTTGGGTCCCACACACTCCGTCTGGGGCCAGGAGGCCCTGCAGGAAGACCGCTGAGCAGCCATGGGGCCCAGGAACTTTTCGGGCAGAGGGTGGGCCCCTGGTTAAAGTGGAACAGCAATCCCTACCAGTGCTACTGTGTGACCTCTTTAAAACTGGTGAGGACTTTGATGATGACCTGTGAACTGAGGCCAGCATGCTGTTACTTTAGGTATATTTGTCACATGAGCCCTATTCCACTAGATCTCTAGACAACTAGAAACAAGGTACCCTTGAGTTGCTTTTAAATCATAGAGCTGAGTATAATTTATGGCGACTGCTGAAAGCTGACAATAAATACTACAGTCAAACAGATTTGCTTTGTTGTGGAGAAGACAACGTCTTAGATTAAAGTGCTTACAGCATTTAATTACAGACTGATTACAAATATTATAACAGAATGGCTACAAAGGGATTTTCTTACTTTACTTCAGAAGCAACTGACACATTTGGAAAGGAGAGAACTATAGTGGTTATGAACAAGGAGGCAGTACTCAGTGAAAACCAATGTCTCGGACTTGCCTTATCAGCCCTTCTTTATTCCCAAGCACCAAACCCACAGTACTGGGTTGTCCTGTCCTAACCCCATTCTTCCTCCCCAGCATCTGCTCCAGGACACCCTCCTCTGCTCCCTCACAAAACAGTTAACAGTAATCTAAAATCAGACTATATCAGATTTTTAGCGGATAATCAACTAAATGTCAGCATACTGTTAGTCATTTAAAAAAAAGAAAAAGCAGAAGGTCATTAGACAAGATATATTCTGGATTGCTGGTATCATCCTGGGGGTGGGGGGACAGCAACAGGCTGCAGTGTGCCCTCCATGTCCTCCTCAGCAAGGGCAAGGCCCAGAGCCAGGGCACACGAGAGATGCTGGTTTCATTTCTCAAATATCAATCTCAAAACAGCTAGGTTCTCAAACATACACATACTTGGAACTCCCCATCATGTCACTTTTTCTACTACCCTAAATGGCTTCATGCATCCCCACCCCCTCAGAGTCTGGAAGAAGAATGCAGAGAAAGTGGCCCTTTCAGAGGCCCTGCTGTTCTACACTAGCTCAGCACAACTAGGAGACAAAAGGGTTAGACTAACTGAGCAAACACTGTCACAATGGCGGTGGGTGTTTTGAATACTGGATGGTGTCCAGAGCAGCTCCAATGTCATAATTCTTGGTCTGTAGGAGCCTGGTGAGCCAGCCGCCTTCATCAGAGAAACCCATGGACAGCATCTGGGAGAGGGACTCAATCAGCCGGGGGTCAGCTTCTGTCAAGAGAGAGTCATAGGAGCCCATGAGTAGAGGCCAGCACTGAGCCCACCGTATGCCAACTATAGCAGCCTCTTGTCCTCCAGCCAGCAAGTACCTACCTGGCCAGACCCTCCACGTGCACCCTCTTACCCTCACAGGGACCCCTATGACAAGCTACGTGGTTTCTGTCACAACTACTTAACTCTGCCATTATTGCACGAAAGCAGCCTAGACAATATGTAAAAAAATGAGCATGGCTGTGCTCCAATAAAACTTTATGGACACAGAAATTTGAATTGTATATAATTTTCACATCATGAAATATCCTTGCTTTTGTTCCAAGCATTTAAAAATGTAAAAGTCAACCCTGGCCCACAGGCCATAGTTTGCCACCCCTGCTCTAGGGCAGAAAAGAGGTACACTGACAGCCACAGGCCAGATTTGGCCCACAGATGGGTTTTTCTTCACTTGAACATCGTTTTAAACTCATTGCCAGGTGACAGTAATGAACCAGAGCTGAGTATCAGCTGCCCCCTTTATTCAGGGCATACTGTCAGGCTGCCACAGTCCCCACCTTGCCCTACTGCCTCACACACTACACAGCACTCTTTTGGTTCCTGTCTGGCTCCTGCAGGGATCTGGGCTGTGACCCTGCCCTAAGGTCAGCACTCTGTGAGGAAACCATGAAGTCACTTTTGGTCCTACGTGGTAGTGCCAAATCCACTGCTTTCCTCTACATATATCTGCCTTCTTAATTCTTGGTCTGGGGGCTATCTTAGAAACTGCTAAAATTAGCTGAGCTTACTATTGCTCAGTATAAATGTAAGAGGACAAAACCACTCCTCATTTTCTCTCAGAGCCACAGACAAGCCCTAGGCAAGAACATCACACACTTTTGTTGCTAAAAGCAGGAAACTACAGGAGGCTCTCAGAAGAGTAAAAACAGAGAACTGCTTGAAGCCACTTGCCTGGCGGAAGATGTGGGTACAGTGCTGCTTCCTTCAGCCCTGTGGGGCCGTCGTGGGAAGGGTCCAGAGAGCTTGGCCCTTCGGATTCCGGCATCTGCAGAGACTGGAGCTCACCGGTAGACGGGTCTACTTCTTTTGAGGACAAATGAGTCCAGTCATCATCTCCTCCTGAACAGTTATCGGACTCCATCTGTTCCTGGAACAAAACTCACCGTGAGCACATAACGAACAGGAGCAATAGGCAGAAACTAATCATAGCACTAATTCGTGTGTGTGTGTATGTGTGTAGGGCAGGCAAGAAGCTATGGGTACAGTGAGCAGCTGCTGCAAAGGCCAAATATATTTTTCTGTACAAGTTCTAGCAGAAGGTTCATAGAATGACTTAAATACCCAGGAAACAGACTGTCAGTGCTGGTGAGGGAAGGTGGCTGAGAGGTGCTGTGGGCAGAAAGCACCTGCTGGCTGCCCTTTTAGGTGACCTGGGAGAGCAGGCTTGCCTCGGGCTGGCCCACAGGCTCCAAGGCGATCTTTTTCATTTGCTCTACCAGAGACTGAGCTGTGTGTTCCGCATTGCCCTCTGGTTTGCTGGGGTCAGAGGAACAGCTGTTTGGCTGTGAGTTGCACTTCTCCTCTGTGCTAGAACTGTCTGGAGAGGCAGATGTCAAACGGCTTCTTTTCCCTCCATGTTCCACATCAATATCAACTTCGATGCCTAGAGACCAAGGAAGAAACAAAAACCTATTAAGTCCTTTAGAGAGGGGACTGCAAAACAAAAATGCAAAGGCGGTCCCTCAGCGAGCTGAGGGGCTGCAGGTTGACAGCTTTCAGGTCCCGTCCTCACAGGCATCTGAGGAGTCAGTATGGGGCACCTGTCATGTGGATACAGACACTAGCAGTGACAAAGAGCTCAAGCCCAAATCAAACAGCCAGTATGGGGCCAGACCAAGTCCCATAAACCCAGGAGTCAGAGGCAAATGGATGGTCATCTTTGATCTTCAGGGTCTCCCAGTATCCTGACCTAAAATCCTCAGATTATTACTTAGCTTCTAGAAAAACTCTTCCTGACATGTCCATCATATTAGACTTTTCCTTTCCTTCAACTTAGTAAAACATTAATCTCAGCTAACATCCAAGGTCAGCTTGAGCCAGAAAGTCCATCAAGAGACCTTGTTTTTCCTACCCCTGACCAAACTTCCAGGAGGCTGGCTGAGCAGGGGTTGACTTCCACATGCCTTTAGGGTATTCCAGGGAAGACTCAGACAGCCTAGCTCACAACTAGGTGGGAGCAAAAGAGGGCGTCCAAGGAGCCAGCTGTATTCCAGGGAGTTCAGCCAGGGAGGAAGAAGAGAAGATGTGAAGGGAAGGGGCATCGGCTCTAGGGAGGTAGGCAGTGGAGAGCGACAGCAGGGCATGAGAGTCTGGAGGATGGAGAGCAGTGGAGCAGAGGATGCTGGTGCCATAGCAGGGATGAACCTGGAGAAACGAGTCTCCCTTGTGGCCACGGGGAGATAACAGAGCCTGTGAGCAGGGGCATGGTGGGTCAGAGCCTGTCAGGAAAGCATGACTCTAGGGCAGAATGGACGAGAGGCGAGGCCTGCGGTCAGAAGACCCATGAAGGCTCCGTGGCAGCTGCGGGGGCTGGGGGCTCTTCCTGCCACTCTGGTTCACGCAGGGCTGCATGTCAGGTGGGTCAGGCCCTAAGAACAGGGTGACAGCCAAATCTACATGGGGCCAATATGCCCCAGGCAGGGTTTCCTTGGCTGAAGACCACACGAAGCATTTGGCTCACATGTCAAGGCCCTATGATATGAGAAACACACGTATTTAAACACTAGAGTTCTGCTTGAGGCAAACAGAATAGATCAAGCTGCATATGAGCCCATAAAGCTGAGCAGCACAGGGCAGCATGTCCCCTGCCCATCTCGCACACTCTGGGTACATGTTCAGGGAAGGGATGGGGCAAAATCCCCTGCCCTACTTTTAAAATTAGTTTATCAAAGACTACATGCCCACAGATTAGAGTCAAACACTTCCAAAAGGCTTAGAGGGAAAAACAGCAATCCCCTGCCTTCCCAACTCCCCCTCACATACCCCATCCCGCTCCCCAAAGCCAACTTCCAGCTCACACTGTTCTTTTGTAAATGCTCCAGTTTACATCTATGTCTTACTCTAGATCAGTATTTGCCTCCCCTTACCCCATACTTTCAAAAATTCAATTTTTGGTTAAAACAAACTTCAACATTTATATTAGTACCACTATGTAAGTATTGTTCTTTGCTGGGCCAAGTAGTGGCCTTGACTGTTTCCTTAGTTTTTTTCTGAACTTAATGATGTCCTTCTTTTTGATAACTTTCCCCATATCCTCCAACAGCTTCTTAGTGAGGCACTAAGACAAGGCTGACTGTGGGGCAAGGCATCATCAGCATCCCATCTTCAGGTTGGCTAGGCACTGGGCCAGCATCAGTGAAGTCTAGATGTCATGGGCTCACAGGCTCTCTGACGACATTCAGCCTCTCCCGAACAGTAACTCCTAACCTCCCTCCTGGCGAGGGAGCAGGCTGCCGGACGCGTTGATCAGGCCGACTACTCCTGATGCCCAGCTTCAGCCTGGTGCCTTGCCCTATCCTCTGCTACGCCCCATGAGAAGGTCCCCTGGGTCAGATGCTCCAGGAATTAAACAGCAGTTTTCCTGCAAGGGCTGGCAAGGGCCTCATCTGGCTGAGTGGGGCCCTGGGGTCTCTAAGTGATCTTCATGGAGGTTTTCAACCAGTCCCCTTGTCCCTGGCCCGTGCCACTCCCACCTCTTGCCTTTCCTGACACCTGTGCCTCTCCCAATCCTGAGTGGACTTCGCCCTCACCAGTGTCCCCTGTGCAAGCACTTAAGTTTCTGACATTTCCACCCTTGGTTACCAACTCTATCCATTCACCATCTTTCAAAATTTGGTGACATACCATTTATACCTTTTTGTTTAATCTCTTTACTGTTTGTTATTTTAGCGGAATTTGGGGAGGAAGTTAAGATAAATGCAGGCTTAACTACAAGGACCTCCATCTGCATTAAGCTGTTTTTCTCCCTTTTTTCCTCCAACTTTTCATTATGAAAACATTCAAGCAAACAGAAAAGCTGAAAGGACAGTACAGTGAACACCAATATACTTGCTCATTCTTTTTTAAATGGGTGAATGATGGGACTCTTCTGTAGACAGAATCAGAGATTATAGAACTAAGGTTTCTCCAACTTGATGATTAACCCCTTGAGACTTCAGGGCTTACCAGGCTATGCACCAGTCTGTGCCCTGCTGCCCCAAAGCCTGTGTGTGTTTATCAAAGACATTGTGAGGAGGAAGGATCCTGTTCCTTTACGTCCTAGATGCCGGTGACTGTGGCCTCCAAGCCAGGACCAGTCCTGTGCCTCGGGTAGACTTGCTCAGCTGGTTCTCATGGCACCTCCTAAGAAAGGGCTTTGGCTCTTTAAGTCACCTGACTCATTCTCTGCACTGTCTCCTGGGAGGTGTTGTTCACTCGGTCCCCTTTGAGCCCCTGCTCTGGGAACAGCCCCTTGTAGGCAGTTAACAGTCTGAGTCATCCTGGTTTTTAGTTCCTCGTAAAGAAAAGCAAATACCTATAACTTCAACAACAGAATTTAAGCAGTTCCTCAAATACATCTCCTCGATGGAAGCCACTCCGTCATATTTTACTGAAACTTGCCCTGTTTTGTAGAGTGTCAGGCTCCTCCCTAGTTAAGAGAAAACGCCTTTATCCTTATCCCAAAGGACCTCTGGGCACTTCTAAAATTACTCCCATATTTTCTGAGTAGGGAATCCACATCAGTTCTGAAATACTCCGCAGGCACGATGGCTCTGGGGAGGCATAGAATGTGAGACAGGATCACGCGGGGGAGCCTTCAGAAAGCAGAGATTTCAGGCCCCACCCCAGACCCACCTAACCAGTCACGAAAGGTGGGACCTAGAAATCCTGGGTTGTGACTTCCCAGGATGTCTCATTCCTTTAGTGAAGGACTTTGTTCTTCAAAATAATTTTAATAAAGTTTTCCGTACACCAAAACGTATAACAAAAAAAAACACACAAAAAACCCTGTTAGGGATTCTGAAGCTCAGCCAGGCCTGAGAAGCATTGCTCCACTGACTCTTCCACAGAGAAGCTTCCCATGGCCCCTAAACTGTAGGCCGTTAGTGGGATGACCACCCCCTCAAACTTCTACTTCAGTCTTTCAAACCTTTGCTGTATCTTCAGTGAGTGTCAGATGGCATTTAAGTAAAGCTTATCTCCCCATTATAATCTGATCATCCTCCACTGTTTTATCCTTTTGGGAAAGCATGAAGAGTATCAGTTCTCTTGCTCATTGTCTTAAGAGTCTTTAGCAGTACAGAAACCATGTGTGGTGTGAGTGACTTCATCTTAGCAGCCATGCCCAGACGTCACTGCTGCTTCAAAGGCATGTCCTGGGGCAGAATCAGTGTGAGTGGAAGTGGTTTCAGTCGGAGGAGACCAAAGTTACCCTGGAAGCCAGAACGGTGGTTGGCAGGGCTGGGCACCCTTCCACTGGTATTCTTTCAAACATGTGACACAACTTTGGACAGCTAGGGGGATATTTCCTCCCACTGAAAACAGAAAGGTGCACTCTCTCTCCTAGGCTGACATCATGGATCCATCATAATCTCAAACTAGAAGTCCCCTTCATTAGCTGATTCTCACTGTTACAAAACCTAGCCCTGCAGCCCCCACCTCCAGACTATCAGATGAATAGGTGTTTTCTAAAGCCACAGCAGTGAGCCCCAGAGCCCACCTCAGGTCCTGTCACGCCACTGAAGGGACAGCTGTTGCACATCACACACTCTACCGACCTACCTACTCTGAAATCAGAGGCCCTGGAAAGGCGTGACAGAAGGCATCCTTTCTACGCTGTCCCCTCACTCTCTAGCACTAGGCACAGGCCCAGAAAGCACCCAGGAAAGGTATGGGGATTGCAAACAAAAAGGAAGGAAAAGATAAATGGCCCCTCAACTAAATACTCACCCACATCCTTGAGTAAATCCCAAGGCTCACCTTAGGGGAAAATGCAAACTGTCCTTCCCCCAAAAGGCACTCAGAAGTTGGCAGTTGGGCCCTTCGGCCAGAGTCTGGTCACCCTCCCTATTGGGAATGTCCCATCCATGTTTGATTCCATGTCCCTCCTTGTGGGAAGCTCGGGAATTTGTCAGGGTATTGAACCTTGAGTTGCCTGTAACCCAGCACTTGGCAAAGGCTGGCTTGAGGCAACACATACTCAACTGTCTCAAGGCCACATCAGTTACCCAACCTTCCACAGAGTCAGAGGTGAAAGCCACCAAAAGGCCGAGTTCACAAAACACTTAACTGTTATAAAACGATGAAAGCCCACTTACCCAGAGGGCTGAGTGCAGCGGCCACGCTTTCCCCTACATTCTTCAGGAAGTTGACACTGGGATCCTCTGAGGGCCCAGAAACTTCGATTTTTAAAACAAAAATAAAGGTATGTGTTATTCAAGCCATGTTTCTCGATGACTCTGATACCCGTTCGCAGTCCTATCAGTTTCCTCCCTAGGTCACTATCACCCCAGGCAGCTTCTGTGTCCTAGTGGATGCCTTATCCTGGCAGCCCACATACTCCTCCTCCCCTCCCCTGGCCACCTGCGCCCGTGGGGCCACATCCTAAACCACTTCATCCTCCAACATGTTCCTCCTCCTTTGTCTGTGGTCCTGGTGCTCAGTAACCCAGCAGGGCTCAGAATATGTGGTATGTAAATATTGGCCATGTCTGAGATGTATTATTTACTCAAAATCAAAAAATATCCCCACCTAGTAAGGATATTCTTGATGTGCTGTGAGATTGTTAACCATTGTCATAGGGCAACATGTGTAGTAACTGTTAAATGAAAAACTATTTTGTTCTGTAAGCCTTCATCTTAAGTGAGAATAACAGCACAGTTGGAAGAGCATAGTCAATGTCACTGAACTGTGAATGTAGAAAATTTTGAAACGGTGTATCTTTGGCCATCTGTAATTTTCATCAAAAAAAAAGGGTGAGAATTTAGAGGCTTAATACGTTGTGGGGTTGTTAACCAATGTCAAAAAAAACAACATGTGTACTACTATTTCATGAGAAACTATTTGCTCTGTAAGCTTTCACCTGAAGTACAATAAAATATATATAAAAAAAAAAAAAAAAAAAAATCCCCACCTTTGTCCCAAAAATGAAATTAATCAAAAAACACAGTAAGATTAATAAAATCAAAAGAAGACCAGAACACAAAACAATAGACTGCAAGCCACATGTAAATTTTTAACTTTGTGACTGTGTTTTTCTAAGAGCAGATGTGACTCTGGGTATCCTGAAAGCTGACATGAGAAAACGAGAGTCTATTACAGGCTCCAGGGACTGGATGGCCCAAAGGCCTGATCTCAGGGCACCCAGATGGGCTACACAATGAAGTGGTTGACTGCTGGGTACACTAGTGGCCTTGGGTGATCCCTGCTGCCCCTCAGCTTTCCCACTTGTGAAACAGAGCTAATACTCCCAAGTTTGCAGGGCTCTTGTGAGGATTAAATGACACGGATGGCTGTGAAAGCACCTGGCCCAGCCACAGGCATAGCAGGCATCAGTGCACATGGAAGGTTTGGGTAACAGCACCAGAGAATAAAGATGGTCCTCCAGCTCAGCTGGCCTTTGACAGCACACACAGGACAGGCTGCCTGGATGAGCCTCACCTGATTCCGCCGAGGGGCCGGTGCGGGCATCCCCCGCCCGAGGAGGACGTGGGCTCCAGTTGCCTGGTGGGCCCATTTCCCAGCCTGGCCACCCGAAGTGCCCATGTTTCAGCTTCCGGAGCCAGCGGCTGTGAGAGAAGCCCTGTAGGAAGAGCAAGCAGAGGAACAGGGCAGTGCGGGGCCATGTGGTTCCTGCCACCCCAGCACCCACCCCAGGCTATAGAGGGCCTGCTTACCTCAGAGAGGTGCCCAAAGGGGCTGGGGAACGCGAGCTTGCTGTGCTCCCTATGCAAGCCCTTCCCCTCACAGGACGCACACAGGTCGTAGTCTGGGCAGACACTGCACTTGTAGCGGGTTCCCACCACGGGCCCATTGCAACCGTCACAGATCACATTGGGGTGCACCATGCTGCGGGGCACCTCCTGAGCACACGGGGGGCGGTGGTCCCGCCGGCACTCCTTCTTCTCTGCAGGGAGGGTGGAGAAAGCCATTGAGGTGAGGTCCCCCAAAGACCTCCCTCTCCATCACCACTGCGGAGCCGTCACAGCCAGCAAGGCCCACACCAAACACCCAGTTCCACACAGAATTCAGTTGTTCAGGTGACAGCAACAAAGAAACCTCAGAACCTGCTAGGTGAGTCCCAATCCCTGTACCTGAAAACTGGGCACGCAGGGCCCAGTCACCTGTGGAGCATCAGGGAGCTGTGCTGGTGCACTCTGGCCTTGCTCCTCACCAAAATAAACCCTGCACTGCACCCCTAAAACATCCCCCTCAGCCTCATGGCACTTGGTCTGGGCACAATCAAGAGTGGACTCAAGAGACCCTTCAGACCCCACTCTTTACATGGTGAACATGGACTCCTTTCTAAGGGCAAACTCAGCATTTATTATGCCTCTGTCTAAACAGCCCTCAGATTCCTAGCCCTCAAGCCCTATTTTTACTCAGCAGGAAGCACCTGGCTTCAGGCCACACCCAGAGCAGTCCCTTACCTTTTATGTAAATACGGAAGATGTCATCTTTCACATAGGACATTGCCATTGTCAGCTCCTCATCACTGGAAAAGGCAACCAAGTCCCCGTCCTCATCTAGATGGTTTAAAAGACAGCACATGAGTACCTGTGGCTTCCAGATGGATATGAGATGATGAAATGGGCTGAGGCCAGTGGTAAAGAGACATTTCAAGGGCTATAAACTGGAACCTCTGTGTGAACTGGGGGAGGAAGGGATGAGAGGCAAGATTGTCCATTCACTCTGAGGCTGTTGGGAAGGTACGGACTCCAACCTGGGCCTCTGGACCATGGGCTGCATGCCAGAGGCAGGTGTGTGTGCGCAGGGCACCACAACAGTGATAGCTGGCCACCCAGTGCTCTGCCTTGGAGCCCCTTGGACCATATCCAAGTGTGGGAGATTCTGTCTTTGACCAGTTCTGGGGGACCCAGCCTTCCAAAGGTCGTAGGCTTCTTAAGGTTTAGGGGAGTAATAGGTAAGCCAGGGCTTCAAACCAGTTCATTCCAGTTAAACCCCCTGCTAAGAATTTGCATTTCTACCCCCCAGATATACTGAATCAGAATCTACATAAGAATTAAAATGTATATGGAAGAATCACCTGGGGATCTTGTTAAAATGTAGATTCTGATCGAGTATACCTAGGGTGTAAATGCAAATTCTCAGCAGAGTGGAACCTGAATAAACCAGTTCAAAACCCTGCTAAAAATTCATATTTGAATGTAGTCTCCAATATTTAGATGTTGGCTCAAATGGTTTTAAACCACCACCATGCAGGACAAACCACACCATCCATCTGCAGACGGAATATGGCCTGTGGGCCATCAGATCACAACATCAAGAATACAGGTGGTGCCAAAAGGTGGAAACAATCCAAGTGTCCATCAACAGATGAATGGAAAAACACAATGTGTATCCATACAATGGACTAGTATTCCATCATAATACTACATCATGCTACAACATGGACGCATTTTGAAAATGCTATGCTAAGTGAAAGAAGCCAGTCACAAAAAAACCACATATGTCCAGAACGTGCAAAGCTATAGAGACAGAAAGTAGACTGGTAGTTAGGGCTGGAGGTAATCAGAATGTTGGGGTCGGGGGGGTGACAGCTAAAGGGTATGGGGTTTACTTTCAAGGTGATGAAAATGCTCTAAAACTGTGGTGATGGTTGCACAAACCTGTAACTATGCTAACAACCATTAAGTTATACAGTTTTAATGGGTAAATTGTATGACATATGAATTATATCTCAAAAAAGTTGTTCCAATAAAAAAAATAGGGACGAACCTGGCAGGCTAGCAGCACTGCTGTGGGAGGTCCCGGCACTGTCCCTTCCCAGAGGCTTGCCCTGGCTGCCCCGCCCTCCCTCCCACAACCTCCTAAACCCCACCCCCAGCAGTCACCAGTCACACAAGCACAGCCAAAAACTAAGCTAGCTCCTGGGCCCCTAAAGGCTTCCCAGCCTCCATTTCTACACTAACTCTCCAGAAGAACGCTTTGATCTTGCCGGCCTCTCCAGCGCCTATGAGATAATGTGCATACTCTGCCTGGCCTTGGGCGTTTTGTGATCTGGCCCCGATCTCTCTTTGCAGAGGCTATCTCAGGATAGTTCCCCGCACCCCACAGTTGTTTATCTGTGTCATTCCTCCCCCGCCTTGGGGCCTCTTCCTCCGGGTCAGCTCCAACCAGGCTCTTCAGGGGCAGAATGGGAACCCACCACCTGGCGCAAGCAAGCCCAGACTCCAAAGCGCCAAGATGTGAGTGTAACCAGAATGCCCGCCGCCAGCGGAGAGCCGATAGGCCGCCCCCGCGCGTCGTTGCCAAGCTCTGCAGCATCATGGCGGGGGGAGGGGTGGCATCTGACGCCCCCAGGCCTGAGGTCAGCCCTCAGAGTCTGGCAGCCCCTGGCTCCAGAAGGACCAGCGCTGAACAGCCGGGACTAGGCCGGAACCGAGACTTGGTCCCCACTCCTGGACTTCCAGACTGGCACCCGGGGCCGAAGTGTGGAACTGCCGCGGGCCACTGACCACCCAACTGCCAGAACAGCCCTCCCTCACCTCGTCAGGCATCGACGGGAAGGAAGAGCAGCAGCCCCCGCCCCGCAGGGCAGGCAGTCCGGAGGCCGCTCGGCCTGCGTCACTGCCGCCACCCCCGGCCCTGCTCACCGCGGTAGTGCGCCTGGAAGCCGCCGGGCCGCAGCGCCGGGAACAGGGAGGCCACCCGGCTCAGCAGCCGCTCGCAAGGCCCGGGCCCAGTCGCGGCCTCGGCTTCGGCTTCCGCCTCCGGGCTGAAGCAGAAGCTGAAGCGGCGGATTTCGCGGGCTGCATCCTCCTTGCCTAGAAGGTAGGCCTTGACAGTGACCGACGCCATAGCCAGCACGCGAAAGAACTAACGCAGCTGGACAAAACCGGCCGCCGGCGCGCAGCCTTTATAGAAAACGCGGAAGCCCCGCCCCAACCGGCCACCTGGGGGCGGGGTCTCCCTGCGCTGTCTTCCCCCGCACCGCCAGGCCGCCGCGCTCGCGAGCCGCCCTGAGGGTGCCCCGCACCCACTGCCACCCCACGTCTCCTGTGACCATCCCCCCCAGCAGTTGCCGGGCTCCCTTCACTGCCAGCACCTCTCCTCACTGCCCCAGTGCAGCGGGGACCCCAAGAGGCCCGCCCCGTTAGTCCGACGTCTAAACTGGGCTCTGGCCTCGGCTCTTGGGGCAGGAGACAGGCAAGGGGTTCCTCCCAGGCCTGGGCCTGGCCATGACTCAGCAAAGTGTCCCCGGGCCGCCGGGGGATGCCCAGAGCAAGGGGTGGGGGGAGCACAGAGGCTCGACGCCAGGAGGTGCCTAAGCAGTCCAGTGGGTAATGCCGGCCAGAACAAGCAGACCCCCAAGGGTGGTACAACAGACTCTGCCGGCTTGTTAGGTAGCCTCCAGGCCATTGGGGCAATCAGCCTCCCGGGTAGCAGCACACAGCATCCTCCCTGGCGGTTTATCCTCCATCCACCAGTGATGTTCCCAGTTCAGTGGGTTGAGAGGTACTAGGAGAGCACAGGGGGCAGGGGCTCGTGAATACCCCCAGGGCCCGCGCTTCACTGCAGCCCAAGAGACTCCTTCTGGGTACCCAGACACCCACCTGTCAGCACAGGGTTCAATTCAGCAGGTGATACCCAAGGGCCGGTGAGTTTGCAGCCTGTTGGCCTCATGGGCAGGGGATCAGACCAACCGCCCTAGATCTATGAGCCAAGAAACCCTGTATGTGACCGAAGCGACCTGTTCGAAAGGCCTGGGGAAGCACCTCTGAGGGGGCCCTGGGAAGCACCTTGGAAGGAGCTGGGAAGGAAGGGTATGTCACCCTATGTTGCATCCAGACGGGGTCCTGTCATGCTCTTTCACGGTGGGCTTTGTGGGAGCACGAAGGCTGGGAAACTCAGAGACCAAGGGAAGTTTGGTTGGACTAGTGGCTAGGCAGGTGCGAAGGTGATTTGCATGTGGGAGCACAAAGGGGCTTGTCCACAGGTGTGGCTGATCCATCCCTGAAGGCTCCAGACAGCCCTCGCACCCCTGCCCGGAGCAGCCCTGCGGAGAGGAGCGCCCCCTCTTCACCCCTCCCCCCGCGTCTCCGCGGTGACCCTTGGTCCACTGAGACCCACGGCCCTGGGGAAGGGGTCAGGGTCTGGGAAGAAGATGCGGGCCGCCGGCAGGTGGGAGCGCGCGTGACTCAGCAGCGCCCCAGTCTGGGAGAAACGCAGCCCCGGCGGTTGGGCAAAGAGCGCGCTTCCCGCCCCAGCTCGACCGGCCACGCCACCCCAAAGCTTCAGGGTCCCGGTCCCAGCGGGGTGTGGGCTGCACAGGAAAGCCATCTGATCAGGGGAACGCCGGTTTCAGGAACAGCCCAAGGCGCGGCCCTTGCCCAAACAAGAAGTGGGACCCCTAGGCCGTCACCAGGAACTCCTTTGCTTTCTCGCCATTTATGCCCGTGTGGGACAGTGGTGGGCTTGCAGGGAGGGATGGGAAGGCTCAGAGAGAAAGGCGGTGGCAAGAAATGGGCTCAAGGGGGTAGACTTGGAGACCAACACTTTTCCCCGACCCTGGGGAGCCCGGTCCGGCCCTTCCCAGCATGCCCTGCTGCTGAGCGCCGCCCTAGCCCTCCCCGCCCCAAGGCCCGCCAAGAGGTAAACAAGATTGTGCGCCGGGGAACCCCCTGGCAGGGCCCTCTCTGCCTGCCGCCGGGTGGTCAAAAGTCGGGTGGTGAGTCAGCGTCCCATGATCACCGTCAAGAACTGGGGATCCCCCGCCACCACTGCCGCCTCTAGTGACATCTTACCGCCCTGGGGGGGTCTCATGGGTCTCAGCAGGAACTCGCAGCAAGGAGACCAGAGGCGGGGGCCAGGCAAGGAGTTGGTGGCTGGAGCCAGAACCCTCCCTGTAATCCAGGCCCCCTTCTGGCAGCTGCCATTCTCTGTTTTTCCTCTCCCTGGGATACAGACAGCCTGACAAACAAACACACACACACACACACACACACACACACACACACACACACACACACACACACACACACACACACACACACACACACACACACACACACACACACACACACACACACACACACACACACACACACACACACACACACACACACACACACACACACACACACACACACACACACACACACACACACACACACACACACACACACACACACACACACACACACACACACACACACACACACACACACACACACACACACACACACACACACACACACACACACACACACACACACACACACACCGCCACCTCCCCTGGGTCCATTGACCCCATTCCCACCTTCCAGGGCATGAGCACTCAGCAAGCTGGAAAGCTTGACCCTGAGTCTGGAGACTTCTGCTATCCACTGCCTTTGGGCTAATGCTGCTCAGTTTCCTTATCTTACAAAAGGGGCTGGAGTGGGATGACTTGGATGTCCCCGCCCAGGTGAGACCCCTCAGGTGTACTAGTTGTTCTTTGTCTGCCTTTGGAGGGGCGAGCTGAGGGGAGTTGGGGAGAGAACCAGGGGTTGAGAAGGTTAAAGAGTGGGAGGCACAGAAGAAGAGACCTGAGTTAAGAAGTTCTGAGAGACAAACAGGAATGGCCATGAGGACATCTGATTTTGTTTTGTACCATCTGGTGTGCTGTAATAACCTCTTCAATCCCACCCAGCCCTACCCCCCAAATAATCCCATCACAATGGTTTGACATGGTTTTCTGGAGTTCGGCTGATTTTCTTTGAGATGTGGAGTCAAGCCTCCCTAGGTGTGGGGGCCCAGAACTACGGCACCAGACACAAAGGGTTCCAGGCTGAGCTGCTCTGGGTTGTGCTTAAAGGAAATTAACTGAGGATCAAGGGAATGAGCCCCTCCCCACCCCATCCCTAGGACTAACCCCCAAACCAAACAAACCCATTGCCCTCAAATAGATTGCAACTCATAGGAACCCTATAGGACTAAGGGATGAGTGTTTCATGTCCAGGGAAAGGGTACACCGCATCGGGTTGCCTCCAGGCCTTCTTCACTAAAGTCTCTCTTGGTTCTCACACTGCCCTGGACCTGTCTGTCCCTCCCTTCCTCTCATTCACTCTGAGGGACACAGCCCTGCTCACTGTTCTAACATGCCAACTCATTCCCCACCTGGTGACTTTATCCTGGCTCTTCCCTTTGCCTGGAACCCCTCCCTCCCTGCCCTGCATGGCAACTTCCCATTCTAAATGTCACCTCAGTGGGGCCTTCCCTGACCACTCCATCTGGGGAAAATCCTCACGTATTGGACACTGTCTCGTTTTAGCTCTTTCTGCAAGGCCAAGCCAAGAGGGTAATGGGGGTAGGGGAACAGGGGCAGGAGGGGCTTGGAAAGACCTTTCTGAAAGAAAAGTGGCTCAAGTCATTGGTCATCAGGGAAATGTAAGTTAAAACCACGAGGAGACATGACTGGAGAGTTAAGTGACGCCAAGTGCTGTAGGGGCACTAGGCCTTCCTGCCCAACTGCTAGAGGGCTGGAGAGACAATTTTGTGTAGTGGTCGCCAGTACTAGACGGAGGTCGTTGCCGCACAGTGGCACGGGGCCATGGGGATGGGTCTTACCAACGTCGTATGGGTGAAAAGAGAGGCAGACCGGGGGCTAACACGGGTGTCTGTAAATACATATCAGAAAGCCCGCACCCAAGAACTGCACCAACGCTAAGCCCGACCTGGCGGCGCTGGGGGACCCACAAGCGGGGATCCCAGCCCTGGGGGCCTGGCCCCAAAAGAACGTGCGGTCCGGGAAGGAAACGGCCGGGCTCCAGCCAAGAAAGGGTCACTGGACGGACAGCTGCGGGCCACCAAGGGAGAGGCTGGACCCGGCCAATGACCCCACCCCGCCGGCAGCAGCTTTTGCCGGCCGGCCAGGGTCCTCACGCGGACCTCTTCCGGAGCCAGGCGATGGGCGGTGCTCCATGACCGACTGAGAGAGCCTGCTGGCGCCTCAGTTTCCCCGAAGCCGACCTCGCTCTGTGCGGAAGTAGTCAGGTCGCGTCTAGCCTTTCCGCAGGCTCCCTACCGCTGGTCACTAAGTGAAGACTGCTCCTGCCTGGTCGTCCCGGGCCGCCCCATAGCCGTGGGGCGGGATGCCTCGGAGGAGGGTCACCACTGGGATCCGGGGATCCCGCCCGCTGTCGGGCCTCTGCCTTCCTTGTCACCCGGTGTCCAGAGAACTACCCCGGCGTGGGCACTGCTGGGGGGCTGCAAAGCAGGGAGCCAGCCCAACTGCAGAAGGTTCTGGAAAGACAAAGGAGCCACGAGGTGTGGGGGAGGGGACCGTGAAGAGACCGCGCGGGGAACCCCAGGCGCCCCAAGTCTATCCTGAGGCCCGAGACCTGCGGAGGCGCTGGACCTGCCGGGTTCAGGTGAAAAGCGGCTCAAGGAGGAAGGTGCAGGAGCTCTCAGTTCCGGATCAGGGCGGGAGGGGAGGCAGGGTGTCCTGGACGGAGAATTGAGAGGGTGCCCTACGCTTCCCCGAGAGGGTCACGAGTTTGGGGTTACATGGAGACGGCTGCTGCGGATCAGGCTCAGGGCCAGTAGTCCCTCTGGAACCTAGTGGCTTCTCATCTGCAAAGCCCCCTTCCAGATAATCTTTCTCCGCGACTCCACAGGGGCCCCTCACTGGTCTCCCTGCTCCCTCTCTCTTCTCCACAGTGTTCCCAAGTGAGCATTTCAAAATGCAAATATAATCGTGTCAATCCCTCCCCTGTGCCCACTCCTCTCTCTGTTTTGGATCTTTCCACTTTGTACCTTACCCACAGCTCTAAGGGTAAAGACTCAAATCCCTGACAAGGTGTGCTCTGCCTCTGCACCTGTATGCCCCAGCCCCCTCTCCCATTCTGGGCTCTACCCACACCAGACTTTGAATGCCTGGCAGCAGGATATTTACATATGCTGATCAATCTGGTGGCCCTTGCTGAAGCAACTCTTCTATCCCTGGGATGGTACAGTTAACCTTGCTTCCTTGGGGTACCCTCTGCCCTTCTGGGCATGCTTATTTCCCCCATTATTAGCTTGGCCTTTCCAGCACTGGGTGTGGTCGCTGCCAGCAGGACTCCAGCAGGGCAGACCAGGTCATGTCAGCGCACCTGTGTCTGTAGTGCTAGTTACTCAAGTTGAGAACATTTGTTATGAATGAGTAAGAGAATGAAGCCTCTTAGGAAATGGCCAGCATGGCCCTAGGGGCCAGGATGAGATGAGGCTTTAAAACTTTTTCCAAACTCTTACTGTGCCAGGGACACACTTGGCATCTGGAGAAGACAAAGGACCCCTGCTTAGAATCATGTTTTGAAACACATTAAGTATATTGTATAAAATAAAGAAGGCCGATAATATTGAAATACAATTATTAAAACATACAACACACATCTGTGATATACAAATACCTGATTCTTTATTAATTCATTAAATTATAAGATTTAGAGGTAGGACTAATAAATACCAGAAATATGAAGTTATAGTGAGTATAAATGCTATTTTAAAGTGTCTGCAACAACTGGACTGCAACATGAAAATATCTGTGATTTGTGGGGGTAACAGTCACAGGTACTGCTAATTTTACTTGTTTTTTTTCTCATCTCAGTTTGCAAACCTCCTGGATTCTGGGTCCCTGAACCACAGGTTAAGAAGCCCATGGAGAGGAATGGAGCTGTCCCAGTAAATCTCCAAGAAGGCAAAGTGGGCTAAGGGCTGGCAAGCAATCCCAACACAAAAGGGCATTTTCACGGAGTGGGAAGCAAGAACCACAAAGGAAAAGCCCTAGGCCTATGGTTCAGAGAGAAAGCAAGACTCTTCTGTGCCCACTTGGCTCCACTGTCCCCTTCTGGGTGGGGGCTGGAGTCACGTCTTCAGCCACAGAAGCTGAATCCTTGGGAAAAAGGATGCCCTACCCCAGCAGCAGGGTGACAGACAGAGCTCACCTGCCTGGAAGTGTCCCAGAGGGTGTCTGGGATGCAGGCAGGCCCTGATGAATTAATTACTGCAAGGGTATGGACAGCAGCAGAAAATGAGAAGGGAGCCAGGCAGCCACTGCCCCTGTTTTCAAAAGGGAGAAAGGGTGGAGAGACTACAGTGGGGATCAGGCTATATGCCTCTCCACACTGGGACATCAGGGCCTAGCCCAGGGAGGCCCTAGGCAACAGCAGGCACGGAATGAATGAATCCATGCAGCAACCAATGTACAAACACTGGGCCTTCCCTTGCTGCCATCTCACTACTGCGGATCCTGGGTGACCTCACCCCTAAGGTTTCTGCTCTCTTTCCATGACCACCCCACATTCACCCCTCTTCAGGTGGTAGCATCGGGGCTTTCTTTTGGGATGTTCCTTCTCTGCCTCAGTGTACCATCCTGGGAAGACAGCCTGTCATGGTGCTGACCTATTCTTAGCCAAGTGGTGGGTGTGTGCCCCTGACAGGGACAGAGGACTCCTCCTGGGACTCTGATAGAGGCAGTCAGGAGGCGGCTTGGGCCTGGTGGAAGGGCAGCCTGGCAGGAGTGGGGCGTGTCTAGAAAGACTGCCCTCAATCTCCACTCCATGGATCCCTATGACTGCCCACGCTTCCAGCTGAGAACCTCAGCCATTGGTTTCTAGTCCATGGCCACTTCCAGCCCACTCACCTCTAGCCCTCTTTCACACTCTCCCCATCACTCCAGACCTCACACTTCCCAAAGTCACCACCACCTTCCCCCATCCTCCCCCCACCCCCCAGCCGTGGACAGTCACATCTCTGACAGAGGCCCTCCACTCCCCAGTCATCTAGGTAGAAGCCAGCCTCCTCCTGGACCTCCCTCACAGCCCACAGTTGGGGGTGGGGGGGGGGTGATGACTCACCAGCAGACCATCTCCTTGAGTTCTGCAGATCCACTAGAAAACCTGTGCTATGGCTGGTTTAATAATTTTCCTTAAATCAACTCACTTTAAACTTAAATATTCTCATTAGAAAATATATATATATCACAGCCCAAATGAAAAACTATTATCCTTTGCCACAAATAGAAGATCCTTGTGAAAACACGGGAAGAAAAAACAAGACCGTCTCCTCCCAAAGCTCCAAGCTAGGCAGAATCTCTTGTTCAAAGAGTTCATTAACAAGTACAGAAAGCTGTTATTGCTGTGACAGAGATGTCACCAGGCCTGCAGGAGAACCCAAGAGTCCTTTTCTTACCCAGCGATACCCTGTCATTTAACATGCGGCCCCAGCTACTGCTCCTGCCTCCCCTGCTCCAGACGCCACCGGCTTCCCAGGACCCTCGCGGGAAGCAAAACCCTTAAGGAATGGTGCTGAGACACCACCGGGGAAGTGGGCAAGGGCGCTCCCAAATGCCCGCCCAGACCCTGAGAGGGACCAACCTCTTTATTATTTGCACTCTTCCTGGTTCCGGCTAACTGAGAAAGCCTGCAATTAGCTCAGGAATAAAGGTGTTAGCATCCTGCAATAAAGGACAGGGGATCGGTTGCTAGACCATTAGGGGCCTCGGCCCAGTTTTCCCGCGGCCCTGGAGGCTCCTCAAAGCTTCGCTTGGGCTATCTCCCGCCCACGCCGCGCCTGACCCAGAGGAAGAGAGCCGGTTCTGGGCTGGTCACTGTGCTCCACACCCACGTACCTCGGTTCTTTACACCTGAAAACGGCCTATTGTCCCTATTTCACAAATCAGAAGTGCCATCCCCAGACCCCTTCACCTGCAAACTAGAGAAAAGGTCTTGAGACGGGAACTGCCCGTGGGCGACGGT
The DNA here is from genome assembly GCA_030035585.1 of Dugong dugon. Classification (NCBI taxonomy): domain Eukaryota; kingdom Metazoa; phylum Chordata; class Mammalia; order Sirenia; family Dugongidae; genus Dugong; species Dugong dugon. The sequence continues at coordinate 211,280,802 of CM057460.1, read as the reverse complement.
AAGGCGGCGGCCATCACCGCGGGGAACCTTGCGGAGCCAGCTGGAGGCAACGCCAGCTCCAGCCATACCTTTCCCCTCCCATCTCCTAGACCTCCTCAAGGTCCCGGAGAAAACGAGAGGAGGGTCGGGGTCTGGATGTTGGGGCTTCATTATTGAGCTATTACTGAGTAGGGTCTTCGAGGTCCTGGCGCGCCGCTTCCATCGCGCGCCCACGCTCCACCCCAGCCGACTCCCCTCGCGACAGCGCTAGCCTCGTCTTACCTGAGGCCGTAGCCCAGGGTGGCCCGTTTCACGGGATGCACGCGCCTACGTGGGTGCTGCCGTCCCCAGCCAAGCAAGCAGGATCCCCGGCGCGGCCCCCTCCACCCGCCCCCTCGTGGTGATGGTGGCGGCGGCGGCAGCGGGTGATGCGGCCCCTTTAAATCCGGGCCGCCCCGCCCTTTACTGCCGACTCCGCGGCGGCCCCGGATCCAGGCCTGGCCGCGGCTCTCATCGCCCAACCCAACCCAGCCCGGCCCGGCCCCAGCTGCCGAGCAAGGCAGTCCGCGCCCCGCGCCCCAGAGGAGCAGTCGGCGCGGCGCTCGGCCCGTTGCCTACCGCGGCCCGTCCGCATCCCCACCCGGCCCCGGGCCCCCAGCCCCGAGCCCCTCCCCGCCCCGGGGCCGGGGCCCCCCCGCCGCCCGGTCCCCGCGCCCCGGCCCCGGTTCCCCGGGCCATGCGGCGTTGGCCCCGCTGGCGCCCGCCGCGCACCCGAGGAGATGAGGCTCCGCAATGGCACCTTCCTGACGCTGCTGCTCTTCTGCCTGTGCGCCTTCCTCTCGCTCTCCTGGTACGCGGCGCTGAGCGGCCAGAAAGGTGAGCCCCCCATCCCCCGCGGTCCCTGGGCCTGGCCCCGCGCCCAGTCCCACCCCTGGGCGCACCTGGCGCCGGCGGCCGAAGTGGGGTCCGGGCAGTGGCCGCAGGAGGCGGCCGGAAGCCGACGCAGGCGCCCCTTCCCCTCCTGGGCGGCGCGGAAGGACGCCCCTCCCATCCTCACCCCAACTTGTTTGCTGCTGGAATAATGAAATTCTTCTCAGATCCGGGCTGGGCTGCTAGGGCCGAGTTGTCGGCGGACCCATCGTTCAGCACTCGGACTGGCCTCTGTGAAGACAGTTATCCTGATGCTAGGGTAGTCGCTCCTACTCGCAGGTTGGGGACCCTCGGAGTTCTCAGAGAGGGCCAGAGACACAAGGTCACAACGGTGGCTGTGATCGGGTGGTCCCCAGGGAGACAGTCCCAGGCAGCTGGACAAGGAACAGGTACAGTGTTCTGAGACAGGTGTAAAGAGGCAGCCAGAGATCCAAGGCCACTTTCGGCCTCAGCCCACCGCTGGTGCTGCTCCTGCATACCTGCTTCCTGGGTCTCACCACAGGGCAGGCTCTGTCAGCTGCCCCCAGGACTCTTCCCAGGGACCTGGGTGCAGGGAAGCCTTCCTGTGGCCGCTGGCCTAGGGAGTGAGTGGAGGGCCTCCTGAGCATCTAGCCCAGCATTGCTGTCCTTTAACTTACTTTGTGTAGTCTGACTGGGCCACCTCCCCACCTGGAGTTTGGTGAGGCTGGCCCTCAGCCTGGCTAGCATACTTAGAGTGGGGCAGACCTCAGTGCTAGCTGGAGTTGTTTGGTGTTGCTGGAGTGCTGAGGAAGCCCTCAGAGGCCTTTGTCCCCACTGCCTGAAGCACAGGAGACTCTGGGAAAGCTGCTTCCTTCCTGCCTCCTGGCCTTCCTGCAGGAGGCCTGAGCAGGATCAGGCTGGAGTCAGCTGACCCTCTGCCTCCCTCCCTCCCACCTCCTGCTTCCCTGTCCCCAACCCTACATTAGATAAGGCTGGAGGACGAGGGCTAGGGGAGTTGCTGGGGCCTTCCCAACCCTCCAAGCCCCAACTGCCCACCAGGCTCCTGCCGGCCCAGCTCAACCCAGCCCAGCCTGCTGCAGTCATACTGTTGGGTCATGGGACTCTAAGGCCAGAGTCACAGCCCGGACGCCCTGAGGGGAGACCCCTAGGCCTGGCAGAGGGAGAGCATGGGCGAGGGCAAGTCCTCTGTGGGTGGGATGTGTCTCTCTAGGGAGGGCATGGCTAGGCTAGAGGCTCTGTGGGCGGGGCATGTCATTTGGGGGAGGGCATTTGGGGACCTTGGAAGTATGGCCATGTAAGGAGACTGGCATGGTGGGGTGGCAGTGGGGCATAGGTGGGGCCATAGCTGAACAGCTACAGCATGTTTGTCTAATTGTGGGTGGGTGATGTGCTCTTGCAGCCTATCCTCAGCCAGGCCAGTTCCTGTGTGCTTCCTGTAGCAACCACACACCCACCTGATGGCAGGAGCTGTGAAGCAGGGTCCCCCTGGAGCCCTCTGTGGAAAGCTGGCTCTCTGCAGGAAGCCAGCCTCCAGGAGCAGTGGAGTAGGGGAGTCCCAGTGATTCCTCTAAGTCCCGCTGTGCCGGAGGAGGGGACATTCACGAGGCTGGCACTACAAGCATCTGGGGATCAGAGCACCACCACCCAGTGAAGGGTGGGGCTCAGACTCAGGGCTCATAGGCTTTGGGGAGTGGAAGCCCAGGAGCCTGTGAGGTGTGGGGAGGAGGTGACTATTTTTGTGGAGGCCCAGATGGGCCAGATCTTTGGAGGCCTCAAGAGAAGCCAGAAATCAGGGCTGTGATATGAACCCTTGTGATTCTTACATTAGCTCGCTTTCTGTTCAGCCGGGGTGATGCCAGGCTGGGTGGGTCCAAGGCCAGATTGGACCCTGGCTTCTATTTTGCATTGGATGGGGGGCTCAGGATAGGACTGGCCCAGGTACCAGGACTTAGGGGAAAGGCAGAGGAGTCAGAATCTGCAGGGCAGGGAGACAGAGAGGAATGGGGTAGCAGGAGCAGGGGCATCCTGGAAGCTCAGGGAAGAGTGATGAGACAGGAGGGTGACCCAGGGTCAAGGGCCAGGAAGGACTCTTAGGCCTTGGCAAGGGTTTGGGGCCCAATTTTACATCCAGCCTGGCTTTTGAAACACCCTTGCTAGTCCTCAAACTAACTGTAGCCCTTAGGCAAGCACCTGCTAAGGGCCCATCCCCAGGGAGGAATCAGCAGACCATCCAGGGGACCAACCCTGGGCCGCAGCCATGCAGCCCTCCCCAGTATCTGGGCCTCACACTGCCCCCCTGTGCCCCCTTCCCTGGACTTCAGGAAGGACAAATGCGCTCCTTGGCTCCTGGGGGGTGCAGGGCCTGGAGAGGAAGTGACCATCTGCTGCTCTCCATGGCCCCCTGCCCCCTGCCGGTTAACAGCTAGGACAGGCATCTGCCTGTGCCCCTCTGAGCCTGTCTCCCCTCCCTAAGTACTAAGACACAAGCATTGTGCCCCTGCCTGGTTCTTGAACCTGTTTCTTCAACCGGGAAGGAACCAGGGAGAAGACTGTGGTTCACAGGCCTCTGGTCCCACAGGTGAGCCTTAGGGTGTACTGCTCATTCTGCCTTCAGGGGATGGAGTGAGAAAGCCACTAGACCTCACTTTCAACAGTGGGGCCCAGCTGCAGTCCTTCCCTGGGGTAACTCCACTGGGGGCCAGACCACCCCCAGCTCTGCCTCTCTTGGGTAGGAAGGTGTGAATGGAAGGAGAAGCTAAGGTTTCAGAAGGCCCAGCTCCCAGGAACATCAGCCCAGCCCAGGCCTTTGCCTCTGCTCATCATGTGAGCTGCCTTCCTAGGCCACTCACCACACCCAACCGCATGAGGGTTGCGGGGTGCCGGGATGGCCTGGCAGAGCGTAGCATAACGCCCAGCCCATGGGGAGGCCGGCACAGAGCTCATTTCTGGCTTTGACAGGCAAGGATAGAATGGACCCACCACTAGAGAGGCCAGGGATGAGGGTCTGGGGAGGAGGGCTTCCAGGCAGCAGGCAGGGCAGGAGCAGGGGCAGACTGCTGAGAGATAGGGCCTGCAGTGTTCAGGAAAATGACAAAAGGGTCAGTGTAGGGTAGGTATGGGGAAGGAGCCAGGTCCAGCACCTATGGGGCTCATCACCTCCTGGTACACAGGAAGCTCAAGACCCGAGGGGGAGGGAGCTGGGGGACTGGGGAAGGGAGGCCAGAGCTAGGGAGCAGGCTGTACCCAGACCTAGATGGCTGAACCCCTGTCATCCTCCCCCCATTTCAGAGTGACCCCACCACAGGGGACTGCCTTGGGTGTGGCCATGGCCCAAGGGTTGCCCCAGCAAGGACTCAGGCCTTGGGGCCCATAGGCACCTATGGATAGGTGGGCCTAGGCTCTGCAGCAGGCAAGAGGGAGCTAGCTGCCTTGTCCATGGGGCTCTTAACTCCCTTTGAGGGGTCTGAGGGCCTCAGCACCTCAGTGCCCCCTTCCTGTCAGTGTGCACCCAGCATTGGGCAGGTAAGTGTTGGAGGTGGCCACTCCCCTATCAAGGGGTCAGGTTTCCAGGGTAACTCGACCTGGAGCCCAGCACAGAGCCTCACAAATTGTAACCGGACTCCCTTCCTCCCTGCCTCCCCAGCTGCCCCAAGCTCTGTAGGCCTCGAACTTTAGCTCTGGCTAGACAGATGGGGAGGGGTGGAGGTAAGAAAGATGAGCTAGGTGTGTACAAAAGATAGTGCTCCTGGGAAGATCTGCTTGGTTCCCCCCAATCCTACCCTGGCTTTTGCCCCCCCCCACCACCACACACACCCCCAAGCCCCTTGATGCCCTTCCTTGATGCCTTGCCCCTCCCCTAGAACTTAGCACTTAGCTCCTTGCCTGGCTACAGAAGGGGGTGTGTCAGAGGTGATTGAACTTTGTCTTGGTCATGACCTTTGGTACGTAGGCCTGTGGGGGTGGCGCCCTCCCAGGGCCCATTGGCAGGCAGGGGGCTTTGAACCCACCAAGGAAAGGATGAGCTGCCCCCAGGGGTGAGAAGGGGGCTCTGAAGACCTCCTAGACTTGGAGACTTTGAAACTAAGTCTTGAAGACTACATAGGTTTTCCCTCGGCCCAGAAGAGAAAAGGGAATCCCATGTGCAAAGTTGTAGACGTTAGACAAGGAAAAGGAGCCATGGGTGATGGCAGATAAAGGGGGCAAAAGTTAGATTAGAAAAGGCCTTGAGAGCAGAGCCCAGCAGGAACTGCTGGCACCTAGCTGGCGGGATGTTGTTTATCTCATTCTTGCTTGCTGGTCCCTGTAGACCAGGGGAGCCTGGGGACTCCTCTCTGCTCGGGCAGTCCCCTGGGTGTGGGGAGGATGTCTCCTGCTCCACCTGTGCAATGTTGATTGGTCTTGGCCTTGGCTGTTCCTGGTTCACCTACACCCCTGATGCCCTGGGCCGAGCTGCCACCAGCTGGGGCCCAGCTGGAAGTTATGACGTGGTCCCTGTTGGGTGGTGCACACACCCTTTGAGGTGGCCCAGACTTCGCACAGTTCTTTGGGCATTCAGAGCTCACATCCCCTCTGTCGCTGACTCAATGGGTGACTCTGGGGGTGTTTCTTTTCTTTCTTTCTTTTTTTACTATGGTAAAAATATATATCACACAACATTTGCCACTTCAACATGTTTTCCATGTACAATTCAGTGACATTATTAACGTTCACTATACTGTGCAACCATCACCACTATACATTTCCAAATTTTTCCATCACCCTTAACAGAAACTCAATGCCCCCTAAGCAATGATTCCCCTTTTTGTTTCCCTCCCACCTCCAGTAGCCACTAATAAACTTTCGTTCCTATACGTTTGCCTATTCTAGATATTTTATATAAATGGGCTCATACAATATTTATCCTTTTGTGTCAGACTTCTTTCACTTAACATAATGTTTTCAAGGTTCATTCATGTTGTAGCTTGCATCAGGACTTCATTTCTCTTTATGGCTAAGTAGTATTCCATTGTGTCCATATACCACATTTTCTTTATTCATTCTTCTGCCAGTGGTCATTTTTGAGCTTGTTTCTTTCTCTCTCTCTTTTTTTTGGTCGTTCCTTTTTCAAATTTATTTCAATCCTTCTAATTATCTAGAAGGCAAAATCTGAGTTTGGTGGTAGGTTGTCTTCAAAACCTTTCTAACACTTGCTTATCACACTTTTTTCCCAAGAAAGAGCAGGTCTCAAGCTCATAGCCCTAGGCAAGCAATAGTTTCTAGCTAGACCGTAATAACTTTTTTTTATAAAATTGTGCTTTAGATGAAGGTTTACAGAGCAAATTAATTTCTCATTAAACAATTAATACACATATTGTTTTGTGACATTGATTGCCAACCCCGAGATGTGTCAACATTCTCCCCTTCTCGACCTTGGATTCCCCATTTCCATACATCCAGCTTTCCTGTCACCTCCTGACTTCTTGTCCTATCCCTGGGCTGGTGTGCCAATTTAGTCTTGTATACATGGTTGAGCTATATGTATTATTGTTTGTTTTATGGGCCTGTCTAATCTTTGGCTGAAGGGTGAACCTCTGAGCTCGTTTTTTAACTTCACTTGCTCATCTGAGAAATGGGGGTTATAACTGTAGTATATACCCCCTGGGCTGCTATGAGACTGAATGAAAATCTAGAGCATGTTCCTGGTACATGGTGAGCAACAGTGAGAACCATGGTAACAGTGAAGGAAGAGCTCCCAGGTACACACTGTCAAGACCCTGTGCCAGGTTCAGTCCTATCTGGAAGATGGGAGTCATCATCCAGGGAGGGGGTCTGTCTTCAGGTGGGGATGGGGCTGCCTGTGACCTTGCCGGTGATGGAGGGGGGAGCAAAGTACAAGTGCTTAGAGGAGAAGGAGGAGAAGGTTGGGGGCTGCAGAGCCTCCTGAGGAAGGGCCAAGTCCTTGTGCCCCTAATGTGACTTGGGTGTCCCACCCCCTGGGAGGAGCAAGCACTGGGAGAAGCAGGGGCTTTGCGAGACACTGGACAAAGAGGATTCAGTAGGAAGCCCTTCCAACCTCTGCCCACGCTTACCCCACAGGAACCTGGCTGTAAGTGATCCCCTGGGCCTTCTCACTTCAGATGCTCCCTAAAGGAGAAAATGACTGGGGGGGTGGGGGTGGAGCTGGAAGAGGGCTAATCCCCCTGGTGGGAGCTTTCTCCCCTAAACACGAGTGTCATGCGTGTCGGTGTGACTTTAGAGTGACCCTTATGTAACCCTTGATAGCTCACATGTAGCAAGCACCAGAACGTGCAGATAGGCTATGGCACTGGGGTAGTAGATCCGCTCTGGGCCACCTGGCAACGGCAAGGGAACCGTCCGCAGGCGACGTTGTGGACGTGTACCAGCGGGAGTTCCTGGCGCTGCGAGACCGGTTGCACGCGGCTGAGCAGGAGAGTCTCAGGCGCTCCAAGGAGCTCAACTTGGTGCTGGATGAGATCAAGAGGGCCGTGTCAGAAAGGCAGGCACTGCGCGATGCAGAGGGCAACCGCACCTGGGGCCGCCTAACAGGTGAGCACCTGGGTAGGATGCGATAGGAGAGAGCAAGACTGGTCGCAGACTGCGCTTATCTGACTGGCCTCTTCTCCGAACCACCCAGAGGACCTGCAGCTGAAACCGTGGAACGTCTCGCACAAGCATGTGCTGCACCTGCCCACAGTCTTCCATCACCTGCCACACCTGCTGGCCAAAGAGAGCAGCCTGCAGCCAGCGGTGCGTGTGGGCCAGGGCCGCACTGGAGGTAGGGGCGGGGCCCGGGAGGGGCGAGATGCGGGTGGTGCAGTGGTCCCAGGCGCTGTGCCCAGTATCGCCCCTGCGGCCCCTGCAGTGTCAGTGGTGATGGGCATCCCAAGTGTGCGGCGCGAGGTGCACTCCTACCTGACAGACACGCTGCACTCCCTCATCTCGGAGCTGAGCCCGCAGGAGAAGGAAGATTCGGTCATCGTGGTGCTGATCGCCGAGGCAAGTGAGCTGGGGCACGGGGTTGAGGGGACGTTCCGAGAAAGACAGGGCGCAAAATAACAAAAAGGAGAAATAAAACCAGAGCAATGTTCCAGGGGAAAAAGCTGTCAGAAGTTTGACTGTCAGGCTCATCTACAAATCAAGATAGAAAATGAAAAAGAAACATTCTAGCGCCCCCTCGTGAAGGTGCCAGTTAGGTAGTCTTCCCCACCCCACCAACGAATGTACCCCAAAAGGCTTTTTCTGAGGCACCTGTGCCCCCCAGAGACCCAAACCCAGCCCTCCTACTTAGGCACTCAAGACAGGCTCACTTCTTCCATGTGTGGGCATCTGCAGCCTGTGCCCCCCGCCCTCAGCCCCTTCTTCCCAGGCAATTTCGGGTGAAGGCTTGGCTTAGAATGCATGGTCTCCCCCACAGACTGACCCACAGTACACCGCAGCGGTGACAGAGAACATCAAGGCCTTGTGAGTATGGGCAGCCTGGCAATGCTGGTGGAGGAAGGGACCTCTGCCTGGGTGCCTGCCTCCTGGACAAGGTGCTTCCCCTCTGCAGGGGAGGGGTCTTCTCCCATTGGCTGAAAGAGGTGGGTGTGTAGAGGTGGCCCAGCCCTTCTCTGGAGTTCCATTGCCTCAGTAGGCTGGGTGTGGTGGAATGGGAATGTCAGCCTGATGGGCCTCGAGGAAGGGAGAAATCTAGCTGGCTCAGCCCCTCTTCAGTCCCTGGAGGCTACACACCCACTGGGCCTTTCTGTTCCCCAGGTTCCCCATGGAGATCCATTCTGGGCTCCTGGAGATCATCTCCCCTTCCCCCCACTTCTACCCTGACTTCTCCCGCCTCCGAGAGTCCTTTGGGGACCCCAAAGAGAGAGTCAGGTACTGGCCCTCCCCCCATAGTCCCAGCAACCTGCCCACCTGTGACAAGAACCTTGTCTATTGGTCCACGTCCAGGGTACTTCCCTGCAGTGCCCCTGTTTCTCTGTACCCTGCATGGTGGGGCCGGGTCCCTCCCACTCAATGGCCTTCCTACAGCCCTTGGTAGCCCAGATGGTGGTAGCCTCATTGGAGGTGGAGGGATCCTGTGGGTCTGAGCCCCTGAGGCCCTGCCTCTGGCCCACAGGTGGAGGACCAAACAGAACCTCGATTACTGCTTCCTCATGATGTATGCGCAGTCCAAAGGCATCTACTATGTGCAGGTCAGCTCTGAGACCCTGCTCCACCTGGGGGGTGGTGTGGGTCAGGGCCCAATGGAGGCTTTCCTGCCTTGTTCTGCCTCCTGTCACCCTGGACCCTGGTTGGGCCTTGGTGCTGAGCCCTGCCCGCCCCCATGCCCATCCTGAATCCTGGCCAGATCTCCGCGGTAAGCCCTGTTTTACTCTCCTGCCTGTGCAGCTGGAGGATGACATTGTAGCCAAGCCTAACTACCTGAGCACCATGAAGAACTTTGCCCTCCAGCAGCCCTCAGAGGACTGGATGATCCTGGAGTTTTCCCAGCTCGGCTTCATTGGTATGCCCCCCACTAACACACACCTGACCACAGCCCTCCAGCCAGCCCACCTCTCTGCCTCTGTCATAATTTCTCAGCCCCTGTCCTGCTCCTTGCCCCCATGACCATGCTGTGGCAGGATTGCCAGTCTTTGCCCAGATTCAAGCCCTGCCCAGAGTGCCCACCCCAACTCCCCCGCTCTCTTCCTGTCCCCTCCTCCCCCCACATCGGGGATGTCTGGCTTCCCCACCCCATCTGTCTCCTGTGCCCACACCTGCCTAAGGCTGGCAGACAGTCCCCTCGGGTTTGCTCTGGGACCCTCCTCAGTGGCCCTCACAGGAGTTAAGAGGAAGTGAGGCAGGGTAGCTGCTGCGTGCTCAGCCCCTCTCACCACCACCCCCACCACCACCCCACACAGGGAAAATGTTCAAGTCGCTGGATCTGAGCCTGATTGTGGAGTTCATCCTCATGTTCTACCGGGACAAGCCCATCGACTGGCTCCTAGACCATATTCTGTGGGTGAAGGTCTGCAACCCCGAGAAGGATGCGGTAAGCGGGGGCTGCACAGAGGCTGGGCAGGATGGGGGACACACAGCCTCCAATAGACTGGGTATGACCATGCTGCAGGAGACCCCTGGCTGCCCCCCAGGCAAGGCCCTATCCTTGCTAACCCCAGGGTGTCGCCCTCCCTCCGCAGAAGCACTGTGACCGGCAGAAGGCCAACCTTCGGATCCGCTTCAAGCCGTCCCTCTTCCAGCACGTGGGCACTCACTCCTCTCTGGCAGGCAAGATCCAGAAACTGAAGGTGTGCCAAGTCACATGCTTACCGGGCCCACCGGGACAATCTAGGCAGAGCCCAGGCTGGGGCCTAGGCTGGGTCTGGCAAGGGGTGGTAGGGCAGCCTCTAGCACCACTGTCCCTCCATGGCTGTAGGACAAGGACTTTGGGAAGCAAGCGCTGAGGAAGGAGCACGTCAACCCGCCAGCAGAGGTGAGCACAAGCCTCAAGACATACCAGCACTTCACCCTGGAGAAGGCCTACCTGCGTGAGGATTTCTTCTGGGCCTTCACACCCGCCGCAGGGGACTTCATCCGCTTCCGCTTCTTCCAGCCGCTGCGTCTTGAGAGGTCAGTGCCAGCACCCATGTTGGGGGAGGGGTCTGGGTAAACACCAGCCCCCAGGGTACAGGCCTCACCCCAGATGTCTGGGCCTACAGGTGCCCTTTTGTGACCTGCAGCAAATTGCTGAATCTCACTGTGCCTCAGTTTCCTTATCTGAAAAGTGGGGTTTATACATAACTATAGCTACCTGGTAAGGACTAAGGGTGGCAGTCCCCACAGGAACTCAGTAATGATGCCCGTCACCATTGTCCCTATGAGTAAGGCCTTGGTGGCTGTGTCCAGCCTCTTCCTGCACCCTGGATCCCACTGCCCTCCTGGCCCAGGCCTGGTCTTTTCTTTCCGGGGCCTAGGCAGTGCACTTGGGCAGGGCCCCAACAGCGCAGTGGCTCACAGGCCTGTCTGGCACAGGTTCTTCTTCCGCAGTGGGAACATTGAGCACCCAGAGGACAAGCTCTTTAACACGTCTGTGGAGGTGCTGCCCTTTGATGTGAGTGTGGTGGAGGTGGGTGTGCACTGGAGCCTGGCCCCACCCCAGCCATGGTGGTCCAGCCTCTTGGTTTTGTCCTCAGAACCCCCAGTCAGACAAGGAGGCCCTGCAGGAGGGCCGCTCAGCCACTCTCCGGTACCCTCGGAGCCCTGACGGCTACCTGCAAATCGGTGAGTGGGGGGGTGAGTAGCGGGAGGGGCAGGGCTGAGCAGCCAGGCCCCGTGGGGGCTGGGGTCTCTGGGACCACCTCTCAGCACTGCCCTCCCCTAGGCTCTTTCCACAAGGGTGTGGCCGAGGGTGAGGTGGACCCTGCCTTCGGCCCCCTGGAAGCACTGCGCCTCTCCATCCAGACAGACTCGCCAGTGTGGGTCATTCTGAGCGAGGTGAGGTGGGTAGGGTGCAAGGAACAGTAGCTGGACCAGGCCACTGCTCCGCACCCTGCTGACCCTGAGCCCCACTCTTCCAGATCTTCCTGAAAAAGGCCGACTAAGTCGAGGGCTTCTGAGGGTGCGTTGCGGCAGTACCTGAAGACCACGAGACCACAATGTCATCGCTGCTGCCCCCGGAGGACCAGGTGCGGCTGCCCCAGCCTGAAGGGTTCTGCCTGGCGCAGGGCCTGGGCGGCCTGGGGTCTGCTGTTGGCCCGGAGGCCCCAGGAGCTGGTGCTGCCCCGCCGCGGGGCCTCGGAGGAAGCAGGCGGCCCCCCACTGTGCCTGACAGCCGGCCTGCGCAGCCCCGGAACCGGAACCGTTCTCACCGGCCAGCTAGAGCCAGGCCGTTTTAGAAGAGCTTTCTCCTGGGTGCCCGCTGTCTCCGGCGTGAACACTGGAATGCATATACTACTTTATGTGCTGTGTTTTCTATTCTTGGATACATTTGATTTTTTCACGTAAGTCCACATATACTTCTATAAGAGCGTGACTTGTAATAAAGGGTTAATGAAGTGTATGCCTCAAATGGAGCTCCCGGCAGGCTGTGCTTGGGGGTCCCGGCCTGTGCCTGGGCTAAACATGTGGGCAGGTAGGGGAGGCTTGGCGCCAAAACACTTCACCCTATACCAGCTCCGACTCTCCCGCTACGCCGAGGAGCTGGACTCGCCCCACTGCGTCCGTCCTGGCGCTCCTGCCGCGCAGGCGCAGCTCGGCACGACCGCACCTCTATCTTCCCGGGAGTCCCGGAGCCTGTCCGACCCATGAGGATGCCCCGAAAGTGCTTCGCCCCACGTCATCTTGGGGGCTCCCCGGCACCCAGCCCCAAGTGCCCAGAGACCACGGCCTTCCCTGGGGGGACGAACGCATCCTCCAACCTTCTCATCCCTTCTTTGCGGGTCTCAGCTCTGTCTTCATCTCTCCTCCCTGCTATCTGCCACGTTAGGGTCTTCTTCCCTAAAATGAGCCGTCTCCGCCCATGCCAGGGCCTTTGCACACACTGTTGCCCCTGCCGCGAAAATTCGTCTTTACCCCTTTGCTGGCTCAACTAAAAGTCACTTTCTTAGGGATGTTTTGTCTGGCCGGCAGGCCTTCTTCCCGGTGTCTGTTCCCAAGACACCCAGACATTTCCTTGAGAGCTCCTATCAAGACTACATTGAGTGAGAATTCATCGTCGTCGTCCCCACTGCTCTGCGGATCGCGGCAGGGATGCCCTGAACATCTACACTGTTCTAGACGCTGGGGACCGAGTGGTGACAAAAATGGTCCCTGTCCTCGGTCCGTGGAGACACCGACCAGGCTCTGGTGTTGGTCGTGAAGGCTGGGAGACGAAGAATAGTGTGACTGAGGGTCAATGGAGGGGAAGGCCTGGGAGAGTAGAGCGCTGAAGGCAGGGAGGAGCCGTGGCTGAATCTCGGCGGGAAAGGGCATCTCAGGCAGGGAGGAAGTGGAAAACGACTAGGACGTACCGTTGGCGCCCCAAGCCCTGCCCCTCCTCGGAGTTCGTCTGGGCTCTTTTTTTTCCGCGGCCCCGCCCGCCGCCTCCGGGAAGCCCTCCTGGCTGCTCCCACACCAGTCTGGGTCCTTCCAGGCTCCAAAGCCCGATATGCGCGACCGCCTCCGACCCAAAGAGAGCAGCCAGGGTTCGGTCATGGGAACTTTAATTACAGACAGAGAAATGCAGAAGCGAGCACCTCTGCCCCACCCCCTCCCCCGACCTCCGAAGGCTCCGGCTTTTCTGCAGCTCCGCGGATCCGGCGTCCTCAGGCCCGAGTAATCAGCGTCCGCAGCCGTCCCAGGAGCGCGGCGCGCAGCGGGACAGGGAGGAAGTGGCCGAGCAAGCCTAGCGCCGCCAGCGCCACAAGTAGCCACAGCGCGCGCGCGCTCGCGTACAGCGGGGCTAGCCTGTGGGCATTGCTAAGCGAGGGGCGGGGACGGGGCGGGACGCGGCCCGCCCACGGCCCACGCTAGCCCTCCCTGCGAACCCCAGCAGAATTAGGCCTGTCCACCGCCCGTCACCAGGGCCCCGCCTCCCTGTCCCCGAAAAGGGCCCTCCCTCCAACCAGTCGCCTTCATCCCCTCGGGGACCCGGCCATCAGGACCCGAACCTCGAGCGACCTTTCCCCAGTCCCGCTTCCCTTCCGGAGAGCCACGCCCCTGTTCTCACCTGAGCTGCGCGGAACGCGCATAGCCCTGGAAGTAGCGGAGGCGCGCGAACAGGTAGACCAGGCCGCACAGGGCCGCTGCCCCTGGGAGACGTGCGGGCGGGGAAGCGTGAGCACGCTAGCAGGCACCCGCTCCGGCCTCGGTGCGGTGCGTGCGCCCTGCCCCGCGCCCAGACCTTCGTGAAAGAAGACGCCGGCGACCCAGAGCGTGGCGAGGAACAGCGGGAAGTACTCGCTGCAGTTCACCCTGCGGGGGCGGGCACGATGAGGGCGTCATGAGGCCGGGTCGCCGCCCCAGTCCGCCCTAGGCTTGCTCGTGGCTCTCCTGCGCTCTCTCCAACCCTCCCCGCCTCGCCCGCGCCTCACTGGGCCCGGTAGACGCGCTCGAACTCGGGCGGTCCCGTGGTGAGCGGCGGCGACACGTGGAAGGTCCTGCGTGCCGAGATCACCTGCAGGGAGAAGTAGGCTGGGGCGGAGTGGGAGGGAGTCAGGTCTGGCGGCCCGACGCACCGCAGCCTCCTCCACATCCCTCCCTCGAATCTGGCCCGCACCGTCCCTTCTCCTCACTACTCCACCCTGAACTTGTTGTGGCAGGGAGGCCTTATCCCGCCCTGTGAGTGTAACGGGGGTGTGTGATGCGGAAATAGGGACACCTGCCCGCGGGAGAGGCCACTCAGAACTTTGCTCCTGAATCATTTGACTTGAAAACACAGGCAAATACACAGCTGGGACTCTCTAGGCATGGACCTTAGCTTTGGGATCCCAGGACAGGAAGTGCCACCAGAGTCTGAGGAAAGAGCTGGCTGCATCCCATGAGATGCAGGGGAGCACATGCCCAGTGGCTAAGTCCGTGGTCCCCCACCTACTGAGCCCACCAGGACGAACCTGCTGACCCTGCCTGAGGCCAGGATCACTCAAGCCTGGATCCCTGTGCCTCCAAACTGGCATGGGCTCCTGCCTCACTTTCCTCCTTCAACTGTCCTGGACCCTGGCTTAAATGCAACAAACACTGTCCCCCTCCAGGTGGTTGCAGCTGGGCTTCTCCAGGACTAACCCCAGAATCCTCCCACCCTCCATTCCAGTATGGGTCAGTGCACAGGGTGGGTTGGCCCTAGGGGTTCTCTTGGCCCCAGGCCAGGCCCCCACCTCACACCTACAGCCCAGTCCTTGGTGTCCCCAATTATCTCCCTGCAAGCAGTCTTGTGGCCCTAGTGCCTTTGGTGCCAGGCCCTCTGCAGACATACCCCATCCCAGGTGCACTGTGGGTGCCAGTACAGTTCTTCCCTCTGGAGGGAGGGACTTGGCTGTCCCACTTCTGTACTGACCACCAGACCACCATTCATCTTGGCTCATCCCCTCCCCTACCCAGGTCCTACAGCTCAACACAGCCTTGCTGCTTCACCTGGCCCTGAAAACTGCTCTCTTCCAGGGTTCCTTATGCTAGCCGAGGGCCACCAGCTCCCAACCTCAAGTCAGCTAACTGGCATGCCTACCTCAGCTGGCTCTCAGGGCCAAGACCTTTTTCTATTCTGTTGCTGGTCCCCCTTGGTGGGGCCACCACCCCTCTCAGCCTGAGTCCCCTGCCCAAGGTTTCTATGCAGACACCCTGCAGGGTAAACCCTACAGACACCCCTCCAGGGCTTCTGACAGGTCCTGCAGAGGCCTGAGACCCACCCGCCTCCCAGACAGGTGCCAGCCCACCTTGCAGCAGGACTCCCAGGAGGGTGATGGTAGCCAGAAGAGCTACGTCTTCCTTCATGGTGCCGGCAGCTCTGCTGGAGCTGGGCTGGCGTGTGGGAGGGCTAGCTGCAGAGGTCTTATCAACTCCAGGCTGCAGCTCAGCAGCTGGGCCAGAAAAGTGACCTCAGAGCTCTCCCCACCCTCCTCAGGGCAGGGTTAGGGTATGGGGGTGTGACCATGGCCAGATAGAGCTGAAGGCCTGGCCAGGCTGAGGACTGAAATCAGTTCTACAGGGAAGTGGGCCAGGGGAAAGCAGCTAGCTGGCGACAGCCTGGCTACTTCCTCCCTACTTCCTCCCAGTCATTTCTGCCACTTTCTTGCCTACCCTATGCTGGTGAAGCCCAAACCTGTCCACCTTGGGGGTATGTCCAGCTGCCTCGGGAACATTGTCCCAGTGTCCCCCATACTCTGCACCCTCAGCAGGTCCCTTCTGACCCCCTCATCCTGGGTCCCATCCCAGGAAACAAGACCAACTCAGGTAGAGGCTCCTACGTGAACCCCCACCCCCACTTCCCACCTATCACCAAGCCCCATTCTCTCAAATGCACTAATTTCTCCCCATCTCCAGTGCTACTTTTGAAGTCCCTCCCTGCCCTAGTCATCTTTTACCTGGGCACAGGTCACACACAGTCTCTGGCTCCCAGCCCTAACTCCCACACACACGCTTATCTCCGTTTCCCTACTCTCCCCTGCGGAAACCCTGCCCAGTTCCCCTGTGCCCTGAGAGTCCGGATGCCTCCAGCCCACACTGGAACCAGCCAAGATTCTTGCTTATTTCAAGAAAACTTCAGATGCCTGCCAGCCACACAGCTGCATGGGCTTCATGCACAGGGGCCACCCTGTCCTTGGGCCATGGCCAGTAGATGGGGGCACCTGCCCCAAGGCTACCCTGAGGGCCTGGCAGGGTGGATCAGCACACTCAGGATGGCCGAACCCATCACTCTCTTGGGCCTCTCACCTCGGAACAGACACTGCATTTTTGCCTGCCCAGCATCCATCTTTAGGAAACAGGCCCTGCCCCTACCTTCCTGAGGCCCTGACCCTCCCCACACTCAGGTCCCTGAGTGGCAATAGGTGGGGGGGTCCCTGG
Source organism: Dugong dugon (assembly GCA_030035585.1). NCBI lineage: Eukaryota > Metazoa > Chordata > Mammalia > Sirenia > Dugongidae > Dugong > Dugong dugon. The sequence goes on along the minus strand of CM057460.1, from coordinate 211,264,401 downwards.
CCACAGTGATTGGATCAAGGATGGGCATGTGGATTGAAACAGGCTGACTGAGACAGTGAGACTGAGTTCTGGAAATTCTCTTAGAACTTTGGGAAAGTGGGGAGGGAGACTACTGAGTGCTGCTGGTAGAGGATGGAGCCAACATCCAGAGGGCTGGGCGCTGCCATGCCAGAGCTCCTGGAGCCGTCCAGCCTTTTCAGTTTTGTAAGATGGCCACTTCTCCTTTTAGCTCAAGTTGGTTTGAGGTGGTGGGGTTTGGTCAGCAGAAACGGAGTCCAGACCGATACACACACAGGCTGGGGCTGCACAGGCCACACACAAGTACAGGCCAGGCTGGGAAAGGGACACGGACAAGCTGCTGGGTGTTCCATGAAGCTACAGCGTCCTTGGGTCCTGGGCCACCATGAGGACAGCCCTCCTGGCCCTGGACTGCCTTGGACACCTCATAATAAACCCTGGTCACCCCAGGGGAGTCTTCACATGTCAGGGTCACGGGACCATGGGAGCTCCTTCCTGGGGTCCGTCCTTGCTGCTCCCACATTGAGTTCCAGAGTCAGGCCTTGTTGCCTCGTGGATTTCCCCAGACCCCCTCTTCCCTCTCATCACCTGGCTGGGGCCCCATGCTCTCCAGTCTTCATTGCCCCCAAGAAGCCCGCTGCTCCCCCAAGGGGGGACTCTGAGCTCTGTCCCCAGCTTTAGGCCTAGGTGGGAAAGTAGTAGCAGCAGTAGGTGCTCAGCAATGGAGGAATTACTGTTAGAAGCTGGCACACAGTGAGGGGGGAGCACCATGGAGCAGACACCTGTTTTGCCTTCCCTCTACCCACTCAGCCCCCTCCTCCCTGAAACCTGCCCTGACTACAGTGCTCCTGCTCTGGCCATTCTCTGACCACCCAAGGCCTGCTGGGAGGGTGGGACTCATGCCCCTGCCTGGGCATCGGGGCAGGTGCCAGGGTGCAGGGCACTAGGGTGTCTGCGTGGACTGTGTGTGTGCAAGAGTGTGCCATGCACATCCATGGAGGAGTTCACACACCTGCATGTCTCTCTCAGGGATTGGCCACACTGGCGAGTGCACTGAAGTGCATCCATGGGCCTGAGTGTGTGTCCTCTTGACTTTGACATGCTCAGGCCCCCCTCTCTGCCACGCTCTCATTTCCTGTGAGACCTAGGCGTCCCCCATCTGAGTTCACTGCCCTCTGCCATGGCAACAGGAAGCTGAAGCCTAACATCAGCAGCTTCTAAGGAAGTCCCTGGATGGATGTTTAGACCAGGACGGGGGTCTCATTCCCTCCCACAGCCCCTGGAGGCCTCCCTAGGTCCCTTAGACCCCACCTCCCTTCCTCTGAGCTTCCCCTGCCTGGGCCTGGGCCAGCGCGGGCTGACAGGAGGCCAGCCCTAGGCCTCTTCAGGCATGGCCCTGGACCACAGACACCCACTCTCCTGTCCAGCCCTGGAAGCACCACTTCACAAGGAAGGTCAGAACTCCTCCTGAGCCCCGGCAGGACATGCCCTCTGTGACCCAGAAGGGTGCCGAAGAACCTACAGCTCCTACAGGGTCCTGAGGAACCTTCTGGATGCTAGACTCAGCAAGGGCTTCTGGGAAGTGGAAAGGGCAGCATGGTGTTGAAAAGAAATGACAACTTCAGTATAGGAGGCCATCATAAGCAGTGCCCAACAACTTGAATCCTAAGCTTTTAAAAAAACAAAACCTTTTTATTCTGAAGTTATTTCAGACTTATAAAAAAGTTGCAAAAATAGTACACAGAGTTCCCATACACCCTTCGCCCAGCTTCCTCTAATGTTAAAATCTTATATAACCATAATGAGTTATCTAAACTAAGAAATTAAGGTAATTTCTTGGCTAATACCATCAGCCATTTTACAGATCTTACTCAAGTTTCACCAGTTGTCTCACTGTTATAGATTAAATTGTATCCCTCCCAAAATACATCTTAGAATCGTGACCCACCTATGGATGTGATCCCATTTGGAAATAGGATTTTCTTTGTTATTTTAATTAGCTCATACCTGTTATGCATTGAATTGTGTCCCCCCCCCCCCCAAAAATGTGTATCAACTTGGCTAGGCCATGATTCCCAGTATTGTGTGATTGTCCACCATTTTGTGATCTGATGTAACTATCCTATGTGTTGTAAATCCTAACCTCCATGATGCTAATGAGGCAGGATTACAGACAGTATGTTAATGAGGCAGGACTCAATCTACAGAATTAGGTTGTATTTTGAGTCAATCTCTTTTGAGATATAAAAGACAGAATCAAGCAGAGAGGAAGGGGACCTCATACTGCCAAGCAAGAAGAGCCAGGAGTAGAGTGTGTCCTTTGGACCTGGGGTCCCTGCGCTGAGAAGCTCTTTGACCAGGAGAAGATGGATGACAAGGAATGACAAGGACTTTCCCCCAGAGCCAAAAGAGAAAGAAAGCCTTCTCCTGGAGCTGGCACCCTGAATCTGGATGTCTAGCCTCCTAGACTGAGAGAGAATAACTTTCTGTTTGTTAAAGTCATCCACTTGTGGTATTTCTGTTATAGCAGCACTAGATAACTAAGACAATAAGTAGGGTGGATTCTAAATCTAATCACTTCTGAATTATAAAAAGAGCAAATTAGATACAGAGGCACACAAAGGAATGCCCAGGACAATCCACAATGAAGTAATTGACATGGTCAAGACCTTGATTTGGACTTTCAGCCTCCAGAACTGTGAGAAAATAAATTTCTGTTCTTTAAAGCCACCCATGGTATTTGTGTTACAGCAGCACTAAGGAACTAAGACACACACTACCTTAGTGTGGACTTGCTAGAGGAGCAAAACCAGTGAAACATATATAGATATATATAAAGAGAAACTTACTTCAAGGAAATGACTCACACAATTGTGAGGAAATGGATCTCACAATTGTGGGGACTGGCAAGTTCCAAATCTGTGGGTCAGGCAACAGGCTGAGGACCTCTGCTGGCTCATGTAGTTGTAGGGGCTAACAAACCCAGAATCTGCTTGTCGGGTGGCAGGCTGGAGGCCTCTGCTGGCTCCTGGGGTTGCCAGGGTTGGCGAATGCAAAATCTGCAGGTCAGGCAGGTTTATGTCCCAAGAAACAGAGGTCAGGCAACAAGAAGAGTGCAGCGTTGACAAAGAGAGCAAGCTTTGCCAGAACATCCATTTATATACTGGAGGCAGGCCACACCCCCAAGGAAATTCCCCTTTCAGCTGGTTGGTTGCTCACATCAGATCACAGAATGGAAGATAATTACATAGTGTCTGCCAAACCACTGAGAATCACAGCCTAGCCAAGTTGACACACAACATTAACCATCGTACCCACTAATGTCCTTTTTCTGGTCCAGGAGCCAATCCAAGATTTCATAATGCGTTTCATGCTCATGTATCCTAGTCTCCTCCAATCTGGGACTATTTGACAATTCCACAGTCTGTCTTTATCTTTTGTGATATTTTTTTATCATTGAAAGTATACACAGCAAAACATACACCAATTCAACAGTTTCTACATGTACAAATCAGTGACATTGATTACATTCTTCAAGTTGTGCAACCATTCTCGCCCTCCTTTTCTGAATTGTTCCTCCCCAATTAACATGAATTCACTACCCTCTAAGCTTCCTATCTGACCTTTTGAGTTGTTGTTGTTGGTTTGATCCCATATAGACAATTCATCAAAAGAGCACAGTGTTTGAGGCAAACAGTCTTTACTAAATAAGGTAACCTATTGTTTGGTTTAAAGAAGACTTTAGGGGATGTTTTTGGTTTAGGGTTTAAAGATTATCTCAGGGCAACAGTTTCAGGGGTTCATCTAGCCTCAATGGCTCCAGAAAGTCTGGATTCCATGAGAATTGGAAATTCTGTTCCATATTTTTTCCTCATTTTGATAAGGTCTTCTACAGAATCTTTGATCAAAACATTCAGTAATTGTAGCTGGACACTATCCAGTTTTTCTGGTCTCATGGCAAAGGAGGTGTTTGTTCATGGAAGCAATTGGGCACACACTCCATTTCCTTCTCCTATTTCTGACTCTCCCTCTTCTGCTGCTGCTGTAGATGAATAGAGACCAGTTGTTGTAACTTGGATGGCTGCTTGGAAGCTTTTAAGACCACAAGCACTATACAACCAACTAGGAGGTATAACAGAAGCACTAAATATGTTATTAGGCCAGTTAACTGGGATGTCCCATGAAACCATGACCCTAAACCGCCAAACCAAGAAACTAAATCCTATATTTAGTTGTACATAGCTCTGGCTCTATTTTAGAGGAGCTTTGGAGACAAGATAACAATAAAACAATGAAGTTGGAGACAACGGTGTTGTTATGCTAAGGGTGTTTTCATCATTTTACACTTCTCGGCTGGGTTGTCGCACCCCACGAGACCAGTGGCAGGACTGGCTCTGAGGGGCATAGGTCGGATTCCAAAAATAGAAGCAGTAAAACCCATGTTGCTCGAACAAGGCTTTATTAGGGAACTTACATACAGAGGTGGATGCCAAGATTCTTGAGATGGACAGCAAAATGTGAAGTGTCACCATAGAGGTTTGCCCACCCCAGTGTGGGGCAGAAGTTTACATACTTACGGCTTGCGTGCAAGGAAATGTGCAAGGAACCCAGGAAAAACATGGCTAATCTATGACAGTTGGGCTTGGTTTTGTGCTAGTAAATGGATTTCAGTTGATGTTACCATGAAGTCAGGTGTTTGGCTCAGGTCATTCTCAGTAAGGTACTCTGGTTCTCTCCCAGAGTCCTTTGCAGGCAGGATCCATCTTGTATTGTTCAGGTCCCTCTCACTGGGTTCTTATCAGGAACTCTGGTCTGCAGAAGGGTTAGCTAAGACTCAGAGTTGAGAAGTTTGTGCCCAAGGTCACAGGGACTGGAGCCCAGGACTGAGGGATTTGCATTAGCCTGGCAGCTCATAAGAGCTGGGGCTGTCTGTCATGCTCAATGTTGTGTGCCCGCAGCACTTAGTAGGTGCCTGGCACCTAGTAGGTGCTCCACAAATGAGTCGTGAACCAGTGAATAATGCACAGCTCATGCTCTTAACCGAGACAATAAAGCTGCTCTTGACCACAACCTGTACCTGTTACTAGGAGACAGTAGACACAGATGTCTTCCATACATCCCTGACAGGGTTGCTATCCAAATCTGGAAGGAGGAGGTACAACCTCCCTTTTCACAGATGTTATGATCCTATACTAGAAAACCCCAGAGTTCCACAAGAAAGCTATTAGAACTAATAAATGAATTCAGCGAAGTGGCAGGGTACAAGGTCAACACACAAAAGTCAGTCAGGTTTCTATACAATGAGCGAGCTGAAAAGGAAGTTAAAGAAACAATACCAGTTACAACAGCATCTAAAAAAAATAACTAGAGAAAAATTTATTTATTGAACATTTTATTATGTTTTAGGTGAACGTTTACACAGCAAATTAGTTTCCCATTCAACAATTCATAAACAGATTGTTCCATCACATTGGTTGCTATCCCTGCAATGGGCCAGCACTCTCGCCATTTCCACCCTGCCTTCCCCATTTCTATCCCTCCAGTTTCCCTGCCCCTCCTTGTCTTTTCTCTTTGCTTTTGGGCAAATATTGCCCATTTAGTCTCGTAGAGTTGATTGCTCTAAGAAGCACATTCCTCAAGAGTGTTATTGCTTATTTTATAGGCCAATCTATTATTTGGCTGAAAGGTGACCTTTGGGAGTGGCTTCAGTTCCAGGTTAAAAGGGTATCTTAGGGCAATAGTCTCAGGGGTACCTCCAGTCTCTATCAGTCCAGTAAGTCTGTTTTTATTTTTATGAATTTGAGTTTTGTTCTACATTTTTCTCCCATTCTAACCGGTACCTTCTATTGTGTCCCTGTTCAGAGTGGTCAGTAGTGGTAGCAGGGCACCATCTAGTTTTTCTGGTCTCAGGCTAGAGGAGGCTGTGGTTCGTGTGGGCCATTAGTCCTGTGAACTAATCACTTCCTTGAGTCTTTGGTTTCCTTCATTCTCCTTTGTTCCAGATGGGAAGAGACCAATAGTTGTATCTTAGATGGCTGCTGACAAGCTTTTAAGACCCCAGATGCTACTCACCAAACTAGGATGAGCTATTATCTTTATGAACTATGTTATGCCAATTGACCTAGATGTCCCCCGAGACTATTGCCTTTAGCTTTCAGTTGCAGTAATTCAGTCCCATGTGGTGTTTGGATATGTCTAAGAATTTTATAAATAAATTTAAACAGGAAGGTGAAAGACTTGTACACAGAAAACTATAAAACACTACTAAAAGAAATTAAAGAAGACCTAGATAAACGAAAGGACATTCTGTATTCATGGATTGGAAAGCTTAATATAGTTAAGATGTGGATACTACCCAAATCAATCTATAAATTTAATGCAATCCCCATTAAATTTCATCAATATTCTTTGCAGAAATGGAAAAGCCAATTCTCAAATTTGTATGAAAGGGCAAGGGAGCGTGAATAGCTAAAGTAATCTTGAAGAAGAAGAAAGTAGGATTCACACTTCCTGATTTCAAAACATACTATATAGCCACAATGATTAAAACAGCCTGATACTGGTATAATAATAGACATATATATCAATGGAATAGAATTGAGAGTTCAGAAATAAATACATACATCTATAGTCATCTTATTTTCAATAACGGTAGTGCTAAGTTCATTCAATGGGGAAAGAAGAGTTTCTTTAATAGATTGTTGCGGAAAATTAGATTTCTACATTCAGGAGAATGAATTAGGATCCATGCCTCACACCATACACCAAAACCAATTCAAAATGGATTAAAGACCTAAATGTGAAAACTAAAACCCTAAAATTCTTAGAAGAAAACATAGGGGCGTGACTGTGGCTCGGATTTTAACAATGGGTTATCGCATACGACAACAAAAGCACAAGCAGCAAAAGACAAAACAGATAAATGGGTCCTCTCTCAGTTATCTAGTGTTGCCTGTAGAATTCCAGCAGGCAGACAGTGTTCTTTCCTTTCATTCTTTCTTTGTCCCCTTCAGTCTGAGCTGACAGGTTTTTTGCTGTGGTAGTTGGTAAGATCCATCAGTCACAGCCTTAATCTCTTTAATAAAATATTGTGTAGCCACATTCTTGGTGAACATTCCTTGGTAAACACGTGTCCTTAGTTTGTACGACAGAATTTTCCAGATCTTTAAGTCCTGGTTTCATTTTGCCCAGTTCATTTTTATGTCCATCTCTTTCCTCTCACATTTTATTATAAATGGCAAGGAGAAACCTTGCTTAGAAATCTCATTAGCCAGCTATCCAAGTTTATCAATTACAAGTTCTACCTTCCACCAAACATTTGAACATAGTCCAGACAAATTCTTTGCCCTGCATAAAAAGCATTGCCCTTCCTCCATTGTCCAATCACATGTATATCATTTTCTTTTAAAGCCTCATCAGAAGCACATTCACATCCACATTTCTAGCAACATTCTGTTGCTCGTACAGTATGTATTCTCTAAGATGATACAGACTTTCTATAGCTCTCCTCACTTCCTTCTGAACTCTTACCAGAATTGCCTTTGATGTTCATAATTCTATCAACAGTCTCTTCAAGGCAATCTAGGCTTTTACTATCAGGCACCTTAAAACTCTTCCAGCCTCTGCCCATTACACAATTCCAAAACCACTTCCACATTTTACTTATTGTTAGAGCAGCACTCCACTCTTCTGGTACCAAATTCTGTCTTAGTTATCTAGTGCTCTAGTTATCCTAGTTATCTAGTGATGATGGTAAATACCACCAGTGGGTGGCTTTAACAAACAAATTTATTTTCTCACAGTTTGTTGTTGTTGTTAGGTGTCTTCAAGTTGGTTCTGACTCATAGTGTAGTGGAGGGAGACAGGGTAATGAATGCTTGCTCCAGGCCCTCCCAAATAGAGCTCTTGCCTAGGTCCCTCTCACCATGGATTCACTCAGCCCACAGACCCCTATGGTAATTTCCCCGGTTACTGTCTGTATTACTAGAATGGGGGCATACTTGGCAGTTGGCAGTGTGTCCTTAGAGAGGCCTACTTAGAAGGTTGGCCTTTGGCTGGTGTCTAGAACTTGGATTTTGAGAGGGTTCCTGCCAATCTAAACTGTTTGTACAACATTGTTTATGCTGAACCCCTGCTACCCTTCTGGAGTCTGGAATTTTGGTACGTGCCAAGAAGAGGGTGCTTATGTGACCAGCTCCCAATAAAATCCCTGGGTCGAGTCTCTAAGGGGCTTCCCCAGAAGCAGCATTTCACATGTATTGTCAGAACTCATTCTTGGGGGAATTAAGTGTGTCATATGGAGCCCTGGTGGTGCAGTAGTTAAGAGCTTGGCGGCTAACCAAAAGGTTGGCAGTTCAAATCCACCAGCCGCTCCTTGGAAACCCTATGGGGCAGTTCTACTCTGTCTTATAGGGTCACTATAAGTGGGAATTGATTCGACAGCAAAGGGTTTGGTTTTTGGTTTCTGTGTGACTCCACAGGGAGAGGACCCTTGGAAGCTCACACTGGGTCTCCCCACCCTGGACTTTGCCACATGAGCCTTTTCTCTTCGCTGATTTTGCTTCCTATCTTTTCACGATAATAAATTGCTGAGTCACCCCAGCAAACTATTGAGCCTGGGCATGGTCTTGGGTTCCCCAACATAGAAGTGGGATTCACTAGAACTACATGACTCACTGAAATAAGACAAAAGCATTTTTTGGGGAAAGGAAGGATGGCATGGCTTTGGAGTCATCCATGGTATGAAAGGGTAGCCAAGCTGCTGACTATTACTAAAGGTAAAAGTTATCTATGGAATTTGAAAAAGGAAGAGCCTAATCCAGGAAAGGTTTCTCACTGAACCCCTGGCTGCTTTTGCTGTGCTGGCTTTAACTACTTACCATTGAGTTGATTTCGACTCACGGTGACCCCACGTGTGTCAGAGTAGAACCGTACTCCACGGGGTTTTCAATCGCTGATTTTTCGGAAGTAGATCACCAGGCCTTTCTTCTCATTTGTCTCTGGTGGACTCAAACCTCCAGCTTTTCTAGTTAACAGCTGAGCACTTTAACTGAGTCGACTCCTTGTGTGCTTGCTCAAGGAAGGAAGGAAAAAAGTGCAGCCTGGTGACGCCTTAGGTTTTTGTGCTCTCCTCCAGAGGGGAGGAGAAAGAGCCCCCAAATTCCCAAAGGTGAGTTCTGCATGGGCCAAAAAGTTTGCATTACTTGTTCCTCCAAGTGGGAACAACATTTTAGATAAGCCAGAGGGGAAAAAAGAGAGAGAGACAAAGAAACACTCCAGCCGTTTTCAGCCTAGTTGCTGCCAAAGCACTGCCCATCTAGTCCCCTTACATTCCAGCAGCTGGAATGCCCTGGCAGCTCTAATGTTAACCCTGTAAATGCTGGCTTTACTGCTAGGGGTTTGAGTAAATTTGCCACGAGAAAAAAAAAGGGGGTGGGTTTCAGTGGCTTTGTGTTTTATGTCTATTGCATGTAAAAGGAAACCCTGGTGGTCTAGTGGCTAAGAGCTACATCTGCTAACCAAAAGGTCAGCATTTTGAATCCGCCAGGCACTCCTTGGAAACGCTATGGGGCAGTTCTACTCTGCCCTATAGGGTCACTATGAGTCCGAATTGACTCAGTGGCAACAGGTTCCTTGCATGTAAAATGTTACAGTAAAACCTGTGAATGCTGGAACCTACGTGAGGCTGAAACGTGCCAGAGAAGGAAAACTCAAATATGTTCCACTAAAACGGGCGGTAGAATAATGGTAAGACGGCACTCTGTCAAAGGTGGAAAACTCGCGAGACCCGGAAAATCAAGGTAGTCCCCTTGAGTTCTGGCTCTCACAGGCTTCACTATATATGCTTATAATTTAACAAGTGCTAGAGAGATCATACCAATCAAGGAAAGCTGCAAAGAAAAAGTGTTTAAAGGTATTTAGTGGGAGATAACTTTCTTACTTTTCTCTTCTGGTGGGCAGGTGGGAATTTAAAATCTTTGAGTATTGGAAACAGAACAAGTCTCCCTAGTAGGTGATTTTTGCTGTGGTGTTTACCTATTGGAGCCCCTGGAAATGGAAGACAACGTGAAAAGAGGGGCAATCTCCAGATGGAAATACACCTTGGGAGATTTGTTTGTTTGTTATTTTATTTTATTGTGGTACAGATACATATAACAAAACATTTGTTGTTTTAACATTTTTCACATGTATCGTTCAGTGACATTAATTATGTTCACCATGTTGTACAACCATCACCACTATCCAATTCCAAGTTTTCCGTCATCCTTAGTAGAAACTCAGTGTCTTTTAAGCAATGAGTCCCCCTTTTCTCCTCTTTCTCTCTGGCCCCTGGTAACCACTAACAAACTCTGGTCTCTATGCATTTGCTCATTCTAGATATTTTATATAAGTGGGATCATACAATATTTGTCCTTTTACTTCACTCAGCATATTTTCTAGGTTCATCCATGTTGTAGCATGTATCAGGACTTCATTTCTGTTTATGGCCAAAAAATATTCCATTATACACATATACCACATTTTGTTAATCCATTCATCTGTTGATGGACCCTTGGTTTGTTTCCATACTTCAGCTATTGTGAATAGTGCCACAACGAACATTGGTGTACAAGTCTCTGTTTGAGCTCCTGCATCAGTTCTTTTGGGTATTGTCTTCGTCATCTAGTGCTGCTCTAACAGAAATACCACGAGTGGATGGCTTTAACCAAGAGAAGTTTAGTCTCTCAAAGTCTAGTAGGCTACAAGTCCAAATTCAGGGTGTCAGCTCCAGGGGAAGGCTTTTTCTCTCTGTCGGTTCTGGAGGAAGGTCCTTGTCATCATCAGTCTTCCCCCAGACTAGGAGCTTCTCTGTGCAGGAAACTCGGGTCCAAAGGACGCGCTCTGCTCCCGGTGCTCCTTTCTTGGTGGTATGAGGTCCCCAATTCTCTGCTTGCTTCCCTTTCCTTTTATCACTTGTAAGGTAAAAAGTGGTGCAGGACACACCCTAGGGAAACTCCCTTTCCATTGGATTGGGGATGTGACCTGGATAAGGGTGGTGTTACAATCCCACCCTAATCCTCTTTAACATAAAATTACAATCACAAAATGGAGGCCAGCCACACAATTCTGGGAATCGTGGCCCAGCCAAATTAATAGACAAATTTTGGGGGGGACATAATTCAAACATTACAGGTATATTCCTAGAAGTGGAATTTCTGGGTTCTATGGTAATTCTGTGTTTAACTTTGAGGAACCGCCAAATTGTTTTCCACAGCGGCTGCGCCATTTTACAATCCCATCAGCAACACCTTGGGCATTTTATAAAGCAGCTTTTAAGTTTGCTAATGAGCTCTAATGAAATCAGGCATCTGACTCGTAGAGGTTGTTGATTTCCCAGCCTGACATGCATATTTTTGAGTGAGACAATTTGGACTCTAAGACTGACAAGACCAGAAGTGCTTGCCTGTCACTTGGACCTGAAACACAGCTGTCTGGCCCTGCAGCATCTCGGCTTTGCTACTGAAGAAAAGCCGCTGTTTTTTTTGGAATCCAGAATTCACAAATCCTAATCGCCTGAACCTGACTCTAAGCTCTGTCCTGTATCTGTGTGCTCTTGGATGTTTCAGCCTCATCAGGGGCTGTGCCAAACTGAAAGCAGGCACGGGCAATGAACAGGACGCAGATTTAGGACACCCGGCTACGGTGCCATTAACTGGAAACATTTTGAGTGCTGGCCTGACCGTCAGGGTCACTTGCAGATGTCCACTATGAAGGGCTTGTTCTCTGATGGGACCATTGGAAAGCAAGCTACTGATAGGCTCTGTGTTCCTGACTTGGAGACCACCTGCACTCCTAACTTACTATCAGTGCCAAATGCTGCAAGCTAGGGGAGGGCGCCCACAGCGACCCCTGAGGAGGTGGAAGGGGGTGGCATTCATGATCTTGTTTTTTCTGAGCTATTCCCCCAAAGCTTTCCCCTCTTCCTGAAGGAAAACTTCTCATGGTGCCTTTCCAAGCTGCTGTGAATGCTCTGAATGGCACCTGTAGCACTGGCGACGTCCTGGACTTTGCACACAAAACATTCCAGATGCTGACCAAGCTCGAGAGGTCAAGGAACTGGTGTCATGCGCAGGCAGAACCACTTGGGACTGAACCAAACCAAGGGCTGAAAGGAATTTTCCCAACTGGACTGGGAGATGCACAGTGGGACACCACCCCAGGCCCTGCTCCCTGACTGCCTGACCAACGTGTCCCTGCACTGTAGGACTCTCTCCTGCCATGGGCACCCAACAGTTGTAAACTCCATGTTTCCAGGGGACCCCTTGTGCTTCCTGGGATGGTGTTTCCTGAGTGCTCCCTAACTCTCAAGATGCTGCCTCAGCCCTGGAAGGCTTTCAGGTCAGCTTCAACTTACTGGTCAGTAGTATGGATTGACTTGTGTACCCTAAATAGGTACATGGAAATCCTAACCCCTGTACCTGTGAAAAGGAGCCCTGGTGGTGCAGTGGTTAAAGGACTTAACTTCTAACCAAAAGGTCGGTGGTTTGAACCCACTAGATGCTCTGTGGGACAAAGATGTGGTGGTCTGCTTCTGTAAAGATTTACAGCCTTGGAAGCCCTATGGGGCAGTTCTACCTGTCCCATAGGGTAGCTATAGGGTCACTATGAGTTGGAATTGACTCAGAGACAACGGGTTTGGTTTTTTGGTTGGTACGTATAAACATGACCTTGTTTGGAAATAGGGTCTTTGAAGGTGTTGTCAGTTAACATGAGGTCATACTGGAGTATGTGGGTCCTAACCCAATATGAGTGGTGTCCTTATAAAAAAGGAGAAGAGACACAGAGAGACAGACACAGAGGGAAGACGGCCATGTGAAGATAGAGGCAGAGATTGGAGTGATGCTGCATCTGCACGCCAAGGAACACCTGGAGCTGCCAGAAGCTGGGAGAGACAAGAAACGATCCTCCCAGAGAGCCTTCTGAGAGAGCATGGCCCTGCCAACACACTCATTCCAGACTCCTGGCTTTCAGTGAATAAGGAAGACAGAAGAAGAATTGATGCCTTTGAATTAAAGTGTTGGTGAAGAACATTGAATATATATATCAAGGACCGCTAGAAGAACAAACAAGTCTGTCTTGGAAGTACAGCCAGAATGCTCCTTAGAAGCGAGGATGGCAAGACTTGGCCTCACGTACTTTGGACGTATTATCAGGATGGACTAGTCCCTGGAGAAGGGCATCATGCTTGGTAAAGCAGAGGATCAGCGAAAAAGAGGGAGACCCTCAACGAGATGGAATGACAGCGGCTGCAACAATGGGCTCAAGCATAGCAACGACTGTAAGGATGACGCAGGACCAGGCAGTGTTTCGCTCTGTTGCACATAGGGTTGCTATGAGTTGGGACTGACTCCACAGCACCTAACAATAACAACAACAGTCTTTGGCTGAAAGGCTAACTTTGGGAGTGGCTTCAGTTCTGAGTTAGAAGTGTGTCCAGGGGTCATAGTCTCAGGGGTTCCTCCAGTCTCTGTCAGACCAGTAAGTCTGGTCTTTTTTGTGAATTTGAACTTTTTTCTAGGTTTTTCTCCCTCTCTGTCCAGGACCCTCTATTGTGATCTTGGTCAGAGCCGTTGGTGTAGATAGATCTTAAAAGAGCACGGTGCTCAACGCAGATATTCTTTACTAGTTAAGCTAAACTATTGTTTGGTTTAAGAAAACTTCCAGGGATATTTTTGGTTTAAGGTTTAAAGACTATCTCAGGGCAATATTTTTAGGGGTCCATCCAGCCTCCATGGCTCCAGAAAGTCTGGAGTTCATGAGAACTTGAAATTTTGAATTTTCCCCCTTTTGATCAGGATTCTTCAGTAGAATTTTTGATCAAAATTTTCAGTAATGATAGCGGGGCACCATCCAGTTCTTCTGGTCTCATGGCAGAGGCAGTTGTTCATGGAGGCACTAGCATTATGCTTGAAAGCCAAGAGGTCACTGAGTGGTGGTGAGGAGCTTGGGCAGGGCAGGCAAGGGAGTGGCCAGGGTTCAGGCTGCCTTCATCCTCAGCACCCCTGCACCCCACATTTCTGAGTGCAAACCTTCTGCAGTCCCACCCTAGGACTTCCCGGGATATTTACACCCCCTCCAAGCCACCTTTTCACCCTTTCTCCCGCCTAAATTTCCTCTCTTTGTGTTCTGGTGGCCTCTGGCCTTGCCTCATACATCATGAAAATGCAATGCCATCCACGCAGAGCCCTGGTGTCCACCCTGCTAGCTTTCCCTTTCTGCGCTGGATGCCTTGGCTTTCATGCGCCGTCAGGTTCTCCTCCTCTACGAGACCGTGCCCAATGGCACACCCCACAATCTTACTATTCCCATTTACACAAGCGCCCCCACCCCGCATCCTCTCAACCTCTTCCCACACTCTGTGCCTCCTCAAGGCTGTTCTATTTCCTCTTCCTCCCACTCTCTACTCTCGACCCATCCAGCTGAGCTTCCCATCTCACCGTTCCGTGGCAGCGACTCTCAGACACCCACAAAGCCAATGGCCAGTTCTCAGCCCTCAGTTTACTCAAATGTTCCACAACCTTTGACACGGGACAGTGACTATTGCCTTGGGGAAGCTCCTTCTCCTGGTGGCCTCGGCTTGCTTCCTGCCTCCAGGCTTCTGACTGTTGGGAAAGCTCTGTTCCTCCTCTCTTCTGGGTCGACAACTATCTAGGTAAAAGGTTTCAGCCTTGTGTCTTTAAATAAAAAAATCAGCTGCCATTGAAACTCCAACTCATGGCAACCCTGTGAGTGTCAGAATAGAACTGCACTAATAGGGTTTTCAATGGCTGATTTTTTTGGAGTATTTAATCAAGCCTTTCTTCCTAAGTATCTCTGGGTGGATACAAACCTTCAACCTTTTGCAGCATTAACCATTTGCACCACCCAGGGACTTCGTGGCTTTAACTAATTCTCCCCAATTCAAAAACTCAAACAGTTCTGAAATCCCAAAGCATTTCCATAACTCATTTGGCAGCCAATAGTCTTTTTTTATCCTACTTGAGAGGGATACCCGTACATTTTGCCCCAGACCCTGATGTAATGTTATGAAATGTGTAGTATGTGCATCATAATGCCTTCCTAAAATCCCCAGATTTCTCAATTTCAAAACATATTTGCCCTCAAGGATTTCAGATGCAGGACTGTGGACCTGCATAGTCTCCCAATCTGACTCATGTTTTCAGGTTCCTTAAAGTGTCTTTTGATTCACAGAAGCCCTTAATTTTACTGTAACAAGTTTATCAATGTTCTACTTTATGTTAGCGCTTTTGTGTCTTGTTTAAGAAACCCTTTCTTCCCCTGAGGTCATGAAGATACTCTCCTATATTAGCTTATAAAAGCTGCATAGCTTTACCTTTCACATTTAGGTCTTTGATTCACTTGGAATTAATTTCCTTACAGAGTTGTATTTTTTTCCAAAACTTTTTAAAACATAACTCAGACTTAAAATTTGTAAGAATAGTACAAAAAATTGCAGTATGCACTTCACCCAGGTGCCCATCATTTTACTACATTTAATTTATCTGTCACTGTTTCTCTTTCTATATATACACACATACACATTTTTCTGAACCATTTGAGGGTATCTGCAGACAAAATGCCCCTTGACCCATAAATATTTCAATGTCCTAAAAACAAGGACATTTTCTTACATAGTTACAGTTGTTGTTTGCCATTGAGTTGGAGTCAACTCCGACTCTTGACGACTTTATGCATAACAGAATGAAACGTTGTCCAGTCCATCAGAGTACCATCAGGAAATTAAAATTAATACAATACTATTATCTAATCAACAGATCTTAATCAGAAACTGCCAATTGTCTCAATGTGCTTTATGCCAAAAGAGAATCCAGGATCTTTCATTGTATTCAGCTGTCAAGCATCTGTAGTCTAGAAGAGTTCATGAATCTTTGTCTTTCATCAGTACAGGCCAGTTATTTTGCAGAAGTCTGTCAGTTTGGGTTTGTCTGAGGTTTCCTCATGATTAGAATCAGTTTATGCGCTTTTGGCAGGACTATCACAGGAGTGATGCATCATGTCAGGAAGCACGTGATGTTGATTTATCCCATTACTGGTGATGTTATCAATTCTGATGTTAAACTGATGTTTTTCCCATTGAAATTATTAAGTATCTTTGTAGGGCCATACTCTGAGATTGTATAAAAAATCCTGTTACTCCTTAAAATTTCACTCACTAGTTTTAGCATCTATTGGTGATTTTTGCCTGAATCACTTATTATTACCATTGTTGCCAAACGGTGATTTTCTAATTCCATTGTCATTTCCTCATTTATTAGTAAGAAAGTGCCTTCTCTTCTCCCCCACTTATTGTTTTTTCTTTCCCCCACTTATTTGTTTATCTGAATCATTGTGACTTGTAAATTCTTATTTTATTCAATAGGTTATAATATTCTTTATCATCATTACTTATTTTGATGTCCAAATTGTCCCAGATTTGGCCAGTGGGCACCCCTTCAAGTTGGCTCCTGACATGTCCCCATCTTTCTTTGAGTATTTCCTTATTTTCTATCACAACAAGATCCTCAAAGCACATCTTGTACTTTCCTTATCCTAGCTGTGAAATCAGCCATTTCTCCAAGGACAAGGTGCCTTGCTGCTTTTAAGTGGATGATGGTATTCAGTAGCCAAAATTTGGTGCATATTGCTACCAGGTTGTCACCACGTCTACACTCTCAGTGGAGATAACCTGGAAGCAGATATACATGCACACATACACAGGTTTTACATACATGTTTGTGTATCTGTGGGCAGACAGAGAAAGATAAAGCTATAGACACACATTCACATATATCTCTATGTGTGTATGTTAAAAACCATGCATTCACACTGATATTTTTGGTTCTAATCCAACACCATGGGGTTCTCCAACAGTAAGGAATCTGGCTTCAATTAACCACAATGTTATTTGCTTATGTGCACAGACGGGAGTTTCAGAATTGCTAACCCATGCTTCCAGAAATCTACAAACCAGAGATGAATATCTGTTTGGAGTTCATTTTGTCTTGAGCCTGAGGGCATGCAGTCCAAATGTTATTCATTCAAAACAGCATTAGATTCATTTGTTTCTGTTTATAGTCAATTTTAGGGTTTTTTTCCCTTTTCTTACTTGTTGATTTTATCTTCTTTTTTTGAGAATGTAAAACATTAATGTGGTTCCAAAAGTTAGAACTTTATAAAAAGGTCTGCTCAAATAAATGTCACTGCTCCTACCTCATTCCTCTGTTCTTTCCCTCCCATCCCCACGCACTCCATGTAGTAACTAATCTCTTTAGCTTCTGGTTTATCTTTCCTGTGATTCTTTTTGCACAAATGAACGGATACATGTAAATGTTCTCATTTCCTCTTTCTTAGACAACAGGTAGCATATTAGAGATACTCTTGCATTTTACTTTCTTTGCCTAACAAAATATCCTGGAAATCACTCCGTGTAAGTTCATAGAGATCTGGAGTACTGCAGAGTGCCCCACTGTGGGATGACCATAGTTTATTCAATGATTCTCCAGTGTATTGACATTTAGATTTAGTCTATTATCTTGCAATTACAGACAAAGCTGCAATGAACACTTAGGTTGTATTTTTTTAACATAATAATTTTATAAAATTTAATTTTCTGAATAGTTAATACAATTACTTGATTCAAACATAAAAAATAAAAACCCAAAACTAAACTCATTGCCATCGAATTGATTTTGACTCATAGTGACTCCACGTGTTGCAGAGTAGAACTGTGCTCCACAGGGTTTTCAAGACTGTGACCTTTCAGAAGCAGATCTCCAGGACTTTTTTCCGAGGCACTTCTGGATGGGTTCAAACCACCAACCTTTCAGTTAGTAGTCAAGTGCTTAACCATTTGCGCCATCCAAGGAATCCCATATAAAAACCACTACTATAATTCTTAGGTAAATGATATTATATACATACTGATTTGAACATCATAGCCAATGAGACGTTTTGGGAAGACTTATTGAAATTCTTTCAAAAAAGCTTAAAATCAGAAGGAAAAAAAAAAAACCACAACACTGAAAATGTTCATTTTTCAGAAACCATATGCACACGTTGGAGGTCACAATGCTGGGAAATAGTAGTTGTTATTCCCACAGGCTGAAGGAGGGCAGACTTACAGTGGACCTATTTTGGGCTACAAAAGCCTTTGAAATACTCATAAACTTACCATCTCCTTCACAGGAACATACTTTAACACAAAACTTAAATTTGTATTGGATCAAATTCCCCAGAAACAGATTTGTAGCTGGTGATTTGTGTGCAGGAGGTTTATTGGGGGTGTGCTTGGGAACAACACCTGCAAGAGAGTTGAGGGAAGCAGGTCCAGACAGAAGTTGAGCTGCAATGTAATTGCAACAGAGGCCTCAGCTGATCCCAGAGGGAGCTCTAGAGCTGGAATAGTCTTTGAAGTTGTCCCAAATTGAGGAAAGCAGGTCAGGACTTTGTACCCCACATCGACCAGTCATTGGACATGGGCTGCACCTGGGTGAGGCAAGAAAACTTGGGTAGGGCAGCTTCTTTAGGCAAAGGCAATTCCCAGGGAATGAGGGCTCAGCAGGCAGCATTCCTGGCTGCTGAGGGAATGAGTGTCTTGGTCCTAAAGAGGACCAGGGTGGTGCACCACAGTGTCCACTACAGTTCATCTCTTGCAGTACTCAGATTCTATGCTTTGTATAGTAAGTTGATCCCATCTAGAATTTCGATTGGTCTCTTTTCTTGGAGAAACTTAAAAGAAGGCTAATGGGACAAATTACAGCCCCTGCCAGTACAGCTGGTCTCAAGGCTTCATCTCCCTCCTCTACTACCTGTTCTAGATTGCCCTCACCTTCAGCTAGCACTTCAGCTTATCTGAAGGGGTCACCTAGACCCTTCTGCCTGAGGGATCTGAGCCCCTGGTCACTATGCCCTATCCTTACAGGGTGACTACACTTGTCCATTTACTATCAAAATTGGGCAAGGAAGTACCTGGGTGCCAGATTTATTCTTCCCTGCCCCACTGTGGAAACTCAGCCCTCCTCCTCCTAATGACCAGGGTCAATTACCCCTTCCTTGCCAGCTGCTCTCTAGGCACGAAGAGCTCAAAGCGACCAGGCAGCAGCTGTAACATGAAGTGTTTTTAAATAATTTTTAAAATTTTTTCCCATACAAAAATTTATACATACTTTGTTATGTGACTCTAATTGCTCTCCCCATCCTGTGACAGCACACTCCTCCATTCCACCCCTGGTTCCCCAAGTCCATTCAACCAGCTCCTAACCCTCTCTGACTTCCCAATTCACCTCCGGACATTAGCTGCCCGTTTAGTCTCTTGTATCTACTTGAGCTAAGAGGCACACTTCTCACGAGTATCACTTTATGTCCCACAGTCCTGTCCAATCCCTGTCTGAAGAGTTGGCTGCGGAAATTGTTTTAGTTCTGGGCTGATAGAGAATCCAGGGCCGTGCTTTCCGGAATTCCTCCAGTCTCAGTCAGACCATTAAGTCTGGTCTTCTTACTAGAATATGAGTTCTGCACCCCACCTTTCTCCTGCTCCATCCAGGATTCGCTGTTGTGTTCCCTGTTAGGGCGGTCATTGGTGGTAGCTGGACACCATCCAGTTCTGGTCTCAGGCTGATGAAGTCTCTGGTTTACATAGCCCTTTCTGTCTCTTGGGCTAATACTTGCCGTGTGTCTTTGGTATTCTTCATTCTCCTTTACTCTAGGTGGTTGGGACCAATTGATGCATCTTAGATGGCTGCTTGCAAGCTTTTAAGACCCTAGCCGCCACTCACCAAAGTAGGATGCAGAACATTTTCTTAATAAGCTTCGTTATGCCAATTGACCTAGATGTCTCCTGAAAGCATGGTCCCCAAACCTCTACCCCTGCTACTCTGTCCCTCAAAGTGTTTGGTTGTATTCAGGAAACTTTTTAGCTTTGGTTTAGTCCAGTTGTGCTGACTTCCCCTGTAGGGTGTGCTGTCCTTCCCTTCACCTAAGATAATTCTCATCTACTATCTAATTAGTAAATAACAACTTACCCTCCCTCCCCACCCTCGTAACCACCAAAGAATGTTTTCTTCTGTGTTTAAACCTTTTCTTGAGTTCTTATAATAGTGGTCTTATACGTATTTGTCCTTCTGTGAATGACAAAATTCACTCAGCATAATGACTTCCAGCTTCCTCCATGTTATGAGATGTTTTCACGGCTTCATCGTTGTTCGTAGTATTCCATTGTGTGGATATACAGTAATTTGTTTATCCATTCGTCCGTTGATGGGCACCTAGGTTATTTCCATCTTTTTGCTATCGTGAACAGTGCTGCAATGAACATGGGTGTGCATATATCTATTCATGTGATGGCTCTTATTTCCTTAGGTTATATCCCTAGGAGCAGGCTACCTGGATCATATGGTACTTCTATTTCTAGCTTTTTAAGGAAGCGCCAAATCGATTTCC
Source organism: Dugong dugon (assembly GCA_030035585.1). Taxonomy (NCBI): domain Eukaryota; kingdom Metazoa; phylum Chordata; class Mammalia; order Sirenia; family Dugongidae; genus Dugong; species Dugong dugon. The sequence continues at coordinate 211,243,905 of CM057460.1, read as the reverse complement.
AAAGTGCTTGTACCATTTTACATTTCCACCAACAGTGTATAAGTGTTCCCGTCTCTCCAAAACCTCTCCAGCATTTATTATTTTGTGTTTTTTGGATTAATGTTAGCCTTGTTGGGGTGAAATGATACCTCATTATAGTTTTGATCTGCATTTCTCTAATGGCTAATGATCGTGAGCATTTCTCCATGTGTCTGTTAGCCACCTGAATATCTTCTTTGGTGAAGTTTCTGTTCATATCCTTTGCCCATTTTTAAACTGGGTTATTTGTCTTTTTGTTGTTGCAGTTTTGGAGTGTCTTGTGGATTTTAGAGATTAGATGCTGATCGGATTTGTCGTAGTCAACAATTTTTTCCTAGTCTGTAGGTTGTCTTTTTACTCTTTTGGTGAAGTCTTTTGATGAGCATAAGTGTTTGATTTTTAGGAGCTCCCATTTATCTAGTTTCTCTTCTGGTGCTTGTGCATTGTTACATATGGTTTGTATTGTGTTTATGCCATGTATTAGGGCTCCTAGCATTGTCCCTATTTTTTTCTTCCATGATCTTTATTGTTTTGATTTTATATTTAAGTCTTTGATCCATTTTGAGTTAGTCTTGTTTCAGTTTTTTGCAGATGGATATCCAGTTATGCCAGCACCATTTGTTAAAGAGACTGTCTTTTCCCCAATTAACAGCCTTTGGGCCTTTGTCAAATATCAGCTGCTCATAGGTGGATGAATTCATGTCTGGATTCTCAATTCTGTTCCATTGGTCTATGTATCTGTTGTTGTACCAGTACCAGGCTGTTTTGACTACTGTGGCGGTATATAGGTTCTAAAATCAGGTAGTGTGAGGCCTCCCACTTTGTTCTTCTTCTTGAGTAATGCTTTACTTATTCAGGGCCTCTTCTTTTTCCATATGAAGTTGGTGATTTGTTTCTCCATCTCCTTAAAAAATGCCATTGGAATTTGGATCGGGATTGCATTGTATCTGTAGATCGCTTTGGGTAGAATTGACATTTTCACAATGTTGAGTCTTCCTATCCGTGAGCAGTGTATGTTTTTCCACTTATGCAGGCCTCTTTTGGTTTCTTGCAGTAGTGTCTTGTAGTTTTCATTGTATAGATCTTTTACGTGTCTGGTTAGATTTATTCCTAAATATTTTGTCTTCTTGGGGGCTATTGTAAATGGTATTGACTTGGTGATTTCCTCTTCGAGGTTCTCTTTGTTGGTATAAAGGAATCCAACTGATTTTTGTATGTTTATCTTGTATCCTGAAACTTTGCTGAAATCTTCTATTAGTTCCAGGAGTTTTCCCATGGATTCTTTGGGGTTTTTTGTGTATAAGATCATATCATCTGCAAATAGAGATACTTTGACTTCTTCCCTACCAATTTGGATGCCCTTTATTTCTTTTTCTAGCCTAATTGCTCTGGCTAGGACCTCCAGCACAATGTTGAATAAGAGTGGTGATAAAGGGCATCCTTGTCTGTTCCCATTCTCAAGGGGAATGCTTTCAAAGTATCTCCATTTAGGATGATGTTGGATGTTGGCTTTATATAAATGCTCCTAATTATATTGAGGAATTTCCCTTCTATTCCTATATTGCTGAGGGTTTTTATCCTGAATGGGTGTTGGACTTTGTCAAATGCCTTTTCTGCATTGATTGATATGATCATGTGGTTCTTGTCTGTTGTTTTATGTATGTGATGGATTATATTGGTTGCTTTTCTAATGTTGAACCATCCCTGCATACCTGGTATAAATCTCACTTGATCACGGTGAATTCTTTTTTTGATATGTTGCTGAATTCTATTGGCTAGAATTTTGTTGAGGAGTTTTACATCAATGTTCATGAAGGATAATTGATCTGTAATTTTCTTTTTTTGTGGTGCCTTTACTTGGTTTTGGTATCAGGGTTATGCTGGCTTCATAACATGAGTTTGGGAGTATTCCATCCTTTTCTATGCTCTAAAATACCTTTAGTAGTAGTGGCGTTAACTCTTCTCTGAAAGTTTGGTAGAATTCTCCAGTGAAGCCATCCAGGCCAGGGCTTTTTTTTGTTGTTGTTGTTGGGAGTTTTTTAATTACCTTTTCAATCTCTTCTTTTGTTATGGGTTTATTTAATTGTTCTACCTCTGTTTGTATTAGTTTAGGTAGGTGGTGAGTTTCTAGAAATGTATCCATATCCTCTAAGTTTTCAAACTTGTTAGAGTACAGTTTTTCATAGTATTCTGTTATGATTCTTTTAATTTCAGTTGGTTCTGTTGTGATATCACCCATCTCATTTCTTATATGGGTTATCTGCTTCCTCTTCTGTTTTTCTTTTATTAGTTTGGCCAGTGCTTTATCAATTTTGTTGATCTTTTCCAAGAACCAGCTTTTGGTCTTGTTAACTCTTGCAATTGTTTTTCTATTCTCTATTTCATTTTATTCTGCTCTAATTCTTATTATTTCCTTCCTTCTGGCACCTGAGGGCTTCTTTTGCTGCTCTCTTTCTACTTGTGCCAGTTGTAGGGTTAATGTTTTGATTATTATGGCCCTTTCTTCTTTTTGGATGTGTGCATTTATTGTTATTAACTGACCTCTGAATACTGCTTTTTCTGTGTCCCAAAGGTTCTGGTAGGATGTGTTTTCACTCTCATTTGATTCTATGAATTTCTCTATTCCATCCTTAGTTTCTTCTACAACTCAGTAGTTTTTGAGCAAGGTGTTGTTCAGTTTTCACATGTTTGATTTTTTTCCCTTGCTTTTTCTGTTGTTGATTTCTACTTTGATGGCTTTATGGTCAGAAAAGATGCTTTGTAGTATTTCGATGATTTGGATTTTGTTAAGGCTTGCTTTATGGCCTAATGTGTGGTCTATTCTGGAGAATGTTCCATGTGTGTTGGAAAAGAAAGTATACTTGGCTGCTGTTGGGTGGAGTGTTTGGTTTATGTCTATGAGATCAAGTTGGTTGATTGTAGCATTTAGCTCTTCCATGTCTTTGTTGAGCTTCTTTCTGGATGTTCTGTCCTTCACCGAAAGTGGTGTCTTGAAGTCTCCTACTACTATTGTGGAGCTGTGTATCTCTCTTTGCAGTGCTGTTAGAGTTTGTTTTATGTATTTTGGAGCCCTGTCATTGGGTGCATAAATATTTATTATAGTTATGTCCTCCTGGTGTATTGACCCTTTAATCATTGTATAGTGTCCTTCCTTATCCTTTGTGGTGGATTTTACTTTAAAGTCTATTTTGTCAGAGATTAATATTGCCACTCTTGCTCTTTTTTGAGTATTGTTTGCTTGATGTATTTTTTCCATCCTTTGAGGTTTAGTTTTCTTGTGTCTTTAAATCTAATGTGTGTCTCTTTTAGGCAGCATATAGACAGATCATGTTTTTTTATCCAATCTGCTACTCTCTGTCTCTTTATTGTTGCATTTAGTCCATTTACATTCAGCAGAATTATTGATAGGTATGAGTTTAGTGCTGTCATTTTGATGTCTTTTTTTGTGTGTTGTTCACAGTTTCTTTGTTCCAGTTAATTTTCTGTGCTGAGTTGTTTTTCTTTATGTATTTTCTTTTCATCTTTTTCATTGTTGTTGATTTTGTGTTTGCTGAGTCTTTATATTTTTCTAGTTTTTTTATTTTGACTTGTAGGATTGTTAGTTTCCTTTGTAGTTACCTTAATGTTTACCCCTATTTTTCTAAGTCTATACCAGTCCTTTATGTCTTTTTATCGCCTTGACTTCCTCTCCATATGAAAAATCTGCCTTCATTTTTTAAGTCCCTCTTTTTGTTTTAATGCTGTCATCTTTTACATATTGACATCTGTGTCCCTATTTTCACAGTTTTAGCTTTGATATACTTTTGTGACTTCCCTCTCTGGGTTAATATCTGGTTGCTCTTTCCTGTGTTCTAGTCTTGGGTTGTTATCTGATGTTACTGATTTTCTAACCAGAGGACTCCCTTTAGTATTTCTTGTAATTTTGGTTTGGTTTTTGCAAATTCCCTAAACTTCTGTTTATCTGGAAATGCCCTAATTTCATCATCATATTTGAGAGAGAGTTTTGCTGGATATATAATCCTTGGCTGGCAGGTTTTTTTCCTTCAAGGTTTTATATACGTTATCCCATTGCCTTCTTGCCTGCATGGTTTCTGCTGAGTTGTCCAAGCTTATTCTTATTTACTCTCATTTTAGATAACTTTTTGTTTATCTCTAGCCGTTCTTAAAATTCACTCTTTATCTTTGGTTTTGGCAAGTTTGATTATAATGTGTCTTGGTGACTTTCTTTTGGGATCTACCTTATGTGGGGTTCGATTAGCATCTTGGATAGATGTCTTGTCATCTTTCACGATATCAGGGAAATTTTCTGCCAACAAATCTTCTATAATTCTCTCTGTATTTTCTGTTATCCTAACCTGTTTTGGTACTACAATCACTTGTAGGTTATTCCTCTTGATAGAGTCCCACATAATTCTTAGGGTTTCTTCATTTTTTTAATCCTTTTATCTGATTTTTCCTCAGGTAAGCTGGTGTCAAGTGCTTTATCTTCAGTCTCACTAATTCTGACTTCCATTGCCTCATTTCTGCTCCTGTGACTTTCTATTGAGTTGTCTAATTCTGAAATTTTATTGTTAGTCTTCTGGATTTCTGATTGCTGTCTCTCTATGGATTCTTGCAGCCTGTTAAATTTGTCTTTATGCTCTTCTCTAATCTTTTTAATTTCGTCGACTGTGTGTTCTGTGTTTTGCTTAATTTCCTTCCTAATTTCTTGAAGAGTTCTGTATATTAATCCTTTGTATTCTGCCTCTGGTAATTCCAAGAAATTTTCCTCCTTTGGAAAATTTCTAGAGACTTTATTTTGGGAGCTTGCTGAAGCCATCATGGATTACCTCTTTATGTGATTTGATATTGACTGTTGTCTCTGAGCCATCAATAAGTTATTATTTTATGTTTGTGTACTATGTTCTAGCTTCTTGTTTTGTTTTGATATTCCCAAATAGGCTGCTCATATGAGCTAGTTTGATTATTGGCACCTTTGAAGCTCTAATGTCCTGTCATCACGTGGTTAGATCTGTTACTAGCTATGTGAGCTCAGGAGTCTGCCCACTCCTCCTGTATGTATTCAGCTCAGGTGCCTAGGTAGATAGCTACCAAGTGTGTAGTGTAGGCTCTCACTTACAGTCCTAGACAGGCATGGGTGATTGGTGTAGGCACAGGCATCTGGCTGCAGCAGGGGGACACACTCTGAGCAAGGCAGGGGGATGACGGCTGCCCCCGAGTGTCCAGGAGGAAGGCATGTCCCTGTACCCTAGAGCACGTAGGTGGGTGGGTTTTGCAGGCAGACTATGAGCACCTAATGCTGTTGGCTGTAAGGACTGGGGGGCACCACTTATTCATGGGCCCTTATCGCAGGTGGCTAGGTGGTGTGGGTACAGCCACCAGTCCAGGCCCCTGATGTGGGTAGGTGAAGACCCTGCTTAATGGGCAGAGCAGTGTCAAATGTCAATAACTTGCCACTTCACAGCTGAAACAGTTGAAGTTAGAGTTCTGGTATATACCCTATTGTACTGCAGTAATGAGGGCCTACGCTGTTGAGATGGGCCCACAGAAGTCTATGCAGGCGGAAAGGCACTCAGTGTCCGTGGATCCCTTAAGCCTGTGCCTAGGCAAAAGAGCTATGCCCACCCTGGGTTCCTGGCTTAAGGGAGCCAGCAGTTTATTTTTTCCCATTTGTTAATTTGTTCACTCTCCAGGGCAGGGAGAATGGCTCAGGGCATGTGACGGATCCTACTTCCAGCCCAGGGGACTTAGCAATTGCTGAGGCCGGTCTGGGACCCAGTGCAGAGCAGGGAGTGGGGAGGTAAATGGGAGAGGGGTTTTTCCCTAAGGGGGGTGTTTTTGATCCATGTAGTAGGCCGCATGCAATTACTTATCTGTCGCCGGATCGAGGGCTTCTTCTCACTGGTTCTGGGTGGCCATGTAAACTCTCTGGCACTGGGTCTCTCCCAGTGCAGAAAACATGCTTCCTGAGCACGGCTGCTTGCCTGCCTCACTGCTCACCCCCAAGATGCTCAGGCCTGAAGGGCTTAGGCTCTCGCCGGGTCAGGTCTGACAACTCCCCACTGCTTCTGAACCATCTCTCCCTTCCCCTGCCATTCAGTCTGGTTCCTCAACTCTGCCTTTGATGTTCAAGGCTCCCAGATTGCCGTGTATAACCAAATCACTTGTTTTTTTGGGTCTTTGTTGTAAGAGGGTCCACCAGAAGCGTCTGACTACTCTGCCATCTTGGCCACGCCTCCCCTGTAGCTTGAAGTTTAATGGGACTCTTTCTGTGTCTCCTGTAGAAGCATTCTCCCTTTAGGAACCAGGACCTCTGGACCCACAGACCCTGAAGTTGCAAGGACAGGAAGCACAAATTCCCCAAGCAGATCTTTGAAGGTGAACAAGGCCACTTCTATTTCCATTCTTTGTTCTTAACCCATGTATTCCACCTATTTTATTTTGTGGTTGTTGAGAATATACACAGCAAAACATATACCAATTCAATAATTTCTACATGTACAATTTGGTGACATTGATTACGTTCTTCAAGTTGTGCAACCATTCTCACCCTCCTTTTCTGAGTTGTTCCTCCCCCATTAACATAAACTCACTGCCCCCTAAGGTTCCTATCTAATCTTTTAAGTTGCTGTTGTTGTTACTCTGATCCCATATAGATAGTTCTTAAAAGAGCATAATGCTCAGGGCAGACATTTTTTACAAGTTAAGCTAAACTATTGTTTGGTTTAAAGAAGATTTCAGGAGATATTTTTCGTTTAAAGTTTAAAGATTATCTCAGGGTAATAGTTTCAGGCATTCATCCCACTGCATGGCTCCAGAAAGTCTGCAGCCCATGAGAATTTGAAATTCTGTTCTGCATATTCCCCCTTTTGATCAGGATTCTTCTCCAGAATCTTTGATCAGAATGTTCAGTAATGATAGCCAAGCACCATCCAATTCTGGTCTCATTGCAAAGGCATGTTCTATTTTTTAAAATAGCCTTATTGAAGTACAATTTACATACCATAAATCTCACCTGTTTTAATTTTACAGTTCAATGATTTTTAGTGAATTTACCACGTTGTGCAAACATCACCATAATCTAGTTTTGAGACATTTTCATCACCCCAGTAAGATCCCTCATGCTCATTTACTACTAATCCCTATTCCCACCTGCAGCCCTAGGCAACCACTAACCTACTTTCTATCTCTATAAATTTGCCTTTTCTGGACATTTTATATAAATGGAATCATACAATATGTGGTGTCTTGTGTGTAGCATAACTTGGCATAATGCTTTTGGGGTCTTTGTACTATTTTCACAATTTTTTTTCAAAATTAAATTATTTCAAAATTAAAAGCTAAAAAAAGAAAGATGAATTGTAATCAATTTGCTACTGCTATGGATTGAATGGAGCCCTGGTGGCACAGTGGTTGCGTTTGGCTGCTAACCAAAAGATCAGCAGTTTGAGTCCACCAGCTGCTCCTTGGAAACCCTGTGGGGCAGTTCTACTCTGCCCTATAGGGTCACTATGAGTTGGAATCGACTCGATGGCAATGGGGATGGATTGAATTGTGTCCTGCAGAAAGATGTACAGTATTGAAGTTCTAACCCCTGTACCTCTGAATGTGACTGTTTGGAAATACGGGTTTTTGTTATGTTAATGAGGTCATACTGGAGTAGGGTGCGTTCTAAACCTAATCCTTTCTGAGTGGTATCTTATAAAAAGGGAAAACAGACATGGAGAGACACACACACACACAGGGGAAGATGCCATGTGAGGATTCATCTACAAGCCAAGGAACACCCAAGGCTACCAACAAGGACAGACCCTCCCTTAGAGTCAATGCCGTGATTTGGACTTTTCACCTCCAAAACTGTGAGACAATACACTTCCATTCTTTAAAGCCCTCCACTTTGTGGTATTTTGTTATGGCAGTCCTAGGAAACTAAGGCAGCTACCAAGTGGCCAGTTGGTCTCCTCAATGGATGGTGCTGACTCAGAGGCTCAGTACTGTTCTCTGTCCTGGGTTGGCTGGACACTGGGCAGTAACAGAGCCAGATCAGCCTTGGTGAGTGGGAATCCATGCTGCTGGGATCCTGTGGTGCTCCATCCCTGACACCATAGTTCGTCCATTCACAATCCCATCATGGCAGCACTAGGGTGGTTGATGGCAGGGGCTGGCTGATGTCAACTGCAGCTGCAATTGGACTCTACTTGGCTGAGTTTGCAGTAGTTCACTGTCACCTGCCAGGGACTATCTGCTTTTTGTAGGGGTCAGATTGTGGATTCTTGGCTGGGAGAGGTTGTTTCAGAGGCTTCCACTTGGCCCTCTCCATTATGGCAATTCTTACCTCCCAAGCTAAGGACCCAACATGAGGGTTCTGACAACTATCAAGTGTGTCGACTCTGCTCATACATCAGGGCCGGAGAAATGACCAGGTGGACCTAGCAGTCCCACTGAGCTGGGCCTGGGCCAGGACTCCATTTATTATATGTTCCCCTTTCTCTCTCATTCTCACCAGGGAGCCACAATGACACTGGCATCCTGGATACCAATGCCAACTCAGACCTTGCAACCAAGAGGCCTACAAACATCTAGGCATTCCTCTTGCCCCAGGGTTCAGTTCTGAGTAAAGGGATGGAGGTCCCTCTGGAGAGCCCCAGGAGAATCATTACTGGATGCACTTGCAGTGATGCTCAGGAGTCCTTCCTCACAGGGCCTGGCCTCGCCTTTGGTCACTGGGCTCTGGGTCTGAGGACTGCCTCAAGTCTGGAAACAGGCAAGGCTTTGTGACTTTCTTTTGGGGCAGCTTCCCTCAGCCTCCTGATGATCCATCCTTGATTTCTTCTTTGTATAAATGAAGCAAACCCTGTGTTGGCATCCCCTCTGTCTTGCCCTTGGCTACAGCATGGTCCATTAGCCATCTCTGTAGCTCTGGTTCTATTGGCTATCCACCCCACCGCCCTGCAACTGCCTGCTTATTACAAGAAGTGCACCCACCTGGCTTCTGGAAGGTATGCGCTGCCAGCTGGCCGCTATTATTTTGGGCTCTTATCATCTCAGAACACTTAATTGTGCTCATGCTGAACCTCTACATAGACCAAGAGGCAGTTGTTTGAACAGAACAAGGTGTTACTGAGTGGTTTAAAATCAGGAAAGGTGTGTGTCAGGGTTGTATCCTTCCACCATACTTATTCAATCTGTACGCTGAGCAAATAATCCGAGAAGCTGAACTATATGAAGAAGAATGCAGCATTAGGATTGGAGGAAGACTCATTAACAACCTGAGATATGCAGATGACACAACTATGCTTGCTGAAAGCGAAGAGAACTTGAAGCACTTACTGACGAAGATCAAAGACTATAGCCTTCAGTATGATTACACCTCAACATGAAGAAAACAAAAATCCTCCCAACTGGACCAATAAGCAACATCATGGTAAAAAGAGAAAATACCAACATTGTCAAGGATTTCATTTTACTTGGATCCACAATCAATGCCCATGGAAGCAGCAGTCAAGAAATCAAATGACGTATTGCCTTAGGCAAATCTGCTGCAAAAGACCTTTTTATAGTGTTAAAAAGCAAAGATGTCACTTTGAAGACTAAGGTGCACCTGACCCAAGCCATGGTATTTTTCAATCACCTCATATGCATGTGAAAGCTGGACAATGAAAAAGAAAGACTGAAGAAGAATTGATGCCTTTGAATTATGGTGTTGGTGGAGAATATTGAATATACTATGAGCTGCCAGAAGAATAAACAAATCTTTCTTGGAAGAAGTACAGCCAGAATGCTCCTTAGAAGCAAGGATGGTAAGACTTTGTCTCATGTACTTTGGACTTTTATCAGGAGGGACCAGTCCCTGGAGAAGGACATCATGCTTGGTAAAGTAGAAGGTCAGCGCAAGAGAGGAAGATCCTTAATGGGATGGATTAACACAGTGGCTGCAGCAATGGGCTCAAACATAGCAATGATTGTGAGGATGATGCAGGACCAGGCAGTGTTTTGTTCTGTTGTACATAGAGTCGCTATGAGTTGGAACTGACTTGATGGCACATAACAACATCATCATCATCTCCATTGCTATCAGGGAGGCCAGCTCTGTCACAGCATCTTCTACAGTCAGTAGGGCCTAGGAGGACCAGCCACGCAGCTTCCCAGTGATGTTGGTGCCATCTCCAGGGCACTCCTTACCTTTGTGGCAAATGGAATGTCCTCTGGGTCCTCCTGCAGAACATATTTGCCTGCTGAGTGTTGTGGCACTGCAGATAGACAGTAAATCCACTCTAGCATGCCCATTTCTTTGAGCGTTTGGATCCTTGCTCCACTGCCTGCTGCAGCAGTGCTTGCATTTCTGCTCCCCTTAGTGTGGGTCCTGGCTTTCTCAAAGCTTCCAAGAGTCAACCTAGCAGCCTATTAGCACTGTCTCCTGGGGTCTCTGCCAAGTAATAAGTCCTATATCACAGGAGAGTACTCCCACATAGATAAACCAATGTCACATCCCCCCATGTCATGCCTTCAGGGTCGACGCTCCTGGGCTCTGCCAGCACATGTTCATGCAGTCTTGCAGTACCGTCAGCACACTGTCCTCCTTAGCAGCCCAGCACTCCCTGGCCGGGTTATTATATGACCCTAGTTATTGGTCTAGAGGGCAGTGGTGGTTCAGTGGTAGTATTCTCACCTTCCATGTGGGAAACCTGGGTTCAATTTCCGGCCAATGCACCTTATGTGCAGCCACCACCCATCTGTCAGTGGAGGCTTACCTGCTGCTATGATGCTGAACAGGCTTCAGCGGAGTTTCCTGACTAAGACAGACTCAGAAGAAAAGGCTGGCAATCTACCTCCACAACTCATCCAATGAAAACTTAAATCAGCCAGTGAAATCTCTATGCATCACAATGGTCTGATCCCCAACCAACCATGGGGATGGTACGGGACCTGGCAGTGTTTTGTTTTGTTGTGCTTGGCGTCCCCATGAACCTGGGCTGACTCCACAGCAGGTAGGTGAGGTGGGGATGGGTCCTAGGCGAGGGGACAGAGGCCTGGGCATCAGCTACAAGCGGGAGGAGAGCACTAGTAGCCCTTACAGGGAGCAATGGGTCACTTCTGCAGGTATCAGGGGGGGTCTGGGCTCCAAGATTCCCTAGGGCACCACCCAGATGTCCCCATCCCACGTGTCAGAGTCCCACTCCTTCCCAACAGGACATTGACCTAGGTGAAGCAGATTTGGTAGGGTTGAAAATTCAACCTTCTTGGAGTTCCACCACTCTTAATAAAGAGGCCCTGGGGCTGGTCCCCTCAGCTTTGTCTGCCTTCCTGTCTCCTGCCCAGGAGGCCTTGGATTTTCACGCTTCTTTAATTAGTGACTCATGCCCTCAGCCTTTCATGGTCTTTCTCCAGGGCATCACTGATAGCCTCCAGCATCAGCCTTCTAATTTCATAGGCTTATAATTACTAAGTACTCCTCTTATACTTCTAAAATGCTTCAGTTCTGTGTGCCTTTCCTTTACCCAGTACCCTATGCCAGTTCATCAAGGTGAAAGTTCTAACCAATGCCCACTACAGCAAGCCAGCACTCTCCATGCTCCACCTGCCAGCCGGCCAGAGGGTAAGCCAACCCCAAATCCCATTTCAGAGTCTGCTTCCTGAGACTACTCCGTACCAACTGTCGTAGGTCAGGCTTCCCCTGAAACGTATTTTGCTGGACATTAGCACCCAGGGAACAACACCTGTTGGGCAAAGAGAGAGGCTGAGCTGAGATTCAGGCACAACAGAAGCCTCAGCCAATCCCACGAGAGCTCTGGAGCTGGGGAGGGCCTTTGGCAATGCCCCAAATTGAGACAAGGGGCTCGGCCTTTGTACCCCCTTACTGACCAGACCCTGGATACCGGCTGCCCCTGGGAAGGGGGCACAACCCTAGGTAAGGCAGCTGCCTTCCACCGAAGGCAATTCCCAGGACGACTCTGCTGTGAGCCAGCAGCAGCCAGCATTCGTGGCAACTGGGGGAAGTGAGTGCCTCAGTCCTAAAGGGTTATCTGGGTGGTGCATGATGGCATTCACCACAACTCTGAGCTCTGTCCGTTCAAACCCCTTTGGACAGGCACGAAGCCTCCATGTGCAGCATTCCACAGGTCTGTAGTGACAGGCTCTGGCTTAGACAAGCCCTGTTCTTCTGCTCTAGTATTCCTGTAATGCCAAACCCCCCCCCCAAAAAAAAAAGCTGTTGCCATTGAGTAGATTCTGACTCATGATGACCATATGTGGTACAGAGTAGAACTGCATTCCATAGGGTTTTCCTGGCTGTACTCTTTATGGAAGCAGATTGCCAGGCCTTTCTTCTGCTGGGTGAGATCAAACTGAGTTCTTTCGGTCCACTGGGTGAGTTCGAACTGCCAACCTTTCGGTTAGTAGACAACTGCAAGGGGTTTATGCCACTCAGGGACCTTCCTGTAATACCAGAGGGAAGCTAAAAAGTGAGGATGGGGAGAGAGGAGTCATAGTGTAAACTGGATAGGGTGGGTTAAACAGAAGGAATGCCAGGCAACTGCAAACTTTTAAAAACCTTCTTTTACTGCACAAGTACGAAGAAGAACTGGCACGGGGAGATGACTAGTAAAACAAATGGGAATGTTTTTACTAGTCCATCCTTAGGCCTCCAGCTTGAAGGGTGACAGTAGGTAGAATGGTGATATCTGTATGCAGTGATCTGTTAGACACGGAAAGTCCAAGTGTAAAGAGGTGCTTGTCTGTGGCTTTTGAACTCGAAGGTTACTGTACACAGTTGGGCTCTGCCTTGTGTTATATAAAAAAATCTGGATACTTATAAAAGTATAGAACCAACCTTTTGTTGTTGCATGCAGTCCAGTCAATTCTGACTCACAGAGACCTTATAGGACAGAGTAGAGCTGCCCACAGGGTTCCCTAAGCTATAGTCGTCTTTTTTTTTTTTTTTTAATTGTGCTTTAAATGAAAGTTTGCAGTTCAAGTTAGTTTCTCATAAAAAACTTTATACACACACGGCTATGTGACCCTAGTTGCTCTCCCCATACTGTGACAGCACACTCCTCCTTTCCACCCCGGATTTCTCGTGTCCTTTCAACCAGCTCCTGACCCTCTGCCTTCTCATCTTGCCTCCGGACAGGAGCTGCCCATTTAGACTCATGCATCTACTTGAGCTAAGCAGCACACTCTTCATGAGTATCATCTTATGTCTTATAGTCCAGTCTAATCTTTGTCTGAAGAGTTGGCTTCAGGAGCGGTTTTAGTTTTGGGCTAACAGAGAGTCTGGGTGCCATGCCTTCTGGGGTCCCACCAGTTTCAGTCAGACCATTGTCTGGTCTTTTTACTAGAATTTGAGTTCTGCACCCCACCTTTCTCCTGCTCTATCAGGGACTCTCTGTTGTGTTCCCTGTCAGGGAAGTCATTGGTGGTAGCCGGGCATCATCTAGTTCTTCTGGTCTCAGGCTGATGGAGTCTCTTGGGCTTAGGCTGTAGTCTTTATGGGTGTGGATCACCAGGTCATTCCTCTCGCAGAGCCGCTGGTGGATTCAAACCACTGACCTTTCAGTTAGCAGCCAAGCACTTAACCACTGCACCACCAGGGCTCCTTGAACCAACCCAAACCCACTGTTGTCAATTTCAATTCATAGCAAACAGATAGGGTTTCCAAGGCTGTAAACCTCTATGGAAGCAGACCGCCACATTTTTCTCCCTTGGAGCTGCTGGTGGTTTTTACCTGCCCACCTTTCGGTTAGCAGCCGAGTGCTTAACCATTTCGTCACCAGGGCTCCTAGAACCAACCCAGAACCTTACAATATATGACAAAAAATGGTGATGGTATCAGGAGTAAAAATCCAAAGATAGTCTGGCACACACTTGTCTCTGCTGCATAAAATGTAGTTAGACCTTCTCATAGCTTATTAAAAAGATATTATCCCAGTTTTTTTTTCCTTAACCTTGAAAAGTTCTGCTTCCCAGGTACAAAACACCCAGATGTTTTCTGCATTTGAATCCATGTAGCAATCTAACAAAGTCACCAGTGTCCATGGGGTAGGCAGCCTCTTGCCGAAACTTGTCTGATAGGACTTGCTCAGGATTAGCTGTAGTGCAGAAACCCAATTTGGGAACATTATAAATGTGTTTGTATTTGCAGCAGGCAGCATCTTGTTACCCTTCCCAGAAGATCCTATTCTTGGAAACTGATTAACTGTTGGTGGATCCGTGAATTCTGTCTTTGTGATACTGGTTCCACTTCGGGTGGGGGTCTGGAGTTATTTTTTCAACTTTCATGAAATGGTCTGCAGCTCAGCATATGGTTTTGCAACCATCCAGAGTGCAAACGATCTTTGAAATGGAAGTACAACCCATCTGAAAAGTGGTGTTAAAGGCTTAAAGACAAAAGGGGAAAGGTCCAGGAAGGCAAATTTAAGACTAGTGCAGAGCAGTGGATCTGTTTCCAAGACTCAATTGCTCACCATTCCTGTGCTGGCCAGGGGAGCACCCGGCACTCTTCAGTTACTTTCAGCTACTCGCCTGAGGCCAAGTTCACAGGCAACCACCATTTCTGCATCTTTCAACTGCTTTATGGACACATTGCCTGATTCGGGGCCACTGCCAGGGCTACACTGGCTGGCTGGTCTTAAGATTCTTCTTTTTTTTTTTTTTTAGTAATATTTTATTGAGTTTTTGGTGAAAGTTTACACAGCAAGTTAGGTTCCCATTTGACCATTTCCACACAAACTGTTCAGAGACATTAGTTACACTTACCACATGTCAACATTCTCTTTGTGTTCTGTTTGTTCCATTTCCAGTGCTCTAGTTTCCCTGACACCTTAGCTCCTCATCTTTGCTTTTGGGTAACTTGTTGACCTTTTGGTCTCACACAGATGATTTTTAAGTAGAGCACCAATCTTACAGGTAATGTCCTTTATTTTGTGTGCTACTCTGCTATTTTGCTATAAGGTGATCTCAGGGGATAGGCTTCGTTCCAGGTTTAAAGAGTGCCTCTGTTCTTTACTGTTCCAGTTTGTCTGGCTTTTATTAAAAATAAAAATTTGAGTTCTGCTCCGTATTTTTTTTCCATTCTATCTATCCAGGACCAACTATTGTGACCCCAATCAGAAGGGTCAGTGGTGGTAGCTGGGCACCATCTAGTTCTTCTGGTCTCAGGTTAGATGAGGTTGTGGTTTATGTAGACTTGTTTCTTCTCTGAGCTTTTGGTTGCCTTCTTACTATTTTGCTCCTAGCAAGTAGAGACCCGTATTTGTGTCTTAAATAGCCCCTCTTTAGTTTTTAAGACCCCAGATGATACCTCCTTCACAGGATGCAGATCATGATTTTTTGAATTGTCATGCCAATTGACTGAGCTGTCCCATAAAGCTATGGTTCTAAGCCTTCAAACTCCTAAAACCAATCTTGGAAGGTGTTTGATTATGTTTCAGGCGTATTCATATATGTGTCTTCAATGAATATGTGGGCCATAAGCGGGCTTCTTGATAATGCTGTTAACAATGGCAGGTGCAGGCCAGCCCCAGGGTTGAACAGAGATCCCTGAGCCTACCCCAACTTACCTCGGGCATCTCCTGGGGCTGGGCAGGCTAGCTGAGGCCCCAGGATAGTGCCTGCCAGCCCTACAGCCCACTGCAGCACCCCTAGTCATGGGTAGGAGGTGGAGCCCACTCCCCTTCAATATGCAGTGTCATGGTCTTTTACACTTAGCACTTGCGTTGGCCATGTGTTACTTTTGCCTTCTCAGCATTCCTTCCCCACTCTTCCTTTGGGGAACTTCCTCTCCCATTCCAGGTGGCCTCCGGGCCTTTGTAATTAAATGCTCTTCCCCCAGTGTTCTGGCCTCATTAAACATCACCTTCTTAGACAGCACTGTCCCAACCACCCTATCTAAAGTCTCGACCCACCCTCAGTCCCTTGGCCCCAGCCACTCCACCTTATTACCCTGCTCTAGTTTCTTTCCTAACACCTGTTGTTGTTGCTGTTGTTAGCTGCCATAGAGCTGCCCCCCAATGGAAAAAAATGCTGCCAGTCCTCGGCCATCCCCAAGATCAATTGTGGACCGAACTGCTGGGATCCAGAGGGTTTTCACTGGCTGATTGTTGATCACCAGGCCTTTCTTCCTAGTCTGTCTTAAATCTGGAAGCTTCACTGCAACCTGCTCAGGATCATAGCAACATGCAAGCCTCCACTGACTGATGGCTAGCAGCTGCACATAAGGTACACTGGCTGAGAACTGAATGCAGGTCTCCTGCATGGAAGGCGACAATCTACCATTGAACCACCACTGCCCTCTTTCCAACACGTACCGCTCTGAAATCATCTTGTTCATCTGTCTGTGCTGTCCTCTTCGCAGGAGACCATAAGCTCCATGAAGCAGGGAACTGTGACTATAGTCCCTGTTCCTAGCATAATGCCTGCTGTATTTGTCAGTGAAGGGTCCCACCTGGAGCCTGCCCTCCAGCCTTGAGCCTGGCTGGACTGGAGCACTCCCGTCCAAGCAAGTGACCCAGGACAGCCAGGGACTCAGCTGCAGAGGTCTGGACGCCTGGTTACCTGGTTACCTTAACAACGGCAGATACCGAGGTATTCACAGGTGAAAGGACTCGATGTCTAAGCTTTTCTTTAAAACATTCCAGAAAAAAGGAAGTACGGGGGGCTGTAGCTGAAATAAGATATTGGTTAAGAGTTGGAAGTTGGGTTTGGTTACGTAGGTTCATTATACTATTCTATTTTTGTATGTGTGAAATTTTTTCTAAAAAAAATGAGCCGGGGCGAGAGAGGGAAGGGAAAAAGGGACTGAGCCCCTAGGCAAAGGACCCTGAACTAAAAACATGTGCTTAAAAATGACGCAAAACACATTATCTTGGAACAACCCACCCAGCTTTCAATGTACTTCCTTGATGTTTTTCAGAAGAACCGGCCTGATCTTGTCCCTGGAGCATGTGCAGACACCCGCAAGGTGACCGACAGACCCACGACAGCAATCGAGCTGGCACCACGGGGCAACTGTGCAGACATGGCACCCCATAATAAGTCCTGCCATCCAGTCCCAGGAGCCTTTGTTACGGTTTCCATCTTGAACTACCTCTTGTGTGTGCACCTGATCTTCATAACCCCACCTCTTTCATGAATAAAGATGATGCCTTTTCCCGCCTAAAAACCTTTATAAGCCCTAGCCAATCCTTTGTTCGGGGAGACAAAGGCTAGCGTTGTTTTCTCCCTCTTTGTCTCTGCTCTCAAGCTACTTTTTCTCAATAAAGCTTTGTTGGTGCAGAAAACTTGAGTGTCTCCTGGTCATTCTTGGTCAGTAGAAGGCAAGAACCTCATAGGGGCTGCCCAGGTTGGGCAGAAGACCCCGGCAACAGGGGGAGGGAATTTTTAGAGTTCTATTAGCCATATTTCTTCTCTACTGGCCTGAAACATAAAGAAGTCTAAAAAAGCCATCATTCCATGTTACTATGAGTCAAAACTGTGGTAAATATTTAAGATAACAGCATCATATTTCATCAAGTGGAAGTACAATTTACTTAATTAGTCCTCTATGACAGCTATTCAGATTATCTCAATTTTTTGCGGTTATAAACTGGTCTACTGTGAACACCATTGTGTTTATGTATTTTTCTGTAATCATTCTTTTCACTGATGTGTTCTCCAAGATAGAACTGCTGGGTTAGACAGGCAGCATGAACATTTTAAGGAGCTTGATAAATTTTGCAAAATTTCTTACCACAAACAATTGCATAGCATTCTATTTTACCACATTGTAGCCAGCACTTAGTATCATCCGTCCTTGCTAACTCCAACAAGCAGCATTCTCTCACTTTCTCTCTGATCTGCATTTCTTTGATTACTAGTGAGGACAAGCTCCCCCTCCCCACACGCTGTGAATGCTGAGCCAAGACTTCAAGGAGGAGTTCTGAGTTTTATTTGTCGTTTATTGAAACTTACAGAGCAAGGCTATGAACATAGTCTTGTGTTTGTCACAGTTATTTTCCCCTTTACACTCGTGTAATCTTACCTTCTGACTGTGTTGCAGGAAGCTTCTTCACCCCAGCCTGCCTGAGGCCAGACAGACTGCTCTCCCCCTCCAAGGGACTCCGAACCACTCACTGCAAAGCTAAGGAGACTCCACATCCCCGAGGGAGGAGGCGGCACCACTCAGGCCTAGGCCACTAGCTCAGGCCGGGGTTTCCCAGCCCAAGGAGTCCTGCATTTCAGGGCTCCATGGGGAACAGCTCTGCCACCATCCTCAGATCCTACATCAGTGTGACATGGACAGGACTGGGGGGGGGGGGGGTGGGTGGGTATCAAAGGGTGAAAAAACCCAAACTCTGTGCCAAAGAGAAACTAAGTAGGACTTGGAGAATAAAAGCTCTGAGGGTAACCTAAAGGTTTTAAATCAAACATCTGAACTGTTAAAGGCCTAAAACATTACCGAGTTATCTAGTTCAACTTCCTTCACACTGGACACAGGGAAATGGTGAGGGGAGGAAGGCTGGGTTCTCTGAGCGATGTTAGCTCTAATTTAATAGCTGTCATCATATGATAGCAGTCACGCCGAGGCTTAAACCACTTACCCCCACCACAGCAGGAATGAAAAAGTCGATAAATCTCAAAAGAAAATCAACCAGCAAACAAAATACTTATACACAGGTCTGCCCCTTACCCTGCTAGCACACCCCATGTGAAGTCAAACGCACAGGCAGTTTCCATACTAGCAAAATACTTTTATTATTTTTATAATGATAAAACAAGGAAAGATTTCTTTTTGGTGTATACCAGAGTTAAGGGAAGTAGAAGAATAAGGGGATTAATAGGATATTTATGTACTCTGATGACAGTAAAAAGTTAACAATACCAACTGTTGCCATAAAACTTATCATAGCTCCCCAAAAACACATATATAAAGGATCATAGTTTTAAAATCTATAAAAGTAAAAAATATACAGTCAGATCTAACTCTTATTCCATCTTTAATATAAAATTGTAAACATTTATTTACACAAAGTAAATGTGTATAACAAAAGTCCGAGCACCCTTTTCGTTTGAGTCCTGGCCCTGGGAAGATGAGGATCTGCACCAAAGCACAGTCACTCCTCCTGACTACCCAGAAACCAGACTTATAAATAAAGCCACGGGCAGCTCCCTGGGGGGACCCAAGAATCACATTTTATTGCTATGACACTGCAGCGAGTGAGAAGCCCAACCGCCTGTCTCCCCAGCACCCCCAGACCCGGGACCCAGGCAGGGAGTGTGGGTTCTTGCCCTCTCAGACCACCCCAGGGACAGAGGTGGGCAGCAGCCAGAGGGAGACCAGAAAAGGAAAAGGAACCAGACCAGTCTCAGGCCCTGCTATTTTTGGTAGAAAACATGCTGAAGTCGCCCTCTTCTCCTTAGATTGGGGAACTCACTCTGAAGGTGGAGTCTTCACCGGCTTTATGATTCACTTCCTTCTTTGAGAGCTAAATTCAGCATGTGGGGAAGGCTGGGAAGGTGTTTACAGGGGAAATGATCCAAACACCACCCATGGTGGCAAATGGCTGAGAAAAGGATCTGAGGGTTCAAGAACCCCCAATGAAAAAGGCACTGCTGGTGCAAAATAATTACCAGTGTGTGCACAGCCCTCCATCCCCTCAAAGCAACTCAGGCTGTTCACGTGAATATTTCCCTCGGCTCTATTTCCGCACACGATATTTGACTGATCTGCTTTGAGACTTCAGGAAAATAAGAACGGGGATTGAGGTTTCTCCACAGACTGCTCTGCATATAAGCCACTCTTTTCAGTGTATCATTTTCTCTCCAACATTCTGTTTAAAAGGGTCTCACCCTGCGCTTACCGTTTTGCTTTAATTATACGGAAGTGCTCACCCCATCTTCGTTTCCCACAAACAGCCCATCATGTAATACTCTGTTCTGCAGAATCTTAGCTTAGTCAAGTCCATTAATTCATAGACCTTAAAAGAAAAATCCACTTGACTCTTTAGAAAGGATACATTAGTGTTATAAAGCAATTTTCTCTTAAAAAGTGCAAGTCATCTGATACGGGAAGAGGCAGAAAAGAGTTGTAGAACAGTGGAATTCCTCCTCTGGGCCTGTCACACAAGACTCCCTGCCAACCAGGACACTCTTAGTTTTTGAGTTCCCAAAAACTTTTACTTTCTGGGGAGGAGCGATCTCACCTCCTTACAATGTTCAGGTTCCCTATGGAATTTTACCAACTCTTTTTTTCTCCCTCCAATGTAGTAAATCATTGTCCTAAAGAAGTTTTTCCATTTTGGCTGGAGAGAGGAAGAAGGGGAAGCAGAAGGTCACTTGAAAGGAAGATGGGGTAAAGGAAAGACATCTGTGCGCCACGTTCCTAACATGTTCAATACAAGTTTTCTGAGAAACTTGAGAAGGTGGGAGGTTAGAACACATAAGAACACAGGAAATCCCATGTATCCAATTTCGCCGTTGACCCTGGAAGCGGGTGCTCCTTCACTTGAGGGGATTGCCTGGGGTCCTGCTACCAAGGGCACGGCAAAGGGACTCCTCTGGGATCGGGGCCTCCTAAATTTCAACAGGAAGAACAACCTCCTGCAAGCAGGAGATGCCGGAGAGACCACGTCTGTGTCATAAGGTCTGCGATCTCCCAGCACCCTGTTCCTGTCTGGCCTCCGCAGGGCAGCCTGCACTTACACAATGATTTTCCAGCCACTCCCTTCCCCTGAAAGTTGACAAAGAGGAGGAAAACCCTAGATGTCCAATGCCCATAATCAACTTAAACCACTACCTATCCTAATCTGTTTAAAACCCTTTTAAAAACATTTTTTTAAACTTTTCTATGCTATAAATTGCATATAATTCTGCTATATAAAAAGTTTCAACAAAAACTTGTCCCCAAAACTGGGACAATGAAGAAACCTTGGATTAAGTCAACATGACAGCACAGATTTTTTTTGTAAGCCTGACATTGTGAGATTTCACTGTTGTTGTTTCTGTTGGATTTTTGGTCATCTGGACAGAAAACCACCTTTAGAATACTCTGCTGTCCCAACACAAGGTAATGAAGCCAGCAGATGGGCTGGAGCCAGCCCGACATACCACAACTGCTGGCCTGGGAGCCATGTGCCCGCCGAGCCTGCCCTGGGCTGGGCCCTCACACTGGGCTCTGGCTTCACCGGCCCAGCTCCCTGTCCATGGGCTTTTGGTCCGAAGTAGTTGTTTTTTCTTGAATCTGAGAACAAAAATATAGGTTGTATGAACACTAAAAACATCTTAAATTCTCCCATTACTGTGATCCTAAAAGGTCATCCAAATCATTAATCCATTCTTCTGAAGTCCTGTTTTTCAGCAAGGAGTCGATCAGGTCGGTATCCCCAGCCATGCTGGGCAGCCCGCTGCTGCCTGGCTGCCCACTGTAGGCAAAGGGCAGCTCCTGGCCTGCAGTCCTCACCGGGTAGCCCTGGGCACAGTGCAGCCCTGCCCGGCCCCCCATCTGTGGGGCTGGGCTCTGGCTGAAGGCCCCCAGCTCAGGCACGGCCGGGCTCAGTCCTGGCAGGACCTGCGGTGGGGGTCCCTGTGGAGGTGGTGGTGCAGGTGCGCTGGTCCTCTGCTGCGTGTTCACGGAGGGCAGCATGGACCCCGCCGCGGCCACCGAGCTCATGGGGGCCATGGGCCTGGTGGGCATCGCCTGGGAGAACTGTGGGTTGGACATTTTCATGTGGGCCTGCTGCATGTGGAAACTGGAAGCTGCAGTGAAGGGGCTTACGCTGGGGCTCCCTTGGGTCTGGCCACTCAGGTTTGTCATTCCCTGATGCTGCCACGACGGATTCTGGCCTCCCATGGCTGCTGACACCCTTGAGACCTGTGGCTTAGTTAAAGCAGAGTTCAGGGTCCCCTTATTGTGCTGCTGGGAGAGGCCGGAGCTCCCCAGAGAGTTCTGCCCATAGGCAGCTGAGACTGAGGCGTTCTGGCTCACGCTGGCCTGCCGTGGAATGTGGGTGTGTCCATTGGTGGCCTGTTGCGGGGGCTGGGCAACTATCTGGGTTATGCCTGAGGTCATGCCATAGAGGCTGCTCTGTGGCAGGCTCTGGGAGCCAGTGAACTGAGCCACACCCCGATCCTGCTGGCCCGAGCTGGAGGGCAGAGAGGAAACCACACTGTGTCCAGGGCCCAGTGGCATGAGATTCCCAGTCGGAGGGAAAGCTCGAGGACAGCTGGAGTTGGACGGACCCAAGTTATTCATGCCAGGCACAGCAGCAGAGGATCCTAGAAGCAAGAGAAGACTCTGTCAACCAATTTGGCATTTCCTGACCACCTTTGCAGTGATGTCCACAAGGCCTTGTCTCATAGTCTGCGGCACACAGCGAAGAAAGAGCCGGGGGTAGAACAAGGCAAGGCTAGAACAACGATGAGGCTCAGACGAACACAGAGGAAGAGGAGACCCTCCAGGAGGGGAAGCCAGGGGATTCATTCATTCATTTTTCAAATACCCAGCAAATCTCTGCTCCATGGTGGAAACTATGCTGGGCACTGGGAACTTGAAGGTGGATCCAACCCAGGATCTGCCGCTGGGAGGCAGAAGTTACTATACGGTGTGATGAGGGTCATAATAGGCTTTGCAGCAGCTGTGGGAGCACCAAGGACCAGGGGGGGTCAATGCCCTGGAAAATCTGGGGGAGGCTTCATAGTGGCAAAGACAAGTACAATGGGTTTTAAAAGAGCAGAAGTTTAGCAATTAAGCATTTTGGAGACAAACAGCATTACTAATAGAGAAAAATGTGTGCAAAGGCAAGGAGTTATGGAAAGGCAGTCTGCATGAGGTACTTGAAGGTGCTGGCCAGAGGTAGGGTGTGGGGAAAGCGTCTAATTGGTTAAAGACAAAGCTGGAGGGAGATTCGATCACAGGTTCAGAAGGACTTTGGATGCCATGCTCAAGAACAGGGCTGTAAAGCCAAAGAGAAACTGCACAGGGACTGGGCTCAGACCCTGCTGGGAAGAGGCTGTTAGAGTCATGTGGATGACAGGACACATAAAAAGTGCTGGTGGGGGGATGAAGAAGGAAAAAGAATGTGTGAATACATCTCCCCAGATCCTATAGTTTATACCTGAGATGGGCAAGATGGCCAAGGGAGGGAGAACTCAATAACCAAAGGATGGATTCACCACATATTTACTGAGCACCTACTCTGTGGTAGGTGGCAGATGCTGACTGGGAGACAGTGCGGAATGCTGATGCTGTCATCTGTGATACCACAGTGAGCAGACAGGAAGGAAGAAAAGAAGCAAAAGGCCACACAACTGCACTGTCTCTCCTTATCTAGAAAACAAGAGGGTCATTTTTTGAAGAGACATATGACGGAAGAAGCAAAGAAATTTCTTAAGAATTACAGAAGGCATTTTCTGCTGATAAGATGTCCTCCAACTAGAAATCATTTTGCATCAAGACTGCATAGCCAGGGGTCCAACACAATATTTCTTCTGGTCAGCCCCTTTGACCCTCTGCTCTTGGTGCTGCAGGGTAAACAGAAGGCCAGGCTCTTAGATTCAAGCTCTTATGAGCAATTAAACCCGGGTAGTACCTAGCATGAAGTCAGGCAGAGAGCAGGAGTTCAGTTAGCACTGGATGACTGACAGAAAGCTGAAAAGGCCGACTGGCAGGCCCAGTACTTGTGCCCCCCTGTCCCTACTCCATCACTCCCTCATCACTTTTCTTTACCTGTGAACTGTCCAACCTGTTGTGAGTAGGTGTTTTGTGTCGGATCTTGGTACTGGGGTGGTGGGCGGGTCAGATGGCGCTGAAACTGCTGCTTCTCCTAGAAAAAGCCAAAAACAACAGAATCACATAAAACAAAGAAAACAGGGTATTAGGTCAGGGAAAAGTAAATTGTGCAAGTCTATTCCTCATACAAAGGCTCCTGTGGAGATAATACTGGTGATCTCACTTTGGAGATTTTTTTAAATTGTGATGAAAATACACATAACAAAATATACCCCATCTCAACAATTTCTGCATGTACAATTCAGTGACACTGATGACATTCTTCAAATTACGCAACTATTCTTGATATCCTTCTCCAAATCATTCTACCACCATTAACATAAACTCAATGCTCCCTAAGCAAAACTCTCCCTTTCCCCTTCCCTCCACCTGTGGCAACCAATAATAAGCTTTGGTTTCTATGAATTTGCTTATTTCATATAAGTGAGATTATACAATATTTGTCCTTTTGCAACTGATTTATTTCACTCAGCATGATGTTTTCAAGGTTCATCCATATTGTGGCATGCATCAGGACTTCATTTCTCTTTATGGCTGAGTAATACCCCACTGTGTGTTTATCCATTCATCTGCTGACGAACATTTCAGCTATTTCCACCTTCTGGCTATTGTGGAAAGTGCTGTAATGAACTCACTCTGGGGATTTAAAATTAATAGTATGACAAAGAAGGATGGGGCAGATTTAAGGAGCCAAGAATTACAAAAAGGTGGGTATTATCAGTTTAAAAAGTAGAGGGCAGATCAGGGAAATGCAAATGAAAGCCACAATGACATACCACTTCACATCCACTAGGAGAGCTACAATAAAAAAAGACAGATAATAACAAGTGTCGGGGAGGACGGGAAGAAACTGGAACTTCAGACACTGCTGGTGGAAATGTAAAACGGTGCAGCTGTTGTGGAAGTTCCTCAAAAGAAGTTTGTGGCAGTTCCTCAAAAGGTTAAACAGAGTTCTATACGACTAAGCAATTCCACTCCTACATACATACCCAAGAAAAATGAAAACATATGTTCACACAAAAACTTGTACATGAATGTTCACAGCAGCATTATTCATAACAGCCAAAAAGCAGAAACCACCCAAATGTCCATCAACTGATGAATGGATAAATAAAATGTGGCATATCCATATGATGGAATATTATTCAGCAATAAAAAGAAATGAAGTCCAGAGACAACATGAATGAACCTTGAAAGCATTTGTATGAAATGTCTAGAACAGGACAATCTATAGAAAAGTAGATTAGTAGTTACTACGGGCTGGGGAGGTTGGGGGAAATGGAATGACAACTAATGGATACAAAATTTCTTTTTGGGGTGTTGAAACTATTCTAAAACTGACTGTAGTGATGGCTGCACTTACCTGTGAATGTACTAAAAATCAATGAATTTTACACTTTAAATGCGTAAATTATATGTCATGTGAATTATATCCCAATAAAGCTGTTACTGAAAAAACAAACTACCACAAAAGCGAAGAATGACAGAACTGAGGCAGTGATGTGGGTTTTAAAGCTGCCCTCAAACATCTCCACACTCTGGATAACTAGTTCTTCTCTTACGTCTTAATGTAATTTGAAGTCCTGAGACTTTTACCTTGAACCCTTAGTGTCTGCAGGTAAACTGTAAAACTGGGAGGGACTTTGTCTCTCCTGATTCTAAAACCTCAGAACTTTTTCAAGTCTCTATTTCACTTTCTTGCTTATAACAAACTGTTTACATTTACAACAAAGCTGGATTCCATGGCAAACCAAATAATAAGTAAGCTCAGTGGTTTGAAAGCTGCCAGGTAAGGGACATGGAAACATTCCGATGTACAATTTTAGCCAGACATTCTGCCTTCATTAATCCTCACTAAGGAAATGATACAATGCCACATTCCCAGAGAGGGGTTTGTAAAGGGCAAAGCCCTCTAGTCCGGACACGCACACACACCAGTAAGTAGGCTTGCAGACCCTGCCATGACTTAGGATGCAGGCCAAGGAGGAAGAGGTTCCTCTCCCTTTCTTCTTACCTGTTCTGCCAGAAGGTGCTGTTGCCTTTGCAAGAACTGCTGTTGCTGCAAGTGCTTTTGCTGCTGCTCCCTCTGTTTCTGTTGGTCCAAAAGCAACTGATGTTGCTTCATTACCGCTGCCTGCTGCTGGCTACTGAGATATGGAGTGCTGTTGTGAGTGCTGCTCACAGACACGGCAGGTGGCTGGGTCCCCACACTTGTGGCCTGGGTTGGCACGGATGTGGACGCGTGAGGGACGTTAGCGGGGTTCTGCTCCTGTCAACAGATAATGGGATTCTTGTGAAGCCTGCAAACTGACCAAATGAGCCGAGCTCCGCCCAGGAAGTGTCCCATTCATGGCTCCCTCTCTTGAACCCAAGCCTCAGGCTCAGCTGCACTGCTAATGACTCCAAACGACAGTCATTTTTACAGGGCCCAGATGGAGACTAAAAGCTAATACTGGAATAGACAGGTACCTAGCAATGAACAATCACATATGCTGGCTTTGCTCCCTTTGAGTCACCAGCAGCAGAGGTGTGCTTTTGCATTAGGCAGTTTAAGCTCATATACTTGCACGTGGTAGGTGCAATAAGCAATTGTGGCTTGTAAATACTGACTTATCAGCATGCCTGCATGTAGACGGGCCACAGGGGAAGACCATTCTGAAGAGGGACTCTGGTTTATGGAGGTGCTATGTCCCAGGTGTGAACACTGGGTCCCTGGCTTCAGGGCTATCCGAAACCGTGTCATTCGTCCATTTGTGAACAAGCACTTTTCTGGGAAGAGACTGCTCAGTTTTTGTCAGATACTCATGCTCATAAACTACTATCAATGTGAACTTTAATGGATGTCACCTGTTCATACATGGACCAAAAGTGGGATTCATATCAAAGGCCACCACAATATTATCCTAACATTATTACTTAACTTTAAAACGGGAAAATTTAACTCAAAACAGGAAAAAAGTATTTTATGCATGTTCAAATTTTTGAGCCCCTTTCGTATTTTTAATCTTTACAAGATTCTAATCTTACTGCAGACAGATTCTAACACTAACTTCATCACCCCAGTCATCAGGAGCTTAAGGGACCTGAAAGTGCTTTGGAAGTTGCAAAGTACTACTCAAATGACAGTAGTTACCACTGTGTTACTCTTTGTTAAGGTCATTTTTAATGGCTCTGTAACATTTTAATAGCTGAAATAAATGGAAGCATCAGCATTTACATGAGCCTCCTCCTGTTGGGAGGTATTTAAACTGCTTCCAGTTTTTGGCCGTTAGAAATAATCATGCAATGAAAACCTTGTATATTACTTTCTATTTTGGATTATTTCTTTAGGTGAACTTGCAGGGGGAAATGTGTCAGTGCTGGTGACGTTTTTTGAGGCTTATGAAAAATACATAATACCAAATGACTTCCCCAAAGCACTTTACCCACGTACACACCCTCAACCAATTCATGTGTGTGTCCACTTTCTCACAGTGTTATCAGCACTGGGATTTTTAGTTTTTTAAATTTTAGAGTGTGCCACAAGTACACAAAGACATACACACAAAGGTATTCACTGCAGGCTTATTTACAGTAGTGAAAAACAAGACACAACCTAAATCACCATCAATGTGTGGCTGTGGTATATCCACAGCTGAATATTCCACAACTGTTAAAAAGAATCGATGTGACTATAGCTACAGACGTGGAAGACAGTGCAGGGTACACTGGGGAGTGAGAAATGCAAGCTGTGCTCCATTCTATCTCTTGAGGAAATCAACAGGAAAACATTCCATGTTTGTTTATACTACAAGCCCTCGCCACGAGAAGGCTTCCAGGAAAGGGACATTTTAAAACATATTTGAACATGAGCAGAAATGCAAATAATGATCATGATAATTAGTAACTAGTACTTGACCATTTTCTAGGGTATGGAGCCAGATAATTCTGCCAGATAATTCTTGCACGTCATGCCTAAATAACTAGAGTTTAGATGCACTGAGAAGCAACACATGCCTGAAATGCTGTCAGCTTGCCAAACACTAAAGATTTTTAACATTAAGATCTGAAAGGTGGTAAAAAAGCAAAGCCTGTAAGAAGCACATTAAATGTGATCTTTATCTGTAAAAAAAACAGCCACAGATAACTTCAATTAAACTACACGACAACAAAGAGATGTTGGACTAAGTATATTCCTACAGTTAAAATCAAGTTACACTAAGGACTTTTACCCTCTTTTTATTTATTAAGAATCAACCCTGGTTTGTTCTAGAAATTAAATTTTCACTCCCAAGGGGGTTAAAGGCCAACAGCTGCCGCTCCTCCCCTCCTTCCACAACAACCTGAGATCCTTTCAATTTAGCTCTTAGCCTTACTCATGTATCTGCTGCACATAACAGAAGTGAAGCTATATTTACCTGGCTAGGTGGAACCAGGGACCTGAAGGGTATGTTTCCTGACTTTGGTTTCATAAGAAACAAGGGGTTCTGCTCGCTGTTCAGGTGAGGCAGCTGCTGGGGTAGATAAGCCAGCATGGCTGCCTTGCTCTGGCCAGGCCCAGGACTTCCTTGCCCACAGTCTGCTTTGTAATGAGAAAGGGGCTTTGTATTGCCATAATCCAGCACGGGCCCCTGGTTATTCACGGAGTTCTGATTCAAGTTACTTGGTGGCTGGTGACTCAGCAGGTTCACGTGGCTGGGCTGGAGGTAGGGGCCTCCAGGCCGAGGGGAGCTCTTGTTTACACTGGGCATCATGAGCAGTTTGGAGTTATTGAAGTCTTGCTGGTAGCTGGCAGGGCTGGCAGGCTTCTCCATGGGATAAGGAACATCTAAGGGACTGTGGGAGGGCCCTGTCTGCTGCCATGTGGACATCTGGGCTTGGGCTGGGGCCGGGACGGCCTGCTGTGGGTTCTGGAGCATCTGCTCGCGCTTCTGCTTGGCAGCTATCTGTTGGAGCTGGTGAGCAGAGGACAGCTCTGCACCCCCTCCTGTGCCCTGGCTGGGCAGCACCACACCAGAGCGGGCTCTCTGTGCATTCTGGGTCTGGGCTGACGATTGCATCAGGTTTGCACTGGTATTTTCTGTCCCGGGCTGACCGGAAGTGTGGAACATGGTCTGAGAGGACCCGAGGCTGGGGGAAGCTGTGCTCACAGGAGCAGATGAAGGCCCCATGAAGGTCTGTCCTGCAGACCCAGCTCTCACTTGTGGAGAACCTAACTGTTCTTGCTCAAAGGCTGCTGGCGAGAATTCCGTCTTAATATTAATGTCCTGTGCCAAGGGGGTCTGGGTATTAGAACTTGAAGACTCAGGGTCCTTCTTCTCTTCAAAGTCCTCATTGAAGAGATCCTTCATGTCTTCGTCGGGCACTGACCGGTTCAGCTCCTCGATGAGCTCCTTCCACTCCTGTTCATTCAGGTTCAGGTCAGGCATGAGGTTGCTCTGTGATATGGAGCCCCCAGCCCCAGCAATCATGCAAGGAAGGTCATCAACAGGCTCTTGCTTCAGCTCTTTGTTCAAGCTCATAGGGAAGGACTCACTGGGGTTACTGCCTCCGTTCAAGTGGAGACTCGAGTCAGCCAGACACTTCTTATTGACAGAGTCAAGGGCCAGCGAGTGCTTCCCGCTGGGCTGGAGGGCATCTCCACCAGGAGGCTTGTCAGGCTGCCCCCGGGGGGAGGCTGGAGGCAGGCCATTGGCAGGGACAGCCACTCCCAGAGGGGCTTCCCGGCGTGTCTTCTTATGCCCAGGAAAGAGGTCTCCATAGCCATTCTGCTGATCACCATTCTGAGGGGAGGTAGCGCTATCAAGATTCCTCTTCACTGTATCATGGAGATGCTGAAAAACATTGAAAAGAGTGACTTATGCATGCAACATCATGTATCAAGTCCCCTCTGCTTAGAACATTAACTTAAACCAGGGGTCTGTATCCTTGGAGTCCTTGCCCGTTTCCATCCTCCACTCCTGGGCACACACTTGTTTTCCCTTGCAGCTTCACCTCTCCCCTACTCAAGTTCCTGTGGCCCCCCCACCCCTTCTACACCTAGTGGCCAGTCAGTCAGGATGGTCAGCAGTGGGAAGGCAATTCCATTCAAACCAGTGAGTCAGGACTTGGACTTTGGTGTGCCCCCAGGAAGGAGGCATTCTCCCTTTGCAGGACACTAGCCTGCAGCTACCCGGTAGACATCTTCCCTGAGGGGCTGCCCAAGAATGGAGCCAATGAAGAAAGAAAAAGAACCAAAGGATACACATATATTTTGAGGACATCATCTGTGTCCTAGATCTAGCTGTGTGTGGGAGACCAGCAGTACCTCTGGACTTTTTACTTATGTGAACCAATAAATTCCTCTTCATGGGTAAACTGACTAGTCTATTTTTCAGGTCTTGTTCCATGCTGATTACAAATACTGCACCTCTATATTTTGACACAAGTCAGTTTTCACGTCCCTCCCAACCCCTTTAGGCTCCCTTGCCTGGGCCCATCTCTTCCTCCCATGCCTTTCAGCCCTTGTCCTTCTCCCATTCCCCCAGTTCCTGAGCATCTCCCAGCATCTCCTATTTCGTGCCTGCTTCCACTTCTGGCTACTCACCCTCACAAACCTACCACTTCCTATGAAGACCAGTCACTGCACACAATCCTGTTTGGCCTGGCACCACTATTCTCTGCTTTAAGCACCCCAGTTTTCTTCTCAACTAGATTCATTCAACTAACCTTATTAAGAGTCTACTTTGTACCACGGACAGGTGCTATGGGGACTGTAAAGACAAACAGGTGACCCCTCCTCTTCACAGGCTTCCAGCATGCTAGGACACAGGACATATTCACACACTACTACAGAATAAGATAAATGCTCTATGCAATAATTCAGAAATAAGCACCATGAGAGTTCAGGGGCAGGGGGAGACTTTGAAGAAGAGAATATGATGGCAGGAAAGGGGAGGAGAGAAGGTGGTACCTTCCCACTATTTCTCCAGCCTCGTTTTCAGCTGTCACCAACATGATTCCTCCCCCAACTGTAAGAGGAGCCAACTCTCATCTTTTGAACAAGCAGGGTTTCCTTCCTATGTTCACTTTCATTGAATTTTTGTCCTTCATGCCCCATCTGATTCCATCCCTCCCTCCACTAACCCCAAATAACAGCTTCTAATTATTGTCTTCAAATAGACCTTCCAAGGAGTCAGTGAGTGGCATGCAGCACTTTGTGCTGTTGTCCTCTGGCTGCAGAAAAGGGCCACACTGACCCACCACCACCTGCCAAAGAGCCAGAGGGCAGGAGCTCTCTGACCTGGGTGTCTCGACCCTCCACCAGCACCACCTGCTCAGTAGTAAACTAACTGCTGGATACAAATGTGCAACAAGCAAGGGAACAGTAGGGCAACTGTCTAACCTCTAAGACCCAATTCTATGCTCCATTCTCTTTTTTTCCCACTTCAAGATTTTCTTATCTCTTAACTGCACCAAACCAAAACCAACTGCATGATGCTCTATAAATCCTGGCTGAGTCATTATTTCTTTAAATCCGTATCTGAGTGCCTAAGTTATTAGTCTCCAGAAAAACTTAAGAATGTCAGACAAATGAACCTGCAGGGCAGAGGTTAGCTACATACAATTCTAGAACCCACTTCAAGAGCATCACCCTTACAATCGAAGAACTTTAATGTCGGTTCTTCTGCTTGCTACTGCCATCTAGTGGGGAGAGGGGGAAAAGAATCATGTTCCTAAAATGGTCCCTTCATAAAATTACTGTTTGAAACGTTTCTTTTATGGAAGATAAAGTCATACCAATTTAACATGAAAAAATAAAAATGAGGGCTATCTTTCTTGAATTTTTGTTGTTTTTATTATTTTCCTTGTGGAAAATTATTTGTTCTACAGTGCCAGATCTGGGCTCTAAACCTGGAGGTGAGTTTTCTGTTCTCCTAAGGAGGAAGATGGAAACCGAAGAGGTCAAGGCACTTGATGAGTCAGCTGGTTGTCCCAGATTAGAAACAGAATGCTTCTTTGCCCTAACAATTATAAAAGCTACCACTCCCTCTTTCAATATCCACATGCAAACAGCTGCAGACAAGTTCCAAAGTAACAACTCAATTTTGCAACGCCAATTGACTTTAGCCAAAGAAACACTCTGGCGTTTTTTTCAACTGCTCACAAAGTTTAACTGGAATGATGTAGGTGGGGGCAGCTGGTGTGGAATGTGGTGGCCCTGGCAGATTTTTAAATCTGGAGCATCTGCTGGAGTGCCTGATACGTGCAGGGTGCTACAGGGGAAGGAAAAGATGAGTAAGCCTTGGAGCAGATGTTTACAACAGAGATGGGAAAACAGCCTGAACAGAAGTTAAGTAAGAATAAGCACAGTGGGTGCTATAGAGCAATATAAGGCTGGCTGCCATGTATAAACTCATAAGCCTGCCCTCAGCCCATCTGGACTTCAGAATGCTCAGCTCAGAGGAGTCTGTGGAAACTACTGCAGGGTCTCAATGGTTAACACAGGCTTTCAGGAGCATCAGGCTATCCAGGTCTGGGAGATAACCAACTGGTCCAAGGTCATTTCCTTTTTAAGTGGGGTTTTGCTGGAGAATACAGTGTGCCTGATGGTAAGTTGGAGGGCCTGGGTGCACTGACCAAGTCACAGTCTCCTCCAACTGCACCCTGGAGTCCTGACTCCTACCCTTTTTTTTTTTTTTTTTTTAAATTTTATTGTTGTATTTTAAGTGAAAGTTTACAATTCTAGTTAGTCTCTCAAACAAAAATTTAT
This sequence comes from Dugong dugon, assembly GCA_030035585.1. Lineage (NCBI taxonomy): Eukaryota > Metazoa > Chordata > Mammalia > Sirenia > Dugongidae > Dugong > Dugong dugon. The sequence continues at coordinate 211,211,395 of CM057460.1, read as the reverse complement.
ACGTACATTGTTATGAGACCCTAACTGCTCTCCCTATGCTGTGACAGCACACTCCTCCTTTCCACCCCTGATTTCCTGTGTCCCTTCAACCAGCTCCTGACCCTCTGCCTTCTCATCTCACCTCTGGACAGGAACTGCCCATTTAGTCTCATGTATCTACTTGAGCTAAGAAGCACACTCTTTACAAGTATCATTTTATGTCCCGTAGTCCACTCTAATCCTTGAAGAGCTGGCCTCGGGAATGGATTTCGTGCTGGGTTAATACAGAGTCCAGGGGCCATGCTTTCTGGGGTTCCTCCAGTCTCAGTCAGACCATTAAGTCTGGTCTTTTTACTAGAATTTGAGTTCTGCACCCCACTTTTCTCCTGCTCCATCAGGTACTCTCTGTTGTGTTCCCTGTCAGGGTGGTCACTGGTGGTAGCCGGGCACCATCTAGTTCTTCTGGTCTCAGGCTGTTGCAATCTCCGGTTTATGTGGCCCCTTCTGTCTCTTGGTGCAACCCTAGCTTTTGCCAGCTCCCTTACTGGGGGGCCTCTGCTGCAGGTGCCACCTGCCACCTTCTGCTCTGGATAGGTAACTGCTGCTGCTGAGTCGATTCTGACTCATAGTGATGGCGACCCCATGTGTGTCACAGTAGAACTGTGCTCCATAGGGTTTTCAACGGCTGATGGAAGTAGACTGCCAAGTCTTTCTTCTGAGGCACCTCTGGGGAGACTTGAACCAATAACCTTTCAGTTAGCAGCCGAACACGTTAACTGCACCTCCTAGGGGCTCTGCTCTGGGGTACAGGCCCCAGGAGAACAATGCTGTGCTGAATCAAGCTGGAGTTCGCCACACTTCGTGGGTACCAGACAAGCATCCTTTCCCCTCCCTCTTGCCACACTAGCCTTATAGAACAGTCCCTCACCCTAATCTCCACTTCCTCCCTCTTCAACCACCACTGCAGAAATTCCAGTGTGCTTTGTGATTAGACTCACAGAGAGGATAACACCTATACCCTTCTATTCTCAGTTAACAAAGCCAGCAGCATCTCTCTCATCAATGCTCCTTACATACTGGTAACCACCTTGGGTTCCTGCTTCCTGCCCCTCCTCGCTAGGAATTTGCTTTTCCTCCTCCTTCCTCTTCTGTTATCCTATCAGCCAAACACCACCCACTTCCACCACTTAAAGTTATCACTCATCCACTGCAGTTCAGCTTCCATCTTCACCACTCTGGGAACTGACTGACTGATTGGATGTGAGGAGTAAAAGAAAGGGAGGCATAAAGGACGCCTACTTTCTCCAAGGTTACCAATGATCTCCATGTTGTTCAACGAAATCCACATTTCCAGCCCTTTCTTTCTCTTCTCTCTCTAAAGCACCTGCCACTGAAATATTCCTTCCATCTTAAAGTTCTCTTTCCTTACATCCCTTTACTACATTCTTTTGTCTTCTCTTCTACTTTCCTCGTTGTTTCTTCTCAGTCTCCTTTGATGTGTCCCCTTTGATTAAATACTGGAGTTCTCTTCTCTTTTCATTCTACATACTCTCCCTGAGTGATCTCAGCCAGCCCGATGTCTTCAAATTCCTATGACTGAACACCACATGCAGAACAAACTCCAACTACTCCCCAGGGACCAAATGCTGATCTGTCCGGCCCCTGTCCACCTCTCCCACCTTTCACTGCACGTACCTACTGGGTACCATGCTTGAGTCACTCTAGCCTTCTCACAGCTCCTTAAATGTGCCTACTCATTCCTGTCTCAGGGCCTCTGATCCTGCTTTTCTCTTTGCTCAGAACATTTCTTCTCTTGGATCTTCCCAGGGCCAGCTGACTTCATAATTCAGGTTGCTTGTGTCCTTGTGGCACAAATGGTTAAGAGCCTGACTAACTGAAAGGTTGGTGGTTCGAACCTACCCAGAGGCATCTCGGAAGAAGGGCCTGGCAACCTGCTTCAGAAAGGTTGCAGCCTTGAAAACCCTAGTTTTCATCTTCTACTCTGCAACATATGGGATCACCATGAGTTGGAATCTACTTGATGGCAATTGGATTTTTTTTTTTTTAATGTTCTCAAAGGTATTCCTGGATAACCTACTCTAGAGTGCCCTCCTCCCCCAAGTCACTATCCTATCTCCTTGTTAATGCCTCACTGGAAGCACTTAATACCTAGAAGAGTGCCTAGCACTATTTGTGCATGAATGTACTATCTCAAAATCACTCATCTGTGCAGAACTCCAGACTCCTGTTCATCCAACTACCTATTGTATGTCTCCACCTCACAATCTGTTTTCCTTTTCTCTGTTCCAACCCCAGTAACATCACATAAACTACAAAACAGAGCAGGTACCCTGCTCCCTGTATCCAACAATAAACGAAGTCCTATTGAGTCTACCTCTGTAACATTTCTTGACTCTACTCACTTCTTTCCATTCAATAACACCAATTTTTCTCATTTGACTTACTTTAACAGTCCCTAAAGCTGGTCTTGTTGCAACCCCCGCCCCCATCTATATTCCACACTATGGTCAGAGTGATTGCTCTAAAAGGCAAATCTGATCAGGTCACCCTTTTCCTAAAGCCTCCTCTTGCCCTCAGGTCTTCAGAATCAGAATCCAGAGCTGGGCCTCCAGGTCCTCAGGGTCAGGCACTAGTAACTCTCCAACCGTATCTTCAACACTCCCATGCTACTCTTCAGTGGTGGAGGGCACACGAACTCCTCAACAGTATAGATGGAAACACATAAAATCATATTTTTTAAACTAAAAATGGTTAAATACTGGCAATTTCAACCTAATACCATGTATTAGTTTCTAACACATCTTCACGTCGCTCCTCCAGCACCCTGTACACACGCTCAGAAGGCCCTCAGGAACCCAGGTTATTGTTGGGAAAGACCCTCTCTTTAGGTGGGGCGGATCCATTTTCACGCATACATTCAAGGTTCCAAACTTTGAGGAAACTATTTGAGGAAAAACCTGAGAAATCCATGTCAAGTAGCAATGAGTTTGTGATAGGGCACGCTGCTGACCTAGCGGAGGGGCCATGCTGACCACTCAGAACTTCGTACTTGATTCAGGTCTCAGGCAACCTTCACAACAACCTTGGAAGAGTACCACTGTTCCTATTCTGTAGCAGATGGAACTCAGATCATTACATGAAGTTTCCTAATGTTTGAGCATTCAAAGGTTTGGAGAATGCATCCCCGTAGATGTTGGGGGCCCACTGCCCTTCCCCACAGTCCTGCACTTCACCTGTGTCAGGCTGGAAACTGTGCCCAAATCAATCCTGCTTCCGTGTGTAAAGCTACAAGAGGAGTCTGAGTATGAAATGCAAATAGCTAAACGGAGTGAGTCAGAGTTTCAAACTGTGAGAAAAGGAGCACCCACCCCTAGGCCAAGCATGAACAGCCCCGGCAATGTGTCATTACCAGGCAAACTGGCTGTGCTATGATGAAATCCCACACGCCATGAGTACAAATGATTCTTTGTAAAATATTTAAAAAAAAAGGACTGTCTATAACCTGCTACTAAAAATTCTTACTTTAAGACATTATTTGTCTTAATAGTTTAAAACAGTCACTGATTTATAATGCAAATAACCTAGCATGCTGAGTACTAAAGATATACTTAAGCACCATTCCTTATCACTGAATCCACTTATCAAGGACATATACAGAAATGTCAAGTTACAGAGCAATGAATTTTCCAGAAAACTTTATATAGTATGGTGCTTAGTCACTTTTACCATCACCTATTTTTTAAACTTTTTACTTTGAAATACAGAGTCACAGGAAGTTGCAAAGATAGTAGAGATTCTGTATACCCTTCACCCAGTTTCTCCTAATGGTTGTATTTTAGATAATTATAGTACAGTATTAAAACCAGGAATATGACATTAGTACAATGTTAGGTGTACAGTTCTATGCCATTTTATCACATGACCATCACTTTTTTTAATAGAAAGCTTGAAAAAAGAAAGAAAGGAAAGGAAAGGAAAGGAAGGAAGGATATGTAAATATTTAACACACTATAATCTCTTCCTCCATGATACTAGGTCAACATTATAAAGCAGAAAGTTAAACTTCACACTTTATACTGAGAAACAAAATGGCCTAATGGATTGATTCTTATACTTGGCAGGCAGTCAGTATACTCTGCTATAAAAAACTGATTTGGGAAGCCAAATGAGGCTCAGAAGTTTGGTTGATATACATGAAAACAAAGCAGACTATGGCTAACTGGCTGCCTGACCTTAGGTAAGACATATCCCATTTGCTGTTGTTAGATGCTGTCTCAGTCATCTAGCACTGCTCTAACAGAAATACCACAAGTGGATGATTTTAGCAAAGAGAAGTTTATTCTCTCACAGTCGAGTAGGCTCTAAGTCCAACTTCAGGGCATCAGCTCCAGGGGAACGCTTTCTCCGTCGGCTCTGGAAGAAGGTCTGTGTCATCAGTCTTCCTTTGGTCTGGGAGCTTCTCTGCGCAGAAACCTCGGGTCCAAAGGACGCCCTCTGTTCCTGGCACTGCTTTCTTGGTGGTAGGAGGTTCCCATGCGTCTCTGCTAGTTTCTCTTTTGTAGCTCAAAAGAGATTGCATTAAGACACTAATCTTGTCAACCTCCTCACAGTGACAGAATTTACAACACATAAGGAGATCACATAATAATCTCATCATAGTGATACAGTTTACAACCAATAAGGAAATCATCTAGCACAATCATACAATACTGGGAATCATGACCTAGCCAAGCTGACAGATATTTTTGGGGGACACAACTCAATCCACGACAGATGCTGTGAAATCAGTTCTAACTCATAGTGACCCCATGTACAACAGAACAAAACACTGCCTAGTGCTGTGCCACCCTCACAATCATTGCTAAGTTTGAGCCCACTATTGCAGCCACCGTGTCGATCTATCTCATTGAGGGTATTCCTCTTCTCCGCCGACCCTCTACTTCACCAAGCATGATGTCCTTCTCCAGGGACTGGTCTCTCCTGACAACATATCCAAAGTATCTGAGATGAAGTCTCGCCATCCTCACTTCTAAAGAGCATTCTGGCTGTACTTCTTCCAAGATGTATTTGTTTCTTCTTCTGGCAGTCCATGGTATATTCAGTATTCTTCACCAACACCATAATTCAAAGGAATCAATTCTTTAGTCTTCCTTATTCATTGTCCAGCTTTCACATGCATATGAGGTGACTGTTAATACTGTGGCCTGGGTCGGGTGCACCTTAGTCCTCAAAGTGACATTTTTGCTTTTCAGCGCTTGTTGTGTTCCCCAAAATGTGTGTCAACTTGGCTAGGCCATGATTCCCAGTATTGTCTGATTGTCTACCATTTTGTCACCTGATGTGATTTTCCTATGTGATGTAAATCCTAACCTCCATGATGTCAATGAGGCTGGATTAGTGGCAGTTACGTTAATGAGGCAGAACTCAATACACAAGACTAAGTTGTATCTTGAGTCAATTTCTTTTGAGATATAAAAGAGAGAAACAGAGACAGGGGGACCTCATACCACGAAGAAAAGTGCCAGGAGCACAGCATGTTCTTTGCACTCAAGGTCCCTGTGCTGAGACGCTCCTAAACCACGGACGATTGATGACAAGGGCCTTTCTGTAGAGCCAACACAGAGAGAAAGCCTTCCCCTGGAGATGGCACCCTGAATTGAGACTTCAAGCCTCCTAGACTGTGAAAGAATAAATCTCTCTGTTAAAGCCATCCACTTGTGGTATTTCTGTTACAGCAGCACTAGATGACTAAGACAATGCCTTAAAGAAGTCTTCTGCAGCAGATATGTCCAATGCAATACATCATTTGATTTCTTAACGACTGCTTCCATGACTATTGATTGTGGATCCACATAAAATGAAATCCTTGACAACTTCAATATTTTTTCCATTTATCACGATGTTGCTTATTGGTGCAATTGTGAGATTTCTGTTTTATGTTGAGGTGTAATCCATACTGAAGGCTGGGGTCTCTGATCTTCATCAACAAGGGCTTCAAGTCTTCTTCCCTTTCAGCAACCAAAGCTGTGTCATTTGCACATTGCAGGTTTTTCCTCCAATCCTGATGCCACGTTCTCCTTCATATAGCCCAGCTTCTCAGAGTATTTGCTCAGCACACAGATTGAGTAAGTATGGTGAAAGGATACAACCCTGACACACACCTTTTCTGATTTTAAACCACGCAGTATCCCTGTATGTTGTTTGAACGACTGTCTCTTGATCTATGTACAGATTCATCATGAGCACAATTAAGTGTTCTGCAATTCCTATTCTTGGCAATGTTATTCATAATTTGTTATGATCCACACAGTCGAATGCCTTTGCATAGTCGATAAAACACAGGTAAACATCTTTCTGGTATTTTCTGCTTTCAGCCAAGAACCATCTGACATCAGCAATGATATCCCTCATTCCACGTCCTCTTCTGAATCCAGCTTGAACTTCTGCCAGTTCCCCGTCGATGTACTGCTGCAAACGCTTTTGAATTATCTTCAGCAAGATTTTACTTGTGTGTGATATTAATGACATTGTTCGATAATTTCTGCATTCTGTTGGATCATCTTTCTTTGGAATGGGCACAAATATGGATGGACCTCTTCCAGCTAGTTGGCCAGGTAGCTGTCTTCCAAATTTCTCTACATAGACGAGTGAGCGTTTCCAAAGTCGTATCCGCTTGTTGAAACATCTCAATTGGTCTTCCGTCAATTTCTACAGCCTTGTTTTTCACCAATGCCTTCAGTGCAGCTTGGACTTCTTTCTTCGATACCAATGGTTCTTGATCATATGCTATCTCCTGTAATGGTTGAACATCGACCAACTCTTTTTGGTACAGTGACTGTATTCTTCCACCTTCTTTTGATGCTTCCTGTGTCGTTCAGTATTTTGCCCTTAGAATCCTTCAGTATTGCAACTTGAGGCAAGAATTTTCTCTTCAGTTCTTTCTGCTTCAGCAATGCTGTGTTCTTCCCTTTTGGTTTTCTAATTTCAGGTCTTTGCACATTTCATTATAATACTTAACTTTGTCTTCTCAAACTGCCCTTTGAAATCTTCTGTTCAGCTCTTTTCATCATTTCTTCCATTCACTTTAGCTACTCAACATTCAAGAGCAAGTTTCAGAGTCTCTTCTGACATCCATTTTGGGCTTTTCTTTCTTTCCTGTCTTTTTAATGACCTTTTGCTTTTTTCATGTATGATGTCTTTGATGTCATCCCACAACTCATGTGGTCTTCTGTCATTAGAGTTCAATGCATCAAATCTATTCCTGAGATGGTCTCCAAAATCAGGGTTGTATTTTGGCTCTTGTGGACTTGTTTTGATTTTCTTCAGCTTCAACTTGAACCTGCATGTGAGCAACGGATCGTCTGTTCTGCAGGTGGCCCCTAGCCTTGTTCTGACTGATGATATTCAGCTTCTCCATTATCTCCTTCTACAGATGCAGTAAATTTGATTTGTTTTCCATCCAGTGAGGTCCACGGGTACAGATGCTGTTTGCAATGAATAACTCGTTGGTCTTGCAGAATTCTATCATGCAATCTCCTGCATAGCTTCTATCATCAAGGCCATATTTTCCAACTACCAATCCTTCTTTTTTCTAACTTTCACATGCCAGTCACCAGTAATTACCAATGCATCTTGACTGCATGCTTGATCAATTTCAGACTGCAGAAGTTGGTAAAAATCTTCAATTTCTTCATCTTTGGCATTAGTGTTTTGTGCGTAAATTTGAAGTATTAACTGGTTTTCCTTGGAGGCATATGAATATTATCCTATCACTGACAGCACTGTACTTCAGGACTGATCTTGAAATACTCTTTTGGATGATGAATGCGACGTCATTTCTCTTCAATTTCTGGCATAGTAGACCATATGATTATCCGATTCAAAATGGCCAGTACCAGTCCATGTCAGCTCACTAATGCCTAGGACATCAATCTTTATGTATTCCATTTTTTGACTTCCAATTTTCCTAGATTGATACTTTGTACATTCCACTTTCCATTTATTAATGGATGTTTGCAGCTGTTTCTTCACATTTTAAGTTGCATCACATTAGCAAATGAAGGTTCTGAAAGCTGTACTCCATCCATGTCATTAAGGTTGATTCTACTTTGAGGAGGCAGTTCTTTCCCAGTCTTATCTGGAGTGCCTTCTAACCTTAGGGGCTCATCTTCTGGCACTATACCAGACAATGTTCTCCTGCTATTCATAAGGTTTTCACTGGCCATTTTTTTTAAGAAGTAGATCACCAGGTCCTTCCTCCTAGTCTGTCTTAGTCTGGAAGCTCCGCTGAAACCTGTCCACCATGGGTGACCCTGCTGGTATTCGAAATCCCAGTGGCATAGCCTCCAGCATCACAGCAACATGCAAGCCACCACAGTATGACAAACTGAGAGACGAGTGGTGGATATTCCATTTAAGATCTGCTTTCTTGACCTGGGTTAGATGACCTAAGTTTCACCCATCTTTAAGAGTCTACAATATTAAACTTCTAATATCAATTACTACCCCATACAGGGAGATGTTCTCAGGGGTTCATGCAGTGTTCATTCACCAAAATCTTACTATGCGCCAGACACTGCCCTATAAAATAATGGTAAACAGAGTACAAGTCTTTATTCAAATGTTCACTAGTTTTTCACTATATTCTAGGCAAAGCACCAGGCATTGGGGATAAAAAGATGACTACGACACAGTTGCTGCTCCCACCCCCTGGGATGTAGTGGCAAAGCTAGAGAGGAAAGTCCACAGCATTAGTAGAGGAAAGAGAAGGGAGAGGAGGGGAATATGGGGTGGCAGGGAAGACTTCTTGGAGAAGGGGACGCTTAATAAAATCTTAAAGAACCCTAGAAGTCATCCCAAAGAAGGGGGGAAAAGGCATTCTAGCCTGAGAGACAAAGGCAGGGATGTCCAAATCAGCACTGAGTGGACAGAGGGTGGCAAGAAGCAATAAATTAGGAGTTTAAAGTTGCTGAAATCCCTGGGTGGTACAAATGGTTAATTTGGAATTGGTTAACTTGGCTCCTAACCAAAAGGTTGGAGGTTTGAGTCCATCCAGAGATGCCTCAAAAGAAAGACCTGGTGATCTGCTTCTGAAATATCAGCCACTGAAAATCCTATAGAGCACAGTTCTACTCTGATATTCATGGAGTTGCCATGAGTTGGAATCGAATGGACAGCAACTGGTGGTGGTGGAATGGTGCTGAAGGGGAAAGGGCACAGCAGGGAATGTTGAAAGATGAGGTTGAAGAGAAAGGCTGGGAAAGGATCATGACGGTCCCAAATGTCACTTTAACAGAAAATTTCAAAATACACAGAACTAGACAGAACAGCATAATGAACCCCCATATACCCATCACCCAACTTAAACAACCATCAGTGTTTGGCCAATTTTATTTCATTTCTACCCTCTAAAAACCAAAACCAAACCAGCTGCCATCGAGTCAATTCTGACTCATGGCAACCCCATGTGTGTCAGAGTAGAACTGTACTCCACAGGGTTTTCAAAGGCTGTGAATTTTTAGAAGTAGATCACCAGGACTTTCTTCTAAGGCACCTCTGGATAGACTCCAATACCCAACCTTCTGGTTAGTAGTCCAGTGCGCTTAATCATTTGCATCTCCCCATCTGTCTTAGTCATCTAGTGCTGCTATAAGAGAAATACCACAAGTGGATGGCTTTAACAAAGAGAAGTTTATTCTCTCACAGTCCAGTAGGCTAGATGTCTGTATTCAGGGCATCAGCTCCAGGGGAAGGCCTTCTCTCTCTGTCGGCTCTGGAGGAAGGTCTTTGTCATGCATCAGTCTTACCTTGGTCTGGGAGCAGCTCAGCACAGGAACCTCAGGTCCAAGGGTCGCACTCTGCTCCCAGTACTGCTTTCTTGGTGGTATGAGGTCGCCATGTCTCTCTGCTTGCTTCTCTCATATCTCAAAAGACATTGGCTTAAAACACTATCTAATCTTGTAGATCTCATCAATATAACTGCTGCTAAGCCATCTTATTACATCACAGTGATAGGATATACAACACAAAGGGAAATCACATCAGATGACAAAATGGTAGACAATCACACAATACTGGGAATCATTACCTAGCCAAGGTGACAGACATTTTGGGGGAATACAATTCAATCCATGACACCATCCACAGACTCCTTTCCTCTCCTAAGCACTGACAAATGCTCAGTACCTCCCATCGTTTAATCCCCATTCTAGTCTACGTACTACTTAGCACAGTGTTAACAGCACAGTTAGACCTGGTTTGAATCTTGGTTCAGTTGCTTAATGGTGATGTGCTCACAGGCAGATTAGTTAAAAACTTTGGCTTCTTATCTAAAAAGAAAAGAAAAAAGTGGTGGGAGGGAAGACAGCCACTTCCTGGGGTGGTTGTGAGGGATTTCACTCCCATCTACTGAGCACCTGTTCAGCTAATTTGCTTCTTTCCCTTTCCAATACAGCATCAGAGCTTCTTCCAAGACTGGTCCCTGCTTCTCTGCCATACTTACCAAGGTAACGTCCTGGTTCTTAAATCCAAGGGACACTTTCCACACTGTATCAATCTGACTTTTTTGAGGCACTGGGCACTGAGGGCCACTCCTGCCTTCTCTTGAGTGTCATCCTCCATAAGTGCCCTTGCAACCACTCTCCGGACTTGCTCCGGCCTCCAAGGACACTCCTGGCAGGTGCCCTGCTTCTGCCTGTTCCTTAAACAATGATGCCTGCAGGGTCTTCATCCCTTCCCACTGCTACCATCTCCCCAGGCGACCCCTCCACACTCACGGCCTTTGCCACAGCCTGAGAACCAGCACAGAACAGGCACTCAAATATTTACTATTTCCTGTATCTTCATCTTTGGTGCCAGACCTCTCTCCTGTGCTCTAGATTCGTATGTTCAGTAGGAGACTGAAAATCTCCATGCGGATGTCAGACAGGTGCCTCTACCTTCCTGCCCAAATCTACCGCTTCCTCTCATGCTCCCTGACTCAGTGCACGCAGTCCTCATCCACTCCAATGAACTGGCATTGAGTTCTGCCAATTCTACTTTCTAAATATCTCTCTGGAGAGCTCCCTCCATGCCACCCCCATCTTAGCTCAATTCCTCACTATTTTACCTAGATTACTGGAATAACTTCATCTGTTTCTATTTTCTCTCTGTTCTAACACACTGCGTGATCTGATGGATCGCTTTTACATGGCCTTTCTTGCCAAGGTCTTGTAACTCCCACCCAAGTGATAGGTGGAACTATACAAATAAGGTAATTGTGGTCCACCAATGGGATTAGACAGCTTGCTAACAACGCAAATAAAGTTCATGGTACCTGTGTGGGGGTGGGACCATGTAAATAAGGTCTATGGAACCCTAAGGAAGGGAATGGACAGTTCTGCCATCCCTCTAGGCTTAAAATGAGCCATCCCAGAGGCAGGAGGAGAGGATCTCATCAATACCAAGGACGAAGAGGCAGGAGTGGAGCGTGTCTTTTGAACCTGGGATCCCTGTGCCAAGAAGCTCCTGCAACCAGAAGACCAAGAGAAAGAGAGCTGTAACAACAAAGACAGCGAGAAGCAGTGGCAGAGAAAACAGCAGCAGTAGAACCAAGAGACTGGCAAAGATGGCCCAGCCCATGAAGTGACAAAGCTGAGTGCCTTTGGGAAGAAGGTTTGCTGGTGGAGTAGGTATCTCCGGGCACTTGGTAGAGCTAGGTTTGCTGGTTCATGGAGCCAGAGCTGAGGTCGAGGCTTACTGGTGGAGTGGGGTGCCTCCAGGCACTTATCAGCAGAGCTAAAAGAGCTTTGTAACAGTTGTCTGAATAGGGCAGAGGCCAAAGGGCCAGAGAGGCGCTGCCTGCGGCTCAGAAAAGGCTATCCTGATTGAAGAACTGTATCCTGAGCGTTTCTGAACCTGAATTACAACCTGTTACTTCCCTAATAAACCCCATAATCAGTATATCTGTGAGTTCTATGTGGCCATTGCAAGGAATTATCAAGCTCAGCAGAGAAGTAAAGAGTGCCATGGGAGGAATGGTTGGTGTCAGAACTGGTAAAATGGACTGGCAAGGGGAGGTATGTCTGACCTCCCCCTCATAGCAATCAGCCTTGGGCTGTTGATCTTGATTCTCCTTATCCCCTGTGAAGTTAGAGGAGGTTACACAGCTCCACCACGCCATTTTTACAGCCACCGTTTATACTACTGTAAGGGTAAAACTCTATAAAACACATATTTGAGACACTTAAAACCCTTTCTTATTTCCCCATCGCTTACAGATAAAGTTCAAACTCCTTAACCTGGTAGGTAAGGCCCTATTTGATCTGATCCCAGTTTACATCCATTTAATCTCCTGCCATTCCCTTGAGGCTCCAGTTAAACTGAGCTACTTTCAGGACTGTGAATACACCATCCTCACCTTTAGCCTGGCAACCTCCTATCAATCCTTTAAGATTTAGCTCAAACATCCCCTAGCTCCTTATTCTACCCCCAGTGCTCCCACAGTACTTTGCACATAATACTTACATCTCACATTCATGGTAGAGCACTTGTAGCTATTCACTGACTTGTATCCTTGTCTCCCCCTCCCTGGAGGGCAAGAGTTTTGTGCTTTTCATCACCGGTTCCAGGTCAAATGCTGGGCAAGTTATAGGTACCCAGTGACAGTGACTGACCATTCATGGAATTAATCCTACCTTCCTCATCCCTCCCCCTTCTTGGTCGCTATGCTGTTCTTTATCTTCGGTGATCCTTGTCTTTCAGTTTTCTTGGGCTTGCTTTCTGCCCGATAACAGCAGACAGTACAGAGCAGACACCAAGAATTGTGCTGCACTAGCTTACCTAACCTTCATAACAACCTATGGGGCAGGTGCTGTACTATTATCCTTAATTTAAAGCCAAAGACATGAAAGCTTAGAGAAGTTAAACAACTTGGAAAGTAAGGGCTGAACCAGGATTTGGACACAGATCCATCTGATTCATAGCTGTTTCCCAAAGTCCAACTTATATGACTCCAACATGTCTGAGAGGGAAGCATCTCTCCTTACAAGGCATAACTCCCTTCAGCTGTACCTTCTTATACTCTCTGGCCTTGCCTCATCCGAGACTTTTCCCCTTCCAATTCTTCCCCTACCCATCTCAAAATAACTGCAATCTATTTTGTTCTACAGCAGTTGTTCTCAAACTGTGCGCCTCAGACCAGCAGTATCAGCATTACTTGGGAACATATTAGAAATGCAAATTCGCAGCCTACCCTTAGACCCACCTAATCAGAAACTCTGGGGGTGGACCTCCAGATGACTCTGATGCATGGTCAAGTGTGAGAACCACTGTTCTAGTGGCTTCTTTCAAACTTATGCTTAATGTCACATTCTAAAAACAGCTCAAACAAAAATGCTTCTCAACCCCATTATCCACCTCAGCAGCTGTCTCACTTCCTTGCCACAGCTTACTTGAGAGCATCAATCACTCATTACTTTCAAGTCCACAACATTCACTTAATTCCTAAACTCCTCTGATCAGTTAGGCACCCTCTTCCCCTTGTAAATAAGAAAATTGAAACTGAGAGTTTAAATGACTTGTCTAAATGATGGATCTCAGAGGTAAGTCCAGCTTTTCTTGTATCATAAATTAAGGAGGAAGATGTCAAATATTATCAAATGCAGCACAGAGGGTAATAAAAATAAAAAATATACTAAAATTGTCAAGATAACTGTTTCAAGAATGGTTTACACCAAAGACACAATTTATTAGCCCAAGAGACAGAAAGGGCCACATAAACCAGAGACTCCATCAGCCTGAGACCAGAAGAACTAGATGGTGCCTGGCTACCACCAATGACAGCCCTAACAGGGAACACAACAGAGAGTACCTGATGGAGCAGAAGAAAAGTGGGGTGCAGAACTCAAATTCTGGTAAAAAGACCAGGCTTAATGGTCTGACTGAGGCTGGAGGAAGCTCGGAAGACATGCCCCTGGACTCTCTGTTAACCCAGAACTAAAACCATTCCCGAAGCCAACTCTTCAGACAAAGACTAGACTGGACTAATGGCCTGTGGCCTGTTGCCGTCAAATCGATTCCGACTCACAGGGACTGGACTATAAGACACGAAATGATACTTGTGAAGAGTGTGCTTCTCAGTTCAAGTAGATACATAAAGACTAAATGGGCAGCTCCTGTCTGGTGGTGAGATGAAAAGGTAGAAAGGGACAGGAGCTGGTTGAATGGACGTAAGAAATCCGTGGTGGAAAGGAGGCGTGTGCTGTGACAGTACAGAGGGAGTGACTAGGGTCACTTAACAATGTGTGTATAAATTTTTGTATGAGCAACTAACTTGAGTTGTAAACTTTCCCTTAAAGCACAAAAACAAAACAAAACAAAACAAAACACACAAATAGGATTTATTGAAGGAACAGAAAGTAGTGGCTTAACATTAGGAAATCTAGTAATGTAAAACTACATTAGCGTAACTATGAAGAATATATGATTCTCAATAGATATATAAAAGTCAACAACCACTTACAGTAAAAAAATATTAGCTATTTGTGAAGAGAGTATCCTAAGCTTTAAAGCATTTTTCATTCAAAAAAAAAAAAAAAAGAAAGAAAGAATGGTTTAATAGAGTAGTGAATACAGAAAGCAGATTGCCAGAAGTCAGAGAGAGAATAGAGCAGGTAGGACCCCCACCCCTCAAAACATACACATACACACATACCTCTCTCATAAGAAATGATTGTTGTCAGTTGCTGGCAAGTCGACTCTGACTCATGGTGACCCCATGTGTGCAGAGTAGAACTGCTCCATAGGGTTTTCAAGACTGTGACCTTTCGGAAGCAGATTGTCAGGCCCATCTCCCAAGGTGCCCCTAGATGGATTCGAACCATCAACCTTTCAGCTAGTAATAGAGAGCTTAACTGTTTGCCCTACCCATGAAAAATTAGCATCTGGGATTTTAGGTGATCCAACTGTAATTGTTATAGACTTTTCTGTTTGTAAAACCAGCTTGGGGGCAGTGTCTGACCTCCTCCAACTTCACGAGGGGGAATGAGAACCAAGATCAACAGCACAAGGCTGACTCCCATGAGGTGGAGGCCAGACAAGCCTGCTCTCTCAGCCATCTCTACCAATTTTGACACCAACTGTCCCTCCCACAGTACTTTCTACTGGGTTCGATAATTCATTGCAATGGCCACACAGAACTCACAACCATGGGGTTTATTAGGGAAGCAACAGTTACAATTCAGGCTCAAGAACACTCAGGATACAGTTCTTCCATCAGGATAGCCTCTCCCCAGCTGTGTTCACAGACACGCCTCTCCCTGGCCCTCAGTCTCTGCCCAAAGGCACTCAGCTTTTTCTCTCGGTGGGCTGGGAAGCCCACCCTACCATCTCCTGCTGCCAGGTCTCTCCTTCCTTGGTGGTGGTGGGCTCCTCCTCCCTGCTTTGGAATTGCCCTCTTTTAAGGCAAAACTGACCAATTCCCTTGGTAGGTCACAATTACCCTACCACACAATCACCAGGGTGGGAGTTACAAGCCCATAGCTAGAAAGGCCAGACACAAAAGTAATTAATCCCACCGCATGTCGTTATGATTGTGAAGTGACAATGAGAAGAATTCCACAGATCAAACAGGACATTAAAGAGTGTCTAATAAAGTGTTAAACCCAGTACAGTAAAAACCTGCTTATTATTCAACAGCACTAATAGAAATACAATGCCAGCCACAAACGTGAGCCAGATATGCAATTTAAAATTTAATAGTCATATTAAAAATAAAAAGAAACTAGTGAAGTTAATTTTAATAATAGATTTTACATAATCCAATGTATTATCATATCAACATGTAATCAATATAAAAATATTGAGATATTTTACATTCTTTTTTGATACTAAGTTTTCAAAACCCAGTGTGCACTGTACA
Source organism: Dugong dugon (assembly GCA_030035585.1). NCBI lineage: Eukaryota > Metazoa > Chordata > Mammalia > Sirenia > Dugongidae > Dugong > Dugong dugon. Next base: position 211,195,497 of record CM057460.1, on the reverse strand, counting down.
CTTTTAGCACATGTCAGCTTGGACTAGCCACATTTCAAGAGTTTAACAGCCCTATGTGGCTGGTGGCAGCCATATTGGACAGCACAGATCCAGAAACTAGCCTGAGACTTAAGTTTTCAGGACAGCACAGAACACAAAAAGAAGCACCCCCTGAGCTGCTGTCTGGGTTTTGGCAGCAGGTTCCTCCCAGCCTGCCCTAATTCTTCTTCCTCCCAGCCTCATCTGCCTCCATGTGTCAGTAACCTGGAGCTTCTTTGACATACGATATACCTTTGGGACCGTGCACCTGCTGAGCCCTCTGACTGAAATACTTAGCTCTGCCCCTCCTTTCTCCTTCTAGCAAACTCCTCATTCTCTCACTCACTTGATTCAGTAAGAATCTACTAAGAGTCTACACTAAACCAGCCACTATCTGGGCTCTGGGACTACAAGAGGGAAAGAAACAGACAAAAACCCTTGCCCTCATGGAGCCTATATTCTAGTTGGGAAAATAAACTACTGAGAAAACAAAGCACAGAAAGAAAGGGAGTTTGTGGGGCTTATGATGCTTAGTAAGGAGCTCCAGAAATGCTTCCCTGAAGTGTGTGAAGTTTAAGCAAGAATCTGCAAGAGGTAAGAGCAAGCGCTCAAGCCCAGGGAAGAACAGTGCAGAGGCCCTGAGGTGGAAGCATGCCTGGTGTCCAAAGACCAGTGTAGCTGAAGCAAAGTCAAAGGAGGAAAGAGTGTGAAAAGATAGTGCTAGAGAGGAGACTGGGGAGGGAAAGAGCACAGAAGGGAGCTGTGTGCCAGACCGCGTAGGGCCTGTGGGCCATGGTTAAGGGCTGGTCTTTCCCTCAAGTGAAATGGAAAACCTGTGAAGCGGTCAGAGCAGAACAACAAGATCACTCTGGCTGCTGTGCTGAGAGCAGACTGTAGGAGGGCTAGGGCTAAACAGGGAACTAATTAGGAAGCAATAATTCAGGGAAAAGTAGCCTGGGTGGCACAACGGTAAGCGCTCAGTCGCTAAAGGAAAGGTTGGCAATTTAAACCCACCCAGACGCTCTGCAGAAGACACTGACATCTGTTCCCGTAAAGACTACCCACTGCCGTCGAGTCTATTCCAACTCATAGAGAGCCTATAAGATGAAGCAGAATAGAACTTCCCCATAGGGTTTCCAAGGCTGTAATTCTTTATGGATGCATACTGCCACATCTTTCTCCCGGAGAGCAGCTGGTGGGTTCAAACAAACCAATCTTTCCGTTAGCAGCCAAGCACTTAACCACTGCACCACCAGGGCGCCTAGAAAACCCTATGGGGCAGTTCTACTCTGTCACATGAAGTTGCTGTAAGTCATAAATCAACTTGATGGCATCTAACAACAACAATCCAGGAAAAAGAACTGAAGATGACTTAGACCAGAGTGGTAGTGGAAGAGGTGGTGAGAAGTGTCTAAGTTCTGGATACATTTGAAGGCGGCACTGACAAGATGGACTGACTGGCTGTGGATGTGGCGGAAGATAAGGTTTGGCCTAAGGGGCCCACTAAGTGATATGAGGTGGTATCAACGATGCTGGGCACGCCAACACTGTTCTAGTGGACTCTTAGGCCGATTGTGGGGAGGATGCTGTGGATACACAGGCTAAGGGGGGAGGTGGGCTGGAGAAGTTCTGCCAGGAGACAAGAAGCCTTGTGTGCATCCCCTGGCACTCGAGAGCAGACAACACAGAGTCTTCCTCAATTTCCAGAGGTGGCTACAAAGTGTGCCACTGGCTCCCCTAAGTGCCCCCGGCTTTTTGTGCCACCCTCCACTGTGGCGCCTATAACAGCACAGAAGGAGCCAGTCTTTACATCTGACTCCATTAGCTGTGAAGCAGGGTGTTGTCCTCACTCATCTGTCTCTCCAGCACCCAGCGTGGTACTTGAGCCATCATCATTATCCAGTAAACAGGCTGGCTAGCTCTTCTGGCAAAAACTCATAAATTAATAGAGGCAATGAGGAGATTAAAAACAAACATTAAAAAGGAAATCTCCTAAACCAATGTTGTTGTTGTGTGCCCTTGAGTCGATTCTAGCTCAGTGACCCTGTAGGACAGAGCAGAATTGCACCATACGGTTTCCTAGGCTGGGGGCAGATTGCCAGGTCTTTTCCCCATAGAGTTGCTGGCGGGTTCAGACCTCCAACTTTTTGATTAGCAGCTGAGTGCTTAACCATTGAGCCACCAGGGCTCCTTCCTAAACAAATAAGAGCTACCATTTACTGAGCACCTATTCTGTGCTAGGCAGAAAACCCTGCAAAGCAGGTACTGTTATAACCATTTTACAGGTGAGATTAAGCAGTGTGAAGAGGAAGATAATCAGAGGCAACTTTAGCTCAGAAATGATGTCAGTGTGTGTGGGGCCTGGGATAAGCATGAGACTGACAGCTGCTCATATCTTAACAATCCTTGAAGGTACAAATAGAGAATATGTGCAAGAACGTGAGCCGCAAACGTTCACCTGAAGCTGTGCTGCTGCCAGGGGTAGTCAGCTGCCTGCTGTAATAAAACACAGGGGTGGTAAAGTATGCAGAATGTACAAAAGTTCTCAACTCTCTGCGGGACAGTGTAATCCGGTCTGCATGCATGTACTCACGTTGTACCATTGTACCACAGACCCAAACTTAGGAAATGGATACTGTGATGGTTAAGGTTGTGTGTCTACTTGGCTGGGCCATGATTCTCAGTGGTTTGGCAGTTATGATGCAGGGAGCTTGTCAGCCATGTAATGATGTAATCACCTCCATGATGAGATTTGATAGAATGCGATCACCTCCATGATGAAATCTGCTATGAGCAGCCAATCAGTTGAAAGAGAGTTTCCTTGGTGATGTGACCTACATCCAATATATACATGGACTTTCTGGCAAAGCTTGCTGGCTTTTGCTCTCCTATGGATCCTGCATTTGGCTCATCATCATCTGAACTTTGGTTCTTGGGACTTGAGCCAGCAGTCTGCCATCTTACCTGCCAATCTTAGATTCATCAGCCTCCACAGCCTGTGAGCCAGCAGCCTACCATCTCTCTCTCTATATATATATACATATATACAAACTTCACTGGTTGTGTTTCTCTGAAGAACTCAGCCTAAGATTCTAAGCTTTCTCGAATAAAAAAGTTTACAACAAAAGTTTAGAAAGGTTACGCTCTTGAGCTGAAACAGACACTAAGAGGCAAGGTGAGAGGAAACTCTAATGGATCAGTACAACACTAACTGTGTACCTCAGACAAGGGTCCAAAGGGGCTGCTGCTCTATACCTTTGTAGACTAGGGCCTATGGGTTAGCTCTGCTGACGTCACCCTGCTATTCCTCTGCAGCTGCCCTGGCAAAGGTCACCAATGATGCCCACATTACTAAATCCAACTTCTCTACAACCCCAGGCAAGGCAAGGCAAGGGCTCTCTGGACCTAAGCTCAGTGAACGGAACCACACAAACCAGGCACTCCTGATCATCCCTGACTCCCCTGGCACCCTCTCCCCGCTCCCGATCAACCACCATATCCTGTTCATGTCACCACCTCAGTAACTCTGGAATCTGGCCTTTTCCTTCTGTTCCCACGCTGCAACTTTCTAGTTCCTCCTAACCATTTCTTGTCTAGAGCAATATAATAGCATTTTAACTGGTCTCCCTGCTGCCAGCCTTTCTCTACCACCTGTCCCCACCCCTAGTCTGCCCTCCACACCACTGCAAAGATGATCTAAAGCACAAATGTGCTCTCGTTTCACCATTATTGAAATCCTTTAACTGGCTTCCCATGGTACACGGAAAGAATCACAGGCAGGCTCCTTGGCATAGTGTGCAAAGCTTTTATGATCTGACCCATTTACCTCTCCAGGCTTACTGCAGTATCTATGCACCCTTCTATTTTTCCTCTGTAATTAAAAATTTTTTGTTGTGAAATGTATAATACATACGTGTATATAACAGTAAAGAGTAATAATAACATGAACACTGTGCATCCACTGCTCAAGTAACAAAAGAACTAGTACTTTAGAACCTGAGTACTCAAAGTGTGGTGCCTGACGAGAAATACTGGTCACACTGAAGATTAAAAAAAATGGTGACTCTCAGTCCTAGCCCCCCATCTGCATTTTAACAAGATTTCCAGGTGAATCACAAGCTCATTAAATCTGAAAAGCATTCCTCAGAAGGAGCACCATCCCCCCTCTTCACCTACCCCCGAAGATAACAACTATCCTGATTTTGTGTTAATTGCCTTTTTTTGTACAGTTCTACCACCCTCATGTTCTCTGTCCCTAAACAACAGTGTCTAGATTTGAAAGAGGAAGACAAGCACACACCAACTGTGTAAGCCTGCTGGATGGAGGCTCCAAGACAAGTGAGCTGGATGGCATCTCTGGGTCCGAGTCTGACCTGCGCTTCTCCGGGAGGTGACAAGGCCCTTCTGGGGAAGTCATGAGCAACATCATGTGTGAGCATTGGTAAACGGGACTCAGCAGAGGTGGGCACCTGGCAGGGCTGAAGTGTGGACCAGGTACCGGACAAGCAGCAGAAATACGGTCAGAGGGAGTGGGCCGCTCTGCATTTTCTGCTTCTAAGCTCACCATAGCCTACCTCTAACTATCAGGGGGACAGCTGAAAATGTCTGTGAGGGATATATGTGTCCTCAGAAGAGCATGGAGAGAGAGACCCTCACCAGCACATGGTCAAGCCAAGCCAAGTGCAGATGGGAATCTGGGCCTAGCTCTCCTGGGCTTCTGATTCTCGGGTGAAAACGATGGCTCCGCGGACGTGGATTCTTGGTGATGACAGCCAATCTCTTGGGTCACACTGCTACAGGATGGCTCAGTTGTCCTCTACACTTGTGCAGGGCTGTCATCCTGGGACCACCTGTCACCATCCTCCAAGGGATTTTCTTCCCATCTCTTCCCTGTTGGGTCTCCTGTTTCTTATTTCTTATGTCTCCCTCTTTCTTGATTTACTCTTTCAATTTGGTAGAGTACACCCTCCAGAAGCTTCTTGAGAAGGGATATGTGACAGTTACATTTTTTAAACCTTTAATCTCTGAAAACGACTTTATTCAATACTCATTCTTGTTGTAGAGTTTGGCTTCTCCCCCAAAAAACCAAACCATTGCCATCAAGTTCATTCTGACTCATAGCAACCGTACAGGACAGAGTAGAACTGCCCCATAGTTTCCAAGGCTGTAAGTCTTTACAGGAGCAGACTGCCACAGCTTTCTTCTGCAGAGCAGCTGGTGTGTTTGAACGGCCAACCTTTTAGTTAACAGCCAAACACTTAACCACTGTGCCCCCAGGGCTCTAGATATAGAATACTAGGTTGATAAGCATTTTCCTTCAGAATTTTGAAGGTATTATTGTTCCATTGTCTTATTTTCTATGTTGCTACGTGACGCCCAAAGACTTTCTAATTCTAGATAAGTGACCTAGTACCTCCCCACCTGGTGGCATACTGGTTAAGAACTATGGCTGCTAACCAAAAGGTCAGCAGTTAGAATCCACCAGGTGCTCCTTGGAAACCCTATGGGGCAGTTCTACTCTGTCCTTCAGGGTCGCTATGAGTTGGAATCAACTCGACCCAACAGCTTTACCTCCCCACTGAAAGCTTGCAGAATCTTTTCTTTAAATTCAATGTTCTAAAATTTTGTGACTGGTGTGGGTCTATTTTCATCCCTAGTGCTAGGCATGCAATGTGCCTTTTTAATCTGGCAACTCATGCCTTTCAGTACTGGAAATATGTCTCAGATCATTTTATTACTAATTTCCTACCCCGTATTCTCTCTTTCTACAATTTCTATTATTCAGATGTTGGACCTCCTACACTGGTCCTTTTTCTTTTCTATTTCCAAATGGTTCCTTTTTCTTTACTTTTTAGGAGATTTACTTTTTTCATACGTATAATTTCTCACATATATGTAACATATATTACATATATATACTCACATACATATAAAATTTCCAAGATCTTGCCTTCTGAATGTTTTTTATTCTTGTTTCATGCATGTAGTATATTCTCTTACCTCTCTCATTAACATTTCAATTGGCCAAACCAAGTTATATGGCCAAGAACAAAGTCAAGGTGTGGGTAAGTGTACTCTTGTCTACTATGAAGCCATGACAAACGTGTGAGTGTATAATATCATCTAGGGATTGAAGAACTGAGACCGATCATTTAATCTACCCCAACACAACTGAAAGATGGGATGTATTCTCATCAACAATAGCAACTCATTTAAGCAGCAATAGGGGAGAAAAGTGGGGGAAGAGGTGAAGGAGGGAGGGCATCAGTAGGCAGGTAAATATATAGTTAAAAAGTGCCCCCAAGTAATTCTGATATGGATACCTTGCTGGCACAGTGACTGTGTCTGATTAAAAATCACTGGTCTCTATTATATAACATATTAACTAGTAATTTGTTTCTAAAAAGAACTTCTAATTTTTATAAAGTTCTTTCCCATGTATGATCTCATTGGCAGAAGCTAAATGGCATAGTATATGGAAAGATAAAGGGCTTCGGAACTGAACTTTGGTTTGAATTCTTAGCTGCCAACCTTGGCAGGTTAACCTCTGAGTTTCAGTTTCCTTTCATGTAAAATTGGGCATGACAATATCTACTTTACACTACTGTTAGGATTAAATGACAACTTATTTAAAAAGTCTGACTGCTTTAAATTTTTCTTTTGACAGAGCCTCTCCTGACCAGCTAGGATACTTAGACTAAAGCAAACATGACTGGATGCCGTGATCCTAAGACAGGACCATCATACAGATGCAAGCAGAGACAGCTGAAGGCATAATCTCAAGATTATGTACACAGTACATGATCCATGTACACAGGAGACCACCTGTCTTAGTTATCTGGTGCTGCTATAACAGAAATACCACAAGTGGATGGCTTTATCAAGCAGAAGTTTATTCTCTCACAGTTTAGGAGGCCATAAGTCTGAATTCAGACTGCCAGCTCCGGGAAAGGCTTTCTCTCTCTCTGTCAGTTCTGGGGGAAGGTCCTTGGCATCAATCTTCCTCTAGTCTACGAGTGTCTCAGCCCAGGGACCTCAGGTCCAAAGGACCCTCTCTGCTCCCAGCTCTGCTTTCTTGGTGGTATGAGGTCCCCCGTATCTCTGCTTGCTTCTCTCTTTCATATCCCAAAAGAAACTGACTTAAGACACAACCTAATCTTGTAGATTGAATCCTGTCTCATTAACATAACTGCCTCTAATCTTGCCTCATTAACATCACAGAGGTAAGATTTACATCACATCATATCAGATGACAAAATGGTGAACAATCACACAATACTGGGAATCATGGTCTAGCCAAGGTGACAGATATTTCTGGGGGACACAATTCAATCCATAACACCACCTCACCTGAAAGGTTAAAAAATGCTGTATCTCAGCCTCCTTGCACCTAGATGATTCACATGCACATTAAAGTCTAAGAAGTACTCCTTAGAAGCTGCTGCAACCTATCCCTTCAGCTTCCCCCAGAGAACCACTCTCCTGATTCTGTCTTGAGCCCTAAACTGGCCCAATTATGGCCTGTGGGTTGGGATGTTTGAATTCAGATATGCCATAGAATGGGCAGGAGTGAGAATATTTTTCATTTAAAGACATCACTCTCTCATTCCTCAACCAACCAAAGAATGTATAGCTCTTCCAAGGAGAGCTCCAGAGAGCAAAGAGAATATGGGGAAGAAATATGAAGGTAATGTGCCCTATCCGATATAGTCAACAAAACCATGACAAGGCTCCATGCTTTTATTTTTCTAGCTCTCTTAGAATTCGTAAGTTATATAGTAGTCCTTGAAAAATGAAGCCAGACACTTTCTGACAGAAACAGAGTTTGATCTGGCCGATTCATTTAACAGTGAGATTAACTTGATCAAAGTGGTGGTGGTTCTGACAGAGGTGAAGCACCTAGCCCAGCTTTGCCAATTAGGTTACATGGTAGACATTTTCCATATATTAAACAAATTACATCTGCAGCTCTAAGGTTTTAATAAAAACTATTTAAAGTAGATAAAAACAGTTTATAAAAAGAATACTGTATTGGCAAAGATGTAGTCAATTGAACAGTATTTTTATTTTCCCAATGAATTTCAGGTATGTTAGGTTACACAAGGTACCCTTTAGTGAAAGAATAACAGGTATACTCAATAGTCAACCGATAAGACTTGGTGTGTGGGACTAAGAACTTGGTTTGGCCTTTGTCTCTAGTTCCAGGAAAATAGCCCTTGAATTCTCTAGCAATCAAGGTGCCCCTTTGTTTTCTAAACATAGCCAGGCAACATTTATTGTTGTTGTGTGCCTTGGATACAGACTCATAGCAGCCCTACAGCAACATTTAAATATGTGTAAATTAAGTAGGGGGTAAAGGACCTCAGATACAGAGGGGGCATGACAGGATCAATCACGCATATTCACTGATCATGCAATACGCATTAGGTCCCAATGGGTCCCAATGACTACACTGACCCTGGACTTTGGTGCTTCCTCTTTTGGGATTCCTGGAGTGGTAAGAACATCCATGCATGGAGAGCTTGGCACTTCCCTGGGGACAATGGAAGTCTCATGCCACCACCTCTCCCAGACCCTGCCTGATGCATCTCTTCAGTTGTATACTTTTTGGTTATAATAAATGGGTAACTTAAGTATAGGTAGTCTCCATGAGTTCTGTGAGTCATTCTATCGAATTATGAAACCCACTACAGGCAGAGAGAAATCCCCACATGGGTGGCTAGTGTCACAGATGGAGAAATGGAAAAGCAGGGATATGAGTTTCACATTTTGGAAATTAGCCTTATGTCAGTTATTAACGCACTTGGTAAAGTCTTTTTGTTATGTTTCTCAGTAATTGAGAAAGTAAATGACTAGATAAATCTTTTGCAAGGCAGAGAGTTTCTAATTCTTTGCTCTTGATAAAATTGAAGGAGGACCTAACCAAGTTGTCAGCTAATGGAGTCAAATAATTTTTGATGATACATCACTCTTTGATTTTTGAAATACAACTCAGATTTCAAAGAACTGAATACCACTCTATAACTAAATTCCTTCCTTTCCCTTACACTTATTTATATGAACAAGTTTTTTTCAGGGCTTAAACTTATAAAAAACAAAAAATGAGAACAGAATTGAGAACTGTCTCATTTTGGCAACAAATAATATTCATCTATGGTTATATGAACAAATCGAGGGAAAAAAAGCCCCATCCATCTCATTAAAGGAAGAATTTCTAATAAACTTGTACTGTTTTGCTTAATTATGAAAATTTACAGTGCATTTGTTCTGTACGAAATTACTATAACTCCATCTGTTGAAATAAGAAATGTATGTAACAGAGCCTTTAAATGTTACATATATTCTTCTGTACGAATCAACTATTTTAAAAAAAGAAAAAAATACAAAGATAAGCTTAAACCCTTATGATCAACATAAATTAAGTTTTTCATTTCCATTTTTAGTTATTTTTGTTGCAGAGAAATATGACAGTGACCAAAAAAAAAGACTTTAAAGGATATATTGTGTTAAAATAAAACTATGTGGGGCAGGTATAAAAGAAATATAAATTCCAGGAGAAAAAAGAATGATTTAAAATTTCTGTTAAAGTATTTTTTAAATGGTTGATGAAAGATAGCATATTGCTAAAGTATTCTAATTCACTGACTACATTTTTAAATGTGATCTAAGCATTTTATTTTTAAATGTTAATATTTATAATTCTCTGGAAGTTACAGCCCCCCCAACTATAAATTTTTTTTTGCCTTTTGTCTTTTCTCTTTTTAAAGTAATTGACTTATACCAAAAAATGTAGCATTTACAAGACTGTGTTACATACATTTCTTAGTTCATTTAATAAACTGAGCTATAGTAATTTAGTACACAACTGATCAAAACATCAAATACATCATAAATTCTGATAAGTTTAAAAACTTAGGATGAAAACTTTTAGACATATCTTAAAAATATGTGAGGAGTTCACAGTGTTTCAAAATTATTTAGTCCAAACATCCAGCCTCCAATAAACTCCAGTCTTTTCATGATCTGGCTCCTACCTTTCCAGGTTCATCTTTCAACTTCTGGCACTGTAAGCCCCAAATTCAAATAACTACTGTCATAATCTTGTGCTTCTGCCCCCAAAAAATCAAATTCCTATTAGATGTCCCTTGATAAGGGCTCAAGTCCTCAAGCATTACTATCATGTTAAAGGTTAAGTCCTAAATAAAGAAAACTATTTGAATAATTTAGCCCAGTGTCTCCCAAATTTGTTCCATTCTAGAATTCTTTTAACAGTCCATGAAATTAGTGTTCCCTAATACTCTGGGGGTTCTGGTAGCGCAGTGGTTAAGTGCTTAGGCTGCTAAACAAAAGGCTGGCAGTTCAAATCCACCAGCGGCTCATGAGAAACCCTATGGGGCAATTCTACTCTGTCCTATAGGGTCGCTATGAGTCAGAACTGACTCAACGGCAATGGGTTTAATACTCTTTGGAAGAGCCCCGGTGGTGCAATGGTTAAGAGCTCGACTGCTAACCGAAAGATCAGCATTGGAACCCCCAGCTGTGCTGGATGAAAAAAAACCCCACTGCCTCTGAGTCGATTTCGATTTCGACTCACAGCAACCCCACGTTTGCCAAAGCTGTAAATCTCCACGGAAGCAGACTGCCAAATCCTTCTTCTGCAGAGCTGCTGGTGGTTTTGAACTGCCGACCTTTGTTCGCAGTTGATGGCTTTAACCACTGCACCACGAGGGTTCCTTTTCTGGAAATCTGCTCTCATAAAGATTACAGCCTAGAAAATCTTGTGGGGCAGTTCTACTGTCACACTGGGCAGCTATGTGTTGGAATCGACTCGATGGCACACGATACCCTTTGGAGGACATCGCTGGTGGTTAATGCTCTGCTATTAACCAAGAGATTGGCAGATGAGTTCACCCAAAAGCGCCCTGGAAGAAAGGTCTAGAGATCTACTCCTAAAAAAGCAGCCACTGAAAACCTTATGGGGCACAGTCTTACTACAACACACATGGGGTTGCATGAGTGGGAATCAATTCTACAGCAACTGGTATTGGTTTTAATACCCTTTGGGAAAAGTATCTGGCAAAATCTCTTAAGACCTACCTTGAAAGTCTTTGAAGTCTTCCAAACTTCACCCAAGAAGTATCCTACCCTCAATATTTCCACAGGCTTTGTAGCCTTTAGCACTGCTTTGCAACCACTCATTTACTGTCTGCTCTCCATTATGCCTGGCTCCAAGAAGGAGCTCAATGTTGGGTCAACCAATGACTAACTAACTGAATGCTGAAAAAAAGGGAGTGAACAGCTCCCTGCAATAACTCCCAGGTTTCTACTTTGGATGACTGGACTAGGAAAAATACTCAGAAGAAATTCAAGATTTCGTAGGTAAGAGGGAGAGCCCGTTTTGGACATGTGGGAAATCAAAGTGGAAATGTCCAGTAGACAGTTGGAAATCTGGACCTGAACCTCAGAAGAGAGAGCTGGACTGGAGGTTTGGGGAATCTTATTATAGGTGGTAGTCAGAGCCATGAAAGAATCAATGACATTACCCAGAAAAAGAAAAAAAAAAAGGATGTAGGGCAAGAGCTCAGAGAACACTTAAAAAAAAACAAAAAAACAAAAAAAAACCCTGTGGCCATTGAGTCGATTACAACTCATAGTAACCCTACAGGACGGAGTAGAACTGTGCCATATGGTTTCCAAGGAGCAGCTGGTGGATTCAAACTGCTGACCTTTTGCATAGCAGCCAAGCTCTTAACCACTGTACCACCAGCAAACACTAATATTTTAGAAGTGTGCAGTCTCTCAAAGAAAAAACCTAGCAATTTCCCTTGACTTCTCTCTCTCTCACCCCCACATCCAATCCATCTAATCCGTTACCAAGTCCTGTCACCTCTACCTTCACAAACTATCTAGAATCCATCTCCTCTCTATCTCCACTACTACCACGCAATTCCAGCCCCAGCATCTCCACCGAGCCTAGACCACTGCAAAAGCTTCTTAAATACACCCACTCTTGCCCACACCACTCTCATGCATCTTCCACCTAGCAGACAGACTGATCTTTAAAACTACCTCAGGTCACCTCATGCCTCTACTTAAAATTCTGCTATTGCTTCCCACTGTCTCTACTTAAAATCCTGCTATCGCTTCCCACTGCACTCAATTTGCTCCTTGCTTACCCACAACTCATACCAGTCACCTCCCTGACAGGTTGTTCCAGGCACACTGACCTTCTTTCTGTTCTTCATGGGAGCTAAGAAAATTCCTGCCTCAGAGACTTTGTGTTGTGCTTTTCTCTAATTGGAATGCTCTCTCTCTCACACTTTTACCTGACTAACAGCCTCTTACCATTCAGACCTAAATCAAGGCAGACCATCTTGTCTAAAGCTGCTGTCAGTCACTGGGTAGCACATATTGTTTTAATTTTTTTTCCTTAGCATTTATTATGATTTAAAATTACTTAATTTGCTTTCTCTATAAGAATGAGGTCCTAATTTGTCTTGTTCCCTGTTGTATCCTAAGTGCCTACAATACTCTGTGGCCCACAATAAACATGCAAATATTTGTTGCTTGACTAAATAAGTAGGAAGGAGACTGAGAAGAGACAGTCAGAAAGCTGGGGTTAAAAGAGTAGATGCTAAGAGAAGAGTCTTCAGGAGGAAGTCAAGAACAATTACTAAGAAGCCACTGGATTTAGCAATTCCATCCCGAGTGTCCTTTAAGGGGGCAATTTCAGAAGAGGTAGAAGGCAGATTACAACGGGCTAATGTGTAAATGAGAAATTGAAGTGGAAAGTGCAAATGGAGGGAAAACTATGGAACAGCAGATTGAGAGTGAGAAAAGATGAGGAAAGGTCTGGTCAGTGTGGAGAATATTTACTCGTTTTCAAGCTGATGGGAAGGATCCAGTGGAAAAGGGGATTTTGAAGATTAGAAACAAAAAGCAGAGGCTAGCATGTTATGGAAAGAAATGGGATCCTAAGCCACATTAGTCTTTTTTATCAAAACAAAACAAAACAAAAAAAAACCCAATCCCACATGATTACAGTACAGTATCTGTTTTATGTTCAGAAATAACTACTCCCTGGAAATAATTTAAAAGGTTTATTTAAGGTAATCTGCAGAATTCTTCCGAAGTTCTTCCTACAAAATCATTATTAAAATTTTGCACGCCTTTCTTGCTCTTAGGAGGTACACAGTGGTGTGTTTGGGGGCAGAGAGCTATGATGTGTGCAGCCTACTCTCAGGAGGTTCAGAGAAGAAAAAGTTGAGAGAGGAGAAGGGTGAGGGAAGATAGAGAGGGAGAGAGGGAAAGAGAGCGAGTGTGCAAATGATAAAGCAAATGGGGTACAATGTTGACAATGGGTTATCTGGGTGAAGGGTATCCAGGTGCTCTTTGTACTATGGGTGTAGCTTTTCCGTAAGTTTGAAATTATTGCCAAATAAAAGATTTTTAAAAAAGAGAAATTTCACACACCTAAAACTAAGTAGGGAAAACAAATTCCATGATGAATGGTTGGCATGCAACTGTTAAATTTCTTTGTCAACTATCACAGCCACTTAGAAGTAGTTCCTCTCTGCTCAGCAGCAAAAGTATAACAATGGTTGATAAACGGAATGGACATAAATTTTTACAGTGTTGTTCAAGTTATTGTAAAAGACTTTTTATTTATAGAATATTTGTATAAACATAATCTGGCATCCCTAATAAAACATCAATCCTACCTATTTATTAGCATACTACCTTTAAAAAAAAAAAAGGGCATACACAGTGTAACGAAAACCTAATAGGGTCATTCCTTGACAACTAAAATAGAAATAAAAGTCTGAAAGCACTCTTCCTGATTCATCTCTAACTAACAGAGTAAGCAGATATTGGTTGAGATTTTGCTGTGGTGATATACTAAGAAGGGGAAAAAAAAAAAATAAAACCAAAGGTGAAATCTATTAAGAAATTTGATCCCTGTTCAGTTATACAGATGGCTTACTGATGGTAGCTTTGGAGATGAAATGGTTGCCGAACAGTACTACAGCACACTTAGGGAAAAAGCAAAAACTAAAAACTTTATGAAAAGAATATTAATGAGATCAAACATATGTAGAGGTTGTTAAAAGGAACACTAAGAGACGCCTCCTCTCCATCTGTCTGTGCAAAGCTGTGCTCTCCAAGCTGAAATCGTAGTCAAGGACTCCCTCTCAGAACTGAATGAGCCACTACAACTGAAAATGGCCACTGTTCTTCGTGACACTATCTTCCTTTCCTATATCCCCATTCCAACACCAAAGAGCTCTGTTAAAATAACTTGTGAGCCTGAAACGAAAAGGGTCACTTACCCTAGTAGAGCATTGAAGAACAGTTCAACACTCATAGGTCATGGTATTACATGATACGAGATAACATGGCACATCTGATCAGGCTCTGAGACCCAGAGGAACAAATGACAAGTCAGATTCCAGTTCTAACACACTCAAAATTGATTTCTCTCCAAAGCATGCCCAGATTCTCTCCAGTAATTCAGATGAAGATAACGATACAGGGTATAAATTCTTAACATAACTTCAAACAGAAATTTAATCAATTCTAGTTAAGTGCTTGGCTACTAACCAAAAGGTTGAAGGCAATCTACTTTGAAAGATCACAGGCATTGCAAACCCTAAGGAGCACAGCTTTACTCTGAAACACATGGAATTGCCATGAGTCGGAATCAACTTGACAGCAATTGGTTTGGCTTTAACATGCATTTTAGGAGGTGTTCAAGGCAACTATATGTGTATAAAACTAACATTTTTTATAAGCTTTCTTTATCTACTTAAATTGGAATGACCATCACTACTCTTGCAGGTTGTCCTTAAAATAGAGTTGTTAGTCAAGGTGGCTCATGAAGTTGAAGCCATTTTGCTTTTTGAGGTTAGACTATAGGAGCATATGTTACTAAGTAGAGTCCTACAACTTTTAATATCAATCACTCAACACTCATGCTGAAGGGCTAAGACGTGCACTGTGCTGTGAGTCAAAGGCCCTCCCTGCTTTCAAGAGCTTACAGTCCAGCGGGAAGACACAACCTAAAGGAGTCTGTGACTATGTGCTAAAAGTAAACAGCATAGACAATACGGTTGCTAAATGTTCTGACAAAGAAGATACTGATTGCTGTGGGCTGGGGTGATCAGAGATGAGCTTAAAGAGGAGAAAGAAGATGAGCAGGACTCGGAAGGATGGCAGGATTCTGAAAGGTGGGGAGGAGGGTCCTGCACGAAGCTTTTCAGTCTATGAAATATATCCACATTCAACACTCATTTCTTTTGAGTCTTACAAGAACCCTGGCGGATAAGAAGCCAAACATACTCCCGGTTTACAGGCTGAAAAAAGTTGAGGATGAGAAGACCTGACCAGTCGATACAATAAGCAATGAAATCTGGGTCTGAATCTATGTATTCTGTCTTCTAGTCCAGCAGTCCAGGCTAGTGTCGGTAAGAATGAGAAAAACGATTCAACCAGAGCAAAGACCTGTGGAGGGGATGTGGAAATATGGATTAAGCCAGACTGGTCCAGAAAGTCAAGCCAAAGACTTTGAATTTCATCCCTTCGAGCAATCAAAGGGTTTTTTTTTTAGCATTATGACAGTAGAGTTTTAGGAAGATAACTTTCTCAGAGAGGAAGGAAGGAAAAGACTCTCTAAAGGAAGACTCTTTAGGCTAATGAGGGGAGAGTACTGCAACGGCCCAGGTGAGAGGTACTAATGTGTCAATTAGAAAATACAGAGAACAGACTAGGAGAACATCTGTTTTAAACTATAAATTACCAGGAAAACAAAAAACAAAAATCTTATTGTCTCCTTCCCCCTTTTAGAAATTGTTTCAGAGAGGAAAAAACCCTCTACGAAGAAATTTCACGAATTGTCAACTGATAACCCAATGGGTACAATAATTTATCAATAAACTATTATCACCAGAGATTTCAAATAGGCCTGTACCTTAAAACTGAAATCATCAACAAAAATCGACACTACTGTCGGAATTACAGCTTACAAATTTCAGGGTCTCCCGAACAAGGAATTCTTCCCTGCAATTCAATAAGCAGTACTATGCATTTTACTAACATTTCCAAAGACTCTGACTTTTCCATTCAGAACAGTTTGATTTGGTGAACTCAAGGCCGATTTATTTTCATATTTAAGCCCTGACCCTGCTTGCAGCACAGGACCTTGCAAAGAACAAGGACCCAATAAACATTTGCTGAATAAATGCGGCTAACAAATACCGTGCAAGAACAACCCCTACATTACAGGCAACTCTAACGCAGGTCTGTTCCAAAATCAAGCTCCCACAATTTCGGATACAAGTCTGGAAGACAAACGATTCAGATGACCTTCATTAGCCTTCAACTGGGGCCTAATATTAAGTTCTTACGGTAATGTTCTCCCAAAGCAATGCCACAGTGCCACTTCCCGAAGATGACAACAGCTCCAGTACCCTGCCATGCTCCCCTCCCTCCGCCGGACTCAAGGAGTTGCGGCACTCGGAGAAGTTTCGAAGCGGCCCGCCTCGGCGCCAGTGAGATGCGATTTTGGGAGAAGGGAAAGCGCCGACACCTGCCTGCTCCGCTCCCCGGCGGCCCAGGCCCGGGAAGCGCCGCCGCCCTACTCACCGCGACCGGGCGGCCGTGCTCGGAGCCGTCGGCGGCGTCCAAGCGCTGCGCTGGAGCGGGCGCCGGGGCCGGTGCGGGTGGCTGCCGGTGCTTGCCGGCGCGCTTGGCCTTGGCCTGGATGCAGCGCTGGTGCAGGGCGAAGGTGTGCTGGCGTTCGAGCTCCAGGCGTTCCGGCGACACGGCCTCGTAGCGGGCCTCGCAGGTGCTGTGGTGGCGCCGGCACAGCTCGATGCGCCGGCGGAGGCGCTCCATGACCGCGCTGTGCCGCGGCAGCGCGAACTCCGCCATGGGGCAGGGGGGCAGCACCATGGGCCGCAGGCTGAGCGGGCCGGGCCCGGGGCCGGGCCTCTCGGGGCCGGCTGGTAATGCGGGCTCCGCTCCCGCCGGCGGCCCCGGTCCGCCTCACGGCCGCGCCATAGCCCCGCGAACTGCGGAGCCGACTCGCGCTGCGACAGATGGCGGCGGGCCTTCCTCTTGCCCTGCTCGGCCGCCCCCGGGCCGGCGCTCGCAGCCCACCTCAGGCCTCGGCCTGTCCCCGCCGCCCCGGCCCCATTGTTTTCCGCGCCGCCGCAGTCGCCATCTTAAAATTGTTTTCGGAGGTCTCGGAAGAGGGTGGAGCCTCGGGCAGAGACCTCGAGCGCCATGGCTGACGAACAGGGACCCCGACCAATCAGAGACGAAGCGCCGGCCACCCGAGGCTGTGGGGACACGCACGTAAGCGGCGTGCGTAGGCTCCCGGGCGGTATTTAAAAGGAACTTAGGGAGGGCGGAGGATGCTCCGGGGGGCGGGCCTCGCCCTGGAGACGGAGCCGGTCGGAAAGGCGGTGACTGGAGGGTTTCTGAACACCGCCCCGGAGGCAGGCCCTTCCGGGTGCTCAGAGGTAAGCAGGGAAGTGAGGGCACAGGGAGGGGGAAGGTGGGTGGGTCAGACGTCCGCCTGGCAGTACAGCATTTCACGGTTCTCTTCTCCTCCAACCTCCCTTTGAATTCGGTTTTGATAAGCTTGAAATAGCCAGGCTATTTCAATGTCAGCTGTTTTCCTTTGACCTCATTCCTTACATCCAGCCTCATAATTGATGAGAGTAACTAATTGGTCAAGTGAGCGGGAAGTTTTCTTTTCCGCACCATTCAGAATAACTGGTGCTGTCAATAATTTCCACTGTTTAAAAAAGTTGGAACAAATTTCAAAAGCTCGGTTGCTCACTACTTAAAAAGAAAAAAAAAGATATGAGGAAGGCAGTGTGAAGGAGAGTCCAGCTCCATTACAATGGATGGCGGGGCAGTTACTGCTTAAACGGAGTACTGAGTTTCGGTTTACAGTGATGGGAAAATTACATTCATTAAGGGGTTGCACAGCCGATTAATGTGATTGCTGTAAATAAGTTGTAAATATTGAATTGGCAAAAGTTGTGAGATATTTACAACGATGAGCAAAACCAAACGAGTAGCTGCCGAGGTTATTTATGTACAACCAGATACCTCATGGGTTTCGTTCCTTGGTTTAGAAGTTTAGGGTCACGGTTTCATTGGACATCCCAGTTAACTGGCATAAAACTTGCAAGCTGCAATCCAAGGCACATCAGCTGGTCTCTATTTGCCTGGAGCAACAGAGGAAGGAGAGTTGGGAACAGAAGAAAATGCAATATGCGACTATTTGCCTCCACGAACTGCCTCCTTTGCTATGAGACCAGAAGTACTAAATGGTGCCTGGCTACCATTACTGAACATTTTGATCAAGGATTCTATAGCAGAATCCTGATCAAAAGGTGGAAAATGTAGAACAGATCTTCAAATTCTCATGGCTTCAGACTTTCTGGAGTCATGGAGGCTGGATGAACCCCTGAAACTACTGCCCTGAGATAATCTTTAAACCAAAAACATCTCCTGAAGTCATCTTAAAACCAAACAATAGTTTAGCTTAACTAGTAAAGAATATTTGCCTTAAGCATCATGCTCTTTTAAGATCTATCTATATGGGATCAAATTGACAACAGCAGCTCCAAAGAATAGATAGGAACCTTAGGGGGCAGTGAGTTTGTTAATGGGGGAGGAACTAAGAAGAGGAGGGTGAGAATGGTTGCATACCTCAAAGAATGTAATCAAAGTCACTGATTGTACATATAGAAACTGCAGAATGTTTGTACATATAGAAACTGCAGAATGTGGTGTATGTTTTTGCTGTGTATATTCTCAACAACAAAAATAATTTAAAAAAAGAAAGGAATTATAAAAGATGATACTTCAATCAAAACCAGGGAGACTGGATTGCAGGCTTTACATTTAGAAGATGGTCTGTTGGATACAACTGAGGACAATCAGTTCCTGCTCACTTGGCTCTAGTACTATATCTAATAGGCAAAGGGGGTGAGGGGACTGTCAGGAAAAAACAGGCACAATGAAATGGAGCTAGTACTAAGACTAGACAGTCTATCATGTTGGGCCAAGTGATATTAGGAACAGGTACTGGCACCCTAACTGCTAACAGGTAAATAAGGTGGTGCCAGAAAGAGGCTGCAAATGGAGAGGCACCATCAACAGCACAAACATGATTAACTTTTTACCAGGGCTGACTCATGCATTAGGCACAGTGCCTCGGACCCACAATACTTTTAGGGGCTCATCAAAGTTTTAAAGTCAGAAAAAAAAATCGAACTTTTAGGGTCAAATACCGTTTTTATACAAATGCAGTCAAGAAATACAATTTTTAATATTTTTATGAAAGAAGTTGCCCACCAACGCGAAAGTATCTAGAGCCCATCAAGGTCATAATGCAGTCCTGCTTTTTACTAGTCTCTAAACAGTTTACTCAGAATTAAATAATTTCTCTTAATAGAGGAGAAAAAGCAACTAGGTACACTGTATTTTGTGTACTCACTAAGCAATTCAAAAGCTTTGTAGATAACAGAAAAGTTATTTTAGCATAACTTTCAAAAACATCCCTAAAATATGTAAAACTAATGAAAGATGGGAGTCTGGTTCCAAACAAAAATTTTTCTAATAAAAATTTAAAAGTTCAGTGGTTCTCCTAAGTCTTAAAGAATATTATCTATAAATCATCAGTAGCATCCCTTCCCTTTCTGAGCTGCTGTCCCTATTATGGAGCTCTGGTGGCACAGTGGTTAAGTGCTTGGATGCTAACCAAAAGGTCACCAGTTCAAATCCACCAGCTGCTCCTTGGAGACTCTACGGGACAGTTCTACTCTGTCCCATCGGTTGCTATGAGTCTGAATCGACTCGATGGCATCGGGTTTTGGTTTTATCTCTATTACACAATAGAAAAATACTGAACCACAATCCAGCAGGAAGAGGAGGTAAGAAATATAAAAGATTGAATCAAGCTCATGTCGTCAGATAAAGTAACAATTATTCCACAGTCCATAACAGTTTCTGCATATTAGCAAAGTCTCATGAAGCGGCTGATTAAAGGAAGATGAACCCACCACTGAAAGAGTAAAAACATGCACATTGAAGGTCACACGTGAAGAAGTTCAGTCAAAAGTACGCGTTACCATAGGGCTTTAATGCAATACCACTTAGTAACATGACAAAATGAAAAAAGTACTTTGTGAGTAAGTTAAGGAGCGTATCTGAGAGGGGGCATTTTACAATATTGGGATATATAACTAGCATGTAAAATCATAAGTGCCTTTTTGAAAGCTAAGAACTGCTACTGATCATTCATTAATGTGTCAGACATTTAATCAGGAGGCTGTACCTTGAACCAAAGAGTGAAAAAGAGAACCAAGAAAAGGCATTTTGTTATTTTGGGTTTTTTTTAGAGGGGTGGAGAGGGGGCAATGAACACTCTAATGACTTAACTTGTCATCCCACAGCTCAGATGGAAGAATCTAGGAGCGTGGAGTATAACTTCAACGGCACAGTGAAGAAGGCAGACTCCTGGAAATGCAATGATCCCACACATTTACTTCAAGGAGGAACCTGCAGACATATTTTCAGGTCTTGCTAAGTAACTGTTTATTTGCACTCAATACATTTGGGAAAGCTGGCTACATAGCTAAGGTCATCATGACCACAGAACAACAGATGAAAAGGATAAAGCACTGAACAGCAAGAAAAATGCATCCCACCCTTCAAAGAATTTAAGTGAACCAGTAAAAAGGTTGAAGATAAACAAAATAAACAGATAACAGCCTTCATCTTTTATGAATGTCCTTCTTCCCCAATACCTCCCTAATATAAACACTATGGAGCGTTTATATATTCAGTGCAAGGAACAGTATCATTGGTACATTTGAAATACCTCTGAAGAAAGAAAAAAGCTAAAATAACATCTAATTCTGAATACATTTCAGTGTGGTGTAATAATAATATTATTATACTATATTGATGGGGGAGAGGCTCTGATAGCACCCATCTGCATTTCATATGAAAAAATAAACCTAAGATCACTTAAAAAAACAAACAAACTACAACCACATACTTAAAAACAAATCTGAACAGAATTCCTTTATTGTGTAATTTAAGACACAACTGTTACATAACTGCAAACAACGACATGAAAGGTTTAGCAGCTAGGAAAATTGGTAACTCATGCTATCTGTCAGTCCTCCCATGAATACTTTTAGCCTGCGTTCAATTACAATACAGTCAATTCTGAATTGCCTCTGGATTAGACTTCTAAAGTCTTTACAAAGAATAAAATGGATGAAAATTTAAAATTGTATTCTATCCTGTACTTTGACCCTGAAAAGGTGTGGGTCTGCAAAGGAAAAAGAAAAATACACATAATCACAATAAAGCTTAACACTATGCAGAGCTTATAATCATTTTTCAGCAGCAGACAGCAAGCTGTGCTGTGAAGAAAATGCAGAGCAGAGGAGAAAGCAGGGAATTTGGGGGACTAGGTAAGGAAACAGTGTCAACACAGTGGAAGAAGTGATTTAAAACATATTTGCATCTACTCCAGAGCTCACATGCCCTGCTAGCGTTCCTTTAAAGGTCACCTGTTGGAGAAGGCCAGAGACCAGACACCCGCTGTGTGTGAAGTATGAATGCCCCAGTACCACATTAAGCCACCTCCTCCACTAACTGCAAAGCTGTCTGGGAACTGAGCAGTTCCAAGAGCAACAGAACACACGCACTTTATGGTCAACCAACATCAAGGGAAAAGGTTTTGTTTTTTTCTTTTTGTATGTCTCTTTTTAATAAAACTGAAACAGAACCTTTATAGAAATTTGGGCTTCCATCCAATCCTTCTCAATTTCCTTAGGAGGAATTGAGTAATGGAAGCAAGTAAAAGAAGATTATAACCACACAGGACTGCACTTGAAACATGATTCTCAATTTTAAGGGACAGAGACACTTGAATATTTTATAATACCAAACTTAAAAAAAAAGATCTGCTATAAAAACTGCAATTCATCCTCCTAGCATTTCTAAATGTTGGTGTTATTTCTGCATGGACAGATTAATGTATTAAGTCAAGATTTTAAAGGTTGGCAAAGTTCTATTTTAAAAAACAAAGATGTTTAAAAACAAAAATACAAGTTAGTTGTTTCATGTTACGCTTCACAACCATTATGTTAAATGCTTGCTTTCTACAGAAACAGGGTCCCTTATGTCACAACTGCAATTATTTACTGCTAGATGTTCAAAGTTACATGGGCTAGTGTTCAACTGGAACCTGTTGGTGGTGACGTCTTGAGGTTTTGAGTTTCAACCTAAGGTGTGCCAGGTCCTCTCCTAGGACCACATTTGCAGGGGAAGGGGAGGGAGAGGAAATCGCAAATCAAGTTCTTAAGATTGTTTCACTCTTTTCGAGGCTTTCTGTTTCTTGGTGATCTGTTCAAAATTTCATCCTCCTGTTGGTTGAAAAGCAAGAAAATCATTGTAATTAGCAAACTTTTTAAAAATAAAAATTTACTCAATTTCTAAGGTAAGTCGGGCTAAGGATAACCCGTTGGAAGAAACACAAGAGAAGAAAAATAATTAGAAGGAAATGCACCAAAACAAAGATCAGGTCTCATGCTATGTCACTCCTCCTATGAATACTTTTAGCCTACGTTGCTGGGATTATACATATTCTAATTTAGCTTATTCTGTTTTGTTTTCCAAAAAACACATACTTTTCTTAATCTAACCCATGAAAACTTTTTTAAAAGGGATCTGACACTGTCCTTTCACTTGTTGTCTTGCTTGATCCTCAACAATCTCCTGGCCTGTGGGCACGTTATCCCCATTTTCAGGATAAGAAACCTGGGATTCATGGTGACTGAAGACTATCCCAGAAGAGTCCCACATAACACTCAAGACGACAAGTTCAGCACTCCTCCTATTCCACCACAGCTACTTTTTATTGTGTCAGGCAGTTTGGGGGATATAAAAAAGTATGAGACATGGTTCCTACGTTTAAGAACTCTGAATTCTAGTTGAGACAGAACATATCCACTGAAAATATTAAGAAGGATACGAACAGCATCGACCTTCAGCAATAGCAGGGCAGAGTTGTGGCAGTTGGAAATAGAACTGTTAGAAGGTTTACAGGAAGGACCAGATGGTAACACACAAAGGTGCTGGAAAAGGGGCCTCTGGAAGCAAAGGTGTGGACATAGTAAACATTAGTAATGGCTTGGGGGACACTCAGCTGGAATTAACATTAAAGGAGGAGACAGCAGAGAACCTTCATGTCAGGCTGGGTTTGAACATGAACCCATCAGCAACTTCATCTTTCCCCTTATTCAAACCAAACCCCTCTAATCCCATTTTCAATCCACCACAAAATCTAGATAGAGAAGCCCAACTAGTTCTCACTCCCTCCACTCCTATAACTCTGCTCAGAGCTGCCACATCTTCCTGGATTGTTAGAGGAGCCTCCTAACTGGTCTCCCTGAACCAGTTCTATAGACCAGCATGGTCTACAGGAACACACAGCAGCCCAGAATAATCAGACTATGTCACTCCTTTGCCCAAAAGCCTGCAATGGGTGCCCATTTCACTAGGAGGAAAAACCAAGACCATACAATGGCCTATGAGGCCCTACCTAATCTGGAGCTCCACCTCCCACCCATCTTCTCCACTCTCACTCTACTGGCCGTACTGGTGTTTTGGGCTACCTCTCAGGGCCTCCGTACTGGAGCCTTGGTACTGGGACTGCCTGGAACACTCTTCTCACTGAAATTCCTGTGGTAAGTCCTTCCTCTCCAAGTCTTTGCTCAAATGTCACCTTTCCAATGAGGTCTACCCACCCCACCCCCAGCACTTCCAATACCTTTTCCTATCCTTTTTTCCTACAGCCAATCACATTCTAACATACTATGTCATTTACTTCCTTGAAATGTTAACTGCTTGTCTGTTACCCTACTAGAATTTAAGCTTCCCAAAACCAAGATATTTGTCTGCCTTCTTCCTTGGTGTATGCCAAGCCCCTGGAACAATGCTCAGCACATTAACAGGCACTCAACAAATATCTGTTAAATGAAAAGAACCAATCTCTGGACAACAGGGATAGAGACTTTAGAATACAGTGGCTAGTACAAAGAAATACTTTAACGACACAGTGAGGCAAGGTAGAGAGATGAGAAGATTACTGTCCAATAATAAGCCCAAGTTCCTATGTTGGAAAATATTTTATTAGTTTTTCCCCTAAAACTTTATTCCAAAAAGCCATTTTCAGCATAGAAAAATATTTTGAGATTCAGATGTAGCTTTAAATTACCAACTAAAATGTTGGCCTGCATCCCTAAGGATCCTACTTTTATATAATTGGCTCTAACAGAATTTTTATTGCCATAGCCATTGTAAATTACCCTATGAAAATAAACTCTCTACTCTGAATTTCTCTTCAACTTAGTTGCTTGAAATATAAAATTCCACCCCCTTTCTTTTACCTCTGCTTTAGGTTTTCTATCTTCCTCGTCTTGACTGGCAGTGCCACCATCTTCTTCAGTGTCACTTTTTTGTTTCTCTTCTAAAATAGAAGTTAAACAACTGAGAAAAACCTCACATTTTGGGGGGAGGAGTAATTAGATTAAAACACAACTTATAAATTTTACTATAACTTGCTAATGAGGGTCTGAAACAACATCTTTAGGTCATGGCTTAAAATAGATTTGGGGGGGCTGACTCCTTACCAAGTTTTTCTTCACCTTCTCCCTCCTCATCTTCCTTGTCCTTTTCCTCCTCCTTCTCTTCTTCTTCCTCCCTCACATCTGGCTGAGGAGCATCAGTCTTCTTGTACTCCACAGCACTGGGCTGTTTCTGAAATATCCGCAAAGTGCTACAATTTTGTTCACATTTCTACATATGACATATAATTACTGAATACCTATGGGCAAGGTCTGTACCAGGATACACACTGAAGGAGATATACAGAAATGAGTAAGAATCATTCCTACCTTCAAGGACTTTCCCTTCTGTGAGCTGGGGTTTGGGGTGGGGCAGCAGGGGGGAAGGCAGTTGAACAAGGTAGGAGGAACAATAAAAAATGGATCTGGCAGGGAGTACAGTTATGAGAGTCAGACTGACTGGGGCATAGACACTCAGAACAGTGGTAGGGAATAAGGCTAGAAGGGACCTTCAGATCCTATTACAACGTGCCCCAAATGCAAGGCGAAGCATAATCTTCATTTAGTGGGAATAGAGAAAAGCCTAAACAAAACTGCCATTTTTTATAATGATTTCATGCAACAAGGGCTAAACAAGAAAAACTAACAATAAAGCTGTGGTAATTCCAACTACGTATTTTTTGGGAGGATGGAGACGGCAGGGGATGAGAAATGAAAGATCAAATCACAAAAACAGAAACAGCTATGCCTGAAGTAAAAGCTGCTCTGTGCCCAGAACGCTAGTTTTATATCTAAGCTTATTTTTTTAGAGAGCTGCTACCAAATATTAAGGAGAGTATTAATTATATGGTGGTCTAAATAACACTAGAAACTGTGGGGCTATAAATTCTACCTCCATCTAGGCACAATAAATGGCCATTGAGGATTAGTGAATCAAAGTTTCAGACTTTTATTTGGCACCACCAAATTTGGCCCAGTCATTACAGAGCTGCTACAGAGAAAACCTGAGGCAATATATCAATTATTTTTAATTCCTTCTAAAAGCAATTCCAAAGAAAATTCATACCTTTCCAGAGCAGCAGAAGAGGATAACAAGAAACACAGGTAGAGCTACGGTCAGAATGTAGACTACCCAAAGCCAAGGGCGCTCTTCAGCTGCCTCGATCATCTGGCCCACGACTCCTGGCTGAAAAACAAGACAGGCCTGATTGCAAGTTCTGGCTTTTGACACCAAATACAGGCTGCAGTGTCCCACTATTCAACTACTGCATAATACTACTCAAGCTCCTCCTTTTTCAAATGGTTCAAGCCAAGATGTTTTTATTAGGTACAAGGGGAATTAAGAGAAAAGCCTCAATTTTCATGCTCTCCTTATCATCAAGGTGACTTCACTTTTATAAGTGTGAAAGCTGGTTTCTTAATCACCTGCAAAAGGCTCCCTTAACCTCAGGAACCAGCACATGAAGAATTTCTTGATCTCAATGACTGTGGCTCTCCAATTCCCAGCTCTGCCACATGACCAATTGTTTGAAAATTCCATATACTGAGTAAACCAAAATTCAACATTTAAGAGTGCATTAAAATATATCCCACGTATATCACAAATAGAGAACCTAAAAGCCACTATATTTAAACTAATGAAATCATGTCCAAAAACCCAATACTTCGTCTTTAGCAGGCAACTTACTGTCACACCTTTTATGCCAATACTCCCAATTAAGGGGAAACACAAACCCTAAAAAGATAACTTTTTACAAAAGTAGGAACTAGTTACCTGCAATGACAGACATAAAAACACAAGAAACAAGAAAGCACAAACCTCAGCAGCCCCATCAGCAGCTTTCTTCAGACCCCACCCATCATTGGCCCAATCATCAACTACTCTTCGATCATCAGAAATGATAAAGTTGTCGAAAAAAATGTCAGAGGTCATGGACCATAGCTCCAAACCAACAGCACTAAAAGGAGTCATTTTGAAAGGTTCCAGATCTTCAAAGAAATCAGGATTTGGTATTTTCCTAGGTTTCCAGATTCCCTAGAAAAAAATAAAAAGAAAAAATTATTTCAGGTAATTGTCAACAAAAATTTTTTTGGTGAATTTTCTATGTGATGGAGACCTGGTGACCTTTGGCTGCTAACCAAAAGATTGGCAGTTTCAATCCACCAGCCCTAACCCTAACCCCTGGAAACCCTGTGGGGCAGAGATGTGGACACGGTAACATTAGCAATGAGTTGCTATGAGTTGGAATCGACTCAATGGCAATGGGTCTGTGTTTTTTCTTCTTCTATGTGATGAGTTCTGTATGACAAATGTAGTTCAGTGCCATCTTCATGAAATCTGAATGAGCAACAGGAAGAACATAATAAATGCTAGTGATGTGTCAGGCACTGTGCTCAGTGTTTTGCACACTCTACCTCTAGGATTTCTGGACTCCACCACTTTCTATTTCTAATATCATCCATAACCTTGGTCCAAACCACCACCTCACTATGCCCAGTCCATTCCAGCAGCCTCCACTATCATCAACTGCCAATGGGGGTGGAAACGTAAATCAATACAGGCTTTTCAGTGATGATTTTAAATGTACACGATCTCCAACCAGGAATTTTACTTCTAGTAAACTACCCAGAGAAACACTTAATACATACACCCAGATATGTAATAAGGATTATTACTGCAGCACTGCCTCTAAAAGCCAATCGGCAATCCACCTAAGTGGCCAACAAAAGGACAGTTAAAAGACAATTTTTCATTTGTCTTATTGTTTGCACAATTAAAAATACTTTAAAAAACAGAAAAATACAGTGTGTGCATATATAGAGTGACTTATGTTTTATACTTGAAGTGTGACAAATAAAGTGGAAGCCAGTGATTACAGCACTGAGCAGCCTTGCCATGGTTGAGGCTCCCAGTCACATCTCAGTCATCTCTCCATCACATCACACAGACTGCCAATCTTGAGATCTGGATCCTGCGGCGGAAGCACTCTCACCAAGTTTTCCATTTTTCTTTTCTTTTTGTTTTTAAACTTACATTACAAAGCAACAATGAAAACTATCTTCTCTAGTCTCTAGGTCTATCTTTGTAGCAATTAAGCTCTTTCTCTCTCAACTTATGAAGTTTACTTTGTTTTTAATTCAATAGTGTGAATCTGGTGATCAACCTGGCAACTTCACTGCAGACAAAACTTTTAGCTGAATACTAACAGACCAACGAAAACAAATCAACCATTGAGAGGCACAAACCTGGTAGTTAGGATTGTCAATCATGGGAGGCTTCCATTTACCCTTATAATTGGGGTTGTCGATCATAGGTCGCTGCCAGACACCACACCCAGGAGCAGACTCACATTTCGGGTTGGCAATCTGAGGAGCCTCCCATTCTCCATCCATATCTTCATCCCTGTAGAGGTATAAATAACAAGTTACAAATGGTTTCTGTGACACAGCAGCAGTCCCAGCACTCCGCTGAGATACTGACGGAATGCTTTTAGTGCCACACTGTAAAACATCAAGTCTTCTCTGGCATTTGATAACAGTTAGATTAAATAAAGAAAACGTAATTAAATTTGTCAAGCTCTACACTTAAATTTAGGTATTTTGGCTGTATTTGAACTTTCCTTCAATGAAAAAACCAGGTAATTTAAAAAGCTAACTAAAGCTCTTACCAATCCTCTGGCTTCTCGGCATCTGGGTCAGGTACATATTCTGGCTCATTATCTAACCAGCCTTCAGGTTTTGTGGCCTCCTCATCTGGAATCTTAGCAGGGGCATCTTCATCCCTTAACCATAAAAGAAAAAGCCAAGAATGACAACACTGGCCAAAGAATCACAGTGTGGTCCCACTTTCTGAATCTGAAACAGGGCAATTTACAAATATTTAGGTCTTACTTAATAGTCCTTCCTAGAAAATATTTGGAAATCAAGTATCTGTTACCATATGTGGATTATCATATTATCTGATAAGCACGTGAAAATATACTCAACATCATCAGCCATCAGAGAAATGCAAATCAAAATCACAATGAGATATCACTTTACACCCACTTTATAATAAAACCCTCATACACTGTTGGTGGGAATGTAAAATGGTGCAGTCGCTTTGGAAAAGTCTGGAAGTTCCTCAAAATGTTGAACATAGAGTTGCCATATGACCCGGCATTCCACCCCTAGGTATACACCCAAAAGATATAAAAACATATGCTCAGACAAAAACTTGGACATCAATGTTCACAGCTGCATTATACCTAACAGCCCCAAAGTGGAAACTCAAGTGTCCATCAGCTGGTGGATGGATAAGCAAAACATAATATATCCACACAATGGAACATTATTTAATCATAAAAAAAGTATGAATTACTGATACATGCTTCAACATGGATGAACCTTGAAAGCATTATGGCTAAGTAAAAAGAAACCAGACACAAAAGACCACATGATTTCATTAATACAGAATGTCCAGAATAGGCAAATCCATAGACATGGAAAGTAGGTTAGTAGTTTCCAGAGGCTGAGGGGAGGGAGGAGTGCAAAGTGAATGCTAATGGGGTAGAGGGTTTCTTTTCGGGGTGATGAAAATGTTCTAGAATTAGATAATGGCGAAGGTTGCACAACTTTGTGAATATACTAAAAACCACTGAATTGTATACTTGAAAAGAGTGAACTTTATGGTACGTGAGTTATATCTCTAAAAGAAAAAAAATTCCTCTTAAAACAAAACTTCAGGAAGAAATGTCTAATTTCAAAGTTTTATCAATTGCCATAAGACGGTGCGCCACTTTAGCTGGTAAGCGAAGTCACCTTCTATACTTAGTCAGAATTATGCTTGTTTTAAATTATTTGAGAACTTCAAGAACCTGTATAACATTCACCTCCCCCTCTCAAAAATAAACCTAGCTAGGTAAGGAGTAGTTAAGGCTGAGTCCAAATCTAATGTTCACCAAATCTACAAATAAACATGGCATTTACACTAATGCAATATGAAAATTCATGTGTACAGCTTCCTTTATTTTTTATTGTATTTCAGGTGAAGGCTTACAGAACAAATAGTTTCTCACAGCTTACTTTTATTAACTAGAATTTAATTGCTAAGCCTAAGACAATTCTTTTACAAATGGAAGATTCAGTTTTATTATTTCCCTTTGTTCATGTACTTAGACTTCTGAAAGCTACTATATTGGACTTAAAATATCCTACTACATGTGGCCACATACAAGAGTATGGCCCTGGCGAATTTCATTTCTTATCACTCTCCAACATGTACCCAGCATAAAAGACCATACACTGAATTTCCCTATGCAGGTCAAGTTCACTCCTGCTCCTTTACTTCGTCACATGAGGCTGTTCTTCAACCAGAAATATGTTTCCCAGCTTTACCACTCAGTTACTAACTTTCACCACACTGCAAGTCTCAATCTGATTTGCTCTGTTCCAAGAAACCATTCCTGGGTTAGGTACACTCAGTGCTCTAATCATCCAGTAACACGTTCTAACAGATCCCAGGCCATTTCATTCACTTGGCTGCCTCACAACTGACTGGGAGCTCTGTGTAGGCAGACTGTGTCCTTTCAGTTTGTTTATCATGGCCCAAAACAGCAGATATTTCTGAGTATTGTTTAAATAATTTTTTAAAAACATTAATTTTTTAAATTAAAATGTAATTTAGCATTTTGCTGTTTATAAAACAATGCGTGGTTAAGTACTTGGCTGCTGATAGTTCAGTGGTTTGAAACTACTCAGTGGTTCCACAGGAGAAAGACCTGGCGATCTGCTTTGATAAGGATCACAGCCTAGGAAACCCTATGGGGCAGTTCTACTCTGTCATATAGGGTCGTTATGAGTGGGAATCTACTTAGCACACAGCAACTACAAAACAGTGATGCAATACAGATGATCACTATGACCCATTTTCAGGCTCAGTCATCTACATTTTTTCCTATAGTTTGGACTACATCATAGATAACTGAAAATATCAACTTTTACTCAACCAATATTTGGTTGTTCAAGCCACATGGAATATACAAAATGTTCCCTAGCACTCAAAAGACAAACCCCCAAAGACTCACCAGTCATCTGGCTTGACAGCATCTGGATCTGCTATTTTTGGTCTTTCATCCCAGTCCTCAGGCTTCTGGTCTTCTGGGTCTTCAATTTCACGTGAAGGATTTACAGGAGGAGTCATGTCACTCAGCAGATTTCCACTGTTCACAACAGACTGGTCAACTAGTATCTCAAAACTATTATCTGGATTCAAGACTGAAAAAAAATTAAATGCAATAAAAAATTTATTTAACCCCTTATCCCAAGCTCTCTTTTACCACAATACAAAAGGTCATGACTTCTAACAGAAGGAAGGAAGCACCAAGCAAGCATGTAGTTAAGACTATAGTCAGAACATAGCCTTAAATGTGCTATAGGACCTTGGCAAGTTAACCCCCTCTTGTTCCTAAAACATAAAATGCTAGCTTCTCTATTTTCTAAAAAATACAACAAACAATAGTTAAAAATTTAAAAACCAAAAGACTTCATTTATGGACATTAAAAACATCAAAAACACCAAAGGCACATAAACTAACGCAATCACTGGTCTTACACAAACAGTTAGTCACCAGTTATCATGC
The DNA here is from genome assembly GCA_030035585.1 of Dugong dugon. Lineage (NCBI taxonomy): Eukaryota > Metazoa > Chordata > Mammalia > Sirenia > Dugongidae > Dugong > Dugong dugon. Next base: position 211,164,194 of record CM057460.1, on the reverse strand, counting down.
AACTGAGTTTATTATAACCATCTCCTCAGTTTAACCAAGAGAAGCTTCTTTTAGTCCTGACAAACTAAGCTCGCTTCACCACTAAAGTATTAAGTCAACAAAGACTCTGTTCTTATATGCAGGCTTGGGTCTTCTCCAGATATGCAGTCTTTAAATTAATGCCATGAAATTCCCACACTAATAGTTTTCTTACTTAATGTATAAAGATGTGTTTTCTTATCAGTAAAATAGGTCTTCAGATCTGCATCTGGCCTCTTAGCATGTTTTTCTTCATATACACCTGTCTTTGGGTTTTTGTGTCGGAAGATGAAGTGCAATTTATAGTCCTCTCCACATTTATCTGGACCAAACATAATTGTATAAGGGGTCTTGTCATGGAATTGATCCTTCAGAGACAAAAATGGATTATTTTAATTATCTCAAAGTTTCAAAGGCAACTTTTACAAAGCTTGTGATATTTCCTTATAAAACTCCCAATAAATTACTGCTGCAGTTACAGGAAAAGATGATTACTTTATGAGGCTTATTTAGATACTGGCAATTATCAAATAATTTTAAAATGAGAACCTATCAGGTGTTTAAAAAAAAGGAATGTATATGGTTACTACTACTTCCATAAAACAAAGAAATAAGCTTGCTGAAACTAAAAATTACACAGAACAGAAATTAGCAATAAAACAAATAGTTGGTAACAGATTTGAAATTCATGTCCCAATTGAATTTCAAATAAAAGTCAGTATTCCCAACCCTCCAAAAATATTTAAACAGCACAGGAAGAGGCCTTTATTTTCATGGGTCTTATAATATTGTCTTCCCTTTTCTTAAAAGATAACTGTGGGTGGCTAAATAAAAAAATAGAAAGTACCTACCAGGTCAAGTTCTGGAGTTTTAGAAAGCAGTTTCACATAGGCACCACCACATTCTATTCCATTTTGGAAATTAACCTCATACCTAATTTCAGACAGAAAAGGAGAAAACTGCAAGGCATTTTGAAGACTCAAATCTCTTAATTTATTTCCCTTCTCTCCCATCTTGGTCACGCTTTATTATAACCTCCTTAAGAAAGGTTACCTCTTATATTGCTTTTGAATGGCTACCCAACCCCACAAAAATATAAAACCTTAATGCAGATTCCTAATGAATACTTATTGTAAAATCCAGAAGTTCATTTGCTATCAAGAGGAAGAAGAGTTTGTTTCAAAATAATTTGGGGAACAGGTAAAAAAAATTACAGAATCCCATTTATCAATGCTGAAAATCACATACAAATTTCTACACTAATTTATATAACCTCTTAATACTCCTGCACAGAGAAACAGTTTTACAATATAATGTCTCCTGAGATCACCCTTCTGGGAAAGATCACTCTTCCCCAAAAGTTTCTATCAAACAGCCATGTTACTTACTGAACAATAAGAGGCTTGGTATCAAACAGGAAGGGCTTGTTCAGTTTAGCAGAGATGGCATGATGCTTGGCCCGAGACATCAATACAAGTCCTTTATCACCTGGAAGCTTTGTTTCCTTCATCTCATCTACCTCCCACTTTCCTACAAGATAACATAAAAACATTCCACTCATTGACTATGCCTTTGAAGGTCCCTTAAGTGGGAACAAAGAAAACTCTAAGCTGTATTAAACCATATTGACAAAATTTTAGTATGTTCCAGCTATCTATGACAGTTAGACTATTTATGTTAAAACACAGATGTATTTGATAAATATTGTTGCTGTGTGTCGCAGTCAATTCCAAATCATAGCAACCCTATAGGACAAAGTAGAGCTGCCCTATAGGATTTCCTAGGCTGTAACCTTTATGGGAGCAGATCGGCAGCTCTTTCCTGGTGGTTTCAAACTGCCAACTTTTGCTTAGCAGTGGAACACTTAACCACTGCACCACTAGGACTCCTCTGACAAATATTAGGACAAATTTTCAAAACTGTAGAATAGTCATTTTAACATTGTCCAGAAAAGACCTTCCATTTCCAACACACAGCACCATAGGTGATAAATAACTTTGTAGTTTTATGGTATTAAACGAACATGAAATAGGGCTAACTCAATAAAATATAAGATAGCATATAAAGATAACAAAACTTCTGAGGCAAAATCTTAAAATGCACATCTCCTTTTAAGCCAGTCTTAAGAGATAAAATGAAAACAAAACACCAAACTTCAACCTGCTATTATATCTAAATTAAATGTTCTCACCATCATATTTCGCAATTTCATCATCAGTGTCATCTTTCTTGGCTTTGGATAAAATCCACCTGTAATTGAGACGAACTCCAAAGTTAAGATCCAAATAAGTGATAGTTGACCAGTGAAGAGAAAGAACTTAAATGCTAATAAAAGCAGGATCTACACTGCTATTCTTAGCCTACTTAGCCACTCTACTTTCAACTTTTAAATCTGTCATGCGAGAAGTGGTAGTACGTTGTACTCAAATCACAAACCTGTAAGAAAAAATACCAAACCCATCAGATAATTCTACTTTCTTTTTTTAAGATTCAAGAAAAAAAATTTTGTTCTCAAAGAAAAAAAGAGTGGAAGGGAGAAAGAAGGAATGGAAGCAAGACCCACAAGTTCTAAAAGAATACTTTCCTAAATGGACACAGACACTACAGATATAATAAAAATAGTTAAGACATTTCACTATATTAAAAATTATCCAAAGGGTGAGAGTGAGGAGGAAAGGATGACAGTGCTCAGGGCACACTGAGCATCTGTTAAGGGTGACAGAAAAACTTGGGAATGGCTAACGGTGATGGCTGAACAACACGATGAACATAATTAATGTTACTGAACTGTACATGTGAAGACTGTAGAAATGACAAACGTTGTTACCTATATATTTTCCACATTTAAAAAAAAAAAGGCTACCCAAAGAGGAATCCATTATTCCATCTCATTTATATGCCATTTGCCTCTAAGAATTTTTTCCCTTTAAGAAACACTTACCCTGACAGAGTTCCTCTGTCAAAGGAATCAGCAAAATACACTTCCCCTGTTGGAACTGGAGCTTTGTAGGTAACCTGTGTTAAATATAAAAATGAATTAGGAATTGAAATTTTCAATAACGTTCCTTTCTTAATAGGATTTATTCTCTTGGTTTGCTTTCAATTATCACAAAACTTTGACAGTTGGCCCTTGAATTCAATCCAAATAACTTACTTTCAGCTGCCAGAGATCAGTAATTTTAGCAAACTTTGCTTTCCCATTGAAAAGGACCCAAATTTATATTCATACTTCATTATCTCCAACCCAAAAAACCCACTGACACTGAGGTGATTCTGACTCATAGCAACCCTACAGGGCAGAGTAGAACTGGCCCATCGCGTTTCTGTGGCTGTAATCTTTACGGAAGCAGACTGCCACATCTTTTTCCCACGGAGCAGCTGGTGGGTTCAAGCTACCAGTCTTTCAGTTAGCTGCCGAGCACTTTTAACCACTGTGCAACCAGGGCTCTGCTGATTATCTCAAGAGGTAAAAAAAAGAATAGAATCAATGACTACTTCAAACCTTTGGAGATGGAGGACTACTGGTATCGGGCTTTGATTTTGAGTCTTCTACTTCTTCAATGACATCATCGAGGTCATCCTCAATATCAATTGTATCATCATCATGTCCACCATGAGCCTGAACAGTGGTAGTTCCAAATAGCAGTAACACACACAGCAACCACTTCCCTTCCATGGTCTACACATAAAGAGCACAGTAAGGTAAATGCAATGCCTTCTATTTTGAGTTTTATAAAGACTACTAACCTGTTTTATATTTGAAATTAAGGCCTTCAAATCACAGAACTAAAAAAAGGACTTTAGTGTGTGTTTTTCATTTTACAGACGAGGAAAGTGAGCCCAGAGAGGTTAAAGGACTTTCCTAAAATCGGCTAGTTAAAAGATTCAATTTCAAGAAAATTTCAAAATAAAACTCAAACATAAATAATAGTACCCATATAGAATACTATACTGGATACACAGACATAGGGTATTTAAATACAGTTTCAAACTAACTTCTTTCATTTATAAAGTGTTTTACAATGGACAAAAGTCCTTCTGTATATTAATTTACAATGTATTTTAATTAAAACAATATAATGAAATAACTGAAAAGATAGCTCCTCTCACCTAAAAACTTAATACGAATGCTGCTGCTGTTCAAAGATCATCAACTGTTGACATGGTTTTAAATTACTGTTTCAAGATTCGACAACAAAAATTTTAAACCAAGGACCCAACTGCTTCACCCAAAGCCTCTCAATAAACAAGCACAAAAACATGTACTTGAGTCTTCTGTTGCAATCTTATTCCCTTTCCACCACATTTGATTTATAAACTTGAGAAAAACTGAACTTACTTTATTTTTTCAGGCAAAGCTCAAAAAAAAAAAGGAAAAAAAACAAAACAAAACAAAACTGAAGGGGCTCCTTCATAAACTTTCATGGACCCAATTCACAACCATGGCTGCCATTTTGACCAATTAAGTTTCTAGAAAAAATTTAAATCAACTTATTCAAGTGCTGAGTTTAATGCCAAATTCCTTATAAACCCCATAATCCTTTAAAGTGAGTAACTCAAACACAAAGAACTAGACTTACAGGTACTGAGTTTGGCGGTATTTTCCTTAATTAGGCATCATGAGACTTGTGTCCACAAAATCAAAGAAGGTAAATTTCACTGGATGCCTAAATGTTCAGCAAAAAGCCAGTGCTGAGAATAAAGTGCTAAGTAAAACCATTCATAACCTTTTCTAGGACTGGTATTAGTTTTAGAAGAAAATGTCAATGTCAACATTCTGCTACGGTTTCTTATATATAAGAAATACATGTAATCTAAATTTTCATTTACTTGCTGAAAAGGCCTCTATTTTCTACCATCAAAATAATACACAATGGCACAGTAATGTTGCTTTGTTTGATTTACAACTACAACACAGATTCTCCCAGTGATAGGCTATAAAATCAAATTAGCCTAAAACATAGCTAAATCATTACATGGCTATAACAGTTACAACTTTTTAAAAGTTAAACAAAAAGTGGCAATACTAGTAATCAAGTAAAACAAAACTATTGGATTAAGACTAGGTATTGGTGTTAGAACACTGCTTACTCAAGAAAAGGCTAGTCAGATATATGGTCAAGTAGGTTACTTACCTTTAAAAAAAAGGGGGGGGGAAGGTAGGATATGATTTTGTCAATAATTTTAAATTGTTGATATATTTTCTTTACACTTTTAAGGATAATGATGTGCTTCTCAAACTTGAGCGAACATCAGAGTCACCCAGAGGGCTTGTTAAGACAGATTGCTGGGTCCCATTCCCAGAGTTGCAGATTCAGGAGGTCTTGGCTGGACACACTAGCTCAGGAACCACACTTTTGAGAAACCAGTGATTAGGGGTTTATAAATCATTTATTTGTGCTCTGGTTTCCAGTTAATAAAGCACTTCTGCATACACTGTTCCATATAAACCTCATGTGAGGTACTACTCTCATTTTTCACATTAGGAACTAAAGTTGAGTGAAATTAAAATAACCAACTTTTTATTACAACCAATAAGTGAGATTTAAAATATCCTAATTGCATATTTCAACTGCTGTTTTTGTGTGCCATCAAGTCGATTCCAAATCATAGCGAACCAATGTGACAGAGCAGAACCACCCCATTCGGTTTCCTAGGCTATAATCGTTACAGGAGCAGATCACCAGGTCTTTCTCCCATGGAGCTGCTGGGGGGATTCGAACTGCCAACCTTTCAGTCAGCAGTTGAGCGCTTAACCATTGCACCACCAGTACTTCTTATATTTCTACTACACAGAGGATGAAACGTTACTATGTAGTTTAATACTGAGGATGTGTGGCTAGGGTCAGAAAGATTAGTCAGGAAAGAGCAAAGAACTACAGAGAGTGATCTGGAATTGGGAGGGTTCAACTGCAGAAATGATACTCCAGGTTAGTGGGTCAAGAAGCCTGGGGGAAAGAAGTCATCTACGTGCGGAAGGAAGAATGGCCCCAATGACAGGAAAGCAGCTTTTCAGGTAGCAGAAGGCTGTCTGCCCTGTCAAGAACAATACAGGAAGTCTCCAGCAAACTTCAGGGAATGCATTTTGTTCCCACCACCATTTCCCCTACACTCCAAGTTGCAGAACCTGGTTTTTCAAGTAAGAGAGATATATAAGCACTCATCTGTTCTGTTCACATTAACCAGGATCATTAAAGCTGTGGGGAACCTACTGCCAAACCATGACATATCAGTTCTCATAGCTGTGCACTCAAGAGCCTTATCCACTGCTAACTTTACTTATACTGTTTCAACAACTGTCATTAGCCAATACCCTCAAGAAAGTGCCACAGCCAGTAGATTTTTTCTAATTCCAAGAGCTACTATGTCACATGGCGTCACTATGAGTCAAAAATCGACTTGATGGCACCTAAAAAACTGACAATGCCAATTGCTGCTGAGAACAGATAACAGGAACTCTCATTCATTGTGCTGGCGGGATTCCAAAATGGTACAGCCACTTTGGAAGACAGTTTGGCAGTTTCCTACAAAGCTAAATAAGGTCTTACCATACAACAGCAACTGTGCTCCTAGGTATTTACCCAACTGATTTAAAAACTTATGGTCACACAAAAATCTGCATGTGAATACTTACAGCAGTTTTATTCATAACTGCCCAAAACTGAAAGCAACCAAAATGCCCTTCAATAGGTGAATGGATAAACTGTGGTACATCCATACAATGGAATATTATTCAGCAATAAAAAGAAAAAGCTATCAAGCCTTTAAAAGACATGGATGAATCTCTTAAATACACACTAAATGAAAGAAGTCAATCTGAAAGGCTACACAGTACATGATTCCAATAATATGACATTCTGGAAAAGCAAAAACTATAGAGACAGTAGAAAGATCAATGACTACCAGGGTTTGGGAAAGAAAGGTTGGGTCATCAAAAGCAAAGAAAGTCTTTGGGTCCATAGTCTCGGGACATTTACGTCAACTGGCACAACAAAGTCCATAAAAAAAAAAGTTCTACATCCCACTTTGGTGAGTAGCATCTGGGGTCTTAAAAGCTTGTGAACAGCCCATCTAAGATACATCTATTGGTTCCATCCTGTCCACAGCAAAGGAGAATGAAGAAAACTGAAGACACAAGGAAAATATTATAGCCCAAACAACAAAAGGGCCACAAGAACCAAAGCCTCGATCAGCTTCAACCCAAAAGAACTAGATGGTGCCCGGCTACTACCACCAACTGCTCTTACAGGAATCACAACTGAGAGTCCTGGTAGAATGGGAGAAAAATGTAGAACATAATACAAATTCATGAAAAAAGACCAGACTTACTGGTCTGACAGAAATTGGAGGAATCTCCGAGACTATGGCCCCAGACACTCCAGAATTGAAATCATTCCCAAAAACCACTTTCCAGACGTAGACTAGACAGGCCTATAAAACAAACAATAACACACGTGAGGAACGTGCTTCTTATCTCAACTAAACATGAGACCGAACGAGCAACTCCTGCCCAAAACAGAGACAAGAAGGCAGGAAGGGACAGGAAGTGGACAAATGGACACGGGGAATCCGAAGTGGAAAGGAGAAGCATGCTGTCACATTGTGGGGATTGCAACCTATGTCACAACACAGTTATGTGTATAAATTTTTGAATAAGAAATTAACTTGAACTATAAACTTTCACCTAAAGCATAATTCAAAAAAAAAAAGGAAAGTCTAAAAAACTGTCACAGTCAAGAGCAGCCTAAGAAGCCATGACAACTAAATTGAAAAAGTACAGTTGATAAAAACTAAGGAAATGTGAATTGAGTATGGACTTTAGTTAACAACAATAATGTACCAATATTGGTTCGTTAATTGTAATAAATGTACCATATTAATAATAGGGGAAACTAGCTATGGGGACCTCATATGCCCCAAACCTTGTTGTTGCTGTTGAATAGCAGCAGAAAAACAAAGTATGGAGTATATGGGAACTCCATACTCTCTTTGCAATCCATCTGTTCTAAAAAATAAAGTTTGTTTTTTTAAAAGGATGTTACACTCTTGTGACCTGAGCAGGCGACAAGCCCGATCCGACACTAAAAAATCCTGGAGTTGAAATATACTATAGAAATCTAGTCTAACTCTCCTTTTTTTAGAAAAAACTGAGGTCCAGAGATTAACTTGCCAAAAATCAGAGCTGTTGGCAAAATCAGGACAGAAGATAAGATTTCTGACTCCCAATACAGTGTACCCTACTTGGTGATTCTACACTGTTTTTATCTTAAAGATATAAAATGACTTTGACATAATTCAACATTTAAGAGGATTTCAGAAGTTTTTTTCCTTCTAAGTCTTCAGCTGTCTTCCCACTTTCGGAATCCTAAAAGCAGATAGCCTACTTTTCTCAGCCGTTACCCACTGTTTCTAAGATTGTCCACAAGTAGCTCAAGAACAAAGCAATGCTTTTAAACAATAAACGCCCTCCCATACACAGAGCAAGTGGTCCTTAGATTTAGACTACTCAAGAAGAAAAGTGAATAAAGAAATTACCTTTAAACTGAGTGACATTCTCCTGTAGTAAAGGAATATTTACCACATTTCCTAAAATTCTCTACTTCCCAGCTCGTGCTCACTATGCTGCTACGGCAAGGTTTCTCAAACTCCTGAGTGCTATTATAGCAGTTTTTGCCACACTTTTATTTTCCACATGAAAGCCATTACTTTTTTGGAGCATCTCATTTTCTGGTTTTCTTTTAGGAGCCATTTCTCTCTCTCTCTCTCTCTCACACACACACACACACACACAGGCATATTTCATCACTGCAAGACTCTAGAGCAAAGTCCCTTTGAGCTAGGATGCTAGTGCTGCATGGCTGTAACTAGGCTACTCTGTTCTGCACAACTGCCTCACCATGTACCCGTTTAAATTACTGTCTCAACAAAATTACAAATTGCTACAGGTATAGGGCTTCAGGGCAGCCAGTGATTAAAAATCAAAACTACAAACATGAAATCTTTTAACATCTATGGTCTACTGGAGTGGACAAATGCCTTCAAAAATACCCCTAAATTACATGCAAATGACTTTTGTGTGGCTTTGTCTCATGTGATACCCCTCAATGTAAGCAAAGTTAATAAAACCAATACTATAAAGAATCAACACTATATGGCCCAAATTCCAATTTCTGATTATCCAGAACCTGACCTAGGCATAAAACCTAGAATATTTAGGTTCTAGAGAAATCAACAGACTGCGCATTCTTCAAATATTCATCAACAAATCCCTCAACTTGGCTTTTGATAAAACTGGGTGGAAGAATCCAAACTGTTTTCTGGCAGCCACAAGCTTCCAAACCCGTTGTCATCGAGTCAATTCTGACCCACAGCAATTCTACAGGACAGAGTACAACTGTCACATAGGGTTTCCAAGGCTGTAATCTTTATGGAAGCAGACTGCTACATCCACAGGGTTTTCAAGGCTGTAATCTTTATGGAAATAGACTGTCACATCTTTCTTCCACGAAGTGGCTGCTGGGTTCCAACTGCTGACCTTAGGTTAGCAGCTGAGCGCTTAACCACTGTGCCACCAGGGCACCTTGCCACAAGCTTAGAAGGCAGGAATTCAGTGTTACAAAGGAGTTAAAAGAGAAAATGTATCTGGTTCCTAGCAGAGAGCCCAGCACCTGGTAGATACTAAATCAACGTTTGCAAATAGTATTCAATTCCATGCAGGTGTCCACATATTCCAGAAACTTGACTTTTTTTTTTAATAGAATGAAGATGACCTTGATGATACTAGGTATATTTGCCCATGTTTTCAGACTTTATGAATACACTATAGCATTAGCTCTCTATACGAACATTAATTCTACCCACCATTCATCTGTCAGTTAGTTGTACTGTGGTGGCTTGCATGTTGCTGTATTAGAAGTTATGCCACTAGAATCTCAAATACCAGCAGGGTCACTCACGTGGACAGGTTTCAGCAAAGCTTCCAGACTAAGAGAGACTAGCAAGAAAGGCCCAGTGATCTGCTTCCAAAAATTAGACCATGAAGACCCTATGGATCACAGAACATTATCTGAGACTGCTACTTGCTTACTTTGTAAGTATCATCAGGAGGAACCCATGGCTGGAGAAGGATATCATCTTTGGTAAAATGGAGGGCCAGCAAAGGTGAGGGAAACCAGTGAGATGGATTGACACGGGGCTCCAACAATGAACTGGAGTATATCAACAATCATGAAAATGGTGCAGGGCCAGGCAACATTTCATTCCATTATGAGTGAGGTTGCCATGAGTCACAGCCCACTGGATGGCAACTAACAACATTAGCTCTACAAATCAAGCCTTGAGTTGTTTTTTCCCCCCAGGGGTGGGGGATGGGGGGAGTAAATACCAAAGTAAACTCCAATAATAGTATAACCTACTAACCTGCAATAATGAGCACATTTGTTAGTACTACCTAAGGCACAGGTCAGTACTTTCCCTCTATAAAAAACAATGTGTTTCTGTACTCCAGCAATGAATAATCTGAAAAGGAATCAAGAAAACAATCCCATTTACAACAGCATCTAAAAGAATAAAATACCTAGGAATAAATTTAGCCAGCGAGGCAAAAGACTTACACACTAAAAACTGTAAAACATTGCTGAAAGAAATTAAAAACCTAAGTAAATGGAAAGACGTTTGCGTTCATGAATTGGAAGACTCAATATTACTAAGATGTCCCTACTACATGATGTTTACTTGTGTTTTATTGACTACGCAAAACCATTTGACTGTGAATGATAACAAATTATGGATAACATTGTGAAGAAAAGGAATTCCAGAACACTTAATTGTCCTCATGAGGAACCTGTACATAGACTAAGAGGCAGTCGTTTGACAGAAACAAGGGGATACTGAGTGGTTTAAAGTCAGGAAAGGTGTCCATCAGGGCTATATCCTTTCACCATACTTATTTAATCTGTATGCTAAGCAAATCATCCAAGAAGCTGGACTATACAAAGAAGAATGTGGTATCAGGATTAGAGGAAGAATCATTAACAACTTGTGATATGCAGATGATACCATCTTGCTTGCTTAAAGAGGACCTGAAGCACTCACTGATGGAGATCAAAGACAATACAGCCTTCAGTATGGATTGCACCTCAACGTAAAGAAAACAAAAATTCTCACAACTGGACCAGTAAGCAAGATTATGATAAATGGAAAAAAGATTGAAGTTGTCAAGGATTTCATTTTACTTGGATCCATGATCAACACCCATGGAAGCAGCAGTCAAGAAATCAAATGCCACACTGCACTGGGCAAAATCTCCCGCTAAAGACCACTTTAAAGTGTTAAAAAGCAAACACCACTTCGAGGACTAAGATGCGACTGATCCAAGCCACAGCATTTTCTTTTTTTATTCATTTATTTTTACTCTATCTTAGATAAAGGTATACAGAGCAAACTAGTTTCTCATTAAACAATTAATAAATTGTTTTGTGACACTGGTTCCAAGCCATGGTATTTTCAATCACCTCACATGCATGCGAAAGCTGGACAATGAATAAGGAAGACCGAAGAATTGACTCCTTTGAATAATAATGTTGGCAAAGAATATCGACTATACCATGGACTGCCAGAACGACAAACAAGAAGAAGTACAGCCAGAAAGCTCCTTAGAAGGATGATGAGACTTCTTATCACATACTGTGGACATGTTATCAAGAGGGACCAGTCCCTGGAGAAGGACATCATGCTTGGTAAAGTAAAGGGTCAATAAAAGAGAGACACAGTGGCTGCAACAATGGGCTCAAGCATAAAAATCATGAGGATGGCACAGGACCGGGCAAGTGTTCCATTCTGCTGTACAAAGGGTTGCTATGAGTCGGAACCAACTTGAAGGCACCTAACAACAACTAACCAAATGATCTACAGATTCAATGCAATTGCTATCAAAATTCCATTGGCCTTTTTTTTGCAGAAATGGAAAAGCCAATCCTCAAATACATAAGGAATTGTAAGGGACCCCAAACAGCCGAATCAATATTGAAACAAAGTAGGAGAACTCACACTTTCCAGTTGCAAAACATACTATAAAACTACAGTGATCAGAACAGTGTAGTAATGGTACAAGAACAGACATACAGACCAATGAAACAGAATTGAGAGTTCAGAAATAAACACATACATCTATGTTCAACTAGTTTTTTTTACACGGGAGCCAAGACAATTCAATAGGGAAAGAAGTCTCTTCAATAAGTGGTGCTGGGACAATTCGATCTCCACAGGCAAATGAATGAAGTTAGACCAATACTTCACATCGTGTATGAAAATTAACTCCAAATGGATCAATGACCTAGTAAATATACAAACTAAAACTATAAAACTCTTAGAAGAAAACAAAGGCTTGAAAGTTTAAGACCTTATTTTTTGATAACGGGTTCTTAGATATGACACTAAAAGCATGAGCAACAAAAGAATAAACAAATTGGACTTTATCATGGATTGAACTGTCCCCCCAAAATATGTGTCAACTTGGCTAGGCCATGTTTCCCAGCACTGTGTGATTGTCCACCATTTTGTCATCTGATGAGATTTTCCTATGTGTTGTAAATCCTACATGTAAATCTAAGATGTTAATGAGGTAGGATTAGAGGCAGTTATGTTAATAAGGCAGGACGCAATCTACAAGATTAGGTTGTGTCCTAAATCAATTTCTTGAGATGTAAAAGAGAAGCAAGCAGAGACATAGGAATCTCATACCACCAAGAAACAAGAGCCTGGAGAATTGCGCATCCTTTGGAGCCAGGGTCCCTGTGCTGAGAAGCTCCTCAACCAGGGGAAGATGGATGACAAGGACCTTCCTCCAGAGCCAACAGAGAAACCAAGCCTTCCCCTGGAGCTGGCACCCTGAATTTGGACTTCTAGCCTCCTAGACTGTAAGAGAATAAATCTATCTTTGTTAAAGCGATCCACTTGTGGTATTTCTGTCACAGCAGCACTAGATGACTAGAACAGACTTCATCAAAATGAAAAATTTTTCTGCATTACAGAGCTTTATTAAGAAAGTGAAAAAATAACCTACACAGAATGGGAGAAAATATTTGGAAACCATATATCAAGAACACATAACCAAAAACCAAACCCACTGCTGTCAAGTCAATTCTGACTCATAGCAACCCTATTAGAACTGCCCCATTGGGCTTCCAAGAAGCAGCTGGTGGATTCGAACTGCCGACTTTGGTTAGTAGCCGAGTTCTTAATCACATCACCCAGGCTCCAGAATACATTAAAACGAAACAAAACCAGTTTGCCGTCAAATTGATTCCAACTCACAGCAACCCTACAGGCCAGAGTAGAACTGCTTCACAGAGTTTCCAAGGAGCAGCTGATGGATTCAAACTGTCAACCTTTTGATCAGCAGCCAAGCTCTTAACCACTGTCCCACCATGGCTCCCAGAATATATAAAGAACTCCTAGAACTTAATAACAGAAAGACAACCCAATTAAAAACTGGGCAAAGGACTTGAACAGACATTCTCCAAAGACATATGAATGGCCAATAAGCACATGAAAAGATGCTAAAGGTTGTGAGTCATTACGAAAATGCAAATCAAAACCACAATGAGATATCACACCTACTAGGATGGATATTATCAGAATGGAGAGTAACAAGTGTTAGCAAGATGTGGAAAAACTGAACTCTTGTGCACTGATGGTGCAGCTGCTACCGAAAAGTCTGGCAGTTCCTCAAAAAGTTAAACATAGAATTACCATATGACCCAAGAATTCCACTCCTAGGAATATATCCAAGGGTCTTGAAGGCAGGTACTCAAACAAATATTCATACACCAATTTTCAATGAAGCATTATTCACAATAGACAAAAGGTGAAAACAACCCAAGTGTCCATACAGATGAATGGATACATAAAATGCGGTATGTGCATACTATGGAATATTATTCAGTCATAAAAAGAAAGAAAATTCTGATACATGCTACAAGTCTGAACCTTGAAAACATGCTGAGTGAAATAAGTCAGTCACAAAAGGACCAATATTATATGCTCCCACTTATGTGAAGTATCTAAAACAAAAAAAGAGACAAAGTAGACTAACGACTACCATGGGCTGGGAGAAAGAGGGAATAAAGTTATTGTTGAATGGGTACTGAGTTTTGGGGGCGATGTAACACTCTTGGAAATGGATAGTGGTGATGGTACTGCCAACATGGTAAACATAATTAAGGTCACTGAATTACACACTTGAAAATGGTTAAGATGGTAAACCTTTTGTTATATGTATTTCACCACAATGAAATTGGAAAAGAAAAAAAGTAAAAATTCCAAAAACAAATTACAGGCATGATAAAATTATACAGAATTACACACAAGCGCACGCACACACGTGTTAAAAGTGGTGAAATCTGAATGAGGTCTGTATTAATTTCATGGATTTGATAGTGCACTAAAGTAAGATGTCACCACCGGGGAAGCTGGCTGAAGGGCACAAAGGACTTCCCTGTACTATTTTGGCAACTTCCTGTGAGTGTATAACTATTTCAAAATAAAAAGTTAAAAAACACATTACTGGATCAATGAAGATACTCCCTTAGAGTGGATCAAGGCAGTCAGGAAATCAGCTTTAAATTCACCTGGTCCTCTAAAGCACAACACTATCAAAGGAAGACTCAGAAATGTGAGCTGGACTGGAAATTTGAGGCTGATGAAGTAAAGTCTTTCTCCTTTCCTCCCAGTTAAGACAGGTTTTGTTTCTAGTAATTAAATTATCTACATAAGCCCGGGTCAGAAAATCTCTACCCTCTGAAATCAAAGATACAAACATGGACAAATGCATACCTAGCCAAACAGGAGCCAGACACGTGCACATTTATGTTACACACAAATGATTTCTAGTTTACTTCCCAATTTCCCAAAGACAGAGCAAAAGGCCTGGTTCTCAAAATCAAGGTCTGAAGGGATCTTCTTCAACAGCACCTAATCCATTCTTAACTTTTAGAAGAGTGGAGTTATCTTGTATTCTAGAAATGGACGTTTCGGATTTTAAAACTGATGACTTAGTAAAATTAATTCCTTACATACAAGCCAGCATAGTGTATGAAGCGGAATGACCTGTCAAGCCAGAAAGACCTGGGTTCCAGACTTTTCTCCTGCTCCTCAGTATGGCCTTAGTCAGGCTATTTAACATGATTTACGTATCAAGAAAAACTCACTTTTGTCCAATTACATTATATGATTTCTTCTTTAACTCTTCCTTATATATATACACAATAGTGTATATACAATTTTAACATTCGAATATGGAAACTTCCATGTTTACCTGTGATTTTTTTCTTACTGTTCTGCTCAGTCATCAATTCTCTTTTATGAACTCTCATAAATTTACTTTTTGCTAATTACAATTCTGTTCTGATTTTACTCTACACATTTAACAACATATATGAGACGTCAATGAATAAGTCTTTATAAGAAACGAGATAGACACTATATCAAATTTCAGAAACCCACAAAACTATTTAGATCAACTTTAGGAAAGGGCATACAACTAAAGAAATATCACTTGTCACTTCTCAAAGGCAGAGAAACTTTATCCTCAGTAAGGGTTCAGAATAAAGATAAACAAATGGAGGCTTAAACTATTTTCAGGTTTATTAAATTTTTATATTATATCAAGTTAAGTCTAATTTTGTTTTTTTTTCCCCAAGAAAGGATTATTTGTCTCTTAATCAGGTCGAGGAAGTTCTCCTCTATTCCTAGTTTGTTGAGTGCTCTTATCAAAAAAGGGTGCTTCATTTTCTCAAATGTTTTTTCTGTATCTATTGAGATGATCACATGGTTTTTGTCCTTTATTAACGTTGTATGCTACAGTGAATTTCCTATGTTGAACCAACCTTGAAATCTAGGGGAAAAAAAAATCCCACTTGGACAAGGTGTATAATCCTGGATTCAGTTTGGCAGTTAACATGTTGAGGATTTTTGCACCTATTTCATAAGAAATTACTAGTCTGTGGTTTTCTTGTGATGTCTTCGGTTTTGGTACGAGGATAATACAGTACTGACCTAACTGAACGAGCTGGTAAGTGTTCCCTCCTCTTTTATTTTTTCGAAGAGTTTGTGAAGGATTGGTGTTAATTCTTCTCTAAATACTTGGTGGAAACCCTGGTGTTGTAGTGGTTAAGTGCTTCAGCTGCTAACCTAAAGGTTGGCAGTTCGAATCCACCAGGTGCTCCTCAGAAACTCTATGGGGCAGTTCTACTCTGTCATATAAAGTCGCTGTAAGTCAGAAGTGACTCGACGACAGTGGATTTTAAATACTTGGTAGAATTTACCGGTGAAGCCATCTGGTCTTGGACTTTTTTGGTGGGATTTCTGTCTCTGAAAAGAAGTTAGGAAATTGAGTAATTTGTTCCTGCAACATTTTCAACTCTAACTCCTTTAATCTAACAGAAGTTAGAAAGAGGAACAGAAGAAACAACCCAGTCTAATGCTACTAGTTGTTTTTTTAATAAAGTGACTTTAAAAATAGGTAGTGTTGGATAAAAGATGACACAGTCTTCCCTTCATGTAAACTATCCATTTATCTATTAAAATATCCTTTAAAAATTTTAAGTCTTGCAGTTTTTAGACACCTTAGGTGGTCTAATTTAACCCTCACAACCACCCTAGGAAGTCAGTACTATCATCCCCACTTTACACATCAAAAAACAAAGGCTAAGAGAAATTATGTAGTTTGTCCAAGGTCCCAATTAGAAACCTACAATAGTGTTTATGAGCAGGAACTCAGAAATCATAATCCTTACTCAGCCACTTAAAAACTTGTGATCTTGGGTGAATTACTAACCTTAAGGGCTCAGTCTCTTTATCTGTATAAAGGGGATAACAGTACTTACCTCATAAGGCTGCTGTGTAGACAAAGTTCATGTGAAGTGTTTGTGGCAGTGCTTAGCTTACAGTAAGCACTTAACATCAGCTGTGATTTTTACTATTGCCAGTAATTAAGTATTAAAGTTTTCAAAACTGAGTTTTAAGACAAATAAGACACTAAAAGCCTTAGATTGGAAAGGAACCTTAAAAGGATTATGATTCCAGTCACAGACAAATCATCTTACTACTTCTTGCACCTTCTGATCTTACTAACCTGTGCATCTAGTCAAAAAATAAAGATAAACAACAATTGAAATTAGAATTCTAAATAGTGTGTTTGGATACAATGTTAAATTTCTTATATAAACCTTCACTAATCAAAACATTACTGCGAATAAAAGTTGGGATTTTATTGGTTAAAAAAATAAATAAAAATAAAAGGAAATAAAATACAAACTGGTCTTTATGTAAATGCTCCTCCATTAAAATAGATCATCTATACTGCCTTCTTTACATTTTTGGGTTTTGTTTTTCATAGGAACATTAGAATTGCTTTTTCCATAACACTTTCCTTTTCTGGAAGGAGCCCTGGTGGCACAGTGGTTAAGCACTCGGCTATGAACCAAAAAAGGTCAGCTGTATACAAACCCGCCGGCCGCCTCTATGGGAGAAAGATGTGGCAGTTTGCTTCCGTTAAGATTACAGCCTTAGAAATCCTATGGGGCAGCTCAACTCTGTCCTACAGGGTGGCTATGAATTGGAATCAACTCGACAGCAACAGGTTTGTTTTGTTCTCCTGGTTCCTATAAACTATGTAGCTTTAAGATGTGAATACTTGAAACATACTGCTGAAGATTCTCTACTTTAAAAAACAAAATTTTCCCAGTAATTTTCACAATTCAGAGCTAATCATAATTTAAAAATACATCTGTTGCAGTAGTATTCAACCAGCTGACAAAGTTCTACAATAAACTGTAAGTTACAACAACGTTTAGGTGTTTTTATGATCTAGGAGTTACTATGGGCACCAATTCTTCCATTTGTCCAATTCTGTAACTCTTCAAAGTAGTTTTATGCTCACCATCTAATTTGTCCCTTTCAATAACAGTTTCCTAATGGTAAGGTATCTGAGAAGACAGCTCATTCCCATTTCAAAGATGTGTAAACCAAGGTAGTACATAAGCTAGTTACTGAACTGGGCCCAGAATTCAAGTCTCTGGAACCTAAGCATTTATGCTTACCAACTATCATTTCATTCCCTTAAGCTATCTTGCAGGGCAAGGTGAACTCTAACTTAAAGGTTCAACAGTTTGACTGCCAAAGCTGCAGCAATGACTTCAGTCAAAACGTTTACCCCTTGTGGTCCTTGGAAGATAATCTGATAGTTGAACTGTTGAGTTATGATAGTAAGGTGGGGAGGGACGGTGACTCCTGTTTTCAGACAGTTTAGAAAATCTGTTATGTGACATTCACTCCAATACAGAGCTCACTCTTGCCTTCTCATAATCCAGTTACTGGCTTGTCATCTTGAGCAAAGGACAATTCTCACAGTTCTTTACCTGTGCTCTTTATATAATTATACCAGATGTACAAGATGGAAGTTGATTCTACTCATGGCCCTCAAACGTGGCTGTAGGAACACTGAGATGCAGGATTATTTTAAAGATCAGTACAATGATTCTGCTTAAAAAGATATCTGCTTATTAAAAAATTAAAGAAAATCTCCCACTTCCTAAACAAACTTAACTCTGGTTCACCTTTGCCCTCCCAAGCTTTTAATAGTCAGCTCAGTTTAACTTCCCTCAACCAGCACTCACTTGTGTCATGCCCAGCAGTTAATTCACAAGGTCCAGTTTCTTCCCCGCATGCAGTAAAGATGATTTCAGATCCTGGGAAACAGGACTTAGCCAACTCAAAGATTAGAATGCCAGTGTGATGAACCAACAACGTTCAGACTCCTGTCCTATTTTACACGCATCTTAATTTAATCCTCAAAACTCCATCACACCACCCCACCCTACTCCACCCCCTGCCTTCCAGTCGATTCCGACTCAGAGCAACCCTGCATGACAAGACTAAAAACTGCCCGGTAAGGTTTCCAAGGCTGCAAATCTTCAAGGAAGCAGACTACCACATCTTTCTCCCAGAGCGGCTTGGGGGTTTGAACTGCCAACCTTTTGGTTAGCAGCTGAGCTCTTAACCACTGCACCACCAGTACTCCTCCAAAACTCCATCAGTTATTACTAAATTATTTTTCGAGAACTGGGACAAAAAGAAAGCTAAGTAAATTGTCCAAGTTCACATAACTAGCAAATGGTCCAGGCGGGACTTGAAGCAGAGCCCTATGGTTAACCACTACAACAAAACTGCCTAGCCCTTTAATCCCAACCTGATCATTAAACTAATCGCATGACCTAGGGCCAGTCATTTCGTGTTCTGAGTCTCAGTTTCCTCCACTGCAAAACGAGCTGCATTGAGTAAGTTTTCAGGTCCTTTCCTGCTTTTAATGTCCTGTGAATCTCCGACTGGATTACTCCCCCATCCCCAAACAGGCGCTGTAAACTTTTTCAACTAATGCATGTTCTAGTACTTTCTGCATACTGTTCAGGGTTCTAGCTTCTAGTCTTCGCTTTAGGGTCTTATTTTAAAACATTCTGAACCGGTAACGCCAATACTAAACATCCTCTCTCCATACGCTATCACCTTTCCCCATTGCTAGGGATACCGACTAGGCCCATCCCACTTCAGACCTTCACCCGGTTACTCCAGTCCACCTCGCGGCTTTCCAGGTAGCCAAGAACAGGCCCAAGAAAGCCCTAGAACCAACGCCATAGGAAGCAGTTAGCTTTCCCAGAGGTCAAGAGAAGCTCTAGGGCACCTGCCACGCCTCCCGACCCCCGCGGCGGGGCCTGAGCCTGGCTGCCCAAACTAAGCGGCCCCGGTTCGGCCTCACTCCTCACAGCCAACGTGTTTGCCGGGACCCAGGCCCTTGAAACCCAGCCCGAACCCTCGGCCCCGACCACGCCCGGCCCGTCGGCCGCGGTGCCACGATCTTGGGCCACCTGGGGCCCCCACAGGCCTGGGGGTGTGCACAGGCCTCCCCTCTCACCTCGAGCCTCTCGGGGACCGCCGGCGGCTCCTGCGTCTCCTCCTGACCGCACACCTGGCCCAACGCTGCAGTGGAGACTGCAACGGAGGCGGCCCGACCGTCACGTGCCGCAGCACCAAGAGGCCTCGGCCACCCCTGATGCCGCCGCGCGAGCGAACCCCACCACACTAAGCCCTGCCCTGCGTCCCCCCCTCACTCTTGAGTGGCTGCAGACGAAGCCAAATCCCGCCCCCAAACGCAAGCTGCGAAACTCGGTTGGTCAGTATGCCCATCGTTCTATGCATCTTCCCATACGCCCCCTAGGGCTATTCTTCGTGGAGTGTGGGGATTGGCTGGAAGTAAGGCAGGAAGTGGCTGCTGGTTGGGTGGGAGATGAGGGGGCGGGCCCCGACGTTATCAGCAACTGCCGGCGCTCGAGTCTTGGGGCGGGGTCGCTGGGCCGGCGTTCTCCCGCCCAGTTACCTTGGTGTGTTAGTAGGCATGCTGCCAGATGTTTCATCCTAATCGTTGTGGTCTGGGCAGTCGAGCAGCCGGCAGAGGGAGTGGATCGTCCGGTCGGCCATCAGGAAGAGCCAGCCCCCAACGCAGGGAGTGTGGGGCCCCGATGGTGCGCAGCCGGAAGCCGGCACGGACGCCTTGGCCGGGCCTGAGTCGACTGCAACAGTGCTTTCTAACCGGCCCCCGGTTCCTGCAGAGTCATTGCTCTAAACCCTAGGTCTTGCTGCCGGCTCATTGCCTAACATAAAATGCAGTTCAGAATAATATGTATAATCCTAGGTTATGTCAGACTTCCCAATTTGTGATGTTTTCTGACATAAGGGGACAGGCTTGAGAGAAAAGGATGGTACAATGGAAACATTTAAAGTACTCCATAATTTTTGTAACCTGCTTTTAGCACGCCTTCAGTTTTCAATATGCCGAGAACCTCAGAAGATGGAAGCAGCCGGGGGTTTTTCTAGACTTTTTAGAGGTTCTGGTCTCTGTCCACCATTTGTTGCACCCCCAAAGGCTGAATCTTAGGGCGCAAAAACTAGAAATAGTGGGTGTATCACCTATCCTAGAACCCAGCATTATTCCCCCTGTCACCTGAAAGGGGAAGAGAGAAGTCAGGGCTTGGTGTCTGAATTAAGTTTTAGTACTCAACTCTCAGCCACCAAATTTGCATAAGAGGATTTTGTGTTAAGGGCAAAGTAATATTCTGGATGTCACAATCCAAACATAGTTTAAAATGTAGTTAGAGGAACCACTTACATGAGCATAAGAGCTACTTCAGCAAAACCAAAAAAAACCAAACCCCTTTGCCATCAAGTGGATTCCCACACAGCGACCCTATAGGGACAGAGTAGAACTGACCCTCACAGTTTCCAAGGAGCACTTGGTGGATTCAAACTATCGACCTTTTGTTTAGCAGCCGTGGCACTTAACCACTAGGCCACCAGGGTAAGTGCTAAAAAAAAGATGATGGTACTGAAGTGAATTTAATGGGGTTTAAGTGGGAAGAAGCTGTTTTCATCTAGGATGGACGGGAAAAGGAAGACTGGAGCTAGACTGGAGCTGGACCTGGTATGATATGCAGGGTTTCTAAACGTAGAGAGTGGGAGGAAGCCTTCTTTAGATGAGGAAACAGCATATGCAAAGACAGGAAAACAGGCAATGTGTCTTTGGGGACACTGTGCAAACTATTCTGGCTGGAGAAAGGTGTTGATGAAAGTGAATGATGGGAGATTAGCTCAAGAGTTGGGTTGGGACCAGGCCTCGAAGGCCAGCCAAGGAGTTTATAGGGAGATACTTTAGCTTTTAAATTTGGGTCATAATTTAGGTGTCTTGGGAAGCATCCTTTTGATATTATTCCAGGGAGTTCTAAAAGAGAGACTAGTAACTGTGAGGCCAGTTAGGAGGTCACTTCCTGCAGTTGATAAGGGGCAGGGTTAGGGGATAGGGTATATAGAAACAAAAGCATTGAATGTTGATACTGAAGGATAATCCAGTGGACTCAGGGAAAGAGAAGAACCAATGCCAGTATTGAGAGGTTTTGACCTGGGTCGTCATGAGGTAGGGTGATAGAGCCTCAAAAAAAGGGAGAACTCAAAGTTGCCTTATCCTGAGGAATATGGGTCTGGGCCCAAGAAAGAGCAGGACTGGAGATAATGGATTTTTCAGCCAAAGCATAATGTGCTTCAAAGGAGGAGGCTGTCATGGGTTGAATTGTGCTCCCCAAAAATATCTGTCAACTTGGCTAGCTCATGATTCCCAGTATTGTATGATTGTCTACCATTTTGTCATCTGATGTGATTTCCCTATGTGTTGTAAATCCTATCACTATGATGTAATGAGATGAATTAGTGGCACTTATATTGACGAGATCTACAAGATTAGATAGTGTCTTACGCCAGTCTCTTTTGAGATATAAACGAGAGAAGCGAGCAGAGAGACATGGGGATCTCATACCACCAAGAAAGCAGTATTGGGAGCAGAGCGTGTCATTTGGACCTGAGGTTGCTGCATGGAGAAGCTCCTAGGCCAAGGGAAGATTGATGACACAGACCTTCCTCCAGAGCCGACAGAGAAAGCCTTTCCCTGGAGCTGATGCCCTGAATTTGGACTTGTAGCCTGCCAGACTGTGAGAGAATAAATTTCTCTTTGTTAAAGCCATCCACTTGTGGTATTTCTGTTATACTAACCCTAGATGACTAAGACAGAGGCCAAGGATAAAACCTTGAAGAATGAGATATTTTCTTGATAATTCAAAAGGTACTCTGAGTGATTACAATATCTCATTAAAATAATCACTATCTCAGAGGGCAATGATGGTTCAGTAGTAGAATTCTTGCCTTCCATGCAGGAGACTTGGGTTAAATTCCTGGCCAAAGTACCTCAAGTGCAGCCACCACTCATCTGTCAGTGGAGGCTTGCGAGTTGCTATGATGCTGAACAGGTTTCAATGGAGCTTTCAGACTAAGATGGACTAGGAAGAAAGGTCTGTCAATATACTTCTGAAAATCAGCCCATGAAAATGCTATGGATCACAATTGTCAAATCCTGTGAGCATGGGGTCACGATGAGTCAGAGGCCAGCTCAACTGCGGCTAACAACAACAGAGTTCTTAGAGGTAGACAGTGTGGGACATTGGGCTGAATGTATTCTGACCTTATGATATAACCTGCAAGTTGCTTTTCAAAACAAATGCTTTATGAAAGATCCATCAACAGATGAATGGATAAACAAAATGTGGTGTATATATATATATATATATATATATATATATACACGATGGAATATTATGCAGCTGTAAAGAAGAATGAAGTTCTGATGCTTGTCACGACATGAACCTTGAAAACATTATACTGAGCAAAATAAGTCAGTCACAAAAGAACAAATACTATATGATCTCATATGAAATAAGCAGATATATAGAAACCAAAGATTATTAATGGTTAACGGGTAGAAGGAAGGGGAAAGGGGGAGTTTTTATTTGGAGGGCACTGGGTTTACATTACTTTATGGTGGTGGAATGTTTTGGATGAGGATAGTGATAATGGTGGCAGAACATGAAAAACGTAATCAATGTCATTGAGTTGTAAATGTGGAAGTTGTGTTGGTGAATGTTTTGGTGTGTATGTTTTCACCACAATGAAAAAAAAATAAATGCTTTATATCCATTTTAAAATACTCATATCCTTTGGGCCAACAATTCTATCCCTGGGAGTATATCCACGCATCTATGTGGAATATGGCCACATACTGTACTTGTGTGTAAAAACATACAGTGATGTTCATTGCATCATTCTTTTAGTATCAAAATCCTGGAAAAACTCTTGGAAACAGCCTAGCTGATATAGAGAACTGTTTAAATAAAATACAGACCATCCTACAATGAATGGCTCTACATCCTTAAAAAGCATGTTGAGTAGTAGTATATACTGATATGGGGTGATTGCCAAGATTTAGTGTTATGTGAAAATGCACTGAGTAATGTATGCTTTCCTTCATGTTGGAGAGGTTATAAATATAAACTTGAACAAGCAGGCTTATTGGAGATGCACAAGAAACTGCTAAAAGGGTTGATGTAGAGAGGGGGCCTGAGACTCCAAGTGGGAAGGAGACTTTTATTATAACAAATGCATATATTATTTTTTCAATAAAGGACATTAAACAAATTTCTGCTTTTATGCTTAGTTTCTCAAAAAAGACAGAATATATATTTAAGAACACTGTAAATAAAGTTGTACTGGACACAAGCAATTTGTCCTTCATATCCAGCTTCCTCTTGCCCCTACCTACAAGGTCCCCAAAGAAAAGCTACCCTTGTCCTTGCTCATTCACACCTTCCTTTGCTTGAAGGAGAAAGGGGGGCATGCAGCAAGAAGGAGCACCCCAAATTTCCATCCAGCTCTTTCTTACTGGTTAGGTTGTAATGACCACTTCTCTGTACCCACACTGATTTGGCACTGTCAACTTGACAGGCAAAGAGCAGCATGTCATTATTTTAATTGAAGTTTATTTTACAATGAGGTTAAGCATTTTTCATGTTCATTAACTATATTTCTTTGTGAATTGTCTATTCATGTCATTTGTCCATTCTTCTATTACAGGGTTTGTCTTTTTCATACTGGTTTTTAAAAAATCTTTATTATGATATTAGCTTATCTACTACACTTATGTTTTCCCAATTTTATTAAGAGCTTTTTAATTAGGTTTTTTTTTTTTTCTTTTTTTCTTTTTTTGGTTATAAGGAACAAAAATATATAAACTGACTCAAGGAAAGTATATAGAGACATCAGAAAATCCAAGGACAGGAAAATAAGTACTGCCTTGTCTTATGTCATCTGGAATGGAGAGTGGGAATGGAGGTTGCTCTTTCTTGTCTTTCAGAGACACCAGGTCTCCAGACATCTGCTCCAGCCTCCTGTCTCCCTTCATCACTAGCCTCCACTCACTACCTTTCACTCAGGCTTAACATGCATGCCAGCCCTTCTTAAATCCCGGCCCCTCACCTCCAGGACCAGTTGGAGTTTTCTGTGTACTCAGGACTAATAGAACCCAAACTCTCCTTCAGTTGTGGAAACTCCTCCCAAAGTGTTCAAATACAGGAGGCAGTCCTCCCACTTGGTCCTTGAGCTGGGGTCTCTCACAGCCCTGTCCTCCTGCTGTAGTTGGGACGGGTTATTCTCTTGGACTGCTTCTCAGCAACTGTCGCTGGACTCCCTGTACCTCCTCCTGCATTTGGATCTCCTGTTTCCTCAGCCCCACATTTTTTTTAAATCAACCTTATTGTTCAGTTCCATGATTTTTTTAAAATAATTTTTCCCATACAAAAATTTATACATACATTGTTATGTGACTCTAATTGCTCTCCACATTACTGTGACAGCACACTCCTCCTTTCCACCCGATTCCCCATGTCCGTTCAACCAGCTCCTAACCCTCTCTGCCATCCCATCTCACCTATGGACAGAAGCTGCCCGTTTAGTCTCTTGTATCTTCTTGAGCTAAGAGGCACACTCCTCACGAGTATCACTTTATGTCCCACAGTCCAGTCCAATCCCTGTCTGAAGAGTTCGCCTCAGAAATTGTTTTCATCCTGGGCTGATAAGAGAATCCGGGGACCATGCTTTCTGGGGTTCCTCCAGCCTCAGTCAGACCATTAAGTCTGGTCTTCTTACTAGAATTTGAGTTCTGTACCCCACCTTTCTCCTGCTCCATCCGGGACTCTCTGTTGTGTTCCCTGTCAGGGCGGTCATTGGTGGTAGCTGGGCACCATCTAGTTCTTCTGGTCTCAAGCTGATGAAGTTTCTGGTTTATGTGGCCCTTTCTGTCTCTTGGGCTAATTCAGTTCCATGATTTTGATAAACATATGCACCATGTAACCACTACCATAATGAAGATATAAAACATTTCCGTTACCCTAGAAGGTCTCTCATATCCATTCCCAGTCAGTCCTACCACCAGCCCTAGGAAAACTCTAATCTGCTTTCCGTCACTATAGAGAAGATATGTCTTTTCCAGAGCTTCATAAAAAAGGAATCACACAATAGAGTTTTGTGTCTGGCTTCTTTTGCTCAGCCTAATGTTTTGAGATTCTCATCCTCGTTGTAGCATTTATCAGTAGTTTGTTCCTTTTAATTGCTGGGTAGTGTTCTATTGTGTGGCTATCTCACAGTTCATCTATTCACTAGGTGGTATACACTTGGGGTGTTTCTAGGTTTTGGCTATTATGATATAAAATTGCTATCAACATTTATGTACAAGTCTTTCTGTAGATAAATGTTTTAATTTTCTCTTCATAACCTGACACCTTACTTTTTCTCGGTTTACTACTTTGATAGATACAATCTCCTGTTGCTTCCTAAGAAATATTGCTTGTGAAGTAAATTTTTTTTTGAAATCTTGCACATCTAAAAATCTATCATTGGCTCTGCAGATCTATCAAAGGCAAACACCAAACTGAGAAACAGTTATTCATGAAAAACTATGGAACTTCAAGTAAGAACAGTGGGCGTCTGTAGTGTCATTACCTTTCACTGCTCCTGTTCCCCTCTTCAGCTCAGGTTGCAAGGCAGTTCTATCAGGGTAGGGAATACTGAAAAGCAGCAGCATCTCTGCCAGATGGGGCTGAATTGCCATGGAGTGGAGCACATCAAAACCCAGGCCCAGCAGTATAGTCATTTTCTGCCAGAGCTTCGCCGGGCTTGCTTTCCTCTTTGATTATGCCTTACAACTCAGACCCAGACGCAGGCCCTCAAGTCCTGTTTCTGGTTACAAGGTGGTTACCCAGAGCAAGTAGAACATTATTATTATTTTTTTCATATTTTCTGAAATTAAAACAAAATTTACCGAGGTGGAAAGGGGGAGAGTGCTGACACATTGTGGGGATTGCAACCAACGTCACAA
The DNA here is from genome assembly GCA_030035585.1 of Dugong dugon. Classification (NCBI taxonomy): domain Eukaryota; kingdom Metazoa; phylum Chordata; class Mammalia; order Sirenia; family Dugongidae; genus Dugong; species Dugong dugon. Next base: position 211,137,316 of record CM057460.1, on the reverse strand, counting down.
AACAATCTGTGTATAAATTTTTGAATGAGAAACTAATTTGCACGTTAAACTTTCACCTAAAGCACAGTAAGGATTTTAAAAAGTAAAAAAAGTTAAACATTTTTCATAGAGTACTTGCAGACTCCAAAGAATATTCATGAACTAATTTTAAGGAACATTAGCATGGAAGCAATAGCAATCCGTAGACCATGGAAGCCCCCCACCACTGCCACTCCTGTGTTCTCCTTCTCATCCTCTCCTGTTACCACCAAGCCAATCAGAAGGACCCAAGAAGAGGCTAAAGAAAATAAAGTGTGAGTGAAGGATGAACCACAGAGGGATAGGCATCCTTACCTACTAAACTTGCTCTTCCTAAAAAGGTCCCTCATAAGAAAGGGAGAGAATAACCCACTGCAGAAAACGGAGGTGCCAAATGAAGTGTGTGCCACTGTAGACTTGTGTCCTGTACTGTTTGAGTTATTATTACAATCAAGTTTTATACAAGTGTAGAATTTTTACCTTTTTTTAAAAAAGCTGTATTAACACAGGGAATGCCTCGTTGTCTCAGGAAAAATTAGTTCAATGGATATTCTTTGGAATCTGCATGTGCAAATGCACTAACAGAATTTTTGCTTCCTTGGTTTTGGGAGTGTTCCTCTTGATTCCCAGGAGGAGGGGACCCACTGACATTCACACCCACCAGTCACGAAGAAAAAACTGCTTGGAGTGTAGGGAAATGAAAATTCATTTTTAGGTCTTCTTTTCCCTCTCGGCCAAATGTCCTTAAACTCAGAGACCTGTTGGGAGCCTGGCACTCCCTCCCTTGATGGCACCAAATTTAGTGTTTTCTGTGAGGGCATTGAGATGAAGTCCCTCAAAGGAGCCAGGAATCATTGCTTTTAGATTGTGGATCTTTAAATTCTGTTTCCATTTAATTTCCTCAAAATCAGGATCTGCTTGTGAAAAGAGTTAACATGTTAAATGGCAACTGTCCATCACCTCTCTAAACTTTTCCTGTGCACAGCATCAAATTATGCCTTCTTTGGATTTTGTGGCTTTTTCTTTTTGATAATCCATGGATTTGAACGGTAGTGTCTACCATTCCTGATGGCTGTCTGTGACGTGCCTGAAATATCATGAAATTAAAATTAGCTTTAATAAAATGGAAATGAAAGAGAGAAAGGAAATCACTGGCTTAGTTAAAATAGTGCCCCCTGGCTCCCCTTCCCCCAACCCTAGGCTCTGATTCCATGCCTATCAGACATTCTGAAGAATGATTTGGGCTCCCAACCAGTGTCCTGATGACAGGAAGAGAGGGCTCTGAACAGTGACCCTGAATGTTTATTTGTGGAAATTGACATTATAATTCTAAAATGTATATGGAAATACAAAGGACCTAGAAAGCCAAAGCAATCTTAATGTTGCTGGGAGATTTACACTACTATATCGAGACTTACTGTAAGCTACAGTAATGAAGTAAATGTGGTATTGCTACAAGGACAGATAAATAGACCAGTGGAAGAGAATAGGGTCCAGGAAGAGACTGTCATGGGTTGAATTGTGTCCCCCAAAAATGTCTGTCAACTTGGCTGGGTCATGATTCCCAGTACTGTATAATTGTCTACCTTCTGTCATCTAATGTGATTTCTCTGTGTTGTAAATCTTATCACTATGATGTAATAAGATGGATTAGTGGAAGTTATATTGATGAGGTCTACAAAATTAGATAGTGTCTTAAGCCAATCTCTTTTGAGATATAAAAGAGAGAAGTGAGCAGAGAGATATGGGGACCTCATACCACCTAGAAAGCAGCGGCAGGAGCAGAGCCTGTCCTTTGGACGTGAGGTCCTGCACTGAGATGCAACCAGACCAAGGGAAGACTGATGACAAGGACCTTCCTGCAGACCCGACAGAGAGAGAAAGTCTTCTTCTGGAGCCAGCACCCTGAATTTGGACTTCTAGCCTACTGGACTATGAGAGAAAAAACATCTCTTTGTTAAAGCCATCCACATGTGGCATTTCTGTTATAGCAGCACTAGATGACTAAGACACAGACCCACACATATAGTCACATGATGAACAGACAGTACTGCAATTAGTGAGGACAACGCTAGTATTTTCTTTTTGCTGTAAGAATTTTTTAATTTTGTTGTTGTTGTTGAGAATATACACAGCAAAACATACACCAATTCGTTTCTACATGTACAATTTAGTGACACTGATTACATTCTTCGAGTTGTGCAACCATTCTCACCCTCCTTTTCTGAGTTGTTCCTCCCTCATTAACATAAACTCACTGCCCCTCTAAGGTTCCTATTTATTCTTTTGAGTTGCTGTTGTAATTTCATCCCAAATAGATAGTTCTTAGAAGAGCATAATGCTCAAGGCAGACCTTTTTTACTGCTTAAGCTAAACTATTGTTCAGTTTTAAGATGATTTGGGAGAGTAAGTTTAAGGTTTAAAGATTGTCTCAGAGCAATAGCTTCAGGGGTTCATCCACCCTCCATGGCTCCAGAAAGTCTAGAGTCCATGATAATTTTAACTTCTGTTCTACATTTCCCCCCTTTTGATCAGGATTCTTCTACGGAATCTTTATCAAAATGTTTAGTAATGGTAGCCAGGCATCACCCAGATCTTCTGGTCTCATGGCAATGGAGGCAATTGTTCATGGAGGCAATTAGTGTGGACAAGTCTGTGTGGACATATGCTTTTTAAGAAGCAGCGAAACTTCTAAAATGATTGTACCGTATATACTCAGCAGTAAATGAGATTTCCTGTTTCTTTACATCCTCCCCAACAGTTGGTATGATAAACCTGCACATTTCGTATCCTCCTCCTATTCCTGACTCTCCTTAGTCCTTATTCCTCTGTTGCTCCAGGTGAATAGAGACCCATTGTTGTGCCTTGGATGGCTACTTGCAAGCTTTTAAGACCCCAGACACTATGCAATGAACTAGGAGGTAGAACAGAAGCACTAACCATGTTATTAGGCCAGTTATGAAATTATGACCCTAAACCTCCAAACCTAGGAACCAAATCCCATGAGGTGTACATCGGCAGCCTCAACAGCAACTTTTTGTCATTGTTGTGAATATATCCATCACACAACTTTTGCCAATTCAGCTTTTTAGAGGTGTTCAGCTTAGTGACAGCAAATACAATAATCAGCTGTGCAACCTTACCCGTAATCAATGCAATTTTTCTATCACTGTAAGCCCCCTTTTCCCCCTCCCTCCCACCCCAGGTAACCACTAATAAACTTTGGTCTCTGTAGATTTGCCTTTTCTTGTCTTTTTATATAAGTGAGGTCATACAATATTTGTCCTTTTGTGATTGGCTTATTTAGCATAATGTCTTCAAGGTCCATCCATACGGTAGCATGTAGCAAGGCTTCATTTCTCCTACTGGCTGAGTAGTATTCCACTGTATTTATGCACATTTTGTTTATCCATTCATCTGTTGATAGGCATTTATTTCCATCTTTTGGCTATTGTGCTGCAATAAACATTGGTGTAAAAAAAAAACAAACCAAAAAACCTGATGCCTTTGAGTCGATTCTGACTCATAGCGATCCTGTAAGGCAGAGTAGAACTGCCCCATAGGGTTTCCAAGGAGCAACTGGTGGATTCAAACTGCCAACCTTTTGGTTAGCAGCTGAGCTCTTAACCACTGCACCACTAGGGCTCCAAACATTGGTGTACAAGTCTCTTTTGGAGTCTCTGCTTTCAAGTCTTTTGGGAATATACTTAAGAGTGGAAATGCTGGATCATGTGGTAGGTAGTTCTATTTTCAGTTTTTTGAGGAACCGCTACACTGTTTTCCACAACAGCTGTATCATTTTGCATTCCCACCTGCAATAAGAGTTCCAATTTCCCCATATCCTTGCCAACATTTGTTGTTTTTTAACTCTCAGCCAACCTAGTGGTAGTGAAACAGTATTTCACTGTGGTTTTAATTTACATCTCTCTGATGGCTAATGATGCTGAGAATCTTTTCATGTGTTTGGTGGCCATCTGAATGTTCTCTTTGGTGAAATGTCTATTTAAGTCCTTTGCCAATTTTATAATTGGATTATTTGTCTTTTTGTTCATAAGTTGTCAAAGTTTTACAAGGCAAGTCTCTTCTATAAACAGTGTTGGGTTGGTTTGACATCTATATGGAAAAAACGAATCAATCCCTACCTCACAGTATAAACAAAAAATAACTCAGAATGGAGGATAGACCTAAATGTAAAAGCTAAAACTAAAAAACTTCTAGAAGAAAACAGAGGAGAAAATCATAGTTGGGTTTGCAAAGAATTCTTAAACACAAAAAAAATGAAGTATTAAAGAAAAAAATTAGTAAATTAGACTTCAAAATTCAAAATTTTGCTTCTCAAAACAGTTATGAAAATGAAAAGGCAAGTCACAGACTGGGAGAAATATTTGCAAGACGTATCTGACAAAGGACTTACATCTAGCATTAAAGAACTTCTAAAACTTGGTAAGAAAAACAATACAATAAAAAATGGGCAAGATTTGAACACCCACTTCACCAAAGTGGATAACAAATGAACACATGAAAAGATGCTCAACATCATTAATCATTAGGGAAATGCAAATTAAAACCATAATGAGATGCAGCTGCACTCTCACTAGAATAGCTAAAATTAAAAAGGTTTATCATACCAACTGTTGGGGAGGATGTAAAGGAACAGGAAATCTCATTTACTGCTGGAGGATATATGTATATGTTATACACTCGTACGTATTTTCACGAGAAATGAAAGCATATGTCCACGCTGACTTGTACACTGATGTTCGTAACAGTTCTATTTGTAGCAGCCCCAAAAGTGGAAACGACCAAATTTCTATCAACAGTTAATGGAAAAATAAATTGTGGTTATTTCCATATAACGGAATATTACTATTATCAATAAAAAGGAATGAACTATTGACGCCTGCAAAATGAATCTCAAATTATGCCAAAAGAAGCAACGGGAAAAAAAGTACATACTGTATAATTCCACTCATACAAAATTCTAGAAAAGGCAAACTAACCTATAGTGATGGAAGTGGAGGAAACTTCTGGAGGTAATGGATACCTTCACTATCTTGATTGTAGTGATGATTTCATATACCAAATTATCCATTTTAAATAATGTAGTTTATTATGGTCATCTAGACCTCAATAAAACTGTTACAGAAAAAAGGAGGTGGTGCTACTACAAGGCTCTGTCCCAGACTGTGAGCTCCTTTGGAGCTGGGTCTGACCCTTTGTTGAGGCATGCAGGAAGCTGGATTGACTGGGAGGCCCCTGTAAAAGACCCCTGGAGTCAGGAATCCCAAGTAGATGTGATGACCTCGACTGGACAGGCCTGGCATGCCGGGCTGATTTCACTTCCTTTAACTTCCACAACACAAGGTGGTGTTGTTGTTAGGTGCTGTTGAGTTGGCTCTGACTCATAGCGACCCTTAGGACAGAGCAGGACTGCCCCATAGAGTTTCCAAGGACCTGCTGGCAGATTTGAACTACTTACCTTTTGGTTAGCAGCCAAGCTCTTAACCACTACACCATCAGGGCTCCTGCAACACAGGGTGCTGTCCTTCAAATCTACCAAACCGTCCTGCTTCTACCACCCAGATCTGCATGTGGCTGAGGGTCTCTTGATCATTCAGGTCTTAGCATGAATGTTAAGTGACCTCACTGAGCACCATGTCTAAATTAGTTCCTAAGACTCACCCTGTCCCACTTCCTGTATTTGTTTTATTTTCTTCATTGCATGTATCACAAGCAAAAATTCTTAGTGATTTCACTTTTATGATCTCTTCCTCCCTTCCCATGCTGCTGGCGCTACACCCAGGTCTCTTTTACTGTAGCGCACTCACCCCACAGGTGCCCTAAGTGTTGCTTGATAACTTACAGCTGCCCTGCCAACAAATGATTAAAATGGTGGTGGGGAGGGTACAAAAAGCTGGCCCTCTTGCCCTAAGGAGGCCTAACTCTGTAGTGCAATTTGTGCTCAGTGCTCCCTGTGGGATCAGGCTGAGGCTAGTCTCCAGTGGAGACTACAGTTTTGTTTAGCTTTTTCCCCAGCCCTGTCCTGCTCCCCTCACTCCCTTCTCCTGAGAGCACTCCTCCAATAAATCACTTGAATTCCTACCTTAGGCTCTGCTTCTAGGAAACCTGACATATAAACCCTATGTCTTCTTGTTTACACTTTAGAACAAATTCCTGTCTCAGGCTCTGCTTATGATTCATCCCCTCCCTCACTCAACATACACTCAAGAAAGCTTAATGAGGGAATGTCTTCTTCACTTTAGAACAGTATCTGAAACGGGTGTACAAATGGTGTAACGGCGGCATCTGACCTCCTTTAACTTCACAAGAGGAAAGAGAATCAAAATCAACAGCCCAAGGCTGATTGCTATGAGGGGGAGGTCAGACATACTTCCTCTTCAACCTTTCTATCAATTCTGACACCAACTTTCCCCCCATCATACTCTCTACTTCTCTGCTGGGTTAGATAATTTGTTCCAATGGCCACACAGAACTCACAGACCATACTCAGTTGTAGGATTTATTAGGGAAGTAACAGGTTAAAATTCAGGTTCAGGAATGCTCAGGATACAGTTCTTCTATCAGGACAGCCTCTTCTCAGCCGTGCCCAAAGGCACATCTTTCTCTGACCCCTCAGCCTCTTGGCCTGGCCTCTGCCCCGCTTAGGCAAGTGTTATAAAGCACTTCTAGCTCTGCCGACAAGTGCCCAGACGCACCCCACTCTGCCAGTAAGCCTCAACCTGAAGGTGCTCAGCTCTAGCTCTGTGGGTTGGCAAACCTAGCTCCATCAAGCGCCCAGAGGCACCCTACTCCACCAGCAAGCCTCCTGCCAGAAGGTGCTCAGCTTTCTCACCTTGTGAGCTATGAAGCCCACTGCGCCATCTCCTGCCAATCTCCTGCCTCTGCTGCCGCCATTTCTCTGGCGCTGCTTCTTGCCGCCATTTCTCTGCTGCTGCTTCTCACCATTTTTAGTGTTACAGCTCTCTCTCTCATTTTCCTGGTTCCAGGAGTTTCTCAGTGCATGGATCCCAGGTCCAAAGGACGTGCTCCACTCCTGACTCTTCTCTCTTGGTGGTGATGAGATCTCCCTTCCCACCTCTGGGGTGGCTCATTTTAAGCCTAGTGAGATGGCAAACTGACCAGTCCCTTTGTTAGGGTTTCATATACCTTATTTGCATGGTTCCATCCCCACAAGGGTACCATGCACCTTATTTACATTATTAGCAAGCTATCTAATCCCCTTGGTGGACCACAAGCACCTCATTTGCATAGTCTCACCCAGTCATTTGGTGAGAGTTACAAATGACTATGGCTAGTAAGAACCAAGCTTAGTAATTCACTGCACTGCAGGCCACCACTCTGGCTCTTCTAGCCATTGGCCCTTTCATGCTTGAAGGATTAACTTCCCTCTTCTCAATCATTTTACCAGTTCAAAACAGTCATTAACAGTTAGTCCTTCAGTAAGGTAAAGTGTTCTCAGGGTGAGGTTACTCATGTACCAGCCATTCAGGTCTGCTGAAGGTATCCATCCATCTGATCTGGTTAGGTTCTCCAAAAGTCTTCTCATCTTCACCCTTTCCAGCCTTTGATAAAATTTAACTGAGAGAAGATTATTGCCTTGCTCGGTGCCTCACGAGATATCAATCAGCACAGCAAAACCTTTAAGGAATTTTAGGTTCAGCCACTGTACTCCAATCCAGCAGTGCCTCCCCCTTAGTCTACCCTTTTACAGTTACTGCTTCTACAATTAGTTTTTACAATCACAATTAACAATCAACACTCACAACTGACTCATATAACCCTATCAACATCTTCCCTCATCCTCAATTCTCCAGACTCATCAGGAAGAGAGGAATCTATTCAGTGGGGATCCTCCTTAGCCCCCTCACTTAATGTAAGCACACTCATGAAAGAATGTAAGCCAGCCACTTCATGCTTTTATCTCCCTGTTTTTGATAGCCAATGTTTAAACTGCCCATCCCTATCAAACCAGTACTCTGAGGAGACAAACATGTTCCTTTATCTGAAGAATCTTCTGTTCCAGTTGGGATTTTGAGCAACTGCATCCCTAAGCAAAGTCCAGTCCAGAGCAAGCCATCAAATTGCAGCAATTTACATCTGCTCATGATGTATCAGGATTGGAGGAAGACTCATTAACAACCTAAAATATGCAGATGACACAACCTTGCTTGCTGAAAGTGAAGAGGATTTAAAGCACTTGCTGATGAAGATCAAAGACCACAGCCTACAGTATGGATTATACCTCAGCATAAAGAAAACAAAAATCCTCACAACTGGACAAATAAGCAACATAAACAGAAAAAATATGGAAGTTATAAAGGATTCGTTTTATTTGGAGCCACAATTAATGCCCATGGAAGCAGGAGTCAAGAAATCAAAGGATACATTGCATTGGGCAAATCTGCTGCAAAAGACCTCTTTAAAGTGTTAAAAAGTAAAAACATCACTTTGAGACTAAGGTGCGCCTGACCCAAGCCATGGTGTTTTCAATCGCTTTGTATGCATGTGAAAAGCTGGACAATCAATAAGGAAGACCAAAGAAGAATTGATGCCTTTGAATTATGGTAGTGCCGAAGAATATTGAATATACCATTGACTATTAGAAGAACAAACAAATCTGTCTTGGAAGAAGTACTGCCAGAATGCTCATTAGAAGCAAGGATAATGAGACTTCGTCTCACATACTTTGGACATGTTGTCAGGAGGGAGCAGTCCCTGGAGAAGGACATCATGCATGGTGTCATGGATTGAACTGTGTCCCCCAAAAATGTGTCAACTTGGTTAGGCCATGATTCCCAGTTTTGTGTGGTTGTCCTCCATTTTGTGATTGTAATTTTATGTTAAAGAGGATTAGGGTGGGATTGTTAACACCCTAAGGTCACATTCCTGATCCAATGTAAAGAGAGGTTCCCTGGAGTGTGGCCTGCACCGCCTTTTATCTTACAAGAGATAAATGGAAAGGGAAGCAAGCAGAAGTTTGGGGACCTCATACCACCAAGAAAGAAGTACCGGGAGCAGAGCGTGTCCTTTGGACCCGGGGTTCCTGCATGGAGAAGCTCCTACTCCAGGGGAAGACTGATGAGGACCTTCCTCCAGAGCCGACAGAGAGAGAAAGCCTTCCCCTGGAGCTGACACCCTGAATTTGGACTTGTAGCCTACTAGACTGTGAGAAAATAAATTTCTCTTTGTTAGAGCCATCCACTTGTGTTATTTCTGTTATTGCAGCACCAGATGACTAAGACACTTGGTAAAGTAGACGGTCAGTGAAAAAGAGGAATTCCCTCAACCAGATGGATTGACACAATGGCTGCAACAATGGGCTCAAGCATATCAACAATTGTGAGGATGGTGCAGGACCGTGCAGCATTTTGTTCTGTGGTACGTATGGTCGCTATGAGTCAGAACCGACTCGACAGCACCTAACAACACCGTGTCAAACTTCTTTCTCTTCATTCAGATGGGTTCCGGTCAGCTCAACCCTAGCCATTCAAGCTAAGTCACAACAGGTACTAGCCTTGGGCTCGAGAGTTCACACACGCCTCGGTACACTTCAGACCAGCCAGCCCCTTCTCTCTCTCTCCTTCATCCCTAGCCCCCATGAGCTAGATCAATGGGCACCATTCATAAACTCAGGAGTCCACACCACTCCTTGCACTTCAAACAAGTTAGCTCTTTCTCTCTGTCTCTCATCCCTAGCCCCAGTGAACTAGGTCAACACATGCCAACGGAACATGTTCAAACTCAGCCCATCTCTTCACTGCTGCACCTCCCCACTTCCACTCATTGAGCGGACCCAGGTGGTCACCACTAGTGAGCATACCAAGCTGTATACTCACCAGCTCTCTTTAAATTCCAGTCCTAGCAGGTGGTTCTTCTGCTGGACACTGACTTTTCCTGCTTCACTGCATCCAAAAGCAAACCACTTGCTTGAAATTCAAAAAGCAAAACAGTCATTCTTTTTTTTCTCTGCAAGTCCTTTGTTCAAATGCAAATTTCCTGTTCTCTCAGCAGTTCTGGGTGGGTCTGCATGCCTTTTCAAATGCAAATTTCCTCAATCAGAAGTGTTAGGGTGGGATTCAGGTATCCACAGTGCTAACGCATTAAAATGAACAGCCTGTTTCTTTCCGGCAAATCCTAGTTGCCCTTTTAGCATATCCAATCAAGTACTGGCTGAGTTACACACTCTCTGTAATCTATAACACCCAGTATTCATTTCTGTATTTTAGTTTTACAATACCAGGTACGAGAAACATTCAATAACCATAGTATATTCATATAAATACATAACACTTTTAAAAAACATTTATTTCATCTTCTCCACCCCTTGACTATCTTCCCATATGGCCTTGGGCCTCTGGTTGGGTGGAACCAGTAGACCCTGGCCCCCTGTCAATCATCTTGCTTATCTGACCTGGCTTTTGCCCCAAGCCATTCCAGAGGGCTTTTCTCCCCTCAGCTGCAGCATAATCTCTCTTACTTTCCTTTTAGCTATTACAGGTAACAACCAAACTAACACCTAAGAATAAAGTTTCACCTCCCAAGCTCCTTTGTTCTTTCTCTTCCTAAATCCCATGCTTCCATGAGTCTGGAGCCAGGGATTGCAATGATCCCACTCCTGACATCAACTGTAAAAATGATGTGGCTGCGGCATCTGACCTCCTCTAACTTCACAAGGGGGAAGGAAAATCAAAATCAACAGCCCAAGGCTGATTGCTATGAGGTGAAAGTCAGACATACCTCCTCTCCAACCTTTTTTACCAATTCTGACACCAACCGTCCCTCTCACGGCACTCTCTACTAGGTTCAATACTTTGTACAGACTACACTCACAGGGGTTTATTAGGGAAATTACAGGTTACAATTCAGGTCCAGGAATGCTTAGGATACAGTTCTTCGATCAGGACAGCCTCTTCTCAGCTGTGCCTGCAGGCACATCTCTGGCCCCTTGGCCTCTGCCCTGCTCAGGGAAGTGTTATAAAGCTCTTTTAGCTGTGCTGATAAGTGCCCAGAGGCACCCCCATTCCATCAGTAAGCCTCCCCAGAAGGTGCTCAGCTCCATCTCTGTGGGTCGGGAAATCTAGCTCCACCAAGTGCCCATAGGCATCCTAGTCCACCAGCAAGCCTCCTGCCAGAAGGCGCTCAGCTTTCTCACTCCATGGGCTGGGAAGCCCACCACACCATCTCTAGCCTCTGCTGCTGTCATTTCTCTGCCGCCACTTCTCGCTCTTTGGTGTTTCAGCTCTCTCTCTCTCTCTCTCTCTCTCTCTCTCTCGGTCTCCTGGTACCAGGAGCTTCTCAAGCACACGGATCATGGGTCCAAAGGGCATTCTCCACTCCTGGCTCTTCTTTCTTGGTGGCAGTGAGATCCTTTCTTCCTGCCTTTGGGACTCATTTTAAGCCTAGCAGGATGGCAAAACTGACTGTTCCCCTCATTGGGGTTCCATATGCCTTATTTGCATGGTCCCACCCTTACAAGGGTAACATGCACCTTATTAGCAAGCTATTCAATCCCCTTGGTGGGCCACAAGCACCTCATTTGCATAGTTCCATCCAGTCATTAGGTGGGAGTTATAAACGACTATGGCTAAAAGGTAAAATCACCACAAAGTTATTATAAAGTAAGAAGAAAGCTTTTATTTGGCATAGATTCCAAGAGGCAAATTTTGGAAACAGAGAAGCATACTGCCAGAGCTATGTCTGTCTGAGTCCGAGGAATGTTACAGAATCATCAGTATATATAGACATTACAAACGGGTGAAATCATTTAAAGCTTCACCTTTTCAGATTGGCTAAAAACTGCTCAATCACTCTGATTCTACATTTTAAATTGTCTTTCTTTATAATCATTGGTACAAGTTTCAGTAACCATCAGGAGGGTCTTCACTGGTCCAACAAAACTTACCATTTACTAAATGCTAATAAAAAAAGATGAGTAGAAAATATGTGAGTCTTTGTGCTCTAAGTATTTGTTTATGTAAAGGTTTTCCAAGATTGACCTAGCTATTGTTTTGTTACCTCAGGGCCCAGCTGATGTGTCTTTGAGAGTCCTTTTTGCTCCAGCTGGGTCACGGGTCACATTCTTCGTACTCAAGGACAGGGAATATTTCCAATTTTAACTCTTACATCAACTACAGGCAGGTACTCAATAAATGCACTGAATGAATGAAGGGAAAGCCCAGGGTCTGTTTTACAGCTCAGTTGCCAGCATCCCTGCTGTGCTGGGCTAGAGGCATTATGAGTCATAGCTGGTAAACAGGAGCTGAGTGATTCAGAGATGAAGCCAGGCCTGGGACAACAGCTCTGCATCTCCACATCTTCCAGGTGAGGCACAACATGCAGTGAAGATTCTCAGGGAAGGGTCCTCCAGAAGACCCAATCTCAAGGGTGGGCCTGGCGGTACCTCTTGGGTCCTCTGTGGGCTTTCAGAGATGATCCCCTCGGACTAGATCTAGGGATAGTACCACCCAGCCTCTCCCTGGCTAGGTATGAGGAAAAGCGTATGTTGAATCAATGGAGGCATGACAGAGGGAACCCTGCCCCAGTTCTTTCCCTTTTTACTCTCCATGGAAAGAAGAGGAATTTTGAAGAGAATCCATAGCCCACTTTCTTGTACAGTAGAATCTGCACTTTCTGGGAAGAGGGAGCTTGTTATTATCTGGACTTTAGCTTCCCTGAGAATGCTTTTGGCTTGGGACAAAGGTCATGTCTAGTCACCATAACCCATTACCTTGAGCCCTAAGTATAGGTCCTTGCCCATTACACATGCCCCCAAGATGTCAGTGAGCACAGTGGACTGTGATCTGTACACACCTGTCTTCCCAGCTGCACAAGGAACATCTTGAGGGTGGGCACTGGCAGTATTAGAACGCTCTGCCCGCACCAGTGCCTGGCACACAGCAGGTGCTGGCAGAGATTGTCAAATGACTAAGTAATGAGGGCAATAATGGTGTTGGTTATGGTAAACATCCCACCACATACTTTTCAGAATTCAGATTTAACCCTGGATTCAGCAGTTTGTGCTTACCTTCAGAAAGAAGTTTAAATTTCTAAGCATTCCTGTACAGTACCTTCACATAGTGAAAAGGTCAAATAGGTCCACTTTTTCCTCCTCTGCTTTCCCAGCCAAGCACCCTACGCCAACTCTACTTCCAAGCTCTTCCTCACATGGGGAAAATGCCAGCCTTACCCAGCTCTTCACTCTGTCCAGAAGTCCTCCATATCCAGCCCTCAGTCCACCTGGCAAATTCCTACCCATCCTTGTGTCTTTGGGGAAGGTGGTTTCAGTGAGACTACGGCTAGTGAATGTGTGCAGGAATGGTTTGAGTGGTCAGCCCTGAGCGCCACCAGCAGGGCTAAACCTTCTCTATGCGGCCTCACGGCCTGGGAGAACAGGCTGCTCCTGCAACCTGCTCACTCGGACTCTTGCCCCCCAGCAGTGCCCCTGGCTTGCCTTCAGCATTCCGGACACCAGGGCTCCCGAAACACGAAACACGGGACTGGCCCAGGTCGCCAGCGCCCTCGAAGCTCCCCTCTGGCAGCCCACGCGCCCCGCCCAGATCCCGCCCTGGAGGCCTTCGGGGGCCCTATCCCGGGGCATGCTGGTCGCCTGTGGGAGCAGCTGCGGCAGTTCTGGGCCGACCACTTTTCCCGGCGTTTCTCGCCGCGGCGGCCGCCGCTGCGCCGCATCTCCTCCATGTCTACCTTCTACCTCCTGGACCACCGCACACGCCAGGCCGAGCTGGGCCTCTGCTACGGCGCGCCGCGCACGCGCCTTAGCGATGAAACTTTTGTGTTCCGCGGGGGCCGCTGGGAGGCGGAGAGCTTGCTGGGGCGCTCGCGACTTCCGCAGCCCTCGCCGACTGTCTCGGGCTTGAAGGCGAACGTGCAGCGAGTCAGGAGCCAGGTGGTGCTGGAGGAGAACAACTACCTGAAGCTGCAGCAGGAACTGCTCATGGACATGCTGACTGAGACTACGGCGCGCATGCACTTGCTGGAGAAGAAGCTCGACGCCGACGCCAGCCCGGCGGCCGCGGCGCGCGCCTGGCAGAGGAAGCTGCACAACCGCCAGAGCGTCAGCGGCGTACTCATGATTGAGCCGCGCGCGCTCGAGGCGCGGTGACGCAATGAAGCTCTGTGCTGCGCACGCGTGCCCTGGTTCTCGCTGTGGCCTCTGCTGTTTGTCGGTCCCTGCTTTCTGTTATTTAGGGGATCGCGTTCGCCGGCTCTTGGGCGCGGGCTGTGGTCTGGGCTCTCGGCGGCGTCGGGCGGGGTGCGTGTGCGCAGAGGCCGGCCCTCAGGGCTGGGTGTCGATAGTAACTGACGTGAGAAGCCTGTCGTGCTAGGGTGCGATAGGGCGTTGGGGGAGGGGCTGTGTGCGGCCCGCGGGGATCAAGGAGGTGGAATCCAGACCTGAAACTGGCAGTGTCCGTGCCCCAGAGCATGACAGATAGTGATTCTCTAGTCCCAAAGAACCAAGGACGAGGTTCGGGAGGCCTAGAAACCTTGAGTGCTCAGGGAATGGAGGGCGGTGAGGCAGGCAGGTCGGGCGGGGTGGGCCCAGACTTGGCACTTCGGCCTCTGGGCGTTGAGGCTCGCGTTAAGTGTATTTTACGACCCAGGAAACTGCCTCTCAAGTGTAGGAGCTTTCTCGAAACCTTAGGCTCCCTCCAACACCGGGCTCTGCGGCTTGAGGAGAGTCGCTTCTGTTACAGGCCTCCTTTTTATCCTCCGTAGAATGAGGAGTCTATGTGACACAGGGTGCAAACCAGCAGTCTGCTAGAGGGAATCCAGTCCACAGTTAGGTTTTGTTCACCCTACATTTTTTTCCCCCATGTTATGCAACCTTTATGGCTATCTTTTTCCAAATTATTTCACCACCATTAACATAAACCCAGTGCCCCCTAGGTAAAACTCCAGATTTTAAAATATTTTGCATTAGTTGCCAAAATTTAAAAAATTGGAGATTTCACATAAAGATACAGATTTCTTGCTTCTCTTGAAAAATTGAAGGGGTTGGCCACCCTGAACCTTCATCCTGCTCAACAGCAGTTAGATTGAGCCTGTCATGGCTGTTACCTGGCCAGCTTCACTCCTTTCTTGCTGTAGGTACCTCATTTAGATCCCCATCTAGATCAGTATTCACTGATTTCCCCACCCCACACACATATGCACAAGGTATTATATAATGTATTGCTGAGGGGAGTGTGTTGAATTTGTGAATGATGAGGATGCAGAACGAAGGTGGATACACTGGTCCTTACAAACAAACCTACCTGGAACATAGACAGGTGATTTCACCATCCAAAGCAACGCGTGCCCCTCCATAGAACTTGGGACTTCTCTTTACTGCCCTGTGAAGCTGGAGGGAGAACGTGGGTGTCCTGCAGCAGCCTGACTTGCTTTTGGAAGTAGACTACCAACCCAACCAACCTGTTGACATCAGATTGATTCCAACTCAGAGCTCCTGTTGTAGATTGAATTATGTTCCCCCAAAATGTATGTTGTAAATCCTAACCTCTAGCTCCCTGGAAACCCTGTGGGGCAGTTCTACTCTATCCTATACGGTTGCTATGAGTCGGAATTGACTCGAAGGTACACAACAACATGCCCGTGGTTATAATCCCATTTGGGAATGGGTTGTCTTTGTTATATTAATGAGGCAGGATTAGTGTAGGATGTGTCGAGTCAATCTCTCTCTTTTTAATTGTGCTTTAGATGAAGATTTACAGAGCAAATCAGTTTCTCATTAAACAATGCATGTGTTGTTTTGCGACACTGGTTGCCAACCCCGCAACATGTCAATACTCTCCCCTTCTCAACCTTGGGTTCCCCATTTCCATTCATCCAGCTTTACTGTCCTCTCCTGCCTTCTGGTCCTTGCCCCTGAGCTGGTGTGCCCATTTAGTCTGGAATACATGGCTGAGCTAAGAGTATTATTGTTTTATGGGTCTGTCTAATCTTTGGCTGAAGGGTGAACCTCAGGAGTGACTTCAGTACTGAGTTAAAAGCGTGTCCAGGGGCCATATTCTCAGGGTTTCTCCAGTCTCTGTCAGACCAGTAAGTCTGGCCTTTTTTTGTAAGTTTGGATTTTGTTCTACATTTCTCTTCAGCTCTGCCCAGGACCCTCTATTGTGATCCCTGTCAGAGAAGTCGGTGGTGGTAACTGAGCACCGTCTAGTTGTGCTGGGCTCAGTCTGGTGGAGGCTGTGGTAGTTGTAATCCTTTAGTCCTTTGGACTAATCTTTCCCTAGTATCTTTGGTTTTCTTCATTCTCCCTTGCTCTAGACGTGATGGGACCAGTGGAGTACCTTAGATGGCTGTTCACAAGCTTTTAAGACCCCAGATGCTACTCACCAAAGTATGATGTAGAACATTTTCTTTATAAACTATGTTATGCCAGTTGAGCCAGATGTCCCCCAAGACTGAGTCAATTTCTTTTGAGATATAAAAGAGATTAAAAAAACAAGCAGAGCAGAGATGGGGGAAGAGAGATGCCAAGCCACATGAAAATTGCCCAGGAGCAGAGGATCAGAAGAGACAAGGACCTTCCTCCAGAGCCTACAGACAAAGCCTTCCCTTACAACTAGCACCTTGAATTCGTGCTTCTAGCTTCCTAAACTGTGAGAAAATAAATCTCTGTTAAAGCCATCCGCTTGTGGTATTTCTGTTATAGCAGCACTGGATAACTAAGACAGCAACCATACGGGACATAATAGAACTAGAAGTTACTAAACCACAATTTTGTATAAAAATGTGCCCTTTTTATTGAATCAGCAAAAGAATACAAAACATTTTTTTGGACACTAAGCTTTAAAAAAAAAATGACATTAGAGCAGCACTGTTTTTCATTTTAATAATCCTGTGTTTATATCAGTATGGATTAAGTAAAAATTTTAAAAATAGTTATAATGGTTGTAAAATAAAGTGTCCTTTTAAAACAACTAAGTAGAAAAGAGAAGTTTAGCATAAAAACATGAAGTAAAAATTGAAGGTAGTATGAGGAAATAGGTTGGCTACTAATCGAAAGGTTGGTGTTCGAACCCACCAGCTGCTCTGTGGAAGAAAGATGTGACAGTCAGCTTCTGTAAAGATTTACAGCCTTGGAAGCCATATGGGACAGTTCTACTCTGCCCTATAGGGTTGCTATGAGTTGGAATTGACGGCAGTGGTTTGGGTGGGGAAATAGCAAAAATTATAAAGGTAAACCAGGAATGCTTAAACTTTAGGGAATATTGCTTTGGCCAGACCACTTGAAAATGAATAGCAGTCTTAGGGTAGAGAAAAGTGTCTGTCATACCAGGCAGGGGGCAGGGGGCCCCACAGCCCATGTGGGTCTTGGTTAGGGAGGTGCATCCAAGTGGATTAAAGGCCCAAATTAAATGGGGCATGATAATATTTTGAGATACTCGACTTTGTTCTTTCTGTGCTGGAATTTCACTCCCTGGCATTGCCCCCTGAATGAGGCAGCCAAGCTCATTGCCCCAGGGGAGGAATGTGACAGAGCAGAAAGCAGGAACAAAGGACTCTTTGTGGCTTTTACCTCCTGCTCAGGAGCAGAATCTTGCAAAAATATTTTTGGGCTTGAGGAAGGAGGTCAAAAAGGCTGTAGCTTTGTCTACAGTGAGAGGAGAGAGAAAGGGAAATAAGAGTAAAGATACTAGTAGGACTCCCATTTTGGAAAAAAAAAAATCCTTTCTTGACATCATATCCCCTTCCACCTACTGCCCCATTTCTGTGCTCCCCTGTATAACTAAACTCCAAAAAATTGCTTATACTTAAACTGTCTCAATTCCTCCTCTCCTGTTTGCTCTTAAACTCACTCACCTTGGGATTTCTCACCCACCACTCTCCCCAAACTGCTTTAGCCAAGGACTCCATGTCCCTCCACGTTGTTGAGTCCGTTGGTCTATTCTCAAGTTCTCATCTTACTTGGCCCTTATAAATGTGAAAACAGTAATTCAATATTTAAAGATCAGGGTTTAAAATGAACAGCAATGGTTCTTACCCTGCCCAGTGCAGTTCCACAGAGGGAACCAATTGAAAATAATTTTCAACCACTGTCAATGTGGGAATCAGGAAAGGACTTCTCCAAGACTGAATCACTTCCTCAGGCTCAGCTGCCAGCCTGCATTCTCCAGGATTTGAGTGGAAGCATGGGGATCGGGCACCCCCTGCTGGTCACTCAGAGCCCTAAGCCAGTTTCTGCCCCTAAAGAGGCGGCACTTTCCTTGCCTTGGTGGAGCCTGAGCTCAAGCCTGGTTTGCTTATTCCTGCTCCTGAAGCTTCTTAGAGATTATGGGTGATTTTCTCTTCCCCTCACCTCTCCACCCCTTGCCTTGCTAGCTAGGGGCCCAGGACTTCTCCTCCATCGGCAGCCGTGGAGCCAGCTCCCACCTCCTTCTCTCAGGCTTGCAACACTCCTAGTGTTCCTTTTGGCCAAGCACCCTTGGCTCTTAGACTGGCTACAGCTGTGGAAGGGGCACTGGTTTTGGACGTGGACTGGAGTCTAGCCTGCTCTACCCACTTGCTGGCTCTGTGACTTTGTGCACATCTCTGAGCCTGTTTCTTGGAGATCTGAGGTTGCTGGGAGGCCACAATGAGACCCAGAAGGTGAAGCATCCAGCAATTGGGCTGGCCTTGAAACAGTCATTGAACGCAACTGACTGAATGTGCATATCCTCCCTCCTCTGCTCCCAGCCCCATCCCAGCTTGTGGCCCTCTAGGCTTGTTCTGCTCATTTGGAAGATAACCCCAACTCACTCACTCCCACATCATTCCCAGTGACTTTGTCCTGATCTTGGGCCTGACCATGGGCTTACCTTTATCTTTTATACTTGCTCAGGGTCACAGGCAAGTCTTACATTACTTAGACTTATTTGACTCAATAATAACTCTAAAATATTTGGGGGCAGTGGTGGTTCAGTGATAGAGTTTTCACCTTCAATATGGGAAAGCCAGGTTTGATTTGCAGCCAATGCACCTCATGCGCAGCCATCACCATTCTGTCAGTGGAGGATTGCATGTTGCTATGATGCTGAACAGGTTTCAGTGAAGGTTCCAGACTAAGACAAAATAGGAAGAAAGGCCTGGTGACCTACTTTGGAAAATTAGCCAGTGAAAACCCTATGGATCACAACAGACCAATCCTCAACTAATTATGGAGATGGTTCAGGACCAGGCAGTGTTTCATTCCATTGTGCATGGGGTCACCAGGAGTCAGGGGCCGATGCCACAGCTGGTAACAATGACAACTAAATTAACTATTTGTCAATTTCCAGAACCAAAATACCAGGTCTTGTAGACTCATCCCTGAAAAGGGATAACTCTGGGGGTAAGGATGTGGAAGTTTAGTAAAGCAGGGGCTTTGGTGCAGTCTGAATATTACTGACAAGGCCAGGCCCTCTGGAGAGCTGACACCATCTCCTGAGTGATTAACTGAGTGGGCGGTGATTGAGGTAAATAGTTCCAAGACTAAATGGAACCTAGCTGTGCTACCAAACAGGTGCTCTATTTTTACTCAAGAGACACTTCCTATCATGTGTATGTATAAGTACATACACTCGACCTAGGGTAGTCATCTACATTGTTCACCAATATTTCTGGTTCTTCTCCTCCCAGGCCCATGGGAAGACTTCATTTCCTGGCCTCTGGAAGAAAGAGTGGGCCTTGTGACTTGTTTGTTGAATGAACTCTTGGTAGAAGAAATGTGTGTCACTTCTGGACAGAGTCTTTAAGAGCCATAGTGGTGGTTCCGGATGGTGGAGGCTCCATCAGCCTGAGTCCTTGAGGGAGGACAATATGGAAAGAGCAGAGCAGAGAAATAAACTTTGTTGTCTTAAGCTACTGAGATTTTGGTTTGTGATTGCAGCATAACCTGGCCCATCCTGACTGATGCATCCTAAATCCTTTCTGAAATGAAATAGGTACAAGTAAGCTAGCAAACAGGCAAGCAGGCACAGATTATTTCCCTTGAGACTATGAGAATCAGGAATTCATTTCCTAGATGATGGATAGCCAGTGAAAGTCTCTTCCTCCAGTCAAAGCTGGCACCCTCACATTCATTCTGAACTGAACATTGTGTGAGCTCACCTGTGCTGGCCCAAAGAGCTGTGATTATAGCTATCCAATTACGGCTAGCCTGTACTCATTAGCTGGAGCCCCTGGGTGGTGCAAACGGTTAATGGCCTGGCTATTAACTGAAAGGTTGGTGGTTCAAGCCCATCCAGTAGTGCCTTAGAAGAAAGGCATGGTGATCTACTTCCAAAAAATCAGCCACTGAAAACCCTATGGAGCACAGTTCTACTCTGACACACATGGGGTTGCCATGAGTTGGAATTGACTGGATGGCAACTGGTTGTGTGCATATGTGTGCATGCATCTGTGTGTGGGTGTATGTGTGTATGTGCTCTTTAGTGTGCTCATCTGTACTACAGCCCCGTAAGACCACAGGTCAGCCCTGTAAGACCACACAGCTCTGACAGGAGCCTCCTCATACCTTCTGAGGGCTCTGTAACTCGAGCAGGCCACATCCCAGGGAAACTCCCTTTACATTGGATCAGGGATGTTACCTGGGTAAAGGTGGTGTTACAATCCCACCCTAATCCTCTTTAACATAAAATTACAATCACAAAATGGAGGCCAACCACCCAGTTCTGGAAATCATGGCCCAGCCAAATTGATACACACATTTTTTGGGGGACATAATTCAAACCATGACAATAACCAAGTAGGATTTATCCCAGAAATGCAAGGTTGGTTTAAGATTTGAAATTTCATCAGTGCATGCTTCTCTCACTGCATCCTTGCTGGCCCTGGAGATTAGAGATCCATATACTCTTATTCAGAATACCTATATATGTTCCAGAACACAGAATTTTCTGGATTAGGAAATTACATGACACCCCCAGTAGATTCTGGGGCCACGTCTAGTAATTAAACTCATTAATTAATGGTTCTGCTGCAAAATGTAATAATATTCTTACTGAGCAAGATTAGTAAACATGGCAAATAACCTCATAAAAGTTCAGCTCAAGTCTCGCTGCTAAATTAATTGGCCCCAAACTTACCAAACCAAAAACAAAAAGCTTTCTGCTTTCTAGAACTTTATGGATTTCACATTTTGGGATAAGGGATTGTACACATGAGTCACTCTTTAATCTCTGCCAATCCTATTGCTGCTTTAATTTGCATTTCCCTGACTACTTGTGAGGTAGAACTACAGGGCCTTTTGGGGGGATACTTATTTTCTTATTGGCTTGCTGGTCTTTTCTTAAAAATTGTAGGTACCATTGCATATTAGGACTTTTGATTTCATCTTTCATATATGTTACACATATTTTCCCAGTCTATCATTTGTTTATATATTTTCTTACATCTTTTTCCATGAAAAATTAAAAATCTGTATGTAATCAAATATATCTTTTTCTTGTTGGCTTCTTGGTTTTCTGACTTGCTTAGGAAGATTTTTTCCCACCTCAAAGTTATGTAAATATTCCCCTATTTTCTTCTAATATTTTAATTGTTTAATTTTTTAATATTTATTATAAAATCTTTATCAGAAAGGTATTTCACTGTTTTGTGTTAGTTGAAGGCAAGGTTTCTCAACTGTAGCACTACTGACATTTGGGACTTGTCATGGATTGAATAGTGTCCCCCAAAAATACTTATCAGCTCGGCTAGTCCATGATTCCCAGTACTGTGTGGTTGTCCTCCATTTTGTGATCTGGTGTAATTTTCCTACATGTTGTAAATCCTAATCCCTGCCTGTGGTTAATGAGGCAAGGTTAGGTTATGTTAAAGAGGATTAGGGTGGGATGCAAGACCCTCACTCAGGTCACAGCCCTGATCCAATGTAAGGGGAGTTTCCCGGGGGTGTGGCCTGCATTACCTTTCATCTTACAAGAGATAAAAGGGGAGAGAACTGAGCAGAGAGATAGGGACCTCATTACTACCAAGCGGAAAGAACTAGGAGCACAGTGCATCCTTTGGACTCAGGATCCCTGCACTGAGAAGCTCCTAGACCCAGGGAAGGATTGATGATAAGGACCTTCCCCCAGGCTGACAGAGAGAGAGAACATCTACCCCTGGAGCTGGCACCCTGAATTCAGACTTCTAGCCTCCTAACAGATATCTACAATGTGGAAGTGGTTTTGGAACTGAATGGGTAGAGGCTGGAAGAGTTTTAGAGTGCCTAATAGTAAAAGCCTAGATTGTCTTGAAGAGACTGTTAGTGAATTTATAGACATCAAAGACAATTCTGGTGAGGGCTCAGAAGGAAGTGAAGAGAGCTGTAACACGGGAGACAGTGCAGACAGCCAGAAACAGCAGCAAAGAAACAGTAGCAGCAGAAGCAGGAGACCAGTGCAAGACAGCCCGGGAGCTGACCCACAGAGCAAGACAGCTGAGTGCCTTTGGACAAGACGCTTCCTGGCAGAGTGGGGTGCCTCCAGGCACTTATTGGTGGAGTTAGGCTTGCCAACCTACGAAGCAAGATAGCTGAGTGTCTTCTGGCCAAAATTACTGGCAGAGTGGGGTGCCTCCAGGCACTTATTGGTAGGGCTAAAGAGCTTTTGTAACATTTGCCCAAGCAGGACAGATGCTAGGTGGTCCCAAGAGGCCTGAGAGGCTGAGGGCCCGAGGGGCTGAAAGGCCAAGGAACCAGGAAGCAGAAGCTAAAGAGACAACGAGCACAGGAAGCAGAGCGTCCTAGGTCTCAAAGGGTAGATCCACAATTCTGGGGTTTCAAAGGGTGGAACCACAGCCTGCTAGGTCTCAAAGGGTGGGGCCACAGCCTCCTAGGTTTCAAAGAGTCAAATCTTCCCCAATTCAGCTCCCAGAGTGTGGGGCTGCCTTTGACGAGTGCCAGTGGGGTGGGGTCAGAGCCACTGCCCAAAGCAAGGAGGTGGGCTGCCATGCCCAAGGGGCAGAAGAAAAGGGCCTGCCATGGCAAAGGGGGTGAGGCTGCCACTCAGATGGACTAGGAGAATGTGGCTGCGCAAAACTAAGGGAGTAGAGTTGCTGTTCCAGTGGGCCTGGAAGGCAGAGCTAAAGCCCAAGGCCAGGGGCCTCCACCCAGAATCCAGAGAGTGTGGTCACCCAAATCTGAAAGGCAGGGCCATTGCCTAAATGGTCTCAGAGAACAGAGGATTATTTTCAAGCCTTGAGAGCTAATATAATGTGTTCTGCTGACTTGCTTGGTGCCTGTTATCCTTTCTTTCCCTCCAATTTCTCTCACTTGTAATGGAAATGTCTATCTTGTTCCTGTTGCACCATTGTACTTTGGAAGCAGATAACTTGTATTGTAGATTTTACAGATAAAGAGGAATTTTGCCCCAGGATGGGATTTGGACTTGGAGTTGATTTAAGACTTTTGGGACAATATGATGGGATGAAAGTGTTTTACATGTGGCAAGGACATGAATTTTGGGAGACCAAAGGGTGGAAAGTCATTGATTGAATAGTGTCCCCCCAAAATATGTGTAAACTTGGCTAGGCCATGATTCCCAGCATTATGTGATTGTCCTCCATTTTGTGATCTGATGTAATTTTTCCTATGTGTTGTAAATCCTAATCTCTGCCTGTGGGTAATGAGGCAAGATTAGGTTATGTTAAAGAGGATTAGGGTAGGATGTAAACCCTTACTCTTGTCACAGCCCTGATCCAATATAAGGGGAGTTTCCCTGGAGTGTGGCCTGCATCATCTTTTATTTTACAAGAGATAAAAGGAGAGAGAGGCTGAGCAGAGACATAGGGACCTCATTACCATCAAGCAAGAAGAGCCAGAAGCAGAGTGCATGCTTTGGACTTGGTTCCCTGTGCTGAGAAGCTCCTAGACCCAGGGAAAATTCATGACAAGGACCTTCCCCCAGAGCCAATAGAGAGCGATAGTCTACCCCTGGAGCTGGTGCCCTGAATTTGGACTTGTAGCCTCCTAAACTGTGAGAGAGTAAACTTCTGTTTGTTAAAGCCATCCACTTGTGGTATTTCTGTTATAGCAGCCCTGGATGCTAAGAAAGGACTAGGTAATTCTCTGTTGTGGGGCTGTCCTGTGCTTTGTAGGATGTTTGGCAGCTTCCTTGGCCTCTGTGAATTAGGTGTCAGTAGTGTCCCCCCACCCCTCCAGTTGTGACAACTAAAAATGTCAGCAGGCATTGCCAAACGTTCCCCGGGGACAAAATCACTCTAATCCCACTGGGTTAAAGTTCAGCTTTTTTTTTTTTTTCCTCCCATGAGGATTGCCAATAATGCCATCTATCAAGGAAATAACCTATCAAATAAATCATCTCTTTTTCCACTCAACAGGAACGCCATCTTGGCCATATATTGTTGTTGTTAGGTGCCATTGAGTCAATTTCAACTTGTAGTGACCTCATGTGACAGTAGAACTACTCTATAGGGTTTTCTAGGCTGTTATCTTTACCTAGGGGGTAGCGTGAGAGAATCACCAGGTCTTTCTCCTGCAGAGTAGCTGGGTGGGTTCGAACCACCAACCTTTCAGTTAGGAGCTGAGCACCTCCCTTCAAGCACCAGGGCTCCTTGGTCATATATTAATCTCACATATACACTTGCAGCTATTTCTGAATTCTGCTTGTCTATTCTTTGGCCAGTTCTCCTACACTCCCCACTACCCTTCTCAAAATATTCTGGGCTATACTCAGGCATCTGTCCCTCCAATTGAACTTTAACATCACCGAATCCAGTTCTAGTTGCATTGTCTAGCTGGATCCTCCAAAACAATGTTAAACAGTAGTAAGCATCCCTGTCTTGTTCCAGATTTTAATGAAAACAACTTTGGTATTTCAGTTTAGTTTGCTTTATATGATTAGGTTTTGGTGAATAGCCTTTATTAAAGTGTTTTCCTTCTATTCCTATTTTACTTACAATTTTTTTAGGAACAGGTATGGAATTCTATCAAGTGCTTCTTTGAGTATCTATAGATTTAACTGCATGAGGTGTTTTTTTTTTTTTTAATTTATCAGAAAATGAACCATCCTTTTTATTTCTAGGAATAAGCCTTGTATTACTTACCTATTACTGCTGTAACAAATCACCATAAATTTAGTGGCTTAAACCATCGCAAATTTATTATCTCAGTTCTAAGAAGAGTGTGTTCGTTATTTCATTTGCCTTACTTTAATCTTCACTCTACTCCAGTCTGGCTTCCACACTACCTCTCAACATAAAAGGCCCCAGTGACCTCCATGTTGCCAAATACCAAGGACTAGGTTCCGCCGTAGCAATTGATGGCCTGTTCCACAGTCGGCCCCTGGCCTTGTTCTGATGGATGATATATTGAGGTTTTCCACTGCCTCTTTCCATGGATGTAATCAATTTGATTCCTGTGTATTCCATCTGGCAAAGTCCACTTGTATAGTCACCGTTTCTGTTGTTGAAAAAGATGTTTGCAATGAAGAAGTCATTGTAAAATTCTATCATGCCATCTTTGGCATCATTTCTTTCACCAATGCCATATTTTTCAACTACTGATCCTTTTTTGTTTCCACCCTTTGCATTCCCATCACCAGTAATTATCAATACATCTTCATTGCATGTTTGAACAATTTCAGGCTGCAGAAGTTGGTAAAAATCTTCAATTTTCTCATTTTTGGCATTAGTGCTTGGTGCGCAAATTTGAATAATAGTTGTATTAACTGGTTTTCCTTGTAGGTGTATGGATATTATCCTATCATTAACAGTGTTGTACTTCGGGATAAATCTTGAAATGTTCTTTCTAATGATGAATGTAACACCATTCCTCTTCAATCTGTCATTGCCTGCACCGTATACCATATGATTGTCTGATTCAAAATAGCCAATACCAGTCCATTGCAGCTCACTAAAGCCTAGGATATGTTTATGTGTTTCATTTCGTTTTTGACGACTTCGAATTTTTCTGGATTCATACTTTGTACATTCCATGTTCCAATTATTAATGGATGTTTGCAGTTGTTTCTTCTCATTTTGAGACATACCCCATCAGCAAATGAAGGTCCCAAAAGCTTGACTCCATCCATGTCATTAAGGTTGACTCTACTTTTAGGAGGAAGCTCTTCCCAGTCGTCCTTTGAGTCCCTTCCAACCTGAAGGGCCCATTTTCAGGCACTATATCAGACTATGTTCCACTGCTATTCATAAGGTTTTCGCTGGCTAATTCTTTTCAGAACTATACCACAGGGTCCTTCTTCCTAGTCTCTCTTAGTCTGGAAGCTCAGCTGAAATCTGTCCACCATGCATGACCCTCCTGGTATTTGAATACCGGTGACATAGCTTCCAGCATCACAGCAACACACAAGCCCCCACAGTACAACAAACTGACAGATGCATGGGAACCAACTGTGGAACAGACCATCAATTGCTTATATGCAAGTTCAAGTTGAAGCTGAAGAAAATTAGAACAAATCCACGAGAGCTAAAGTACAAAGTTGAATATATACCATCTGAATTTAGAGATCACCTCAAGAATACATTTGACACGCTGAACACTAATGACTGAACATTAGACAAGTTGTGGAATGATATGAAGGACATCATACACAAAGAAAGCAAAAGGTCATTAAAAAGATAGGGAAGAAATAAAAGACCAAAATGGATGTCAGAAGAGACTCTGAAAGTTGCTCTTGAACGTAGAGTAGCTAAAGCAAACAGAAGAAATGATGACGTGAAAGATCTGAACAGAATGTTTCAAAGGACAGCTTGAGAAGACAAGGTAAAGTATTGTAATGAAATATGCAAAGACCTGGAGATAGAAAAACAAAAGGGAAGAACAAGCTCGCCGTTTCTCAAGGTGAAAGAACTAGAAAAAATTCAAACCTCGAGTTGCAATACTGAAGGATTCTACGGGGAAAATATTGAACGATGCAGGAAGCATCAAAAGATGGAAAGAATACACAGAGTCACTGTACCAAAAAGAATTGATCGACGTTCAACCATTTCAGGAGGTAGCATATGGTCAAGAGATGATGGTACTGAAGGAAGAGGTCCAAGCTGCACTCAAGGTATTGGCGAAAAACAAGGCTCCAGGAATTGGCAGAATACCAACTGAGAAGTTTCAACAAACGGATGCAGCGCTGGAAGTGCTCACTCATCTATGCCAAGAAATTTGGAAGACAGTTACCTGGCCAACCAACTGGAAGCAATCCATATTTATGCCTATTCCAAAGAAAGGTTATCCAACAGAAGGTGGAAATTATTGAACAATATCGTTAATATCACACACAAGTAAAATTTTGCTGAAGATCATTCAAAAGCAGTTGCAACAGTACATCGACAGAGAACTGTCAGAAATTCAAGCCAGATTCAGAAGAGGATGGGGAGTGAGGGATATCATTGCTGATGTCAGATGGATCTTGGCTGAAAGCAGAGAATACCAGAAAGATGTTTACCTGTATTTTATTCAATTGTGTGTATCATAACAAATTATGGGTAACATTTCGAAGAATGGGAGTTCCAGAACACTTAATTGTACTCACGAGGAATCTGTCCATAGATCAAGAGGCAGTTGTTTGAACAGAACAAAGGGATACTGCATGGTTTAAAATCAGAAAAGGTGTGCATCAGGGTTGTATCCTTTCACCATATTTATTCAACCTGTATGCTGAGAAAATAATCCAAGAAGCTGAAGTATATGAAGAAGAATGGGGCATCAGGATTGCAGGAAGACTCATTACAACCTGTGATATGCAGGTGACACAACCTTGCTTGCTGAACGTGAAGAGGACTTGAAGCACTTACTGATGAAGATCAAAGACCACAGCCTTCAGTATGGATTACACCTCAACATAAAGAGAACAAAAATCCTCACAACTGGACCAATAAGCAACATCATAATAAATGGAGAAAAGATTGAAGTTGTCAAGGATTTCACTTTACTTGCATCCACAATCGACACTAATGAAAGCAGCGGTCAAGAAATAAAACGATGCATTGCCTTGGGCAAATCTGCTGCAAAAGACCTCTCTAAAGTGTTAAAAGGCAAAGATGTCACTTTGAGGACTAAGGTGCCTGACCCAAGCCATGGTGTTTTCAATCACCTCATATGCATGCAAAAGCTGGACAATGAATACGGAAGACCAAAGAATTGGCTCCTTTGAATTATGGTGCTGGCAAAGAATATTGAATATGCCATGGACTGCCAAAGGAACGAACAAATCCGTCTCAGAAGAAGTACAGCCAGAATGCTCCTTAGAGGCGAGGAGGGTTAGACTTCATCTCACATACTTTGGACATGATATCAAGAGGAACCAGTCCCTGGAGAAGGACATCATGCTTGGTAAAGTAGAGGGTCAGTGAAAAAGAGGAAGGCCCTTAATGAGGTGGATTGACTCAGTGGCTGCAACAATGGGCATAAGCATAACAGCAATCATGAGGATGGTGTAAGACCGGGTGTGTTTCATTCTGTTGTACATAGGGTTGCTATGAGTCAGAACCAACTGGAAGGCACCTAACAACAACAAGAAGTTCCTCTTGACATCTTGAGTCCTCTCACCGGAATTTGATGCTGTTGACCATACCCTTTCTCCTGAAACCCTGTCCTTTTGTCTCCTGTGTCACCCCAATGCATCCTAGGCTTCCTCCACCTCTCTGGTCATTCCTTCTCAGCCTCCTTTGCTGTTTTCTTCCATTCATTCATTCATTCATTTTCATTGATTCAATCTCCCAATCTATAACATGTACAGTATAATGTGGGAATCCCTCAGGGTTCGAGCTAAGGTACTTTTCTCATAGGTGAGTCCCTTTATCATCCCTAAGGTTTTAAATACCATCTATATACCCTGATGTTCAGGTTTGTATATCTAGTTCACACTACTCTTTTTATCTCTAACCTCATAACACACCAGTTGCTTATACAACATCTCCACTTGGACGTCTTGGAGGCCAGGACAATGCACTTCAGGCACAGCCACCACTGGTCCGTCAGTGGGGGCTTGTGTGTTGCTATGATGCTGAACAGGTTTCAGTGGAGCTTTCAGACTAAGACAGGCTAGGAAGAAAGTCCTGGCAATCTACTTCTGAAAATTCTATGGATCACAATGGTCTGATCCACAACCGGTCTTGGGAATGGCACAGGACGGGGAAGCATTTTCTTCAGTTGTGCATGGGGTCACCATGAGTCAGGGGCCATCTTTTTTTCTTAATTTTTTTATTGTACTTTAGATGAAGGTTTACAGAACAAATAGTTTCTCATTAAACAGTCAGTACACATATTGTTTTATGACATTGTTTAAGAACACCACAACATGTCAACACTCTCCCTTCTTGACCTTGAGGACCTTTTTTTTGGTGAAAATATACATAGCCAAAGTTACACCATGTCAAAAGTTTCTACAGGTACAATTCAGTGACATAGATTACATTCTTCCAGCTGTGCTGCTATTCTCACTATCCTTTTCCAAATTATTCCATCACCATTCTCTTCAACTCACTGTCCCCTAGGCTTCCCATCAAACCTTTTGAGTTGCTGTTGTCAATTTAATCTCACATAATTCTTTTTTTTTTTTTGTACTTTAGATGAAGGTTTGCAGAACAAATAGCTTCTCATTAAACAGTTAGTACACATATTGCCCTATGACAATGGTTAACAACCCCATGACATGTCAGCATTGTCCCTTCTCAACCTTGGGTTCCCTATCACCACCTTTCCTGTCCCCTCCTGCCTTCTAGTCCTTGTCCCTAGACTGCTGTGCCTCATTAGTCCTGTTTTGTTTTATGAGGCTGTCCAATCCCCGGCTGAATGGTCAACTTCAGGAGGGGCTTCATCACTGAACTAGAAGGGTGTCCAGGTGCCATACTCTTGGGGTTTCTCCAGTCTGTCAGGCGAGTAACTCTGGTCTTTTTTTTTGTGAGTTCGAGTTCTTTTCTACATCCTTTTCCAGCTCTGTCCAGTATCCTCTATTGTGATCCTGGTCAGAGCAGTCAGTGGTGGTAGCTGGGCACCGTCTAGCTGTACTGGACTCAGTCTGGTGGAGGCCATGGTAGCTGTGGTCCATTAGTCCTTTGGACTAATCTTTTCCTTGTATCTCGTTCTCTTTGTTCTCCCTTGCTCCCGAAGGGGTGAGACCAGTGGAGTATCTTAGATGGCTGCTCATAGGCTTTTAAGACCCCAGATGCTACTCACCAAGGTAGAATGTAGAACATTGAGTTTATAAACTGTGTTATGCCAATTGAGCTAGATGTTCCACAAGACCATGGTCCCCACAGACCTCAGCCCAGCAATTCAGTCCCTCAGGGAGTTTGGAAGTGTCTAGGGAGCTTCCATGACCTTTCCTTGTACAAGTTGTGCTGGCTTCCCCAGTAATGAATACTGTCTTACCCTTCACCAAAGTTACCACTTATCTATTTAGTTCCCCCATCCCTCCCATCCCTCATAACCAACAAAGATTGTTTCTTTTTGTGTGTAAACTTTTACATGAGTTATACAGTAGATGTCTCATACAATATCTGGCCTTTTGTGATTGACTTATTTCACTTAGCATAATGTCCTCCAGTTTCATCCACGTTATGAGATGCTTCACAGATTCATCATTGTTCTTTATCTTTGTATAATACACCATTGTGTGTATGTACCACAGTTTGTTTATCCATTCATCTGTTGATGGGCGTTTAGGTTGTTTCCATCTTTTTGCTATTGTGAACAATGCTTCAATGAATATGGGTGTGCATATGTCTATTAGTGTGACGGCTCTTATTTCTCTAGGATATATTCCTAGGAGTGGGATTGAATTTTGTAGTGCTTTTTTTTTTTGTGGTGCTGACGTTTTCTTTGTTCCTTTTACTCTCCTGTTCTGAGTTCCTTTTGTCTGTGGATTTTTTTTTTCATTTCTTTTGTTTTTGTAGGTTTTGCTTTTACTGAGACTTTATGTTTTTCTTCTTTATTTTGATGAGTAGGTTTGTTAACTTTCTTTGTGGTTAGCTTGAAATTTATCCTTATCTTCCTGGATTTGTACCAGTCTATTATTACTTGTTATCACTTGACTTCCTCCCCATCAGAAGGTTCTATACCTACACCGTTTAGTCCCTTTTTTATTGTTCTGATGCTGTTGTCATCTACAGATTAACCTTTCTGGTTCCCTTTTGTAATTCTTTTGGTTTTGCATAGTCCTTAAGAGTTCATTTCCTAGGTTCATAGCTGGCTAGTACAATCCTGTGTCCTATATTCAGCTTGTGGCCTTATACTGTTTGTTCTCAGATCAAAGGACTTCCTTTAATAAGTCTTGTAAGTTCAGTTTGGTTTTTACATAGTCCTTTAATTTCTGTTTATCTGGAAATGACCTAATTTCACCATCATATTTGAACGAGAATTTTGCAGGATATATTATTCTTGGCTGGCAATTTTTTCTTTCAAGGTTTTATATATGTCATCCCATTGCCTTCTTGCCTGCATGGTTTCTGCCAAATAATCCGAGCTTAGTCTTATTGTTTCTCCTCTGTATGTGACTTTTTCTGTCGATCTGCTCTCAGGATTCTTTGTTTGTCTTTGGTTTTAGCGACTGTGATTATGATATGCCTTGGTGATTTTCTTTTGGGGGTCTATCCTATATGGGGTTCGTTGAGCTTTTTGGATGGTCAGCTTTTCATCTTTCATGATATTGGGGAATTTTCTGTCAGCAATTCTTCAATGAGCCTCTCTGTGTTCTCTATTTTCTCCCCGTTCTGGAACTTTGATCACTTGCAGATTTATGCTTTTGATTGTATCCCACATAATTCTCATGATTTCTTCATTTTTCTTCATTCTTTTTTCTGATTTTTCCTCAGAGTTGTATCCAAGTGTTTGTCTTCAGTTTCGCTGATCTTATCTTCCATCGTTTCAAAACTGCTCCTCATCCCTTCTATGACACTGTCCATTTCTGAAATCTTGTTGTTTATGTTTTGGATTTCTAATTGTTGTTTTGTATGATTTCTAGTTGTAAATTTATTTTAGAATTTTGTTCCTGTATTATTTTCTTGAATTCTTCCATTTTTTTGTCTGTATTTTCCAGGAATTTGCCTTTTCCATGAATTTGTCTATTTTTTCCTCATTTTTGTCTGTTTTTTACTTCAACTCTTGGATAATTCTGAATATTAGAGATTTGAATTCCCTATCAGTTAGGTCTAGTGCCTTTTCTTCTACTGGAAGGTCATCTGGTGTTTTATTTTGGATGCCTACTGGAACCATCCTCTCTTGCTTTTGTAAATGTTTTGATATTGTTTGCTGTCTTCAAGGCATTCAGTGGTTATTTTCCTTGTTTATTGATTGTTGATTTGTTTCGTCCTGCTTTTTTGTTTTATTTGGTTACGTCTGAGCAGGTGGGCTGTGCGTTCTTTGTTGTTTGCTTGTCTGTGGGCATGATACTTTTCACCTCCTTCTCCAATAGGCAGGGTCAGTCACTCAGGTATGGTACAGCAGGGAATGTCCAGCTGAAGAGGAGTTGCTGGTATAGGTTTTTTGTGGCATGCACCAGGGCTGACAGTGCGGACCAGGAATCAGTGCAGGGCAGGTTTCAGTAGGCCATACCTGTGTTGCTTGGGTGTGTGATGTTCAGCATACAGTGCAGTTAGGCAGGAAGGAGGGGGTAGATTATGATGTGTGGAGCTAAGATGGGTATGGGAAAGATGAGAGAGAGGAGAGAGGAACAGGAGCCAAAGACATACACACAAACAAAAAAGAGTGCTAAGGGAGCTTGCTATTGGAGTGGAGAGATGAGAGACTGAGAAATGGGGAAAAACAAAAATGAAAAGAAAAAGGGTAAAAGAAAAAAATGAATAAATCGAGAAACTGGAAATGAAGAAAGACAAAAAGGGAATAAGAGAAGAAAACTAAATAAAGATATAAGAAAAGAAAAACAAGAAAAAAGAAATGCCCCCAGGGATGTCCCTGTGCGTCTGTGCAGAGTAAGGGACTAGCTTTCAAGCCAAGCAGTAGTGCTCAGCTAGAAGGGGCTCCCAAGCTGAGAAAATAAAAAGAAAACAAGCAAACAAATCAAAACAGAACAAATCAGAGCAAACAAAGAAACAAACGAAAAAGCCCCAGAGGTCCCACCAGTGTGGTGGCACCAGCGGGAAGCAGTGTCACAGTCCAGCAGTGTTTCGTAGCCTTTCAGGAAGAAGCAAAGACGGCACACAGAGCCAGGTATTTGAGAGAAAGGAGGGGGGAGGTGGTGAGAGATAAGGAAGAAATCTAAAGAAGTGGAAAAAAGCAACACCAGCAGCCAACAAATGGCACTCAGGGAGCTGGCCAGTGCGGGTGGGTGGAATCCAAGTGGCACTGGGAGGAAGCTCCTGCTTCCTGGCCAATAAACTGTGGCTACAGGAAGCAGAGGAGGCTAAATGCGGGTGAAGAAGGAGTGGGGGTGGGAAAGCTTACATCATGGGTTACTGGTTGTTCTGTCTCCTGCTGGAAGCTCTGTGAAGCTGCTTTCTCCTACCTCCTGTTTGCTGATCTCCGATAGGAATCCAAGATGGTGGATCATGTGGTGGTAGCTGATAGGGGACCTCTGCACGTATCTGTCCTTGTGCTCTGTTCTCAGTCAGTTTCTTATTCCGTTCGGTGCTTGGCTGTGTTCTTTATCTCTTCAGCTGATGGTTAGGGTTTCAGGATTGACGTGTGACTCTGTTTGACTTAGTTTTTCTGATCTTTGCTGCAGAGGGAGGGCGTGGTGCTTCTGACTATAGCGCCATGTTGCCCGGAAGAGACATCAACATTTCTGAATAACAACTAAATTGATTCTGTCAGCTACCAACATTATCTTTAAAGGGTAGAATTAGATTCTCAGGCTGAGGTCCAGGCGCTTGCTCAGGAGGCGGCCCCACCGCAGGTCCCTAAGTACTCGTCACTCTGCTGCCAAGTTCCCCAACATGGATTCCCTCGTCTGCCTTCAGGCATTCTGGGGACTTCTGGGGCTTTGGCTCTGTGGGCCAGGTCAGGAGGCGGCAGCTGCTGTGGTGGCAAAGCAGGGACCCAACCCGGGCTGTGTTGCTCCGCGCAGCTTGTGCCACCGCTGCTCCTCCTCCCCTCAGGGGCCATCTTGATGGTAGCTAACAACAAAAAATCTTGGAGGTATCTCAAATTTAACATGTTCAAAATGGATCTATTGATGCGCGCTCCTACTTGCTTGCTTCAAATTCTCCCCCTTTTAGCAAATGGCACTTTCATTCTCCCAAGGGCACCTCACTTCAAGGGCCCTTTTCCCTCCTTTTCTTATTCCTTCTCTCACTGAACACTTATTGATGCCTACTATGCGGCAGGCACTATGTCCACTGCTGGTGATATAATCTACATTTTAGTGTGAGGAACAGACAATAAGCAAGTCACCGAATAAATAAACAAGATAATTAAGTTAAAAACACTGTGAAGGAAATGAAGGGGCATGACACAGGGAATGTACTTTTTTGGTGGATGAGTGCATGAAATGACCACGTTTATGAGGAGCTGCTAGGCAGTGGGTCAGGGAACCTTCTAAAAGGAGAATGTAATTAGGAAGACACAAGACAAGTAAGGAATGGCATCAGCCACTGATACGTTTTGAACACTTCGCTGAAGAATTCGCTCAGAGTGAGTGAGCTGGCTAATGCCTTGGTGAGACAGAGCCAGTAGCTAGAAGGTTCAAAACCAATAGGCTGTGCAACTCTCTGCATAAAGGAGATGTGTTGAGTGGACTGAAGATGGTGTGTTAGGATTCCCTTTTGGGGTCTGTCTTAGTCATCTAGTGCTGCTCTAACAGAAATACCACAAGTGGATGGTTTTAACAAAGAGAATTTTATTTAAAGTAGGCTAAAAGTCCAAATTCAGGGCATCTGCTCCAGGGGAAGGCTTTCTCTCTCTGTCAGCCTTCTCATCAATGTTCCCCCGAACTAGGAGCTTCTCCGTGCAGGGACCCCGGGTCCAAAGGACGCGCTCTGCTCCTGACACTGCTTTCTTGGTGGTATGAGGTCCTCAATTTTCTGCTTGCTTCTCTTTTATCTCTTGTAAAGTAAAAGGCGGTGCAGGTCACACCCTAGGGAAACTCCGTTTACACTGGATCAGGGATATGACCTGGGTAAGGGTGGTGTTACAATCCCACCCTAATCCTCTTTAACATAAAATTACAATCACAACATGGAGGCCAACCACACAATTCTGGGAATCGTGGCCCAGCCAAATTGATACACACATTTTTTGGGGGACATAATTCAAACTATGACAGGGTCCCAGGTCAGCTGCAGACCCCTACTCCTTTAAGAGAGCCTGCATCAGTGGCCGAGGAGCCTCAGGAGTGGAGCAGGACTGGGAGAAGACTTTAACAGCACAAAGTATCTGAATTCACATTTTAGATGTGCATATTTAATCAACATAAATACATTATAACACACATTTGTTTTATTGGTCAGAATTCATGAGTTCATGGAAATTAAAGACCATGAGCTTTGGGATGAGACAGATCTGGGTTTGAATTCAGGTTCTGTCATTTACTAGAATTTGAGCAAGACTTAACATCTCTTAAGCCTCAGTTTTGTTATCTGTAAGACGTGGATAATGATACCTATGTCTTAGGGGGTGTGACAACTTAATATGTACATCAAATGTCCAGCAGAACCAAGCAGTGATTAACTATTATTGTTGCTGTTGCTTTAGTTGTTAATTGACATGAATATGTAAGTAGGAGGGAAACATAAAGGTAACCAAAACGAGGACGTTTCTCTAACATTACCAGTTACCAGTTACTCATCGCCTTCCCATGTGTGTCAGAGTAGAACTGTGCTCCATAGGCTTTCAACGGCTGATTTTTTTGGAAGTAGATCATCAGGCCTTTCTTCCAAGGTGCCTGTGTGTGGACTCCAACCGCCAACCTTTTGGTTGAACATGTTAACTATTTCTGCTACCTAGGGTCTCCCACTAACCCAGGACTATAAATGAAGATATGTGACTTTTAATATCCAAGTTTCCACAGTTTAGGACCTGGTTCAGTCTACTAGCGGGAGTTCTTAACTTTTCTGAGGTTTCCCTTTTCCTAATTGAATTCACATTTTAATAATGTCGATGGTTACTGTGCACTGAGCCCTCATTAGGTGTTGGACGTGCTCTTACATGTGTCACACAGTGACACTTGTCATACAGCGAATCGTGCAGAGTGAGGTGTGCAGAGTCATGCTGCATGCAAGTGTTCGTGGTACCAGGGCCCTGTGTGTGGACGGTGTATGCACTGTGGCTCCTTCCAAGCCTCTGCAATTTTCAAGCGTGCTTCCCCTGTTCAGGCTCCAGAGACAAGGGCTACTGGAGTGCTGTGAGGAGCGCAGGAACTCCCGACTGATGCCTACTACGTTCTGATAATCCTCGTAATTTGCGGTTTTAAAGTTTTATATCTACAAGTAATGAATGTTCAGCATTGATACGATGGAAAATACTGAGAAGCAAAAAATTCATCCACGTTCCCACCACCTAAAGATAAAGTAAGTCCCTGTCAACATTTTGGACTGTATCTTTCCAGATGTATGTATTTTTTTCTGTGCATGTGTGTAATTATATACATTTCAAAAAACTGCGCCATACTATATTATTGTTTCACAAATTGTCCTTTCTCACTGAACAAATATTGTAAACATCTTTCCACTAAAAAATATGCTCTACATTACCATTTTTAATAACTGAGGAGTATTCCATTGCTCCCCTAAGAAGCACTTGTTTTTTCCTAATCTCTCCATGAAATGTTAATAGCACAGATATACTCTATGTCCTTTTATGTACTGTGGCCCTTTGGAGGGCCACAAACTATTGTAATATCTAAGATTTATTTGTCCTTCCTCACCCAGGGACAACTTTTTGCTCCCTTGGGAGTGATACTGTCCTCAATGAATGATATAGGTGTACCACAACTTATTCAATACATCATTAGATATCTGTTTTCTAAAATTTCTCTATTTCATCCTGTGATGACATCCTTGTAATTAAATCTGTAAAAGTGGAGGTGCAATATCTGGGTCAAAGGGGATGCATATTTTTAAGGCTTTCAATATATATTGTTAAATAGCCCTCCAAAGAGAGTGTACCAATTTACATTCCAATGGCAAGGTACAGACAGCACCTCCCTGAATCCTTTCAAGCTGAGAATTATCACTTTTTGTTGTTAGCTGCCGTCTAATTCAGCCCCTAACTTGGCTCCTGACTCACGGTGACCCCGTGCACAATGGGATCTTGATCATTGTGATCCACAGGGTTTTCACTGGCTGATTTTTCCAAAGTAGATCACGAAGAAGTCTTTCTTCCTGGTCCGTCCTAGTCCGGAAGCTCTGCCGAAACCTGTTCAGCATCATAGCAACACACAAGCCTCCACTAACAGATGAGTGTTTGAGGTGCACTGACCAGGAATCAAACCTGGATCTCCCAAATGGAAGGTGAGAATTCTACTTTATCACTTTTTAATCTTCATTAATTTGAAAATTAGTGGCAAAAGGCATTGCATTGTTATTTTTATCATTTAATTTACATTTCTTTGGTTACCACTTATGGGAACACTTTTCATGGATATTGACCATTGGCATTTCTTCTTTTGCAAATCACCTGGGTGGTCTGGCGATCCTAGCTGACTGGTGGGGTCAGTTCCTATTCCACCAGTTTATCAACTGTAGGACTGAAGCAAATTATTCTAATCTCTTCTTAAATTTGCCCATTTGTAAAGAGGGGACAATTATAGCATATAATCCATTGGATTGTTTTTGGGGATTAGATGAGATATTGTATGTAATACACTGGGACAAAGAAGGCATTAGATGTGTGTCTATATCTACTTCACAAATTATGAGCACACATACACACCCCTTGTGTTTTATATGTGTTGCAAAATTTTCTCAGTTTATTGTTTGCCTTTCAATTCTCCCACTTTATTACACATAGAATTTTAAAGCAGCCAAATCTATCAATCTTTTCATCTGTAGTTAAGTCTTTGATTTCATGCTTAGAAATGCCTTCCTCACCTCAAGTTTTTATGAATACATACATATGTTTTATCTTAGTAGCTTTAGCTATTCATACTTTTGAATTCAAATCTTTCCAGTCTGGAGTTTATTTTGACTGGAGTTTATTTTGCTGTGAGATAAAGCTCTGTGCTATTTTTCCCTCAAATAGCTAGTTATTTGTTTTAACAGCATTTACTGGATATCCTTTTCATTCTAATATGAAACGTCATGTCATTGAACGCTGAATTCTCAAATACACCTTGAACTTGTTTCTAGGTTTTGTTTCATTGATCTGTCTCTTTCTGCGCTATTGCCACATTGTTTTAATTATTATTACATAGTTTTACGTGGCTGATGTACTTGTTAATTTTGCACTCTGGTTCCCCCCCACCCCATACCATTATATAAGAAGCATTTCTTCACACTATTAAAAAACATCTATAGAAACATCATTTTAGTGCCTGTAACATGCCATCGCATAAATCAAAAAAACAAAACAAAACTAGAATATACCATTTTCCATCGAATCTAAGATGCCATCACTTGTAAGACCCACCATTATTTTATGGACCACAAAGATAAAAAATGCTGCCAATTAAACTATGACATGCCACTGGTTTTAAAAAAATGTGGGTCTTACAATTGATGAAAAAGGTAGACAATGAGTATGTGCTTCACCTCTGGATGGGAAAAGCCTTTCTAAGCCTAAAGACAAAGACATGTATCTCAAAGGTAAGTATCCATGGCCTGCATTAAAATTAAAAACTTCTGTATGTCTAAATATTAAAACAACAACATAAAAGGTAAGCAGGCTGAGAAAAATGTTTGGGGCAACTATGGCAAGATTTACTAGCCTTAATTAAGAGCTCTTTATAGTATAGGAGCCCTGGTGGCACCACAGTTTAGAGCTTAGCTACTAAACAAAAGGTCAGCAGTTTGAATCCACCAGCTAACTGCTCCTTGGAAACCCTATGGGGCAGTTGTACGCCGTCCGATAGGGTTGCTATGATTTGGAATCGACTGGATGGCAACGAGTTTGGCTTTTTTGGTTTTATAGTATAAGCAGTACATCAAGACCAAATGATCACTAGGGAAAGAATTCAAACTGGCAATTCACGTATATGGGAATTGGCTATACATGTATGAAATTCATTTTACCTTGCTAGTAATCAAACAAATATAAATTAGAGATACCATTTTTCTTAGTATTAAATGAGCAAAGATTAGAGGAAAGTCTCAGTGCCAGCAGAATGGGCAGCTATAGGACCCTCACACACCACAGAGAGGACTGTCAAGTGTTAGAACCTTTTATTAGAAGTAGCCCTAAAAATTCTCAAGGCCTTTCATAACGTTACTTCTAGAAATCGATCCGAAGGAAATTATATACTGTATTTTTGCAAATAACATGCCTGCGTAAATAATGCGCCCACACATGTAACGCACACAGTGCACCTAGGAAAATAATGCGTGAGGGGGCTGCGCGGTTGGCAAAAAAAGGTATAACATGCATGTTATTTGTGTAAAAATATGGTAATCTTTCTAAGATGATTATTGGATTACAAGGGAATCAAATTTACTACATCTGTGGAAAGAGATGATGGAGAAGCTCAATATCATCAGACAAGGCAAAGCCAGGGGCTGACTGTGGAACAGACCATTAATCGCTCATGTGCAAGTCCAAGGTGAAGCTGAAGAAAATCAAAACAAGTCCACAAGAACCAAAGTATGACCTTGAATACATCCCGCCTGAATTTAGAGATCATCTCAAGAATGGATCTGACGCACAGAACACTAATGACTGAAGACCACAAGAGCTGTGAGATGACATCAAGGACATCATACATGAAGAAAGTAAAACATCATTAAAAAGACAGGAAAGAAGTAAAAGACCAAAATGGATGTCAGAAGAGACTCTGAAACTTGCTCTTAAGTGCAGAGTAGCTAAAGTGAACAGAAGAAATGAAGAAGTAAAGGAGCTAAACAGAAGATTTCAAAGGGCAGCACAAGAATACAAGGTAAAGTATTATGACGAAATATGCAAAGACCTGGAGTCAGAAAACCAAAGGGAAGAACATGCTCGGCATTTCTCAAGCTGAAAGAACTGAAGAGAAAATTCAAGCCTGAAGTTGCAATACAGAAGGATTCTATGGGCAAAAAATTGAATGATGCAGGAAGCATTAAAGTAAGATGAAAGGAATACACTGGCCGATGACGTTCAACCATTTCAGGAGGTAGCATATAATCAAGAGTTGTTGATACTGAAGGAAGAAGTTCAAGCTGCACTGACACAAAAAACAGGACTCCAGGAATTGACGGAATGTCAACTGAGATACTTCAACAAATGGATGCAATGCTGAAAGTGCTTATTTGTCTACTTGAAGAAACTGGAAGACAGCTACCTGGCAAATTGACTGGAAGAGACCCATATCTGTGCCCATTCCAAAGAAAGGCAATCAAACAGAATGCAGAAATTACTAAATAATATCATTGATATCACATGCTAGCAACATTTTGCTGAAGATAATTAAAAAATGACTGCAGCTGTACATTGACAGAGACCCGCCAGAAGTTCAACCTAGATTCAGAAGAGGATGTAGAATGAGTGATATCATTGCTGATGTCAGATGGATCTTGGCCAAAATGCAGAGAATACCAGAAAGATGATACCTGTGTTTTACTGACTACAGGAAAGCCTTCAAAAGTATAGATCATAACAGATTATTGATAACATCACCAAACCCAAAAAACCAAACCCATTGCTGTCGAGTCGATTCCAACTCATAGCAGCCCTATAGGGCAGAGTAGAACTGCCCCATAGGGTTTCCAAGGCTGTAAATCTTTATGGTAGCAGATTGATACATCTTTCTTCAGTCGAGCAGGTGGTAGGTTTGAACCACTGACCCTTCAGTTAGCAGCCGAACACTTAACCAGAGTGCCACCAGAGTTTTGTGATAACATTACAAAGAGTGGGAATTCCACAACACGTGAAACCTGTATGTAGATCGAGAGGCAACTGTTTGACAGAACAAGGAGACACTGCATGATTCAGAATTGGAAAAGGTGTGTGCTAGGATTATTTCTTTTCATTTTACTTATTCAATCTATATGCTGAATAATCCAAGAAGCTGGACTATATGAAGAACACTGTGGCATCAGGTTTGGAGGAAGACTCATTGTCAGCCTGAGAAATGCAGATGACACAACCTTGCTTTCGGAAAATGAAGACGACTTGAAGCACTTAGAGACAAAACTCAAAGACAACAGCCTTCAGTATGGATTATGCCTGAATATGAAAAAAACGAAAATCCTCACAACTGGACCAATGAACAATATCATGATAAATGGTGAAGAAATTGAAGTTGTCAATGATTTGATTCTATTTGGATCAATAATCAGCTTCCGTGGAAGGAACAGTCAAGATAGCAAATGATATACTGCATTCAGCAAATCTGCTGCAAAAGACCTCTTTAAAATCTTAAAAAGCAAAGATGTCACTTTGACGAGTAAAGTGTGCCTGACCTAAGCCACAGTATTTTCAATTGCCTCATACATGTTCGA
The DNA here is from genome assembly GCA_030035585.1 of Dugong dugon. Taxonomy (NCBI): domain Eukaryota; kingdom Metazoa; phylum Chordata; class Mammalia; order Sirenia; family Dugongidae; genus Dugong; species Dugong dugon. The sequence goes on along the minus strand of CM057460.1, from coordinate 211,095,817 downwards.
AAGCTGGACGACTGAAGAATTGATGCATTCCAGCTGTGGTGTTGGTGAAGCCTATTGAATACACCATGGACTGCCAAAAGAATGATCAAATTAGTTTTAGAAGAAATACAATCAGAATGCTCCTTAAAAGCAAGGATGGAGATACTTCGACTTGCTTTCTTTGGACACATCATCAGGAAAGTCCAATCTCTAGAAAAGGACACTATGGTTGGTAAAGTGGAGGGTTGGTGAGGGAGAGGGAGGCTGTCTTAGTTATCTAGTGCTGCTATAACAGAAATACCACAAGTGGATGGCTTGAACAAACAGAAATCTATCTTCTCACAGTTTAGGAGGCTAGATGTCTGAATTCAGAGCACTGGCTCTAGTGGAAGTCGTTCTCTGTCGGCTCTGGGGGGGAAGGCCCTAATTTCTCTAGCTTCTGTTTCCTGGTTCCATGTGGCTTGGCATCTCTCTTCCCCCATCTCTGCTTGCTTGTTTAATCTCTTTTATATCTTAGAAGAGATTGGCTCAAGAAAGACCCTACACTAATCCTGTGTCATTAACATAACAAAGACAACCCATTCCCAAACGGGATTATAACCACAGGCATAGAGGTTATGATTTACAACACATATTCTTGGGGGACACAATTCAATCCATGACAGAGGTCCTAGATGAGATGGATTGACACAGTGGCTGAAACAATGGACTCAAACATAGCAATGATCAGGAAGGTGTACATAAGGCAGTTATGAGTTGTAGCCAACTCAAAGGCAACCACTACCTCCAATCAGAAACCAGAGTTCTCATATGCTGTAACCTATTAAGAAAGGGGACGAGGTAGTTGTCTGTTTCACGTTCTGGAAAGAGTACCCAAAAACAAAAAGTGTTTTCTTAGCTTCTGAATTACCCAGAGATAGCCCTCCTGGGTGGAAGACTTGGGATTGCCACCTCTTCATGACTGTAGTCAAAGTACCTTCCACTTCTTTTAGCTTTTTTATGTGCACCATCAATTTACCCTGTCTGTTCCATCTGTGTCCCCTTCACACCCAGCAACAGAGTTTTCCTATAACCTACAAACAGCTTCTACTGCTCCCCTGCTGAAGATCTGCCAATGCCTTCCCACGCACTTGGGATAACACTCTTGCCAAGGCCTAAATAGCCTTTCAAGATCGGGCCCCTCCTACCTCTGGGATCCTATCTTGGATCACCCTCTCCCTACTTCATTAATCTCCTTTCCAGTTTCTTCAAACCTGTCAAAACTGGATTCTGCCGCCAGGCCATCGCACTTGGTCAGGAAACACACTTCCCCCACATCTCCCCCTGGTGGCACTCGGAGAGGCCTTGACTGGGGCACTGCCTTATTGTTAACCTGCTTATTGTCTGTCTCCTGGGGTCTCGGGGAATCGTTCCAGTTTCCCAGTAGTGCTGCTGGAAATCATGAACATCACATGTCTCGGGCCATATGCGCACATAGGGTGACCCTAGGGCCTCCCCGAAGGCAGTGTCTCCACCTGAGAAATAGAAGTAACGGTGCCTACTTAGCCCTGGGAGCGGCGGCCCCCGCGCGGGCTCAACCCGCGCTCACGAGGCGCAGCGGGACGTGGCGCCCAGTGACTCCTCTCGTGAGGGTGCCCCGCGGCGTTCAGGGCCGGCCAACCCTGGGGCGGATCGGGTCTGGTCGTAGAGTCCAAGTTCGTTACAGGCAAAAGCGGGGCACCGGACTGAGACACAGACACGGGGACTGGGAGCAGGCCGGGGGCCAAGGCCGACGGCGGCAGGTAAGGGGAAGTGAAGGCACACACGCCTCGGACAAGCCCCAGGCGCAGGAAGCCCGAGGCCCCAGCACCCAGGAGAGCGGCCCAGCAGTCTGGGGCGGATTAGCTCTGGCGGGCCCTAGGGAGAAAGAGGGCAGGCACCGCGGGGTTGGGGGGCGACTTAAGGCCGCGCCTGTTCGTTTCAGGCTGGACAGGAGCGCGGAGAAAGGGCTGTGGTGGGTAGTGGGGGGACCACCCCACGGCAGCCCAGGGCCTGGGAACCCCATACCGTCCTCATAGAGAACTGACTGCCGCCATTCCCCACCCCCACTCCAGCGGGTAAACTGAGAACGGTTTGAAGCAGGACGCATGCGCATGACACTAAATTATAAACCGCTGAGGCTCGATCACAATTCGCGGGAAGGCGCAGGCGCAGAAAAAGCGGGGTGGGTTTATGGAGGAGGGGACTGAGCCCAAGACGCATGCGCACAATAATCTGCTGGCGGGAGGCGGGCCCGCTCATGAAGTCACGCATGCGGTTGAGCGCTTTGTGACGCAAAGGGGCGGTGCGGGCACCTGTCTGCGCGTGCGCAGAGCTTTCTCAAAGGCCCTTATTTAGGTTACGCAGGCGCCGCCTGTTCATTTCTTCTGAACCACGGCAAACTAGACTTTGCAGGTGGGTGCTAGTCGATCATTGTTTATCTCCCAGCGCCACCCGAGGTTACCGTTTTTACAAGGATTGCTTGCGATCAGAACCCCAGTAGATCTTGGGTGCCCCAGCAAGTTGCGGGCTGCCGCTGGGAGCCAGGAATGGCCCGACGAGTGTTGGCGGGGCCGCCGAGGCCTGCAGGCCGCGCGCCTCTATTGTGTGAGATGTCGGAGGAGGCGGAGCGGAAGCGGCCGCCGCCATTTCCTTGCTTCCACGCTGGCGCCAGGCCTGCGCGCCCTCTGCTTGGTGCAGCGGTACCGGGTGCCCAGAGCGGCTTGGGGGCTCCGGTCTCTAGCCAGGAGGTTTTGGGTGGCCGGGGTCGCTGGGCTTGGGCTCGGCTTCTAATGAGGGTCCGCGGGTCTGCGGCACGCCTCGAGGGTGGAGGGCAGTTGAATTCGTATTTCTTAGGTCTGATTCTCATCTCCACCTTTCAGTCTTATTTCGACGCCAGGACTCCTAAGAGACGATGATGTTGGGGACTGAAGGTGGAGAGGGATTCGTGGTCAAGGTCCGGGGTTTGCCCTGGTCTTGCTCGGCCGAAGAAGTGCAGCGGTTTTTTTCTGGTAAGTTTGAAGCGCTCAGCGGGGGAGCTCGCGGCCCGGATAGACGGGCGGCCCTGGCTGGGTAGGCGCGCGATCCGGGGCGGGCTGGCTCGGGGCGCCCCCTAGTGGGGCGCGGGCGCAGCCGTGGGCGCTGGGCCGCTCGCGCTTGGTCGGCCGATGTTACGCAATAGAAATTGCGAAAGCCCCGCCCACTCTCCCGGACCCCTTGGGGTCGGGGAGTGCGGCCGCTTCAAAGGTGTGGGGTTTTTTTTTTTTTTTTTTTCTGTATTCCTTGCTTGTCTTTAAAAACCAGCGTTTCCATTGTATAGGCCTGCCAGTGTTTTCGGAAAAATAAATGGGAATAGACGAGAATTCCCCAGCTCAATCTTAGAAAGTTGCCAAGTGGCTGGCCCAACTAAATAGTATTTTGGGACGTTTTACGTGTAATGGTAACTTTCCAATTTTGGTATTTCTTTGAAAAGAGGCATTCTGCTTCAGAAGCTAAAATGTCACTTCTTAATTTCAGAAATTTTCCTAATCAAGATTTGGTAATTGAAAAGTTCTTGTTCATATAGTTCTTGATCTGGCTCATTTTACAGTTGAGGACACTGAAGCCCAGGGAAGTGTGCTTGCCTGTGTAGCTTTCTTGAAATAAACGTATGTTTTTTTGAGTAGTTTTACCAGAATGTCCTTTGTTCCTTTTGTAAGATTAGAATAATAAAGTCGTATATGCAAAGATGCTTGTAGTATTGACTTACTGTCTGAATTCAGCATTGGTAAAGGAAAACGACCTGTAAAACAAGAACCAAGTACACTGGAAGCCACTTTGCAGGGGGCAAGACTGGGTTTGGCTTCAGCTGTGCAACTTGAATCATTTTAGCTTGGTAACAGTGATCCCCGTTCAGGTGAGTGTTGCGTCTGCAATTTGGATTTGGAATGAGAAATCTTAACGTTGCTGTTGGTAAAGTAAAACGGATGGACAAATGCCCCAGACCAAAACTAATTTCCAAAAATGCCATGAAATTAGAAGATGCAGACTTTGATAGTTTGTTGCTGAGAAGGTCATGGAGACACTTGGATAGTGAGGACTTGGTGTCTTAGATAATTTATTAGAAGCTGCTTTGAATATTGAATTCTGATGGAATAGGAATATATCATTTAGGGAATAAGATAGTTTGAGAGAGGATGGCTGCTTAATTAACATAAAGACAGTATAGAAATGGGTAATCCTGGTTGTTGTTGGCTTTATAGGTGTTCTACTTCATATTGGGGACAAGGATAGGCATTTCATCTGTATCGCCCAGAGGTGGTTTTTGGTTTTAAATTCTATATTAACGGTCGTTTTCTTTCCAGACTGCAAAATTCAAAATGGGGCTCAAGGTATTCGTTTCATCTACACCCGAGAAGGCAGACCGAGTGGCGAGGCTTTTGTTGAACTTGAATCAGAAGATGAAGTCAAACTGGCCCTGAAAAAAGACAGAGAAACTATGGGACACAGATATGTTGAAGGTTTGATTTATGTTGCCCTAGTAACAGTAAATAAAACAAACAATAGCTCTTACTCCCTTCTGAATTTTAGGTATTTGACCGCATGGAAATGGGCATCTAAGGGAGTTTATGGCAGCTCTTCCTAGCTTATCTAAAGACCAGGATGTCTGAAATTTGTTTCCTGACTTTCCGAAATTGACTAATTCTAAGCACCTCTTTCAGTATTCAAGTCAAACAACGTTGAAATGGATTGGGTGTTGAAGCATACTGGTCCAAATAGTCCTGACACGGCCAATGATGGCTTTGTGCGGCTTAGAGGACTCCCGTTTGGATGTAGCAAGGAAGAAATTGTTCAGTTCTTCTCAGGTATGTAGTAGTGTTGCTGAGCAGTGAGTTTTGGTTAGTTTCTGGCAACATGTGATTTAATAGAACCTTAAAAGTTGATAGCTTAGATATTTAAGTTGTAAGCATATGCAGATGAATTAATGTTTTCTTCTTCCTGGAGACCTTCAAATAATTTAAGCCCATCTTAAAGGTGGAAGTTAAATGCTGCCAAAACGCTGATTTTGCCTATACTTAGTATTGTAGTTCAGAGTAGATACTTGATTGAGGGTTGTCCTCAACAGCTTAACTTCTCTCCTTACATTGTTGTTCAGCAAAGTACTCCAAGTTAAAGGTAAGCTCCTTCAACGTTAGATTGATGTACCAGTCAGGTTATTTATGGCAAGTGTCTTATGTTAGTGACACTTAATTGGTCATGGGACCAGAAACAACTCATGGCCTAATTTCTGTATACAGAAAGCAACTTAGTTTAGCCAGGGAACTATAAATTTGAAGCCAATCTAACGTGATCATAGATAGGGAGAATGTTTTTGCAGTCTTGGTATCTATAAAAGTGTTTTGAAATTGTTCTGGGCCTAAAGTATTTGAATGTTTTTATGCTGAAGAGCTTATAAGATTGCATGTTTAGCAGAATGTTAGATTATGTATTTTAAATATTAATATTCATGTAATTGGAATTAAGAGCAAGAAATCCTTTCATGGTTTAGTGTAGTATGTCTTAAAGTCTTAAATATTAGTTATATATTTAGTGCTAATATTTTGTTAGAATATTTGAAATCGTCTGTTTTGATTGTTTTTATCTAAATTGGTGAGAACTGAATGCTATGTGTCAACTTTAAATATGAACATAATTTCATATCTTCTAGGAAGTGCTTTTAAGCCCTTTTTGTAAGCTTGGGAATGTATCCACGGAAAGGATTTTTCATAGACGGAATTTCCAGAAGTGAATCATACTACTGTTAGAGCATAAGAGTGCATGATTGTGCTGTGTAGATCAGTTGTTTGTTGAAAAGTTTAGATTGTATGTTTTCTTGTCACTTATATGATTTAAGTAATGTTTCAGTTTGTATATTAAATGTTTAAACATGTTAACTGTTATAAATTTGAAGTTCCACTAAACAGCATTAAAATATAAATTGAGGTCAGAGGTGTGTCTTGAATTTAGTAAAATGTTGTATTTAATGCTTGAAACTTTATTAAATATATGTATAATTCTCAACATAAAGTTGCATAGATCAGTGTTCTTAATTGTTGAATTCTTAATGCACCCTGTGTTAAGCAAGTTTTTTCTCATATACTATGTCACAGGATGTGTTAGGAATTACTTTGTAATAATGGAACTTCATATTATTGCAATGCATATTTATAGAATACTTTTTGAAAGCATACCATTCACCTAAAGTTAAAATTCTGGTTTATTTAAAGCTATAAGAAGAATCATTTCTGGGCTTGTGATGTTAATATTGCCCCCCTACTGGGGTTATTTGTCCTTGGGTTGAAGGGTTGGAAATCGTGCCAAATGGGATAACATTGCCGGTGGACTTCCAGGGGAGGAGTACGGGGGAGGCCTTCGTGCAGTTTGCTTCACAGGAAATAGCTGAAAAGGCTCTAAAGAAACACAAGGAAAGAATAGGGCACAGGTGGGGATGGATGGTTGGTTGGATATGTCACTTTTCTTATGGTAAACAATTAAATCCATATTCTCTCTGCTTAAAGGAAATCTATTTCATAGTCCCAATTAATTGACGTTTTGCCACAATGTCAAATTTTCTGTGTCGAAATTCCACATTGCATTCAAATTAAATTTTAGGTTTAAAAATTGTCCCCAGTTAATTTGGCCTTACTGATTTTGTAGGCATTCCAATTTATTAACCTCAGTCACTGGAGTTGAGAGACTATGGCTTTAAAAAAATTGTTAATGCAAACCTGGCTTTAGCTGTAATAACACACACCTAGTAAATTAATATTACCATAAGAAAATGTGATACTTTCTGATCTTGTTTTTAAAGTTGAAATGCAACAAACTTTTTCTTGCTGTATAAATATTCTGCATATGTATTAATAAGCATAGCTTTCAAGAAATTGTCACAAAAGGTTTTATTCTCTTTGCTTGTGACTATTTTTCATTGAAGCATGCGCTTACCTATGCTGATTCCTACTAAAAGCATAGGCTGGGGTATTTATTGGCGAAAAGAAATGTGTAGTGTGGGCTAGACTGTTGGTGGAGGCTGGCATTTTAGCCTACTTGCTATACATGCTGCCAATGGATTTAAGATTTGAAATGTTTAAAGTTGAGTGGAATTCTTTCCCTCCTATAAAACATTCACAGTGCTCCTCTCTACCCCTAAGGTTGGGCTCTTGATGCCTAAGAGGAGTGAGGTTTTTTCCTATAAAGTTTACATTAAATAATCTTTAAAGAGTGAATTTCTGGTCATTGCCTATGCAAATATAAGAAATCTGGCTTAAAATATTTGTCAGTTTTATGGCTATGACTAGACTGTTTTTTTTTGTATAACTAAATACCTGTATGAAGGGGACTAATGTTCTTTTTCTCCCTCCCCATCCTCCTCCTCCTCCATGAACAATGCTTTAGGTATATCGAAATCTTTAAGAGCAGTCGAGCTGAAGTTAGAACTCACTATGATCCACCTCGAAAACTTATGGCCATGCAGCGGCCAGGTCCCTATGACAGACCTGGGGCTGGCAGAGGGTATAACAGTATTGGCAGAGGAGCTGGCTTTGAAAGGATGAGGCGTGGTGCTTATGGTGGAGGTAAGTAAGATATGCGACGGTCAAGAAGAATGTTCTTTGTCTTGTGTTTGCATTGGATTGACTGTACTTCTGTCTTTCAGGCTACGGAGGCTATGACGACTATAATGGCTATAATGATGGCTATGGATTCGGGTCAGATAGATTTGGAAGAGGTAAAGTAAGAATTGAATTTATCAGCTGAAGTGTACTTACACTCTTGTCCATCTAGACCTCAATTATTGTTTTTCAGGGATGTCTGATCACAGATACGGGGATGGTGGTTCTACTTTCCAGAGCACAACAGGACACTGTGTACACATGCGGGGATTACCTTACAGAGCTACTGAGAACGACATTTACAATGTAAGTGTTAGGTGAATTCACAAGTCAAATATTTGAGTAGGGCAGTAGAAACTTGAGCCTTATTCAATTTAAGTGAAACACCCTGCTATAAATATTTTAGTTTTTTGTAACCTTAGAAAGGTGACTTGATTCTTTGAAATGCCTTGTATTTAGTTTTTTTCACCGCTCAACCCTGTGAGAGTACATATTGAAATTGGTCCTGACGGCAGAGTAACTGGAGAGGCAGATGTTGAGTTTGCTACTCATGAAGATGCTGTGGCTGCTATGTCAAAAGACAAAGCAAATATGCGTAAGTGTTTCAGTGTTTTGGTGGGCTAGTAAAGGTAGCTGTGTGTGGGCACACCGCATTTGAGTGACTGAAAATCTTCCAGTTTTTGTGGTAGAGGATTAAGAAAAAGTGTGTATGAGAAATTTGTCCTTTAATAGATTTTTAGGGATGTGTTGAAACCTAGTATTTTTTTCGAGGTATGAATAAAAAGATTTGTGATACGAATATTGATTTGAAGTATATCCTTGGTTGACAGTTGATGAATGTTTAAAATTAAAGGCTAGTTTTTGAAACCTGCATTAATGCTTTAGTTCAAATAAATCATCTGAGAGAAAGCAGCCAGAATTTTCTTACCTCAGTATTTGAAGTTCACAGATTTTACGTGTCATAAAGAACTAAACTGCTGCTTTTGTTTTCTTTCACGAACAAACATTTCTCAAACTTCTTTTTTTCTCATTTCAGAACACAGATATGTAGAACTCTTCTTGAATTCTACAGCAGGAGCAAGCGGTGGTGCTTACGGTAGCCAAATGCTAGGAGGCATGGGTTTGTGTAAATATCACTTTAGTGTCTTTTTTTAAGCTAACCTTGTATGCCTTTTCTCTCATTTCAGAACACAGATATGTAGAACTCTTCTTGAATTCTACAGCAGGAGCAAGCGGTGGTGCTTATGGTAGCCAAATGATGGGAGGCATGGGCTTGTGTAAATATCGTTAGTTTTTTTAAAAACCAAAACATATCTGTATAAGTCGATTATATGTTAAGTTAATCTTATTTAGTGAATTTAGCATAACAGTTTAAGTTAGGCAAGGAAAATCGTTTTTTTGATTTGAATGAATTTATTTTGTGTCTAGCTCACTAACTGAAAGCAGTTATATATATAACTATTTAAAATAGGTAATTCTGAGTAAAGTACTTTTGTTTGGGGGGAGGGGGGGTGCAGAAGGAAACTAGTTACATTGCTTAAGTATAAAGTTTATATCTAACATAAATTCTTTAGCAAAAAGCACAGGATCAAAATGAGTTGGCATAGTGGGCATAATTAGGTGTTCGGTATACCTATGTATTGATGTTCTGTAACATGAAATTAAGGGGGCAAACCCCAGTAAATCCAGGCAAGCAATTTCGTAAGATCTTCACAAAGAGCCTCTACATACAGAATCAATATCGATTTAGTCCTCCTGATGTGTGTACTGTTAAACATTTGGTTTATAAATGTTTGATTAGCTCATGATGAAGAGTAGTTTGGTCATAGACAATAGATAGATGGAGGCAGAGAGTTAATAGTAATATCAGATCAAGACTGGAGAATCAGATGTAGAATTACAAGCCCGGTACCACCAGGTACCACATTACATTGGGGACATGGTTCTAATGTATTTTTAACTTAACAGCAAACCAGTCCAGTTATGGTGGCCCAGCTAGCCAGCAGCTGAGTGGTGGTTATGGAGGCGGCTATGGAGGCCAGAGCAGCATGAGTGGATATGGTAAGCATGATTCTTTATATATTTACAATAAGTTTTAGGCAGGTTTCTTTAGTTGGGAATATGCAGGCTCCTTTCTGTGAAATTGGGTTATTAAATGTATGCTTTTGACCCTAATGTAACTTTTAATAGTTTAATTTTCAGAAACGTTGGGAGGGGGTAGTGTTCTATGTATTATTATAGTCATTATTGCCACTGGAATTCTGTCAAGCCAGAAAACATCCGCCTCCATTTATTAAAAAATTGAAGTAGTTCACATTCTGTCTTTTGTTTGTTAGCATTAAATCAATTTTAGATGGAGGGACAATTTTAAATTGTAGGATGGTGGTGGGGTTCAGGACCGTATGTATTAGTCATTTAACCTAGGATTAGTTTTATTTATTTTTTTCAATTGGTCTAAAGAATGGTGATTTTGGTATTATAGTCTTACCCTACAAAATCCTTTTGCAGACCAAGTTTTACAGGAAAACTCCAGTGATTTTCAATCAAACATTGCATAGGTAAATATTTTCTCAAAAAATATAAATTCCCAATAGCAAATACTGATATGTTGTAATAACACTTTTCCATAGCAGTCAATGGCTCTGACTTAACTCCATGGAGGCTGCCATTTTGGGCACAGTGAGTTGCCTTTAGTCCAACTTTGTCGTCTCACTTCCTGCCCACCATGAATAGGAAAAGCAAGAGACTTCCCCTGTGCTCCCTATTCATATGCCATTTGATGGACACATTGTGAATGTTTATGGTAAATTTTTTTTGAAATGCCTTGTTTAGCTTTAAAAACAACATGAAGTAATTTTTGCAATTTTTGAAAAACACTAGTTTTCCTTTAAACTTAATTTTCCATGTTGATCCTGAAGTATCCACTTAAATGGTAGCACAAGAGTCTGGCAAGTTGGTACTGCAGAGAAAAAGGGTTAATTGAGACTTGTTTGGAGTCAGGTTTCCCCTTTCCCAAACATGCTTCTCACCACTTGGACAGCAGCCATTTGCACTCTTTTAAAACCTTTTAAACTTTTTCTTGGAATGCTGTATTTTATTCGGCTGATAGTGTGACACTTTTCCTAACTTGTCAAATCGATCTCTTTACAGGTAGCCAAGGAACAGTGAACAGCAGCTACTACAGTAGTGGAAGCCGTGCATCTATGGGAGTGAACGGAATGGGAGGGATGTCTAGCATGTCCAGTATGAGTGGTGGATGGGGAATGTAATCCTTAACACTGACTCTTGGTCAACATTTTTTTAAGAAAAAGGAAAAAAAAACCTTAACAGTTTTGCAATTTAAGCTTGTGATTTATGCTTACTCTAAGTGGAAATCAGGATGTTTTAAAATGATTTCAGGTTCAGTGTTTTTGAACATGAAACATTCACCTAGGTGTAACAGCGAAGTTTGAGTAAACTATAACTGTTAAACAATTTTCAGCTTTTCTCCAGTTAGTTGTAGGATGTACTTAAGCAGTAAGCGTATTTAGGTTAAAGCAGTTCAATTATGTTAAATGTTGCTCTTATACCACATTACATCGAACACAATGCATGTTGAAAGACATGCTTTTTTGTAAAACTCAAATATAGGAGCTGTGTCTACAATTAAAAGTGAAACATTTGGCATGTTAATTCTAGTTTCATTTAATAACCTGTAAGGCACGTAAGTTTAAGCTTTTTTAAGTTAACGGGGAAAATGAGACGCAATACCAATACTTGAGGATTTTGGTCTTGGTGTTTATATGAAATTCTGAGGCCTTGATTTAAAACTTCCATTGTGATTTCCTTTTAGGTGTATTGCGCTAAGTGAAACTTGTCAAATAAATCTTCCTTTTAAAAACTGCAATTTGTCTTGTCTGTGCTTCAGTGTCATGTGGACTGTTTCTTGGTGCTCTATTCCTGCCTGGGGCGTAGGTGACAGTGGTAGCTGTGGCAGAGGCTCGGCAGTTGAGGCTGTTGTGTAGAGGTCTTCAGACTTCTCTTCCCTCCGGTGCAACTAAGGTAAACATAGCTTGTGGGCCCTTTTGGAAGGGCTATATGTTTGGCCTGGCTGCACATGACCTGATGTGAAGTGCTTAACTTGCTAAGCACTTGCACAAAGCAAAGGAAGAGGCATGAGTGGACTTTACTGCATGGCCTGCAGTCCACAAAGGCTGCCTTCAGGCATGGCTGAGAAGTAACAGATGGGGGTGATTAGAAGGTACCCTTTTGAATCTGGTTGTGTTTCTCTAATTTTGTATTTATGATGGGATGTCTCCTAGAAGGAGCTTTTCAAGTTTTTAGTCAACATATTTTGCCTCATTCCTAAAAAGTCAAGAACAAAATTCCTTATTCCCTGTAAACTTCTTGAGGGTAGAATAGCAAGTAGTACTGAGGGTAAAGACAAGTAATGTAAATCAAGTGTTGAAACTTTTCTGTTTTGGTAGGTTAGAACTCAGATGACATTTGCTGGGAATTAAAGTTCTGTATAAGCTGGATTAAGCAGTTCTTAAAGGTGTAGCCCCAGAGTTATTTTATCTTCAGTAGCTACTTAGAAGCACTGTAGTTTGGGAACCTGCCACTCTCAGTTTATCCCTTCAGAGTCAGAAGTCACTTGTATTGAGATTTGAATTTGAGCTAGGTACACAGGGTCACTATAAGTTGGAATCTACTCAATGGCAATGGGTACATAGGCTTGTGTTCTTTAAAGCCACACATAGGAGTTTTTCTGTAACAGTACTGAAGGTTTTTTTCAATTTTGTTAATGGGTTTTGGTACGGCTTAGATTCATTTTCTCTGAAAAACTGGAATCAGTATAGCTATAGATAGCAGCGCTGCATGTGAAAGATGGGCACGAAGGGCCTTGCAGATAACCTCGTGCCCTGCTATGTATATACTATCTAGTCCTAGTTGCACACCAGTGGAGGGAACAGTCCGGAATCAGGCTGGTGATAGAGAAATGTTTTCATTTTCAATGTCAAGGAGCTTTTGTCTTCCAACAAGTCCAGAGACATAGTTTTCAAGGGAGAGAGGCAGTGCAGAGAGTTGGCATTCAGCTGAGTGTTATAAGCCTGGTATTGCTGCTGAGATCTTGGCCAAGTTCCTTGATACCACAGAGACCTGGTGGTGAGAAGGACCTCAAGAAGGGTTAGTCTCTCCCTGGGCCCTTCAATTAACTTGCTTTAAATCTAGGAATATGAGAAGATCTTTTGTCAAAACTTGGCCAATTGGAAGGGAACTTGGTAACATAAGTAAGGGACTCCAGAACCATTTGGTTTTTTAAAAAAGTCAGGAGGCATTCTGGTTCTTTAGAACCTTGTTTCCCTGGACCAGAGTCATCACTTGGGAGCTTGCTACGAATGACTCAGACACTCCTGACCCTCTTAATCAGAACCTGCATTTTAAAGAGACCCCCCCCCCCCCCCACCCCGACCCCCACGACTGATATGTACATTGAGGCTTGAAAAGCACTGCTTTAGAACTCATTGCTTAGATTGGAAGAATGTGGTGTCAGACTAGAGACAAGGGTTCCCAAGTTCAGGTGTGGAAGTTTAAAGTGAGTAGAAATGGAATCTTCCATTCAAGTAGCTAAATATTGGTAACTCTGGTATGTGGATCAATTGTGAATAATTCTTAATGAACATCTGTTGCTTGTGGTGGGAGAAGTAGGTGTGATAAAGGCAGAGACTCACTGAGCAGTTGGTGATAAATGTTAGGCAGTGGTGGGAACTTCATGTACTTAGGAAGTGTCAAAGGGTCTTGAAGTAGGGTGGTTATTACCCTGCTTCCTTTTTTGTGTGCAGATAAAGGAACTAAGGCTCAGAAGTGAAGTGACTTGCCCAAGGCCCCCCAGCAAGTTGGAGTCCATATTGGGTACACTGAAAACAAGGTACAGATGTCTGATATTAGAACAGTTTTGAGGTAATGCAAAAAGTATGTAAACTTTCTGGAAAAGCTGGGGCCTGGTTTGAGATAAAAAAACAGCTACTCAGGTTAAGTGAGGGGAGGGGGCCCTTTGCAGCCCCTTTAGCCACCATGTACCTTCCCTAAAATGGTCTGAAAACATGTAACTCAGGAAGGGCAGCTTAGAAAGGACCTGGCTTTCGGGCTGCACAGTTCCTTAGCTGCAAGACCTGGGGTAAATCCTGGACTGTAAACGTGCTGAACCTCCTGGATTTCCCATCCAGACAGCAGAAGTACTGGAACCTGTGGTGAGCCTTCCTATGTTTTCAGGGGCTGGGACAGCTCAGACTAGGCCAGAGAACAGGAGGGAAAGAAAGGGCTGGTGGAAGCTGAAGACCAGAAGACTGACTTGTCTGATTTGCATACAATATTATGTGCATGGTTCTAGCCTAAAAATTCTAGACCACTGACAGACATGTTAACCCTCATGACTCTGATACGGGGGTGGGGGAGTGACCAGTCCTCATAGCCCCACAAACAGCCCCTCTCCTTAACATTTAGAGATTAGAAAACTGCCCGTCGTGTTTTCCCACGGTTTGTCAACTCCCTATTTGTTTTATCAACGAGCAACTTTTGGGCTTCAGCCACAGCTTACTAAGGTTAGTTCTTCTGCCTGCTGATGGACTTCACAGCACAGTGCATGCCCATTGTGTCAAGGCCCCTAACCTGGCCTTGCTTCACCTGTGCACAACACAGCTTGAGCCCCAGAGCCAGCAGGATTATTCAGTTCCAACCTGGGCAATGTTCTAAAAACCTTGTCCCAGCCCTTCACCTCAAAAGCTCCTGAGTGAAGGCATCCTTCCACAGTCAGCCAGAGGTAAGGGGATGGCTAGCAAGCTGCTGTAAAATAGATACAAGCTCATTTTCTGCACCAGAGTGAAAAATAACTGATTTTATTGTGGGCCAGTGCTAAGTATTGACAACGGTGTGGAATGGCAAACCCTGACTTGAAGCAGAAAAGGCACACTGACATACCCTGGTGTGGCACAAAATGATGGACAAATCAAAGGGCTTTCCGGGAGGGAGGGTGAGTAGGGGGAGGGAGAAAAAGGAACTGATTACTCCCTAGAACAACTGCTTGAAGAGGTTAATCCTCTGAAAAGTTTAAAATGATGACAGTAGCAAAACCATGAAGTTCCATCTGAACAAACCCAGTGATGTAACAAAGTGAGAGAAGAGTTTCGATCCAGAGGAGATAACTCCATACAATACAAAAAGGAGAGGCGCCCAGCTTCCAGTTCCATTGTGTTACCTTCCGGAGCGCCAGCAGGTCAGGTGAGGATTTTACTCTTTCCCTTGATTCTCTGGGAGAAACAATAAATTTCCCAAAGCCCTGGTGTTTCCCTGAGATGCAAAGAGTTTGGCACCGTTCCAAGGCTGCCTCTGCCCACTCCTGGAGGATGGAGGTCAGGGTGGTCCTTAGGAGGCGGTGGAGGAGCAGCGCTGCAGGAGCAGAGTGTGGCAGCTGTCGCACACCCGCACTGGCTTGGGGTAAGACGGCAGGGCCAGCTCGTTGCTGGAGCACGTGTTGCAGAAGATGTGGCCGCAGTTGCGGCAGTGGTGCTAGAGGATGGGAAAAAGGTACTCACAGGACCAGCAGCATCGCTCCCTCTAACAGGCGAGATGCCATCTGTATACCTCTTCTGTATCTAAACCTTTAAAAACTTACTTTAATATCCAAACACAACCAGATCCCTCCCCCAGAGGATGTTTATCAATTTGGAATGAGTTCTACTTGGCTCTTCCCTTTGCTTTGCTTCTACGTTTATATTCCTGTAAAACGTATGCATGTACTTGCATGAATGTAAGGTGTATTTTGTTCTTTAAAACAAAATAGCGAATCCATGTCATTACACAAAGAGCCTCAGTTCATTCCCTTGAACTGCTGCATCCCAAGGGTCTTTGGCCCAGCCTCTCTGCTCCTTTTGGACCCAGCCCAGCCTGCCGTTGAGACTAGTTCTGCCAACTAACCCACTCCTATCAGGCACACCTTGAACTTGACCATTTCAGGCCAGAGGACTCCGTGTGATCTCAAGGGCAGCCTCAGGAGGGTTTCTAGATGAGCTCTTTGCCCTTGTACCTCTGAGCCTACTGTGAGGCACTGACTAGAATTTGGCAGAGTTCTTTCTCTTTCCCATAGAGATAGGCTGTTACCACAAGCAGATGAGAACAAGATCCACATGGTTGTGGATGGCAGTGGGGCGCAAGCAGCAGGCACTCCCCTTACATTTAGTAATGGCCCCAAATTTTGCTTGGGATATGTGCCCCCCAACCCCTCACCCTACTGGTCTTGGTAAGACTGTCAACCCTAACTGAAGTGGGGGCCAGGACCTAATACAGTTCCTAGAAACTGAAAGCGGGTGGCACAAACAAAAAATGGCAGAGGTAGGTTCACTCCAGCATGGGGCCCTACCCAGACAGACTCAGTTTCTGGTGCTGTCTGGGTGCCTGTTCTGAAACCTGCTATCCCACAGGTTCCCCGTAGAGTCTTTGCCAAAGTTAGCTAGGTTTGGGTCCTGTTGGCTTACAAAGGATTTTTAGTGACACTTACCTAAAGCAGCTCTGCATTTGAGAAAGCCCAAGCCCCGGACACATTTGCTAGCAATCATTGAGAGGGGCATGGTGGGGACAGGGGCCTGTGACAAACTGGCCAGGGACCTCAGAGGTGGACATGGGCAGGAGAGTTTGGGGCTGTTCTTTTGAGAGCTGGCAGGGTGATGGCAGAGCAGTGAGGACAATCTCAGTGTAATGCACCTGGTCAGATGAGCGGGCCTTTCCAGCCAGTGTGGTAGTTCAGTATGGGAAAGTTGGGCCAGAGAAACGAGCCTGGCACATAGCAACTCAAGCCTTGGGGCTGGTGGGTATAGGTTCACCCCACGTACCTTTCTCCGGGAAATGGAGAACTCCTTTTCACACTGCTTACAGTGTGTTGCTTCGTCATCTTTCAGCCAAGTGTGGCCCTGAGAAGGAAACAACACCAGAATCCCATTTTACATCTCAGGCCGTGGTAGACAATTGGCTAGCTGTGTATCCACTGTCTCTTACAAATAGCACCTTGATTTCCTTTAAGGAATTAGGGTCTTCCCCACTAGATGTGGCCTTACAGGACTGTGATGAATGGGCCCTTCCCCCACCCTGGCCACAGCCAAGTCCATGTGTTCAGCACGAGGGTCTGCCCTCTCTCCTCTTGCCCCTAAGGGCCTCTGCAGGCTGCCCATTAGATCTCAAGGCAGATTCTTCAGCCTCCTGTTGACCTGAGACTCACTCACCCTTTTCAATAAATTCCTTTTGGCTGAGAGAATGAATCAGACTGCTGAAGTGGCAGGAGGGAAAAGGGCCAAATGAGAAGAGAACTATCTGCCACACTGCTCCCTATAGCAGCTTGCAGCAAAGAGCAGATCCCCTTAGGCCCTTCCACACGCCCAACACCTGCTCCTCAGCAGCACTGGGAACAGCTCTACAGAGGGGGCAACTGCAGTTTTGATGACTGAGAGGTCTTACTAAAGGAAAACAAGGATATGTGACTTATTCTGCCTCAAGCACTGAGGTGTTCAGAAGAGTCAAAGGCATGAAGTACTTATCTGGGTCCTCAGCATGTGTTTTCTGATGACACACAGTTGTCCTTACCATTGCAAATGACAGTACCATGCCCCTGGGGCTACCAAGGCATGCCTAGGGCTTTTATCCTTACATAAAATAGCTCCTTGTGACTCTAGTCACTTAAAATAAAAACCCAGTGCTGTTGAGTCGATTCCGACTGATAGCGACCCTGTAGGACAGGGCAGAACTGCTCTGTAGTTTCCAAGGAGTACCTGGTGGATTCGAACTGTCAACCTTTTGGTTAGCAGCAGTAGCACTTAACCACTACGCCACCAGCGTTTCCAGTTACTGTTAGCTGTGATTATTTTGTGTAAAGACTCTGGGCAGCACAAGGATATAAACTGCTCACAGCACTTACATATGAGGAGCTTTCAACCTACAAGGGAGAATAAAGTAAGTTATTAACTAGATCTAACTATTAACTATGAGGCATTGGTGATTCTTGTAGAATTCCTGCCTCCCATGCGGGAGGACCTGGGTTTGATTCCTGGTCAGTGCACTAAATGCTCAGCCATCACCCATCTGTCAGTGGAGACTTTCGTGTTGCTGTGATGCTATAAACAGATTTCAGTAGAGATACCAGACTAAGACTAGGAAGAAAGGCCTGGTGATCTATTTCCAAAAATCAGCCAGTGAAAACCCTATGGATCACAACAGTCCAATCCATAACCGATCACAGGGATGCCACCAGACTGGGTGTTTCATTCCATTGTATATAGGGTTGCTGTGAGTTGGGGACCGACTTGATGGGCACTAACAACAAAGTGTTAACTAGAACTCCAGGCTGGGGAATCATAACCGAGACATTAAACTTGCATGTGTAAACTGGGAAAGTAAGTTCCGACGTGGGGTCTCTGCTCTGGAATAAAGCAAAGGGCGGGCTGCCTTGTGGAAGAGGACTGAGTTTGCACTGCTGTGACAGAACTGAGGCCAAGGGATAGAAGCTGCCCTTAAACAGGGTGGGTGGTCACTCCCTGCTATGAAGTGGCCTGCTGGGACAGGCTGCAGAGCAACTGGCTCTGGAAGGGAGTGGCAGTGACTAGAGTGTCTGCCCCACCCCCACTCCTGTCCTCACAGGGCCACATCACTGGGCCTGCTCTCCCTCAGGGGTATGCCTCACTGTTGTTGGGTGCCATCGAGAGTCAGTTCTGACTCAGCGACCCCATGTGTTACAGAGTAGAACTGCCCCATAGGGTTTTTCAGGCTGTAACCTTTAAGGAACCAGATTGGCAATTCTTCCTTCTGCGGATCTGCTGGGTGGGTTTGAAACACCAACCTTTTGGTTAGCCCTCACTTGGAGGAAAGGTCTCACTCTCTTTTAATTCCTGGGCCTCTCTCTGCTCCTTTAGCTTTCCTCATTAGGGCACCTATGGTCCAGGCCAATTCTGCTCCCACAACGCAGCCTGGTACAGCCAACAGCAGAGGAATCAGAAGCAGAAGACTGGTTCCAGTTTTGGTCCTGCCACTTTTCAGCATCTCCACTCTTGGGCAGCATTTTGTAAATAAGTGACTGCCACTACAACCTCAGCTACAACTTTTCACCTGAATTGTGAGAAAATACAGGAGCCCAAAGGTATTAGTGTAAGCTGAGAGCTATTAGTAGTGATTATTATGCTAATACAATAATCCAGTACCTTCAGTGCCTTATTTACTTCTTTTATGTCTTCCATCTTCAGCTTTGACCTTTTTTTAAAAAAACAAAAAACAAAACCATTCAATACACGTGAGAGAGGCTCTAAAACTAACAACAAACAGCAATTGCTTGGCTTTGAGAGGATAACCAGACTTACAAAGCAGGAATACAATAAAATGATGTTCTAAAATGCTTCCCTAAGGAGCCCTAGTGGCACAGTGAATAAGTACTCAGCTGCTAACCAAAAGGTTGGCTGTTTGAACCCACCCAGCACCTCCACAGGAGAAAGACCAAACACCTGGTGATCTGTCTCCATAAAGATTACAACCTAGAAAACCCTATGGGGTAGTTCTACTCTGTCACACTGGGACACTATGAGTTGAAATTGACTTGATGGCACCTAACAACAGAATGCTTCCCTCCTTTTTATAACCTCTAGCATCATCTAATCACAGAGGCTCACATATTCACCTAGGTCTGAGGCTGAGAAATACAGCCTGTGGACTCAGACTAGCCTGCAAGGGTTTAAAAAGATTTTGAAATAGTTGCATAGAAACCCGGATTTCTGGCTCCTCAGGGCTCACATTCTTACCTGTCTGAAGAGCCTCGGGCTCAGCTCTGCTCAGGAACTGTGTCTGCAGTGTTTTCCCAGCCCACTCCCTCCCGCCTGCATGTCTACCATGGCCAGGGACCCAAAGGGCCAGCCATGTCTTCTCCACTCTCCTTCATGGAAACATAGTTCCTTCGTTTTCCACATAAAAGACAGGACTGAACAATCTAAACTGGCAGAATTAAAACAAATAGAACACTGTTATTTGCACTCTGGGGGAAACAGGCTGGGTCCATTCTTAAAACTGAGTTAGTCTAATCCGTCATGGTTAGATAAATCTAAGTGTCAAAATGACAGGGCTCTGAGGGACACGGCTAGACTTTTATGTGTGGGATTAGAAAACAGCCTTTAGGAAAAACCTTGGCCTCTCCTAACACTCAGCAGGCAGTTCCTTCCCTCCACTGGTGGCTGCAGAAACAGCCTAGCAGACGGAGATCAGGATGGCAGCCAGTCAGACAACTTTTCTGGGGAGCACAAGGTGTCTGGCTCCTCTGCGTCTAGTTCTGGTCTGTGCTCCCGGAGTGTCCTCAAGCTGGCCTGCTCTGAGCACTGAAACTCCCGAAGTGGGGGCAGGAGGGCACAGCAGGGCAGCACTAGGTTTGAGGAGTAGGCCTGAGCCTTCTTGCAGATATGGAGGGGAGTTTCTGGCAGTGGGGCTGCCAGGGGGAGGGCAGCATCTTCATCTCAAACTATTTCAGAAGACCATGTTCTGTCAGAGTCCCTACAGTTTTCTTTCTCCAATGGTTCTGTGAAACTTCCTATTTAATCTGACGGCAGCACTAAGTGTCCTGGTCTGTTTTTAGGGGACCAGGCGGCCAACCTCTCCTCCCCTTTGTCTTGGCTCTAGGCTCTGGAAGGCAGAGCCTGTGATGGGGAGCTTGCGAACACCCTCTCTCCTCAGGAAATGGGGCTCTTAACAACAGACTACCATTTTGCTACATCATCATGTCTGGCCTTTGCTTTTCTCGACATCTGTCCTTTGGGGTTAAACTTTATTAGAGGTTTTTCAGGCTCTTAATGTATTTTTTCTTAACTGTATTAACCGCCACTGTTAAAAATTTGGGAAGTGAAAGAGTAAACACCTGTCTGGTCCTGAAAGAGCAAAAATGTACTCAGATTGAAAAAAGCAGCTCTGCTACTCACTATTAGCTGGACTGAGAGGACAGCCGTGGATAGAGCATCTACACGGTCAACTGGCAACAGTTCCTGCCGAGGCTGCAGCAGCTGCGCCATGTTCTAATGGCCCGTCTCTGCGAGACTACTGCTTCCTTACCATTGAGGCCAGACCTGTTTGCTGTTTTTCTTTATTCCTGTGTATAGCCAACTGCTCAACTGCCCAGCCTCAGCACCCAACCCCTCATTCATCCCTACTTCTCCTAATCCCGCCCTCAGAAACGGCAGCCTATCCAGTACTCCCACTTCCCTGAGACCTGCCTCAGAATCTGTCACAGGAGCCCAAACCTTACAAAAGATGCTTCCCTCCTGCGCTTATGGTGGCAGGTATTCCATAGCTCCTCAGGGTGCCTTCCTGCTGCATCAAGTCAAGAAACCTCCTTTTTTTGGACCACAGCCTTGTCCCTGGTGGTCTTTGGCTGACCGGGCTTTAACAGAGGTGGTAGATATAAATCTGTCTTTCTAGCTTCGGATAAGCCATGGACAGCTCTGGCAATACTGAGCCCCACTCCCACATGGCAATAGTCAGCTGCAGCCAGATAGGCCTTGGGGGCTTCCATCTGCCCCATTCCCACCACTCCCACCTCCCTCTGGCATCGAGGCCATGGTTTATCTGCTGCTCATACTCAGGGTCCAGCACACTTTTTCTTTTAGCCCCACTTGGCTCATTCATTCGTGCTTGCCTGGCCTCTCTAGAAGAGAGTCCACGCGGCCCATATTTAAGACTCTTTAATCCCATGGTGGCTTGGAGGATGATCTTATCTACAACTCTTCTACCTGCTGGGAACATTAAATGGTACTAAGTAAACCTGAAATCCCTGTGAAGCAGGGTCCTGCAGGGATGTTCAGGTGGGACAGGCTGCAGATATGGGTCCCAGCAGGTAAGTGGGCACCCACTTAGGTCGTGTGCTCTCCCTGTCCCAGCTAGCTGTCCTACCACATTGGGAGGGGATGAGTCTGCAACTCCACATTTGCTTAGACACTCCCAAGTGCTTTTCTGACACACAGGTGTCTAACAACTAGCATGTTCTAAGCCTCTGTGACTAGGTTCGAAATGAAATGGTGAGGGGGCACATTCCCCCCATGCAAGGACTGCCTACACCACAATCAGGGTCTGGGCCATGGGAAGGAAGCTCTTCATGCCCAGAAGACACAGACCTGCGCTCACATGTGGAGGTGGGGTGAGGGGATGTGCACTGTGCAGCCTCTGCTGCAGCATCACTTGCAGTTAAGTAGCACAAACGGGAAACACCACATTGCTCACCAACCCAGGACTGAGAAGTAAATTAAGGCACAACCCTTCAAGGAAAGACCATGTAGCCCTTAAAAAGACTGAGGCAACTCTGTTTGATGATATGTAAAAATGTCTGTTGTTGTTAGCCACCACTGAGTCAACCACCAACTCACAGCAACCCCATGTACAATGGGATTGGACCATTGTGATCCATAGGATTTTTACTGGCTGATTTTCGAAGTAGATTGCTAGGCGTTTTGTCCTAGTCTTAGTCCAGAAGCTCTGCTGAAATCTGCTCAGCATCATAACAACACGCATACCTCCTCTGACAGACAGTGGTGGCTGCGCATGAGGTGCACTGACCAGGTCTTCTGCACAGGTGAGAATTCTACCACTGAACCACCACTGCCTTAAAAATGTCTTAAGATGTACTAATAAAGAAATAACACACAGACAGTGGGTATAGTGTGCTCCATTTTAGGTTAGAGACACATGACACACTTAACGATATGAAAAGAATCTTTCTAAATGGGTTCACACAAAACTAGAAACATGGCTGCCTCTAAGGGAGAGAACTGGTATATACTGGGTAAGGGTGGAAGGGAGGCTTATTTGTTACTGTATGCCTTACGTGCTGATAAGAAAAAAAAAAAAGCTAAATGGGATACCCCTGAAGAAATGAGACCAGGAGGGCAAATTATGCCCTGGGAATGGCTGATGGGGTTAGCAATGTCTGGCGCAGAGAGGACCTGGACATTGGGTGGGATAGAAGCTATCACCCCAAGATGCACCGTGGGTGCCTCTGGGCTGGAGCCCATTCCACATATGTCCTGCCAGCTCACCAGGGCTCCAAGAACCATACTGAGCACCTACAGCGCAAGACTCCTGCGATTGGCCACGCTCCTGAGACTCCAGGCCCGTCTGAGATCGGCCTGTCCTTTGCCATGGACACAGCCTCAGCTGGGACCTACTTTAAACTCCCAAGATGGCTTGTTATATAAGAATTCACACTCCTTCCATGTCTGCTTTTCCACAGTATCACACTTACTCACTTTTATGACTCTCAGAGGCAACACTGGTGTTGCCCTTCCCAAAATCTGAGATGTGCTCATTTTCCAAACTCCCCCAAGATTATTTCTTCTATACCCTTTGAAGTTAGACAGACTTATTTCTAGAACTGAAATGTTTCTTTTTAGTTTTAGAAACATGTTCACATGTTCGTATCTTCTTCTTGTTACAAGTTGCTGTCAAGTTGATTCCAACTCATGATGACCCCGTGTGTGCAGAGTAGAACTGCTCCATAGGGTTTCCCAGGCTGTCACCTTTTGGTAGCAGATCACCAGGCCTCACTTCTGAGGCCACTCTGGGTGGGTTCGAACCGCCAACCTTTCAGCTAGTAGTTGAGCACTTAACCATTTGCGCCCCCGGGGACTCCCTATATCCTCTAGACTAGCACTTGTCCAAGTGTGGTCTGCAGACTGGCTCTCAGCCAACTGTTTGTTTCCAGTTCATGCTGAGACAAGGAGCTCATAAGAGAATGTAAATCATCTGCGTCACTAACTCTGTGGTCTCTTGAAGCAGGCTGCCACACCGAGGGAGCCTGTGTAGATTTACGCTCTAGCCCAAGCTCCTCCTCATGTTGTGGCTACCCCTTAAAGCACTGCTTTAGACATTCCAGCTTTCAGACTCTGATACAAACTCCTCATCTTCTACGCATCTACCTACTACCTGAGTGCATTTCTAATTTATTCCCATTTCTGTCCCTGTCTCTGGACCTTTTCTGGTCAGAGCACTTGTGTCACGCATGTGGACAGACACAGGTAGGAACAGCGAGTCAGCCTGGGGCTTCTGTGGGAGTTATGGAGAAAGAGGGACTTTTGTTCCTCTGACAGATTGCAGGCGCAGCCCTGCTAGGACATCTTGGCCCTGTGGGAGCCAGACCCCCCTCTGCAGTAAGCAACAGGACAGCAGGGGGAGGCGGTGGAGGCTGATTCCTGATGACTTTTTCTGCTTAAGCAAATCTGAGTTGGATTTCTGTCACTTGCAACTTAGAGTCTTGACTCGTAAGGAGAAAAGCTACCCACTGAGATATAAAATGGAAAATCACATAAATGGACAAATTCTACAACCTGCAATGTGACTATCCACGAGGAGGGCAAGGTGCCCAGAGCAACTCTGAAGGACTAGAGGATGGGTAGGAGAGCAGTCAAGTCACAGGAGAGACAGAACCACCAGGGGGTGTGTTCCTTCAGCACTTCCCAGCTCTGGGAGAGAGACTCTGGTGGAGGCAAGGGCCCAGTCCTTAGAAAGGTGGCTCGTGGTGCGGCAGGGCTGACCAAAGTGCTTTCACCGTGGTGGGGTTGAATTCTCTGGTCTGACTACAAGCCGACCAAGCAGCCCTCATCACTGATCCGGTTCCCTTAGGACCTAGATATTAAGTTAGTGAACATGAGTGTTCTGGTTGCTAGAAAAGAATATTCTCAAGGAATTTGTTAAGTCATAGCTGACTAATATCCCCACTTGGTGGGCATAAATCAGTGTGGGATACTTCTGTGGCCTCACTTCCTGGGAGCTCGCCCTTGAACAGCGAGCAGACCTCCTGACTGGACCTTCCTCCTTTGGACAGCAGGACACAGGCTTGGGGCTTGAATGATGAGGTGGGCAGACTGGTGGGATGTCCTCACTCGGGAGGGAGCCCACCCTTTAGCCTGGCACACGGTCGCAGGTGAGGGGAGTGGGGGTCTTACTGGCTAAGATGCAGTCCCATTTCCTGGAGGGCTTGTTCCTGCTCATCACACACCTTCTGTAACTCTGCCTTCTCGTCCTGGAGCTCCCGCAGCTCCTAAAATGAACAAACCAGACACCTAACATGGAATTGGAAGTCTTTTTTTCTTCTTCTAAGGTTTAATAGTAAAGCAACAAGCAGCGGCTC
Source organism: Dugong dugon (assembly GCA_030035585.1). Lineage (NCBI taxonomy): Eukaryota > Metazoa > Chordata > Mammalia > Sirenia > Dugongidae > Dugong > Dugong dugon. The sequence goes on along the minus strand of CM057460.1, from coordinate 211,071,028 downwards.
CGCAGGAGAAAGATGTGGCAGTCTGTTCCCATAAAAGACCTGCAGTCTTGGAAACCCTACGGGCAGTTCTACCCTGTTCTACAGGGTCGCTACGCATCAGAACTGACTCGATGGCAACAGGTTTGGTTTTGGTTTTTATCAACCTCATTCAGCACAGGATTATTTCATGGATTACATCACATACTTATTTCTCAGGAATGGGCAGAAATGGACATAGGTGCTGCAGGAGCGCTCTGCAGCCGGGGAAGGACAAGGCACAGGACGCAACTGTGGCCATCAGACACTAAATAAAGACAGGCACACTCACAGGGCAAGCGAGGCTCTGCCTAGATGAGCTTCTACGAAAAAAATAGAATTTTTAAAACATAACTGTTTCAAAAGATATATACATAAACCCTATGCAGAATGATACAAAGCCTGCCCCAGCAACGGCTAGTTCAAAAGGGGGCATTTTTGCTCACCATGGAATGAACTTTTTTTGGAAAGGACTGGTCAGAATTTCCTGAGAATGAGTGAGCAGGGCTGGTGAGGGCAAGATGTGGGATCTCACTCATGGTCTGAGAGGCAAGCCCCTCTCTCTGAAGGTGCCTGGAACCAGAGAGCTGAGTGGCATCGAGCAGCAGGGGGCTTAGGCCTGAGTGGTGAGCAGTACCCCCTGCCAGGTTCTCCTCACATGGAGCCTATCAATACGAGGAGGAGACACAAGAGGCATTATGGGGCTTACTGGTTATGCAAAACACACTATTTTGTTTATTTTTTGGGTGGGGGACTATAATTCAAATCTGAAACTATTTTCAAGTGGAGCAAAGGGGGTATGCTCCATGATGCAGCAAAACTTTCTAAATTCCTCTTCTGCCTGTCTCCTCCCTGTGGCCTGAGAGAGCGAGCTACCTCCCTCTCTGAGCCCTTCCCGACCATCCCAGGTCTGCTCCATGCTTCAGGAGGGGCTCTAGAGGCTTTCTTCCAACAGAAATCAAAAGAGCCTTTCTGTTCTAATTGTGCAGCTGTATCCGTTACCTGTTCAACACAACAAAAATCCAGGTCTGGATGCTGCCCCAGCCACAAAGGGCCCTTCCACCACAGTTGTGGGGAGGGGAGCCCGTTTTTGGCTTGGTCACAGTCAAGTGGCCAGCAGCCCCAAGAGCCTGGAGCAGAGGGTGCATAACCCCCAGAGAGTGTGGACCAGGACTTGTTCAAAAATATTTGCGGAAATGAAACCAAGGCCATGAAATACTTTATGTACAAACCATTAAATGGGAATCTAATTCGCTCTGTAAACTTTCACCTAATGCACGCACAAAAAAAAAACTAAAGAAAATTAAAAACAAAACAAACAAAAACTCCTATAACATGATCAATGTAACCTCATAAATTTAATTAATCTTCAAATTAAAAAAAAAAAAAAGTGGATTATTCCCAGTTTCCTCTCTTGCCTCTACCATTCGTTCTCCACACAGCAGCCAGGGTGATCTTAAAATGAATAATGTCCCTCCAACAGCTTACTACCTCACTCAGAATAAAATCCAAATTCCTTCCCACAGCTGAGAGGGTCACATGGTCAGCTCCCTGCCTGCCCAGGCCTCAGCTCCCAGGGACTTTGGCCACAAACCAGCCAGCTGCGCTGCCCTTCTTTCTGTGCCTGGGGTAAGCTGAGCCCTCCATGCCCTGCTGTCTGCCTGATGGCTCTGTCCCCAGCTCTGCAGGGCTGTCTCTGGCACAGCACTAAGGTCTCTGCTGAATTGGCCTTCACTTCCAGATCGAACCCCTCCCTTCACCCTAGCACCCACTGTGGGACTCACATCTTCTTGTTTAGTCTGTCTCTTTACAGTACTTACCACTCACTGTCTGCGTTTAGCACACGTTTGCTTCCTGGCTTACAGTACGCTTTTGCCTTCTCTTCTCAACACATAAGCTCCGTGCGAGAGGGAGGAGAGGGAGCTCGCTGCCTTCTCTGACCAGTGCTTGGGCACAGCAGGGGCTCACTCCGTGGCTGTGGGAGCTTGGGGCAGGTGTGCACATACTGTACGGTAGGGGAAGACTGTAGCTGAGCCTCTCAGTGGGACTTCTGGAGACTGCTAGCAGCTTTTTTCCTCCCAGAGGCAACTCACTTTACCTTTTTTAATCCTTCTACTTGTTGAAGCTCTGTTTGGAGTAGAGAGGAGGTGTCTTTCTCATGCTGTAGTTCTCGCTGAAGAGCTTGTCTTTGCTCTTTTTCTGATTTCAACTCTTTCTCTAGGCTTGAGCTGTTTTCCCCAAATAAACTTGAGTTAGTCTCGGTGGAGATTTTCATGGAAAATCCACAACCCACACCCCAGTTCCCTGCTCAGGTTGCCACCTTAGCATCTAAATCCTTCAGTGAGACATGGAAATGGAGGCCTACCCCTCATGCCACCTCCTTAAGATTGGGGATACGTAGGACAGAGGCAGGCACAGGTACACATCTGACATTATGTAAGTGGAGGAAAAGGAACCGAGCTCTAAAAAATGTAGGACAACAAAAGAAGAATCCTCTATTGGAATGGAAACCTGAGGGGAAAGAAAAGAGTTCAAAACGTATGCTGCTTTCTCCCAGAGCCCGCTGACAATAGGGGATCCTGGAAGGAGGAGGGGGTATGAGGAGGAAAGATGGTAGTATGTCAGGAGCGGCTCCTCCCTCTTACCACCTACTGGGCCCTGGGAATGTTACTGAGCCCCTTGGAGCCTATTTCTCACTTGTGAAACAGGGAATAAAGACCTCCTCCCTCATCAACAGGCTTTTTACTTAGCACATTTGCTCTCATCCTAATTTTAGTCTGAGAAGGGGTAATTAAACTCTGAAGGAGTACGCTTTCTGCCCTCAATTCTTTCTGGAGACAAGAAAAAGAATCAGAAGCTGGCCTCCTGGCCCTCCCTGAGCTCACAGCCCAGGCCTACCACTGTGCGTGCAGCTGGGCAAGCTGCTGCTGCAGGGCGCTGACTCGCCCGCCCAGCTCCTGCTGCAGCTTGTGGCTCCGCTCCTCGGCCCCCTGCCTGGCCCGCTCTGAGTGCTGCAGCCTGGACAGAACACAAGCAAACAAAGGACCAAGCCTCACAATTTAAGGTCGGATTTTTGCATATTTCTGAAGGCTTTGTTTTCTACTATCTTAAATAGAAATTGGCTCTAATGTGTACATACAGTTCCATGAGTTTTAACATGTGCACACATTTGTGTAACCACCGTGAAGATCTATAGAACTGTTCCATCACCCCAAAAAACTCCCTCGTGCTACCCCTTTGAGTCATACCCTCTCCCTATCCCTAACTCATCAACCTCAGGTCTGTTCTTTGACACTATGGTTTTGTCTTTTTAAGACTGTCATATAAATGGAATTGTACATTATGTAACCTTTTGAGACTAGCTTCTTAGCACAATGTCTTTCAGATAAATCCAAGCTTTTGTGTGCATCAATGGTTCACTCCTTTTTATGGCTGAGTAATACTTCATTGCATAAATATACCCCAGTTTGAAGGGCATTTGGGTTGCTCTCAGTTTTTGGCAATTATGAATAGAACTGCTATGAATATTTGTGTATCAGTTTTTGTGTGAACATAATTTTTCATTTGTCTTGGGCAAATACCTAGGAGTGGGATTGTTGGGCCGTATGGTAAGCATATATTTAACTTTTTAAGAAACTCTTTTCCAAAGTGAGTTTTATTTTCCCACTAGCAATGTATGGGACAGTTCTAGTTGCTCAATATCCTTGTCAGCACCAGGTATTGTCCATTTAAAAAAAAATTTTTTTAGCCATTCTAATAAGTGTGTAGTGGCATCTCAGTGTGAATTTAACTTGCATTTCCAAATGGCTAATGATGCAGAACACCTTTCCATGTGTTTATTTTCCATTCATAAATCCTCTTTGTTGCAGTGTCTATTCAAGTCTTTTGCCCATTTTATTTATGTTAAGTCTTGAGAGTTCTTTATATATTCTGGATACGAGTCCTTGGTTTGATACGTAATTTGCAAATTTTCTCCTAATCTGTAACTTGTCTTTTTATTCTCTTAACAGTGTTTTTCACAGGGCAAAAGTTTTTAATTCTGATAAAGTCTAATTTATCAAGTTTTCTTTTATGGATTGTGCTTTTGGCGTCATTGTTAAGAACCTTTGCCTAACCCAAAGTCATGAAGGTTTTCTCCTAAAAGTTTTATAGTTTTGCATTTAGATTTATGATCCATTTTGAGTTCTTTTTTTAAAATATAAAGCATGAGGTGTAGGTTGAGGTTTATTTTTTTGCATATGAAACTATAATTGTTTTAACATCATTTACTGAAAAGAGTATGCTTTCTCCACTGAATTGCTTTTGCACCTCTGTATGAAATCACTTCGCCACATTTGTGTGTGTCTGTGTTTGAACTCTAGCCTGATGCATTACTGGTATGATATTTAAATGTGTGAGTAACAAGGAGCTCACTGAACAGTAGTGAACCCTGCGAAGGTAGGTTGACACAGTAGCTAGAAAGTTGATTAACTTAGGCGTGCTTGGGCAAGGCTGGTGAATTCAGCCATTCTGTTGGCGGAGACTATGGACCTGAAGAAGCAATCATCCTAACCTGCCTGTGCATTTGGGAGAGACTCTGAATAAGTCCCCAGGCCCAGAGAAGGTACTGGTAACTTCTAGGGACTATCTGCCAGGAGGAAGTGGTTACCTTTCTTCCACTTGTTTCATGCTGGACATAACTTGATTGGTTTTTCCTTCAAAAGATGTGATGGCTTCATTCTTCTGCTGTAAATTGCTCTCTGCTTTCTACAAAAAGAAGAAAAGTGGGTTTATACTCTGTGTGTCCCCCACTCCCACCCCTGCTCTGATTTACAAACGGTGTTCAATTGTTAACCTTGTACTTCTGTTAAAACTTTCAAGGGTGTTTCATTAATTGCTGCTCTTCCCTAGAGCCCTGGAAGATAAACTGGGTCAAGACTCCCAGCTTTATCAATAGAAAAAGGGAAAGAGGGAGGTAATGGAGTCTTTTTCCCCCTCTAGGAAGGATACCTGCTCCTCTTTTTGAAAAGGAACTTCAGAGTCAGACTGCCGGGCACACCCCCTAGTCCCCACCCTGCAGGGCTCTCTGGGCAGGCAGGCATGGTGAGCCCCCACTCCTCTGATCAAGAGAGGGAAGCTCAGCAAGAGAAAGCAGCTAGCTGAGGGCTGGAGAGCAAACGAGAGGTGGCCTGGGGCTCAGACCCACATTTGTGTGCTTTAAACCCTGACAGATACTGACCTTAAGATAAAAGAATATAGAAAAGCAGGAGAAAATTCTAATAAATTCCAAAAAATAATATACATGCTGTATTCTCTGACCTTAACACAATAAAATTAGATTATTAATAATCAAAGAAAAGCTAAAAACACCTCATATCTGGAAACTAACTAGCATATTACTAAAAAACTACTGAGCTAAAGAAAAAAACCAGAAGGGAAATTATGAAATACTTAAGAGCTAAAAGACAATGAACACGCTATACAATATTTCACTGCATCTAAGATGCCACTGAAAGAGCCCTGGTGGCACAATGGTTAAAGCACTCCTCTGCTAACCAAAGGTTGATGGTTCAAACCCACCCAGTGGCTCTGCAGTAGAAAAGACCTGGTGGTCTGCTCCCGTAAAAATTGCCAGCCTAGGAAACCCTATGGGGCAGTTGTACTCTGTCTAACGGGAGCGCTATGAGTTGGAATTGACTTGACAGCACACAACACCAATAAGATGACACTGAGCGTAAGATGCACCATCATTTTACATACACTTAAGAAGGGAAAACACTGCCAACTGAAACAGGACTTCAGAGATACTAAAATATGAAAACTGTTGCTTCTTAAATGAAATATTTTTGTTAAAATCTGAGGGACAAAGTTAAAGTAGTACTTGGTACGTACTTTTCAATTAAAAATGTTTTTTAAAGAAATAATTAAAAAAAAAAAAAAAAAGGCAGGCTGCTTATGTACAACCAAACACCTCATGGAATTTGGTTCCTTGGTTTGGAGGTTTAGGGTCACGGTTTCATGGGACATCCAGTTATTTGGCCTAATAACACGTTTACTGCTTCTGTTCTACCTCCTACTTCATTACATAGTACCTGGGGTCTTAAAAACTTACAAGAGGCCATCCAAGGCTCAATAATTGGTGTCTATTCACCTGGAGTAACAGAAGAAGAAGGACAGTCAGGAATGTGTGGATAATTGCCTCCATGAATAACTGCCTCCTTTGCCATGAGACCAGAAGAACTGGATGGTACCCAGCTACCATTACTGAACATTTTGATCAAAGATTTTTATAGAAGAATCCTGATCAAAAGGGGGAAATGCAGAAAAGAATTTCAAATCCTCAAGGACTCTAGACTTTCTGGAGCCATGGAGGATGGATGAACCCTGAAACTATTGCTTTGAGATAATCTTTAAACCTTAAACCAAAAATATCCCCTGAAATCTAAAACTGAATAATAGTTTAGCTTACCTAGTAAAAAAGGTCTGCCTTGAACATTATGCTCTTTTAAGAACTATCTATGTGGGAGCAAATTAATAACAGCAACCTGAAAGATTAGGTAGGAACCTTAGGGGGCAGTGAAGTTATGTTAATGAGGGAAGAACAACTCAGAAAAGGAGGGTGAGAATGGTTGTACAACTCAAAGAATGTAATCAGTGTCACTAAATGGTACATGTAGAAACTGTTGAACTGGTGTTATGTTTTGCTGTGTATATTCTCAACAACAAACTAAATAAAACCTAGGGAAAAAAAAAAATCCAGAACAATGAGCTAAGCATCCATTTCAAGAAGCTAAGAGAGAGCTACAAAGCAAACAGAAAGAAATAATGAAGTGAAATAAGAAATCAATGACATAACGAATAACAGCAACAACAAACTACAGAGAATATTAGAAAAAAATATGGTCCTTTGAAAAGATTATTAAGACAGACACACCTCTGGCGAGGCTGAATAAGGAAAAAAGACAGAAGATGCAATTAAGAAAATGCTGAATGAAAAGGGATTTAAACAATTTTGTAGAAGAATACTATGAACAACTATATGCTAAAACATTTGAAAGCCTAAACAAAATAGATAGAGTTTTGGAAAAAATATAAAAATATACCAAAATTGGCATAAGAAGAAATAGAAAACATGAATAGGCCAGTAAGCATTCAATAATTGAAATGGTAGTCAAAGTCTCCCCATCCAAAAAGTCCCAGGCCCAGATGAGTCCCATAAAACAGGTAGGTTCTCAAAACTTTTTTGAGGATACTTGCTATCTTATATAAGATATTCCAGAGAAAGAGAGGGAGCTGGAAAGATTATTTTATAATGCCAGTCTAAGTGTGATTCTGAAGTCAAATAAGGTTAGTAAAAGAAAAGCAAATTAAGAGACTGATCTCATATATAAAAACACACACACACACATATCATATACATACTACCTAACCGAATAAGAGTATTATATTGAAAAATAGGACACCATGACCCAAGTAGAATTCAGGAATGTGAGGACTGTTTAACACAAGAAAATCTACTATCAATATAAATCACAACATAAGTAAAGAAGATAGATAATATGATTGTCACAATAGATAAAAATGTAGAAAAAGCATTTAATAAAGCTCAACACTCGTTTAGCATAAAACCTCTGAGCAAACAGAAATAGAAGGACTCTCCCTTAACTTCGTAAAGATTATATACCAAATATCTGACCAGCATTATACACTCAGAAACTTTAGCTGTATTCCTTCTAAGATAAGGACCATGAGTTCGTTCACTATTTCTTCGACTGTTTAATGTAGTCCTTGAGGCCCTGGCCAATACTACAAGAAAGGAAAAATAAATAAGTACAAAAACTGAGAGTGAAGAGATTAAAACCAAAACCAAACCCACTGCCATCGAGTCGATTCAGACTCATAACGACCCTATAGGACAGAGCAGAACTGCCCCATAGAGCTTCTAAGGCTGTGATCTTTACGAAGCAGACTGCTACATCTTAATCCCACGGAGCAGCTGGTGGGTTCGAACCACCGACCTTTATGTTAGCAGCCGAGCTCTTAACCACTGCACCACCAAGGCTCCCTGTGAAGAGATTAAACTGTCTTTATTCGCCGATGATATGTGATTAATTATATCTAAAACCAACAAGATCAGTAGACCAGCTATTAGAACTAGATGGTAAGCAAGGTTGCCAAACACAAGAACAACTTACAAAAAACAATAGCAGCAAGACCTAGCAAGAGAATATAACAAAAAAAGGCATCAGTCACACAAGTAACACAAACTATAAAGAGTTCAGAATTTAACTTAGCAAAAACACAAGACCTTTATGGAGCAAAGAGGACAAAAACGATTATCTGAATAAATGGAGACCTTGGCCATGCTCTTGGATGAAATGTCCTAAACAGTACCCAGAGGTGAATTTTCCCCCAAATTAATATAAGTTCAACACAATCCCCATTTAAAAAAATCAGCTGGATTCTTTTTTTTTTTCTTATTGTGCTTTAAGTGAAAGTTTACAGTTCAAGTCAGTTTCTCATACAAAATTTATACATACATTGTTATGTGACCCTAGTTGCACTCCCCATACGTGACAGCACACTCTTCCTTTCTACCCTGGATTTCCCGTGACCATTCAACCAGCTCCTGTCCCCTTCTGCCCTCTCATTTCGCCTCCAGACAGGAGCTGCGCATTTAGTCTCATGTATCTACTTGAGCTAAGAAGAAGCACACTCTTTATGAGTATCACTTTACGTCTCATAGTCCAGACTAATCTTTGTCTGAAGAGTTGGCTTCAGGAATGGTTTTAGTTTTGTGCTAAAAGAGAGTCCGGGGGCCATGTCTTCCGGGTTCCCTCCAGTCTCAGACCATTAAGTCTGGTTGTTTTACTAGAATTTGAGTTCTGCACCCCACTTTTCTCCTGGTTTGTCAGGGACTCTCTGTTGTGTTCTCTCAGCTGGACTCTTTTGAGGAAATCTATAAACTTATTCTAAAATTTTTATCAAGGAAAGAGGTCTACAAATATGTCAATCTTAAAAGAGAAGAGAAGAAAGAAAGAAAGGAAGGAAGGAAGAAAAGAAGAGCAAAGAGGACTGTCTTGACCTACCAGACATTAAAACAGACTACCAAACTGCAGTAATTGAAACAGACAAACCATTAAAAAGAGACCTCAAAGACAATTCCATTTTTATACAGGAACTTGATATGTGATAAAAGGTAGCACACATATCAATGGGAAAAGGATGAATTAGCTTTTAAGTGGCTTACTGTATGGAGAAAAATAAAACTATATCCCTAGGTTAAGACCATATATAAAGGAAACTCTAGATGCAAAAGGTAAAACCTAAATCTGAAAGGTAAAACCAATGTAGAATATCTTTGACACCTAGGCATGAGAAAGGGCTTCTTAAACAAAATCCTAAAATTGCAAGCCATAATGTGAAAAATCAACATATTTGACTACATCAAAAATAAGGATTTAAAGTAGTAACATGACAAATTGGGAGGAGACATTACAATATGTAAACCAATAGGGGACTAACATTTAGACTATATATGGAATTACTGCTAATCAACAAGGAAAAGATAGGACACCCAAAAGAAAAAAGGACAAAACATATGAACAGGTAACTCACAAAGAGGAAGCCAAATAAATGGCTACCAAATATATGTAGAGATCTTCAAGCTCATTATGTTGAGAAATAAATATTGAAACAACAATTAGATGTCACGAGACTGGCAAAAGTTGGAACACTAGATGGTGCCAAGTGTTAGAGGGGTGTGGGGATCCAGGAATCATCAGACACACCTGGTGAGAGTGTGTCCTGGTGCAGCCTTTTGGAAAGCAGTGTGGCTGAGTTTGTGCAAAAGTACACCAAGTGAGTATGTGACCAGCAATCTCGCTCCAAGTTATGTGTGCCAGAGAAATTCTCCCAGGTCCTTAAGGGGGTATGTGTAGGTCCAGGCACTAGGGTGTTGCTAGTGCTAGTGGAGTTGGAGGTACTGATCTGCCCATCACAGGGGGAATGGGCAAGGGCGATGCAGTGGGTGCATACTCTGGGATACAAGGCTACACTTAGAGGCAAAAACTAGACACACACAGATCAATGTAGGGCCGAGGGGAAAAGTAATAAACGAATGAGATATACAGTCTACAGCACAGTAACACTCATGTAAATAAAAATTCACGTGCTCAAGATGATACATGTTTTAGAAGGACAAATATAAATAAAAGATAAGCACTTCAGAATGCTGGCCTAAGGGAAAGAGGATGGGAGGAAGGAAGGGGGATAAAAGGAAAATAAGAAAACAAAACAAGAGGTACTTTGTACAGACTTATTAATTATTATGTGCCCAAACCTGAGAAGTGATGTTGACTCAACCCTCTGCATCTGAGGCGAGAGAGGGGGAAAAAGATTTGAAGTGAAAAAATAAAAATAAAAAAGATTATACAATTCTATCAGTGCTTGATCATAACAAAAATCTAAAGTATGTAGCACTGACTTAGCTGTCAGGGGTTTGGCACTGTCAGAACAGATGTTACAAGCTGGAAAGTTGGTGACCCTTGTTAGTCATGGCAAGACATTTAGTACAACTGTCAACTTGCCCAAACTTGGCAGAAAGATTGCTGCAGCTGTATAGCTAGTTGTGCCAGGGGCTCTAGGGGTATGGCTGTTTAAGTGTTCCTTGTTTTTAGCAACACAAAGGAAAGGGAAAAGCACAGGCAAAACTTGCTGATTTACAAAGAGAGATGGATGGAAATACAGAGCCCAAAGATTAGGAGGGCTTGACAGGGTTAGTAAAGCCAACTGCTTCTAAACCCTAAAATACACGAGACAAGGCTAAAAATTGGGTAATGAAGGCCCTATAAAACATCCCCAGGAGAGACAGAAAATGATAGAGCCAAGAAACAAAGCCATAAAGCAGGTACAAGAACTACATTTAATATAGAACTCTGCTCACTAATACGCAGCATGAATGGAAATGAACAGACCAGAGGCTACAATGGAGGGAACTGTATTATCAGAGAAACCATCAGTTCAGCCTGAAAAATATCTGTGACTGTGATTCCTAATACAACTGCCAGGCTGCCAAACTTACATCAGCACGAAGCTGGCTGTACAAGCTGTACAACCTCTAAAGAAGACACACTCCCTGGCAGCCCACTTCCAACGTGGCCACACAGGATGATGGACTCTCAGAAGGCAAAGCTAAAGTCACAGAGGCCAGTAGAGGAAGAAGTCCCTTCAGAAGGCAGAATCAGGGTAGCCAGATGTGTTCCCAAGAGCTGGCTATTAAGGTGGTGGAGCCTTCACAGCTCCCGCCCAGAGGATGTAATAACTGCCACAGACTGGTGCTCCCTCTTCTGCTCTTTTCCAAACAGGAAGTGTTACTGTGGCTGTCGTGTTTCTGCTTTACCATTTTATAGGGGTGTGAGAGGTTAATGGGAAAAAGATGACTGGTCGCCTAGTTTATAGGTCACTGGACTTAAAGTCACATCTGGACCAGATGGAGTGCTGGGTGCCACCAGGGATGGGGACTTGAGGAGGACGCAGAGACCAGATGGACTTCAGGGTACCTCCCATGGAAAGGAAAGGATGCACCACATATTTGGTAGCCAGAGGGGCAGACTGCGGTACAGACAACTCTCTGTCTACCACTATCTCCTCTCCCAAGCACCTGGCTTGTAGCCCAGAAAAGATGGTATTTCCAAGCTCCCCTTGCAGCCAAGTGCGGCCAAGTTGGTGAAACCTACATTGATGGAATTGAATGGAAGTGACGTGAGCAACTTCTGTCTCACTAAGAGGAACCCTCGGCTCTGGACTTTTGCTTTTCTCCCCTCTTCCACTGACACTAGGGATAGCGACAACAAGCATGGCCTTGAAAGCTGAAGTGGCTACCAGCCTGGGTCCCTGAATGACTGTGAGGAGCAAAACTGCTAATCTGAAATGCTCCCCTTAGAACTATGTTACAGAAAAACAACTTCCGTATTTTTAAGCTGCTCTATTTTAGGGTCTGTTAAATTATTAGAGAAGTTTAGTTTCCCCTAACCAACCCACATAACATTTGTATTCTGACCAAAAACAGAATATGAAAAAATTCAAATAGATAATTTGTTAGGAGGGTGAAACCATTTTTCTCCTTTTCACTTTTGTTTTACTTCAATTTGCATCGTTGCTATTATGTTGATTATGTAAAAGTTAAAAAAAAAAAGTCAGAATAAAGCAATGTAGTCTATTAAGTACTGTCTTCTTTCACATTATCTTTGACATAATACGGGAAATGAGAGTGAAACCACATCTATGGCAGATGAAGTGGGACTGTTCTGGAGATAAAATAGGAAAGAGAGCTTCAAAACAAGAAAAGCTTTGAGAAGGACACAGAATGGTGCAATAGGTTCTGGGCAAGGAACCTTTACAATATTTAGATGCTGTCCTTCAAGCTCTGGCATGATTGACTCTTTCTGGGCTAGATGCCCTTGACTACTCTCAAATGACATAGGAGAGGCAAGCCGCTAATGGGGTGGGCCAGAAGAGACAGCAAGATGAACTTAACGACAAAGTTTGAAAAGCCTACCTTTTGGTTAGCAGCTGAGCGCTTAACTTCTGTACCACCAGGGTGCCTTAAAAAGACTAAATTATATCTTTAATCCACTTCTACATTTCTTGTGGTAAACACTCAGTCATTTACTAACAGGAAACAGTAGGGAGACAGATAAGGGACAGTGGACAAAGCTGGGGTTTGGATCCACTGCTTATTAGCTGTACAACCACAGGCATGTTACTCAACCACTGGATTTTGTTTTGCTACATGCATTTTTTCCCACATTTGATAAACTTTTCTCAGGGAATGCTGTGAGGATCAAACATAACAAACACAGTAACATGTCCAAGGGCTTTGAACCAGGTCTGACCCATACGATAGCTTCAAAGATGTGTATCTTTTCTCATTCTGCAGGAAGAAGTATACAAGGCTGAAAGGCAGCACAGGACAAACAGCAGGTGTGAGATGGACACACAGCTGACTCCCACCTGAACCTTGTGAAACATCTGTAAGTTAATCGCTTTGACTTCTTCTAGCTGCTGGCGAAGGGCGACTAGGGTGTCCTGTTTCTCGTGGGTGTCCTTTTCCAGTAATTTCATTGCAATTTCCATTTCAGTTTTCATTCCAATTTGTAACTCCAATTCTTTTTCTAGTTCCTTAAAAGGATATGTACAAGGAAAATGTTATTAAAGTAGGTCACAGAAACGTATTTAACTGAGATTGTATCTTGGGAAATGCCTAAAATATAAACTGAAGTCAGAATAGGCGAGAGAGACGTAGAAAAGTCTGTCTACAGAATAACTAAGTTTTTTGCTTTCTTTTCATTTTTATAATTAAAACTGGCTTTGCATCAAGCCAACGTAAAGCTGGTAAGCTGCAACATGAGCCTAGAATTCTATCAACCATATTTTCCAAACCCCCAGATGAGAATGCGAGGTCAGAAAGAATGTCTTGCATTGGACTGTTGGAAGCAATTTGGATGTTGCAATGTTAGAACTTCTAGAATGGGCTGCTAGTTTATGGAGACAAAGGTGCAACCATTTTGAAACAGGTTTCTGTCCTGGATAATTCAGGACACGTCCCCCCCATTCACAGACTAAGAGTGACTAAACATAGGCTTTTTTTTTTTTTTTTAAGTGGACTTCGATTTTCTGTGAATACCAGGTTTAAGCATGCTATGTGAAAAGTGCTGACAGAGTTAACTTAGAGGGCTACTGAAGGGCACTTTCTAAAGACAACCCGTCTCACCCACTCACCAATCGGACTCTCTTTTCCTCTTTTAGCTGCTTCCACACGTCACTATACATCTCATCCAGACCTTGCCGCGTTTGCTTGTAAGTCTCCAGCTCAACTTTTGTATCCTGTTTTGTTATCTATATCAAACAAGAACATTGAGAGGGATGGCTTGCTTACAGAAAGCTAACTAGTCATAGTATTTTGAAACAGAATTTTTTAAAATGTAGGATAATTTCTATTTTTTCAAGCATGATGAAGAAAGGTTAAAAACTTAAAGACATTAGAAATTGAAGATAAAAGGATGAGAGCAACTGAATTTTTGTAAAGACAAGTTAGGCTCATAAAACAATTTATACATTAAAAAAAAAACAAAAAACAAAACCAAACCCGGTGGGTTGTAGTTGATTCCGACTCATTGTGACCCTATACATATATATATATATTTTTTAACTGTGTTTTTAAAGAATACATATAACAAAACACTTGCCATTTCAACCATTTTCATATGTACAATTCAGTGACATTCACCAGGTTGGGGAGCCATTACCACCATTCATTTCCAAATTTTTCCCTCACCCTTAAGCAATAACTCATTCTTCCTCCCACCTGCTCTTGCTAACCACTAATTAATTTTGATCTCTATGCATTTGCCTATTCTAGATATTTCATATAAGTGGGATCATACAATATTTGTCCTTTTGTGACTGATCTGTTTCACTCAGCATAATGTTTTCAAGGTTCACCCAGGTCATAGCATGTATCAGAACTTCACTTCTCTTTATGGCTGAATAATATTCCATTGTATGAAGAGATCACTTTTATTTATCCACTCATTCAAAAACAATTTATATTTAATTTTCTTTAAAACAGAACACAAGTGCTTATCAGGAAAAGCCCTTATTAATCAATTATTTAGTATTACTGAGCATGTTTTCAGCACTGGGTGGATTTAGAGATGAATCAGATATGGCCTCTATCCTCATCATCAGGTAATTATGTAAAACAATAAACAGATTGGTGCAGTGAAGGAATGTACAAAAAGCTATGGGAACGTGGGAGAAGGAGGGCCTTGGCCCACACGTGGGCACTAGGAATGGCATCACAGTGAGCAGAAACTGAAGAATGAACAGGAGGTGCATGTGAAAAGGCCCGGAGTGAGGGAGCACACAGTGACAGGAGGCACCTGGTAACATCAATCAAGGTATCTATGCACATATGAGGCCTGGGTCATTAGTAAACTATGAACTATGCGACCAAACAGGTATGTGTGAGTGAGAAACATGCTGCCCAATTCTCAGCTCAATTTCTCACCTCTACGCTCTTTTCACTTCTTTCACGAATTAATTCATTTTGTTCTCTCAATTGGTGCTGTTCTTCTTGAAGTGAACAAATCCGGCCTGCTGCAGCTGAAAGCTGATTGAGAAAGAATTCTATGTTTAACATCAAAATTGATCTTACTGCTCCAATAAAAACACATTTATTTGGCATCTTCATAATTTTCAATGTACTTTCACACATTTGATATTTTCTTTTTTATTTAACTTCCTATTTTGAGTAGCTAATAAATTCACGTGGTTCAAACTTCAAAAGACATAAAAATGTATCTATTAAAATCTCTCTCCTGCCCCTGCCCCTAGCCACCTTTATCCTCCTCAGACTTTCTCCTCTTCTACAAAAAAGACAGCATATTACTTAATGTGGGCAAAGATTTAGGGACCTCAAAATTAGAAACAGGCTGAATATCCAGTATTAGAGAAATGGTTAAATTACAGTGGAAACATAAAACAGAAATAAGTAGTTATCAAAATGTTTGCAAAAGCTTTTAATAACTTAAAAAATACTTATGATACAATATTGATAGAAAAGCAGCAGCTTATATGGTATGCTCTCAACTCTAATTAAAAAGAATCAACTATGTTAAAAATGCTTAAGAAAAGTTGGGGACAATATATAATAAATAATAAAAAGTAGCTGTCGCTTAGCAAAGGGATTGTGAGCATTTTTTCTGAATTTTTCGTTCTTTTCAGTTTTTCTAGCCAATGAGCAAAACTCCATTTTATCTCTCTAGGGAAAATTACAGCAGCTGTGGGGAGGAATGAAAAACAAACCACTAAAGCCGTGCCCCAGAGGACATCTCGTCCTCCTATGAGTGAGTTCTGTAGTTTAGGGAACAGTGCACAGAAGCAGGACGCCTTCAGGATCTGTCAGAGGAGAGGACATCCGGAGAGGCAGGGGAGGTGAGCAAATATACCAACTAACTGCCACTTCCCTCCCCTGACCCCTCATTCTAGCCTCAGAACACTTCCTGTGTGTGCTCTTGCATCATTCGCTGATAGAGGAACCTTGAAGCACTAAACTCCTCTCTTCCTCTTTGTCAAAAGTGTCTGAAAACACCCCAGAACCACTCTTCACTCAGACCCAGAACCCTGGACTGTTTTCTAAATGTAAATGCTGTGCTCCAATAAGAAAAATCAAGGCTTTAAAAGGAGGCCTTAGTTACTAAAAGGGAAGCAGCAGACAAAAAACGGTAAGCCAATTCCCATCCCACTCTGAAGACGCAGAGAGTATCCCTGAATAGAAGTAAAGCATATTTTTCATTACAATCATTTGCTTCTAAAGATAAAAATACCGATTGTTTAGTTTCAAAAGCTAAATTTTGTTGAATTGCCATATGATGTGCTGTGTACATTTTCACCAGAATTAAAAAAAAAAAAAAAAAAACTAAATTAGGCCTTCATACAAAGCATGCCACCTTGTCTGGGAGAACAAATAGATCTGTTTGTTCTAAAATTAACCAACATCTCTTGAGTGCCTCCACAGGCCAAGGGGTATGTTAGATACATGTATATATTTATAAATGTATATATTATATATTTATAAAACATACTATTGTAAAGTATGTTTTATCACCTAGTACCTACCTAAACTGAGGCTCAAAGGCCTACCTACCTAAGGTGAATGCGACTCCTCTGAATCTAAGTTCAGTGAAGTTTCTCCCATGATGCCCATCTGTGAATATATACTCATGCTGAATTTCCTTCTATTCACACACATCTGAGCTCCTCTCCTGAAAGCCTTACAATGCAGACCCCTCAGGTGAAAGCAGCCTTACATGGGAGTCCTTCATTATAAAGGCGTGCCTGTAACCTGACCCCACAAGAGTCGGGTGTTCACGCTCAAGCCCCTGAGAGCCCTTCTTCCTTCTCACTGAGTCTAGGGTGGGGGAAGGCCTGAGCAGACAGGGACTGCTACTACCTGTGGAAAGGCTCAGAAAGGCTGGGCAACCCCCCTTCTGCTAATAGGAGACACCATGTGTCCAAAGGGGGCTGCCAGGCAGCTGGCAGTAAGCTTTCTCCCTCTGCCTCAGCCCTCCTCCTTTCTGTCCTTTCATTCTCTCTTCCTAATGAGAAAGAACAGAAAGACAATGCTGTGGAGAGAGTGGTTCTGCTTCCTCTTCTCACAGGCAGAGATAGAGGGCGTGGGCTAGGGTATTTACACCTCTCATCAGTCACTGCCTTCTGGGGTAGTGGGGACAGGGACAAACTACCTCATAGGAAAGGCGGAAAAGAGGGGAAAATAGCAGTTTCACAACAGAAGCTGGGATTTTCAAAGGAGGAGCTTTCCTCTATTGGACTACTTTCAAGTAATAAAACCAAAGTCCCGTAGAACTGGCTCACGGTCAGTTGTAGTCTCTCACCGGGGGCCCTGGACAGGGCAGAATAGGGATGTTCTGAGGATGCAAAGTGTTGAGCATAGTGTTGAGCATGCCTTACCATGTGCAGCTCAACCAACGTTAGCAATTCCCGTTCCTACCAGCAATAAACTGTAGTCAGACATACCAACTATGCCGTTTCTCTTAACTCTGGGTAAATTGTTTTGTTTAAGAATTTCCACAAATTAGTACAAACCTCTTCTTGAAGCTTTGAATTTGTCTTTTCCAAGCCATCTATCTTGGCCTGAAGATCCCCAACAGTACAACTGTAGAAAATAAGTAAATGTGAACTTATAAAAGCTGACTGTTTTCCCAACCTGTAAGCACCTGAGTACAGAAATTTTTAGATTTCCTGTGTGAAATGCAAAGTCAAATGGTCTCTCCAATTAACTCAGTGGAGATGAGAATTCTAAAAAATATATATACATGTGCATGTGTGTGTATACACACATGCTTCTGATTAAGTTTTACCCCTAGAACATGCTACCCATTTCTTTTTTAGTCAGTTGGAAAGAAAATATTTTTCCCCCAACACAACAGATGATGGAAACCAAAATGTGTTGGTGGTTAATATATCTAAAGTAACATTCATTACAAGATATTTCACTAGTAGAATCAAAGGTGGTTTTCCAATCTTTTTCATACCTTTCTCTATTTTTCCAATATTCTTTAAGGAATATATACTACATTTATGCTGAAAAAATATGTAGATAGCTAATGTAATGAATCAGAAAATAGGAAGCCAGTGGACTTGATAAACAATAATCATCATAACCACTGTAATGCCAATACTGTTTCTGGACTATGCGCCTGTTGGCTCTGAGCACTTCAACTCCATCGACTCATTTAGTCATCACCCCAATTCTCTGAGGTAGGTCCTGTTGTTACCTATTTTACAAACGAGGAAACCAGAACTTTATATATTAAAGAACTCTCTCAAGATCACACATCTATGAAAGGGGCCAGGATTTGAGCCCAGTAAAAACTGTTACTTTTAAGCAATAGGCCATAGTGCCAAACACAGGTCCCTTTTGCTGGTGAGGGAGAAGATAAAGAAACAAATCTGGCAAGGTTAATGAATCAAGGTTTAGGAGTTGGGTGGGAAGAAAAATAAAAGCACAAAGACACAAAATGAAAAGGAGAATGTGATGGTTAATTTTACTTGTCAGCTTGGTTAGGCTATGGTTCCCAGTGGTGTGGCCAAACACTAGACTAGTTGCTGTTTCATAATGCATTCGAATGTAATGTAATCACTTTCCATAATATAATCTAATGTAAAATAATCAATCAGTCAACTGAAAGGGGGGTTTTCCTGGGGTGTGATCTGCCTTCAGACTATACATAGATATAACAGCAGAACTTGCTTTCTCTCTCACCTCTGCACTCTTCCTGTTGCCTGACCTATGAATCTTAGGACATAAAACTGCAGGAGTCTCCAGCCTGCCATCTGACTTACAGATTTTGGATTTGCCAGCTCATCATAATCATGTGAGCCAATCTCTTGGAGTAAATCTCTCTCTATGTATACATCTCATTGGTTCTGTTTCTCTAGAGAACCCTGACTAAGTCAGGGAATAAAACAAAAAATACGGAGGGAATTAAGAGTTTTAAGAGTATATAATTTTCACCTCTATATTAACTATGTAATTTAGAAAATATCAATAAAATTTGTATTTTTCTTAGAAAATGTAAATTACCAAAAGTGACTTATCCTCAAGAAGCAGAAAACCTAGATGGAACACCAACTAAGAAAAAACTGGAAAACTAGCAAAACATTAGCTCCAAAAAAGGCTTTGGGCCCAGAAAGCTTCAAGTTTTCAGTGAACAAATAAAGCCCATGAACTAGAAGCTGTACCCAGGCACAGAAATAAGGCAAAGCTTTTTAATTCATTTTGTGAAGCTGCATTACCCTGATACCATGCCAGAGGAACAATTAAATTAGCTTACATGTTAAAAGAATGATTAAATTACTAAAACTATGATCAAGAAGAGTTTACTTCTGTGAAAGAGGAATGGTTCGGTATAAAGAAGCCCATTAATATAACAGTCATCATATCAATAGCTTAAATGACAGAAGTCAGGATTATCTTCACAGGTGATAAAGGCATTCGATGCAACATCAAGTCCTTATAAAAATTCTCAATAAACTAGGACTAGGTCAAAAATCTCTCTCTCAAAACAGCAGCCAACATCACACTTAAGGAAGAAGCCTAAGAGAAGCTTTTCCCTAAGCACACTCTGAGGAATGTGCAGTTTCTTTGCCTGTGTACAAGGGCTCTGGGCAGAGGCTTTCCTGTGGAGTACTGCTAACATGCAATGTATATGCTTTAAAAGGGGTGCAGATAGAGAATAATGTGTCTCCCAAACACGTTAGACTAAGAATCTCCCCCACTCCCCATCAACATCTCCAAGGACTAGTATTTCATGAAACACATTAGCAGCTTTCCAATTAAATAAAAATTCAAAATAAAGATGCTTGCGATCACTATCAAATTGTTCTGGAAGGTCTAGCCCAGTGGTTTTCAACCTATTTTTCCTGCAACAACCCACCAGAGAGATTTAGCACGTTCCCATCAGTAGCAGTGATTCCCATGGCAGTGATTTTCAACAACGTGGCTGTGGGGTAGGCAGTGGAGATCTAGTTTTAATTTATTTACCCCTTGAAATTGTGTAACTGTGCAAAACAAAACCAAAACCCGAAGAATTTCCAAAAGCCATTTATCAATAAGAAATCATACTTCCCCAGCCTGTGCACATGCATACTGCTTCAATGATAACTTTTTTCTTGTTATGGAAAAAAGTACTCTTTGAATGACAATTGATGTTATAAATTTACGGCAACTCAAGTTATACGAAAAAATTATAGGATAAAGGATAGTGAGTACATAACTAACACTGGAAAAAAGGAGAGAGTCCTACCTTAAGTGCCGGTTGAGTTCTTCCACGTAATTCTTTTGATCAAGGACGTCAGTAATTCTTTCGTGCCTTTTTTAAAAGAGCAAAAGAAGGGAGCCACTTTTTAAATTCATGGTTAATACTTTGTAACTGCCCTCCAACCTTCCAATTACCTTGTAGAAATACCAATGTCTTCCGGAAACCAAGAGGCAGTCAGAGCTCATAATACCTGCCCGGTCCCAGAGAGAAAAGAGAGCATGGCTGGCCAGGGAGGCAGCAGCCAGTACCTCAGGTTCCTGCGGACACCCTCCCCTTCTGAAGATCTGAAGACAGCTGGACATTTGGGATGAGAAGAGACAACCCTCCATGAGCAAAGTGGAAGCACCAACCTGCCACATGCAAACACACTCTGGATGTGGCGGAGAAAGTGATTCTTATCACACTGAAATAAAGGAGGCTCACTTTGGAAAGGACACGATGAGACTTTTTGAAACACCAGCTCATCAGTTCTAAAGGTCGGGGAAGTCTGGGTTAATATTTTAAAGTTAGGCTTTCTACCCCCTAATTTCTTTATATACACACAAACATATAATTTATATACATGGGATCATTCTACGGGCTCATGCCATATGTGCTGGATTTGTTTTTGAGTGCAGTCATTTTTTTAAACCTGCTTTCCTCCATCCTGCCCTTTCACAGCTCTTCCAGGTAACCCATGTTTACAACCTTCCATATACATACAATAATGTACATACATGTGTGGAGACATACACAGTTAAAAGATAAAATATACCCACTCCTCACTTATTGACATGGTTAGGTTCCAAAGACCAGGTCATTATATGAAATTGGCGTTATGCAAAAATGGAGGTTGATCACATCAGACCACAAAATGGAGGACGACTACATCACTACATAACTGCCAAATGACAGCATTACACAACTGCCAAATGACATTATTACATAATTGCAAAATTACACTATTACATAACTGCCAAACCACTGAGAATCCTGACCCAGCCAAGTTGACACATAACCTTAACCATCATCACAGCCAGCACTACTCTTTCCTCGCAACTTGGTGTTTGTTACTGCCAGACATACATCGTTATTGGCAAAACAGTCGGATAGTAGTTTTTTTACTATTGTCGTAAATGTGAAATGTTGGATAACGAGATAGTGACGAGTAGGTGTATATATTAGGGATTTTTTTGTTTATGAAAATTAGGCATCATATATACTTCTCATCATCATACTTTTCTCAGTAAACAATACCTGTGGAAATCCCTCCAACTCTACTCTACCAGCAGCTTAAATATATTCTTTTTAATGTCTGCATAATATACCATAATGTGGAATATTATGAATGTTCCACAATTCATTCAATTATTTTCTTATTAGAGGATAATAATTTTATTTCCATTTTTTTGCCAGTTAAGACTAGATTTTAAATTCCCAGTGGGTTAACCTTTGTACTCAGGGTGCATAAAGAATCAGTGGGGTTCCTGCTAGTCCTTTCCTAGGCAGGGTGCTACCAGGGCACTGAGACTGTGGGGGAGTCATTTGGAAAGACAGGTAGTAGGCCCATGGTAGAATAGTCAAACACGACCAAAGAGTTTACAGTGACAATTTCTTGCCATGCCTGCCTGCCATCCCCTTCCCCACCAAAACAAAACAAAACAAAACAAACTTGTTGCCATCCAGTCAATTCTGACTCATAGTGACACTACAGGACAGAGTAGAACTGCCCCATAGGGTTTTCAAAGGAGCAGCTGGAGGATTCGAACTGCTAATCTTTTGGTTAGCAGCCATAGCTCTTAACCACGACGCCACCAGGGCTCCACAGGCAACCACTATTATTACCAGGCTCTGTTATCAGTGCCACTCTACAAGTGTTCCATGCACATGGAAGTCTAACGTAGAAATACGTATGCATATCTTTTTTTATTATAACATAAGTATTATAACACAATATACACACAATTCTTTAACTTCCTTTTCTTTTTCTTCCTGGAGAACTTTTTTAAAAGAATGCTGTTAACTTAAAAAGGATGAGGGAGAGCTACACATGGTATGGAAAGACATCTGAGACACATTATGACCAAAGAACAAGTCAAAGGGCAATTTATATAGTACCTCCCCATTTATATTCAAACAAGCAAACCATAAAGCAGAATATACTACCAACAAATATAGGACTGTAAGGCATTAAAAAAAGGTTTGGAAGGAAATGTAAGAGTAGTGTCCTCTGAAGAGAGGAGTGGGACTGACATGGGGATGAGGGGGCAGTATGAACGGGAAAATTTCATGTTCATTCTCTAGTCTTCCGTATAGCTAATTTCTTAAACAATGAGAATCATTCATGTATTAGCACTGCAATTAAAAGTAACTAAATGAAAACTAAAATCTCAAACAAAGCAAAAATAAAAATAGCATTCTTTACCAGAACTTCATGAAATATGTGAACAAGCGTACAGCACAGCACTTACTCTTTGCCACCATCGAGATCCTGCACATCTTTAAGGTAGAGGGAAAAATCGATCACTCCAACCTGACCGAGATAAAATACACAAGTTTAAATAAAAAAGTAATATTTCTCATTTTCCTCAAACCATACAACCTTTAAAATTCAGGGTATTTATAGTCCTGTCTCTTTCCCACAAACATTTAGTCAGACTAACCAGTTCTATAAGGCAGCAATCAATCAAACACACAAACCAAAAGAAAAATAATAAGGAAAACTTACTATAAATTAGAATTCAAGGGAATATTCTAAAATGTTACCACTTATTTTAGGTTAGCTTTGTGTATTTAATAATCACATTTATAAAGGCCAACAAGTCCTATGGGCACAAAATAGTAATTTTAAAAAAAGAGACCTGATCTCCAGACTAAAGTGGTGACCTTAATCGACACTTCTGACTCCTTCTTCCCTTAAATTTTGGTGAAATGATCTAATCAGTATTTCAGGAAAAGTTCTATACCACTGCTGGGAACTAGAAACAACCAAGATCCCTTCCACATCTAAATAGCAAGGGTTTTGTCAAGAAATAAAGCACTTTAGGCAATGGTTACACAACTTGACTAATGTTAATTGTTATCACCAAGCAGTACACCAGAAAAAGGGCAAAATGGCCAATGTGTTATATATAGTTTTATAGCAACAACAAGAAAAGGGTACAGCTGTTGATACTACTTAGGTACAACCAGACCAAACACCTTATGGAATTGCTTGCTTGGTTTGATGGTTTAGAGTAATGGTTTCATGGAACAATCCAGTCAGTTGGCCTAATGTTGTTTCACAGTTTCTGTTCTACCTCCTAGTTCAGTGAGTAGAACCTGAGGTCTGAAAAGCTTACAAGCAGCCATCCACGAAACAATAACTGGTCTCTATTCGCCTGGAGTAGCAGAGGAAGAAGACCTAGCAATCGGAAAAGAAACTGGACTGCAGATCTAATTGCCTCCATGAACAACTGCCTCCTTTGCCATGAGACCATGAGCCACAGTGCTCAGCTACCATTACCGAACGTTTTGATCAGGGATTCAATAGATGGATGCTAGTCAAAAGAGGGAAAATGTGGAACAGAATTTCAAATTCCTATGGAGGCCAGACTTAGTGGACCCACTGAGACAAAAGGAAACTCTGAAATCTATTGCCCTGACATAATCTTTAAAGCTTGAACCAAAAACTATCCCCTGAAGTCATCTTTAAACCAAACAACTGTTTAGCTCAATTAGGAAAAATATTTACCTTGAGCATTATGCTCTTTTAAAGAATTATCTATATAAGATCAAATTGACAACAGTAGCTCTAAAGCATAGATAAGAATTTTAGGGGGCAGTAAGTCTAAGTTAATGGGGGTGAAATAATTTGGGTAGAGATAGTGAGACTGATAGTACAATGTGATGAATGTAACCAACGTCACTGAATTGAACGTGTAGAAATTGTTGAATGGGCATGTGTATGTTCTGCTGTATACATATTTTCACCGGAAAGAAAGTACTTTAGAGAGAGTGGGTGAGGGTCCTAGTCTGCTATCATCCACTCCAGAGTTAAGTGAAACCATTCTTATTTGAAATATAGAAAAATCAGGTACAGTCTAGTACATCAATAGAAAAATGTTTAGAATCACGTTATAGCCCTATCATGGAACCCTACGCAAACGTGACAAAGAATGCAGTGGATTTATGTGTAATAATATGAAAAAAAGCTCCAGGATAAAATTTTAAGTCAAAGGATAACATGAAAGCTCATCATTAACCATTAGGAAAATACAAATCAAAATCACAGTGAGACCATTTCATACCCACTAGCATGGCTATGAGCGTTCCCAGGTAGTGCAAACGATTATGTGCTTGACTACTAACCAAAAGCTTGGAGGTTCAGACCTACCCGGAGGCACCTTGAAAGGCAGGCCTGGCAATCTGCTTCCGAAAGGTCACAGCCTTGAAAACATTATGGAGCAGTTCTACTCGGTACACATGGGGTCGCCATGAGTCGGAATTAACACAACGGCAACTAACAACAACAATGAACAATGATACATCCAAGCAGAGATTCCAGTATGTGATTAGATCTCTGGTCTGGATCTCAGTGGAAAGGATGGTCTGGAGTTTTATATGAATTCACTGCAGAGACGGGGTGGATCAGGGAAAAGAGTCAACAATAGAACCCTGGGAAACAAGTATTTAGAAAGAAAGGAAATTAGAGCCTATAAAGGAGACTGATAAAAACAAAAAAAGAAATGGAGTAAGAGCTTGGTGACTTCTGTGGCTAGGTTAAAGAAAGGAAAACCAGGATGTGGTTTCATGGAGACAATAAAGAATTAAGAATAAAGGAGTGGTTAAGAACATCAAATGCCATATAAGCTAAGTGTCTGTTTGATTTGCCTTTTAGTCGGGAGCTACTAGTGAGAGCAATTTTAGCAGAATAGAAAGGCAAAAGCCTGATTACAATGGGTTAATGACAGCAACAGACATTAGAAATCATAATTTAAAAATGTACCATTTATAATTATTGTTGTTGTTAGGTGCTGTTTAGTCGGTTCTGACTCATAGTGACCCTACAGGACAGAGTAGAACCGCTCATTTATAATAGCAACAGAAATTATAAGGTGCTTAGACATAAATCTGAGAGTATATGCAAGATCTTTATAAACTTATAAAACATTGTTTAAAAAAGCACAAAAAGAGACCTAAGTATATTATCTGTCTCTGAAGTACAAGTGGGAAGGAAATTAATTATTCTCTATAATTAAATAAAATTAATGATTATAATGCATTCTCATGGAAATACATGTTGTTCTTCTAACAACATACTAACAATTGCTTTAAAAACTGTGTGCTAGAAATTCCAGCTACCAACACTTGAATTTTTCTCATTAAGAATTATACGTTTCCATTTCTGCTTCAATGTTACCTATGATTTGAAATGCAAAAAAAAAAAAAAAGAGAGAGAGCTAAGCAATGGGAAAGGAACCCTGGTGCACAATGGTTAAGTGCTCTGCTACTAAATGAAAGGTTGGTGGTTTGAAACAACCAGTGGCTCCACAGGAGAAAAGATCAGCGATCTGCTCCTGTAAAGATTACAGCCTAGGAAACCCAGTGGGGCCATTCCTCTCTGTCATACAGGGTTGCTGTGAGCTGGAATCAACTCGACAGCACACAACACAACAATAAGCAATGGGAAGATACACTATGCTCATGAATATAAAAATTCAGTATCACAAAAATGTCAGTTCTCCAGATTAATTTATATATTCAATGGACTTTCAACCAAAATCTCAACTGTTTTTGTGTACTTGATAAGCTAATTTTTTAAAATTCATATAGAAAAGCAAATAACCAAAAATAACCAGGAAAATCTTAAAGAAGAAAAACAAGGTGCGTGACTTTGCCTGCCAGGTATCAAGCCTTAAGATAAAGCTACTATAATTTTGACAATGTGATATTGTACAGGGATAGAAAATAGATCACAGTATAATGAGCCCAAACACAGACCTGCACATGTACGGGGACTTGATATGTAATAGAGACAATACTACATATCACTGAGGAAAGGAAGAACTACGTAATGAATGATACTGGGCAAACGGTTTATCCACATAGAGAAACAAGTATATATCCTAAGTGAACTAAAGTTATAAATGTGAAAAGCAAAATTTTAAACTTTTACAAAAAAAGTATAAAGGAGTATCATTAACTTAGATTAAGGAAGGAATCCTTAACCAAGTTACCAAAAACACAAACCAGAAAGGACAAGAGATAAATTTTACCACATTAAAATGTAAAATGTCTACTCAGTGAAAGACACCATAAACAGAGTAGAAAGACAAGCCACAAACTGGAAGAAGATATGTATAATGATCTAACTTACCAAAGTAAGAATATCCAGAATTAACAAAGAACTCATAATATCAATAAGAAAAATACAAACAACTCCAAAAAATGGGCAAAAAATATTAACAGGAAATTACCAATAGAAAAATACTTATGAAAAGGAACCCTGGTGGCACAAGAGTTAAACGCTTGGCTGCTAACTGAAAGACTGGTAGTTAGAACCCACCCAGCAGCTCCACAGAAGAAAGACCTGGTGATCTGTTCCCATAAAGATTACAGCCTAGAAAACCCTATGGGGCAGATCTACTTTGTCACATGGGGTCACTATGAGTCAAGAATCAACTCAATGGCAAACAACAAAACATATGAAAATATGTTCAACTGCACCAGTAATCAAAGAAATGCAAAATAAAACATTAAACAGCATTTCATGCCCACATAATAGACACAAATTTAAAAGCCTGATAATACCAAGTGTTTTCAGGATGTGGAAGAACAGGAACAACAGCAAAGAAAAGAATACATACAGTATTAAGAACCCCAGTTATGTTAAAATCAAACCTGTGATTTTTTTTGTGTGGTAAAAATATACACAACAAAACATAGAGCAGTTCAACAATCTGTGATGGTTTTAAAACATGTCTGCAAATTCTTGACACACCTCCTGCCAAAAGAAATCTATATTCCCAACCCTTGAACCTCCACAGCCTTTGTGCCTGTCTCGATGAACAGAATTCAGTGAAAATGCTGCTGTATGATTTATGCGGCTAGGTTAATTCAAAAAGGCAATACAGCTTCCATTTGGCTGTTAGGGCATTTGTATTTGAAGTTCTGAGCTTCCATTTAAGAAGTCCAGCTACGCTAACAGGCACCTCGCCAAAGAAGATATTCAGGTGGCTAACAGACACATGAAGAAATGCTCACGATCATTAGCCATTAGAGAAATGCAGATCAAAACTACAATGAGATATCATCTCACCCCAACAAGGCTAGCATTAATCCAAAAAACAAAGTAATAAATGCTGGAGAGGTTGTGGAGAGACTGGAATACTTATACACTGTTGGTGGGAATGTAAAATGGTACAACCACTTTGGAAATGATTTGGCACTTCCTTAAAAAGCTAGAAATAGAAGTACCATGAGATCCAGCAATCCCGCTCCTTGGAATATATCCTAGAGAAATTAGAGCCCTCACACAAATAGATATATGCACACCCATGTTCATTGCAGCGCTGTTCACAATAGCAAAAAGATGGAAACAACCTAGGCGCCCATCAACGGACGAATGGATAAACAAATTATGGTATATCCATAAAATGGAATACTACGCAACGATAAAGAACAACGATGAAGCAGTGAAAACATCTTATAACATGGAGAAATCTGGAGGGCACTATGCTGAGTGAATATAGTCAGTCACAGAAGGACCAATATTGTATAAGACCACCATTATAAGAACTCAAGAAAAGGTTTAAATACAGAAGAAAACATTCTTTGATGGTTACGAGGGTGGGGAGGGAGGGTGAGGGCTATTCACTAACTAGATAGTAGACAAGTATTATCTCAGGTGAAGGGAAGAACAGCATACACTACAGGGGAAGTCGGCACAACTGGACTAAACTAAAGCTAAGAAGTTTCCTGAATACAATCAAACACTTTGAGGGACAGAGTAGCAGGGGTAGGGATCTGGGGACCATGGTTTGAGGGGACATCTAGGTCAACTGGCATAACAAAGCTTATTAAGAAAATGTTCTGCATCCTACTTCGGTGAGTGGTGTCTGGGGTCTTAAAAGCTTGCAAGAGGCCATCTAAGATACATCAATTGGTCCCAACCACCTGGAGTAAAGGAAAATGAAGAACACCAAAGACACAAGCCCAAGAGACAGAAAGGGCCACATAAACCAGAGACTTCATCAGCCTGAGACCAGAAGAACTAGATGGTGCCCGGCTACCACCAGTGACCGCCCTGACAGGGAACACAACAGAGTCCCAGATGGAGCAGGAGAAAGGTGGGGTGCAGAACTCAAATTCTAGTAAAAAGACCAGACTCAATGGTTTGACTGAGACTGCAGGTCTCAGAGAGCATGGCCCCCAGATTCTCTATCAGCCCAGAACTAAAATGATTTCCGAGGCCAACTCTTCAGACAGGGATTGGACTGGACCATGGGACATAAAGGGATACTCGTGAGGAGTGTGCCTCTTAGCTCAAGTAGATACAAGAGACTAAACGGGCAACTTCCGTCGGGAGGTGAGATGAGACGGCAGAGAGGGTTAGGAACTGGTTGAATGGACATGGGGAAACAGGGGTGGAAAGGAGGAGCGTGCTGTCACAGTACTGGGGAAAGCAATTAGCGTCACATAACAATGTATGCATAAATTTTTGTATGGGAGACTAACTTGAAATGTAAACTTCATTTAAACTACCACAATTTAAAAAAACAAAAAAGTCAAGCTACTCTGAAGCCACCATGCTGGGGAGACCATGTGGAGGCCACATGAAGACAGAGGTGTCTGAGAAGCCCCTGCTGTTGCAGCCCCCACCTCTCTGGGCTTTATCAGCCCAGACACACATGAGAGAGCAAGCCTGCAGACGATTCCAGCCCCAGTCACCATCTGACTGAGCCCCTGAGCAAGAACCTCCTAGCTGAGCCCCGTCAAACCCCAGAATCGTGAGAGATACAATATTGTTAAGTGACTGTTCTTAATATAGCAGTAGAAAACCAGAACGTATTTAATTTAAAACAAAACCTACATATAAATAAATGCATAGAAAAAGTAGAAAAGGCTTAGAAAGATTTTCCCTAAAATCTTTATCATTACCTTTGGGTGAGAGTGGGATTGGGGGCCAGGGGACAGGGAGAGTTTTAAATTGTCACTTTTCACTCTATACACTTCTGTATTGCTTAATTTTTTCAACAAGCATGTATTCATTTTGTAAAAAAAAAAGAAAACGAAAAAATTAAATTATAAAGATATATTCCATTGGGAAAAAAACCAATTACAAAAGAATGGATAAAGACGAAAAGCAGCAATTAATGAATTATAAAGCAAATAAAGCCCTCTCACCAAAGCAGAATTGACAAATAAGACCAAGAGCTGGTACTCCAAAGTTCAACAAAGTAGATAAATCTCCACCAAGTATGATCAATATTTAGCAAATGTACATTACAAATGAGAATAGAAACATTAAAAAAAATTTAAGAGAATAATACAACTCTTGCTTGATAGATGTGACGAAATGAATGATTTCTAAAAAAAAAATCAACAACTAAAAAGTTGACCTACAATATAGGGAACCAACAGATTGACCTAGGACCAAAAAAGACATAAGGCTGAAATGGTAATGCCAGTAAATTCTAGCATGTCTTAAAGGAAAAAATAATTCCTCTGTTAATAAGCTGTTATAGAGAGCAAGAAAAGGAAGAACATTTTTTCAGTTTATTTTATGAGCGTCATACAATCCTAACACTGAAAAGAGACAAAGATAGTATAGAGGGAAAAAATTCAGAACAATTTCACAGGCAAAAATTCCAAACAAACCATAAACATATTAAATCCAGGAGTACGTTTAAGAGAGTAATACACAATTATTTCAGGAATGTAGGGATAATGTAATAGGAAACCTTTAA
The DNA here is from genome assembly GCA_030035585.1 of Dugong dugon. Lineage (NCBI taxonomy): Eukaryota > Metazoa > Chordata > Mammalia > Sirenia > Dugongidae > Dugong > Dugong dugon. The sequence continues at coordinate 211,040,697 of CM057460.1, read as the reverse complement.
GTTAATTCAATTATGTTCATGGGTTAAAAATATACATGACATTTCAATGTTGCTGGGTGGAAACCCCCGGTTCTGCTTGGTGTGACTCGTATTGGCCAATAAACGAGAGATCAAGATGGGAGAGCAGAAAGGTGTCTTTATTTTGTTGCACAAGGAAACGAGTCAGTTGGAGCTGCTGCCTCCAAGACTGCTCCCCAAGGGCGAGGGGAAAGGTTATTTTTAAGGGGTTTACAAGTAGGGAGTTCATACAAGTCACATCAGCAACATTCTTAATAATACTATGCAGGCACAATGGGGATTTACATATAACTTCATGCATCGCCAGGATTTTTATGGGGTAGGCAAAGGAATTAGGACTCTAATGCAAAGTTGCAGGGCAGGCTAAGCAAGCTGCTTGAGGCAGTGGAATTTCCCACAGCCTGGGGACTTCTGCCTTATCAAGAGATGCCAAAAAAGGTTTATTTGATAACATTCAATATTCATTTTTCTTAAAAAATTATTTTTCCGTTGTTGAAAATATACAGAGCAGAACATACACCAATTCAACAGCTCTACATGTGCAATTCAGTGACTTTGATCACATTCTTCCAGTTGTACAACCATTCTCACCCTCCTTTTCTGAGATGTTCCTCCCCCATTAACAAAATCTCACTGCCCCCTAAGGTTCCTAGCTAATCTTTTGAGTTGCTGTTGTCAGTGTGATCCCGTATCGACAGATGTTAAAAGCGCACAATGCTTAAGGCAGACTTTACTATTTAAGCTAAACTGCTGTTTGGTTTTAAGAAGACTTCAGGGAATATTTTTGGTTTAAGGCTTAAAGATTATCTCAGGGCAATAGTTTCAGGGGTTCATCCAGCCTCCATGGCTCCAGAAAGTCTGGAGTCCATGAGAATTTGAAATTCTGTTCTACATTTTCCCCTTTTGATCAGGATTCTTCTATAGAATCCTTGATTAAAATGTTCAGTAATGGTAGGTGGGCATCATCCAGTTCTTCTGGTCTCATGGCCAAGGAGGCAGCTGCTCATGGAGGCAATCAGCCACACATTCCATTTTCTCCTCCTATTCCTGACTCTTCTTCTTCCTCTGTTGCTCCAGGCAAATAGAGACCAACTGTTGTGCTTGGACAGCCTCTTGCAAGCTTTTAAGACCCCAGGCACTACGTAATGAACTAGGAGGTAGAACAGAAGCACCGAACACGTTATCAGGCCAATTAACTGGGATATCGCATGAAACCATGATCCTAAACCTCCAAACCAAGGAACCAAATCCTATGAGGTGTCTGACTGTACATAAGCAGCCTCAGCAGCTACTCATTTTCTGTTTTCACCTTTGTTGTAAATATATCTATCACAACAACTTTTGCCAACAGTACTTCCTAAACACAAGAAAGAGGATCCATTAGACATCAATAGCAAACATACTTTACGGTAACATACTAAAGGCACTGCCATTAAAGACAGGAATAGATATCCACTCTTCTCATCTCTCTACCACTCATCTGTCAGTTTGTCGTACCGTGTGGCTTGCACGTTGCTGTGATGCTAGAAGCTATGCAACTGGTATTTCAAATACCAACAGGGTCATCTGTGGTAGACAGGTTTCAGTGATGTTTCCAGAGTAAGACAGACTAGGAAGAAAGGCCTGATGATCTACTTTGAAAATCAGCCAATGAAAACCCCACGAATCACAATAGAATATTGTCTGATACAGTGCTGGAAGATGAGCCCCCTAGGTTGGAAGGCAACAATGGACTCAAGCATGACAGTGACCATGAGGATGGTGGGGGACCAGGCAGTGATCTGATCTGTTGTATATGGGGTCACCATGAGTCAAAGCCAACTCAATGGCAACTAACAATAGTGTCATCTTTACTTAATGACATCTATTACTTAATAAAAATCCCAAGGAGTTTTTATTTTGGAATTTGACAAAATGATGGTCAAGTTTATCTGGAAGAATGGATAGCCCAGAAATATCTGAAAAAGAAGTATAAGAAAGTAGGCAGGGTTGAACTACCCGGCTGTAAAACAAACTATGCAGCTGTAGTGATTAGAAGAAGGTGCTACTGGCCTAGAAATAAAGAGATCCAGGGACCACAGAGAGAATCCAGAAATAAACCTAGGTGTACTATGTTACTATGGATATTTCATATATGAAAAAGATAGAATTTCAAATTAGTAGAAAAATAGTGTATTTAATAAATAACATGAGAAAAATGATTTATCATCTGTTAAAAATACCTAGATTCCCACATTACACTATGTCAAAACAAATAACAGATTATGTACATGTAAAAAACAAAATACTTGATTTTTAAAATTAGGTTAATTTTTAGATGGTAAAGTACCTTCTAAGCATAATACCTTATAGGAAATCATAAAGGAAAAGTCTGTTTACAAAAAGTCTGAAACAAAATTTCTACAGGGCAAACCTCTGAGAAGCCAGAAGAAAAAAACAACATCCTCTCCTCACTTACTGACATGGTTAGGTTCCAGGTTATTACATGAAATCGGCATTATGTGAAAATGGAGGATGATCGCATCAGATTACAAAATGGAGGATGACTACATCATTACATAATTGCCAAATTACATCATTACATAACTGTCAAACCACTGAGAATCATGGCCCAGCCAAAGTGACACATAATCTTAACCATCAAAGCCAGCATTACTCTCGCCTCATACTTCAGCATTCATTACTGACAGATGTACGTCGTTAATGCACAAAATAGTCAGATAGCAGATTTTTTATTATTGTCGTAAATGTGAAATATCAGATAACAAAATAGTCGATAAATGAGGAAAAGGTATATAACAAAAAAATTCAGACAAAAGGTCAGTATCCTTAATCTACAATAAAGATGTGGAAAAAGATGGCAACTCAGAAAAATAGGCAAAGGACATGACCAGGTAGTCATGACAGCTGACCTAACAATGGCAAATAAAACATGAAAAAATATTTGACTTTACTAGATCTCCAAAATGCATATTTGAGGTGATGAGTTGTTTTGTCTTTAACACTGAAATAGACCAAGAACACTCATCATATCCAGTGTTAGCAAGTGAAAATGGGTTCTCTCACATACTGCCAGAGGGCGTGTAAAATAGAAGACCTTTCTGGAGGTCAATTTTACAGTATCTATCAAAATGTAGAATGTGAATACTTTGACATAGCCACTCAAAATTTATCCTAAGGAGAGGCAGGGCCAAGATTGCGGAGTAGTCAGACACTTCCGGTGGTCCCTTTTACAACAAAGACCCGAAAAAAAAAGTGAATCGATTATATATGACAATCTAGGAGCCCTGAACATCAATCAAAGGCAAAGTTGAGGAATTGGACTGAGTGGCAGGGGGAGGGAGAGATGGTTCAGAAGCAACGAGGAGTTGCTAGACCTGACCTGGCAGGAGCCGGAGCCCTTTAGGCTGCATCAGCTCAGGGTGCGCGGTGAGGCAAGCAGCGGCACTCAGGAGATGTTTTCCACATCAGGAGAGACCCAGCAGCAAAGAGTCTACTCGGGCATCCAGAACCAGTGAGAACCAGCCCTCGATCAGCCAAAGATAAGCACTTGCATCTGGCCTACTGCACGGATCAAAAACACCCATGCCCAGACCATGGTCTTGGGGGAACATCTAGCTCAATTGGCATAACACAGTTTATAAAGACAATGTTCTACATTCTACCTTGGTGAGTAGCATCTGGGGTCCTAAAAGCCTGTGACCAGCCATCTAAGATACTCCAGTGGTCTCATCCCTTCGGGAGCAAGGGAGAATGAAGAGAACAGGATTCAAGGAAAAGATTAGTCCAAAGGACTAATGGACCACGGATACCAAGGCCTCCACCAGACTGAGTCCAGTACAGCTAGATAGTGCCTGGCTACCACCACTGACTGCTCTGACCGGGATCACAACACAGGGTTCTAGACAGAGCTGGAGAAGGATGTAGAACAAAATTCTAACTCACAAAAAAGACCAAATTTACTGGCCTGAAACAGACTGGAGAAACCCCGAGAGGATGCCCCCAGACACCGTTTTAGCTCAGTGGTGAAGTCACTTCTGGAGGTTCATCGTTCAGCCGGGGATTGGACAGCCCCATGAAACAAAATGGGACTAATGAGGCACAGCAGTCCAAGGACAAGGACTAGAAGGCAGAAGGGGACAGGAAAGCTGGCGATAGGGAACCCAAGGTTGAGTAAGGACAGCGTTGACATGTAGTGGGGTTGTTAACCATTGTCATAGGGCAACATGTGTACTAACTGTTTAATGAGAAACTATTTTATTCTGTAAACCTTCATCTAAAGTGAGAATAGCAGCAGAACTGGAAGAACGTAATCAATGTCACTGAACTGTGCACGTAGAAATTTTTGAAATGGTGTATCTTTGGCTATGTATATTTTCACCAAAAAAAAAAAAGGTTTAGAAGGGAGACGGTTGATATGTTGTGGGTTGTTAACCAATATCATAAAACAATATGTGTACTGACTGTTTAATGAGAAACTATTTGTTCTGTAAACCTTCACTTAAAGTACAATAAAAAAAAAAAAAACACACACAAAAAATGCAAAAAAAAAAAAAAAAACAACAGAAAAACACCCACACCTTTTAGGAAAAACCTCTTTCCCATTTACCTCCCTGCTCTGCACCGGGTCTGGGACGGCTTCAGTGACTGCCGAGTCCCCTGGGCCAGAAGTAGGACCCTTCACACACCCTGAGCCATTCTCCTGGCCTTGGAGAGGGAACAAATTAACAAATGAGAACAAATAATCTGCCGGCTCCATTAAGCCAGGAACTCATGGTAGGCACAGCTCCTTTTCCTAGGCATAGGCATAAGGGGCCCATGGACTTTAAGTGCCTTTCCCCCTGCAGAGACTTGTGTGGGCCCATTTCAACAGCATAAGCCCGCACTACCACAGTACAATACAGTACATACCTGAAGTCGAACTTCAACTGTTTCAGCTGTGAAGTGGCAGGTTCGTGACATCTGACACTGCTCTGCCCATTAAGCAGGGTCTCCACCTACCCACATCAGGGGCCTAAGGACTGGGGGCTCCACTCATGCCACCTAGCCACCTACAACAGGGGCCCAAGAATAAGTGGAGCACCCTAGTCCTTACAGCCAACAGCAATGGGTGCTCACAGTCCAGCTGCAAAACCCACCCACCTACGTGCTCTAGGGAACAGGGACATGCTTTCCTCCTGGACACTCGGGGGGTGGCTGTCGGCCCCTTGCCTTGCTCAGCGTGTAACCCCTTGCTGCAGCTGGATGCCTGTGCCTACACCAATCACCCATGCCTGTCTAGGACTGCAGGTGAGAGCCTGCACCACACACTTGGTAGTTGACTACCTCAATACCTGAGCTGAATTCATACAGGAGGAGTGGGCAGACTCCTGGGCTCACATACTTAGTGGCAGGTCTGGCCACCTGGTGGCAGGATGCTGGAGCTTCAGGGGCACTGGTGATCAGACTAGCTCACACGAGCAGCCTACTTCGGTATATCAAAACAAAACAAGAAGCTAGGACACAGTAGGCAAACATAAAATAAATAAATATAATGACTTATTGATGGCTCGGAGACAACAGTCAATATCAAATCACATAAAGAGGCAAACCATGATGGTTTCAGTAAGCTCCCAAAATAAAGAATCAACAAATTTTCCAGAGGAAGAGAATTTCTTAGAATTACCGGAGGCAGAATACAAAAGATTAATATACAGAACTCTTCAAGAGATTAGGAAGGAGATTAGGCAAAATGCAGACCAAGCAATAGAGGAACTTAAGATTAGTGAAAAGCATAATGACAAATTTAACAGGCTGCAAGAATCCACAGAGTGACAGCAATCAGATATCCAGAAGATTAACAATAAAATTTCAGAATTAGACAACTTAATAGAAAGTCACAGGAGCAGAACTGAGGCAATGGAAGTCAGAATTAGTGAGACTGAAGATAAAGCACTTGACACCAACTTAGTTAAGGAAAAATAAGATAAAGGGATTTAAAAAGTGAAGAAACCCTAAGAATTATCTGGGGCTCTATCAAGAGGAATAGCCTATAAGTGACTGGAGTACCAGAACAGGGAGAATAACAAACTATAGAGAGAATTGTTGAATTGGCAGAAAACGTCCCTGATATCATGAAAGATGACAAAATAGCTATCCAAGATGTTCGTCGAACCCCACATAAGGTAGATCCCAAAAGTCACCAAGGCATATTATAATCAAACTTGCCAAAACCAAAGATAGAATTTTAAGAGAGGCTAAGGATAAATGAAAAATCATCTACAAAGGAGAGTCAATAAGAATAAGCTCAGACTACTCAGCAGAAACCATGCAGGCAAGAAGTCAATGGGATGACATAGATAAAGCCTTGAAAGAAAAAAAATTGTCAGCCAAGAATTATATATCCAGTAAAACTGTCTTTCAAATATGATGGTGAAATTAGGGCATTTCCAGATAAACAGAAGTTTAGGGAATTTGCAAAAATCAAACCAAAATTACAAAAAATACTAAAGGGAGTCCTCTGGTTAGAAAATCAATAACATCAGATAACAACCAGAACACAGGACAGAGCAACCAAATATCAACCTGGATAGGGATGTCACAAAAATAAATCAAAGCTAAAACACTGAAAATAGGGAAACAGAGATGTCATTATGTAAAAGATGACAACATTTAAACAAAAAAGAGGGGCTAAAAAATGTAGTCATAGATTTTTCATATGGAGAGGAAGTCAAGGCGATATAAAGAAATAAAAGACTGGTTTAAACTTAGAAAAACAGGGTAAATATTAAGGTAACTACAAAGGAAACTAACAATCTTACCAGTCAAAATAAAAAAAAAAGAAAAACATAAAGACTCAGCAAATACAAAATCAACAACAATGAAAAAGATGAAAAGAAAATAATATAAAGAAAAATGACTCAGCACAGAAAATTAAGTGGAACAAAGAAACTGTGAACACACAAAAAAAAGACATCAAAATGACAGCACTAAACTCATACCTATCAATAATTACGCTGAAGTAAATGGACTAAATGTACCAATAAAGAGAAAGAGAGTGGCAGAATGGATAAAAAAACACAATCCATCTATACGCTGCCTACAAGAGACACACCTTAGACTTAAAGACACAAACTAAAACTCAAATGATGGAAAAAATATATCAAGCAAACAACACTCAAAAAAAGAGCAGGAGCGGCAATATTAATCTGACAAAATAGACTTTAAAGTAAAATCCACCCCAAATGATAAGGAAGGACACTATATAATAAAGGGTCAACACACCAGAAGGACATAACTATAATAAATATTTATGCAACCAATGACAGGGCTCCAAAACACATAAAACAAGGCTCCAAAATACATAAAACAAATAAGAGCACTGAAAAGAGAGATAGAGATAAACAGCTCCACAAGAGTAGGAGACTTCAACTCACCACTTTCGGTGAAGGACAGAACATCTAGAAAGGAACTCAACAAAGATACGGAAGATCTAAATGCTACAATCAACCAACCTGATCTCATGGACATACCAAACACTCCACCCAACAGCAGCCAAGTATACTTTCTTTTCCAACACACATGGAACATTCTCCAGAATAGACCACATATTAGGCCACAATGCAAGGCTTAACAGAATTCAAAGTACTGAAATATTACAAAGCATCATTTCTGACCATAAAGCCATAAAATTAAGCAGAAATCCATAACAGAAAAAGCAAGCGAGAACAATCAAAATTTACTCTAAGGTGGGGGCGGGGGGAGGACAAGAGTACAAAGAGGTATAAGGCTGTTTATAAGACTTGTTACAATAGGGAAATAACCTAAATTAATAAAGTTCTGTTAAATAAATTACGGTATATTCATAAAATGGATACTATGTAGCCATTTAAAATAGTTTACACCTCACTACTGGCCAGAGAGGTATGTGGAACATATTGTTAAATTTTAAGGAAAATGAAAAATGGTGTATTTAGAATAATATTTGGGTTTAATAAAAAAACTCCAAACATTTCTTTCTAAAATACATAAATAAACACACACACACACATACACACACTCTTCCTTTTTAGTTTTTTTATTTTTTTTTAAAAGGGGGCACGGTAGACACGTTATTAAAAAAAGTTGACCCAAGCATGGAGAAGTTGGGAAAGCTTCACATTCTTCAGATCCAAACATGGTGGGAGAAGGCTGGGCAGCGGGTAGGGTGGGGAATGGGTCAGTGCTTCTGTTCCCCTCAGACATCTGCAGTCCCTGCTATCACGAGTTTAGGCCTCAGCCCTGGTCAGCAGCTCCCAGGCAGGAAGAAAGCCCATCCTGAGAGATGATAAGACTGTACCCCCACAAGGCAGTCTACCCTTTATGGCTTACTTTCTTTGCACCCCTTTTTATTACCCTCACTTCACAAATCTCTCCTGATTCTATCTTCCTACTCACCATCCTCATGTACTACCTTTTGGGACTTCTAGACTGGTCTCCTCCATGTTTTTGCTGCCTCTCTTCTCGGCCACTTCTAACTCATGACGTGAATGGCCACTAGAGTGATCTTTCTCAAACTCAGGCTGATCAGACTGCTTAAAAGCATCTAACAACTTTCCAAAGCCCTAGAAATAAAGTCTAAGCCCTTCAGCATGGCATTTAGCTCTAACAACTGGCCCTAGCCTCCACGTTCACCTCACTCATTAAGTACCCTACTTTCCAGCCCTGGAGAACTGTCTACCTGTTTGTGCTTTCTGTGTGTACCTCTGCGCCTTTGCCCCTGCTACTTCTTCACCCTTCCTTGAGCTGTTTGCTTTCATGGTACAGCTCTAACACCTCTTCCTCCCAGGGACCTTTCCCAGTCACTGTCCCTCTGCCCCAGCATAGCACCTTGCACAGTCACTCTATCAGAGGGTCCTTTGCCACTTGCCCATTTCTCAGGTTCAGTAAGTGTCTACAGATACTACCTAAAAGCCCTGGCCTGATGAAGGCATCCCATCTAGAGCCAAAATTCAGTTTTACCTGAGAATCCAAGTCTTCTCCTTTTAAGCAGAGATTGGCATCAAGAACATTGAGTCCCACCAGCAGACCGACAATCACAGTCCCTTCCTCCTCCATCATTAATGCCTCAGGCTCATAGAACTCACTAAAAGAGATGGACATGACAGGGGAGCTGCTCAGAAATTCCCTCACCATCCCCTACCACTCTTCTTCATCCCAACATGCCTAGCCTTTTCAACTCTTAGCTGATGGCCAAGCTTCTCTGTGTGAGCTTCTTTCCTTCCTTTCACTTCCCTTTACCACTTCAGGGCTGTCATTTCTTCTTATCTTCTTTCTTGTTGTGGCTTAGAATGGGCTCCTCCCTCCTCCTGTCTAAAATTAACTCCTCCATTTGGACCTTGGACTCTAGTCCTTTCCATCTCCTCTTCGTTCTTGAGTTCTTGACCATCACTCTCCCTCCTGTGTCTCTACTGGCTCATTTCTCTTGATGATAATAGCTACTACACTTCCACTCACCTAAACAGGAATGGGGAACCCACAGCCTCTTCATATCCAAGAATAAAACTCTTCTACCTTCCTGTGTCCCGCTGAGCAACATTTGCTGCTTTTACTTCCTTACCTTTCAGTCATTCAGCCATTTGCAATGTGACTCCAGCCCCTCTGTTACTGCTTCTGGTCACGAATGATTTGTTAGTTTACCAAACTCAGTGGCACTAAGGCCAGTGTGTGTGTGCGTGTGTGTGCACGCGTGTGTGCATGCACGCAAATACATAAGAACTTATTGTCTTAAGAATTAGCTCATTAGAACAAAATCTGTAACTCAACATTATTCAGTATAACTAGACTCAAAGCACTGAACATATGAAATATTTGAAATTGGTATTCATTCTACAAAGATATATTTGATAATAATCCATGGCTTGAAAACAATGAAAATCTGTGGGTGACAGGCCATACTGTAAAGTTATTTTTATCTCAGTTAGACTGATTCCTTCCTGTAAATTCTCATATTCTAGAGAAAATTACTTTTATAATTATATTCACTTACATAGTTATAAATATCAAAGATTAACCAGCCATAAATTTCAGTGTTAGCCTGTTCAAGTCTTTACTGACATTAAGTGATATAACATTTTACAAACTGGATATGGAATCCTAAATTGGGTAACATGGGTATGCTCTCTTACAAAGAGCAGGGTTTTATACCTTAAAATTGTCCACTGCACCTAGTTTTAAAGTAATTTTTTCCAGTTATTCTCCAATTTAATAAATACCATTTCTTTGAAACTTAATGACTAGGCTGTCAGTTGTTGTTGTTAGTTGCCACTGAGTCAATTCCGATTCATGGTGACCCCATGTGTGTCAGAGTAGAACTATGCTCCATAGGGTTTTTTCAATGGCTGATTTTTTTGGAAGTAGATTGCCAGGCCTTTCTTTTGAGGTGTCTCTGGGTGGACTCAAACCTCCAACCTTTTAGTTAGCAGCCTAGTGTGTTAACCATTTGTACCACCCAGGGACTCCTACCTAATACTAGGTATTGATACTTTCGAAGAATCATCTTCAAAATGACTTTTCATTCTGAAAAGTCACATGAATCTTCATCCATAACAACTTTCAGATATCAGTGCTCAAAAAATGAAGAAATACTGCTATTTTAAAATTAAGCCATAGAATATGTAAGATTAAGAATTTGCATAAAAGTTGCAAACATTACATACTCTTAGTTCAAAATTATCTAAAGAGCTATTTTCTAATTATTTACAAAGCTACTGTACGCAAAGATAGGTGGTAAAATACCTTAAGAGATGTTTATTGTCTATAAGCACTTTCAGATAATCAGCCAGTTTCTTTTGCATGAGTGCAAGATAAAGCCAAGCTCTTCCTCTTCCCACAGCTGTCCTAGAATTAAATCAGATCATCAAACTGTTGTAGCATGACAAAAAACAAAAAAGCCAAAGGGGAAAACTCTCAGTTTAGCCAGAAAGATATACATGTCCACATATATACACGCTTCTGAATGCAGAGCACACACTGTGAGACTAGCTGCCTGTCAAGGGGAGGGGGGTGACGGGGAGAGTAGAGGAAAGTAGGAGTACTGTCCAAATTTTGTACCGTGTACTTTTTTTTCCACTATAAAAACAAAAAATCTTAAACCACAAAAATCTGATTTCTGAAACAAATACAATTTGTGCATATTCAAAAGACTAATTTAGAACACAGTGCTTGTTAAAGTGTTAAAGTCTCATAAAATTTCTAAGGCATTAGCTTGAAGATGTAATTTTGAAAAAGCCCATTTTTCTGCTTTTAAGGGAAAAAACAGCCTCCTAATAGTAGACCTAAATCTCTTAAGAAAAAAATTAAAAAAATTCTGATCTAACAGAAGAACTGCATTTGTGGCATCCAAGAACGTCTTAAAGGTAAAATGGTGTAATCAATCATCTTTATAAGGAGATGCTGTCAGGCCAAAGGTCTTGCCACAGGGTCAGAATGCACCCTGGTGACTTCAGAAGCCAGACTTATAGGGGTTATCCCACTTTTATTAATTCCAAAGGCTTTGGAATGCACCCCACCCTCCAAATAAATGATGTTGAACTAGAGTAAAAAGGAGAGGAAACAAAGTAGAAAAAGATATTTAACTTTAGTATCATGTGAAAGACGACACTGACTCCAGCTGCTGGAGGGCAAACACAGACAAGCACAACTTTTCTAGAAGGCAATTTATGACAATGGGTCATCGAAATTCTACATCAAGAGACACAGCCTAAGGCAAGAGTTTCAGATGCGCACAAAGATGTGTGCCTGGGATGTTCCCCACAACACTGTTTGTCAGCCCGTGAATTTGAAGACAATCACAAAGCCCAAAGGGAGGTTAAACAAATTTGCCCTACAACAGAATACTATTTGGCTATTTAAAAAATGATACTGTAGGTGAATACTTGATACGGAAAGCAGTTTAAAATCTAGTATTAACTGAAAAAAGGGCTACAAAACAGCATGTACAGCTTAGTACTTAATTTATTTTCATTTTTTTTTTGAGTGGGTACTAACTTCACTTGGTTCAAAAACCAGAAAGGAGAAAACATACATTTGCAAGTCTCCCTCTTTACTCTGTCCTCCACCTTTCCAGTTCCCTCTTCTTCATACAGTAATAAACTGTTTTTAGGTATGTACACCTTGTTATGGATTGAATTGTATCCCCCCATAAATTTATGTTGTAAATCCTAACCTCTATGCCTATGGTTATAATCCCATTTGGGAATGAGTCATCTTTGTTGCGACAATGAGACCAGATTGTGCAGGGTGCATCTTAAGTCAATCTCTTTCGAGCTATAGCAGAGATGGGGAAAGAAAGATGCTAAGCCACATGAAGACTGCCCAGGAGAAGAAGCTCAAAGAGACAAGGACTTTCCTCCAGAGCTGACACAGAAAGCCTTCCCTTAGAGCCGGCGCTCTGAATTCAGACTTCTAGCCTCCTAAACTGTGAGAAAATAAATTTCTGTTTGTTAAGGCCATCTGCTTGTGGTATTTCTGTTATAGCAGCACTAGATAACTAAGACACACTTCAGAAATGTTATTATGCATATGAAAACATGTACTAATCTAAATTTTTATTCCTCTCTCCTTTTTACAGAAAACATTATTATACATGTTGCTCTGCAACTTATTTCACTGAATATCTATATCATGTTGAAAATCTTTCCTTAACAGTAAACAGAGAACTTCACTTTTCACTGCTGCAAAGTGTTTCATTATAGGAATGCATCATAATTCATTTAACTGGTTCTCCAGTCTCCTGCTTTTACAGATAATCCTGCAATAAATAACTGTCCCCGTGTGATTTTGCATGTGTTACAGCTGTAGGCTAAAATGCGTAGAAGTGGAATTGCTGGGTCAAAGGTAGGTGCATTCGTAATTTTGGTGGATAGTGCTCAACTGTCTTCCATAGGAATCAGTGCAATATGATACCATTTGGGGGGAAGGAGAGAATAAAATAAAAATAGAATCTTACCTATCTGTCCGTCTGAATATGCACTGGAAGAATCTAGGAGGATATTGACCAAGATATTAATAGCAGGTTTTTTTCTTTTCTGGGTAGTGGGATGATGGAAGTTTTATAATCTTTTTTTTAATTTTTTTAATTTCCAAATTAAAAATTAGGCAATAAGAGAAAGTTATTTTTAATTTTCAAAAAACAGACAGAGAAGACTTCTCTGGATTTAAGCGCCAATATTTGAAATGAGTACTTATCATGTAAAGGTATGTTTAATAATAAGCCATGACTTGAAAACATTGAAAAATTGTGGGTGATAGGCCACTCACTGTGGAAAAGATATTTTTATCTCAATTAGACAAGGGAATTAAACTCTAGAAAGATTCCTCCAATGATACAAAATTCATTCTGCAAGCTTCAGGATGCCTTAGAGTAAAACAATTTCTCAACACCCCCCCTTAAAACACCAGTCATAACTTTTAAAATATTGTAGATATCTCAGAATTTTTATTACTACTTAATGAAACAGTAGAAATGCTGCAGCTCATTATGAAATAAAGCAGCAGCCCTTTCCCACACAGCCCCCAACAAGGCTACTCCTGCAGAGTAGAGGCATCAAGAGAAGGGAACTCCTTGTGTATTTCCTCCTTGGCAGACACCAGGAGGATTTACTCTACTTAAGCCTGTTACCTGTTTAGCATCTACGGGATTAAGAGGAAACAGAAATAGGGGATTTAGCTGGCTGGGAACCCTGACTTTGCACAACAAGACTTCAAAATTGTCTCCCATGAATAAATAAAGTGTAGGATGAGGGCTAGCCCTGCTCCACTCCAAAGAGAACATACCAGAAAACACTGGACACCCTGTCTAGGACCTTTACTTTTGAGGGAATGAGCCAGACAGGAAGGCAACTGGAAATCACACCATATAAAGAACAGAAGAAACAAGGCAGAAGACTTGGGTGGGTTCACGGAAGAGGTCACCATATACATATTTGAAAGGCTGTCATGTGCAAAAGTTCTGAAACTTATCTGGTGTGGCCCAAGGGTTGAACTAGGGACAGGGACAGAAGGCTCAAATCCAATCTTCAGAAGCAATGCACAGGGCTTGGCAGCATGGGTTTTAGAGTCCAACAGACCTGTGTTCTCTTTTTGGCTTCACCACTCATTTGCTGAGGGACCCGGGCAAGTTGCTAGTTACTTAACCACTCTAAGCCTCAGTTTCCACACTTGTAAATGGGGATACCAACAGGTATCCTAGAAGACTGTTGTCGAAGATTAAATGAGATAGTGAAAATAAATGTCCTTAACACAATGCCTGGTATGTAGCGGCCCTTAATAAATGGTACTGGCTATTGTTATTATCTGAAAATGGAATAGGCTGGCTCCATAGGAAAAGAGTGAACAAAGGCTCAACAGTCAAGTCTCCTGTGGGAGAGTCTGAAGAGGGTTTCTACATGGCCCTAAGGCTCTCTAGGGCCCCTTCTAAATGCCAGATCCCATGATGATGCCTTATTTGTGTTTTTAATTTTGAGCCTATGCATCAGAGTCCCAGTGGCAAACTCAGTCATGGCAATGATTCATTAGTCCCAGCCTAGTCACAAATGCCACTTGTCCTGGAATCTAAAATCTGGCCCTAACTGTACTGTTCAGAAAACTGCCCAGACATATCTGAAGCAGTGACTCTAGGAGTATAACAATGACTCCCTTTAATCGTTTACCTGCTCTTTGGTTTACACCACCTTTTCAACCTATTTGACCCTCAGGATAGTCCTGTGTGGCAAGCAGCAATCACTGTCCCCTTTTTAAAGAAAAGGAAACTGAGGCTCAGAGAGGGGCAAATCTTGCTCAAGATCATGTGGCTAATGAGCAGCAGAGCTAGGACTCAAGTCTAAGTAGGGTTTGGCTCATGCTACAATTTGCTTTAAATTAGAAAATGTTGTAGTAGCAAGGAATTGAGGGCAAGGTAAACATATAGGGAGGTTTTTTTTCAAACATCACTCACTTTAATTCCGGCAGATTTTTGACACTAGTGGCTATATCTGATGCTTCTGGACAAAGTTTCTCCACCAGCTCCAAAGGACCAAAGAAAGATTTATTTTGGCCAATAAAACTCTTCTTAACTAAAAGAGGAAACAAAAGTGTTATTTGTAAGAACAGGTTGCAGAATTTCTTCAGGGGCCCACAGTCTCTCTCTCCCCTAAAAGCCAAGTGAAAGCGGCAGAGCTCTACTGCTTAATCCTTCTGGTTTAGTCTTGGGGACTGGAAGAGGTCAAGTGACAAGTTAGCTCTCCGTTCCTCTGGCAACAGGGTTTCTCTGACATACCAATGATGCTTTTTCTCCAAGTACTTACTGTACATGAAATAAAACAGGTGTCTCGTGATCACCTGTGAAATCCTTCCCTTCTTCCTTCTAAACCAAAAAAAACCAAAACTAGTTGCTGTCAAATCGATTCCTACTCATGGCGACCTCACGTGTTGCCATAGAACTGCTCCACTGGGTTTTCAAAGCTATGACCTTTCAGAAGCAGATTGTCAGGACTTTCTTCCGAGGTGCCTCTGGGTGGGTTGGAAGCACCAGCCTTTTGGTTAGTAGTTGAGTGCTTAACCGTCTGCACCACCCAGGCACTCCTTTCTCCCTCCTACCTGATACCAAACCAACGCTTGATTTCTTGAAATCATCACTACCTTCTTTCACCTGAACTGCTGCAATAACGTCCTAATTGATCTCCTTGCTCCTAATATTGTTACCTCCCAACCCTAATAAATCTATTCTCCACACGGCAGAAGGTTCTTTTAAGAATACAAGTCAGGTCATATTTCTCCTTTGCTTAAAACTCTCCAAATACACTTAGAATAAAATCCAGCTCCTCACCATGGCCTATAGAGGCCTCCATGATCCAGCTCCTCCTCACTCTTCCTCTTAGCTGCCTTAGTTGTCTGGTGTCTTCCTCAGACCAAGCTTGGTCCTGCTCAGGACCTCTGCATTTTTCTCTTTCTTTTGCTAGGAATGCTCTTGCCCCAAATCCTTGTGTGGCAGGCTCCTTCTTCTCCTTTGAGTCTCAGCTCACATTTCACCTGCCTAGAAAGACCTTTTTTCTCACCCCAGCTGAAAGGTTCCTTCCTTGATTCTCTATTAGTAACCCATTCTGCTTCCGTTGATTTGCAGCATTTTGCAATTGTTCGTTTCTGCGTCTACTGTCTCTTCCTCCAGAATGGTGCTGTCCTATAAGGCAGTCACTTCTCACATGTGCACCTGAAATGTGGCTAGTGCAATTGAGAAACTGAAATGAGATGTGCTTTAGGTGCAAAAATTTTAAGGCTTAGTGTAAAAAAGTATGTAAAACAGCTAATAAGGCTTTTTAATACTGATTATGTGTCAAAATGATATTTGGATATATTAGGTTAAATATATTGTTAGAATTGATTTCATCTGCTTTTTTCAACTTGGCTACTAGAAAATTAAAAATTGCATATACAGCTGTCCAATTCGGTCACCATGAGTCGGAATCGACTTGATGGCAACGGGTTTGGTTTTTTTTTTTTTTTTTAAAATACAGACTGAATAAGTATGATGAAAGGATGCAACCCTGACACACACCTTTCCTGATTTTAAATCATGCAGTGTCCCCTTGTTCTGTTCTAACTGCCTTTTGGTCTATGTACAGGTTCTGCATGAGCACAATTAAGTGTTCTGGAATGCCTATTCTTTGCAATGTTTATAATTTGTTATGATCCATACAGTTGATTTTTCTATTGGACAGCGCTGCTCTAGAAAGTCAGCTTCTTGAGGGCAGAGGCCTTGTCTGCTTTGTACACTGCTGTCATCCCAACACCCAGAACAGCGTTTGGCACTGATGAATAAATGCTGAGCAAACACCAACCCCACATTTCCACGCTCTCCAGCGCCCCCTCGGCCTCACCTTTCAGCCCATGTTTGAGGCAATGCTCCATCACTACAAAGAACTGTTGCAAGGGGGCATGGTCCGCGTCCAGGCTGCGGCCCAGGCTCAGGGCAGACTGGAGCAAGACCTTGATGCTGAGCTTCATCATGTGCATCAGGTTGGCACGCTCCTCCATCATCTGGCACTTGGCAGCTGTGGGGCAGAAGCAGGGACAGCTTCGTAAGAGGACGCAGTGTGGTCCGGGAGCATAGGGAGGACGGCCCAGGCTAGTGCCCAGGAAGTTTGCTCGGGGTGCAGACGCGCGGGCTGGCGGATAACGGGGTTTCGCAGCCAACCAGTCCCTGATCCCTGGGTGTCACAGCCTCACCTAGCCAGCCTAGACCTAGGGTCAGAAGACCACCACCAGACTTCCTACACCAGAGGCCACTCTCAGGTGACTCCGCGCGTTGCTAGGGAGACGGCTCTACCAAGACTCACTGCGATTGGCCTCTCCTAATCCCGTATTCTTTTTTTGACCAATGAAAGGGCGCAAACTGCAGGAAGCTCTGCCCCAATTTAGAAGACATCTCGGGAAAGCGTCTTGCCCCTAAACATTCCTATTGGACTAGTCCACCTCGAGGCCACACCCACGGAATTCGTGGACGCCATTTTACGTTCTCTGCCGGGGTTAGCAACTAGCAGCGCGGAAGGGTAGGTCGGGGGTGGATCCTCGCCCGGCTCAGGCGGCTTCATGAGCCTACTGTTTTGAGCGACCGTCCCAGCCGGAAGCCTGCAGGGAAACATCTTTCCTATAGTTCCAGACTCACGTTCTCCTTGCTGCCCATCTTTCCTCCACAATTAGCCCGTATTACGAGTTTTACACCCACTTTTTTAAGTAAAGGCGTTAGAATCAAATGAATTCAGCTACCGTTCCGTTTGAACACTATTAATCTTGTCGGTTTGTTTCAAGAGTAAAAGTGTCTGCAGTCAATATCGGATATCCACGATAGGTGCTTACTGAATGTTCCTCAAGCCCAGGAAGCTGTCACTGTAGAAATTAAATAAAAACTTAGATCCCAAACGAAACCCAGGTGCGAAGCAGGGCCCTGCCTGGGGCCGGTGCGCCTTTCTCTCCATCAGCGCCAACTTTCAACCTAAATTAATTGCCAGTTGGATGGGTATTGCTTTAGTTTGCAGTTGTCTGATAACTAGTGAGGTTAAGCAACTTTTAATAATGTTTATAGTCGCCTTTTATTTCTTCTATGAGTTGTCAAATTTTTTGCCCACTTTCGTGTCGAATTGTTTGCCTTTGTCCATTGATCTGTAGTATGTCCTGGATATTAGTCTGTTGCTTACACTTCTTTTATTTCATGGGCATTAATTAATATAGGCATATAAATAGAAGAGCATAGCATATATGTATATGTTGTTGTTAGGTGCGGCTGAGTCAGCTCCTACTCATAGCGACCCTACGTACAAGAGAATGTAACACTGCCGGGTCCTATGCCATCCTCAAAATCGTTCCAATGTTTCAGCCCATCCTTGCAGGTACTGTGTCAATCCATCTGCTAAGGGTCTTCCTCTTTCTTGCTGACTGTCTACTTTACCAAGCATGATGTCCTTCTTCAGGGACTGATCCCTCCTGATATCATGTCCAAAGTATGTGAAACAAAGTATCGCCGTCCTTGCTTCTAAGGAGCATTCTGGTTGTACTTCTTCAAAGACAGATTTGTTTGTTCTTTTGGCAGTCCATGGTATATTTAGTATTCTTTGCCAACACTATAATTCAAAGGCGTCAATTCTTCTTTGGTCTTCCTTATTCATTGTCCAGCTTTCACATGCATGTGAGGCAGCTCAAAACACCATGGCTTTGGTCAGGCACCCCTTAGTGCTCAAAGTGACACCTTTGCTTTTTAACAGTTTAAAAAAGTCTTTTGCAGCAGATTTGCCCAGTGCAATACGTGGTTTGATTTCTTGACTGCTGCTTCCATGGGCACTGATTGTGGATCCAAGTAAAATGAAATCCATGAAAACTTCCATATTTTCTCCGTTTATCATGATGTTGTTTATTGGTCCAGTTGTGAGAATTTTTGTTTTATGGTAAGGTGTAATCCATACTGAAGACTGTAGTCTTTGATCTTCATCAGTAAGTGCTTCGAGTTCTCTTTAGTTTTCAGTAAGCAAAGTTGTGTCATCTGCATATCGCAGGTTGTTAATTAGTCTTCGTCCAATCCTGATGCCATGTTCTTCATACAGTCTGGCTTCGCAGATTATTTGCTCAGCATACAGATTGAGGAAACCCTGGTGGCACAGTGGTTAAGAGCTTGGCTGTTAATCAAAGGGTCGGCAGTTCGAATCCACCAGGCGCCCCTTGGAAACCCTATGGGGTGGTTCTACTCTGTCCTATAGGGTCACTATGAGTTGGAATGGACTTGACGGCAATGGGTTTGGTGTTTTTTTTAACACAGACTGAATAAGTATGGTGACAGGATACAACCCTGACACACACCTTTCCTGATTTTAAATCATGCAGTATTCCCTTGTTCTGTTCTAACTGCCTTTTGGTCTATGTACAGGTTCTGCATGAGCACAATTAAGCGTTCTGGAATTCCTATTCTTTGCAATGTTAACCATAATTTGTTATGATCCACACAGTTAAATCTAAAAGAATGGTAATATTGTGACTGTGAATTTGCAATAAAGATATTAATATGGTGGTGCAGTAGTTAAAGTGCTCGGCTGCTAACCAAAAGGTCACCAGTTCAAACCTACCAGTTGCTCCACGGGAGAAAGATGTGGCAGTCCACCTCTGTAAAGATTTACAGCCTTAGAAACCCTGTGCGGTAGTTCTACTCTGTCCTATAGGATTTACTACGAGTCGGAATCGACTCACTGCAGTGGGTTTGGTTTTATTGAGATAACCTGTGTTAAGAACACTAAATTCAGCAAAACCCAAGAAGTTATGGGGAGAGCTGCTGGAAAAGGAAAAACAGTCTAAACATTTCATCATGGTTGTGGAATGGGAAAAGTGGGTTAATTGGATAAGAGTGGCATAATTATTGTTACATTTTAAAATTTGTACAAATTTATAAATTTGAATATATATAGAATTTATAATTTGAAAACTTTAATGAAATGTACGATTGGCAAAGGAAATAAAAGCTGCAACACCTCATCAAGAGGAGGGAGAAAACCTGAATAGACCATTAAAAACAAAACAAAACCCATTGCCGTGGAATGGATTCCAACTCATAGCAACCCTATAGGACAGACTATAACTGCGCCATAGGGTTTCAAAGGTTACAAATCTTTACAGAAGTAGACTGTCACATCTTCTTCCCTTGGAGCAGCTGGGGGATTTAAACCGCTGACCTTTTGGTTAGCAGCCGAGTGCTTAACCACCATGCCACAGAGATCCTGAATAGAACACAGAAGCAATCTGTAAGGATTTACCCTTAAAAAGGACACCAAGCCTAGATCTATAAACTAATGGCCTTCAAGTGGGAATACAGGTACAGGAAGTCTTGCCAATAGCTAGGCACCTCAGATGTTTTAAGGAATTCAATTTCCAGATCCTCAAGTTTCATACGCACTCTTTTCTTCTCCCTCTCTACAGAAGGACACTCCAACCCTATCTTCCTCCTGATGCACTGACATGCTTGCAGAAGTCCCAGAGCACCAAATGGAGGGGAAGATTCCTTTGATGGTTAATCAAGTCACCAATATATAGAAAAAATACTGGCAAAACAGTAAGGAAATAAGAATTATTTTTATGTCTTCAACCATTTTGAGTATTCTGGGTTAAACGAGGGACCTCTAAGTGAAAGAATAACAAGTATAATTAACATTTAATTAAGTCCTGGTAAAGTCTTTTTTGTTAACTTCCCAGAAATTGAGAAAGGGAATGTCTTTAATGACTAGGTTGTATTCTTTTGCAAGTCAGGTGATTTTCAATTATTTGCTTTGAACAAAAATAAAGGAACAAAAAACTAAATTTTGATATTAGATCACTGTGATTTTTGTCCTATTAACTTGGAAAGAGTTCATATACTTGAGCAACACTGTTATAGCAGAAGTCTTTCCATTTCTATTTACTTATGTGAACCAGGTTTTTCAAGGCTCCCTTCTATAAAAACAAAAAATAAGACTAAAATTGATGCTGAGTCCTGTCATATTTTAGCAGTAAATCAAATGTATTCATCTACGGATACATGCTAATTGATAAAAACTAACACCATTCAGCTCATTAAGAGATGCAATTCTAATAAAATGTTATTTATGTGTAATAATTTATAAAAATTATATTTATATTGCTTTTATCAACTTGATGCTAAAAAAAAACCCATTGCTGTAAAGTCGATTCTGACTCATAGCGACCCTATAGGACAGAGCAGAACTGCCCCAGAGTTTCTAAGAAGCACCTGATAGATTCGAACTGCTGACCTTTTGGTTAGCAGTAGCAGCCGTTAACCACTATACCACCAGGGTTTCCAATCTGATGCTAGTAGTAATTTTAATGGAAATTCATTCCAGAAGAAAAAAATTATACACACTTAGAGCCTTAGTCACAAGAAAAAATTTATTAACATGTATTTTGCTGAGAAGTATGATAGGATGAACAATTAAAAAAAACAATCTATTGAAATAAAATTCTGGGGGGAAGTATAATGGAAATTCAATTTCAAGGAATATAAGGGAAAATGTAAAATTTTCAAACGTTAAAGTGTTATATGTTTTTAAAATCGCTGATGGTGCTTATCAAATCATTAAGATATTCAGATACCATTTGATACACAGAAAATCATAATGTAATGGTTTTATTTTAAAGTCAATTTTTGCAATAACCAGAATATGTATTCTGAGCAACTTTAAAATTATGATGAAGAATTTTACATGTCAACTCAAAAAGCTGGAAATATTTGAGGGAGCCATGTGAATGAAAAAATGTGAAAACCACTGTTCCAGGAAATTTAGTCACTGATTCCCATTTGTACTCAAGCTATAGACTCATGGAAAATCAGAGCTGGAAGGACCCTTTAGCCATTCCATCTTTCAATTTTACTAGCTTTGTGACCTTAGCCAAGCTATTCACATCTCTAAGCTTCATTAATAATAATTCAAAACAACAACTGAACATGTTACAAAGCACTGCACTTAGTAAACTGCCAAATAAACAGTCTGCTCGGGGATCTGTCTCAATCTTGACTATCTTACAGGGAAGCCTGTAACATAAATAAGTGAAGCTGCCAGAGGATGAGCTGGAGAGAACACACCAACCTTAAGGAATAACCACCCTTAACTTGATGGCGACGGGTTTTTGTTTTCTTGCTGGAGGAATGCTAGTCAATACTGCCAGATGTGAGTTTCAGGAGAAACTGGAGATCTAGATTTTTATGTAAAACCTGCTCATTGGCTTAAAAAAAAAAAAAAAAATTAATGCTTTTACACTCTGCAGGATAGAAAAAAATGCAACTACTAGCCACAAATGGCTTAAAAGTGCTGCCAATTTGCAACCTTTCATAATTTTCAGGAATTTTCACTTATCATCTATTATGGCTAACTTGAGTTCAGCAGTGTGAGGGGAAAAAGTTAATGTGTTTCATTTTGGAAAGAACTACACCAATTGTGCAGGGGTGTTTTGACACATGTAAAATACAGTTGCCCTGGAAGAGAACCAACCAAACAAAAATCGAAACCCTATTCCAACTCATAGCAACCTTATCCAAGGAGCAGCTGGTGGATTCAAACTGTCAACCTTGTGGTTAGCAGCTGAGCTCTTAACCACTAGGTTGCCAGGGCTCCATGGAAGAGAATAGATGAAGGCATAATACATACCACCTGCCTAAGGCAAATATATATCTAGTAATTTTAAAATGAAAGAATGCCTTCTTCAGTGAGTACCCATGTGCAAGACGTTGTGCTCGGCACATTAATTTTCATGACAATGCATGTTTTATTATTTGTCCTTTAGAATACATTACTCTAAAAAGCAAGATGTAGAACACTGTGTGTATATTCTGTTGTCTGTGTGGAAGTGTGGAGAGAGAAAAACATGCTATATGTATGCATCGACTTACCTCTGAAAGATACAGTAGTATTGGTGATAGTTTCTGGGGAGGAGGACTTGCTATACACTGATTGTTCTTTTGCATGGTTTGATTTCTCTCTCTTTTTTACCACGTGCATTTATTATCTCTGAGGCATGGGGAAACAAGACAACTACAGACAACAAAATCACTCTGTGCTATCAGCCCCCATGTGGGATGACATTTTAAAACAAAGCACTCCACAACATTTCTTTCAACCTTTATCACCAAAAAAGTTTTTCCCAGCAAGAGTGCTGCTCACATTCAATCTCTCTGCTCCCTCTGGAAAATCTTTCTGCCTCCCATGACTGTATCTGTCCCTTATTGTTTGTGTGAGCAGATAAATGGCTTTGGGACACTATGGGAAAAGAGATAAATGAGCTGGCCCCAGCCCTGGTGAAGTGGTGGCCCCTGTCTTTTCCTGACTTGCCTTACTCAGAGTCCATTTCCTTTTTCCCACCCCAACTCCTGTCCTATCTGTTGGCTTCAAATCCTATTCAGCTGGGGGACTAGCACACAGCTCATCCCAGCAGTTTTTCACATTTCAGTCCTCTGTAAACGATGTGCACAATTCTGCCAAATCTGAGTTGTAATTATTTAGTTAATATTTTCTTTAAATCGACTAATTAAAAAAAAATCCCTGTGGTATATGACTTTTTTTTTTTTACTGTAGTAACTATATATGTAACAAAACATTTGCCACTTTGACATTTTTTATGTGTAAATTCAGTGACATCACATTTTATTTATAAGTTATTTTAAAGGGAGAAGCAGCAAGGTGTTGCGATAAAGAGCATGGGCTTAAGAGGCAGAGTGCCTTGGTTCAAGTTCTGGCTCTGCCACTTACAAGTAACCTCCTCAAATTCTCTTTAATTTAGTTTCCTTTTTTATTAAATGGGGATAACAATGTTACTATCACACAGGGCTGGCTACATAATTTGTGAGATCCAGTGCAAAATGTGGGGCCTCGCTAGAGGCAGTAAAGTTAATTTCCCCTTCTCATGGCTCTAAGGGATTGCAACTTCCATGCAGTGACACTGTCCTGAGACTGCAGGGCTTGAACTCCAACTCTCCTCAGGCCTGTAGTGGTCCTGGGGTGAGGACAGGGAGAGGGAGAGGTGTGCCAGGGGAGGGGGAACAGATGGCTGAGAACCTGCCCTGGGGAGGCAGTGGGAGGTGAGACCATGGCTCCAAGACTCCTGCACATGCTCCTTTGTCCTACTGTTCAGTCAGACACTTATAAAACACAACATAAATGGTTCACTTATAAAACACAAATTCAAAGGTAAAATTACCAAGTATTACAAGAGTGAAACCCTTCTGAGTGCTGAGCCCTATGGGACTATACGTCATTGAAACTGGCCCTGCTGTCACACAGGGTTACTGTCTTAGTTACTTAGTGCTGCTATAACAAAATACCACACGTGGATGGCTTTAACAAACAGAAGTTTATTCTCTCATAGTTCAGTAAATTCAGGGCACCACCTCCAGGGGAAGGCTTTCTCTCTCTGTCGGCCCTGGAAGAAGGTCCTTGTTATCAGTCTTCCCCTGGTCCAGGAGCTTCTCAGGGCTGGGTCCCCGGGTCCAAAGGACATGCTCTGCTCCAGGCTCTTCTTGCTAGGTGGTAATGAGGTCCCTATTTCTATGCTTGCTTCTTTCTCCTTTTATCTCTTAGAAGATAAGAGGTGATGCAGACCACACCCCAGAGAAAACTCCCCTTACATCAGATCAGGGCTGTGACCTGGAGTAAGGGTGTTGCATGCCACTTTAATCCTCTTTAACATGACCTAACCCTGCCTCATTAACCACAGGCAGAGATTAGGATTTACAGCACATAGGAAAATCAAAACATCATAAAATGGAGGACAACCACGTAATACTAGGAATCATGGCCTAGCCAAATTGACACACATTTTTAGGGGACAGTATTCAATCCATGACAGTTACTGTGAGAATTAAATGAAAATACATTCACAGATCTTACAGTAATGCCTGCACCTAGTAAGCGCAACAGAAGTGGTGACTATTGTATCATAAATGGAAAATGAGTATTTTTCAATGTGCATTGTTCAACAGATATTTATGATTATGTCCTAGGCACTATTCTAGACATTGGCACATTTTATTTGTCAATGAACAGCTACTATTATTTGCTTATTATGTGCCTTGAACTATCTAAGAGGCCTCCAAAAGATGCCAAGCTTGGACTTGGAGGACCGTCAGATGGGTATACAATTAAACATCCACTGATGTGTGGAAAAGTTTCTGGAAAAGGTGACAAACTAGTGGGAACTAGATTCCTGGGCTGGACAGGCTCCCTCATTATTTTTCAGTCTTATTTCTATTGCCAGAATCTCCGGACGAGCCAGTTTTTAAATTTTTCTCTACTTATTAATCCTTCCTGGCCACTGAAGATCTCACAATTCACTATTCTGGTGCTAGTGCTGACATCTATAGCAAATTTGCCAGCATAGGAGAGGGAATCAATACCTCAAAGGTACACTATAATGCTTCTTATAGTGTTCTAGACTGCACTGTTCAGTACAGGAGCCACTAGCCACCTGAAATGTGAATGAGAAGTGGACTTTTTATTAACCTTTAATTCAAAAGAATCACATGTGGCTAGTGGCTACTATACTGGAGAGCAGAGCTCTAAATATTTTCTTCATAGAGCTTTCTAAGTCAGAATCTTAATATCATAATTATTTAATGTTTCCAAGGTATATACTTTTTCTTTTCATTGATATGCTGAAACCCTATTCTAGATTACAAGACTGAGAAAGACCTTAAGAGATCATTGGGTGAATCAAGAAATCCCATTTTACAGGCTGGGTAATGTGACTGGCAGCGGTAGTGACTTGTCCACATCACTCAGCCAGTTAGTGGGAGAGCAAGGCTGGAATCAAAACCTTCTGACTTGGAATTTGGTGCTCTTTCTCTTTGAGTCCGGGATGCGCTGTTAACACTGGAGGGAGTGTGTGACGGGCTCGCGTTGTGAGATTTTAAAGCAGGGACACTACTGGTTTCATTTCCTAAGGTTTATTATTATCAATACAGATTATCTAAATTCTTAAATTTTCTTAAAATGAGAAAAATGACGTTGTTCTGGGAAACAATTTGAAGTGAGGGGTTCCGTGTGGTAGCTGTCCCAATCTTAGACCATTCCATCCCAAGTATTTAGCTTGGTTTGGCTGCACGGTATAAAGCAGACAGACGGGTAGTTGTGCGAGTTAACAGGTTTTTTTTTTAAACAAGTCGTCTAATTAGCTAAGTAGGTTAAACATCCTCTCACCGCGAAATGTGCCACCTGTTACCCACAGAAAGCATGCCGCGGGTTGCCGGACCAAGATGCCCGCCCGCCCAGAGCCTACTTGACCTAAGCCTACCTGCTCGCGCCGCACCGTCCCCGACGCCGTCCCCGACTCCGCGCCCAGCTGCCGCGCGCAGCGCGCTGCTGCAGCTCGCCGACAGGTTCCCCGTGGCCCTTCGCGCTAGGGTCAGGATGGGCGCGGACCAGCCCTCCGCCGGCGCCCGCGGCTGCGCCGCGCTCTTCAGCTCTCCTGGGCTCGGCAGCTGGCTCCGGTCCACGATCTCAAACTCTTCCCCCGACTCCAGCCCTGGCTGGTGCCCCTGCTCCAGCCCCCCCCACGCCGGGGAGCCGTCTTCCCGGTCAGCCATTTTGGCCGCGTCACGTGATCCCGGCGGGCGGTGCGGACAGCTGACTCTTGGTGTGGGCGTGGGTTCGGCCGGGTGGGAGTTTCTGCACTCTCGCTGCGCGTTTTTGTGTAGGGGAGACTCATTCTCTCTTTTTTTCTCCTTTCATACGTACGCTTTCTCCCCTCACCTCTTTTTCCGCTCTCCTTTCCTTTCTCTCACTCTAAAAGCGTACGGAAAAATACAAATTAACAATAGAAGAAACACTGAATTCTCACCAGCCGGGAGAAAACTCGTCCCACGGAAGTTGCTCATGCACGTAACAGTTCTGCACCCAGCACAGTGCCTTCCATGGCCTTAATTCTTTCTTTTATTTTTTTGTGGAACTAGTTCTACTTTATTTTCAATTCATATTTTATATTTTCTACTTTGTTATTTTTCTGCAGCCGTCTTCAGAACAAGTCTCTGGCACAGGCGAAGCAAAGCAAGAAAGCAAAATTCTTTTTTAATGACTAAATAAGACAGTTTGGCGGGAAAGAGCACACCCTGATGGATTCTGCTAATAATTCGTTAAATGTAGATAATAATAGAACCTACCTAATTAGGATTGTGAATGTAAGGTGCACCGTGCTTGGCACGTGGTAGATGTTAGCAGTTGTGATTACTCTTACCTCTTAGCCAGCTATGAAGCTTGGATGAATCACTATACACTTAGAAGGAACTACTCAATTCTGTTTCCTCATTTGGAAAGCAAAGGGGTTTGACTAAATAGAAACTCAACAATTCACTGGCATTTGGTACTTAATTTGCAAAGTGTGGCACATGGGACACAGCAGACCATTTGACTGTTTGATTCCCAGAGTATTTAAAAATTTTTTTAAGTTGTTGCAGACATTTAGAAATAAAATAATTCACATAAGAATCTGGACTTTGCCGTCACACGAATAGACATGCACACCCATGTTCGTGACAGCATTGTTCACAATAGCAAAAAGATGGAAACAACCTAGATACCCATCAACAGATGAATGGATAAACAAACTATGGTACATACGCAAGTTGGGGTACTATACAATGATGAAGAACAATGATGCATCTGTGAAGCATCTCATAACATGGATGAAACTGGAGGACATTATGCTAAGTGGAATCAGTCAATCACAAAAAGACAAATATTGTATGAGACCTCTATTGTAAAAACTCATGAAAAAGTTTACACATAAAAAGTGACAATCTTTGTTGATTACGAGGGATGGGAGGGTTGGGGGGAATACTAAATAGACAATAGATAAGTGGTATCTTTGGTGAAGGGTGAGACAGTACACAATACTGGGGAAAGCAGCACAACTCATACAAGGAAAGGTCATGGAAGCTCCACAGACACTTCCAAACTCCCTGAGGGACTGAATTGCTGGGCGGAGGGCTGTGGGGACAAGGGTCTCAGGGAACATCTAGCTCAATTGGCGTAACACAGTTTATAAAGAGAATGTTCTACATTCTACCTTGGTAAGTAGCGTCTGGGTTCTTAAAAGCCTGTGACCAGCCATCTAACATACTCCACTGGTCTCACCCCTTCGGGAGCAAGGGAGAATGAACAGAACAGGATACAAGGAAAAGATGAGTCCAAAGGACTAATGGACCACAGCTACCAAGGCCTCCACCAGACTGAGTCCAGTAAAGCTAGATGGTGCCGGAGTACCACCACTGACTGCTCTGACTGGGATCACAGCAGAGGGTTCTGGACGGAGCTGGAGAAGGATGTAGAACAAAATTCTAACACACACAAAAAAGACCAGATTTACTGGCCTGACAGAGACTGGAGAAACCCCGACAGTATGGCCCCCAGACACCCTTTTAGCTCAGTGGTGAAGTCACTCCTGAGGTTCACTGTTCAGCTGGGGAGTGGACAGCCCCATAAAACAAAACAGGACTAATGAGGCACAGCAGTCCAGGGACAAGGACTAGAAGGCAGAAGGGACAGGAAAGCTGGTGATAGGGTACCCAAGGTTGAGTAAGGACAGTGTTGACATGTAGTGGGGTTGTTAACCATTGTCATAGGGCAATACATGTACTAACTGTTTAATGAGAAACTATTTTGTTCTGTAAACCTTCATCTAAAGTAAGAATAGCAGCACAGCTGGAAGAACGTAATCGATGTCACTAAATTGTGCAAGTAGAAATTTTTGAAATGGTGTACCTTTGGCTATGTATATTTTCACCAAAATAAATAAATAAATAAAAAGGTCAAGAAGGGAGAGGGTTGATATGTCGTGGGGTTGTTAACTAATGTCATAAAACAATATGTGTACTACTGTTTAATGAGAAGCTATTTGCTCTGTAAACCTTCACCTAAAGTACAATTGAAAAAAAAAAAAAAGAATCTGAACTTTGGCTTTCTTTTGAAACACATAATGATTTGGCACTTGGTATATTCCCTGATGGCAACAAATGGTTAGCATGAGCAATGGCTGCTCCTTTTAGAAGGCCAACTACTTCCTGTTTCTCAGTCTTGGTTCAACTCCACTAATTTTCATTATTTGACTGGTGTCTGAAGCCAGTTGTTCTTAAAGAATGTGTCAAATAAAAACACATCCCGGCCTTGATAGAGAGAAGCTTTATTCAGAGAGGAAAGGGGAAAGGAAAAGGGACTATTGTAGCCGTGGAGGAGAGGGACTACTATCATAAGGAGAACACCTGGACCCTGAGATTTGCAAGCCTCTCAAAGAATTAAGGAAAAAGCTTTTTTTTTTTTTTTTTTTTTTTTGGTAGAGACTAAGAGTAAACAAAGGTAGAAAAACTCCAGGTGTGAGGAAGTGGGATGGGCGGGTGATATCATCGGATCATAATCATGATGTTTTACCCTGAACTGTCCTTTCACTGTGTGGCACCTTGTAGTGGCCATGGCGTGGCGGAGAGAATCCTGAGTGCAGCCGAACTTGTGCTTTCTGAGGAAATACCTGGAGATAGCAGGACCAGCAGGACCAGGAAAAAACCAAAAAAAACAAACCCATTGCCACTGAATCGATTCTGACTCACAGCTAACATATGGGACAGAGTAGAACTGCCCCATAGGATTTCCAAGGCTGTAAATCTTTACGGAAGCCAACTGCCACATCTCTCTCCTGTGGATTGGCTGGTGGGTTCAAACTGCTGACCTTTTGTTTAGCAGCCGAGCGCTTAACCACTGTGCCATTCATGTCCATCCTAAGTAAAAAGTTAGGAGCATGTGGTGTAACCCAGGGCTTTAATATGTTTATAATGCGTTATTATGCACAAGCCTAATTGCTAATTATAATTTTTTTTCAGTAACTGATCTCATTTTACTTGGTAATATCCATTTAGGTATTTGAAAGCAATAAAAGTACATTTCTTTTAAATATTATATGATTCAGTTGGTTCACTGGTTTAGATTTTTATGATCCCGCATTCCGAATGAATGAGCCATACATCTTTTTAGAGATAACAAGGACCTTCACGATCACACAAGCCCTGTGCTTCCCTCCAAGTATGCCCAACGAGGGAGAAGAATGAGCAAGTGCTCACCTCAAGTTCTGGGATGTAGCTTTGGGCAGGCCACCACAATCATTACTCTTGTCTTAGAAATGCATATGCATAGTTTGCATTTTACTCCTTAATATATATTCAAATCTGCTTAATATATCTGAGTTTCCTTCCTTACCTTTAAGGAAAATTGTTAGCCAGAACAGTATGCCCTGTTTTTCTTGGGCATTCATTTGTATCCTGGCCCACTGTTATGTAGACACAGTATGTATATACAGTGGTTAGCGACACTGCCTTGGGAGGCAGACTTCCCGGGATTGAATATCACCTACTTCATTTCCTTCTGTGGGAACCCGGACAAGTTTCTTATCTCTCGGTGCCTCATTTTCCTTGTCTAAAAAATGGAAATGATCCTAGTTCTTGCCATATCGATTGAGATGAGTTGATATGTGAAAAATGCTGAGTCCTCTGGGCCGGAAGTAGGATCCGTCACACACCCTGAGCCATCCTCCCCACCTTGGAGAGGGAACAAATTAACAAACGGGAAAAAATTAACTGCAGGCCCCCCTAAGCTAGGAAGCTAGAGTAGGCATGGTTCCTTTGCCTAGGCACAGGCATAAGGGATCCATGGACTTTGAGTCCCTTTCCCCCTGCAGAGACTTGTGTGGGCCCATTTCAACAGCATAGGCCCTCATTACCACAGTACAACAGGGTATATACTGGAACCCTAACTTCAATTGTTTCAGCTATGAAGCAGCAGGTTCATGACATCTGACACTGCTCTGCCCATTAAACAGGGTCTTCACCTACCCACATCAAGGGCCTGAGGACTGGTGGCTCCACCAATACCACAGAACCACCTGCGATAGGGGCCCAGGAATAAGAGGTGCCCCCTAGTCCTTCCAGCCAACAGCACTGGGTGCTCATAGTCTGGCTGCAAAACCCACCCTCCTACGCGCTCTAGGGAACAGGGACATGCCTTCCTCCTAGACAGTCAGGGGCGGCCGTCAGCCCCCTGCCTTGCTCAGAGTGTGTCCCCCTGCTGCAGCCAGATGCCTGTGCCTACATCAATCACCCATGCCTTTCTAGGACTGTAAGTGAGAGCCTAGACCACACACTTGGTGGCAGTCTACCAGGGCACCTGAGCTGAATCCATATAGGAGGAGTAGGCAGACTCCAGAGCTCACATACCTAGTAACAGATCTAACCACCTAGTGACAGGACATTAGAGCTTCAAAGTTACCAATAATCAAACTAGCTCATGTGAGAAGCCTATTTGAGCATATCAAAACAAAACAAGAAGCTAGGACACAGTAAGCAAACATAAAATAAATAAATATAACAATTTATTGATGGCTCAGACACAAGAGTCAGTATCAAATCACATAAAGAGGCAATCCATGATGGCTTCAGCAAGTTCCCAAAATAAACAATCAACAAATTTTCCAGAGGAGAAAAATTTCTTGGACTTACCAGAGGCAGAATACAAAGGATTAATATACACAACTCTTCAAGAAATAAGGAAGGAAATTAATCAAAATGCAGAACACGCAGTAGAGGAAATTAAAAAGATTAGAGTGTAAAGACAAATTTAACAGGCTTCAAGAATCCAAAGAGAGACAGCAATCAGAAATCCAGAAGATTAACAATAATTTCAGAATTAGGCAACTCAATAGAAAGTTATAGGACCCGAACTGAGACAATGGAAGTCAGAATTAGTGAGACTGAAGATAAAGCACTTGACCCCAACTTATCTGAGAAAAATCAGATAAAAGGATTTAAAAAAAGAAGAAAACCTAAGAATTATGTGGGACTCTATGAAGAGGAATAACCTACAAGTGATTGGAGTACCAGGCTGGGGGCGGGGGAACAGAAAATACAGAAGAATTGTTGAAGATTTGTTGCCAGAAAACTTCCCTGATATCATGAAAGAAGACAAGCTATCTATCCAAGATGCTTATTGAACCTCACATAACGTAGATCCCAAAAGAAATTCACAAAGACATATTATAATCAAACTTGCCAAAACCAAAGATAGAGAATTTTAAGAGTGGCTAGAGATAAACAAAAAGTCATTTACAAAGGAGAGTCAATAGGAATAAGCTTGGACTACTCAGCAGAAACCATGCAGGCAAGAGGGCAAAGGGATGACATAGAAAAAGCCTTGAAAGAAAAAAAATGCCAGCCAAGAATTATATATCTAGCAAAACTGTCTCTCAAATATGATGGTGAACTTACGGCATTTCCAGATAAATGGAAATTTAGGGAATTTGCAAAAACCAAACCAAAATTATAAGAAATACTATCAGTATTTATTTCTTTATTTATCAGTAACATCAGATAACAAACCAAGACTAGAACACAGGACAGAGCAACCAGATATCAACCCAGATAGAGAAGTCACAAAAATAAATCAAAGCTAAAACACTGAAAATAGGGAAACAGATGTCAATATGTAAAATATGACAACATTAAAACAAAAAAGAGGGATTACTAAAAAGCATCTTTTCTGACCATAAAGCCATAAAAGTGGAAATCAACAACACAAAAAGCAAGGGAAAAAAAAAATCCCAAACACATGGAAACTGAACAACACCTTTCTCAAAAACTACTGGGTTATAGAAGAAATTAAGGATGGAATAAAGAAATTCATAGATTCAAATGAGAATGAAAACACATCCTACGAGAACCTTTGGGACAAGCAAAAGCAGTGCTCAGAGGTCAGTTTATAGCAATAAATGCACAAATCCAAAAACAAGCAAAGCTCATAATCAAAGCACTAACCCTACAACTGGAACAAGTAGAAAGAGAGCAGCAAAAGAAGTCTACAGGTGACAGAAGGAAAGAAATAATAAGAATTAGAGCAGAATTAAATGAAATAGAGAACAGAAAAATAATTGAAAGAGTTAACAAGTCCAAAAGCTGGTTGTTTGAAAAGATCAACAAAATTGATAAACCATTGGCCAAACTGACAAAAGAAAAACAGGAGAGGAAGCAGATAACCCATATAAGAAATGAGATGGGTGATATCACAACAGACCCAACTGAAATTAAAAGAATCATAAGAGAATACTATGAAAAATTGTACTCTGACAAATTTGAAAACCTAGAGGAAATGGACAAATTTCTAGAAACTCACTAGCTACCTAAATTAACACAAGCAGAGGTAGAACAACTAAATAAACCCATAACAAAAGAAGAGATTGAAAAGGTTATTAAAAAACTGCCAACAAAAAAAAAGCCCTGGCCCGGATGGCTTCACTGGAGAATTCTACCAAACTTTCAAAAAAGAGATAACACCACTTCTACTAAAGGTATTTCAGAGCATAGAAACGGATGGAATACTCCCAAACTCATTTGATGAAGCCAGCATAACCCTGATAGCAAAACCAGGTAAAGACAGCACAAAAAAAGAAAATTACAGACCAATATCCCTTATGAACATTGATGCAAAAATCCTAAACAAAATTTTAGCCAATAGAATTGGGCAACATATCAAAAAAATAATTCACCGCGACCAAGTGGGATTTATACCAGGTATGCAGAGATGGTTCAACATTAGAAAAACAATCACCGTAATCCATCACATAAATAAAACAAAAGACAAGAACCACATGATCTTATCAATCGGTGCAGAAAAGGCATTCGACAAAGTCCAACACCCATTCATGATAAAAACTCCAAAAAAAAAAAAAAAAAGGAATAGAAGTGAAATTCCTCAGTATAATTAAGGGCATTTATACAAAACCAAAAGCCAACATCATCCTGAATAGAGAGAGTTTGAAAGCATTCCCCTTGAGAGCAGGAACCAGACAAGGATGCCCTTTATCACCACTATTATTCAACATTGTGCTCGAGGTCCTAGCCAGAGCAGTTAGGCTAGAAAAAGAAATAAAGGGCATCCAAATAGGTAGGGAAGAAGTCAAAGTATCTCTATTCGGAGATGATATGATCTTATACACGGAAAACCCCAAGGGATCCACAAGAAAACTACTGGAACTAATAGATTTCAGCAAAGTTTCAGGATACAACATAAACATGCAAAAATCAATTGGACTGCTTTACACCAACAAAGAGAACCACGAAGAGGAAATCACCAAATCAACACCATTTACAATAGCCCCCCAAAAGATAAAATACTTAGGAATAAATCTAACCAGAGATGTAAAAGATCTTTACAGAGAAAACCACAAGACACTAGTGCAAGAAACCAAAAGAGACCTGCATAAGTGGAAAAATATACCTTATTCATGGATAGGTAGACTCAACATAGTGAAAATGTCAATTCTACCCAAAGCAATCTACAGATACAATGCAATCCCGGTCCAAATTCCAGCAGGATTTTTTAATGAGATGGAGAAACAAATCACCTACTTCATATGGAAAGGGAAGAGGCCCCGGATAAATAAAGCACTATTCAAGAAGAAGAACAAAGTGGGAGGCCTTATACTACCTGATTTTAGGACCTATTATACTGCCACGGTAGTCAAGACAGCCTGGTACTAGTACAATAACAGATACATAGACCAATGGAACAGAGTTGAGAATCCAGATATAAGCTTATCCACCTATGAGCAGCTAATATTTGACAAAGGCCCAAAGTCCATTAATTGGGGGAAAAGACAGTCTCTTCAACAGATGGTGCTGGCATAATTGGATACCTATATGCAAAAACCTGAAACAAGACCCATATCTCACATCATGCACAAAAACTAACTCAAAATGGACCAAAGACTTAAATATAAAATTGAAAACAACAAAGATCATGGAAGAAAAAATACGGACAATGCTAGGAGCCCTAATACATGGCATAAACACAACACAAACCGTAAGTAACAATGCACAAGCACCAGAAGAGAGACTAGATAAATGGGAGCTCCTAAAAATCAAACATTTATGCTCATCCAAAGACTTCACCAAAAGAGCAAAAAGACAACCTACAGATCGGGAAAAAATTTTTGGCTATGACAAATCCGATCAGCGTTTAATCTCTAAAATCTACAAGATACTCCAAAACCTCAACAGCAATAAGGCAAATAACCCAATTAAAAAATGGGCAAAGGATATGAACAGGCACTTCACCAAAGAAGATATTCAGGCAGCTAACAGACACATGAAGAAATGCTCACAATCATTAGCCATAAGAGAAATGCAGATCAAAACTACAATGAGATATCATCTCACCCCAACAAGGCTAGCATTAATCCATAAAACACAAAATAACAAATGCTGGAGAGGTTGTGGAAAGACTGGAACACTTATACACTGTTGGTGGGAATGTAAAATGGTATAAACATTTTGGAAATCGATTTGGCGCTTCCTTAGAAATCTAAAAATAGAAGTACCATACAATCCAGCTAGCTTGCTCCTTGGAATATATCCTAGAGAAACAAGAGCCATCACACGAATAGATATCACACCCATGTTCATTGCAGCACTGTTCACAATAGCCAAAGGATGGAAGCAACCTAAGTGCTCATCGATGGATGAATGGAGAAATAAACTATGATATATCCACACAATGGAATATTATGCAATGATAAAGAACAATGATAAAGCTGTGAAACATCATATAACTTGGTGGAAGCTAGACCTTATTATGCTGAGTGAATATAGTCAGGCACAGAAGGACAAATACTGTATAAGACCACTATTATAAGAACTTAAGAAAAGGTTTAAACACAGAAGAAAACATTCTTTGATGGTTACGGGGGTGGGGAGGGAGGATGAGGCTTATACACTAACTAGACAGTAGATAAGATTGATCTTAGGTGAAGGGTAGGACAGCACACATTACAGGGGAAGCCAGCACAACTGGACTAAACCAAAGCTTAGAAGTTTCCTCAGTATAAATACTTTGAGAGACAGAGTAGCAGGGTTGCGGGGTCTGGGGACCATGCTTTCAGGGGACGTCTATGTCAATTGGTATAACCAACCTTATTAAGAAAATGCTCTGCATCTTAATTTGGTGACTGGTGTCTGGGGTCTTAAAAGCTTGCAAGAGGCCATCTAAGATGCATCAATTGGTCCCAACCACCTGCAGTAAAGGAGAATGAAGAACACCAAAGACACAAGGAAAGTATTGGCCCAGGAGACAGAATGGACCACATAAACCAGAGACTTCATCAGCCTGAGACCAGAACTAGATGGTGTCCAGCTACCACCAATCAACATCCTGACAGGGAACACAATAGAGGGTCCCTGATGGAGCAGTAGAACGATGGGATGTAGAACTCAAATACTAGTAAGACCAGACTTAATGGTCTGACTAAGACTGGAGGTGCCCCGGAAAGCATGGCCCCTGGTCTCTCCATCACCCCAGAACTAAAACAATTTCCGAGGCCAACTCTTCAGACAGGGATTGGACTGGACTGTGATACTGGTGAAGAATGTGCCTCTTAGACAAGTAGCTATAAGAGACCAAAGGGGCGGCTTCTGTCCAGAGGTGAGAGGGGAAGGTGGAGAGAGTTAGGAGCTGGTTGAATGTTCAAGGGGAATCAGGGGTGGAGGGGAGGAGTGTGCTGTCACAGAATGGGGTGAGCGGTTGGGCTCTCATAACAATGTACATTAAAAAAAAAATTCTGTATGGGAGACTAACTTGAAATGTAAATTTCATTTAATTACATCAATAAAAAAAAAGAGGGACTAAAAAATGTAGACATAGATTTTTCATATGGAGAGGAAGTCAAGGTGATATAAAGAAATAAAAGACTGGTATAACCTTAGAAAAATAGGGTAAGTATTAAGGTAACCACAAAGGAAACTAACAATCCTACAACTCAAAATAAAAAACTAGAAGAATATAAAGACTCAGCAAACACAAAATCAACAACAATGAAAAAGATGAAAAGGAAATACATAAAGAAAAATGACTCAGTACAGAAAATTTAGTGGGACAAAGAAACTGTGAACAACACACACAAAAAGACATCAAAATGACAGCACTAAACTCATATCTATCAATAACTATGCTGAATATAAATGGACTAAATGCACCAATAAAGAGACAGAGAGTAGCAGATTGGATAAAAAAAACACTGTCCATCTATATGCTGCCTGCAAGAGACACATCTTAGGCTTAAAGACACAAACAAACTAAAACTCAAAGGATGGAAAAAAAAAATATCAAGCAAACAACACTCAAAAAAGAGCAGGAGTGGCAATATTAATCTCTGACAAAATAGACTTTAAAGTAAAATCCACCACAAAGGATAAGGAAAGACACTATATAATAATTAAAGGGTCAACACACCAGGAGGACGTAACTATAATAAATATTCAGCACCCAACAACAGGGCTACAAAATACATAAAACAGACTCTAACGGCACTGAAAAGAGAGACAGACAACTCCACAATAGTAGTAGGGGACTTCAAAACACCACTGTCAGTGAAGGACAGAACATCCAGAAAGAAGCTCAATAAAGACACAGAAGATCTAAATGCCATGATCAACCAACTTGATTTCCTAGACATATACCATACACTCCACCCAACCTCAGCCAAGTATGCTTTCTTTTCCAACGCACATGGAACATTCTCCAGAATAGACCGCATATTAGACCATAAACCAAGGCTTACCAGAATCCAATGCGTCAAAATATTACAAAGCATCTTTTCTGACTGTAAAGCCATAAAAGTAGAAATCAATAACAGAAAAAGAAAGGGAAAAAAAGTCAAACACATGGAAACTGAACAACACCTTGCTCAAAAACTACTGGGTTATAGAAGAAATTAAGGACGGAATAAAGAAATTCATAGAACCAAATGAGAGTGAAAACACATCCTACCAGAACCTTTGGGACACAGCAAAAGCAGTGCTCAGAGGTCAATTTATAGCAATAAATGCAGACATCCAAGAAGAAGAAAGGGTCAAAAACAAAACATTAACCCTACAACTGGAACAAGCAGAGAGCAGTAAAAGAAGCCCTCAGGAGCCAGAAGGAAGGAAATAATAAGAATCAAAGCAGAATTAAATGAAATAGAGACTAGAAAAACAATTGAAAGCATTAACAAGACCAAGAGCTGGTTCTTCGAAAAGATCAACAAAATTGGTAAACCACTGGCCAAAGTGACTAAAGGAAAACAGGAGAGGAAGCAGATAACCCATAAAAGAAATGAGATGGGTGATGTCACAACAGACCCAACTGAAATTAGAAGAATCATAACAGAATAGTATGAAAAACTGTACTGTAACAAATTTGAAAACCTAGAGGAAATGGACAAATTTCTAGAAACTCACTACCTACCTAAATTAACACAGAGGTAGAATAACTAAATAAGCCTATAACAAAAGAAGAGATTGAAAAGGTAATTTAAAAACTCCCAACAAAAAAAGCCCTGGCCTGGATGGCTTCACTGGAGAATTCTACTAAACTTTCAGAGAAGAGTTAACACCACTACTACTAAAGGTATTTCAGAGCATAGAAAAGGATGGAACACTCTCAAACTCATTCTATGAGGCCAGCATAACCCTGATACCAAGACCAGGTAAAGACACCACAAAAAAAGAAAATTACAGATCAATATCCCTCATGAACATTGATGCAATTCTAGCCAATAGAATTCAGCGACATATCAAAAAAAATAACTCCCCATGATCAAGTGGGACTTATACCAGGTATGCAGAGATGGTTCAACATTAGAAAAACAATCAATATACTCCCTCACATTAATAAAACAAAAGACAAGTACCACATGATCTCATCGATTGATGCAGAAAAGGCATTTGACAAAGTCCAACACCCACTCATGATAAAAACTCGCAGCAAAATAGGAATAGAAGGGAAATTCCTCAATGTAATTAAGGGCATTTATACAAAGCCAACAGCTAACATCATCCTAAATGAAGAGAGTTTGAAAGCATTCCCCTTGAGAACGGGAACGAGACAAGGATGCCCTTTATCACCACTCTTATTCCACATTGTGCTGGAGGTCCTAGCCAGAGCAATTAGGCTAGAAAAAGAAATAAAGGGCATCTAAATTGGTAAGGAAGAAGTCAAAGTATCTCTATTTGCAGATGATACAACTTTATATACAGAAAACCCCAAAGAATCCACGGGAAAACTACTGGAACCAATTGAAGATTTCAGCAAAGTTTCAGGATACGAGAAAAACATACAAAAATCAGTTGGATTCCTCTACACCAACAAAGAAAACTTTGAAGAGGAAATCATCAGATCAATACCATTTACAATAGCCTCCAAGAAGATGAAATACTTAGGAATAAATCTAACCAGAGACATAAAAGACCTATACGATGAAAACTACAAGACACTACTGCAAGAAACCAAAAGAGACATGCATAAGTGGAAAAACATACCTTGCTCATGGATAGGAAGACTCATCACTGTGAAAATGTCAATTCTACCCAGTGATCCACAGATACAATGCAGTCCTGATCCAAATTCCAATGGCATTTTTTAATGAGATGGAGAAACAAATCACCAACTTCATATGAAAAGGGAAGAGGCCCTGGATAAGTAAAGCATTACTCAAGAAGAAGAACAAAGGGGGAGGCCTCACACTACCTGATTTTAGAACCTATTATACCACCACGGTAGTCAAAACAGCCTGGTACTGGTACAACAACAGATACATAGACCGATGGAACAGAATTGAGAATCCAGACGTAAATGCATCCACCTATGAGCAGCTGATATTTGACAAAGGCCCAAAGGCTGTTAAATGGAGAAAAGACAGTCTCTTTAACAAATGGGGCCGGCATAACTGGATATCCACCTGCAAAAAAAATGAAACAAGACCCATACCTCACACCATGCACAAACACTAACTGAAAGCGGATCAAAGACATAAACATAAAATCTAAAACAATAAATATCATGGAAGAAAAAATAGTGACAATGCTAGGAGCCCTAATACATGGCATAAATAGAATACAAACCATAAGTAACAATGCTCAAACACCAGAAGAGAAACTAGATAACTGGGAGCTCCTAAAAATCAAACACTTATGCTCATCAAAAGACTTCACCAAAAGAGTATAAAGACAACCTACCGACGGGGAAAAAATTTTTGACTACAACACATCCGATCAGTGCCTTATCTCTAAAATCTACAAGATACTGCAAAACCGCAACAACAAAAAGACAAATAACCCAATTAAAAAGTGGGCAAAAGGATATGAACAGGCACGTTGCCAGTGAAGACTTTCAGACAGCTAACAGACACATGAGGAAATGCTCATGATCATTAGCCATCAGAGAAATGCAAATCAAAACTACAATGAGATATCATCTCACCCCAAGAAGGCTAGCATTAATCAAAAAATCACAAAATAACAAATGCTGGAAAGGTTGTGGAGAGACTGGAACACTTATACACTGTTGGTGGGAATGTAAAATGGTACAACCACTTTGGAAATCGATTTGGCACTTCCTTAAAAAGCTAGAAATAGAAGTACCATACGATCCAGCAATCCTACTCCTTGGAATATATCCTAGATTAAGAGCCGTCACATGAATAGATATATGCACACTCATGTTCATTGCAGCTCTGTTCACAATAGCAAAAAGATGGAAACATCCTAGGTGCCCATCAATGGACGAATGGATAAACAAATTATGGTATATCCACACAGTGGAACACTACACAACAATAAAGAACAACAATGAAGCTGTGAAACATCTTATAACATGGAGGAATTTGAAGGGTATTATGCCTAGTGAGTTTGGTCAGTCACAGAAGGACCAATATTGTATAAGACCACTATTATGAGAACTCAAGAAAAGGTTTAAACACAGAATACAACATTCATTGATAGTTACGAGGGTGGGGAGGGAGGGCGAGCGTTATTCTCTAACTAAATAGTAGACAAGAATTATCTTAGGTGAAGGGAAGGACAACGCACACCACAGGGGAAGTCAGCACAACTAGACTAAACCAAAGCTAAGAAGTTTCCTGAATACAATCAAACACTTAGAGGGACAGAGTAGCAGGGGTAGGGATCTGGGGACCATGGTTTGAGGGGACATCTAGGTCAACTGGCATAACAGAGATTATTAAGAAAATGTTCTGCATACTACTTTGGTGAGTGGTGTCTGGGGTCTTAAAAGCTTGCAAGAGGCCATCTAAGATGCATCAATGGGTCCCAACCACCTGGAGTAAAGGAGAACGAAGAACACCAAAGACACAAGGAAAGTATTAGCCCAAGAGACAGAAAGGGCCACATAAACCAGAGACTTCATCACCCTGAGACCAGAAGAACTAGATGGTGCCCAGCTACCACCAATGACCGCCCTGACATTGAACACAGCAGAGAGTCCCAGATGGAGCAGGAGAAAAGTGGGGTGCAGAACTCAAATTCTAGTAAAAAGACCAGACTTAATGGTTTGACTGAGACTGGAGGAACCCCAGAAAGCACGGCCCCCAGATTCTCTATCAGCCCAGAACTAAAACAATTTCCGAGGTCAACTCTTCAGACAGGGATTGGACTGGACTGTGGGACATAAAGGGATACTCGTGAGGAGAGTGCCTCTTAGCTCAAGTAGATACAAGAGACTAAACAGGCAGATTCTGTCTGGAGGTGAGATGGGAAGGTGGAGAGGGTTAGGAGCTGGTTGAATGGACATGGGGAATCAAGGGTGGAAAGGAGGAGTGTGCTGTCACAGTATGGTGAGAGCAATTAGGGTCACATAGCAATGTATGTAGAAATTTTTGTATGAGAGATTAACTTGAATTGTAAACTTTCAATTAAAGCACAATAAAAAATAAAATTAAATAAACTTCTGTTCCATCTGGGGTTTCAAAAGCCTGTGAGTGGCTATCTAAGATACTCCACTGGTCTCACTCCTTTGGAAGCAAGGAAGAATGAAGAAAACTAAAGATATATAAGGGAAAGATTAGTCCAAAGGACTAATTGACCACATCTACCACGGCCTCCACCAGACTGAGTCCAGTATAACTAGATGGTGCCTGGCTACCACCACTGACTGTTCTGACAGGGATCACAATAGAGGGTCCCAGACAGAGCTGAAGAAAAATGTAGAACAAGATTCTAACTCACAAAAAATGACCAGACTTACTCGCCTGATAGAGACTGGAGAAACCCCAAGAGTATGGCACCTGGACACGCTTTTAGCTCAGTAATGAAGTCACTCCCCCAGTTCACCCTTCAGCCATAGATTAGACAGGCCCATAAAACAAAACGAGACTAAAGGGATGCAACAGCCCAGGGACAAGGACTAGAAGGCAGGAGGGGACAGAAAGCTGATAATAGGGAACCCAATGTTGAGAAGGGAGAGTATGACATGTCGTGGGGTTGTTAACCAATGTCAAAAAAACAATATGTGTACTAACTGTTTAATGAGAAACTAGTTTGTTCTGTAAACCTTCATCTAAAGCACAATAAAAAAAAAAAAATCTTCTGTTCCGGTTGAAACTTTGGGCATCTGCATCCATAAGCAAAGTCCAGTCTAGAGCAAACCTTCAAACTGCAGCAATTTATACCAGCTCACAGTGTCAAACATCTTTCTCTTCATTTGGTCAGGTTCTGGTCAGCTCATCCCTAGTCATCCAAGCTAGGTCACAGTGGGTATCAGCAGTAGACTTGGGTATCCACACCTTCCAGCACTTCAGACAAGCCAGCCCCTTCTCTCTCTCTCAATTGCCCCTAGCCATCACGAGCTAGGTCGACAGGCACCACCCGTAAGGTCAAGAGTCCACACAACTTCCTACACTTCAGACAAGCCCCCCCTTTCTATCTCTCTCTCTCTCTTTCTCTCATCCTTAGCCCCTGTGGGCTAGGTCAACAAGTGCCAGAGGAACATGTCTAAACTCACCCCATCTCTTCATTGTTGCACCTTCTCCACTTCCACTCATTGAGTGGCCCCAGGTGGTCACCTGTTCTAGCATACCAGGCTGTCTACTCACAGATTGCCTTCAACTTCCATTCCTGGAATGGGGTTCTCCTGATGGGCACTGACTTTTTCTGCCTCAGTGCATCCAAAGGCAAATCACTTGCTCAAAATTTAAAAACCAAAACAATCTTTTTGTTCTTTTTCTCTGCCGAGTCCTTCCTTCAAACGCAAATCTCCTGTTCTCTATGCAGCTCTGGCTAGTTCTGTATGTTTTTTCAAATGCAAATGCAAATTTTCTAGACTCTGAAGGTTTAGGGTGGGGCTTAGGTATACCTAGGGCTACTGCATTGAAATGAATAGCCTGTGTTTCTTTCTGGCAAATCCTACTTTCTCCTTTAGCATATTCAATCAAGTATTGGCTGAATGCAGAGTTATACACTCTCTGTTTCCTGTAATACTCAATATTCATTTCTATCATACATTTAGGTCTGCTTTACAACACTAGGTAGGAGAAACATTCAATATCCATAGTACATTTAAATGAGCACATAACCTTTTTTTAAAAAAATATTGCAGTTTCATCTTCTCC
Source organism: Dugong dugon (assembly GCA_030035585.1). NCBI lineage: Eukaryota > Metazoa > Chordata > Mammalia > Sirenia > Dugongidae > Dugong > Dugong dugon. The sequence goes on along the minus strand of CM057460.1, from coordinate 210,997,200 downwards.
ACCCCTTGACTATCTTCTCTTTCATATGCATACGACCTAGGGCCTCTAACTGGTTGAAACCAGTAGACCCTGGCCTCCCTATCAATCATCTTGTTTAATCAACCTGGCTTTTGCCCCAGGCCACTCCAGATGTGCCTTTTCTCCCCTCAGATGCAGCATAACTTCTTTCAGCCGTTACAAGTAACAACAACCAAAGTAACCATCTAAGAATCAAGAGTTCCACTTCCCACACCCCTTCGTTCTTTCTCTTACAGAGTCCCATGCTTCCATGAGTCTGAAGCCATTGCAACAAATCCTGCTTCTGACATCAGCTGTAAAAATGATGTGGCAGAGGCATCGTACCCCCTCTAACCTCACAAGGGGGAAGTAGAATCAAGATCAACATACCAAGGCTGATTCCTGTGACGTGGAGGTCAAACATGCCTCCACCCTCCAACCTTTTTACCAATTCTGACACCAACCGTCCCTCTCATGGCACTCTCTACTTCTCTGCTGAGGTCGATAATTTGTTGCAATGGTCGCACAGAATTCACAGACAATACTCAGAGTTACCGCATTTATTACAGAAGTAAGAGATGACAACACAGGTTCAGGAACACTCATAATACAGTTCTTAGAAAAGGACAGCCTCTTCTCAGCCTTGCTTGCAGGCACACCTCTCTCTGGCACCTTGGTCTGTGCTCAGGCAAGTGTTACAAAGCTCTTTTAGCTCTGCTGATAAGTGCCCTGAGGCACCCCTACTCCACCAGTAAGCCTCAGCCCAAAGGTGTTCAGCCCTAGCTCCCTGGGTCAGCAAACCTAACTCCACCAGGTGCCCAGAAGCACCACACTCTGCCAGCAAGCCTCCTTCCCAAAGGCACTCAGCTTTCTTTCTCCGTGGGCCAGGAAGTCCACCACACCATCTCCTGCCAGTCTCCTGTTTCTGCTGCCGCCATTTCTCTGCCAGCACTTCTTGCCGTCTTGAGTGTTACAGCTCTCTGTAACTCTCACTCTCCAGGTTCCAAGAGCTTCTCAGTGCAGGGATCCCAGGTCCAAAGGACATGCTCCACTCCTGGATCTTCTTTCTTGGTGGCAATGAGATCCTCCCTTCCTGACTTTGGGATAGCTAACTTGAAGCCTAGAAGGATGGCAAAACTGACCAATCCCTCATTAGGGTTCCATACACCTTATTAGCATGGTACCATCCCCACAAGGGTGTCATGTACCTTATTTACATTATTAGCAAGCTATCCAATCCCCTTGGTGGGCCACCAGCCCTCATTTGCATAGTCCACACAGTCTTTGGTTGAGAGTCAGAAGACTATTGTGAGAAAGACCATATAAAAGCAATCCTTCACACTGCATATCCTTTCACCATCCTTATTCAGTCTGTATGCTGAGCAAATAATCTGAGAAGCTGGGCTATATGAAAAAGAATACAGCATCAAGATTGGAGGAAGATTAATTAAAACCTGCAATATGCAGATGACACAACCTTGCTTGCTGAAAGGGAGGAGGACTTGAAGCACTTACTGATGAAGATCAAAGACCACAGCCTTCAGTATGGATTACACCTCAACATAAAGAAAACAAAAATCCTCACAACTAGGCCAATAAGCAACATCATGATAAATGGAGAAAAGATTGAAATTGTCAAGGATTTCATTTTACTTGGATCCATGATCAATATCCATGGAAACAGCAGTCAAGAAATCAAATGATGTATTATTGCCTTAGGCAAATCTGCTGCAGAAGACATTTTTTAAGTGCTAAAACACAAAGATGTCACCTGAGGCTTAAGGTGTGCAACCCAAATCATGGTATTTTCGATCACTTCATATGCATGCAAAAGCTGGACAATGAATAAGGAAGACCGAAGAGAAATTGATGCCTTCAAATTATTGTGTTGGCAAAGAATACTGAATATACCATTAACTGCCAGAAGAATGAACAAATCTGTTTTGGAATAAGTACAGCCAGAATGCTCCTTAGAAGTGAGGATGGCTTTGTCTCACACACCTTTGAAACGTTATCAGGAGGGGCCAATCCCTGGAGAAGGACATCATGCTTGGTAAAGTAGAAGGTCAGTGAAAAAAAGGAAGACCCTAAACGAGATGGATTGACACAGTGGCTGCAACAATGGGCTCAAACATAGCAAGGATTGTAAGGATGGCACAGGACCGGTCAGTGTTTTTTTCCGTTGTACATAGGGCCACTATGAGTTGGAACTGACTCAACGGCACCTAACAACAAAAACAGGTAAGAGAAAGTCCTAATTCTCAGGAAATACACCCTAAAGGATTTAAGGGTAAAAGGCCATGACATGGTATATATAAGTTACCCTCAAAAAGCCCAGGGGAGGACAAAAACCATGTGCATATATAAATATAGATATAGAGAGAGTGCACGCAAAGGATAAAGTAAATGGAGCAAAATGCTTGCTACAGGTGTTTGGGCACAGGATATACAGGTGTACTTTGTACTATCTTTATTCTCACAACTTTTCTGTAAGATTGAAATTATTTCTAAATAAGAACTTTAAAGAAGTATTAGGGTCTAGAATTCTCTTAGAAATACTTTTTTTTTTTTGTCTTTAACAAAAAGAAGTTTATTCTCTCACAGTCCAGTAGGCTACAAGTCCAAATTCAGGGCATCAGCTCCAGGAGAAGACTTTCTCTCTCTGTCAGCTCTGGAGGAAGGTCCTTGTGATGTATCAGTCATCCCTTGGTCTGGGAGCATCTCAGCGCAGGAACCTCGGGTCCAAAGGATGTGCTCTGCTCCCGGCACTGCTTTCTTGGTGGCATAATTCCCATGTGTCTCTGCTTGCTTCTCTCTCTCTTTTTTTTTATTGTTGTAGTTTCAATGAAGTTTACATTTCAAGTTAGTCTCCCACACAAAAATTTATACATACGTTGTTATATGACGCTAATTGCTCTCACCATACTGTGACAGCACACTCCTCCTTTCCACCCTTGATTCCCCATGTCCATTCAACCAGCTCCTAACCCTCTCCACCTTCCCATCTCACCTCCAGACAGAATCTGCCTGTTTAGTCTCTTGCATCTACTTGAGCTAAGAGGCACTCTCCTCACGAGTATCCCTTTATGTCCCACAGTCCAGTCCAATCCCTGTCTGAAGAGTTGACCTCGGAAATTGTTTTAGTTCTGGGCTGATAGAGAATCTGGGGGCCGTGCTTTCTGGGGTTCCTCCAGTCTCAGTCAAACCATTAAGTCTGGTCTTTTTACTAGAATTTGAGTTCTGCACCCCACTTTTCTCCTGCTCCATCTGGGACTCTCTGCTGTGTTCAATGTCAGGGCGGTCATTGGTGGTAGCTGGGCACCATCTAGTTCTTCTGGTCTCAGGGTGATGAAGTCTCTGGTTTATGTGGCCCTTTCTGTCTCTTGGGCTAATACTTTCCTTGTGTCTTTGGTGTTCTTCGTTCTCCTTTACTCCAGGTGGTTGGGACCCATTGATGCATCTTAGATGGCCTCTTGCAAGCTTTTAAGACCCCAGACACCACTCACCAAAGTAGTATGCAGAACATTTTCTTAATAATCTCTGTTATGCCAGTTGACCTAGATGTCCCCTCAAACCATGGTCCCCAGATCCCTACCCCTGCTACTCTGTCCCTCTAAGTGTTTGATTGTATTCAGGAAACTTCTTAGCTTTGGTTTAGTCTAGTTGTGCTGACTTCCCCTGTGGTGTGCGTTGTCCTTCCCTTCACCTAAGATAATTCTTGTCTACTATTTAGTTAGAGAATAACGCTCGCCCTCCCTCCCCACCCTCGTAACTATCAATGAATGTTGTATTCTGTGTTTAAACCTTTTCTTGAGTTCTCATAATAGTGGTCTTATACAATATTGGTCCTTCTGTGACTGACCAAACTCACTAGGCATAATACCCTTCAAATTCCTCCATGTTATAAGATGTTTCACAGCTTCATTGTTGTTCTTTATTGTTGTGTAGTGTTCCACTGTGTGGATATACCATAATTTGTTTATCCATTCGTCCATTGATGGGCACCTAGGATGTTTCCATCTTTTTGCTATTGTGAACAGAGCTGCAATGAACATGAGTGTGCATATATCTATTCATGTGATGGCTCTTAATCTAGGATATATTCCAAGGAGTAGGATTGCTGGATCGTATGGTACTTCTATTTCTAGCTTTTTAAGGAAGTGCCAAATCGATTTCCAAAGTGGTTGTACCATTTTACATTCCCACCAACAGTGTATAAGTGTTCCAGTCTCTCCACAACCTTTCCAGCATTTGTTATTTTGTGATTTTTTGATTAATGCTAGCCTTCTTGGGGTGAGATGATATCTCATTGTAGTTTTGATTTGCATTTCTCTGATGGCTAATGATCATGAGCATTTCCTCATGTGTCTGTTAGCTGTCTGAAAGTCTTCACTGGCAACGTGCCTGTTCATATCCTTTTGCCCACTTTTTAATTGGGTTATTTGTCTTTTTGTTGTTGCGGTTTTGCAGTATCTTGTAGATTTTAGAGATAAGGCACTGATCGGATGTGTTGTAGTCAAAAATTTTTTCCCCGTCGGTAGGTTGTCTTTATACTCTTTTGGTGAAGTCTTTTGATGAGCATAAGTGTTTGATTTTTAGGAGCTCCCAGTTATCTAGTTTCTCTTCTGGTGTTTGAGCATTGTTACTTATGGTTTGTATTCTATTTATGCCATGTATTAGGGCTCCTAGCATTGTCACTATTTTTTCTTCCATGATATTTATTGTTTTAGATTTTATGTTTATGTCTTTGATCCGCTTTCAGTTAGTGTTTGTGCATGGTGTGAGGTATGGGTCTTGTTTCATTTTTTTTGCAGGTGGATATCCAGTTATGCCGGCCCCATTTGTTAAAGAGACTGTCTTTTCTCCATTTAACAGCCTTTGGGCCTTTGTCAAATATCAGCTGCTCATAGGTGGATGCATTTACGTCTGGATTCTCAATTCTGTTCCATCGGTCTATGTATCTGTTGTTGTACCAGTACCAGGCTGTTTTGACTACCGTGGTGGTATAATAGGTTCTAAAATCAGGTAGTGTGAGGCCTCCCCCTTTGTTCTTCTTCTTGAGTAATGCTTTACTTATCCAGGGCCTCTTCCCTTTTCATATGAAGTTGGTGATTTGTTTCTCCATCTCATTAAAAAATGCCATTGGAATTTGGATCAGGACTGCATTGTATCTGTGGATCACTGGGTAGAATTGACATTTTCACAGTGATGAGTCTTCCTATCCATGAGCAAGGTATGTTTTTCCACTTATGCATGTCTCTTTTGGTTTCTTGCAGTAGTGTCTTGTAGTTTTCATCGTATAGGTCTTTTATGTCTCTGGTTAGATTTATTCCTAAGTATTTCATCTTCTTGGAGGCTATTGTAAATGGTATTGATCTGATGATTTCCTCTTCAAAGTTTTCTTTGTTGGTGTAGAGGAATCCAACTGATTTTTGTATGTTTTTCTCGTATCCTGAAACTTTGCTGAAATCTTCAATTGGTTCCAGTAGTTTTCCCGTGGATTCTTTGGGGTTTTCTGTATATAAAGTTGTATCATCTGCAAATAGAGATACTTTGACTTCTTCCTTACCAATTTAGATGCCCTTTATTTCTTTTTCTAGCCTAATTGCTCTGGCTAGGACCTCCAGCACAATGTGGAATAAGAGTGGTGATAAAGGGCATCCTTGTCTCGTTCCCGTTCTCAAGGGGAATGCTTTCAAACTCTCTTCATTTAGGATGATGTTAGCTGTTGGCTTTGTATAAATGCCCTTAATTACATTGAGGAATTTCCCTTCTATTCCTATTTTGCTGCGAGTTTTTATCATGAGTGGGTGTTGGACTTTGTCAAATGCCTTTTCTGCATCAATCGATGAGATCATGTGGTACTTGTCTTTTGTTTTATTAATGTGAGGGAGTATATTGATTGTTTTTCTAATGTTGAACCATCTCTGCATACCTGGTATAAGTCCCACTTGATCATGGGGAGTTATTTTTTTTGATATGTCGCTGAATTCTATTGGCTAGAATTGCATCAATGTTCATGAGGGATATTGATCTGTAATTTTCTTTTTTTGTGGTGTCTTTACCTGGTCTTGGTATCAGGGTTATGCTGGCCTCATAGAATGAGTTTGAGAGTGTTCCATCCTTTTCTATGCTCTGAAATACCTTTAGTAGTAGTGGTGTTAACTCTTCTCTGAAAGTTTAGTAGAATTCTCCAGTGAAGCCATCCAGGCCAGGGCTTTTTTTGTTGGGAGTTTTTAAATTACCTTTTCAATCTCTTCTTTTGTTATAGGCTTATTTAGTTATTCTACCTCTGTGTTAATTTAGGTAGGTAGTGAGTTTCTAGAAATTTGTCCATTTCCTCTAGGTTTTCAAATTTGTTACAGTACAGTTTTTCATACTATTCTGTTATGATTCTTCTAATTTCAGTTGGGTCTGTTGTGACATCACCCATCTCATTTCTTTTATGGGTTATCTGCTTCCTCTCCTGTTTTCCTTTAGTCACTTTGGCCAGTGGTTTACCAATTTTGTTGATCTTTTCGAAGAACCAGCTCTTGGTCTTGTTAATGCTTTCAATTGTTTTTCTAGTCTCTATTTCATTTAATTCTGCTTTGATTCTTATTATTTCCTTCCTTCTGGCTCCTGAGGGCTTCTTTTACTGCTCTCTGCTTGTTCCAGTTGTAGGGTTAATGTTTTGTTTTTGACCCTTTCTTCTTCTTGGATGTCTGCATTTATTGCTATAAATTGACCTCTGAGCACTGCTTTTGCTGTGTCCCAAAGGTTCTGGTAGGATGTGTTTTCACTCTCATTTGGTTCTATGAATTTCTTTATTCCGTCCTTAATTTCTTCTATAACCCAGTAGTTTTTGAGCAAGGTGTTGTTCAGTTTCCATGTGTTTGACTTTTTTTCCCTTTCTTTTTCTGTTATTGATTTCTACTTTTATGGCTTTACAGTCAGAAAAGATGCTTTGTAATATTTTGACGCATTGGATTCTGGTAAGCCTTGGTTTATGGTCTAATATGCGGTCTATTCTGGAGAATGTTCCATGTGCGTTGGAAAAGAAAGCATACTTGGCTGAGGTTGGGTGGAGTGTATGGTATATGTCTAGGAAATCAAGTTGGTTGATCATGGCATTTAGATCTTCTGTGTCTTTATTGAGCTTCTTTCTGGATGTTCTGTCCTTCACTGACAGTGGTGTTTTGAAGTCCCCTACTACTATTGTGGAGTTGTCTGTCTCTCTTTTCAGTGCCGTTAGAGTCTGTTTTATGTATTTTGTAGCCCTGTTGTTGGGTGCTGAATATTTATTATAGTTACGTCCTCCTGGTGTGTTGACCCTTTAATTATTATATAGTGTCTTTCCTTATCCTTTGTGGTGGATTTTACTTTAAAGTCTATTTTGTCAGAGATTAATATTGCCACTCCTGCTCTTTTTTGAGTGTTGTTTGCTTGATATATTTTTTTCCCATCCTTTGAGTTTTAGTTTGTTTGTGTCTTTAAGCCTAAGATGTGTCTCTTGTAGACAGCATATAGTGTTTTATTAATCCTTTCTGCCACTCTCTGTCTCTTTATCGGTGCATTTAGTCCATTTACATTCAGCATGGTTTTTGATAGGTATGAGTTTAGTGCTGTCATTTTGATGTCTTTTTGTATGTGTTATTGACAGTTTCTTTGTTCCACTTAATTTTCTGTGCTGAGTCATTTCTCTTTATGAATTTTCTTTTCATCTTTTTCATTGTTGTTGATTTTGTATTTGCTGAGTCTTTATGTTTTTCTTGCTTTTTATTTTGACTTGTAGGATTGTTAGTTTCCTTTGTGGTTACCTTAATATTTATCCCTAATTTTCTAAGTTTATACCAGTCTTTTGTTTCTTTATATCACCTTGACTTCCTCTCCATATGAAAAATCTATGACTACATTTTTTAGTCCCTCTTTTTGTTTTAATGTTGTCATCTTTTACAGATTGACATCTCTGTTTCCCTATTTTCAGTGTTTTGGCTTTTTTTTTCTTTTGTGACTTCCCTATCTGGGTTGATATCTGGTTCTATTCACCTGTGTTCTAGACTTGGATTGTTATCTGATGTTATCGATTTTTTAACTGGAGGATTCCCTTAGTATTTCTTATAATTTTGGTTTGATTTTTGCAAATTCCCTAAACTTCTGTTTATCTGGAAATGTTCTAATTTCACCACATATTTGAGAGATAGTTTTGCTGGATATGTAATTCTTGGCTGACAATTTTTTTCCTTCAAGGCTTTATATACGTCATCTCACTGCCTTCTTACCTGCATGGTTTCTGCTTAGCAGTCCGAGCTTAGCTTGACTTTCCTTTGTAGATGACTTTTAGTTTATCCCTAGCCTCTCTTAAAATTCTCTCTTTATCTTGGTTTTGGCAAGTTGGATTATAATGTCTTGATGACTTTCTTTTGGTATCTACTTTATGTGGAGTTCTATGAACATCTTGTGTAGATATCTTCTCATCTTTCATGATATCAGGGAAGTTTTCTGTGAACAAATCTTCAACAATTCTCTCTGTATTTTCTGTTAGCTGCCTCTGTTCTGGTACTCCGATCACTCGTGTGTTATTCTACATAATTCTCAGGGTTTCTTCATTTTTAAAAATTGTCATATATAATCAATTCACTTGTTTTTTTGGGTCTTTGTTGTAAGAGGGACCACAGGAAGCATCTGACTACTCTGCCATCTTGGCCCCACCTCCTTTTCTGGAACAGAAGATTTTTAACCAAGGCACACGCTTGTCTCCTCAGAATACTGGATTGATAGAGTTGGCAATTTACACATTGGCTGTCTAAAATGGAGTGAGATAAAGCCATGAAGTTGCTGGCTTACACGATTTCATGAGTGTGCTTACACTCAATCAGGGGGACAAGGGAGAATCCCCACTGAATAGTTTCCTTTTTTCCTGATGCGTCTGGGAAAGAGAGGGTGGGGGAAGATGTTGATAGGATTATATGATTCAGTTGTGAATGTTTCTTGTTAACAGGGTTAATTGTGATTGTAAACATTCTAATTGTAGAAGTGGTAATTGTGAAAGAGTAGACTAAAGGGGAGGCAGTGTTGGGCTGGAGTTCAGTAGCCAAAACTAAAACCCCTTAAAGTTTTTGTTATGCTGATACCTCGTGTGATTGTTAAGGTCATGTGTTGACTTGGCTGGGCCATGATTCTCAGTGGTTTGGCAGTTATGATGTAGTTTGGCAGTCGTATGATGATGTGATCACTTCCATGATGGATCTGATACAGTGTGATCACCTCCATGATGGGATCTGCTGTGAATAGCCAATCAGTTGAAACGGAGTTTCCTGGGGGATGTGGCCTGCATTTCATATAAGTGGACTTTCTGGCAAGGCTCACAGTCTTTTCGTTGCTCTTTATGCTGCAGCTGGCTCCTGTTTGTCTGACTTCCAGTTCTTGGGACTTGAGCTAGCAGCTTGCCTGCCATCTTGCCTGCTGTTCTTGGGATTCATCGATCTTCACAGCCTGTGAGCAAGAGCCCTGCTGTCTGATCTGCTGATCTTTGGTTTGCCAGACCCTGTGGCTATGTGAATCAGGAGAGGCCTCTATCCTGACCCACGGACTGGGGCCATTCCAACCTCTACAATTGTGTGAGCCATTTCCTTGATATAAATCTCTTTCTATATGTATTTATATGCTTTACTAGTTTTGCTTCTCTAGAGAACTGAGCCTAAGACACCTCATGAGGCTCAGAGCAAGGGAATAATCTTTTCTTAGTTAAATTTTATCAGAGGCTAGAAAGGGTGAAGCTGAGATGACTTTTGGAGCAACAGACCAGATCAGATGGATACCTGCAGCAGACCCGAGTGGCTGGTACTTGAATAACCTCACTTTGAGGACTCTTTGCCCTACTGAAGGACTAATTGTCAATGACTGTTTTGGAGTGGTAAAATGATTGGGAGGAGGAAGTTATCTCCCAAGTATGAAAGAACCATGGCTAGAAAAGCCAGGGAGGCCTTTGGTGCAACAGATTGCTTTTATACACTCTTTCTTGCTGTGGTCTTTAACTCCCAAGAAAAGATTGGGGGACTATGAAAATGAGGGCTTGTGGCCCACCAAGGGGATTGGATAGCTTTCTAATAATGTAAATAAGGTACATGACACCCTTGTGGGGATGGAACCATGCACATAAGATGTATGGGACCCTAACGAGGGGTTTGGTCAGTTTTGCCAACCTGCTAGGCTTAAAATTAGCCATCCTAGAGACAGGAAGGGAGGATATTATCACCATCAAGAAAGAAGTGCCAGGAGTGGAGCATATCCTTTGGACCTGGGATCGCTACACTGAAAAGCCATTGGAGTCAAGAGACAGAGAGAGAGGGAGAGGGAGAGGGAGAGAGACAGAGGGAGAAAGAGAGAGAGAGAGAGAGCTGTAACACTGAAGATGGCGAGAAGCAGTGGCAGGGAAATGGCAGCAGTAGAGACAGGAGTCCAGCAAGAGACTGGCGTGGTGGATTTCCTGGCCCACAGAGAGAGAAAGCTGAGTGGTTCAGGCTGAGTCTTATTGGTGGAGTGGGGTGCCTTGGTGCACTTATCAGCAAAGCTAACAGAGTTTTGTAACACTTGCCGGAGCACAGACCAAGGGGACAGAGAGAGGTGTGCCTGTGGGCAAGGCTGATAAGGGGCTGTCCAGATCGGAGAACTGTATCCTGAGTGTTCCTGAACCTGAATTGTAACCTGTTACTTTCCCTAATAAAGCCCATGATCATGAGTATCGTCTGTGAGTTCTGTATGGCCATTGCAACGAATTATCGAACTCAGCAGAGAGGTAGAGAGTGCTATGGGAGGGACGATTTGTGTTAGAACTGGTAAAAAGATTGGAGGCATGTCTGACCTCTGCCTCATAGGAACCAGCCTTGGGCTGTTGATCTTGATTCTGCTTCCTCCTTGTGAAGTTAGAGGAGGTCAGAGTTCTCCAGCCTGCCATTTTTACAGGATACAACCCCTACGCAACACCTTTCCTGATTTTAAAACATGCAGTATCCCCTTGTTATGTTTGAACAACTCCCTCTTGATTTATGTGCAGGTTCTGCATTCACATAACTAGGTGTTCTGGAATTTTCATTATTTGCAATGTTATCATAATTTGTTATGATCCACATAGTCTAATGCTTTTGCGCGGTCAATAAAACACAGGTAATCATCTTTCTGGTATTCTCTGCTTTCAGCCAAGATACATCTGACAACAGCAATGATTTCCCTTGTTCAACTTCTTCTAAATCTGGCTTGAATTTTTGGCAGTTCCCTGTTGACGTACTGCTGCGATCATTTTTGAATTATCTTCAGCATAATTTTACTTGCATGTGACATTAATGGTAATATTAAACAATCTAATCTTACATTTTTACCCAATTCCTAATTTTTTAAATGATTGCATTGTATTAAATTGTATGGTGATATTTTCACTTATTTAACCAATTCCTTATTGAATAAGTGGATAGTTTCCTAATTTCAACCTTCTAAGCAAGACTAAACCTTTGTGTACTTATCCCCTTAGAATAACATTCTAGGATTGGGATTGCTGGGCCAAAACTGAATTCACATTAAAAAAAATCTTGATTTGCAGTACCATATTTTTACACAAATACAAATAATATACATTTTTTGCCAACTGCACAACTCCCTTGCACATTATTTTCCTAGGAGTGCTATAAGCGTTATATGTGTTACTAGCAAAAAAAATATGAAACATGCCAAACATGGATTGTATACGGTGCTGCTTCCAAAAAGTTATGAAAAAAGTTCACTTTTCTCTACCTTCCCAATACCAGATGTTATCAACCTTTTAAAATCTGGGCCAATCTTATAAAAAATATCTCATTTTATTTGGCATATTTTTAATTACTAGGGTATGAGACACACTGTTAATTGTATACTCAATATCTGTTTTTCCTTCTTTTCTTGCTAATGGCGTCCTTATTTTGTCCGTAAGTCCAGCCTAGGTGAAATACTAATGATTATATTTTATGATATGTTATTTACATGTTACACATGGACACAGTTCTGGCCAATGAACTGTAACCAGAAGTTGACTGGGGCCTCTGGGAAGTCCTTTGCCTTTCCTGATAAATGGGACGATTCCACTGGTAACCCATGTCCCTCTTCCGTTTTTCATGTCTTGAATATAGATGTGATGCCTGGAACTAGGACAGCCATTTTTCCATCAGAAGGTGACAAGCTTGAGGGACTGGTCAAAGTAAATAATTCCTATTTGTGTAAGCCATAGTACATCTCTTACTTGCAGCTGAAAGTATTCCTAACTGACGTCCCTAGTGAGGCTGAACTTCACTTTGTGTTCTTGTTGGTCATGATGGATATTCTGCTGTATAGCAGTCCTTTTTACAGGAGGAGCTCCTTGAGAAAAGGGATTGCCTGACTATAATACCCACTTCTATGTTGCAGACACAGAGTGGATGTTCATTAAATGTGTTTTGAAGGAATGAATGACATAATTTGATTCCATGTGCAAATTATTTTTAAAATGGTGGTTCTAGGATTGGTATTCACTTTCTTAGGGTGGGTGGCTCCTCCAGGTCATCTCCCGAAGCACTGTTCTCAAACATTGTGGTCTTTTAGTGCTTTATCAGATCCGGGGATTCTCACTCTCTAAGGCTGTGGATCCTAATATTTTTTGCATCATGACCCACCTAGAACATGATAATATTTGTGTAATAAATACATCATGGTAAACAGATGAAGCTGCTTGCTGCAGAAGTAACACCCTGCAAAGTCTGGCTTTCCCAGAATTTACCTGGATACCCTCGGGCAAAGGACACCAGTATCTCTACACAGCTTAGCCCAAGAGCCACACTAGTTGGGAAGCTCTCGCTGCTCTAAGGAGAGTTGAAGACTTGTCCCATTTATGTAAAGAATGTCTAAATTTATGCCAGTAGAAAGACAGACACATCTATGTAACAAATACAAATGTATGGCTGCCATCTAGTGGTCCAACATGGATTTGGGTTTCTAACCATGCAGAATTTGACGGTTTCTAACCATCCTTCAACAGAACCAGGGGATACTGCTTGGTGTAAAGTCAGAAAAGGTGTGCTTCAGGGTCCTTTCACCGTACTTATTCAATCTGTATGCTGAGCAAATATCAAGCAAATATGAAGAAGAATGGGGCATCAAGATTGGAGGAAAACTCATTAACAACCTGTTATATGCAGATGACAGAACCTTGCTTGCTGAAAGTGAAGAGGACTTGAAGCACTTACTGATGAAGATCAAAGACTACAGCCTTCAGTATGGATTACACCTCAACCTAAAGAAAACAAAAATTGTCATAACTGGACCAATAAGCAGCATTATTATAAACGGAGAAAAGTTTGAAGTTGTCAAGGATTTCATTTTACTTGGATCCACAATCAATACCCATGGAAGCAGCAGTCAAGAAATCAAATGACACATTGCATTGGGCAAATCTGCTACGAGATCTCTTTAAAGTGTTAAAAAGCAAAGATGTCACCTTGAAGACTGAGGTGCGCCTGACCCAAGCCATGGTGTTCTCAGTCGCCTCACATTCAAGTGAAAGCTGGACAATGAATAAGGAAGACTGAAGAAGAATTGATGCCTTTGAATTATGGTGTTGGTGAAGAATATTGAACAGACGACGTACTGCCAAAAGAACAAACAATCTGTCTTGGAATAAGTACAGCCAGAACGCTCCCTAGAAGTAAGGATGGCGAGACTACATCTCATGTACTTTGGACATATTATTAGGAGGGAACGGTCCCTGGAGAAGGACATCATGCTTGGTAAAATAGAGGGCCAACAAAAAAGAGGAGGACCCCCTACGAGATGGATTAACACAGTGGCTGCAACAATGAGCTCAAGCATAACAACCATTGTAAGGATGGCACAGGACCAGGCAGTGTTTTGTTCTGTTGTACATAGGGTCGCTAAGAGTTGAAACTGACTTGATGGCACCTAACAACAGCAACAACATCTATCCTTCAGAGAAGCCCTGGTGGCACAGTGTTTCAGTGCTTGGCTGCTAACTGAAAGGTTGGCAGTTTGAACCCACTAGCAACTCTTTGGGAGAAAGATGTGGTAATGTGCTTCCATAAAGATTTACAGTTTTGGAAACCATATGGGGCAGTTTTACTCTGTCCTATAGGGTCTCTATGGGGTCGGAATCAGCTTGATGGCGATGGATTTAATTTATTCATTCTTCAAAGGAGCACTGGTGGCACAGTGATTAAGTACTGAGCTGCTAACCAAAGGCAGTTCCAACCCACCAGCCCCCTCTGCGGGAGAAGATGTGACAGTCTGGTTCCGTAAAGATTACAGCTTTGGAAAACCTATGGGGCAGTACTACTCGGTGCTATAGGGTCACTATGAGTTGGAATCTACTCAGCAAAAACAGGTTTTTTTTTTTTTTTGTTTTATCCATCTATATTCACACTCCATCCAACTGTATCCATCCATCCCATCCATCTGTCCTTCAATCCATCTATATTCGTTCTCCCATCCATCCATTCAGTCCTACATGACTCTATGAGATCTGGCCCCTGCCAATCTTTCTGACCCCATTTCATATCATTCTATGTGGTATGTTCTTACATTACATCTTTCTGTTATTTCTTTTCCTTAAACACACCAAGGTTATTCTTTTCATATGCTGTTTCCTCTGATTTGAAGGATTTTCTCCCAGTTTTGGTAGGACCAGCTATTTATCATCATCCATATCCCAGCTCAACTCAGCTTTTCATAGGGACCTTCCCTAAGCACCCTATGAAAAGTACACACCTCTTCCAACTTCCAGTCCCTCTTTGTCATTGCACCCAGTGTTATTTTGTTCATAGCACTTATCATTTCCTGCTATTTTCTTGTTGGAGTTTAATTTGGTGTTGTCTGCCTCCCCCATAATATAGCTAAGATGGAAGGGAGCCCTTGTCTCTCTTGTTCATTACTGTATCCCTAGTGCTTGGAATGAACTACCTCCCACATGTTAGTGCCTTGAAATAGCAAAATTTTATTTCATGCTCACACCGCACAGCCACCTTGGGAGAGTCACTCCACGTTCTTTTCACTTAGAGACTTTGCTGATCAAGCCCCCATCTTCTGGAAATTCTCTTATCGCTTCAGCAGGGAGACGGGAACAGGATGAATAGCCACCTGCTTTCTCCCAGAAAGAGGTCATGTTTTTTCTGTTTATATTTTATTATCCAAATCAAGATACATGACCACGCCTAACTTCAAGGGAATGCAATCCTACTCTGTGCCCAGAACTTGATGGGACCAAGACCGGTACCTTCCACTTGGGGTGAGACAGACATAATCAATGAGTGCCATGAGGGGCTGGGCTGGGCTGGAAAGGGTAGCAGAGTACAACACCTCCTGATATATACTGGAGCTGGTGGTCAGGTCTCTCAGGGAAGGTGGTGAGGAGGTACACTAAAGGATTCATAGAGAAGTTAACACTGCCTGAGTCTTGAAAGATAAGTAATTCTCAGCTGCGTGGCATTGCTGGGAGAGAAGGGTACATTAGGCTGAGGTAGCAGCCAGAGCAGAGGCCTAGAAGAGCCTGGAGTGGTCCATGGTCTGCACCTGCGCAGAGTGGGGTGGCATGTGGACTTTGAGTGACGGAGTGGGTAATGACAAGTCTGGAAGCAGATGCTGGAGGGTGCTGAATGGGACATTAAGAAGTCTGACCTTTATCCTGTAAGAAATGGGGACAACCAAGTTTGTAAATTAGGAGAGTGATGTGTTCAGATTTGTGCTTTAGAAACTAACGTATGGTGGTAGTG
This sequence comes from Dugong dugon, assembly GCA_030035585.1. NCBI lineage: Eukaryota > Metazoa > Chordata > Mammalia > Sirenia > Dugongidae > Dugong > Dugong dugon. The sequence continues at coordinate 210,981,442 of CM057460.1, read as the reverse complement.
GCATGGTGAAAATCATATGAGAGCAAAGGCTGGTAGACCAGTTGGAAACCATTCATGTCATCCAGGTGAGATTTTAGTTGCATTCCGTGGCAGAGAGAGAGTGGAGTGTGCTTTCTCTCTTTTGTGTGGAAGCAGACTTTCTTAATTGTTTTTAAGAAGATTTGAAAGACATTTTAAGCTGCATTTTTATTGTTCCTGGTGGGAGGCTTTGAATAAACTAGTCTGCCGTTGCTAGAATCAGAATACTTGTGAGTAAGTGTCAATTTCCTTAATAAATCCAGTTGGAATTATGATGGAATTGCATTAAATTTATAGATTAATTTGAGAGAGACCTTGGAGTATTTCTCCATTTACTCAGATAATCTTTCATGTCCTTTTACAGACTGTACATTTTCTCCATAGTGTTTTTACACATATTGGTTAAGTTAATTTACAAATAATTTATATATATTCTTCTATTGTGTAAGGTATCTTATTTAAATTAATTTGTGTTCACTTATGCTAGTGTGAACAAATGTAATTAATTTGTATGTACTGATTTTGTATCTACCAAGTAGCTGAATTATTTTATTAGTTGTAACTGTTTGTTGTTTTGTGTATTTCTTGCTAGGTAGTTGGTGATATCATCTTCCGATTATGACAATTTTGTCTCATATCTTCCTAGCCTTTCACCTTTTATTTCTTTTTCTTTCCTTATGGAATTGGCCAGGACATCTAATTCTACATTAAACTGCAGGAAATACTGAGTATTTTTGTCTTAATTAATCCTGATCTTAAAAGGAATGCTTTGAAATTTTCCCTATCAAGTAAAATCTTGATGTAGGTTTTTGGCATATGAAGTTTACTAATTGAAAAAGTTTTATTCTACTCTTAATTAACTAAGAGTTTTAAAAGAAATCATAGATTTTAAATCTTATCAGATTGGTTTTTTTCCCCCGAATGTGGTTGTTAGATCCTGTTGAGTAGGTTCCAACCCATAGCGACCCTACATACAACAGAACAAAACACTGCCCAGACCTACATCATCCTCACAATCACTGCTATGTTTGAGCCCAATGTTGTAGCTACTGAGTCAATCCATCTCATTGAGGGTCTTCCTCTTTTTCACTGCCCTCTACTTTACCAAGCATGATGTCCTTCTCCAGGGACTGGTTCCTCCTGATAACATGTCCAAAGTATGTAAGACGAAGTCTCACCATTCTCACTTCTAAGGAGCATTCTGGCTGTACTTCTTCCAAGACAGATTCATTCGTTCTCCTGGCAGTCAATGGTATATTCAATATTCTTTGCCAACATCATAATTCAAATGCATCATGGCCTTCTCTATTCATTTTCCTGAATAGATTGAGACGATCATACGATTTTTCTCTTATTTATGTGGTGGATTGTATTAATAGGTTTTCTGATGTTCAACAATTTTTACATTCCTAGGCTAAGTTCTGCTTGATTATGATATATTAAAAATTAGTATATACTGTTTGATTCTGTGAAATAAAATTAAAAATAGTCATCTTACTTTAATTTCAAGAAGTTTCTCTTACCCACAAGCCCAAAATTAACAGTAAAATCCTGACCCAAACCTGTAAAACGACTAACTTGTTTTTTCACCAGGAACTGCCAAACTATTCTGCAGCATTGTCAATTTGTCTTTTCTGGCTTGAAAAGGGTAATCAGTAACAAACCCATTACGCAGTGATTTAATGAAAAAGACCGTGTGCTCTCTTAATTTTAGCTTCAAGAGGTCTCATAGCTACAAATAGGAAAAAGGCCAAATTTTCATGAGTTACTTTTTAGTGCTAAATAAATAACTGTTACGTACTTTGTCACCATGGAAACTTGTATTCGTTAGGCAAAACAAACAAACAAACAAAAAATTTAACCCTCTGTATAATCTCCAGTTCCTGTGAGCATTCTTCTTCTTGCAGGGAGGGGTGCTGCCCCAATTTGAAAATTGTTTATTAAATCATATAGCAATTCAATGTTGTGTTATTCTTTTGAACTAATTCAGGGCTTATTTTTAACAGTTCTGTTAGCTATATTTTGCTTTACATTATAAGCATAAGTAAAATAGTTTTATAATTTTATTTTCTTCTATTATCCTTATCTGGTTTGAGAATCAAGGATTTTAATCTCATAAGACGAACACGATAATTTTTACTCTTTTTCAATTTTCTAGTACAGCACTGTCCAATAGAAATGTAATTCAAGTATCATATGTGATTTAGAATTTTCTAGTAGCTACTTTAAAAAAGTAAGAAGAAAAAATGTGGTATTAATTTTAATGATATATTTATTTAACCCAATATATTTAAAATAATAAAATCCTACAGAACACAGTTCTACTCTGACACATATGGGGTCACCATGAGTTGGAATCGACTTGACAGCAAACGGTTTTTGGTGGTAAATTAAAAAAATAAATAAGAAGGATTCCACAACAGAATAATTTTAATAAATGCTAAACTTGACAACATTAAAAAAGTTTTGAAACAAAAGATGGTATATACCTACAATGGAATTATTTAGCCTTAAAAAGAAAAGAAGTTCTGATACATGCTGCAACATGGATGAACTTGAAAACATGATGCGCAGTGAAATAAGCCAGACACAAAATGATGAATATTGTATGACCCCACTTATATGAAATATCTAGAATATGCAAATCCATTGAAATGAAATGTTATTGGAGGTTACTGGGATTAGAATGTGGAGGGAATGGAAGTCATTGTTTAAGGGGTACTGAGTTTCTGTTTAGGGAGATGGAAAGCTTTTGGAAACGGATAGTGGTGAGGTTGCACAACAAGGTGAATGTAATTAACGTCACTTAATAGTACACTTAAAAATGATTAAAAAGGCAACTTTTTGTTTTATATATTTTACTACAATAAAATGAAAGAGTTTTCCAATAATTGAATTATCAGTTTTTAAATTAAAATTGAAACTAATAAAGGTTAAATTAAAAAAATTCAGTTCCCCAGTCATACTAGCCACATCTCAAGGGCTCAATAGCCACATGTGGCTAGTGGCTACTGTATTGGATATTACAGTTCTAGAACAATTAGTATAAAAGAAAAATTAATTGTTCCTTGTTTGGAAGGACTCGCCTGTGAAACATGTGGGCCAGGGCCAGGGCTAAGCTTTTTCTTTTTTCTTTTTGGGTGGGAGGAGGTCTTTGACTACCCTTTCAATAATAAAAAAATAAAAAAATTATTAATCTATTCAAATTATCTTTTCTTCTTGTGCAATACTGGTGTTTTAAATATTGTCTATGACTTACTATCCACTTTAGTTAGGTTTTAAAATTATTAGCACTTTATAATTTATAATTATCAATCGGCTTTACTAATCTTTTCTACTATCTTTTTATCTACAATTGTCTTTATTATATTCCCTTTCTCATTTCTTTGGATTTGGTCCATTGCTTTTTTTTTCATCTTTTTGAAATGACTGGTTATCTCATTTATTTTGAGCATTTCTTGTTTCCCAATTAATATATTTAAAGGCAGTGGCGTCACTAGGATTGGTGTCACCCAGTGCAGTAACTCATGTACTGGACCATACAGAACCCTTAGTAATGTTTTTTGTACCAATGCTACTCATAAATCATAATTCCTGTATATCACTGAATGTAATGTCAATAGTAGTGACATAAACAAAATTAAAATTACACTTTTAAATTACAATATCAATGCACAGCCTAAATGTATTTACATTTACATAGTTCCATGTGATTAAAAGTGAAAATATGATAAGAAAACAATAGAATTCAGAGTAAAAACATTTAAGAACTACATCAAAATTATGTTCATTTTAATGTTAAACTTTACCATTACATGAGATACATTAATGGATTAGGTTTGTATAATCAATAATGGCCCAAATAAAGTAGAAGTTGTAAACAAATGCATATGAAAATATGTTCATAAATGAAATAATACCATAAAAATAAACAGGAGCAAATACACAAGCATTTCAGCATTTAGTGAACATCTTGACTAAATCAGAACTTTCCTGGCCTTCTGAGCTGTGAACTTGTGAATGACTTCATCAAAATCAATGCCTTTTGCCAACTCGCTTTTAAACGTTTCACTATTTTTTAAAAACGTAATTCAAACTTAAACCCTGAAATTTCATTAAAGTCAGATATATATTTGGAAGACAGTGATGTTTCTAAAGAAAATTTAAAAAAGACTAAAATAAAAAAATGAATTTAAGATTTAAATTATATTTCTAAACGTGTATCAAGAAACATGGCATTTCCCCACTTTGCTTTAAACTATCAGTTCTCTATTTAGTTATCAAAGAGTTACACAATCAATAATTTTTATACAAGTAAGTTTATCATCAATTTTAGTCACAGAATGATATGTGATAAATATAGTTGTAAATTGCTAAAATATAGTATTTCTTAGATTATATAAATACTAACAACAAAATTGTTTTGTAAAATCTTTCTATATTGCATTACAACATTATTAGTTACAACATTATTAGTAACTGACAAGAAGCCTTTTTTGATCTTTCTCCTTTTCCTTTAATTACTACTTCATTCTCAAAAAAGTTATTGATATAGGTTCACAAATACTAATTAGCTAATATTGTAGCTAAAACACTAGAAAATTTGACAAAATCAGCAACTATAAAAACACTGGCTGGAGGCAAGGTAAAAAAGCAAAGTGAGTGGATGCTCCCATTTACTCCCCCAGCAACTAACTCACCGAACAACAAATAAAAACAATCACAGACTGAGATCTCAGAACTCTGGAGAGCAGCTGAGGTATTGGAGAGTCATGGTGAGTCCAGAAGCATGGGAAAGGAGGAAAGGGGTTGGCTCAGAAGTTGGGAGATCCTATGTTAACATTGGAAGCACTCACTCATTGGGGCCATTTTGGGATGGAGTTGGCTAACAACCCAAACATGGAACACAGAAAAGGAGCTAATCTGAGGAAGCACTAGCCTAATTTTCTTTAAGGCAGTGCAAATTGGCTGTGGGAGTTTGTGGGCTGTGAAATTGGGAGGGGGCAAATGGAGACAAGGGCATTGCATGAGTGCTGTTGAATCTTGCTGAGGCCCCAGATGGATGGGCACTAGGACTGGAAGGAGCTGCAAGGATAGTAGGGTGAGAGGAATACTTCAGACTGACAGGGACAAAGGAAATGGCCCATAGTGTAGCACCATGGGAGTGTCTGTGCAGGGGCACCAGTGAGGGAAAGACATAAAGAGCCCTACACCATCACCACAGGAAAGTCTAGCTCCACTGCTTACAGCCAAGTCTCCAAACAACTAAAGCCCCAGTCTTAGTCATCTAGTACTGCTATAATAGAAATACTACAAGTGGATGGCTTTAACAAAGAGAAATTTATTCTCTCACAGTCTAGTAAGCTACAAGTCCAAATTCATGATGTCAGCTCTGGGGGAAGGCATTCTCTGTCAGCTCTGGAGGGAGGTCTGTGTCATCAATCTTCCCTTGGTCTAGGAGCTTCTCTTCACAGGAACCTCAGGTCCAAATGGCATGCTCTGCTCCTGGCACTGCTTTCTTGGTGGTATGAGTTTCCCCACTCTCTGCTTGCTTCCCTTTTCTTTTATCACTTGTAAGATAAAAGGTGGTGCAGCCCACATACCAGGGAAACTCCCTTTACATTGGATCAGGGATGTGACCTGAGCAAGGGTGTTATATTCCATTATAATCCTCTTTAACTACAGGCAGAGGTTATCATTTATAACACGTAGGAAAATCACAAAATGGAGAACAACCACACAATACTGGGAATCATGGCCTAACCAAGTTGACACATATTTTGGGGGGACGTAATTCAATCCATGACAGCCCCTCTGCCCCCAAGCATGGGTATTGAATTCCAGAGACCAAGCACACAGAACTCCTGAACCAGCACTGAAAAAAACCCTAAGGATAAGAGTACCATCTATTGGTTCTCAGGAGAAGATACCAAGCCCACTGATGCTGGGTCATTTTGACTCTTAGCAAAACTGCACGGCTGAGGGAAGCTGCCCAAAGGGGTTCCAAGAGCTATAAGTTTTTGGGGAGGTGCTCTGCCACATCTTTCTCCTGCAGAGTGGCTTGTGGGTATAGGCCCTGGCCTTTTGGTTGGCAGCTGGGCACTTGGCTGCTGTGTCACTAGGGTGCCCAATTAGAAAATTTACCCACAATAAACAGAATAAAAGATTTGAAGTGAAATAAAAAAATAAGATAACAAAATGCTCCAAGTTCAACAAAAGTTAGTAAAACACTTGAAATCACAAGAGAAGGAACAATAAAAAGCAAAACATGAAGAAGAGGAAATCTCTCCTGTGGAAGTCAGAATAATGCAAAGAATTGATAATTTTCAGACTATGGTGCTAAAAATGTTTAAAGAAAGCAAAAAGCCCACAGAAAACAAATTAGCAGAGTTAAGGAAACAAATGTAAGAACAAAATGAGAAACTTAACAAAGTAATTGAAAACATTAAAAAAAAAAACCCCAAAACCAAAACAAAACCAAAAAGAACTATCAGAACTGAAGAATCAAACATCTGAATTAGAAAAATCTAGAAAAACACTTAACAATAAAGTGGAACAGACAAAAGATAGAATAAATGATCCAGAAGACAAAATAACTGAACTCATCAAGTCTAAAGAGAAACAAGAGAAAAGAACAAAGAAAAGTGAACAAATCCAAAAGGAAATGTGAATTCAATTAAGAAATCTAACATTAGAATTATTGGAATCCCAGAGCACCATGACAACAATAAAGCCACAGAAACAATTTTCCAAGAGATAACCAGGGAGAATTTCTCAGACCTGAACAGAGAACCAAGCCTGCAAATACAGGAAGCTACATGAACGCCAATCAGAACAGACACAAAAAGACCAACCCTTCAACATAGCCTAATAAAATTTTTGAAAACCAAAGGCAAGGAGAGAATTCTGAAAGCAGCAAGAGAAAAACACAATATAACGTACCAAAGATCTTCCATAAGAATCAGTGTGGATTTCTCCCCAGAGACTTTAGAGGCCAGAAGACTGTGGAGCAACATATGTAAAACACTGAACCAAAACAATTGCCAACCAAGAATTCTTTATCCAACAAAGTTGTCATTCAAAGATGAGGGAAAATCAAGACATTCCCAAACAAACAGAAGTTCTGGGAATTTCCCACTACCAGACCAGCTTTGCAAGTATTACTCAAGGTGGTACTCCAAATAGAAAGATGAGAGTATTAAGAATTAAGTACAAAGTAAAATGATCAAATATAGGTTGTATATCGATATTAATGGAGACACACTAACAGAAAAGGGGGAGAAAGGAGCATATCAGGAATAGATTTATTACGTTAAGGTTGTAGGTCAACTATTGTTCATATGTTAAATGTTATTGTAATTGTAAGTGGTGTAATGTAACATATGTGGTAACCACTAAGAAATCACCAAGAAGAAATATTCAGAAGACAAGAAGGAAGATAACAAAAAGGTTCATCGCAAGAAAGCACCCAAATACAAACAAAAATAGACAAATCAGAATAGAAAAACAAAGAAGATACGAATCACTCAAAAAACACATAGCAAAATATATGAGGTAGACATTTTGTTTTCAGTAATAACCTTAAATGTAAACAGTCTAAACGCCCCATGCAAAAGGCAGAAAGCAGCAGGATGGATAAAACAAAACAAAACAAAATAAAAACAAACAAACGGACAAAACAAAAAACATGATGCATCCTTTTGCTGTTTACAAGAAACACACCTTAGACATAACGACACAAACAGATTGAAAATGAAAGGAAGGAGAAAAATATTCCATGCAATCAGTAAACAAAAAGAGCAGGGATGGCCATACTGATATCAGATACAGTAGACTAAATAAAAACCTATTACAAGAGATAAAGAAAGAAATTACATAATAATAAAAGGGTCAATCTAGTAAGAAGACATAACAATTATAAATATATATGCACCTAAAAGCAATGGATGAAAATACATGAAACAAATACTGACCAATATGAAAGGAGAAATAGACAGCTCCACAATACCACTTTCAATTATAGACAGAACATATAAAAAGAAGATCAGTAAAGAAATTAAGAACTTATATAAAATCATAAGTCATTTGGACTTAATGGACATATACAGAGCACTTCACCCTAAAGCAGAAAAATACATATTCTTCTCTAGTGCACATGGATCATTTTCCTGAATAGACCGTATGCTAGGACACAAAACAAGTCTCAACAAATTTAAAAAGATCTAAATCATACAGAGCATTTTCTCTGACCATAACAGTATGAAGCTAGAAATCAGCAACAGGATAAATAAGGAAAAAATAAATAAATACATGGAATGTAAATCATACACTATTAAAAACTCATTGAGTCATAGAAGAAAGCAAAACTGAAATTAAAAAATTCCTAGAATGAAATAAAAATGAAAACACAACATATCAAAACCTTTGGGACACAGTAAAAACAGTATTCAGGGAAATTTATACAAAAAATGCCTACATTGAAAAAGAAGAAACATCCAAAATCATTAATTTAAACTGACAACTTGAACAACTAGAAAAGGAAGAACAAAAGAAGTCAAAATCTACCAGAAAAAAAGAAATAATAAAAATCAAGGCAGAAATAAACAAAATTGAAAAAAAAAATGGAAAGAATTAACAAAATCAGAAGTTGGTTCTTTGAAGGGATCAATAAAATAGACAAACTACTGGCTGGACTGACAAAATAAACAAAACAGAAGAGTCAAATAACCAAAATAAGAAATAAAAATGAGTGACATTGCAACTAATCCAACAGAGATAAAGAAGATCATAACCGAATACTGTGAAAAATTTGAAAACCTAGATGAAATGGACAAATTCCTAGAAACAAACTACCAACCCAAACTAACACAAACAGACGTAGAAAATTTAAACAGACCCCATTACAAAAGAAGCGATAGAAGATGTCATAAAAAAAAACTGCCAACAACAACAAAAAAGCCCAGGACCAGATGGCTACACTGGAGAATTCTACTGAGCATTCAGAGGAGAGCTGACACCAGTCCTACTCAATCTCTTCAAAAACATAGAAGGGGAAGGAACACTACGAGACTCTTTCTCTTTCTGTGAAGCCAGCATAACCCTGATACCTAAACCAGGAAAACAGCATAACCAAAAAAAAAAAAGAAAGAAAAAGAAAATTACAGGCCAATATCCCTTATGAATATAGATGCAAAAATTTTCAACAAAATTCTAGCCAACAAATTTGAGCAACATATTAAAAAATTCATACACAGTGATCAAGTGGGATTCATACCAAGATTACAAGAGTGGTTCAACATTAGAATATCAATTGATGTAATCTACCACATAAATAAAACAAAGGAAAAAAACCATATGATCATATCAACTGATGCAGAAAAGGCATTTGATAAAATTCAAAATAAGAATAGAAGATAAATTTATGAACATAATTAAGGGCACATATACAAAAAGAACATTTCAAGATTGATCTTGAAGCATAATGCTGTCGGTGATGGGATAATATCCGTATGCCTACAAAGAAGAAAAATTAATAGGACTATTATTGAAATTTACATACCAACCACTCCTTAATACCAAGGAAGAGGAAACTGAAGATTTTTACCAACTTCTGCAGTCTGAAATTGATTAAACATGCAATCAAGGTGCATTGATAATTACTGGTGATTGGAATGTGAAAGTTGGAAACAAAGAAGGATCAGTAGTTGGGAAATATGGCCTTGGTGGTAGAAATGACACTGGAGATTGCATGATAGAATTTTGCAAGATCAATGACTTATTCATTACAAATACCTTTTTTCAACAACATAAATGGTGACTATACAGGTGGACCTCACTGGATGGAAAACACAGGAATCAAATTGACTACATTTGTAGAAAGAGACGATGGAGAAGCTCAATATCAGCAGTCAGAACAAGGCCAGGGGCTGACTGTGGAACAGACCATCAATTGCTCATACACAAGTTCAAGATGAAGCTGAAGAAAATTAAAACAAGTCCACTAGAGCCAAAGTATGGCCTTGAGTATATCCCATCTGAATTTAGAGACTTTCTCAAGAATAGACTTGATACGTTGAACACTAATGACTGAACACCAGATGAGTTGTGGGAGGACATCAAAGACATCATACATGAAGAAAGCAAAATGTCCTTAAAAAGGCAGGAAAGAAAGAAAAGGCGAAATGGATGTCACAAGAGACTCTGAAACTTGCTGTTGAACATAGAGTAGCTAAAGTGAATGGAACAATGATGAAGTAAAAGAGCTGAACAGAAGATTTCAGAGGGCAGTTCAAAAAGACAAAGTGAAATATTACAAGGAAATGTGCAAAAATGCTTGGCATTTCTCAAGCTGAAAGAACTGGAGAAAAAAATTAAGCCTCGAGTGGCAATTTTGAAGGATTCTATGGGCAAAATATTGAATGACACAGGAAGCATCAAAAGAAAGAAGAAATACACAAAGTCACCGTAATAAAAAGAATTGGTCAATGTTCAACCATTTCAGGAGGTAGCATATGATCAAGAACTGATGGTACTGAAGGAAGAAATTTAAGCTGCACCAAAGGCATCGGTGAAAAACAAAGCTCTGGGAACTGATGGAATACCGATACAGAAGTTCAACAAAGGGATGCAGTGCTGGAGGTGCTCACTTGTCTATGACAAGAAATTTGGAAGACAGCTACTTGGCCAACTGACTGGAATAGATCTATATTTGTGCCCATTCCACAGAAAGGTGATCCAACAGAATGTGGAAATTATCAAACAGTATCATTAACATCACACAGAAGTAAAATTTTTCTGAAGATCATTCAAAAGTGGTTGCAGCAGTACATCGACAGGGAACTGCCAGAAATTCAAGCTGGGTTCAGAAGAGGACGTGGAATGAGGTATATTATTGCCAAAGTCAGATGGATCCTGGCTGAAAGCAGAGACTACCAGAAAGATGTTTACCTGTGTTTTATTGACTATGCAAAGGCATTCGACTGTGTGGATCATAATAAATTATGGATACCATTGTGAAGAATGGGAATTCCAGAACACTTAATTGTGCTCATGAGGAACGTGTATATAGACCAAGAGTAAGTCATTTGAACAGAAAAACGGGAATACTTTGTGGTTTAAAGTCAGGAAAGGAGTGTGTGTCAGGGTTGTATCTTTTCACCATACTTATTCAATCTGTATGCTGAGCAAATAACCCAAGAAACTGGATTATATGAAGAACAATGGGGCCTCAGGATTGGAGGAAGACTCGTTAACAACCTGCGATGTGCAGATGACACAACCTTGCTTGCTGAAAATGAAGAGGACTTGAAACACTGATGAAGATCAAAGACTATAGTTTTCAGTATGGATTACACCTCAACATAAAGGAAACAAAATTGTCACAACTGGACCAATAAGCAACATCATGATAACAGAGAAAAGACTGACATTGTCAAGGATTTCATTTTACTTGGATCCACAACCAATACCCATGGAAGCAGCAGTCAAAAAAGCAAATGATGCACTGCATTGGGCAAATCTGCTGTAAAAGATCTCTTTAAAGTGTTAAAAAGCAAAGATGTCACTTTAAGGACTAAGGTGTGCCTGACTCAAGCCATGGTGTTTTCAGTTGTCTCGTAAGCATGAGAAAGCTGGACAGTGAATAAGGAAGACTGAAGAAGAACTGACACCTTTGAATTCTGGTGTTGGTGAAGAATATTGAATATACCATGGACTTCCAGAAGAATGAACAAATCTGTCTTGGAAGAAGTACAGCCAGAATGCTCCTTAGAAGCAAGAATAGTGAGACTTTGTCTCACATACTTTGGACATGTTATCAAGAGGGATCAGTCCCTGGAGAAGGACGTCAAGTTTGATAAAGTAGAAGGTCAACGAAAAAGAGTCAGTTCCTCAACAAGATGAATTGACACAGTGGCTGCAACAATGGGCTCAAGCATAACAATGATCAAGCAGGACGGGTATGTGTTACATTCTGTTGTACGTAGGGTTGCTATGAGTTGGAGCCGACTCAGCAGCACCTAACAGCAATAACGAATAGTTTAACATTTTAAATCTGAATATTAGAGTCTTTTTTTTTTTTTCCGGATAAGGAAAGTTTTCGTGTACTGTATCTTTTTTTTCCATATTTCAAAATTTATTTAACTGTGCAATTGAGGAACTTCCATCGTGTATTGTATTTTGTATTATTGTTTTCCCCCACCCATTCCTTTTGTTTATTTTGGAGCTTCTATTATTTACTGTCTTATATCTGTTCTCCATGTTGCTTTTCTTTTCACGAATAATTTATTTGTCTCTTTTTTGTGTCTGGAGAGTTACTTTTTTATTTATGTATTTATTCAACAATCGTTTTTGAGCACCTCCCCTGTGCAGGGCACTGTTTTAGGCATTTCAGTTATATCAATGAACAATTAAAAAAAAAAACAAAACCCTGCCTTCATGGAACTTACATTTTAGGGGGAGGAGAAAGATAATAAATAACCATAAAAAATAAGCACATTCTGTAGTATATTAAACAAACAAACAAAAAAAACCAAACCCACTGCCGAGTTGATTTCGACTCATATTCCGACTCATAGTGACTCTATAGGACAGAGTAGAACTGCCCCATAGGATTTCCAAGGAGCAGCTGGTGGATTTGAACCGCCGACCTTTTGATTAGCAGCTGTAGCTCTTAACCACTACACCACCAGGGTTTCCTATAATATATTAGAAGGTGGAAAAAAGAAAAAAAAGTAGAATAGGGTAAGGAGAACTGGGAGTGGAGAGACCAGACAATTTGTGATTTTAGATAAGGTGTACCTCACTGAGGAGGTGAGAGCTGAGAAAATAACAAGGCGAAGGAGTGGGCCATGCAGGCTCTGGGGGAAGAACATTCTAGCAGGCAGCTAGTGCAAAGGACCCAAGATGAGAGTGTGCCTGGCATGTTGAAGGAAGAGCAAAGTAGCTAATGTGACTGGTGCAGAGTGAGTGAGGGGTTTAGAGGGGTCATAGGGATCTAGGTTCTGTAGGGCCTTGTACATCACAGTCAAACCTTTGGGTTTCCCTAAAAAAAAAAAAAGGAAAGGCCAGGCTTGCTGGTCTGACAGAGACTGGAGAAACCCTGAGAGTATGGCCCCTGAATACTCTTTTAACTGAGTACTGAAGTCACTCCTGAAGTTCACCCTTCAGGCAAAGATTAGACAGGTCTATAGGGCCAACAATAACACACATGAGGAACAGGCTTCATAGTTCAATTTATGCATAGGAGACTAATGGGCACACCAGCCCAAAAGCAAAGACGAGAAGGCAGGAAGGGACAGGAAAACTGGACAAATGGAAAGAGGGACCCCGGGGTGAAGAAGGGAAGAGTGTTAGTTGGTAACCAATGTCACAAAATTGTGTATTAACTGTTCAATAAGACACTAATTTGCTCTGTAAACTTTCACCTAAAGCACAGTTAAACAACAACAACAACAACAAAACTTTGGTTTAATTCTGCTTAAGATGGGAAGCCATTGTAGGGTTTTGAGACATCAAGACTAACTTGATCTGACCTAGGCTATTAAAGAGTCTATCTGGCTGCCCCTTTGGGAACAGACTGTATTAGGAGCAAAGGTAGAAACAGAAGACCTGATAGGAGGCTACTGCAGCAATCCAGGTAATAGGTGATGGTGGCTCAGACCCAGGCAGTAGCAGTGGGGTTGGTGAGAAATGGTGAGCATCCAGGAGTGGAGTTGCCACCAGCTGAAATGAGAAATGCTATGGGGGGAAAAGTCAAGAATTCACTTTTGGACATGTTAAGTTTGAGATGTCTAACATTCAAGTGGAGATGTAGAGTACGCAGTTGGATATTTGAGTCTGGAGTCTGGGAGATGAATCTGAGCTGGATATATACACTTAGTAGTTATTAGCATACAGATAGTATTTAAAGCTGCGGGGCTGGATAGTCTAGGCCTCTGTCTCCGTAACAGCTCCCAAATCCCAGTGGCTGGACACAGAGAAAGTTTACTTCTCCATCATGTGATGGTCTAGGCACCTTTCCAGGATGTCTGTCTTTTATGCAGTGACTCAGTGATGAGGCTGATTTGATTTTTTTGGTCCCACATCTCAACAGGAGGCTTTCTCCAGATAGCTGCAGCAGGAGAAAAGACAGCTGGAACGTCGTGTGCCAGGCTTTGGCTGGGAGTGACCTGCTCTTCTGCTCACAGCTGGCCTGAACTAGTCACATACAGTCTTCCTCTTGCCCTGGAGGTAGGGAGGAACGCTGCCTACACTACCACAGTGACCAAGGAGGTGAGGGCAGAGAGAGGAGAAAGAAAGGGCAAGGCCAGGTCATGGGGAAGAGGAGAGCCAGCAAAGGAGACGGAAGCAATGTTTGGAGAGGCAGAGGAGGACCAGGAGATGAGATCCTGAAAGTCAAAGAAGGAATGTTACAAGGAGGAGGGAGTGATTAAAATAGGGCGGTAAGATAATGACTGAGGGTAGGCCATGGGATCTAGCCAAGTGGAAATGGTCTGTAACATTGAGAACAGCAATTTCTTGGAGCAGTGCGCAAAAGCCTGATTGGAGTGGGCTTAACAGAGATTGGTGGGTAGGCTGGGAGGAATTAGAGACACATATAGATATGAAGGAGCCCTGATGGTGCAGTGGTTAAGAGCTTAGCTGCTAACCAAAAGGTCAGTAGTTTGAATCCACCAGCTGCTCCTTGGAAACCCTACTGGGCAGTTCTACTCTGACCTATAGGGCTGCTATGAGTCGGAATCGACTTGATGGCAGTGATTTTTTGTTTTTGTTTTTTTAAAATGGATACGATGGAGTCCCTGGGTGGAGCAAATGGTTAATGTGCTCAGCCAAAAGGTTGGAGATTTGAGTCCCCCCAGAGGCACCTCTGAAGAAAGGCCTGGTGATCTACTTCTGAAAAATCATCCATTGAAAACCCTATGGAGCACAGTTCTAATCAGACACACATGAGGTCTCCATGAGTCGAGGTCACCATGAATCGGAGTCAACTCAATGGCAACTGGTTACTGGTTATAAACAATGAATGGGGCAGTAGCTGGCAGGGGAAGAAACTCCAAGACAAGGGCATTTTGTTTGTCTTATTAAGCTGGGAGAGGTGAAAGTGTTTTTACATGCTGATGAGAAAGATCCAGCAGAGTGAAGCTTGATGAGGTAGGGAGAAAGGAGTGTACTGTTGGTGCAGTGCCCTAGACTGGGTAGAGGCATGGTGCAGATTCTGGTTAGGGGACAGTGGCTGGCTAAGGCAGAGAATTGGAGATTTGAAGAGAGAGGAGAAAATGTAAAATGTCTTTCTTGGAGACTGAGAGAATGGACAGACTGGGAAGTTCTGTGTGATCTGGGCAGAATGAAGAGCCCCTTGAAGTCATGAGTCTAGGGGACACCAGTCAGGTCCATGGGGCTTGTTATTTTCCTCAGCTACATTTTGCTGGAGGGTTGGATTTAACCCAACTGGGCTGAGGTTTCATCAAGAGGGTTCAAAGAAGTGAGAGAGGTAGAGATTTTGGAGGGTGTACAAGGGAGTGATAATAATTATGATATTGTTAGTTTTTCTATTTCATCATTTGGATCATAAATTATGTTGCTAGCAGCTTCCATTTTTTTCCACTACCTCCACTAATTTTATAATCTGAATATATATTCATATGTATGTATGTGTATCTGGGTGGTGCAAACGATTTGCGCTTAGCTACTAACCTAAAGGTTGGTGGTTCAAACCCAGCAGCACTGTGGAAAAAAGCCTTGGTGATCTGCTTCTGTAAAGATTACAGCCAAGGAAACCTTATGGAGCAGTTCTACTCTGCGCACATGGGGTCATCATGAGTGGGAAATGACTCAACTTCAATGGTTTTTTTTTTGTTTGTTTGTTTATGTATGCATCTATGGAGGCCCTGAGTGATGCAAATGGTTAAGCGCTCGACTACTAGCTGAAAAGTTGCCAGTTTGAACCCACCCAGAAGTGCCTTGGAAGACAGGCCTGGTGATCTGCTTCTGAAAGGTCACAGCCTTGAAAACCCTGTGGAGCAGTTCTACTCTGCACATATGGGATCACCATGAGTTGGAATCTATTCAACAGCGGTGAACAAAAACATGCATCGGCATCCCCCCCCCCAAAAAAAAATTGCTTTTTCTTATTATTTCTTTGCCATATTTTCTTGACTCTTCTTATGGGGTCTCATTTATTTTTTTCAAAGCCATCGTTTGTTTCTTCTATGAAGTCTGCCTCTACAGAAGCCACCTGTTTTGATGGCTGGCCTCTGTCCTCTTTCTCAAGCTACTGGATCCTTTACATGAGTGAGGCTTAAGTGTGGCCCTGGACCAGCGCTGAACATCACCTAGGAGACTGTTAGAAATGTGGATTCCGAGGTTTCACCCGAGACCCCCGGAAACAAGGCCCAGGAATATGCACAGTTGCTAGCTCCCAAGGTGATCCAGTTGAGAATCACTGCTTACATGCATGTGACTTACCTTTCCTACTCACGGCAGGCACGTGGGCCCTCCAGACCAGCTGATGAGGATCTAGGTGCTGGCAGGCTGCACTGCGGAACTGGCACAAGGCGTGGGAGCATTTCTTTCCTTGAGAGTGGGGCAGTGGTAGGTGAGCTATCTGAGGGAGGCTCCCAATTTCTCAAGGTTCTTCGTCTGTATGTTTTGAGTTGAATTGGGCACCCAGCAAGCAGGGCCAGATGATATTTTTGCGCCTGGGCAGAGGGTGTCAGAGGTGCCCTTTAATATGGTAGTAGTAGAACAAAGTCTACTTATTTGTTTGCTTTATTTTGAGGGTGAAGTTTGTGGTGGAACTGGGTGAAGAAATGCACCTGCTGACCGATGCCTGGGCGCTTTGGTCGTGCTCATTTCCCTTGGTGTCGTGCAGTAGGAATTGGCAGAGACTCGTCAATGGTAGGTCATAGGTATCCTTGGAGGTACGACTAATATGAGACTCACATGGACCTTGGAGCACACAAACCCTTGTCCAGTAAGGCTTAATAGCTTCCCCACCTGGCTGGCACAGTTTCTGGCACAACACCCGCTTCTGTCCAAGGTGCTTTCAGGGCCCCTCACAGAGTGCTCACTCGTGATGCAGCCTCACACGTTGTCTGAAGTCGTCCTCGCATAGTGGTGAGTTTTTTGTGTGAAATTAAAACTAGTTAATTTCTTAAACATAAGGGTATTTCTACTGCAGGATTTCGCACACCCTACTTACACCACAGCATCATGGCGCATGGTTTGGGAACAGCTATGTAAACTTACGTTAACTACTTGATATTTAGTTTGTTTTGATAACATTTTAGTCAATTTTTGACACATAACAAATTTGGTGCTTCATGCTTGTTTGTTAAAAACCAAACCCATTGCCATCCAGGAGACTCTGACTCAAGGCAGCCCTATGTGTTACAGAGTAGAACTGTGCTCTATAGGGTTTTCTTGGCTGTAATCTTTACAGAAGCAGATCACCAGGCCTTTCTTCCAAGGTGCCACTGGGTGGGTTCAAACTGCCAACTTTTAGATTAGTAGTCCAGCACAAACTGTTGTGCCACCCAGAGACACTTGTCTGTTACTGTTCTTATTCTCCCTGTGGTTCCTGAAGGCTTTCTTGGTGCTCTTGCTTTGCCCCTGGGAAAAGAAGACAACAAGATCTCAGACTCAGAGAGAACCAAGGAGCCAGCTGAGTTTCTAATGGGCTTTAAGAAGTCAAAGCAGAGGAAATAGTTTGAAAACCAAGGTGTTTTTGACTTACTTTGGATATCAAGAGACAAATCCAGAAGGACTCTGTCCAAATGCTTTTCCACATAAAGCACAGGGTTGGGAAGAATGTGGGTTGATGCAGGAGGTACGAGATGGCTGGGTGAGAGGTCCGGGGCTGGCCTGGGTGTAGGAGCACGGATCTGAGAAGGGCAATGGTGGGCAGCCTGCACGCTCATGGAGGAGATGCGTCCCTGCATGCCTGGAGTGGTGGGGAGGAGATGGCTGCTGGAGAGGGCCAGGGCCAACTCAGGGTCCCAGCACATCAGGAGCTGTGGGGTGGGGAGAGCTGCATGTCCCTGGACTTCTTTAGACAGGACTGGCGAACCTCAGGGGCACTCAGAGCTGTGATAGAAGGCTTCCCCCTGCCATGGCTGGAGGGTACAGAGCTAGCCTTTGAAGGCTACTAGGGATCTTATTGCACTTGGGAAGATGCTGGGAACTGCGGACCAGGCGTCATCCTTTCTCCCTGATGCTGGCCTACCCCTCACCTCCTCCCATCCAGGAAACGGACAGAAGTGCAGGGTGGGACGAATCCACCTGAAGTGTATGAGTGACCATAAGTGGAAATGCGTTTTCCAGGGATAGCCTAGATTACACTTTCAGAAATTGAAGTCAGAAATTAAAATTGAGTTATGGAAAATAGTTACATTTTACATGTGTGAATTTTGAGACGGAGACTTTGCTCTTGCTGTGCTGACATTTGACTGTGGAAGTATCTTGCACAGAGCCTGGCCTCTACACGGGGCTCAGTAGAGATTAGTTAACATCTCTCCAGTTATGTAAATGGCCTACTTAGGTGTAAACACACGCATAGACATACCAGTGGAGAGGGCCATGGAGCAGAGAGAGTACCTTCAGTGATATGATTCTTATTTAGAAACTGGTTTACTTTTGTTGTGGGTTCAATTGTGTCCTCCAAAAAGATATGTTGGAGTCCTAATCCATGGTACTGTGAGTGTGACCTTATTTGGAAATAGGATCTTTGCAGATGTAATCAAGTTAAGATGAGGTCGTACTGGAGTAGGGTGGTCCCTGTTAAAAATAATCAAAACTCAATGAAATTTGAACATGAAGTTTATTCTCAGCAGTTATGCTATATGCATATAGGGAGACCATTTTGATTCCAGAAAAGGCAAATGGCTTCAAGAAACTAGGTACAATGAGGCTTCTAAAAAGAAGAGGAGGGAGAAATATAGAAGATCAACCATTGACTAATCTTAATATGATTGATGGAACCCTGCCCTCCTTTTACTGAGATCAACTGATATCAGGGCACAGGTTGGTCTCTGCCCCTCCACTCAGCCATATCTTTTGAAAGTTAAATTTAGTAAGCCTGACTTCCAACAGGAAAGAAAGGATTTGCAACTTGGGGTTAAAGAAAAGCCACTGGTGGATTAATTTTGATCAGGGATTTTTTAAAAGTGAATATTTGGTTTCGTGGGTATGAAAACCCCCAAATCAAAGCAAGATATTTGCTATCAGTTTCTCTCCTTGACAGCCCTAAATCCAATATGACTGGTATCCTTATAAGAAGGGGGAAATATGGACACAGAGACACAGACATAGAGGGAACATGGCCATGTGACCACCGAGACAGAGATTGGAGTGATGTGGTCATAGGCCAAGGAACGCCTGGGGCTACCAGAAGCTGGAAGAGGCAAGGAAGGATCCTCCCCTAGAGGCCTCAGAGGGAGTATAGCCCTGAGTTTAGACTCTCAGCCTCCAGAACTGTGGGACAATAAATTTTTGTTGTTTTAAGCCACCAAGTTTGTGGTAATCTGTCACAGCACCCCTAGGAAACGAACATACCTTTTTTTGTTTGTTTGTTTATTGTTGTAGTTTAAGTGAAAGTTTACATTTCAAGCGAGTCTCTTATACAAAAATTTATACATACATTGTTATGTGACCTTAATTGCTTTCCCTATACTGTGACAGCACACTCTTCCTTTCCACCCCTGATTTCCCATGTCCATCCAACCAGCTCCTGACCCTCTCTGCCTTCTCATTTCACCTCCGGAGAGAAGCTGCCCATTTAGTCACTTGTATCTACTTGAGCTAAAAAGCACACTCTTCACGAGTATCATTTTATGTCCCACAGTCCACTCCAATCTTTGTCTGAAGAGTTGGCCTAGGAAATTGTTTTAGTTCTGGGCTGATAGAGAACCCAGGGGCCATGCCTTCCGAGGTTCCTCCAGTCTCAGTCAGACCATTAATTCTGGTCTTCTTATTAGAATTTGAATTATGCACCCCCACCTTTCTCCTGCTCCATCAGAGACTCTCTGTTGTGTTCCCTGTCAGGGTGGTCATTGGTGGTAGCTGGACACCATCTAGTTCTTCTGGTTTCAGGCTGATGAAGTCTCTGGTTTATGTGGCCCTTTCTGTCTCTTGGGCTAATACTTTCCTTGTGTCTTTGGTGTTCTTCATTCTCCTTTACTCCAGGTGGTTGGGACCAATTGATGCATCTTAGACGGCCTCTTGCAAGCTTTTAAGACACCAGACGCCACTCACCAAAGTAGGATGCAGAACATTTTCTTAATAAACTTTGTTATGCCAATTGACCTAGATGTCTCCTGAAGGCATGGTCCCCAGACCCCACCCCTGCTGCTCTGTCCTTTGAAGTGTTTGATTGTATTCAGGAAACTTCTTAGCTTTGGTTTAGTCTAGTTGTGCTGACTTCCCCTGCAGTGTGTGCTGTCCTTCCCTTCACCTAAGATAATTCTTGTCTACTATCTAGTTAGTGAATAACACTCATCCTCCCTCCCCACCCTCATAACCATCAAAGAATGTTGTCTTCTATGTTTAAACCTTTTCTTGAGTTCTTATAATAGCGGTCTCATACAATATTTGTCCTTCTGTGACTGACTAAATTCCCTCAGCATAATAACCTCCAGATTCCTCCATGTTGTAAGATGTTCCATGGCTTCATCGTTGTTCTTTATCCTTGTGTAGTATTCCATTGTGTGGATATACCATAATTTGTTTATCCATTTGTCTGTTGATGGGCACCTAGGTTGTTTCCATCTTTTTGCTACTGTGAACAGTGCTGCGATGAACATGGGTGTGTATATATCTATTTGTGTGAGGGCTGTTATTTCTCTAGGATATATTCCAAGGAGCAGGACTGCTGGATCTCATGGTACTTCTATTTCTAGCTTTTTAAGAAAGTGCCAAATCATTTCCAAAGTGGTTGTACCATTTTATATTCCCAACAACAGTGTATAAGTGTTCCAGTCTCTCCACAACCTCTCCAGCATTTATTATTTTGTGTTTTTTGGATTAATGCTAGTCTTGTTGGGGTAAGATGATATCTCATTATAGTTTCAATTTGCATTTCCCTAATGGCTAATGATCGTGAGCATTTCTTCATGTGTCTGTTAGCCACCTGAATATCTTCTTTGGTGAAGTGCCTGTTCATATCCTTTGCCCACTTTTTAATTGGGTTATTTGTCTTTTTGCTGTTGAGGTTTTGTAGTATCTTGTAGATTTTAGAGATTAGATGCTGATCAGATGTGTTGTAGCCAAAATTTTTTTCCGGTGTTTAGGTTGTCTTTTGACTCTTCTGGTGAAGTCTTTTGATGAGCATAATTGTTTGATTTTTAGGAGCTCCCAGTTATCTAGTGTCTTAGTCATCTAGGGCTGCTCTAACAGAAACACCACAGGTGGATGGCTTTAACAAAGAGAAGTTTATTCTCTCACAGTCCAGTAGGTTATAAGTCCAAATTCAAGGCATCAGCTAGAGGAGAGGGCTCGCTCTCTCTGTCTGCTCTGGAGGAAGGTCCTGGTGATGCATCAGTCTTCCCTTGGTCTGGGAGCGTCTCAGCACAAGAACCTCATGTCTAAAGGATGTGCTCTGCTCCGGGCACTGCTTTCTTGGTGTTACGAGGTCCCCAGCTCTCCACTTACTTCTCTTTCCTTTTATCTCTTACAAGAGATAAAAGGTGGTGCAGGCCACATCCCAGGGAAGCTCCCTTTACATTGGATCAGGGATGTGACCTGGGTTAGGGTGGTGTTACACTCCCACCCTAATCCTCTTTAATGTAAAATTACAATCACAAAATGGAGGACAACCACACAACACTGGGAATCATGGCCTAGTCAAATTGATACACACATTTTTTGGGGGACACAATTCAGTCCATGACATCTATTCTCTCTTCTGGTGCTTGTGCATTGTTACTTATGGTTTTTATTCTGTTTATGCTATGTATTAGGGCTCCTAGCATTGTCCCTATTTTTTCTTCCATGATCTTTATCATTTTTGATTTTATATTTAGGTCTTTGATCCATTTTGAGTTAGTTTTTGTGCATGGTGTGAGGTATGGGTCTTGTTTCATTCTTTTTGCAGATGAATATTCATTTATGCCAGCACCATTTGTTAAAGAGACTGTCTTTTCCCCAATTAACAGATTTTGGGCCTTTGTCAAATATCAGCTGCTCATAGGTGGATGAATTTATGTCTGGATTCTCAATTTTGTTCCATTGGTCTATGTATCTATTGTTGTACCAGTACCAGGCTGTTTTGACTACCACAGTGGTATAATAGTTTCTAAAATCAGGTAGTGTGAGGCCTCCCACTTTGTTCTTCTTCTGGAGTAATGCTTTACTTATCTGGGGCCTCTTCCCTTTCCATATGAAGTTGGTGATTTGTTTCTCCATCTCATTAAAAAATGCTGGTGGAATTTGGATCGGGATTGCATTGTATCTGTAGATTGCTTTGGGTAGAATTGACATTTTCACAGTGTTGAGTCTTCCTATCCATGAGTAAGGTATGTTTTTCCACTTATGCAGGTTTATTTTGGTTTCTTGCGATAGCATCTTGTAGTTGTCATTGTAGAAGTCTTTTATGTCTCTGGTTAGATTTATTCTTAAGTATTTTACCTTCTTGGGGGCTATTGTAAATGGTATTGATTTAGTGATTTCCCCTTCAAAGTTCTTTTTGTTGGTATAAAGGAATCCAACCGATTTTAGTATGTTTATCTTGTATCCTGAAACTTTGCTGAAATCTTCTATTAGTTCCAGTAGTTTTCCGTGTATAAAATCATATCATCTGCAAATAGAGATCCTTGACTTCTTCCCTACCAACTTGGATGCCCTTTATTTCTTTTTCTAGCCTAATTGTTCTGGCTAGGACCTCCAGCACAATGTGCAATAAGAGTGGTGATAAAGGGCATCCTTGTCTCGTTCCCGTTCTCACGGGGAATGCTTTCAAAGTATCTCCATTTAGGATGATGTTAGCTGTTGGCTTTGTATAAATGCCCTTAATTATACTGAGAAATTTCCCTTCTATTCCTGTTTTGTTGAGAGTTTTTTTTTTAACATGAATGGGTGTTGGACTTTGTCAAATGCCTTTTCTTCATTGATTGATAAGATCATGTGGTACTTGTCTTTTGTTTTATTAATATGATGGATTACATTGATTGTTTTTCTAATGATGAACTATCTCTGCATACCTGGTATAAATCCCACTTGATCATGGTGAATTATTTTTTTGATATGTTGCTGAATTCTATTGGCTAGAATTTTGTTGAAGATTTTTGCATCAATGCTCATGAGAGATATTGATCTGTAATTTTCTTTTTTTGTGGTGTCTTTACCTGGTTTTGGTATCAGGGTTATGTTGGCTTCATAGAATGAGTTTGGGAGTATTCCATCCTTTTCTATGTTCTGAAATACCTTTAGTAGTAGTGGTGTTAACTTTTCTCTGAAAGTTTGGTAGAATTCTCCAGTGAAGCTATCCAGGCCAGGGTTTTTTTTTGTTGGGAGTTTTTTAATTACCTTTTCAATCTCTTATTTTGTTATGGGTTTATACAGTTGTTCTACCTGTGTGTTAGTTTAGGTTGGTAGTGAGTTTCTAGAAATTCGTCCATTTCCTCTAGGTTTTCAGATTTGTTAGAGTACAATTTTTCATACTATTCTGTTATGATTCTTTTAATTTCAGTTGGGTCTGTTGTGATATCACCTATCTCATTTCTTATATGGGTTATCTGTTTCCTCTCCTGTTTTTCTTTTGTCACCTTGGCCAGTGGTTTATCAATTTTGTTGATTTTTTCAAAGAATCAGCTTTTGGTCTTGCTCACTCTTTCAATCGTTTTTCTATTCTCTATCTCCTTTAATTCTGCTCTAATTCTTAACATTTCCCCTCTTCTGGTGCCCAAGGGCTTCTTTTGCTGCTCTCTTTCTAGTGTTTGAGTTGTAGGGTTAATGTTTTGATTTTGACCCTTTCTTCTTTTTTGATGTGTACATTTACTAACACACCTTTTTACACAGCTTTGATCATATCATACAATGATTTTTATAACTTTAGAGGTAATCATGTACAAAACCACAAAAAACCTGTTGCTGTCGAGTTGATTCCAACTCGTAGAGACCCTATAGGACAGAGTAGAACTGCCCAATAGTATTTCCAAGAGGTGGCTGGCAGATTCGAACTGCCCACATTTTGGTCAACAGCCGAGCTCTTAACCACTGTGCCACCAGGACTCCAGTCATGTACAAGATGATTAAATTACTTCTTGATCGAAGACCTAGGTCTAAATCCTGGACCTGCCCTTACTGGTTGTAGAACCCAAGCAAGATACTTTACCTCTAAGAGTCTTGGTTATAAAATGGAGGTAGTACCTAATTCAAGAAGCTGGGGGGGATGAAGATGTCAGAGAGGAATGAATGAGCCTCTTGAGGACTTATAGCTACCTGGTACTCTGCTGGGCAATTTATATGTTTTCTTAACATTAAAGGACTTAGCACAGAGCATGGCACATATGAATACAGTGGTGAAATTTTAATTACATCCCCGTATGTAGAAGTCTTACACACACATCCCACACACAGAGACACATACCACATGCACATGTACCACACGCACACACATACCCCACACTACATGCACACACACACCACACACATAATACATGCACACACAATACATGCATATACACAACAAACACATGCACAGTAGCATACATGCACTGCATGCACATACAATGCAAAATGTGCACAAACACACACCACATACACCCCACATGCATAACACCACATAATGCAATACATGCATACATATGCACTGCATGCACACACACTACATGCAAATTTACATATGCAACAACATGCACCACACACATGCATCAAACACAAACCCACATGCACAACACAAGCATGTACATGCACCGTGTGAACACACACATGCACCACTTGCACACACTGTATGCATACACACATATTCTGCAACATCACATGCACACATGTGTATCACATGCATGTATACACGTACATGCACATACAAATCACATGCACACACACCACATACACACAATACACACACCACATTTGCATACTTGCACACACTACATGTCACATATATCATGTACACACATACACGTACTATGTGCACATATACCACATATATACACATACCATATGCATACTCATGCACTCACCATATTATGCATACACACACCATACGCTATATACACATACACAAGTTTGGAAACCAGGAATTGCAATAATTAAAGATACCACTAAGTGGCATCATGACACTTTTATTCAGAAAATTTTATTTGCCTATTTATATAGAGTTGTGATTATACTCTGTATTAGCAGTTCTCAAAGCGCAGTCAAACCTATTTTCATAATACTACTAAGATGTCATTTGCCTTTTTTCACTCTTATTCTCTCAAGAGTATACTGTGGAACTTTCCAGAGACTACATGATGTGTGACATCGCACGAGTTTGGAGCCTGAAGCAGACCTGAGAATCCAGATGTTTTCTACTCAGCCAGACAGAAGAGAGATTTGCAAAAGTGTAAAACAATGCCACTCTTCTCACTAATTTTTTTGGGGGAAGATATAGTTATTTTTCATAAAAATATGATTCATGTTAACATGTTTTGGGTTTATTATTGATATTTTAAGTGAATAAATATTTCAAAATCTCCTCAGTTTTAATGTCTAATATAGTAAACTTAATAGATACAACTCACATGAACAAAAGTTCTTTAGGGTCAGCAGTAATTTTTTTTTTTAAAGAGTATAAAGGTACCCTGAGACCAAACACATTTGAGAACTGCTGTTCTAAAAGTAATTGTATGCCCGTAAATACATTTCAAGGTTTTTATTTTTTGGAAATTTATACAGAACCAACAAGTACAAAGAAGGGGAAAATCACTTGTAATCTTATTACTAAAAGACAAGAGACAATCACTGTTGACATTTCATCATGTTTTCTCCCAGCTGTGTTTCTGTTTATATTTTTCCATGGTTCATGCACTCAGAGGAGCCCTGGTGGTGCAGTGGTTAAGAGCTCGGCTACTAAACGAAAGGTCAGCAGTTCGAATCCACCAGCTGCTCCTTGGAAACCCTATGAGGCAGTTCTACCCTGTCCTGTAGGGTAGTTATGAGTCAGAATCATCTTGACAGCAAGGGGTTTTTGAATGCACAAACACACACCACATACACCCCACATGCATAACACCACACAATGCAATACATGTATGCATATGCACTGCATGCACACCCACTGCATGCACATCTACATATACAACAGTTGAAGTTCTTTTTCCATGGTGCGTCTTGGTCCTCAGAAAATCAAGAGATATGTCTAGACCCTGAGCCCTGTGGAAAGTGCTTCCAGATTGTGCATGAGCATGAGGGGCTGTCTGCCCAGACCCCAGTAAGTCTTAGTGGCTGCCCAGCTCCACAGATGGGCCTGTCTGCACCTCAGCTTCAGCCCGAATCAGGAATTCAACTCCACATATATACATTTTTAAATTTGAGGTATAGTTCAGTAAAATGCACAGATCTTAAGTATGTACAGTTCAATGACTTTTGACAAATACATGTACTTGTGTAACCAACATTTCCAACCTTCCAAGGAACAACTCTTCTGATTTCTATCCCAAAAGATTAGTTTTTATTTTTTCTAGTTTTGAGTTTCCTATCAACGTGTCATAAAGTATGTACTTTTTTGTGTCTGGCTGCTTTAGCTCAACATACTGTTTTTGAGATTCTTCCTTGTTTTTGCATATATCAGTAAATCATTCCTTTTTAATTGCTGGGAAGTATTCTATCATATGAATATCCCACTGTTTGTTTATCCATGCTTGTTTATGGGCATTTGAGTTGTATCCAATTTTTTCTATTATGAATAAAGATGTAAGCCTTTGTGTGGACATGTGTTTTCATTTCCTTGGGTCAATTTTTAAGAGTGGAATTGCTGGATCATACAGTAGAAGAATTTTTAACATTATAAGAAGCTGCCAAACAATTTTCCTCAATGTTTGTATCAATTTATTTCCCCCAAAATGCATGAGAATGCCAGTTGCTCCACATCCTTGTGAACACTTGATATCAGTCTTTTTAATTTGAGCACTTTAGTTGGTATAGACTAGTACATCACTGTGGTTTTAATTTGTCCATGTATTCAATTGTATATGCATTTATTTTATTTTTATTTATTAATGTATTTATACTCTGTCTTATTCTAGAAAGGATTTTAGACACTTAATTTTGTGTTCTACTTTTTTTCTGTATAGTTTTATATCATAATCTGTTTGCAAAGTCTTTAAAAGATGTTTGTGTATTTTATTTTAAATGGCTGCATAACATTGCAGAATGTTAGCAAGCCATGCACCTTTTTGTTGTCTATTTTAGGCAGTATAGCACAGAGGCTAGGGCCATGGGCTCTGGAGCCAGAAGATCTGGGTTTGAAGTTCACCCCCACTCACTGTCTGACTTTGAGAAGGTCACTCAATGTCTTTGGGCCTGCCAGAAACCTCACAGGGTGTTGTGAACACAGAATGAGAAAATTCATGCAAAAACCCTAGAGGAGTAAGTGTGCAGCAAACGTTTCTATTCTAAACCACATTACCATGTGCCTAAAGTTTTATTTCTTATTTAAGATTATTCCTTTAGGATCAATATCCAGAAATGAAATTACTGGGTCAGAGGACATGAACACTTTTCAAGAGTTTTTGTTGTTAGACACAATGGAAGGAAGCACTGCCTGATCCTGTGCCATCCCCACGATCAGTTGCAGATGGGACCGTTGTGATTCATAGGATTTTCATTGGCTGATTTTTGGAAGTAGATCACCAGGCCTTTCTTCCTAGTCCGTCTTAGTTTGGAAGCTCTGCTGAAACCTGTTCACCATCATAGTAACACACAAGCCTCCACTGACAGACAGGTGGTGGCTGCACATGAGGTGCATTGGCCAGGAATCAAATCCAGGTCTCTTGCTTGAAAGGAGAAAATTCTACCACTGAACCACCATTGCTCCCAAGAATCTTGATACAAAACCCGTTGTGGTTGAGTCAGTTCCGATTCATAGTGACCCTACAGGACAGAGTAGAACTGCCCCATAGGGTTTCCAAGGAGCAGCTGGTGGATTTGAACTGCCAACATTTTGGTTAGCAGCTGGAGCTCTTAACCACTGCACCACCAGTCTTGACAGATATCCCCAAATTGCTTTCAAAAAGGTATCCATCTACCCGCCTGCTGACAGCATATGAGAGTGTCCACGTGACCATACTGTTCCTGGAAAAAGGTGACTTCTTACCAGAATGGAGTGTTCTATCTGCAGTGAGAACAGCCATTTTAATAATCATTGACTGAGGAATTACACTTCAGGTCTGCTCCAGTGATACCTGCCATCCTCTCTGCAAGTATCAGCTATTGCCACAATTATGCTGCCGAACAAACCATCTCCGAATCTTAACGGCATGCACTAATAAGCTTTTATGTCTCACTCATGAGTCGTGGGTTTGCAGGCACGGGCTCTGCATCGTGCCGCAGGTAGGCTGGGCAACTCCACTCCACATACCTCTCATTCTCCTCCCGGGACCAGCAGACTATGCTTGTCTCTGGATGATGGCTGGAGCCTGAGTGAGGACATGCCTGACCAAGCTAACACATTTCAAGGCTCTGCTTGTGTCACATCTGGTAATATCCTATTGGCCAGGCCAAAGTCAAGGGATAGACATGTTCATTCCATCCACAGTGAGAATGTGGCAAGATGTGGGGGCAGGAAGGAGCGAAGAATTGGGCCAATAATCCAATCTACCATACCCTGATTCCTGGTGCTGTAAGTAACAGAAGGTTCTTTATTGGATTCCAAAGGATAAAGGAGAGATTTCTGCTTAATTTAATAGGCTAATATTTTCATGTTTTTCACATTTCAGTGAATCAGTACTCTCTTTAAGAGAACCTGTCAGGATGTGTTTTTTTCTGCACAGTTCCTGATTGTATGTGGTCTATCTCCCATCCCAGGCAGCTCTTCACCTAGTAAGATCTGACTTACTGTAGTCTGCAAGTTTAAAGGGTGCTGGAAAGGCTTACAACCTTGGAAACCCTCTGGGGCAGCTCTACTCTGTCCTACAGGGTAGCTATGGAGTCGAAATCAACTCCATGGCAACGGGTTTGGTTTTGTTTTTTGGAAAGGATATGTGATTATTTAAATGAATTTTGTTGATGTATATCCCCTTGCCCTTGAGTGAATTCAAAGACCCAACATTTGTAAATGCTTTCATTAACTTAAAAAAGCAAAACTGGTTTATTAGTCCAATTATTTTGTGAATCAGTACAGTTTATTGAAAACCCTAAATTAAGTTATTTTCAGAAGTGTGGCAGTCCTAATTAGACAATTTGCAAAAAGATCCGTTCTTGCCGTTAGACAGTAACATATGCACTTTGAGCGTGATTTCGCTCCCCTCCCTGCTGCTCCCACTCTCTCTGCAGTCGGTTCCCTACCACACTGAGCTCATTTGAGATTTTAATTCCAGATTAAAATATTTAACACTTTTTTCTTTGGAATCAACTCAATGGCAACTAACAACAGCACTTTATGCATTAACTCTAAGTTTTAATTTTATTTCTTTCTCTATTATTTATTGTATTCTATATCTCTTGCTTTCTTGAATTCTTTGGGGGAAGTTTATGGGTGGTGTGAATCTATACTTGGTTGAAAATGTTTTTATTTTACATCCCCACTTGAATGCTAGTTTGGCTGGATATTGGATTCTAGGTTAAAAGTAAGTTTTCCTTCAGAACAATAGAGAAATTGCTCTATTGTCTTCTAGCATTCAGGGTTGATATGAGAAGTCTGAGGTCAAGCTGATTTTCATTCTATTGTGATAACCTATTTTCTCTCTCTGGAAGCTATTACAATTTTCCCTTTTATCTTAGGTATTTCAAAATTTCACTGCGAAGTGTCTAGATTTTAAAACATTCTATTTTACTTTCCAATTAATCTGCTTGATATCCAGTGGATTCTATCAACCTGAAGGCTGATGTCGTTCTTCAGTTCTGGAATTTTCTCCCCCTTCCATTATTTCTATTTTTTTTTTGTTCCCCATTATTTCCTTGAGTATTTCTTTGCCTGTTTTATTTGTTCTCTCCTTTTGGAACTCCTATTATATGGATATTGGAATTTCTGGGCATATCCTTCTTGTCTCTCAACTGTTGACCCACACTTTCTATTTTTTTGGCTCTTTATACTAAGCTTTAGGAGAATTCCTTAGTTTGATCTTTCATGTCACTAATTTCCCCCTGAGTTTATTTTGCTATTCATTCTATCTATTGGGTTTTTGAAGTTAACCTTCAGTTTCTACTATTTATAATTAATTTTTTATGGGCGAAATATCCTCTAATGCCTCTCTAAAGATAGCAGTCATACCTATTAAAATGCTTTCTTTTCTTTATTTTATCTATTAATTTCCTTTGGTTATAGTTCTTCTGTGTTATTTTTGATGTCTTTTTATCTTGGTGTTGGCATTTCTTAAATGTTCAGTGATTCTTGGTTATCTGCCTATCTTTATAACTAAGAATTCTTATTATCCTGTGTCTTAGTTTCCGAGAGCTACTGTAACAGAAATACCACAAGTGGGTGGCTTGAAAGAATAGAAATTTATTTTCTTACAGCTCTGGATGCAGAAAGTCCAAATCAGGGTTTCAGCCATGTTGATTCCTTCTGTCGGTAACTCCAGGTGTTTCTTGGTTCCATGGTGAGCCTCACATGGCATCTGTCCTCCCTTATGTGTGTGAGTTTCTGTGTCCATTCTGGTGTTTTGATAACTGAGAAGTGATTAGGTTTAGGATTCACCCTACACTGGTATAACCTCAACCTTTTGATTGATCACATCACACTAGATTGCATTATGGGAAGTGATTATATTAGATCACATTATGGAAGATGATTACATTACATTTGATTACATCCACAAGTATTAAGGGTTAGAAGTCAACACAATTCAATCCATGACAGCCTGCTTATTCTATTTATCATACCTGCCTCTGGTGATTATTGGGGTGGGGTAGGATCTACTGCTCAGAGTGGTGTAGGAGTTCCCTGCCCTTCCTGGGGTCAGTACTCACTCACTGGGGTACTGTCTTGCCTCTCTTGCCAAATATTCACACTCTCAACTTTAGCCTGGGGACAAATACTATGCTTTGGTCCAATAGTGGTGATCTTTCTTATTTTCTCATTACGGATTTCTTTTTCCCTTTCTTCTCTTCCCCCTCACCCCTTTTATTTCTTTTTTTGGCTTGTTTTAATTAAACAAGTCTTTTCTGTCATTCATGGAATTTTGATTAGGAAGGAGGTCAAATGGGGGTGCTTGGTCCTCCATCTGGCTCTGATCTGCATTTTTAGCAAAACAACCAAATTTGGAAGTTTGAAACTAACGACACTAGGGCTCAGTGATTTCTTAATGTAAATATATTTTAGCAGAGTTAATGAAAACTTGGAGTGCTTACAAAGTTGGATATATTACATGTGTGACAAATTATATATAAACCAGACTTTATTTCCTGTTTTTTCTGTTTTTCTTCTTTTTTTAATTAGCAAAGGAAAAATGGCAAGCAAACCAAGACTCCTATATTTTAGCCTCACATTTCAAGGGACAATGCATATTTAAACATTTTCAGTATTTGCTGTTAAAATGAATAAAGCTTTACAATCAGATCCCCCAAAGCATAACTTGATGCTTTAATAGCCAAGGACAAACCCCTTGTTCAGATATGGTCTGGGCTTTGCCCAGGAGGCCGTTGTACCAGGCTGCAGCTGTTAGCAACCGGTGTCATTTCTCTCACTTGTCTCTCATCACTATGGTGATTCTTGTTAAAGAAAGTCAACAGTCCCAACCATGTGCACTGGTGCCTTATTTGGCATTTTATCTGTGGCTGTCAATTCCACAAAACAATTAGCCATCTATTCAATGCATATTTGTTAAATACCTACTATGAGCTCAGTCCTAGTGACCCAAAGACAATAATAAGACAAAGTGCTTCCCCTTCAAGTATGTGTCCTACAGGGAAGGAACGGCAAAATACATAGATTCTGTGGATCATCCAGCCAGTGGAGCCCAATTTCACGTTTTTGTGAAGCTACCGAATTTGATAACGTTTTATGTTTGTGTGGGTATAATTTTTTTTTTAAATTACATTTAATTTTTGAATGGGAAATACAGCACTTGGTTCAAAAATCAAAATGATGTAAAAAAAGTCCTCATCCACAGTCTTGCTCTCTCTCATCTCCTCCTGTAGGTAACTGTTTTTATTAGATTCTTATTTATATTTCTGGAGTCCCTGGGTGTTGCAACTGGTTAATGTGCTCTGCTGTTGAAGCTTGCATCTACCCAGAGGCACCTTGGAAGAGAAACCTGCTGATCTACTTCTGAAAAATCAGCCATTGAAAACCCTATGGAGCACAGTTCTACTCTGACACACATGGGGGTCCTATGTGTCAGAATCGACTCAATAGCAACTGGTTACTGGTATGTATACCCTAGTGTTCCCTTAAAATCATATATGAATATGTATTTTTATTTTCCCTTCCTTAAAAATCGGTGGCATGCTATATACTTAACAATATATTCTGGAAATCTTTTCCTTTTGGTCCATAGAGTTCTCCCTCTTTGTCTTTTACAACTCTTAGTGCTCCACTAGGTGGATGTATGACAGTGCATATTAACCAGCCTATTGATGGCCACTTGGGATGTTTCTAATCTTTTGCCATTACTGTGAATGCCCAATGAATAATAGTCTTGTATATCTGCCATTTGTATGTATGCAGTAGTATTTGGAAGACTGATTTCTAGAAGTGAAATTGCTGGATTGAAGGGTACTCGCATCTATAATTTTGGCAGATTTTGCCAGATGCCCTTTTATAGGGGTTATACTATTTTGCCCTCCTCCACCAAAGTATGAGAGAGCCTCTTTCACCTGGGTGAGAATATTTGTAATCCTTTCTTGCCTTTTGCTAGTATCAGTTGCTGCTGAGTCAATTCCAACTCGTGGAGACTTCATGTGTGACGGAGTAGAACTGTGCTCCATAAGGTTTTCAAAGGTTGGTTTTTTCAGACGTAGATTTCCAGGTCTTCTGAGGCACCTCTGGATGGACTCAAACCTCCAACCTTTTGGTTAGCAGCTGAGTGCGCTAACTGTTTGCACCACCCAGGGACTCTTTCTTGCCTTTTAGTACTAAATAATACTTGCAGCTTTTCCTTGCAGTGGGTGTATTTGTTCTCAGGTATTATCCAAGTTTCCATAGCACAAGTAAAGCCACTCATAAGTAAACAATGTCCTATACCCAGGGCTGGTTTAAGACATGTGAGGGCCCTAAACACTGATAATCTGTCATGCTCCCTCCTTTGCTTACTCACTTATTCGAATGGTATATGTGAGTTATATATACACATGTATATATATGTGTGTGTGTATGTCTTAGCTATCCATGATGTCAGCGAAGGTGTTGAAGGGGTAGGGCATCATAGCTTAAACAACATTGTGTGTAGGCACCCTCTTGACTCTGTGTGAACTTTATTTCCAGTCAGCACATACACACACACTGGAGCTGGTATCAGTTTCATTTAGTGCCCTGTCAGTTCCCTTCCACTGTGGCACTTGCTTTTCCTTGTGTCCTGTCTGCTTGGCATCTATGGGTCTTTGCTCTGGACAACTGGTGCCCTGTTTTGTCGATGCCCTAAGCACATGCTTACCTTGCTTATTGGGTAATCCGTCCCTGGCTATACCTGCTTTATGGTGCTCTAGATGACGTCTCATTGAAGGGAACTGGAATGTTTAAAGGGTGATGTGAAGGGCAGCTGGCTAGGGTCTGGGTCCAACTGTTGAGCAGTGGGAGGGAAGATCAGGGCCAGGCTGTGTAGAACCTGGGCTGCCAGACACTAAGGGCTTTGGAAGTTTTCTGCAGGCAATGGGCGGCCCCTGATGGTTTCATAGGGGAGGAAGGAGATGGTTAGAACTATGCCAAGGCAGATTTTGATTCTGTGGCCTGTGCAGGATGGGGAAGAGACCAGAGAGAGACTATAATTTTTCGTTCTTAAACTTACCTGCTGTGGCTTGCTATGGTAATAGATGTGCAATATTGCTACTTAGCAGTGTTCTAGCCAAATCACAAGGAAGGAGGTGGGGCGTGAAATCCTCAGCTGGAAGGGGTAATGTCTTGATTACACTTTCTGATTGGAACAGGTGGGAGGCTGCTTTCTAACAGGTTTCCTCAAGGGCTGCCCTTGCCATTCGATGCACAGTAATTGAAACACTGTGAGTCACTGCAAGCTCACAGACAGACCGGTTCCTTGGAATCAGGGTTTCTTTTCCTCTTATCTCCTGATATGATTTCCCACTTTCCAGGGAGAAGTGTCACTCATGGGTCACTGTAAGAGGCTGTGAAGAGTGGAGGTTAGACGCGAGGAAAGCAGGCCAGCTTCCCAAGGTGTTGCTTTGCTCAGACGTTTTCTGCACATTTTGGCCTTGCCTACCCTGCTGTCTGGCTCTGGGAGGGTGTGGAGGCTGTGTGCGGTTTCCATGGCAGTCAGCACAGAGGCCTGCGGGTCCGCAGCCAGGTGGCTTTCAGGGGTTGCTGGCTGCTCACCTGCTTTGCTGTCGGCAGCCTCAGGAGCGAGAAGGCTCTGCCGCCCTCTCTGCGTCTCTTAGCTCCTGAAAGATGGAGCTTTTAGAATGTCTTTTGTTCCTCCCTTGATAAGTCTGATCTCTGTGTTCAAGAACCTTAAAGTTCTGAGCTTATAAAAAGTGTGACTTGATCTCCGAGCAGATTGATTGGCTGTGACTCAGCACAGGGAGTGTGGAAAAGTACCATGGAGATGTGCATGTCACTGGAACAAGGCTGGGACTTAGAAGTGAAGCCAGTTTGAATGGCTGAGCTTCCTGTGAAAGGATGGCAGGAGGACACTTTCCACAGTAGAAAGAGAGGGTCATCTCAAAAAGGGCCATGGGATCCTTGTCCCAGATGTGATTTGCACCCAGTAGTTAGGATCCAGGGTCTGGCCATCTTTGCTTTATCTCATTTCTTCATTTAATTAACTCGAAAAGACTGAATGTATTGTCATTACTTGCAGCAATCTAGGAATGTTGGCTTAGTCATTGTACCCACAGTTTTCCAGTGTGGAAGCATCACTCCAGGATTACTAGGAATTCACAGACATGGAAGGGAAAAATAGGGTCTCAAACTGAGAAGGATGCCAAAGTCAGGTCCAGGCTCACAGTGCACTTTCTAACAAGTGTTTTCTGTTTCCATATCCAGCCAGCAGGCTGTGGCTGCAGTGTTTACAGCATCTTGGTCCTGGGGACCTGGTCAGCTCTGCAAGCATGGAACCCTGAGGGCTCTGCCGGGTGAGGACACCAGGCTGGGGGATCTGTCCTCAAGGCTAGGTTCTGATGGACCATGGGCTTTCTCTAATGCATTGACAAGAATTACATGAAAGAGATGGAGAGAAAAGTTTGGGGTGAGGGACTCAAACTCTGGCTTGAGAAATGAAGATGCTCTGAGCTGATTCCATTTAATACAGTTACAAAGCTACAAATGACATTAATGCAGGTGTCGCTGGCCATGGGGGCAGAACAAAGCTCTTTCCAACTGCTTAAGGCCCCAAAAAAGTACCCCCAAAGTCTCAAGTTTTTCTTGGATGTACTGAAGAATCAGCAAGCACAGTGGAACATATTTTAGTATCAAGGACCAGTAGGAAACAAACAAACAAAATCATATATGAGTCAAAAACAGATTTATTTTCTTAAGGGACAAAATTTTCTTTGTCCTAATCATTTTCAGTTAAGTCATGAACAGAGACAATAGTATTCCCTTTGGTAAACATTCAAACTAATGAAACACACTTCTTTGATTTTGTATTATGATCAGTTAGAGGAGAAGGAGAGAAGAAGAGTGGGTAAATCAGTTCATTCAACCACTCCTCCAGCAAATATTTTTTGAGCACTTATTATGTTCCAGGCTCCGAAGGAGGAACTGAGTGAAGACAGACTGGGCCTGCACCTTCCGAAGTCAAGTCTGCTGGGGCCTCAGGGAGGTAAGCAGCAAGGGCAGCGCCTTAGGTGGACTATGTGCACC
Source organism: Dugong dugon (assembly GCA_030035585.1). Taxonomy (NCBI): domain Eukaryota; kingdom Metazoa; phylum Chordata; class Mammalia; order Sirenia; family Dugongidae; genus Dugong; species Dugong dugon. The sequence continues at coordinate 210,945,315 of CM057460.1, read as the reverse complement.
TGATGCCATGGGCGCAGCACACAGTGTGCCCGGGTGGACAGTGGTGGGACAATGGCAGGCAGTTTGGTTGGGGAAGAGGGAAGGTTTATGAAAAGATGCAGAGGTGAGAGAGGGAGGCACATTCCAGGAACGGAAGTGAGGGTGTCAGTGACTGGAGTGACAGGTGTGATGAGAGGTGGGCAGAGCCTGCCGGTATGCGGGGTATGAGCTCCATCCTGAGCATGGGAGAAGTCTTTCAGGGATTTTCAATATGGGGTGGGGGGATGGGCTTCTTGGAGGGACCACTCTGGTTGGTGGGATACAGCAGATGGGCAAGGGCCCTCATGGAGATAGAGCCAGTGAGACAGCTGGGGCAGAGACCAGGTGGGGCAGAGAGGTGAGTGGAAGGGTGTTCACAGATTCCAGAGGGGTCAGAGGATGGAATCAGGTCAGATCCTGAGCTTCTGGCCTGAGCAGCACTGTTCACTGGGAGGAGGAACATCAGAGGGAGTCTGAGTGGGTACAACGGGGGTTTGTGGGAGGGAGAATGATGAGATGAATTAATTTTATTAGGTAGTATGTCATTTGGGTTCTACCAGAGAAATAGAACCAGTAGGATGGATGGATATTATATATATATGTATAATATATATACTCATCACAAGGAATTGGCTTACCTGATTGTAGGGGTTGGCTAGGCAAGTCTGAAATTCGTAGGGCAGGACGACAGTCTGGAACTCTTGGGCAGAAGCTGACTCTGCCGTCCACAGGCAGAATGTTTATTTCCTCAGGGAAACCTCAGTTTTGCTCTTAAGGCCTTTCAGTTGATTGAATCAGAGTCACCTGAACTATCTAGGACAATCTCCTTCACTTAAAGTCAACTGAGTGTAGATGTTAATCATATCTACAAAACTCCTTCAGGGCAACACGTAGATAAGTGTTTGATTGAGTAGTTGGGGGCTAAAAGTCCCTGGGTGGTGCAAATGGTTTGCACTTGAATGTTAACCTAAAGGTTGGTAGTTCGAACCACCTAGAGGCACTGCAGAAGAAAGGCCTGGAAATCTGCTTCCGTAAAGATTACAGCCAAGAAAACACTATGGAGCAGTTCTATTCTATAACACATAGTGTCACCATGAGTTGGAATCAACTCAACAACAACAGGTTTTTTGTTTTTTATTGAGAAAGCATATCGTATTTCAGAGAAAATAGACACAGAATGTCATCATTGAAATATATCCTAGACAATGACTAGACCTCAAAGATACAGAAAAAATATTTTTCACAACCAGGCTAAGATATTACTTGTGGGAAAGAAAATCAGCTTAGCATCATACTTCCCCACATTCACATTCAAAGTTAGAAGGCAGTGGAGTAACATCTACAAAATATTGAACAAAAGAAAGTGTGAGTCAAAGATTATGCAGCCAAGAATGAAAGCTACGGCCAAGTTTTAAATATTCAAGAACACAAGTAATACTGTTCCCATGACACTTGGTGAGGAATCTACTGGAGGATGAGGATCAACCAAAGAGATGATCAGGAAACTCCAGACTACATACTGAAATACCTTAAAATATATGTAAAAAGCAAGCACAATATTATATGGCAGAACTAAGATTAAATATATTTTATATCAATAAATGTAAATGTGCTTAACTCACCTATATAATGAAAGAGATTTTCAGAGTGGATCACAAAGTAAAATCCAACTCTATGCTGTATACTAGAGACAAACCTAAAACAAATATTTGGAAAAATTAAAAATAAGAAGCTAGGTAAACGTATACCAAAACCAAAACCACCAAACCTGTTGCTGTTGAGTTGATTCCGACTCATAGCGACCCTATAGGGCAGAGTAGAACTGCCCCGCAGAGATTCCAAGGAGCACCTGGTGGATTCAAACTGCTGACCTTTCGGTTAGCAGCTGTAGCTCTTAACCACTCTGCCACCAGGGTTTCCAATGTATACAGGCCAAATGCAAACAAATAAAAAAAAGTAGGGATGTGCTCTTAATATTAGAAAAGAGAGAATTTAGATAAAATGGTGTTAAATGAGATAAAGAAGGGCACTTTATGATGCTCAGGCTACAATTCACAGCAAAGATATAGTAAATATTTATACATAAACAGGAAGGAGCCCTGGTGGTACAATGGTTAAGTGCTTGGCTGCTAACTGAAAAGCTGGTGGTTCGAACCCACCTGGCTGATCTGCTCCTGTAAAGATTACAGCCTAGAAAACCCTACAGGCCAGTTCAACTCTGTCACACTCGGTCATTTTGAGTCAACACTCCACCCAACAACAGCAGAATATACATTCTTTTCAAGTGACTGCAGATTATATACCAACATAGATATATTCTGGGCCATAAAACAAATCTCAACAAATTTAAGGAATTCCAATTGTGTAGTATATATTCTCCAACTACAATGGAGTCAAATTGGAAATTAATAACAGGAAAATCTCCAAACACTTGGAAATTAAGCCACACACTTCTAAATAATCCATGGTCCAAAGAGGAAATCTCAAGGGAAATTAAAAAAACAAAAAACAAAACAAACACACACATTGAAATATATTGAAAATATAACATCAAAATTTGTGGAACATAGCTAAAGCAGTGCTGAGAAGGAAATTTATAGCACTAGATGCTTACATTAGAAAAAAAGAAAAATCTTAAATCAATAATCTAAGCTCCCATCTCAAGAACCTAGAAAAAGAAGAGAAAAATAAACAAAGCAAGCAAGAAAGAAATAATAAAGAGCTGAAATTAATGAAATTGAAAACAGAAAAACTATAGAAAAGCAAAGAAACAAAAGTTAGTTCTCTGAAATAATAAATAAAATTGACCAAAATAAAAAATGGCAATACTGACAAAGAAAAAAGGAGAGAAGACACAGGTCACTAATATCAAGAATAAAACAGGGGATATCATGCAGACCCTGCAGACATCAAAAGGATAAAAAGGTACCACCATGAATAACTCTACCCACATACGTTTGCCAACTTAGGTGAAATAAACCAATTCCTCGAAAATCCCAAATTCCACAACTCACCCAATATGAAATAGATTATTTAAATAGCCCTATAACCTTTGAGGAAACTGAATCCCTAATTTAAAACAACTACCAAAAAAGAAATCTGCAGGGCGAGATGTGTTCACTGGAGATTTCTACCAAACGTTTAAAGAAGAATTAACACAAATTTTACACAATTTCTTCCAGGAAATAGAAGAGAAAACAATTCCCAACTCATTTTATGAAGCCAGTATTACCCTGATAGCAAAACCAGACAAAAACAGTGCAAAGCAAACAAAAAGCAAAGGCTACAGACTAATATCACTTGTGTATAGATGCAAAAATTTTTAACAAAATACTAGCAAATATAATTGACCAATATATAAAAATAATTACACACTATGGCCACGTGGGATTACTCCAGGGATGCAAGACTTATTCAACATTTGAAAATCAACCAATCAACCAACCTATCCACCACATTAATAAGCTAAAGTTGGTCTTATCACTTGATGCAAAAAAAAGCATCTGATAAATTTCAACATCTATTTATGATAAAAACTCATATTCAATTACACATAAGGTTGCCATGAGCTGGCGCCTACTCAACAACAACCAACAACAGCAACATGGCGAGCAGATGAGGAGGGGGTGGGAGTTAGAATTCTCTGTGAATATATTTTTTACACGTATTTCATACCTTTTAATGTCATTTTGACTTTTGATCTGTGTAAATATAAACCCCATTGCTGTCTAATTGATTCTGACTCCCGTAAATACACAACATGTTAAAAACTAATCTCAGGTAGTTGCCTGGGGCTGGGACTGGGAAGGGGGAGTGTGAATGGGGAAAGTATGCCGGGATCTGTTTTTAGGGTGTTGGAAATGTTCTAAAATTAGATGGTGTTGATGGTTGTGCAATTCTGCAAATATACTAAAAACCTCTGAACTGTACACTTTAAATGGGTGAGTTTTCTGGTTAGTGAAATATATCTAATAAAACTGTAAAAAAAGAAATAAGGCACACTTACAAAATTTCAGGAGTGACAGAGGAGATATACTACAGATACAGCAAAGATTAAAATGATGGTAAGAAAATAATATAGATGACTTCATGCCCATAAAGTCAAAACTTTCTACAAACATCTAGAAAATATCATTAAACAAATTGGCCCAAGGAGAAATAGAAAACTGAATGAATAGTCTTAATAACATTTAAAGAAATTGAATCGTTAGTAAATGATTTTTTTTACAAAGAAAACAATACAACACAAGTGAGCTTAATAAAACTTCAAAGGAAATAATTTTAGTCATATATAAACCAGTTGCCATCCAGTTGATTGTGACTTATAGAGACCCCATGTGACAGAGTAGAACTACCCCATAATGTTTCCAAGGCTGTAAACATTATGGAGCAGACATGGAGTGGACGACCTTTCGGTTAGCAGCTGAGTGCTTAACCACTGCACCACCAGGGCTCCTTTAATTAAGAATGTTGTTGTTTGCCAGCAAGTTGATTCCAACTCATAGTGACCTTGTAGGACAGGGTAGAACTAGAATTGTCCCATAGAGTTTCCTAGTTAGTATACACCCTTTCCTATTCCTAATTTAAGGAGCCCTGGTGGTGCAGTGGTTAAGAGCTACAGTGAGCTATGCTCCTAACCAAAATACTGCCAGTTCGAATCCACCAGCGGCTCACTGGAAACCCTATGGTCCAGTTCTACTCTGTCCTATAGGGTTGCTCTGAGTCAGAATTAACTCGATGGTGATGGTTTTTTAAAAATCTTTATGGGAGCAGACTGCCAAGTCTTTTCTCCCGTGGAGTGGCTGGTAGGTTTGAACTGCAGACCTTTCAGGCAGCAGCTGAGATCTTAACCGTTACACCATCAGGGCTCCTTAAATTAGGAATAGGAAAGGGTGTATACTAACAATCTACAGCAAACGTTACACTTGATGGTGAAGTGTCAGAAGTAATTCTTACCTGATCAGGAGTAAGACAGGGATGCCCAGTGTGCTGTTTTCATTCAGTATTGTCTTGGAGGTCCCAGACACTGCAGAAAAGTTAAAAAAAAAAAAAAAAAAAAAAAAGAAAGAAAAGAAAACAGATGCAAAAGATCAGAATAAGGGAAACCAGCTTGTAATTGTCAGATGGTATGATTGTGTAAATAGAACCTCTATTTTAGAGACAAATGATTAGAATTAAAAAGCTAATTTAACAAGTTGCTTGATATATGGTTGATAAGCAAAAATGAATTGCTTTTCTAGGCCCCCAAAAACAATGAAAAAAATCAATTTACCAAAGGAACAAAAAATATGAGGTGTCTAATAATAAAGCTAGCAAATGTTCCCCAAGAGACTTCTAAATTGTCACAGTTCCAGGGCCCGTGGGTCCAAGGTAAATGCAGTACCCGAGGAGAGAAGAGATAGAGTCTGTGGCTGATAACACAGATCTACCCACAGTCTTCAACTGGTGGCTTCCTCTATCACACACTTCAGGATCATATTAGAATGTCTCAAGTTAAATAGAGTATGAAACAGCGGGTGTAGGAAGCTCCCCAGAGGCAACAACCCTAGAAGGCTGGGCCACCTCATCCCACCTTCCTTGAGGAGCCTCCCTGTTCCCTGTGGGTCTTCACCGACCACAGCTGAGCCCCTGACCCCACAGGTGGTAACACCAGCTACACCTGCTAGGTGGGAGGGTGATAACGGGTTTTGGCAGCCAGCTTGGGACACTTCCATCTCATGCTTTCCCCACGTATTTTTAAGATGAATTTTATTTTGTGAATAGGTAATGGATTCATATTAAAAATCGTTTTATTGTACATTCCCCTTGAGAACAGGAATAAGACAAGGATGCCCTTTATCACCACTCCTATTTAACATTGTGCTGGAAGTTCTAGCTAGAGCATTAAGGCAAGAAAAAGAAATAAAGGGCATCCAAATTGGTAATGAAGAAGTTAAACTGTCCCTGTTTGTGGATGATATGATACTATACATAGAAAACCCTGAAGACTCCATGAGACATCTGCTGGAACTAATGGAAAGATTCAGCAGAGTAGCAGGATACAAGATAAACATACAAAAATCTGTTGGATTCCTATACACCAATAAAGAGAATGATGAAAAGGAAATCAGGAAAACAATACCATTTATAATAGCCCCTAAAAAAAATAAAATACTTAGTAATAAATCTAACCAGGGATGTAAAAGACCTATACAAAGAAAACTACAAAACACTACTGCAAGAAACCCAAAGGGATCTACATAAATGGAAAAACATACCATCCTCATGGATAGGTTGACTCAACATTGTGAAAATGACAATTCTACCCAAAGCAATTTACAAACACAACGCAATCCCAATCCAAATACCAACAACATTCTTCAAAGAGATGGAAAAACTAATCATTACATGGAAAGGGAAGAAGCCCTGAATAAGTAAAGCACTACTGAAGAAGAATAAAGTTGGAGGACTCACACTACCTGACCTCAGAACCTACTATATAGCTACAGTAGTCAAAGCAGCCTGGTACTTGTACAATGACAGATACAGTGACAAATGGAACAGAATTGAGAACCCAGATGTAAATCCATCCACCTATGGTCGCCCGATCTTCGACAAGGGCCCAAAGTCCATCAAATGGGGAAAAGACAGTCTTTTTAACAAATGGTGCTGGCAAAACTGGATATCCATCTGCAAAAAAATGAAACAGGACCCATACCTCACATCATATACAAAAACTAATTCAAAATGATCAAAGACCTAAATATAAAGCCAAAAACTATAAAGTTCACAGAAGGAAAAATAGGACCAACACTCCAGGCCCTAATACACGGCATTAACAGGATACAAACCATAACCATCAATGCACAAACCCCAATAGATAAGCTAGATAACTGGGATTTTCTAAAAATCAAACACCTATGCTCTTCAAATGACTTCACCAAAAGAGTAAAAAGAGAACCTACAGACTGGGAAAAAAATTTTGGACAGTACAAGTCCGATAAAGGTCTAATCTCCATAATCTACAAGAAAACCCAACACCTCTACAACAAAAAGACAAACAATTCTATTAAAAAATGGGCAAAGGAAATGAATAGACACTTCACCAAAGAAGACACTCAAGCGGCCAACAGACACATGAGGAAATGCTTGCGATCACTAGCCATTAGAGAAATGCAAATTAAAACCACAATGAGATACCTTCTCACCGCGGCATTACTGGTACGAATTAAAAACACTGGAAATAACAAATGTTGGAGGGGCTGCAGGGAGATTGGAACTCTTATGCACTGCTGGTGGGAATGCAAAATGATACAACTATTTCAGAAAATGATATGGCGCTTCCTTAGAAAGCTAGAAATAGAAATACCATACGATCCAGCAATCCCACTCCTAGGAATATATCCTAGAGAAGTAAGAGTTGCCACTCGAATAGACATATGCACACCTATGTTCATGGCAGCATTGTTCACAATAGCAAAATGATGGAAACAACCTAGATGCCCATCAACAGATGAATGGATAAACAAACTATGGTACATACACACAATGGAGTACTATGCAACGAGAAAGAACAATGATGAATCTGTGAACCATCTCATAACGTGGATGAAACTGGAGGACATTATGCTGAGTGAAATAAGTCAATCAAAAAAGGACAAATATTTTATGAGACCCCTATTGTAAAAACCCATGAAAAAGTTCACACAAAAAAAGTAACAATCTTTGTTGGTTGCCAGGGATGGGAGGGGCCGGGGGTGGGGGGAGGAAATACTAAATAGGCAATAGATAAGTGGTATCTTGGGTGAAGGGTGAGACGGTACACAGTACCGGGGAAACCAGCCCAACTTATACAAGGAAAGGTCATGGAAACTCCAAAGACACATCCAAACTCCCTGAGAGACTGAATTGCTGGGCGGAGGGTTGTGGGGACCATGATCTGGGGAACATCTAGCTCAATCGCGTAACACATTTTATAAAGACAATGTTCTACATTCTACCTTGGTGAGTAGCGTCTGGGGTCTTAAAAGCCTGTGAGCAGTCATCTAAGATACTCCTCTGGTCTCATCCCTTCGGGAGCAAGGAGAATGAAGAGAACAGGATACGAGGAAAAGATCAGTCCAAAGGAGTAATGGACCACAGCTTCCAAGGCCTCCACCAGACTGAGTCCAGTACAGCTAGATGGTTCCCAGCTACCACTACTCACTGCTCTGACCAGGATCACAACAGAGGGTTCTGGACAGAGCTGTAGAAGGATGTAGAACAAAATTCTAACACACATAAAAAGACCAGATTTACTGGCCTAAAGGAGACTGGAGAAACCCTGAGAATATGGCCCCCAGACACTGTTTTAGCTCAGTGGTGAAGTTACTTCTGGGGTTCACCATTCAGCCAGGGAGTGGACAGCTCCATAAAACAAAATGGGACTAATGAGGCACAGCAGTCCAGGGACAAGGGCTAGAAGGCAGAAGGGGACAGGAAAGCTGGTGATAGGGAACCCAAGGTTGAGTAAGGACAGTGTTGATGTGTTGTGAGGTTGTTAACCATTGTCATAGGGGAACATATGTACTAACTGTTTAATGAGAAACTATTTTGATCTGTAAACCTTCATCTAAAGTAAGAATAGCAGCACAATCAGAAGGGTGTAGTTGATGTCACTGAACTGTGCATGTAGAAATTTTTGAAATGGTGTGTCTTTGGCTATGTGTATTTTCACCAAAAAAAAAGAGGTTGAGAAGTTAGAGGGTTGACATGTTGTGGGGTTGTTAACCAATGTCATAAAACAATATGTGTACTACTGTTTCATGAGAAACTATTTGTTCTTTAAACCTTCACTTGAAGTACAATAAAAAGAAAATTAAAAAAAAATTGTTTTATTGTAAAAAAAAAATATAATAAAATATCTGCCAATTCAACATTTTTAACATTGTGCAATTCAGTGACGTTGGTTATGTTCATCGTGTTGTGCAACCATCACCACTAACCGTTTCCAAATTATTCTACCACCATTAAAAGAAACTCAGTGCCCCCTGAGCTAAGACCTCTCCTGTCCCCCATATCCTACCCCGAGTAACCACTAATAAGCTTTGATCTCTATGTATTTGTCTATTTCACATAGGTGAGATCATACAGTATTTCTCCTTTTGTGATTAACATTTTTCTCAGCATGATGTTTTCAAGGATCATCATGTTGTGGCATGTATCAGGACTTCTTTTTTCTTTATGACTGAGTCATATGCCATTGTATGGCTATACCACATTTTGTGTATCCATTCATCTGTTGATGGACATTTTGGTTGTTTCCACCTTTTGGCTATTGTGATTAGTGCAGCAATGAACATTAGTGTACAAGTATCCGTGTTCCTGCTTCATATTGCTTTTTTCTGAAAAAACAAACAAACAAACAAAAAACAACCTTGGGGAGGGAGGGTGAGGGTTATTTACTAACTAGATATTAGATGAGAATTGTCTTAGGTGAAGGGAAGGACAGCACACACTACAGGGGAAGTCAGCACAACTGGACTAAACCAAAGCTAAAAAGTTTCCTGAATACAATCAAACACTTTGAGAGCCGGAGTAGCAGGGGTAGGGTTCTGGGGACCATGCTTTCAGGGGACATCTAGGTCAATTGGCATAACATAGCTTATTAAGAAAATGTTCTGCTTCCTAGATTGATGAGTGGCACCTGGGGTCTTAAAAGCTTGCAAGCGGCCATCTAAGATGCGTCAGTTGGTCCCAATCACCAGGAGTAAAGGAGAATGAAGAACAGCAAAGACATAAGGAAAGTAGTAGTGCAAGAGACAGAAAGAGCCACATAAACCAGAGATTTCATCAGCCTAAGACCAGAAGAATTAGATGGTGCCTAGCTACCACCAATGACTGCCCTGAGAGGGAACACAACACAGAGTCCCTGATAACGTAGGAGAAAGGTGGGGGTGCAGAACTTGAAATCTAGTAAGAAGACCAGACTTAATGGTTTGACTGAGACTGGAGGAACCCTGGAAAGCATGGTCCCCGGATTCTCTATCAGCCCAGAAATAAAGCAATTTCTGAGACCAACTCTTCAGACAGGGATTGGACTGGACTGTGGGACATAAAGGGATACTCGTGAGGAGTGTGCCTCTTAGCTCAAGTAGATACAAGAGACTAAACGGGCAACTTCTGTCCAGAGGTGAGATGGGAAGGCAGAGAGAGTTAGGAGCTGGTTGAATGGACATGGGGAATCAAGGGTGGAAAGGAGGAGTGTGCTGTCGCAGTATAGGGAGAGCAATCAGGGTCACATAACAATGTATGTATAAATTTTTGTATGGGAGACTAACTTGAAATGTAAACTTCATTTAAACTACAACAATTAAAAAAAAAAATACAACGTGGGAAAAAAAAAAAACCCAACCTTGGTGATGGGTGACAGAGGGTTCCCAGAGCAGTGAGTAGGAAGCAGCTTGAGCTGGACAGAGCATCCCTACCAGCCTCAGGGTGCCCTGTTAAGCATATCTCTCCTTTGGAGTTGCCTCCTACCTTGTTCCTGGGCCTGCCCTCACTGCCCTCTTCACCCTTTAACTCTTTCCCCTGAAAAAACTGTGTTACCTGGCTATCTCCTAGAGGAAGCAAAGAGAGCAGAAACAACATTTTCTTGAATAGCCTATCTACCCTGAGGTGGCCAGGGTAATGTGCTCCACTGTGTCATGTGGTGTACCTAAGATCCTTTTCTTCCTACCCTTTGCTCTGGATCTGACACGACCTTACTTTCTGATCCCCAGATTTAACCCCCTAATGACCACATTGCTAGCCTACTACATATGGGGACAGGCAATGGCAGTGCAGGTAGTCCACCAGTGTTTTCTGCACCAGAGACATGGGGTAGTGGATGCCAGACAGGAGGCAATTGATCTTCCTTGGTTGGTGGGGTGCCAGTGAGGGGAGACACCATGAGGGGTGTGGTCCAGGGACAGAGGGTGGGGAAGGGCATTCTGGTCTAAAGGAGCAGCATGCACAAAGGCATGAAGGGAGTATGTTTTGAGCCCCCATATCAGACACCTTTCGAAGCCACTTGGTCAGACATGCATGGCCTAGGTCTCCACAGATATTCTGGCCATGGGCACTTTCTCCTGGGGACCTGGCAAGGAATGGGGAGGTGGCCTTGAGAGCTTCCTCCTGTATGAGTGGCTGAAAGACCAGGGTCCCAGTACAGGGATGCTTGGCAGCAGAGATTGGGCTTCAGGCTAGGAACCTCTCCTCCCATCCTTAGCCTGTTAAGGAACCCTAGGGCCCTGGGTAGAGGTGGTGGCTGGGTGCCACTGTGGGCTTTTGCCTGTGGCTGGAGCAGGCTGGAGACTTTGCTCGTCCAGCCTCCTGGCCTAGTGTTGTCCAGTGCATTTCTGAACTATAAGCTGTGCAGATGTCAACTGGCCAATAACAGCATCCTGACCAGTCCAGAACAAAAAGTGCTTTATTGTTATTACAGCCTCAAACTTCAGGAGTGGGAGTGGCCTTGGGTTGATGGCTGTGTCATCTCCACCATAAGGACAAGGAGAGGAGTTTTCCCCTTGGGTATTGCTGGATTGATGACAAGTCTTAAGAATCTGGGTGCCCTTGCCCTTCAAATCAAGCCTCAACATAGAATTCAACATTGTCATTCTGATTGAAATTTGTGCCTCATTACTGCTGCTAGCACTATCCCAGTCAGTGTGGCTTAAATGTCAGGATATATTTTTCAGGTGCATAAGACACCAAAGATCACTGCTGTCTGGAAAAGTGAATTTTAATTAGCAAAGGGATCTCATAAAACCTCCCCAGCCTTGATGAAACAGCTCTGATGTGCTTTGTTCAGCCTTAGGTATTTGTTACCAATTCAGATGGCCAGTGATAGCGTTCGAAGGACCTCGGGGCTACATTAGTGGGAACTGGTTTTAAATTTCAAACTTTATCTGTTAAGTCACCAATGCCAGATACCTCTGGAGAAAGAAAGAGGGCTACATAAAGGCACTTTATGAGTAGCTAATAGGGTAGTGTTGCCACCAAAGCCTTCCCCACACTGCGTTTCTTTAGCAATTAATTTGAATGGCCTAGGAAGAATTTGTTACCCTGTAATAAGGCTTGGGGGCCACTTGCATTTGGAAAGGTGCCTCTTTACCAATTCCCTCCTCTCTTTTCTTCACACCTGCTTTCTCCACTACCTAGGCACTGACAGAGAAAGCTAAGAGACCCCCTTCTCTGGCGCCAGCAAAAACTCCTCAAGTTCAGTGACAGTCCAGCCAGCCTTTCTCTGGCAAGTGGGTGCTCAGATGAGTTGTGAGGTCTTGACATTTGAAGAGCTCACATCCTCCTGACATGGAAGCAAGCAGGCTGTAACACAAAGTGATAAGGTTGTCCTGATTACTGTCTGATTGAGGTAGGCCATGAACACAGAAGAACATGGTAAGGAAGGTGCGTATGGGTGTGCATGTGTGTGTTGGGGATGGTGTGAATTTTAAAATTTATAGTTGTATTTTAAAAGATGAATAAAGATTCACTGGGTAAAAGAGGGAACATTACTACCAACCTTAAAAAATAAAAAAAGATTTTAAGGGGATACAGTGAAGAACTACATGCCAATGGATTAGGTGACTTAGATGAAATGGACAAATTTCTAGAAGGACACAAACTACCAAAACTGACTCAAGAAGAAATAGAAAATCTGAGTAGATCTATAGCACATAAACAGATTGAATTAGTAAAAAAAAAAAAAAAAAAACTACCCACAAAGAAAAGTGCAGGCTCTGATGACTTCAATGACAGATTGTAACAAACATTTAAATAAGAACTAATAGCAAATTTTCACAAACTCTTTAAAAAAATAGAAGAGGAGGAAACACTTTCCGACTCATTCTTTGAGGCCAGTCTTACCGATACCAAACTAGACAAAGACATCACAAGAAAAGAAAACTACAGACCAATATCCCTTATGTCTTAGTTATCTAGTGATGCTATAACAGAAATACCACAAGTGGATGACTTTAACAAGGAGAAATCCATTCTCTCAGTCTAGTAGGCTAGAAGTCCAAATTCAGGGCACCAGCTCCAGGGGAAGGCTTTCTCTCTCTATCTGCTCTGGGGGAAGGTCCTTGTCTCAATCTTCCCCTGGTCTAGGAGCTTCTCAGGCACAGGGACCTTATGTCCAAAGGACGTGCTCTGTCCTGGCACTGCTTTCTTGGTGTTATGAGGTCCCCTTATCTCTCTTTTATATCTCAAAAGAGATTGATTTAAGACACAACCTAATCTTGTAGATTGAGTCCTGCCTCATTAACATAACTGCCAATAATCCCACCTCATCAACATCATAGAGGTAAGATTTACAACACACAGGAAAATCACATCAGATAACAAAGTGGTGGACAATCAACAATACTGGGAATCATAGCCTAGTCAAGTTGACACATATTTTTGGGGGACATGATTCAATCTATGACACCTTATGAATATAGATGCAAAAATTCTCATCAAAATAAACGAGCACACTGAATACAGCAAGATATAAAAATAATTATATAACATGACTAAGTAGGATTTATACCAGGAATGCAAGGTTGCTTTAACATCTGAAAATCAATTAAAGTCATAAACTGTATCAATAGAATAAAGGATAAAAGGCACACCATTGTCTCAATAGATGCAAAAATAGCATTTGACAAAATTCAATACCCTTTCATGATAACAATACTTAAACTAGGAATAGAAGGGAACTTCTTTAACTTGATAAAGAGGCATCTAGAAAAAACCCACAGCTTACAACATCATAATGGTGTAAGACTGGATCTCACTGCACCGCTTCCCCCTCCCCCACACAGGGATCAGGAACACAACAAGGATGCCTGATCTCAACACTTTGTACTCAAGGTTCTAGTCAGGGCAATTAGGCAAGAAAAATAAATAAAAGGTGTCCGGTTTGTAAAGGAAAAAGTAAAACCATCTCTATTTACAAATGACGTGAACTTCTATATAGAAAACCCTGAAGAATCCACTAAGGAACTATTAAAGAACTAATAAAGGAGTTTAGCAAGGTTGCAGACACAATCAATATACAAAAACCAATTGTATTTCTATACAACAGCAATGAACAATCAAAAAATGAAATTAAGGAAACAATTCCATTTATGATAGCATCAAAAAGGATAAACTATTTAGGAATAAAGTTAACAAAAGAAATACAAAACTTACAGTATGAAAACTATAAAACATTGTTGAAAGAAGTTTAAGACCTAAACACATGAAGACAGTCTATGTTTATGGATTAGAAGATTGAGTAGTGTTAAGATCAAAATACTCCCCAAGTTGATCTATAGATTCAGTGTAATCCCCATCAAAATTCCAGATGGTTTCCTTGCAGAAATTGACAAAATGATCCTAAAATCCATACAGAAATTCAAGGGACCCAGAATCTTGAAAAAGAAAAACAAACCTGGAGAATTCACACTTCCAAATTTCAAAACTTACTGCAAGACCATAGTAATTAAGACAGTATGTTGTTGTTAGGTGCTGTCAAGTTGGTTCCAACTCATAGTGACTCTATGTACAACAGAACAAAACACTGATCCTGCACGATCCTCACAATTGTTGCTATGCTTGAGCCCATTGTTGCAGCCACTGTGTCAATCTGTCTGGCTAAGAGTCTTCCTCTCTTTCGCTGACCCTCTACTTTACCAAACATGATATCCTTCTCCAGGGACTGGTCCCTCATGATAACATGCCCAAAGTATGTGAGATGAAGTTTCAACATCCTTGCTTCTAAGGACCATTCTGGCTATACTTCTAAGACAGGTTTGTTTCTTCTGGCAGTCCATGGTATATTCAATATTCTTTGCCAACACCATAATTCAAAGTCATCAACTCTTCAGTCTTCCTTATTCATTGTCTAGCTGGACAATGAAAGCTGGACAATAAGACAGTATAGTACTGGCTTTAGTATCGACTTATAAATTAATGGAATAGAGTTGAGAGTCTGGAATTAAAATGCTCACATTTACAATCAATTGATTTTTTTTGAACTTCCAGCATTTCTTTTTTATTTTCCTTTAGTTTTTTTTTTTTTTAATTGTGCTTTAGGTGAAAATTTACAGAGCAAATTAGTTTCTCTTTAAACAATTAGTACACATATAGTTTTGTGACATTGGTTGACAACCCTGTGAAGTGTCAACACTCTCCCCTTCTCGACCTTTGGTTCCCCATTTCCATTCATCCATCTTTCTTGTCCCCTCCTGCCCTCTCGTCCTTGCCCCTGCACTGGTGTGCCCATTTAGTCTTGTTTACATGGTTGAGCTATGTGTATTATTGTTTGTTTTATGGGCCTGTCTAATCTTTGGCTGAAGGGTGAACCTCAGGAGTTACTTCAGTACTGAATTAAAAGGGTGTCTAGGGGCCACACTCTTGGGGTTTATCCAGTTTCAGTCAGATCTGTAAGTTTGTTCTTTTTCTGGGAGTTAGAATTTTGTTCTACATTTTTCTCCAGCTCCATCCAGGACTCTCTATTGTGATCCCTGTCAGAGCAGTTGGGCACCATCTAGTCTGGTGGAGGCTGTGGTAGTTGTGTTCTATTAGTCAGTTGGACTAATCTTTCCCTTGAGTCTTTGGTTTTCTTCATTATCCCTTGCTCCAAACAGGGTGGGACCTGTAGATGTATCTTAGTTGCTCACAATCAATTGATTTTTGAGAAGAGTGCTCAAATGGTGCTGGGACAACTGGATAGACACATGCAAAAGAATAAAGTTGGACCACTACCTCACACTATATATACAAAAATTAACTTAAAACGGGTCAAAGATATAAATGTAAGAGCTAAAACTATAAAAACTCTTAGGAGAAAACAGGTTTAAACCGTCATGACCTTAGATTAAGCAATGATTTTTTAGATGTGACACCAAAAGCACAAGCAACAGAAGAAAAAATAGATACATAGGACTTCATCAAAAAAAAAAAAAAAGTTGTGCTGCAAAGGACACTGTCAAGAAAGTGAAAATATTTGCAAATCATGTATCTAGTAAGGGACTTATATCTAGAATATATAAAGAACATTTACAACTTAACGAGAAAAAGACAAATAACCAATTTAAAAAATGGGCAAAGGATCTGAATAGACATTTCTCTAAAGAAGATATACAAATGGCCAATAAGCTTGGGAAAAGATACTTAACTTTATTAGCCATCAGGGGAATGCAAATCAAAACCAGAATGAGATACCACTTCACACCTAGTAAAGCAAAACAAACAAAAAAATAAAAAATAAAAAAAAAATAAAAACCCATTGCTGTCGAGTTGATTCCCACTCATAGTGACCCTATAAGACAGAGTAGAACTGTCCCATACAGTTTCCAAGGAACGGCTGGTGGATTCTAACTGCTGACCTTTTGGTTGGCAGCCGTAGCTCTTAACCATTATGCCACCAGGGCTCCAAGGTAGGTATAGTATAAAAATGGAAGAGAACAAGTGTTAATGAAGATATGGAGAAATTGGAACCTTTGAACACTGCTGATAGGAACATGGAATACAGTCTGGCAATTTCTCAAAAGGTAAAACAGAGATTTACCATATAACTCAGCAATTCCACTTCTAGGTATATACCAAAACAAACAAACAAACAAACAAACAAAAAAAAAAACAAAACCACCAAACCCACTTCTACTTGATTCCGACTCATAGTGACCCTATAGAACAGAGCAGAACTGCCCAGTCTTAGTCATCTAGTGCTGCTGTAACAGAAATACCACAAGTGGATGGCTTCAGCAAAGAGAAATTTATTTCTTCACAGTAAAGTAGGCTAAAAGTCCAAATTCAGGGCGTCAGCTCCAGGGGAAGGCTTTCTCTCTCTGTCTGCCTGCTTATTAATCTTCCTCCAGATTAAGAGCTTTTCTGCACAGCGACCCTGGGTCTAAAGGAAGCACTCTGCTCACTGCACTGCTTTCTTGGTGGTATGAGGTCCCAAACTCTCTGCTTGCTTCCTTTTCCTTTTATCTCTTGTAAGATAAAAGGAGGTACAGGCCACACCCCAGGGAAACTCCCTTTACATTGGATCAGGGATATGACCTTAGCAATGGTGTTATGATTCCACCCTAATCCTCTTTAACATAAAATTGCAATCACAAAATGGAGGACAACCACACTATACTGGGAATCATGGCCCAGGCAAATTGATACACACATTTTTTGGAGGGACATAATTCAATCCGTGACATGCCCCACAGGGTTTCCAGTGAGCAGCTGGTAGATTCGAACTGCTGACCTTTTGGTTAGCAGCTGTAGTTCTTAACCACTCCACCACCAGGACTCCTCTAGGTATAGAGCCAAGATAATTGAAAACGTATGTCTACTCGAAAATTTGTACATCAATACTCATAGCAGCATTCTTCGTAATAGCCAAAAAGTAGAAACAACCCAAATGTTCATCAACTGATGAATGGATAAACAAAATGTGATCTATCCACACAGTGGAATATTATTCAGTCATAAAAATGAATGAAGTACTAATATATGCAACAACATGGATTAACCTTGAAAACATTATGGTCACTGAAATAAGCCAGTCATAAAAGACCACATATTATACAATTGCGTTTATATGAAATGTCCCTAACAGGCAACTTACAGAGATAGAAAGTAGATTAATGGCTGTCTAATGATTGGGGAAAATAGGGTAGTGACAGCTAATGGGTATGGGGTTTTTAGGGGATGATGAAAATGTTCTAAAATTGATTGTGGTGATGGTTGCCCAACTCTGTGAATATACTAAAAACCATTGAATTTTAAACATTAAATGGCTGAGTTGTATGATACGTGAATTGTATCTTTATAAAATAAAAAAGAATTCACTAGGCAGAGTAGAGTAGTGGAGAAGAGTGTGCTGGGCTGGGGAAAAGTGTTTGTAAAGGAGGGTGAAGCCTCTGGTGTGGAATGACTGCCTGTAGTGAGTGCGGAGGGCATGGGAGTGACAGAAGATGAGAGCAGTGGACATGGGCTGGATCACACAGATCGTGAGGGCCTTGGTCTTCTTTGAAAGCTACAGTGAGCCAGTGAAAACATGAACAGGAGAGTGACAAGCAAAATACCTGAACCTTAGAAAGATCACTTCAGAATGGAGGGTGTGTGGCTGAAGCCAGCCTTGAGCTGGGGCCAGCATGGGGAAGAGGAGAGTGGATTCAAGAGTTATGTAGCCGGCCTAAACAAAGGAAAGAGAAGTAGGTGGAGCCAATGAGAGACCCCTGGGGAACCCTGGGGCAGGAGGGAGGTGCTGGACTGAGAATGGCTTCTGTCCCCCACCCCCATTGCTGTTAATTATCTATTCAATTAATTCAACCAGTATGGCTCCCACCATGGCCTGGCCCCCTGCCAGCTGCTAAAGATGCAGAGACAAAGATGGAACTCCAGTCACAAGCACAGGCAGGGTTGTGTGGTGGGTACAACTTTCCTTAGAATGTGGGGTTACTGGGCCAAACAGGGTTATCTTCTGGTTTTTGCTGTCCACAGCTACACAGCTTTGCTAAAGAATGACTGTACCAGTTATAGTGCCTCCACCTGTGTGCCAGTGGACAGTTTCACTGTAGGCTTTGCAGCCCAGAACATGATCATTTAACTTTCTTATTTTTTGCTAATTTAGTGGATGTAAAATGGTACTTCAGTGTTGCTTCAGTTTGAATAACTAGGCGTGAAATGTCTATGGATTTGTTGGTACACACTACTTCCCTCTGTGGTAACCAGCTGTGTTTATTCTTTAGCTCACTGCCCACCAGAGCTGCTCCCAGACTCCACTAGAAAATTGGGACAGTCTCCGGCCTCCACATAGATTTCCCATTTCTCAAGAATATAGAGAGCATGTCTCCAACTGTGCAGCCAAGACCAGTGTGTTCTTCTCCATGCCACAGGACGGATTCTATATTCTGCAGGCAGCCCAAGAAGGGCCAAGGAAGTGATAACTGAAAATCCATCATAGCTTCTGGAACCAACTCCAAGGACACACTTGATGGCTGGAGCACCATCAGGGTGTGGGCAGACCTCGGCGACGCTATTGAGACAGTGATTACACATCAGCAAACGCAGTCCTTGCTGGGTAAGATCTTTGGAGGAGATCTTACAGAAAGCCTAGGAACTGTTTGAAAGGTTATTTGTGTACGGAGGGATGAAGGAGAAGGTAATTTTGGCTTTGCCTGGACCAGGTATCCTTTGTGGCCCTCTTCTGTGGGGTGTCCGTGCAGCTGCCACCATCCTGATTGTTTCTTTCCCTCTTTTGGACAGAGCTGTGAGCAAAATGTGACAAGTGTGCTTAGTACTGCAAGAGTGTAGATCAGTGTCTTAATTTTCTTTTTTTTGGCCATATATATACATAAAACAACATATTTGTCATTTTAAATGTTTTACGTTTTCACGTGCATGATTCAGTGACATTAGTTATGTTCACCATGTTGTGCAACCATCACCACAATCCATTTTCAAATGTTTTTCATCACCCTAAACAGAAACTCAGTGCCCCTTAAGTAATAAGTCCCCATTCGCCCCTCCCACCAGCCCCTGGTAACCACTGATAAACTTTGGTCTCTATGCCCTTGGCTATTCTAGAGATTTCATGTAAGTGAGGTCATACAATAGTTGTCCTTTTGTGTCTGTCTTATTTCACTCAGTAAGTGTTTTCAAGGTTTATCTGTGTCGTAGCATGTTTCTTTTTATAGCTGGAATATAAATCAGTGTCTTTTACATTGGTCTGTATGTTGTCTTATACAATATCTTGTATGTCTTATACATTGGTTTACTTGAATAAAAGCCTTTGAATTTCAGGAATTCCTGAGTTTGCTTTAGTTTTCTAAAATCTTTGAAAATGGAGGATGGTTTATAACATGCATGGAAAATTTTACCCAGCTAGTAATTTTTTTCATATTAGAATGTTGAATTTCATCTCTGAGATTCATTGCAAATGTAGCACATGTGGACTCTTGGGTGTATTTGTGTGTCAGGAATTCCTCTACAAGAAGGAGGCACCAAGAGGTTTGGTGGGAAAAATAAATTCTCACCCTAACGTTGACCTTCCTCTGCTCTAATTTATAAGTCAGAGCTCATTTGCTTTCTATTTTTCAGAAATTCCCCAAAATATATGGTTCCCCAAGAGCATCATTTCTTGTTTGCCCATACTGTTTGGGGGATTTATTCACTTGAAAATGATTTTTTTCCTACTATTTCTTAGCTATTTTGGGAGTGGGGAATATGATATGAATACAAGTCATTATCTTGAATGGTGTCTTTACTTATCTAGTGCTGCTGTAACAGAAATACCACGAGTGGGTGGCTTTAACAAACAGAAATTTATTTTCTCACAGTTTAGGAAGCTAGAAGTCTGAATTCAGAGCGCCCGGTCTAGGGGAAGGCTTTCTTACTTTGTCGGCTCTGGGGGAAGGTCTTTGTCTCTTCTGAGCTTCTGCTCCTGGGCAATGTTCATGTGGCTTGGCATCTCTTCCCCCATCTCTGCTTGTTAGTTTACCTTTAATCTCTTTTATATTTCAAAAGAGATTGACTCAAGATACACCCTACACTAATCCTGTATCATTAACATAACAAAGACAACCTGTTCTCAAATGGGATTATAACCACAGGCACAAAGGTTAGGGATTATAACACATATTTTTGGGGAACACAGTTCTATCTATAACAAATGGGAAATCTCTCCTTTAATTCTTTAGCTTTAAAAATTTGATCCATCAGGACTTCATTATCTTAATTAACAAAATTTTTATTGTGGTAAAATACACATAACATAAAATTTGCCATTTAAGCCATTTTTTAAGTGTGTAATTCAGTGACATTAATTACATTCACAGTGTTGCCCAACCATCACTATTTCCAAAAGTCTTTCATGACCCAAACAGAATCTCAGTACCCTTGAAGCAATAACTCCCCCTCTCCCTCCCCCAGCTGCTGGTAACCACTAATCTACTTTTGTATCAGGACTTTATTTTAGTGAAAGGAGCAAGGCTATGACCCGGCATTAATTTTTGTTATTTTTATTTTTAACTGATCAACTTTCCAGTTGTCTTAATGCCTTTTATTGAACAATCTATGTTTGCCTAGTTATTTGAAGGTCTTCCTCTGTCATGTACTAAGTCCCTGCTTGTAGTTAGACTTATTTCTGAACTCGATGGACCTCTGCCCCAATCTCTCCCTCTCCTAAGTGATGCAGCACTTGTTAATCCCTTCTTGAATTACTCTTCATCTGGATCAAACAGAACAAGCGGTGGGAAGAGGACACTGGTGTGCTGGTAAATGCTTAACTACGGACTCTCTGGGGGGGAAAACTATGCATATATACATATACATAAGTTTTTAATAAATTTTACTGATATAAAAGATGTGAAGCACACCATTTACAAGCAATGATAAAATATATAATAGTTTCTATTATAAATTTCATATAACCAATTGACTCTCACAGAATGCTCTCATTGGTTTTTGCTAAACTCTGTGTCTGTAGCCAACCTATGGTTACAATTCAACCATGACTTGACAAATAGAGTCATCCTAATCTTATCTTTTCCCAATACATTTATTGTTATTAAATCTGTTAAGTGATCTGTTAAACTATTCTCCCCTGTATACAAATTATATTAATAAATTGAAGCTTCTTTTCAGCTTCAGCTCTATATACGTCAGAACTTCATTCACTCATCAGTGATGTGAATGACTTATCTGCTCAGTTGGATAATAAGGTTCAAATACAGAGCACTGGTGGTGTAGTAGTTAAGAACCCGGATGCTAACCAAAAGGTCAGCAGTTCAAATCCACCAGCTGCTCCTTGGAAACGCTATGGGGCAGTCCTACTCTGTCCTATAATGTCACTATAAGTCAGAATCGACTCGATGGCAACGGGTTATTGGAAGAATATTTTCTCAAATTTTTGTGCTATTCACAATGTAGTGGCTACAGACATGGCATACTTTTAAGTTTCATTTGCATGATTCACATTTTTTCCATCACTGTTTTGAGTCTAGGCAATCATCAAAATAGTAAATCAAGCCCTAATTTGTAACATTTGCTGGTTTATGTGGGATAAACACTTCCCACGGCTGGTTTCAAGCTACAAAGTGACATCACTGAATGGGGAGTTGGGAAAGGGGTTGGAAGCACACCATTATACAGTATTTCCACCACACAGATAAAATAGACATAAATAACCACAAGAACACAGGTAGTAGTAAAATGTATTGAAGTAATTAGGAAGAGATGAGTTTTGAGTACTTCTTACTTTTATTTTAATATAGTTTGTTTAATTGTAAATTGATACAATTTAATTTTTAAGAAGAGTCCCTGACTAGCAAAGTTAAGTGCTCAACTACTAGCCAAAAGGTTGGAGGTTCAAACCCACCCAGAGATGCCTCAGAAGACAAGCCTGGCGATCTGCTTCCAAAAGCTTACAGTTTTGAAAACCCTGTGGAGCAGAGTTCTGCTCTGACACACGTGGGGTCACTATGAGTCAGAATTGACTAGACAGCAACTAACAACAACAATTTTTAAGAATGACTATGTTTAACAGCTGGCTTATAAAATTCCTGAAAGGTTAACATTTGGCTCTTGCAAATAATACAAGTCAGCTCCCGCACAGCGCTGGGGGAGGCCAATGAGCTGGGCGTCTAGATTTGTGATTTCACAGGTACACCGGCCTTCATGAAAGGGGATACTCAAGGGCAGCCAGGTCAGTGAAGTGAGCATACTATGAGGCATGGCATGGGTGACCCAAAAGGCCCACTGGAAGATAGGAATGGGTCACAGAGAATAAAGTGAGTGTAAAAACCAAACCAAATCCATTGCTGTTGAGTCAGTTCCGACTCATAGCAACCCTATAGGATAGAGTAGAACTGCCCCATAGAGTTTCTAAGGAGTGCCTGGTGGATATGAAATGCTGACTTTTGGGTTAGTAGCCATAGCACTTAACCACTATGCCACCAAGGTTTGCAAAGTGAGTGTAGTGGGTTAAAATCGGGAAAGGGGTACAGCAGGGTTGTATCCTTTCACCATACTTACTCGATCTGCATGCGCAGCAAAATAACTGGAGAGGCTGGACTATACGAGGACGAACACAGCATCCGGATTGGAGGAAAACTCACTAACAACCTTCGATATGCAGATGACACAACCTTGCTTCACAATTTGAAGCA
This sequence comes from Dugong dugon, assembly GCA_030035585.1. Lineage (NCBI taxonomy): Eukaryota > Metazoa > Chordata > Mammalia > Sirenia > Dugongidae > Dugong > Dugong dugon. The sequence continues at coordinate 210,922,159 of CM057460.1, read as the reverse complement.
CTTACTGATGAAGATCAAAGACCACAGCCTTCTGTATGGATTACACCTCAGTATAAGGAAAACAAAAATCCTTACAACTGGACCAATAAGCAACATCATGATAAATGGAGAAAAGATTGAAGTTGTCAAGGGTTTCATTTTACTGGGATCCACAATCGACACTTACGGAAGCAGCAGTCAAGACATGAAATGATGCATTTGCATTGGGCAAATCTACTGCAAATCTAACTCTTCAAAGTGTTAAAAAGCAAAGATGTCACCTTGAAGATTAAAGTGTGTCTGACCCAAGCCATGGTGTTTCCAATTGCCTCATATGCTTGGGAAAGATGGACAATGAATAAAGAAGACCAAAGAAGAATTGATGCATCTGAGTTGTGGTGTTGGCAAAGAATATTGACTATACCATGGACTGCCAGAAGAACAAACAAATCTGTCTTGGAAGAAGTTCAGCCAGAACGTTCCTTAGAAGTGAGGATGACGAGACTTCATCTCACATACTTGGGACATGTTCTCAGAAGGGACCAGTCTCTGGAGAAGGACATCATGCTTGGTAAAGTGGAGGGTCATCGAAAAAGAGGAAGCCTTTCAATGAGATGGATTGACACAGTGGCTTCAACAGTGGGCTCAACCAAAACAACGATCATGAGGTTGGTGCAGGACCTGACAGTGTTTTGTTCTGTTGTACATAGGGTCACTCTGTAGTCAGAACTGACTCTATGGCACCTAACAACAACAAGTAGGGAATTCATCCAAGTTATGCCAGCAACATTCTTAATCAAACTATGCAGGCTCAATGGGGTTTACATATAATTTCATGCATTGAGTGTTCAGACAATGATGGTTAAACTCCACCTGGAGGCGGGGAAGTTACTATGTACCAGGTCTAAAAGGCTATCCTACTTGTAAACCTCTTAAAATAATTCTTCCCCTTGCCCTGGCTGAGCAGTCTTGGCAGTAGTAGTCCTGACTATTCCCTTTCCTTGTGCAACGAAATAAAGGCACCTTTCTACTCTCCCACCTTGGTCTCTCTTTTATTGGCTGAGACGAGTCCCGCTGAGCAGAACCTGGGGTTTCCACGAGGCAACAGATTACACGACGGCTGCAACAATGGGCTCAAACATAGCAACGATTGTGAAGATGGTGCAGGACTGGGCAGTGTTTTGTTCATGGGGTGGTTATGAGTTGGAGCCAACTTGACTGGCACCTAACAACTAACAACGAAGTGAGTTGAATGGTGGCTAGATAATCTAGATCATCCTAGATTATCCAGGTGGGCCCTAAATCCAATGACAAGGGTTCTTACAAGAGGAGAGATATATGGGGGAAGAGGAGAAGCCCACAAGAAGATGGAGGCGGAGATTGGACTTATGCAACCACAAGCCCAGGAACGCCTGGAGCCACCAGAGAAGCTGCAAGAGGTAAGGAAGGATTGATTCCCTTCCAGAGCCTTCAGATGGAGCATGGCGTTTCCAGCTCCTTGACTCCGGAAGTATGGCCTCCAGAACTGTGAGAGAATACATTTCTGTTGTCTTAAATCCCTAAATTGGTGGTAATTTTTTATAGTAGGCACAGTGAACTAATACTCAGGGTAAGAAAATAGGTAGAGAGTGCTGGTGATCGTGGATGCTGATGTTTTGGGTGGAAAACAGGGAAGTAGGCGCATTTGATGTGTCAGCTCAGCTGAGAGCCTTGGAGAATAGGAACCTTCAGCTGCACGAGCCCAGCTTTGGCTGTGCACTGGGTGGGACAGTCCTTTCCTAGTGGTCTGAGGGAGTGGGTGGCTCCAAGTGAGCACAGGCCTTTTGGTGGAGACTGTCCTGCATCTCCTGGGCCAGCACACATGTGAAGTAGGCAGTGGGTGCCCAGGGGGGTGGGCAGCATGAGTAGGGGTGGGTACTCCCTACTGTTACACATGTTTGAGTATAACTCCCACTTGTTCATAGCACCAGGCTTGGGTGGCATCACTACGGTGTTGTAGCACTTTGTCCCTGGGGCTCAAAGGCAGCCCTCTTTGTGCCCAGAATATCATAAAAGCTCTCCAAAACAAAACAATAAAACCTACCACCCACCGCCACCAAAAAACAACAGCTTGGGAGGCTGCTGGTTCTCATCCCCCCAGTGGTAGTTCAACTCCATCTGAGAAGCAAAGGGAAGTGGGGTCCTGCTGTCCTCTCTCTCCCATCTCCGCAGTGAGGGGTGACCTGGATGGAGGATAAGGTCCTTGGAGAGACAGAGGAGGTCAGAACCGACAGCCCAGGAGCAGGAAGGAGTCTCCATGTGGATACAGAAATGGTAAATTTAGACAGGAATGGGACTGGGGAGAGGAATAGGGAGCTAGAGGCTAAAATCCTTGGTAAGAGGAGGGGGCGACCTGGCCAATGAGGGGCCGAGTGATATCATTGGATGATGTGAAATTTAAAGCTGCGGGCTTTCAGGCCAGCAGGCAGGAGGAGGGCCTGGAAGTGGCCATGAGGACCAGAAGGGTCCAGCACTCTTAGGGCTGAGGGCAAAAACTGGAGAAGGTCCTGGAGAAGATGAGGGCAGAGGTAGGTAGAGTGTGCAGCCTGTCACAGGAACACAGGGAGGAGGTGGCAGAGATGGGAAGGAAAAATCATTTGTTGTCGGAGTTGATTCCGACTCTTGGTGACCCCATGGGTGTCAGAGTAGAACAGTGCTCTATAGGGTCTTCAATGGCTGTGATCTTTTGTAAATAGATTGCCAGGCCTTTCTTCCAAGGCACCTCTGGGTGGATTCAAATCATCAACCTTTCAGTTAATAGTGTGGGTTTATTGAGGATCTTTAGGGGCTGGAGCCTTTGAAATGTCTACAGCGGTGGACGGGCCCTGCCTCCCTCGGAGCTCTTCCCGTGAGCTGAGCCTTGCTTGGTTCTTTTCCAGGCTCTTTGGCTGCCTGCGCAGGGCTGCTCCTGCTGCAGGGGCTGGGCCGGATGATTTCGTGGGCCTGTCTCAACTCCCAGTCCCATGTGCACCCTGGCAGTACCCTCTGTTCTGGCTGTGGGTCAAGCCTAGCCCTGTGTCTGGCCTTGGAGGGAGTCAGCAGGCTGGACGGGCCCTGGGGGCCCAGGCAAGCATATCCAGAACACGTGGGTAAGAGTGCCCCAAGGGCAGTGCTGGGGGCCTTTTCTGCCTCTCTGCTCAGCTGCCCCGCCAAGTCTGTGCCCTTGGAGTGTTTGTTGTTCACATTTCTCCGATGGATTTATTTTCCCTCATTTGCATAAGAAATACCACGCTCCCCGTCCTAATGAGCCGGCCCATCTGGCAGCGCAGGCCTCCTCTCCTGGGCTCAACTCAGCCAAGAGCCACTATAATTAGGCTGTTCCCTTCCAGGATTGAGGAAGGGCTGGCTGTCCCAAGCAGGCTCTGCTGGGACAGAGCTGGCGCCCAGGCGCGGCAGTCTCACCTGCGTACCCATCCGCGGGGCCGAGTGGGCTGTCCTTGGCTGGGTGGGTTTGACCACTCCCTAAGAATGCGATTCATAATCACACTGCAAAATCAAGCCAGAAGGATCCTCATGGCCAGCTACCTAGTTGAGCTTGTTCGAGTTGGAAAAACTCCGATCCAACAATGTGGCATCACAGAAGGTCCCTCTAGACACTCAGCTGTGGGCTGTACTTCGCTGGGCCATGTCAGAGGTCACACCACAGAGAATGTGCCTCAACCTTTCAGTTATCAACTCACCTGCCCACTCATTGCTGCAATCCACAAACGTGTAATGATCACGCCTTTGGGCCACGCAGGCTTTGGGCTGGCCACTTCGGGACACAGGAGTGAGGAGCTCCAGTTCTGTGGGGCTGGCGACACATACAGATATAGGTGCCTAATGAAGTGCTGGCCAGATGAGGGCAGTGTCGAGGGAGCCAGGTCTGAAGAGCGTCTGAGATGGACTTAAGTGGGTCTGGCCAGTCCAGCACCAGGAACTGTGTCTTCTGCTCTTTGTGCCCTTATGTGGCATGCCTGTCTACTCTCCTGCCCCAGCCTTTTTCTAGGTCTCCTCAACTGTAGCTGTCCTGGCTCCATCCTACCCCCGTGCTTACCCCAAAGAGCAGCTCCCTTTTTGTGTGCTTACAGAGCACTTCTAGCCTCAAGAAGCCTCCTCGTTTCTAGTAACAGTTGCTGTGGAGCTGATTCTGACTCATGGCGACCCCATGTGCATCAGATAGAATGGTGTTCCATAGGGTTTTCATGGCTAATTTTTCAGAAGTAGATCGATCTCAAAACCTTTCTTCTGAGGTGCCTGTGGTTGGACTCAAGCCATCAAAATTTTGGTTAGCAGCCGAGCACTTAACCACTTGCACCACCCAAGGGCTCTCTCATTTCTAACAGTTGGGTAAACATCCAGGCTGTTAGGGAGGCAGTTTCCGGGAAAGGGTAATGGAACCCCCAAGCATCCCAGAAGAGGGGAGGGAAGCTTGGGGAGATGAACAGAATAGCGGCTTGGGAAAGCAGCAATAGGCAGAACCCTGAGATGCAGTTCTCCTCTGCTTTGCTTTGCTATAGGAAGGCTCAGGGAAAATGGTTAAGTCAAAGGGAGCATTTGCTAAGTTATAAGCTGGCAGCTGGAGGACCATCTTGCTAAAGAGAGACTGAAGGTGGCGTGGATGTGTGAGCTTTGGATGCCAGAAGGGGATGGAGCCATGCCTGGACCCGTGGGACTGGAATTTGGAAGTGAGGAGGATTCTGATACTGGAAAGAGAATGAGGGGCTGGAGGAGTGACTGATGATAGTTAAAGAGTACATTTGTGTTTCTTCTAATCAAACTCTATATTTGTATTTTTTAAAATTGAAGTATAACACAACAAATTGCATAAGGCACTTAAACAAACAGCTCAGATCTTTACACATATATAGAGAATTGTCTGTCTGCATGGCACATGCAGATGGTGCCTCAGATTTCCAAGCAGCAATAAGACTGCTAGGACTGAGGACTTCACCCAGTGGCATCAATCACTCCACAGGTCCACAGGTGCTACGTTCATCTACTACGATTGAGCGGGACACACAAGACATGTACATGGGGTTGGAAAAGTGAAGGCCATCATGATTATTTATAGAAATCAAATGATAAACAATAAGAACAGATTACTTATGGGAAACTTGTCCCTCCCCCCCTGCCTGTAACTCGCTTTTTAGGAGAGGGACCTGCTTATCTCTTAAAGGAAAAACCTCAGTTTATCCATCCCCAAATTACCCGTGTCCATTCTTATGTCCACTAGGCACTCCTTGGAAACCCTATGGGGCAGTTCTACTCTGTCCTATAGTGTCTCTATGAATTGGAATTGACTCTATGACAACAGGGGGTTTCTTTTTTATTTATTCTTATGTCACTCAGCAGGTGTGCTGTAGTTCAGATCAGATGCTATGTTCCTGTCAGTGTTGGCCTCTGGCTCCTGCCACGCTCTGCTCTGCCGATGGCTTCGCTTGGGGCCTCAGTGGGCCTTGGTGGGCCTGGCATCAAGGGCTCTTCCCTGCTGTAGGAAGAGTCCTGGACAGGATCTTCTGAGCCTCTGCAAGCAACTTCTGCATGGTGGTGCCCAGCTGTGTTGGCGATCTCCTGTCCTGGGGTGCCCAGCTTCTGTCTTTGGGCCAATTAGCCCACTTAAGCCATCTTTCTTGGTCTTCAGTGTTACAGTCCTTGACCTGTATCACAGCTCTTTTATTTGGATCTAGGAGGTTATCAGTGCAGGCACTTTGGGTCCAAAGATGTGCTCTCCTCCAGGCTCTTGATGATCATGAGGTCCCCCAAAATCTCTGTGAGATGGTTCCTTATGTAGAGAAACTTCCTGTCAATGTCAAGGTGTGGCCCTCCCAGCAGGACACAAACCAACGAGTCCTCTAGGAGGACCACAAGCTGCTTAATCCTATTGGGTGGATTACATGCCACTTAAGTGGCTAGTAAATAGAACAATCACTTGCAAGACTGATGTCTGACTAATCGATAATTTTGGGAGAATTACAAAGCCAGGGCCAGAAAGGCTATATAAGAGAAACCTATTGCACTGCAAGAATCTTATCAGTACTCCATATGGGGGCAATTGTGGTTCAGTGGTAGAATTCTCTCCTTACATTTAGGAGACCAGGGTTCGATTCCCAGCCAATGCACCTCATGTACAGCCACTATCCATCTGTCAGTGGAGGCTTGTGTGTTGCTATGATGCTGAACAGCTTTCAGAAGATTTTTCTAAACTGTTTTTCGCAAGGGTAGCACCAATTTATATACCTACCAGCAGTACATGAGAGCTCCAATTGCTCTATACCTACATCAACATGTGGTTTGGTTAGTCCTTAATTTTAGCCATTCCGCTAGGGCATATTAGTATCTCAGTGTGGTTTCAATTTGCATTTCTCTGGTTCATAATGTGGTTGAGCACCTTTTCATATGTTTATTGGCCATCTGGATATCTTCCTTTGTGAAGGACTCTTCAAGGCTTTTGCCTGTTTTTCTTTTAAATTGGGTTGTCTGTCTATTTTGTGTTTTAGCAATAAGTCTGGCAACTAGTATGTATGTATAAAGAGTGAAGAAGTAAAATGCTTGCATACAGGAATGACATGAGCTGACCCTGGGTGACCTTTTCCCCGGGGGAAGGTTGCTGGCAGGATCTGGAGTCCAAGCACCACTTCCATCAGGTGTCAGGTTGTACAGATTTCACTGCTCAACCTATTTCTCCCTCTTTACATCTATTTCTCTGGGGGTTTCACATTGCATTGTCATTAGAGTCTTTACAACTATGAAACAAATTGCAAGTATCTCAGGTTGTGACTGTGTATATCTTATATTCCTGTCTCCTGTGTAGCCAGCACCCAGAGTTTGGTGCCCAGTGGCAGCTGCTCTCCATCGATTTAGCAAATTTCCCAGGTAACATCCTAGGTGCTCAGCCACCTCCCAAAGGGCGCTGCATGCTAGTGGGGGTGAGGGCAGGACAGATAGTAAATAAGCAGGAAAATAAATCATATAATTTCAAGAAATGATCTACACTAAGAAGAAAATAAAGCAGGGTGAACGTATACAGTGTATGTGTGTGTTTACGATCATTACAGGCCAGGTAGTCAGGGTATTAGGTAGTTAGGGGAGCAATGGTGGTAGAATTCTTGCCTTCCATGCGGGAGGCCTGGGTTTGATTCTTGGCCAATGCACCTCATGTGCGGCGACCATCCATCTGTCAGTGGAGGCTTACATATTGCTATGACGCTGAACCGATTTCAGCAGAGGATCAAGACTAAGAGAGACTAGGAAGAAATGCCTGGCAATCTACTTCTGAAAATCAGTGAGTGGAAACCCTATGTATCACAACAGTCCAATCTGCAACTGATCATGAGTATGGCACAGGACCAGGCAGAGTTTTGTTCCATTGTGCATGGGGTTGACACGAGTCAGGGGCCAACTTGATGGCAGCTAACAATGACAGCCGGGGGAGGGCTCTCGGAGAAGGTGCTTTTAAACAGACACCTGAATGCAGTTGGGGAGGAAGACATCTGAAGGAAGAGCATTCCAAGCAGGAGGGAACAGCATGTGCAAAAGCCCTGAGGGTGAAAGGTGATTGGTTAAGGTGAAGCAAGAAACCCATAGCGCCTGGGGAAGTAGAAATGAGGGAGAGAGCACTAGTAAGATCATGGACCCTGGGCTAGTTACTTATCCATTCTAATTCTCAGTTTCCTCATCTATAAAATGAGGATAATAATAGTTTCTACTTTGTAAGATTGTCAAGTGGGTTACATGAAACGATTGTGTGTAGACCCCGGCACAGTTCCCGGCGCCTGGCAAGTTCTCATGAAGAGTAGCTCTGATTATCAGGCCAGGTTTTTGTGCTTTCAGGGTGCTTTGCAGCTCCATCATACTAGTATGCATTGTAATTATTTGAGTGTGTGGCTCTGTAAAGACCAGAGGTTGCAAACTTGCAGCCCACAGCCTGAATCTAGCCTGTGGATATTTTGTTTAGCTCTAATAGGTTTCTTTTTTCTTTTCTTCCTTTCTTCTTCTTCTTTTTTTTTTTTTAAAGATAATTAGTTATCAGTTTTTAAAATTTGGGATATTCCATAGAGAAATCTGGGTTTCTGGCTTTTTTTTTTTTTTTTTTTAATGAATTAGAAGGTCTGGCCACACAGATCTGAATCTCCCCATGACCACTATTGGCTGCAGGGAGGAGCAGCTGCCCACTGGTTTGCGTGGCTTATGCGCTATACTCCTCCACAGTGCCCGCCTGGCCCTACACCATTTTCTGTTGCCTACTTGGTTTCTGGAGGTATTCAAGGCTTTGAACACTGCTGAAAATCAACAGCCGTGTCTTGTTCTCTTATGTCTTTGTATCTCTGAAATGTCTTTCCTTAACATTTATAGGGCCTGGGGCAAGGATACAAATGAAGCCCAAGTGTCAAATATATAAAGCAACAGTTCTTCAAGTATGGTCTGTGGGCCCCTGGGGGTCCCATGACCCTTTCAGAAGGTCTGTGAAATCAAAACTATTTTCATATTAATAATAAGGCATTATTTGCCCCTTGTACTGTATTGACATTTACACTGATGGTACAAAACAATGATGGTTAAAATTGCTGCTGCTTAATTCAAATCAAGGCAGTGACTCCAGAATGTATTAGTAGTCTTTTGGAGTCCCTGGGTGGTGCAAATGATTGAGTGTTTGGCTACTAACCAAGGTTGGCAGTTTGAGTTCACTCAGAAGCACCTTGGAAGAAAGGCCTGGGAAGCTGCTTCTGAAAAAATTAACTCAAGAAAATCCTACGGAGCACAGCTCTACTCTGACACACATTGGGTGGCCATGTGTGAGAATTGACTGAAAGGCAAATGGTTTGGTTTTTGTTCTTATATGCTTTACCACTATACCCTCCTACTTCTAAAAAAGAGGTAACTTTCACTTAAGAATGTCCTTGATGATGCAGCAAAAATGATCAGTTTAGTAAATCTTGACCTTTGCATGCATGTCTTCTTAGTGTTCTGTGTAACAAAATGGGAGATACCCCTAAAACACTTCTGCTGCATTCTATACTATATTTGTCTCAAGGAAAAGTACTTGTGCAATGCTTTGAGTTGTCTGCTGGACTATCCACTTTTTTCATGGAATACAGTTTTTACTTGAAAGATTAACTGACCAGCCCATTGTGGTCATTCAGGCTTGGGTATTTAACAGCCAATCTATTGAAAATGAATAAAGTGAGCCTGTCCCTTAAAGGAAAAAAACTGTCACTAATGATAAAATTTGAGCTTTCAAAAAAAATTAGAGATTTGTAAAACTGTACCCATCACTGTGAACTTAGCAGCTTCGTAATACTTAGAGATTTTTCTAATGAGATTGATGATGAGATTAATGAATTTGATTTTTTGATATTGTTTAAAGAAGTGTGTCAATATCTGGGAGATCTGCATAACTCAGTGAACTTGTATTTTCCAAATGACCGATGCATCATGTTTCTGCTGGAAGGATAGTCCTCCTCCATGGGTCTCCCACACTCCCATGTCTTGCTGGGATGTCAGGAATGCAAGACCTTAACACTTTTTTTATCAAGGCCATTCCTCAGAGTTGTTTTGTAGTGAACAGCCTTGAGGGATAAAGTACTCTCTCCCACTGGGACAAAGAGCAGACTTGTTTTCCTGCATGCTACAGAAGAGATGGATTGGAATGACGTCAGCAAAATGGCGAAATAGGTAGCTCCAAGCCCCTGTCTCCCCATGGAAATGTTGAAAAACAAGCAGAAACTGTCAGAACCAATTCTGTCAGAACTCTGGAAAACAGACAAAGGTTTATGGTAATCAAATGAAATTAAAAACTTTTGTGTGTCAAAGGACATTATCAACAAAGTGAAAAGACAACCTACAGAATGGGAGAAAATATTTGCAAATCATATATCTGATAAGGGCTTAATTTCCAGAACATATAAAGAAGTCCTACAACCCAAAAACAAAAGGACAAACAACCCAATTAAAAAATGGGCCAAGGGCTGGGATAGACATTTCTCCAAACAAGGTATACAAATGGTCAATAAGCGTATGAGAAGATGCTCATTGTCATTAGTCATTAACCCATTGCCACAGAGGTGATTTCCACTCCTAGCAACCCTATAGGACAAAGTAGAACTGACCCATAGGGTTTCCAAGGTTGTGATCTTTACTGATGCAGACTGCCACAACTTTCTCCCACAGAGCTGCTGGTGGGTTCGAACCACTGACCTTTCGGTTAGCAGCCAAGTGCTTAACCACTGTGCTACCAGGACTCCTTCATTACTCGTTAGGGAAATGCAGATTAAACCACAGTGATGTACCCCTTCACATCCACTAGGATGGCTATTCTAAAAAACAAAACAAAACAGAAAAGAACAAATGTTGATGAGGGTTATGGATTGAATTGTGCCCCCCAAAATATGTGTGTCGAGGTGGCTAGTCCATGATTCCCAGTATTATGCGATTGTCCACCATTTTGTCATTTGATGTGATTTTGCTTTGTGTTGTAAATCCTACCTCTATGATGTTAACGAGGTGGGGTTAGTGTCAGTTATGTTAATGAGGCAGGACTCAATTTACAAGATTAGGTTGTGTTTTAAGTCAATCCTTTTTGGGATATAAAAGAGAGAAGCAAGCAGAGAGACACGCGGGACCTCATTACCACGAAGCAAGAAGAACCAGGAGTGTGTGTCCTTTGGACCCAGGGTCCCTGCACTGAAAAGCTCCTAGACTAGGGGAAGATTGATGACAAGGACCTTCCTCCAGAGTCTACAGACAGAGAAAGCCTTTCCCTGGAGTTGGCACCCTGAATTCAGACTTCTAGCCCACTAAACTGTGAGAGAATAAACTTCTGTTTGTTAAAGCCATCTACTTGTGGTATTTCTGTTATAGCAGCACTAGATAATTAAGACAGTGAGAATGTGGAGAGACTGGAACCCTCATCCATTGCCAGTGAGAATGTTAAATGTTGCAGCTCCTGTGAAAACTAGTTTGACGATTCCTCAAAAATTTAAACATAGAATTAGCATGTGCATAGAAACTCCTCTCCTAAATATATACCCAAGAGACTTGAAAGCAGGGACTCAAACAGATAGTTGCATGCCAATGTTCATTGCAGCACCACTAACAATAGCCAAACAGCCTAAGTATCCATCAACAGATGAATGGATAAACAAATGTGGTATATCCATACAATGGAATATTATTTAGTCATACAGAGAAATGAAGTCCTAATATATGCTATAACATGGATGAACCTTGAAAACGTTATGCTAAGTGAAATAAGACAGACACAAAAGGACAAATATTGTATGAGTACACTTATATGAAGTATCTTGAATAGGTAAATGCATTGAGACAAAGCAGATTAGAGGTTAACAGGGACTAGCGGGAGAAGGGAATGGGGAATTTTTACTTAAGGGTACAGAGCTCTGTTTGGGGTGGTGAAAAGGTTTTGGACATAAATAGTGGTGATGGCTGCACAACATTGTGAATGCAATTAATGTCATTGAACCGTGTACTTAAAAATGGTTAAAATGGCAAATTTTATGTTAAATATATTACTACAATAAAAAAATGATATATATATATATATATGAGATGGATCCCCAAGGCCAGGACTCCTTAGCCATTATGCAAACCCTCCGTGTGTGTAGCATTTATCTGGGCTCCTCTGCATAACCTCCGTGGGACGTGGGATCATAGGGAACCAAGGCAAACATGCTGATGTTCTCGCTCTTTGTTGTGCAATATGTTGGGAGTAATAAAGTCCTTTGTCTCTGACACAGGAATCACATGTATTCTGCCAGCAATCATGAAATAGTAACAAGTCAACTTATTAGCTTGTAAGTAGGGTAAAATCAAATTCCAGTTCTGACAATTATAAAATCATGCACGGATAAAATGATCCATTCAAAGTGAAAGATAGATGAATAGATTTTAATGTAACGTGTACAGAAAATTCATCAGTATGCTTTAAAATTCCACATTGCAGGTAGTGGGCCTGGTATGTGGGGGAAGGGAATGAAGTGCAGCATGGCCACTTGCACCACCCTGAGAATGAACACCTTCTGAAGAATGAGGTGACTGGGGAGCTTAGAAGTTAAGAGGGCACCCACTCTCAGGGTGTGCAAGTGCTGACCCTGAACTTTCACGACCCTGAGAGTGGGTACCTCAGTCACCTTACCTTAGTTCTGGTCCTGGCAACTAATCTTCAGGAAACCACTACTTGTCATGTTTTGGTGTAGTATCAAATAAGAATATCCATAATTATCTGAAAAGACTATTAAACTATTCTTCTTTTTTTAATTACATCTCTGTAGGAGTCCAGAGTTTCTCTTTATCCTTTCACCAAAACAACATATCATAATAGATTGAAGGCAGAAACAGAGATGAGAGCCCAGCTGTCTTCTCTTAATCCAGACGTGAAAAAAAATTTGCAAAACCATAAAACAGTGCCACTCTTCTCACTCCATTGTTTCAATTTGTTTTAGAAAATATAGTTAGTTTTTATAAAAATATGTTATTTATATAAGCATGTAATAGGTTTATTACCATTTTTTTAAATGAATTAATGAAAAATTTTAAAATGTCTCACTTTAAAACTATAATGTGGTAAACACTGATAGGCAAAATCTACCCAAACAAAAACTCTTTGGGGTTCTCAATAATTTTTAAGAGTTTATACGCTTTGGTCCTAAGACCAAAAAGTTTGAAAACTACTGATGTAAATATTTAACACTTATAAATCCAACTAACAAACTGGTAGGTGGCCGGGTAGCACAAACTGTACTTGTCTGCTAACCTAAAGGTTGGTAGTTTGAACCTACCCAGAGGTGTCCTGGATGAAAGGTCTGGTGATCTTCTTCCATAAAGATTTCATCCAAGAAAACCCTATGGAGCAGTTCTACTCTGTAACACATGGGGTTGCCATGAGTCCAAACTGACTCAATGGCAATGGGTTTGGTTTTGGTTTTTGAAGAAATTGGTAAATAAATATGTTCTAGCTCTTACTTTGAGAAATGTATTTGTATAATGGCCTGGAAAGCCAAGCTCAACTTTAGAACTCTTGGATTCCTCAGAGGTCTATGCTAGTAAGTGACAGAGAGGGGGAAAACCTCTAGTCAGCTCCACATCACCACCTTTTTTCAACCCAGGCTCCAGGTGTCCTGAAACATTGTTTCTTGACCACCCCTTAGGCCTCTGGTTGTGTGGTCTACCCTGTAGGATAGATCCACACAAGAGGTCTACACTGGGTCCTGAAAGTGAGCTTAGGGTTTTTTGGGCAGGGAACTGTGGGCTTTGGGGTCCCAGAACCTGGTCTAGAGAATGTGGGAGTGGTATCTTGGTGGGAACCATCCCTTGATCCTGTGGACATCTTGTCTTAGGCTGAGTTCTCTAGATAAGCAAAACCAGTGCAGCATATAAATTTATATATATGTAGATTTTTATCAAGGAAATGGCTCACGTGGTTGTAGAGGTTAGAAAGTCCCAAGTCTGTGGGTCAGGCTGGAGGTTTCTCCTGATTCACATAGTCACATGGGCCGGCAAATCCAAGATCAGAAGGTCAGACAGCAGGCCTCTGACTCACAGGCTGTGGAGGCTGACCAATCCCAAGATCGAAAGGTAAGACGGCAGGTAAGTTGCTAACTCAAGTCCCAAGAACTGGAGGTGAGATGAACAGGAGCCAGGTGCAGGATCCAGAGCAAGCAAAAGCCAGTGATCCTTGCCAGAAAGCCATGTATGTTGGATGCAGGCCATACCCCAAGGAAACTCCCTTTCCACTGATTGACTGCTCACAACAGATCTCGTCATAGAGGTGATCACATTACATCAGATCTCATGGAGGTGACTACATCATTAAAAAGCTGCCAAACTACGTCATAACTGCCAAACCACTGAGGATCATGGCCTAGTCAAGTTGACACATAACTTTAACCATCACACACTTCATCCCATGAAGAGGTACATGACCAGAAAAAGGCTTGAGAGGAAGGCACAGACCAGGTCCTAAGGGAGTTACTGCTCCCTAGCACTCATAACAGTACTTAGCACATAGTGTAAAGTCTTGCTGATTGAATGGAAGATCCTGTGTCAGCCTGTGTTCTCTATACTAGCCATCAAGGCCCTTCATGACCACTGACTGTTCACTTCCCTTCTTCTGGTCTCCTTTTTCTTGAGTGTACAATGATGACAGTAGATAGGAGTGCCCCTGAGTGCCGTTCTAGGGGTCACATTCATTTCAAGAGTCTAAGATTCCTGAATTTCTGTAGAGACCCTGATGACTTTTATGCTGTGCTGATTTAACTGGTTGGTTAGAGAAAAAGTATTTTTTCAGGAAAAATTAACAGAAATATTTATGAAAATTTCTTTCCTAAATTATGTTGCTATCTGTTCAGCATAGGAGCCAAGGGAGATAGGCTTATATGAAGTAGGAAAATAAGACTATTTTTTGCCTGCTTAAACTTTTTTTTTCATATTGCTCACAGATTTTACATAGATTTAATCAGTTACATTTTCAAAATTTTTAAAGATTATGACCATCTTACAGCAGTTTTCAGAAAATAGATTCTAAGTACAATTTTTTTTTTTTTTGGGTAGCCATTACAAGTAACATCACTCCCACTGATTTTACCAAATTTTGATAAGTTTGTTACCTGGTACCTGTAAAATCTGAGGGCAATAACATTGTCAGTGCTGGCTTGGCAGAGTCCATTACAGTGAAGAAATACTTTGCAAAGCCTGTTATGTGGAATTTACTGTGGGTGAAAACAAGGAAGTAAAATACACAATTCTGTCTTTAAAAACTTACTTGTTCCTAAGAGAAATCCATGTTTATCCATCCATCCATCCATCCACTAGACGTTTGCTGAGTCCCAAGAGGAGCCAAACCTGATATAGGTCATGGTGGTGGGCTGACTAGAAACCCAGGGGGTGGGCGAAGTCGGCTCTGCCATGGCATCCTTCATTGACAGTTTAGTGAAGGAAGGTGTTATGGATTGAACTATGTCCTCCAAAAATGTGTGTAAACTTGGCTAGACCATGACTCCCAGTATTATGCAATTGTGCACTATTTTGTCATCTGATGTGATTTTCCTATTGTTGTAAAGCCTACTACTATGATGTTAATAAGACAGGATTAGAAGCAGTTGTGTTAATGAGGTAAGACTCAATCTACAAGATTAGGTTGTGTCTTGACTCAGTCTCTTTTGAGATATAAGAGAAACGAGCAGGGAGACGGGGAGACTTCATACCACCAAGAAAGTAGTGCCAGGAGCAGAGCATATCCTTTGGAACTGCCATCCCTGCACTGAAAAGCTCCTAGACCAGGGGAAGATTGATGACAAAGACCTTCCTCCAGAGTCTACAGAGAGAGAAAGCCTTGCCCTGGAGCTGGCACCCTGAATTCAGACTTCTAGCCTCCTAGACTGTGAGAGAATAAACTTCTGTTTGTTAAAGCCATCCACTTGTGGTATTTCTGTTATAGCAGCACTAGATAACTAAGACAGAATTTGTTACCAGAAGTAGGGTGCTGCTCTAACAGACATCTAAAATGTGGAAGTGGTTTTGAAACTGTGAATGGGTAGAGGCTGGAAGAATATTGAAGTGCCTAACAGTAAAAGCCAGATTGCCTTGAAGAGACTGTTGGTGGAGTTATGGACATCAAAGACAATTCTAGTGACGATTCAGAAGTAAGTGAGGAGAGCTGTTACACTAGAGATGGCGAGAAGCGGCAGCAGAGAAATGGCAGCAGAGAATTAGGAGACCAGTGTGACACAGAGCTGGTGCCAACCTACTGAGAAAGAGAGCTGAGTACCCTTGTGCAGGAGGCTTCCTGACAGAGTGGGGTGTCTCCGGGCACTTATCAGTGGAGCTAGGCTTGCTGACCCATGGAGCAAGAGAGCTGAGTGTCTTCAGGCCAAAGTTTACTGCCAGAGTGGAATACCTCCAGGCAGTTATCAGTGGAGCTATAGGGCTTTGGAACACTTGTCCCAGGAGGGCAGACTTAGGTGGCAAGGCCCAAGGGACCAGGAAGCAGAAGCTGAAGAGACAAGGAACACAGGAAACAGAGCTGCCTCAGTCTCAAAGGATAGGGCCACAACCTCTGGAGTCTCAAAGAGTGAAGCCACAGCCTCCTAGGTTTCAAGAGTCAGAACTTCACCACCTTGGTTCTGGAGTGTGGGGAATGGGGACAAATCTGCTGCCCAAAGCTGAGGGGGCAGGGCTGTCATGCCCAAGGTACAAAAGTATGGGGCCTGCAGGGGCTGAGGGGGTAGGGTCACCATTCAGATGAAATAGGGGAATGGGGCAGATGAGGGAGCAGAGTTGCCATTCCAGTGGGCCTGGAAGGTGGAGCTGAAGCCTAGGGCCAAGGGGTCTTCACCCAGAATACAGACAGTGTGGCTAACACCCAGAGTCTGGAGGGCAGGGCCATTGCCTAAATAGTCTCAGAGAACAGAGGATTATTTTCAAGCTTTGAGAGATAATGTAATATGTTCTGCTGACTTGCTTGGTGCCTGTTATCCCTACTTTCCCTTCAATTTCTCCCATTTGTAATGGAAGTGTCTAGCTTGTGCCTGTTCCACCGTTGTAATCTGGAAGAAGATAACTTGTATTCTAGATTTCATAGATGAAGAGGAATTTTTGGATTTTGGACTTGGAGTTGATTTAAGACTTTTGCTTATGATATGATGGGGTGAAGGAGTTTTCCAGGTGGCAAGGACATGAATTTTGGGGGGCCAAAGTGTGGAATGTTATGGATTGAATTGTGTCCTCCAAAAAAGTGTGTCAGCTTGGCTAGGCCATGATTCCCAGTATTTTGTGATTGTCCACCATTTTGTCGTCTGATGTGATTTTCCTATGTGTTGTAAATCCTGTCTCTAGGATGTTAATGAGGCAGGATTAAGGCAGTACTCAATCTACAGGATTAGATTGTGTCTTGACTCAGTCTTTTTTGAGATATAAAAGAGAGAAGTGAGCAGAGAGACAGGGGGACCTTATATTACAAGAAAGTAGTGCCAGGAGCAGAGTGTGTCCTTTGGACCCAGAGTCCCTGTGCGGAGAAGCTCCTAGACAAGGGGAAGTTTGATGACAAGGACCTTCCCTCAGAGCCTACAGAGAGAGAAAGGCTTCCTCTGGAGCTGGCACTGTGAATTCAGACGTCTAGCCTCCTAAACTGTGAAAGAATAAACTTCTGTTTGTTAAAGCCATCCACTTGTGGTATTTCTGTTATAGCAGCACTAGATGACTAAGACAGAAGACATTGCAGCAATAATGCAGTACTGAGAGATATGTCTGCGTCCTTAGCCAAAGGAACCATGTGGTTATTAGTTCACCAGGAAAAATGTCAGAGTTATGTGCCCAGGAGCAATATTAATTTCTCATATAGACTCGATAGAGGGAGAATTAATCTTCACTCTGTGACAAGGTTTGACTGTGGACATTTTTGAAGTAAACAGTCTGTAACCCAGAGAGGAAGATCTTGTGACTCTCATCCTTCTCCCTGCTAACAGGCCTCAAGCTGTTCCACCCCCCAAGTCAACAGATGACGAGGCAAATAATTCTCTGTTTCTCTACAGGCTGAGAATGCCCAAGAATTGCCTGGGCTTGGGTCTTGTGCTACTTATTGTGGTGGGCAAGGGAGGAGGAGTAGGATTAGGAGGGTTGAATGACAGGGAATGGAATACACAGATGGCCAACTTTGAGACACAAGCCCATTCTTGGCTTAGAGGAGGCTGATCAGTTCCACCAAACTCAAAGAACTGAGCAGAACCACCATGGAATGGTGGAACAGGGACCCCAAGGAAGGGATGCTGGGCAGAGAATGACACATCTTCACTTCATGGTCACCAAGGGGTGAGGGGGCCATTAGATCTCTTGTACTCAGTACTGCCTACTCAATAGGACAACCATCTGGAATTCTCTGCTGAACCTTTGGTTTCCCCTCTAGGACTCCTTGCTCCCTCTCAACTGCTAACTACCAAGCACAGCTCCTTCTACATCTCTGGGTGGAGTTTGCAGCAACCAATGTCTCCCTAACTAGTTTACCTCCTGAAAGGCCTGGCTTTCTCCCCTGTGCTGGCCCACTTCTGGAACTGGGTGAGGTCATGGCTTGCTCCTCTGGTCCCTGTGGGCTGGGGTTGTATCAGGGGAGGGTCTCCACATCCCTGTACCCCATGAGCCTCTGTTGCGCTGGTGTGGTGAGCATGGGCTGGAGAGGGAGACAGATGGATAGATGGCAGGGCGCTGACTGCAGTTCTAGACTGGGGGCTAGCTGGAGCTGTCTTTTGCTGCTTAGTATTTACTGAGTAAAAGTCATTGCCTGGGAGACGCCGAGTTTATTGACACTGAGGGATGTTCGTGGTCTGAGCAGAGGATCTGCACAGACTGCTGTGTTTCTGGGCAGAGGCTCAGGGAGAAGGAGTCTGCACAGCCCAGAGGAGATGCTGGGGCAGGCAAGTGGGTGCAGCCTGTGCACCTTGAGTTACCTGGGGTCTGGGATATGTAGTGGTTAGGACTTGCTGCAGCTTTGCCCTGGGTTCAGGCTCTGCCTGCCTCCAGTTTCGCTTTCATCCAGGGGCCAACCCTACTCTGATTCACAAAGGCCCTTCTTCGTTCCCTCTCTCCCTCTCCTGTGGCAGGCTCAGTGCTAGCTCCTGGGAGGAAGGGTATGAGGACCTGTATTCCCATATCTGGGCCCTCTGTGATCAGCATTGCTTTGAGGCCTGGGCAGTGGGGCCACCCTGGGCCCCATGGGCCTCCACTCTTTGGACTGCCTTCCTTGAAGTTGTCTAAGTCTCCCCAGGGCCCAGTCAGGAATGGCATTGGTGCTTGGGGGCACCCCAAGCCTGAGTGGGGCCCTTTGTAGGCCCTGTGTCTCCCCTTTGGGGCACTGTCTGACCCTGTGGTCTGAGTATGGGGTCGGCCACACACCTCAAGGAGCTCTGGGACTCTTGCTGATGTGGCCGTCCTGGGGCCCTGAGGCTGGGCCTCAGTTCCGGGAAGGTGACCTGGTGAGCAGATGGCTCCCTCTGGCCAGCATAGTGTTTCTTCTGTGGGGTCACGTGAGACTGGGCTGCCAGAATGGTACTCAAATAATTTATATAGGTAGGGGCCCCATGAAAAATATTTTCCCATGGTCCCTGGGGGTGGCGTTGTCTGCTACAACCCACCAGTGTGTACTTGGTGCCAGTAAGTGTCTGAGCACCCCCAGTGCCCACTCCATCTTCTCCAGCACGACCCCCTGGGCAGACTGTTGGCTGCTTGCCCAACAGCTATTCCTTCTTCCCCAGTTTATATCTTGCTGCCATCACCCCAAGTTTGATCCGGTGTCAGGCAGTCAAGTACTTTAGGGGAGGCTGCGTCCCCTCCAGCATCAGGGTATTGAGGGAGAGGAGCAAAGAGGGACCTGGCTGGTCTCTCAGGCCGTCTTCACTGCTCCTCACGCCTGGCTCCAGCATCTGCTCCTCTGGGAAGCCCACTAATTTCCCTGACCTCCCTTTGCTCCCCCCTGCTTTGTGCCCTTCGGTCCCTCTGTGTGCTGGTACAGATAAGTTGGTAGACAGAATGAATGACCCCCAGCCTTGTCTCGTTGTGTTCCTGGGGTGGCTGCCAGGTCTGGTGGGACCTTGGTCCCACGGCTCAGCCCTGCCCCAGACAAAAGGGTCTGTGAGGGCTGGTTTGATATGTGGAGGGGCAGGGAGTAGGGGCCTGGGAGACTCAGGGGCCTGCACAATGGAAACAGATGCTTCCTCCCAGACAGCAGATAAAGGTCGAGCCTAAATTCCAGAAAAAAGTCTCCAAGTATCTGGAAAATGTCAAAAAGAAGAATAGCTGCCCTTTGCTGAGCCTGCAGTGTGTGCTGGGAACCGAGGAGGGCAAACTCAGTAACATAGGACTCCCAGGGATGCGCAGCCTCCATGGGGGAGGACAGGTGATGATGGCCCAGCAGCAGGTCTGCCCTGAGGCCTGAGATTGCTGGGCTTGGGCTAGGCTGGGGGTCAGGGTAGATGGGAGTATGGGCACTCTGCTGCCCCTGGTAGAAAGAGGCAGTCCACAGGCCAGATCTGCCTGGAAGACTTGTTCTGTTTTCCGTCCCCCATGGTGATACATGCCAACTTCTCATCACAGTCCCGAAGCTCCGTGTCTCCTTTAAGGGGCCATCCTGTGCTGGCATATCTTCTGGGGAGGAACAGCCCCATGGAAGGATCCAGTGCTTTCCATCTGCCCATAGTCCACACCTAACCAGCTCCTGCCTGGCCCCACTGGGCATCCAAGATGGGGGCTTGATGCTCAGCTGCGAGCCCTTCCACCTGGCCAGGTGGCTCTAGTTAGGCCCACCCCACTCCCACCTTTGTGCCTTTTTCTCTGGTTGAGTCCTGATCTTACCATTTCCTATACATCATTTCACTGAAGGCTCAACACAACTTCCTGAGGCAGAGTGTAATTTTTACATGAAATTGTATTGTAGTAAAATATATGTAATAAAAAATTAGCCATTTTAGCCATTTTTAAGTGTACAATCCATTGACATTAATTACATTCATCATGTGCAACCATTACCACTATCTAGTTCAAAAAGTCTCTCATCACCCCAGACAGAAACTCAGTCTCCTCCAAGCCCCTGGTAACCACTTATGCATTTGCGTATTCTAGATGCTTCATATAAGTGGGATCATACAATATTTGCCCTTGTGTTCTGACTTATTTCACTCAGCATAATGTTTTCAAGGTACATCATCCATGCCATAGCATGTATGAGAACTTCATCTTTCCTTGTGGCTGAATAATGTTTCTTTGTGTGTATATACCCCATTTTGTTTATCCATTCATCTGTTGATGGACACTTGGGTTGTTTCCACATTTGTCTATTGTGAATAATGCTGCAGTGAACATTGCTGTACAAGTATCTGTTTGTGTTCCTGTTTTCAGTTATTTTGGGTAGATACCTAGGAGTGGAATTGCTGGGTCATATGGTAATTTTATGTTTAACTTTTTGAGGAACTGCCAACCTGATTTCCACAGAGGCTGTACCATTTTACATGCCCACCAGCAATTCATGAGGGCGCCAATTTCTCGCCAACAAGATGATATTTTCATTCCCATTTTATAGATAATAAAACTGAGGCCTGAAATGGTCAGGAACCTTCCCAGGGTCACATGGCTAAACAGTGCCAGGCCCAGCCTCAGCCTCTGAACTATTCTGCAGCGTGTTAAGAGCCAGCTCTGCACCAGGTGTGCCTGGCCTCTTTGGCTCTAGCAGGGAGGGCTGGAAGGTTGGAGACTTGGCCCCAGCCAAGATTTTGGATTTCATCTCTAAGCCTCTCTCCCCTGATTGGCAATTAGGAAACGAACAGCACACGTCTCCTCCAACGAGCTTCTTATGAGAAGTCTGCGAGTGCATAATCCCAGGTCTCAGATTCTAATTTCAGACTCTCTGACAGGTTTGACTCTAACACTTGGGTAGTCATGTCAAAGTTCAAGCAGGCAGACAGAATTGATTAGATTTTCTTTTATTCCTTGCTTTGAATTATTCATGCATCTCCCTTATTTCCCCAGGAATAATTTAATAATGCACAGAGGCAGGAGCAGCTCCCTGCACAGGGTGCCCGGGTGGGTGATGCTGGTGATGTGCTCGCCCAGGACGAGCACGCCGCAGGGCAGAGGCTGTCCCAAGCCACGTTTCTTAGAACTAAGCCCTCGAGGGGCTTTCAGGACCTGGGAACCCAACCTCAGATGGTTCTGGGGCAGGGCCACCTCTCCCTCCAAGATGAGACTTCTTCTGGTCTCCCAGGCCCCCCATGCGTTCGCCTCCAGCCCCGGTGCCCCGTATCCTGACTCCCTGCAGAGCCCCAGGGTTCAGCTTCTCCTCTCTCACCCTTGGTCTCAGTCAACTGGCTCCTGGGCCCCTGGGCTCTGCTTCCACAATCTCCATCCAGGCACTCTCCTAGGCACTCTCCCCACTGCCCCAGAAAGCATGGGATAAACTCCTCCAGCCACAGCACTCCACCTTCCTGAGCTGCCTACCTACTACTCTTGAGGAAAGGCCCAAGCTTGCTAGCTTGGCCTTTGAGACCCTGCAGCCCTGCCCTGTGGGGGTCGGTCTGTTCCATTCCTGCACCCGACTCAAGCTATGTGGGGCTGGAATATGCACTGCTTCCTTCCATGGCAGCTGTACTCCTGCTGCTCTGTGGTGGGAAGGTGGGACCAGCATACACATGGCATGATGGGCCAGCGCCCCTCCTCCCATCACTTCCAGGGCTCTGCTGAGTGGGGAAAGAGAATTGTTTGCAGCCTGAGTCCCTGGCTCCTTAGCCAGCTGCTGAGTTGCAGGGTGAAGGTCTGGAGGCCCCCACCCCTCGGGCAGATATGCCCTCCGAATCATCTGCTGGGGCTTTTGGCCAAGCCTCTGCAAGAGAGTAGCCCCTTCCTCAGGAGGAGCACAGGGCCTGGCCAAGGGCTACTGGCCCTCACCAGAGCTAACCCCAGCCCTGGGTTGCACAGGGGTGGCAGGCAGGCTTGTTCTCTCAGGACCTATCCTCCTCAGGCCAGGTGAAGTGCTGCCCTGGGCCCCCCCCCCCCCCCCCACAGCTGGTTTCTCACTCTCCTAAGCACTTACCCTGCTGGCCGATAACTCCCACCAGGCTGGGGTATGACACTTCTCCGAGGCCCTCAGAGGGTGCAGAAGCGAGGCCTAGGGAGTAAGAAGGGACAGCAACAGGAAGAAAGCTAGCTTCTTTTGAGTGCATGCCATCTGCTGGAACTGTGCTGAGAAAGGGTCTCGGGACCATTTCAAGTGTACAAACCAAGTGGTTTTTAGTACACTCATTATATTGTGCACTAATTCCAGAACATTTTCATCACCCCACAAAGAAACCCCATATCCATTAGCAGTCACTCCCCATTCCTTCCTCCCCACATTACCTAGCAACCACTAATCTACTTTACGTTTCTATAGACTCACCTATTTTGGACATTTCATATAATTGAATCATATAATATGCGGCCTTTTGTGCCTGACTTCTTTCACTTAGCATAATGTTTTCAAGATCTAGTCATGTGGTAGCATCTATCAGTGCTTCATTCCTTTTTATGGCTAAATAATATTACATTGTATGGGTGTATCTTATTTTGTTTATCCAGTTATCAATTGATGGACATTTGAGTTGGTTCTAATGTTTGGCTGTTATGAATAATGCTGCTATGAACATTCATGTACAAGTTTTTATATGAACATATAGTTTCATTTCTCTTGGGCATATAACTAGAAACAGAATTTCTGGGTCATATGGTAACACTTGCATGTGAAAGCTGGACAATGAATAAAGAAGCCTGAAGAAGAATTGATGCCTTTAAATTATGGTGTTGGCAAAGAATACTGAATATACCAGGGACTGCCAGAAGAATGAACAAATCTGTCTTAGAAGAAGTACAGACAGAATGCTCCTTAGAAGCAAGGATGATGAGACTTCGTCTTACATACTTTGGACATGTTAGCAGGAGAGACCAGTCCCTAGAGAAGGACATCATGCTTGGTAAAGGAAAGGGTCAGCAAAAAAAAAGAAGACCCTTAATGAGAAGGATTGACACAGTGACTGCGACAATGGGCTCAAGCGTAACAACGATTGTGAGAATGGCACAGGACCGGTCAGTATTTCATTCTGTTGTACATAGGGTCTCTGTGAGTTGGAAGTGACTCGACAGCACCTAACAACAACAGCACAATGGTAACTCTATGTTTAACTTTTTGTCCTCTTTTGGATGTGTATAAGATCTATAGTGATATCTTCTTTTCCATTTCTGACAGTATTTATTTGTGCCTTCTCTATTTTTTCTTGCTCAAGCTCAGCAGGGTTTATCAATTTTATTTTGCCTTAAAAAACAACATCAGCTTTTGACTGTTAATTCTTTTTATTGCTTGCTTCAAAAAATTTCATTAATTTCTGTTCTTATTTTGATCATTTCCTTCCTTCTCTCTCTCTTTTTTTTTTTACTTTGCTGTTATTTTTATTGATTTTTAGCCATATCTTTTCTAATATGTCGCTGTTAGTTGCCATCAAGTTGATTCCAACTCATGGTGACTCATACATGTAGAGTAGAATTGCTCCATAGGGTTTTCAAGGCTGTGACCTTTTTGGAAGCAGACTGCCAGACATGTCTTCTGAAGCACCTCTAGGAGGGTTCAAACTGCCAGTCTTTCAGCTAGTAGTCGAGTGCTTAACTGTTTGGGTCACCCAGTGACTTCTTTTTCTAATATATGCATTTAAAACTACATTTCCCAGTATGCATGACTTTGGTTGCAATCCCACAAATTTTGATATGTGATATTTTCATTATCACCAGCTTCAACATATTTTCTAATATACACTGTGATTTTTTTCTTAGATCAGTGAAAGAGTTATTTTCAACAGAGTTCCATGTAGCGGGCCCTGGCCTCCATTTCCTGTCCTCCTGTGAAGCGGTCAAAGTACCACTCAGGCTCTGGATTGTCTCTTCTGGAAGCAGCAAATGTCCTTAAGGAAAAGCAGCCTGTATTATTTTCTTATGTTGCATAACAAATTACCAGAGATTTAGTAGCTTAAAACATCTGCTTGTTAGCTCACTACATGAATGGGTTCTTTGCTCAGGGTCTCACAAAGCTGAAATCAAGGTGTTGGCTGGGCTACTTTCTTCTTTGAATGTTGGGGTCCTCTTCCAGGCTCATTTGGTTGCTAGAAGAATTTAGTTCCTTGTGATTATAGGACTGGAAACCCTGGTGGTGCAGTGGTTAAGAGCTACGGCTGCTAACCAAAAGGTCGGCAGTTCAAATCCACCAGGTGCTCCTTGGAAACTGTATGGGGCAGTTCTACCCTGTCCAGTAGGGTTGCTATGAGTCGGAATCAACTCTATGGCACTGGGTTTGGTTTTTTTTGGTTGTAGGACTGAGGTCTCTGTTTCTTTGCAGTCTGTCACCTCTTATTGGCTACTTGCATTTCTTGTCCCCTCCATCTTCAAAGACTGCAACAGAGTATCTCCCTTTTGTTGAATCTCTCTTATGCTTCAAACCTCCTTTGCCAGGAAGAAGTCTGTGCCTTTTAAGGACTCACCTGATTAGGTCAGACCCACCAAGGATAATCTTTCTGTTTTAAGGCCAACTGATTTGGGATCTTAATTACATTTGCAAAAATCCTTTCACAGAAGCATGTAGATTAATATTTGATTGAATAACCAGGAGAAGGTGTGCGTATACCAGGGGATGGGGATCTTGGAACCATCTTAGAATTCTGCCCACCACAGAGCCCTAAACACTGGGTTCAGAATCTTCTGGGCCTCCGTCCTTCCCCAGATACTGGCACAGTAGTTCTTTGTATCTTGTTAGCATTCTGATACATTCTAGCCGGTTTTTAAAAATTTGGTCCAGTTTTTCTGCTTTTCCTCAGTGGGAGGGTTGGTACAAATTACATACCCAACATTACTGAAAGCAGAACTTTCTTTGTTTATTTCTGATTTAAAGAAAAACAACAACAACAACAAAAAAAAACACCCCAAACTCTTAGGAATAAATAAAAAAATCCTTAACCTGATGAAGGGTGTGTTCCAGAAATCTAAATCAAATACCATACTGAATAGTGAAATATTAGACTTGTTCCTATTGAAAGTCAGGAGAAGATAAATTCAAGTTCTCTGTCACTGCTTCTAGCAAAAAAGCTGGATATCTTGACAATAAAATAGCTGAAGTGGAAAGGAAGAGGGGAAAATTGTCATTATTTGTAGATGGATGTGACCCTCTACTTTGACAATCCCGGAGATTCAATCACCTGTCAAATTGCTAGAGTTAGAGGGTTCAGCAAGTGGCAAAATGCAACATCAACATAAAAAATCAACAGTGTTCCTAACAACAACAATAGCTAATTATAAGCATAACAGGAACAAGATAGTAATTACAATAGCCACAAAATCTAGAAAATGCATGGGAATGAACCTAACAAGAAAGGGAGAATCCAAATGTTTAAAATCATAAAACTTTACTGAAGAACATAAAAGAAAGCCTGAATAAAATGGTGAGAAATATCACGTTTAGGGATGGAACCGTTCAATATTTTGAAGACTACATTCCCCTCAAATTAGTATAAATTCAATGAGATCTCCATCAAAATCCCAGTAGGCAAGATTTTTCATGAAACTGGTCAAACTGATTCCAAAATTCATACGGAAGGCAATATGGATAAGAAGAGTGGAATATTTTTTGTGAAACAGAATAACAATACTGCTCTACCGGGTATCTCTTGAACTCTAGAATCTCAGAACTTGAAACAGTGTGATGTTGGTGCAAAAACAGAACAGTCTATGGGATAGAAGAGAGCCCAGAGACGAATCCATGTGCTTACGGGAATTTAGTGCAAGATAAAGGTGGTTATTTCCAATTAGCGGGAAAGCTATTTGCTTTTAAAATAAATATTTATTTATTTACACTTATTTTTATGATAATTATTCTAATAATTAAATAATAAATAAATTGACCCTAGTCAATTGGTTATTTGTATTAGAGTACAATTAGGAGGAGTATTGAAAAGAGAAGAATTAAATGCTGGGAAGTGGTTACACAGGCGATACAAGAGCTGAGAAGCCAACGGCGGCCAGCCAGGTAGTCCCAGCCTCGGTTGGATGGATAAAGGAAGGGGTCAGCAGGCAGAAGCTGGAAGCACAGTGGGCTTACCCAATGGGAGCCAGAGCTACAGAGGGGTCTTCCTTTGTTCTGCACTCCAATCTCCCACTGGTGCCACCCCATGCGCTGAACCCAGCTTGGAGCCAGGTGACATAGAGGTTCGGGAAATGCAGCCTTTGTGAGTTGGCCATGGTACAGAGCAAGGCAGGGTCAGTGCCTGGCCAGAGCTGGGGCAAACCAGCCAAGACTGGGTTACCATCCTCTTAGAAAAAAAAGTTAGATCTCTATGTTATAACTTTCAAAAGACAAATTCCAGAGGGATCAAAGACCTAAACATTAGAAACAAAAGAATGGAATTATTAAAGGAAATATAGGTGAATATGGTTGTTACTTTGGAGTACAGAGGCCTTAAAAAACACACACACACCAACACATCCCAACACATACACACACACCCCCCCAACACATTCCACCACATACATCACCAACACATCCCATCACACACACACACACCAACACATTCCAACACACACACACACCAACACACATACATACCATCAAATCCCAACACACATACCCCAACAAATCCCAACACACTCCCCAACACACACACACTCCAACACACATACACCAACACACACTAACACATTCCAACACACACGCCAACACATCCCAAAACACATCCCAACACATCCCAACACACACACACACCCCAATACACACTTACCAACAGATCCCAACATACACACACTGCACACACATACACCCCAAAAAAGACCATAAAAATCGGTACAATTTTTAATATGAAAATGAATGTCTTCTTTATGACAAAAGTTGTCATAAACAAATAAGAAACATGCCAGCCAGGAGAAGATATTTGCAACATATTAAAAAAACAAAAAATTAACATTAGAATATGTAAGCAGCTCTGCAAATCAACAACAGCAACAAAAAGACAAACCAATCCAAAAGAAAAATTGGCAATCCCAAGAAGAGAAAATTCAAACAATTCTAAGATGGGAAACTATAAATAGCAAATAAAAATGAAATGATGGCTAACTTCACCAGTGATTGGGAAAATGCAAATGAAAACAGTGAGACATTATTTCAGGTTAACAGGAATGATAAAGTTTAATAATTGCTGGTGTGGCCCTGTTACCCATTTCCCTTTCTTCAATAATGATAAGACCCCCGCCATTTTAGCTGAGCACATGGCCTGCCGGAATCAAGGTTGTATTTTATAGTCTTTTTTGCAGGTAGATGTGGCTATGTTACTAGATTGGGGCCAATGATGTGTAAGGAGAAATGTGGAGTGGCAATTTCTGGAATCTTCCTTAAAAGATAGCCTTGTGTGCCCTTTGCCCCTTCTTCTTTGTTCCTTCCTCCTTCCAAATGCCTGGAATGCAGATATGATGGCTGGAACTGGAGCACCAATAAGGTGACTGTGGGAATGGAGGCCAGGCATGATGGAGCCTCTCAACAGGAAGAGGCTGGGTCCCTGGGGGTTTTGGGGAACAGAGCCCCAGCCTGTCCACCACTGGACTTCAATGTGGGAGAGGCATAAACTTCTATCCTGTTTATTTTGAGTTCCTATTACTCACAGCCAAATTGATTCCCAGCTGGTGCAGAGCACAAATTAGCACAGGTACTCTGGTGGACAATTGGGCTGTTTAAAATATAAACTAAAACTGTTCACGCTCTGTGACCCAGCAAACCACCTCTCTGCGTGTAGAAAAGATTCACATCCCCAGCACCTAGAACAGTGCATAGTGCTTGGGGTTGTTGTTGTTAGCCGCTGTCAAGTTGGTCCCTGAATCACAGCCACCCCATGCCCAACAAAACGAAACACAGCCCGGTCAGATCGCTGTGATCCATAGGGTTTTCACTGCCTGGTTTTTGGGAGTAGATCTTCCCAGTCTGTCTTAGTTTGGAAGGTCCAGTGAAACCTGTCGAGTATTACAGCAACAAGCAAGCCTCCACTTTCAGATGGGTGGTGGCTGCACATGATGTACATGGGCCGGGAATTGAACCAGAGTCTCCCACATGGAAGGTGAGAATTCTACCACTGAACCACCACTGCCTGTGGGTAGGTGCTCAAGAAATAGCTGTTTCCATGTGTGAATATATGCCTAAGGATCTTCACCGCAGCATTATCCATACATGTGAGAAGATATGGACAGATGTTTGGAAGGACATGCTCCCTGTCGATGTCAGTGGCTACCCCTGCAGAGGAAACTGTTGGCCTTGGGCTGCTCAAGGGCACTTGCAGCTTTACCTGTAGTGGTTTACTTTTTTTTTTTTGCTTTTAAGAACAGAATGTACTGTCTTACAGTTCTGAAGGCTAGGAGTCTGAATTCAGGGTGTCGGCAGGGCCACCCTCTATGAAGGCTGTATGGGAAGATCCTTTCTTGACTCTCAAGCTTCTGGTAGCCCCAGGCATTCCTTGGATCGCAGCTGTAGCATAATTCCATTATCGTATAGCCCTCTTCTCTCTGTGTGTTTCTTCTCCTTTATTATAGGACACCATTCAGATTGGATTAGGACCCATCCTACTTCAGTATGACCTTATGTTAATTTAACTGATAACATCTTCAAAGACCCTATTTCCGAACAAGGTCACGGTACCAGGACTTCAACATCATAGATGTTTGAGAATATAAAATAACCAAACAGACATGAGTATTCCCCTCTGCTCAGAACCAGCCTGTCACACCAGAAGGCGGTGGGCACAGGCTAGCCTTGGCCCTGTCACCTTGGGCTGTGCGTCTGTCCAGCTCCAGACCAGAGGTGCCCTCCTTAGCGACATCCCTGCCCCTCGGACCATGGTGCAGCCGGGCTTACAGCACCACTAGGTTGGTGTGGTCTCAGAGTTCACAGGTGGGTTACGGCCAGGGAGTCTCAGGAATTTCACAGTCGTGTAGGAATGTCAAAGGGCCTTTGCCACCAGATATATGGAGCTGACTGACAGATATGGAGGGGCATCAGAGGAAACTTCTGAAGTCCAAGCTTCCTTTACACATGGCACAAACCTTCAGGAGTCCACAGCAAATACTCACTGAGTTTTGAGCTCTGAAGCTGAGAATTAGAGCAGACAGGTGACTTCCCAGCCCTGCTTCTGAGATGGTTTTGAAGAGGCAGTATCCATGGATGTCCCTGCCAGCCAGAGGGTAAATGACAGGAGCAGTGGGCGGTGCTCCTCATGTATGGATCTAGGGGAGCAGCCATATGGATGGGGCAGTGGACGATGCTCCCAACACAGGGACCCAGGAGAGAGCTCATGTGGACGAGGCAGTAGACAATACTCCCTGTACAGGGATTTGGGGGAAAACCCATGCGAATGGGACAGCGATGGTGCCCTTGTGTAGGGACCCAGGAGAGAGGCTATGTGGATGGGGCAGCACAGGGCTCCCTGTACAGGGACCCAGGGGGAGTGGCTGTGTGGATGGGGGAGTGGATGGCACTCCTTGAGTGGGCATCCAGGGAGGTGGCCTGTGTGGACAGGACAGTGGATGATGCTCTCATGCAGAGACCCAGGGGAGCAGCTGTGTGGACAGGGCAGTGGACGGTGCTCCCCATGCTGAGATCCAGTGGATGGGGCAGTGGACTAAGTTCCTACACAGGGACCCAGGGGAGTGGCCAAGTGGATGGGGTGCTTTGACCATTCTTGCCATATGTACTTTAATAGAGACTTAAATTACTCTCTGCAACTCACTTGTTCACACAAAGAAGATGGAAACAACTTCAAATTCCCTGCCAGGCATGAGGAAAAAGGATTAAGCAGAAAACAACAAACACACAAATAAGCCCATTATTTCCTTTCTCCTGTAGGTCTGGGATCTGGAGGACATGAGGGCAGTAAACTGCTGGCTCCCTTTGTCCAAGAGTCCCTCTTCTCTGGGAGCCTGATCCTGTCCACTTCTCTGAGGCCTGAAGCTCCTGAGAACAGAGAAGTCCCTGCACCAGGGGGAATTGTGCCGGCCGTGGCGCAGTACATTTGGATGGCAGGAGTAGGGAGCCCCAGTCCAGCCTGGGCATGGGGGTGTCAGCCCACAGGGTGGCCCTGCCTAAACTTAAGGCTGGAGCCGGTCCTGTGATGCCGGCACCCTAGGCTACCCTGGAGCTGCAAGTGTCCCACCCTGCCCGTGGGCTCCATCCATATGCCCAGGTGCCTACCTTGGTCACTTGTGTCCTGATGGCCTTTTGGTTTTCTCTGTACCCTGGCCTGCTTGACTGGGCCTAGACCTGGCCACTAGCTGGGCCCGACTGTCATGAGAGCCACCTAGGGCACATTCATGTCTCATCTTTCCCCACCAGCCACACAGCATCGTCCTCGGAAAGTCTTGCCAGGATCCACCCAATGGCTCCATTTTGTCTGGAATCTTCCAAGTGTGGGTTTCTCTCCGCATTGGCCTGAACAGCCTCTTTCCTCCCCATCAGCTGGAAGGTGGCACACCTGAGGAAGGCTGTCATGGAGGAGCCTGGGGCCACAAGTCTGGCTGGTTAAAACACTACCCAGGACTTTGCAACTTGGGCAGAGCAGGCAGGAACCTCTTTTGACCTAAGACAGGGTTGGAGGCCAGAGTGGCTGTCCCTGGGTGAGAGGAAGAGGAGCATACAGTGTTGCGGCAGCGAGCAGCCTTTTCTCACTCCTGCTGGGTGTGGGCTAGGCCACTCAGCACTGCTCAGCTGGGCCGCTCAGGTGGGTGGGCAGCATGGGGCAAGACCCTGGGGTGGGGGGTGGCTGCTGAAGACAGACAGTGTCCAGAAGCTGGTTACAGGACCCTGAACTGGGATGGCTAGAAGGCTCTTTGGGATCCAGTGAAGCCAGGCACACCAGCCTGCAGGCCCGATTGGAAGTTGCGATATCGCGTCTGAGTCGGTGTACCAACTGCCTGCTGCAGACAAGGAGAGCAGGCCTAGGGTTTGCTGAGCCTCTCCCACCTGTGAAATGGGGATGATAACATTTACTTTCACCGCTCGTGTATCAGTTTGTCATGCTGTGGTGGCTTGTGTGTTGCTGTGATGCTGAAAGCTAGGCCAACGATATTTCAAATACCAGCAGGGTCACCCATGGTGGACAGATTTCAGTGGAGCTTCCAGGCTAAGACAGACTAGGAAGAAGGACCTGGCGATCTACTTCTGAAAAAGTTCAGCCAGTGAAAACCTTATGAATAGCAGTGGAACATTGTCTGATATAGTGCCAGAAGATGAGGCCCTCAGATTGTAAGGTACTCAAAATATGACTAGGGAAGAGCTTCCTCCTCAAAGTAGAGTCTACCTTAATGATGTGGATGGAATTGAGCTTTCTGGACCTTCATTTGCTGATGTGGCACAACTCAAAATAAGAAGAAATGACTGCAAACTTCTATTAGCAATCAGAAAGTGGAATGTACAAAGTATGAATCAAGGAAAATCGGAAGTTGTCAAAAATGAAACGGAAACCTTGAAGATCGATATTCTAGGCATTAGTGAGTTCAAATGGACTGATATTGGCCATGTTGAATCAGACAATCATATGGTCTACCATGCTGGGAATGAGAAATTGAAGGGGAACAGCGTCACTCAATTTCAAAAAGAATATTTCAAGATCTGTCTGGAAATACAATGCTGTCAGTGACAGGATAATATTCAAACACCTACAAGGAAGACCAGTTAATATAAATATTATTCAAATTTACACACCAACCAATAATGCCAAACATGAAGAAACTGAAGATTTTTACCAACTTCTGCTGTCTGAAATTGATCAAACACTCAATCAAGATGCATCGATAATTATTGGTGATAGGAATGCCGAAGTCGGAAACAAAGAAGAAGGGTCAGTAGTTGGAAAATACGGCCTTGGTGATAGAAAGGACTCAGGAGATCGCATGATAGAATTTTGCAAGACCAGTTACTTATGCATTGCAAATATCTTTTTTCAACAACATAAACCACGGCTATACACGTGGACTTCATTGGATAGAATACAAAAGAATCAAATCGACTACATCTGTGGAAAGAGATAATTGAGAAGCTCAATACTGTCAATCAGAACAAGGGCAGAGGCCAACTGTGGAACAAACCAGCAATTGCTCATATGCAAGTTCAAGTTGAAGCTGAAGACAATTAAAACAAGTGCATGAAAGCCAAAAGACAACCTTGAGTATATCCCACCTCAATTTAGGGACCATCTCAAGAATAGATTTGATGCGTTGAACACTAATGGCCGAAGACCAGACGAGTTGTGGGATGACGTTAAGGACACCATACATGAAGAAAGCGAAAGGTCATTAAAAAGACAGGAAAGAAAGAAAAAATCCAAAATGGATGTCAGAAGAGACTCTGAAACTTGCTCTTGAACACAGAGTAGCTAAAGTGAATGGAAGAAATGATGAAGTAAAAGAGCTGAACAGAAGATTTCAAAGGGCAGCTCAAGAAGACAAAGTAAGGTACTATACTATAATGAAATGTGCAAAGACCTGGAGTTAGAAAACCGAAAGGGGAGAACAAACTCAGCATT
Source organism: Dugong dugon (assembly GCA_030035585.1). NCBI lineage: Eukaryota > Metazoa > Chordata > Mammalia > Sirenia > Dugongidae > Dugong > Dugong dugon. Next base: position 210,889,049 of record CM057460.1, on the reverse strand, counting down.
TCTCAAGCCAAAAGAACTGAAGAAAAAATTCAAGCCTTCAGTTGCAATATTGAAGAATTCTGCAAGCAAAATGTTGAACAATGCAGGAAGCATCAAAAGAAGATGGAAGGAATACACAGAGTCACTGTACCAAAAAAAATTGGTCGATGTTCAACCGTTTCAGGAGGTAGCATATGATCAAGAACTGATGATAGTGAAGGAAGAAGTCCAAGCTGCACTAAAGGCATTGGTGAAAAACAAGGCTCCAGGAATTGATGGAATACGAATTGAGATGTTTCAACAGATGGATGCAACACTAGAAACTCTCACTCATGTATGTCAAGAAATTTGGAAGACAGCTACCTGTCCAACTGACTGGAAGAGATCCATATATGTGCCCATTCCAAAAAAATGTGATCCAATGGAACTCAGAAATTATTGAACAACATCATTAGTATTACACAAGAGTAAAATTTTGCTGAAGATAATTCAAAAACGGTTGCAGCAGTACATGGACAGGGAATTGCCAGAAATTCAAGCCAGATTCAGAGGCGGACGTGGAACAAGGAATATCAATGATGATGTCAGATGGATCTTGGTTGAAAGCAGAGAATACCAGAAAGATGTTTACTCGTGTTTTATTGACTATGCAAAGGCATTTGACTGTGTGGATCATAACAAATCATGGATAACATGACAAAGAACGGGAATTCCAGAACACTTAATTGTGCCCATGAGGAACCTGTACATAGATCAAGACTAAGTTGTTAGAACCGAACAAGGGGATATTGAGTGGTCTAAAATCAGGAAAGGTATGTGTCAGGGTTGTATCCTTTCACTGTACTTATTCAATCTGTACACTGAGCAAATATAAATCTGAGAAGCTGGATTATGAAGAAGAATACGACATCAGGAATGGAGGAAGACTCATTAAAACCTGTGATATACAGATGACACAACCTTGCTTGCTGAAAGTGAAGAGGACTTGAGGCACTTACTGATGAAGATCAAAGACCACAGCCTTCAGTATGGATTACACCTCCACACAAAGAAAACAGAAATCCTCACAACCGGACCAATAAGCAACATCACGATAAACTGAGAAAATACTGAAGTTGTCAAGGATTTCAGTTTACTTGGACCCGTAATCAATGCCCATGGAAGCAGCTGTCAAGAAATCAAACAACATAGTGCATTGGGCAAATCTGCTGTAAAAGACTTCTTTAAAGTGTTAAAAAGCAAAGATGTCACCGCAGGACTAAGGTGCGCCTGACCCAAGCCACGGTATTTTCAATAGTCTCTTATGCATGCAAAATCTAGACAATGAATAAGGAAGTCTGAAGAAGAATTGATGCTTTTGAATTATGGTGTTGGCAAAGAACATTGAATATACCATGGACTGCCAGAAGAACGAACAAATCCATCTTGGAAGAAGTATAGCCAGAATGCTTCTTAGAAGCAAGACTCACTTACGTTGGACAGTGTTTCGTTCTGTTGTCCATAGGGTCACTATGAGTTAGAACTGACTCCAGGGCACCTAACAACAAGAACTTTGGACATGTTATCAAAAGGGACCAGTCCCTGGAGAAGGACATCATGCTTGGTAAAGTAAAAGGTCAGGGAAAAAGAGCATGATACTTAGTGAGATGGATTGACACAGTGGCTGCAACAATGAGCTCAAACATAGTAAAGATTGTGAGGATGGCAAGGGGCCAGGCAGTGTTTCATTCTCTTGTACATAGGGTTGCTATGAGTTGAAACTGACTTGACAGCACCTGACAACAATAACATTTACCTCAGAGCTGATGCTAGACTTCAATAGACCAAAGGTTGTAAAGCACCCAGCAGGCCTAGGTCCAATGACACAAGCCCATTCCTTCCAGCACATACTTCCATGTACTAAGATGCCAGGCAGGGGACAGGAAGCAAGAGCAAGCCACGACTTAGAGATGCATTTCTCACAAGGACAATCCAGACCTGCTGGGCTGACCCGTTAAACCACTTCACCTTGCATTCCTCTTCGCTGTTCTCCTTGTGTAATGAGGCACCCCACCTACACTCGCTCCAGGCTGGAATGCTCTTTGTTCACAGATGATACCAAAGAGGGCAAGGTGTTGGGTCCCTTGTCTGCCCCACTGTGGTCCCTGGGAGGAAGCAAGGACGGATTTGAAGGACACCCCAGAGTCTGGGCTTGCCACTGCCACCACACCGGTCCTGTGATTTACAAGCAGGTGTCCCAAGAAAGCCTTCTTGCACTTGAGGGGATTCCACTGAAGAAGGGCGGGTGGGGAGGGGACAGGGTGTGAGGCAGAGACGCATGCAAATGTATGCCTTTGACACTGGGATGTTCTGAGGCTTCTCTCCTCTCAGAGACCCCACAGAGGCCTAGAGGCTGGAAGTAATTTTTTCCCCCTTGAAACGAATTACTATTAGAAGATTTAGTGAATTAGAGTTCATGGAAATACTTAATTTCCAGAGAATGGAATTCAGGTGACTGTCACTGCATTTCTTTGCTTTGCTTCTCTTTGGAGACTTGCACATGGAATCCTTTCTGCTTCCCTTGTGAGTGATGCTGATTTCCTCTGGGCTGAGGGCATGGGGCTTATGGAAGTGGAGAGACCCAGCATGAGGTGTGGCCAGGTGCCACGGAGGGACGGGTGCCCACTTTAGGCCAGAGTGCACATCATGTTATCAAGGTGAGCAGGATGGGACCTTACACATACAAAGCACAGGGGAAAAAGTCTCTCCTGTTGTTTCCTCTTGCCCAACCACCCTGTCCTTACTGACAACCACCTTTATCAGCATCCTCTGGATCCCCTTTATGCAAATACAGGCAGATGAGCTATACCGCCCCCCTCTCCCCCCACTGCCCTACATACAAGGTGACTACTGTATACTTTTACTTAATTCTATACCCTGGAAATCTTTCCAGATTGGTACCTAGAGTGTGTCCTCACTCTCTCTCTCTCTCTTTTTAAAGAGCTGCTACATCAGTTAAGGGCTTGGCAGAAAATAGATGGTACACTCAAGTTGAGCAATTTGAGGAGCATTAATAAAGGGACTCTTTCCAAAGACCTGGTGGCGCAGTGGTTAATTTGCTACAGCTGCTAGCCAAAAGGTCAGTAGTTTGGATCCACCAGCCGCTGCTTGAAAACCCTATGGGGCAGTTCTGCTCCGTCCTATAGGGTCACTATGAGTCGGAATCGACTCGACAGCAACAGGTTTTACAAAGGTGTGGGCAGGACATAGGGAAGTCATTTAGAGTGGCCCTTGTCCTTATCACCCTAGGCCTGAGGGATGAGGGGAAAGAGGGAGAGATGGGAGAACAGGGCCATCTGGCAGGATTGGTGACCTTTGGTCAAGGGTGCAGCCGGCCCAAGTACCCTGCAGGGAGGGAATAAATATCCTCACCTCTTTCTCTCCTGCCGCCCTCTACTGGCTCACCCAACTTCAGGTCAGAGGGCCAGGGAACTTTGGTTACAGTCTACACAACAGCTGCCAGGGGCCCCAACCCTCTGGTGGACGATGAATCTGGAAAGGCGAATGGAAGATAACCAGTGTTTGCTATATATATTTTTATTTTTAAAACAAATTCCCTGTGGTTTCACTTATGGAGTCCCAGGTGGTGCAATGGTTAATGCACTTGGCGACTAACTGAAAGGTTGGAGGTTTTGCATTCACCTACAGGCACCTTGGAAGAAAGGCCTGGTGATCTACTTCTGAAATATCATTAATTGAAAACTCTACTGAGTTCAGTTTCACTCTGACACACGTGGGGTCTCCATGATTGGAATCGACTCGACAGCGACCGGTTTGGCTTGTTTTTGTGATTTTACCTAGGTTTTTAATCTTTTGCATTTACATATGCGGGTATATCTGAAGGATAAATTTCCAGAAGTGGAATTGCTAGGTTAACGCATTTTAAGTTTTGATAGCCATTGCCAAATTCTCTCCCTTTGGGGTGGTACTTCTTGCCACATAGTTCACCAACAAAGGGTGTAGCCAAATTTGCATTTCTGCCAAGTTGATAGGTGAGTAACCACGGCAGGGTTAATTCGCTTCTCTTATGATGAGTGAAGGAGCCCTGGTGGCACAATGGTTAAGCACTTGGTGGCTAACCGAAAGGTTGGCAGTTTGAACCCACCCAGTGGATCTGTGGCAGAAAGATCCGGTGACCTGCTCCTGTGTAGATTACAGCCTAGAAAATCCTACAGGGCAGTTCTGCTTTGTCACACGGGATCCCTATGAGTTGAAAATCAACCTAACAATAACCATAATATGATGAGTGAGTTTGGTATCTTTGCATAAGTCTGAGGTTCATTTGTATTTCATGGTTTGTTCATGTCCTTCATCATTTTTTCCTATTGAATTGGTGCTCTTTCTCATTAGTTTCTAAGAGCTCTTTATATATTAGGGAGATTAGCCCTTTGACAGTGATAAGAGTTGCAGATATTTTTTTCCAGTTGTTCTTTTGACTTTGCTTACAGTGGTTTTTGCCCTGCAGGGATTTTTGGTTTTTATGTAGTCTATCTTTTATGGTTTTGAGTCAAAGTTCAAAAAGCCTTCCCCACTTCAAACTTGTAAAAGAATTCAACCATATTTTCTTGCCATACTTTCATTTACACAGTAAAATTTTTGATTCATCTAGATATTATCCTGATGTATGGTGTTAGGCATGGATCTAACTTGATCTTTTTCTAGAAGGCTACCAACTTATCCCAACATCGTTTATTAAAAATTCCTTGTTTACTTTACTAATTTGAGACGTTGCCTTTATAATTTACTAACTTCCTATATGTGTTTGGTCTATATCTGTTCTGTTGGTCTGTGGAGATTGGGTCTGCACAGTACCACACTGTTTTTTGTTGATACACTTTAGTTTTTGGAGCAGAAAAATGGCACATGAAGTACAGAGGATTCCCATATACTCCCTTTTCCCCTGCAGGCTGTTTCTCATATTATTGACATCTGGTATCAGTGTGGTGCATTTGTTAAAATTGATGGACCAATACTGATACATTATTATTAATTAAAGTCCATAGCTTATGTTAGGGTTCACTCTTTATGTTGTATAGTTCTATGGTTTTTGACAAATGCGTAATGTCATGTATCCACCAGTACAGTATCACTCAAAATAATTTTGCTGCCCTAAAAAAGACCTATGCTCCACCTATTCGTCCCCCTACCCCAACCTGGCAACCATTGATCTTTCTACTGTCTTTATAGTTTTGCCTTTTCAGGAAGGTCATATAGCTGGAATCATACAGTACGTAGCTTTTTCCAGACTGATTTCTTTCACTTAGCAGTGTGCATTTAAGGTTTCTGCATATCTTTTCATGGCTTGATAGCTCATTTATCTGTATCATTGAATATCGTACTACTGTATGGATGTACCACAGTTTGTTTATCAATTCACCTATTGAAGGACATCTTTGTTGCTTTCAATTTTGGGCAATTATGAACAAAGCTACTATAAGCATTCATTTGCAGGTTTTTGTGTGGTCATATGTTTTCATTTCATTTGGGTAAATACTGAAGAGTGCAATTGCTGGATCAAATGTTAAGTCTATATTTAGCTTTGTAAGAAACTACAGACTGTCTTCCAAAGTGGCTGTACCATTTTTCATTCCCCCCTGCAATGAATGAGAGTTCCTGTTGCTCCATGTCCTGGTCAGCATTTGGTGTGGTCAATGTTTGGACTGTAGCCATTCCAGTAGGTACGTAGTGGTGTCTCACTGTTGTTTCTGCACTGTTTTAATATTAAGGTTTTATCATGTTTTAATATCTGATAAGGTGATTTCCTCTCAGTGCTTCTTTTTAGTGTTTTGGGGACTTTTAAAACTAGAATTTGCAAACTGCAGATTGATAGGCATACAGTTCCCACTTTCCTCATTTCCCTGGAGTATCCTTCCCTGTCCTGCTCCTCTGGGTGGACATCCATGCATCCTGAGGGCTCAGCTCAAACGTCAGCTCCCCACCTCCTGCTCAGCTCCTCACCCCACTGCCCAAGACTTGGGAGCCCACACGTCAGCTCCCCGGGCTTGCGGAGAAGAGCCATGGGGATGCCCCACCTCCTGCTTTCCTGGAAGTGCTCCTGGTGCTGGGAGGACCCTGTAGGGAGCAGAAGATGCCCATGTCCCTCTTGAGCCTGGACATTTCCAACATCGTTTATCTGTTGTGAGCAAGAGTCAAGTGATGTCAGCCTCAGGCCCAGGAGGGAGGGGAAGACTTGCCCAGGGGACCCACCACTCACTGACTTAGCTTTAGCCCCAAACACCTTAAAAAAAATGAGAACCAGTTTCTTTTTGGCCCCCCAACCCTTAACCCAACCCACTGGCCTCACTCTTAGCACATTGAGCTAACAGAGCACCCGCCCCCCAGGCTTTGTTTTTTTTCACAAAGCCCTCTTCTACCATGGGGCTCAGATGGCATCTGATTCCTGAGGTTCTCGCCCAGGCTGAGCAAAGGGGCCTGGGGCAGAGGCTGGCACTGCAGGCTAGGTGGAGCCACAGTGAGCTTGTGCCTGACCACGGGGTCCCTGTCCCTCCAGGGCAGGGCTGGCCAGAACTGGGCTGTCAGAAATGGCCTGTTCCTGGGGTGTACTGGAGGAAAGCCTGGAGCACTAACTGTGTGGTAGTGCTGGAGGGGAACGTTGGAACCCATTTGGCTGAGGCAGAGACATTCCTGGAGTTTCTGAATGCAGGAAGGAAGCAACTGGAGAACAGAAGCTGGAGAAAGGGGTGGGGTGCTCCCAAGGGGAGGAATCAGAGAGTCTTACCCCTAAACTTGAAGAGGGATCCTTGGGTGACATCTGCCTGGCTGACGTGACTCCCCTCTCTTACACCAAAAGTTAAAACAGCTGGGCTTCTCACTGCCCACCTACACTGTGATTCCCATTGGGGATTACCCCAGTTTTTCAGGCGAGAGCCCATTAGTTATTGCACCAGACCCAGTGTGTCTATTGGGGGGTTGAGGCAAAGGAGCAGTTGGTGAGGCAGGAGAAAGGTGGCAGGGGTCTCATAGCAGGGTGCCTGAGAGCAGCTGGGGGCCACCAAAGCCCAGGGCTGGCCAGGCAGGACTGGGTCAGGCTCAGAAATTGCAGGATGTGTGGCCTTCAGGGACCCTGGTAGTCAGTGCAGACCCTGCAGAGCAGGAGTCCAGGCCACCCCATAGGAATGGGACAGGCATGAGGACGGGAGCACCTATCCTGGATGCCAGGACGCCCTAGGGGCACACTGTCAGGGAAGAGCTGGGAAGCAGCAGTGAGAGAGAGACACTGCAGCACACTCATTGTGAATGGGGCACCTTGAGTCGGCAAGTTTACATCACTTTTGGATGACTTTGTGTTCAAAATTGGATAAAGGAGAGGAAAATAACACTTTGGACCCCTGTCCACACCCACCATCCCTGCCTCCAGCTCTGCTCTCTCCTTTTCTGTCCTCACTCACTCTGGCTCTCTTCAGGTTCTTTGGACTAACACTGAACTCTGCCCCGCAAGGCCTCCACCCTGCTGTACTCTCTCCCTGGTCTCATCCCTGTGACCCCCACATTCCCCACCTCCAGGCTAGTTGATTCTAACTCTGCCAGCAGGCCTTTGGGGTCACTGTCCTTTGTCCCTCTGATTATCAGACCAGTGTCTCTCTTGGGGGCCCCTGTGTAGCCTAGTGTCTGGCCCTCTCTCTGTGTGAGTGAATTGTCATGCCTTTTGGCCATCTCCACATTCTACAGGCACACATTGAGCTCACTGCCTTTCTTCCCACACCCACGACCACCCCTCACCTGCTGTTCCTCTGTGGCCCTCATCTCCACTAGTCCACCATCCACAGGGCTGCTCAAGGTGGGATTCTGTCCTCCCCTTGCCCTCCTGCCAACTTGTCATTCTGTTACTCCGTCCTCTTAACTCCGTCTCTCAAATGCATCTCACACCCAAATCCCTTTCCTTGTCTGTATGGCACTGCCCTGAATCTGGCCCCTCGAACTCCTTCCTGAATTACTGTGAGGCTCCTTCCTGCTGGGGACCCTTCTGGCCCACTGTGCTGCACTGTCAACACCATCTTTCTAGAATGTGAATCTGTGAGTGTCACTTCCCTGACCAATGCTTCTTTCTTTCTTTATTGTGCTTTAGGTGAAAGTTTACAGCTCAAGGTAATTTCTCATACAAAAATTTATACACATATTGTTATGTGACCCTAGTTGCAATCTGTATAATGTGAGAGCACACCCCCCACTTTCCACCCTGGGTTTCCTGCATCCATTCAACCAGCTCCTGTCTCTTTCTGCCTTCTCATCCTGCCTCTAGATAGGAGCTGCCCATTTAGTCTCCTGTATCTGCTTGAACTAAGAAGCACACTCTTCAAGAGTATTATTTTATGTTGTACGGTCCAGTATAATCTTTGTCTGAAGAGTTGGCTTCAGGAATGGTTTTAGTTCTGGGTTAACAGAGAGTCTGGGGCCACGTCTTCTGGGGTTCCTCTAGTCTCAGTCAGACCATTAAGTCTGGTCTTTTTATGTAAATTTGAGTAATGCACCACACTTTTCTCCTGCTCCATCAGGGACTCTCTGCTGTGTTCGCTGTCAAGTTGGTCACTGGTAGTAGCCAGGCACCATCTAGTTCTTCTTGACCAATGCTTTTTTTTTTTTTTTTATTGTACTTCAGGTGAAGGCTTACAGAACAAATAGTTTCTTATGAAACGGTAGTACACATACTGTTTTACGACATTGGTTAACAACCCCACAACATGCCAACCCTCTAACTTCTCAACCTTTTTTTTTGGTGAAAATACACACAGCCAAAGATACACCATTTCAAAAATTTCTACATGCACACTTCAGTGACATTGACTACGCTCTTCCAATTGTGCTGTTATTCTCACTTAAGATGAAGGCTTACAGAACAAAATAGTTTCTCATTTAACAGTTACTACAAATGTTGCCCTATGAAAATGGTTAACAATCTCACAACATATCAACAATATCCTTACTCAACCCTGGATTCCCTATCACCAGCTTCCTTGTCCCCTTCTGCCTTCTGGCCCTTGTCACTGGACTACAGTACCTCGTTAGTCTCATTTCGTTTTATGGGGCTGTCCACTCCCAAGCTGAACTGTGAATCTTGGAGATAACTTCACCACTGAGCTAAAAGGGTGTCTGGGGTCCATACTCTTGGGGTTTCTCCAGTCTCCTTTAGGCCAGTAAATCTGGTATTTTTTTTGTGAGTTAGAATTATGCTCTACATCCTTCTCCAGCTCTGTCCAGAACCCTCTGTTGTGATCCTGGTCAGAGCAGTCAGTGGTGGTGCCGGGCACCATCTAGCTGTACTGGACTCAGTCCGGAGGAGGTCTTGGTAGCTGTGGTCCATTAGTCCTTGGGACTAATCTTTTCCTTGTATCCTGTTCTCTTCATTCTCCCTTGCTCCCGAAGTGATGAGACCAGTGGAGTATCTTAGATGGCCGCTCACAGGCTTTTAAGACCCCGGACACTACTTACCAAGGTAGAATGTAGAGGAATGTCTTTATAAGTTGTGTCATGCCAATTGAGCTAGATGTTCCCCAAGACCAGACCCTCCGCCCAGCAAGTCAGTTCCTCAGGGAGTTTGGATGTGTCTATGGGGCTTCCATGACCTTTCCTTGTACAAGTTGTGCTAGTTTCCCCTATATTGTGTACTGTCTCACCCTTCACCCAAGATACCACTTACCTATTGCCTATTTAGTATTTCCCCCCCACTCCTCCCATGCCTGGTAACCAACAAAGATTGTTACATTTTGTGTGAGAACTTTTTCATGGGATTTTATAATAGAGGTCTCATACAATATTTGTCCTTTTTTGATTGACGTATTTCACTCAGCATAATGTCCTCCAGTTTCATCCATGTTATGAGATGGTTCACAGATTAATTGGTGTTCTTTCTCGTTGCGTAGTACTCCATTGTGTGTATGTACCCATAGTTTGTTTATCCATTCATCTGTTGATGGGCATCTAGGTTGTTTCCATCGTTTTGCTATTGTGAACAATGCTGCCATGAACATAGGTGTGCATATGTCTATTCGAGTGATGAGTCTTATTTCTCTAGGATATATTCCTAGGAGTGGGATTGCTGGATCGAATGGTATGTCTGTTTCTAGCTTTCTGAGGAAGCGCCATATCACTTTCTGAAATAGTTGTATCATTTTGCATTCCCACCAGCAGTGCATAAGAGTTCCAATCTCCCTGCAGCCCCTCCAACATTTGTTATTTCCAGTGTTTTTGATTCGTACCAGTAATGCCGGGGTGAGAAGGTATCTCATTGTGGTTTTAATTTGCATTTCTCTAATGGCTAGTGATCGCAAGCATTTCCTCATGTGTCTGTTGGCCGCTTGAGTGTCTTCTTTGGTGAAGTGTCTATTCATTTCCTTTGCCCATTTTTTAATAGGATTATTTGTCTTTTTGTTGTACAGGTGTTGGGTTTCCTTGTAGATTATGGAGATTAGACCTTTGTCTGACTTGTACTGTCCAAAATTTTTTTCCCAGTCTGTAGGTTCTCTTTTGACTCTTTTGGTGAAGTCTTTTGAAGAACATAGGTGTTTGATTTTTAGAAGATTCCAGTTATCTAGCTTATCTATTGGGGTCTGTGCATTGATGGTTATGGTTTGTATCCTGTTAATGCCGTGTATTAAGGCCTGAGGTGTTGGTCATAGTTTTTCTTCTATGAACTTTATAGTTTTTGGCTTTATATTCAGGTCTTTGATCCATTTTGAAGTAGTTTTTGTAGACAGTGTGAGGTATGGGTCCTGTTTCATTTTTTTTGCAGATGGATATCCAGTTTTGCCAGCACCATTTGTTAAAAAGACCGTCTTTTCCCCATTTGATGGACTTTGGGCCCTTGTCGAAGATCAGGTGACCGTAGGTGGATGGATTTACATCTGGGTTCTCAATGCTGTTCTATTGGTCAATGTATCTGTTGTTGTACCAGTACCAGGATGTTTTGACTACTGTAGCTGTATAGTAGGTTCTGAAGTCAGGTAGTGTGAGACCTCCAACTTTATTCTTCTTCAGTAGTGCTTTACTTATTCAGGGCTTCTTCCCTTTCCATATAAAGTTAATGATTAGTTTTTCCATCTCTTTGAAGAATGTTGTCGGTATTTGGATTGGGATTGTGTTGTATTTGTAAATTGCTTTGGGTAGAATTGCCATTTTCACAATGTTGAGTCTGCCTATCCATGAGCATGGTATGTTTTTCCATTTCTGTAGATCTCTTTGGGTTTCATGCAGTAGTGTTTTGTAGTTTTCTTTTTATAGGTCTTTTACATCCTTGGTCAGATTTATTCCTAAGTATTTTGTCTTTTTAGGGGCTATTGAAAATGGTATTGTTTTCCTGATTTCCTTTTCATTGTTCTCCTTACTGGTGTATAGGAATCCAACTGATTTTTGAATGTTTATCTTGTAGCCTGCTACTCTGCTGAATCTTTCTATTAGTTCCAGTAGATTTCTCGTGGAGTCTTTAGGGTTTTCTATGTATAGTATCATATCATCCACAAACAGGGACAGTTTAACTTCTTCATTACCAATTTGGATGCCCTTTATTTCTTTTTCTTGCCTTAATGCTCTAGCTAGAACTTCCAGCACAATGTTAAATAGGAGTGGTGATAAAGGGCAAGCTTGTCTTGTTCCTGTTTTCAAGGGGAATGTTTTCAGCTTCTCTCTGTTAAGAATGATATTGGCTGTTGGTTTTGCATAGATGCCCTTTATTATGTTGAGAAATTTCTCTTCTACACCTATTTGATTGAGAGTTTTTATCAGGAATGGGTGTTGGACTTTGTCAAATGCCTTTTCTGCATCAATTGAGATGATCATGTGATTCTTTTCTTTCCTTTTATTTATGTGGTGGATTACGTTGATTGATTTTCTAATGTTGAACCATCCTTGCATACCTGGTATGAATCCTACTTGGTCTCAGTGTATTATTTTTTTGATATGATGCTGAATTCTATTGGCTAGAATTTTGTTCAGAATTTTTGCATCTATATTCATGAGAGATATTGGTCTGTAATTTTCTTTTTTTGTGACTTCTTTGCCTGGTTTCGGTATCAGCATTATGCTGACTTCATAGAATGAATTTGGAAGTGTTGCTTCCTCTTCTATGCTCTGAAATAGCTTGAGTAGTACTGGTACAAGCTCTTCTGTCAATGTTTTGTAGAATTCTCCAGTGAAGCCGTCTGGGCCAGGGCTTTTTTTTTGGTTGTGAGTTTTTTTATTACCTTTCCGATCTCTTCTCTTGTTATGGGTCTGTTCAGATTTTCAACCTTGCTGTGTTGTAGTTTGGGTAGGCCGTGTGTTTCTAGAAATTTATCCATTTCCTCTAGGTTTTCAAATTTGTTGGAGTATAGTTTTTCATAATATTCTGTTATAATCCTTTTTATTTCAGTTGGGTCTGTTGTAATGTCCCCCATTTCATTTCTTATTTGCTTTATTTGTGTCCTCTGGTTTTCTTTTGTCAGTCTGGCCAGTGGTTTTTCAATTTTGTTGATTCTTTCAAAGAACCAACTTCTGGTTTTGTTGATTCTTTCTATTGTTTTTATGTTCTCTGTTTCATTTATTTCTGCTCTGATCTTTATTATTCCCTTTCTTCCAGTGGTTGTGGGCTTTTTTTTGCTGTTCTCTTTCTATTTGTTTGAGTTCTGTAGTTAATGTTTTGATTTTGTCCCTTTCTTCTTTTTTGATATGTGCATCTATTGCTATAAATTGTCCTCTGAGGACTGCCTTTGCTGTGTCCCAAAGGTTTTGGTATGATGTGTTTCATTCTCATTTGATTCTAGGAATTTTTTGATTCCATCTCTGATTTCTTCTATTACCCAGTGATGTGTAGGCAGGGTATTATTCAGTTTCCATGTAATTGATTTTTTTTTCCTTGCTCTTTCTATTGTTAATTTCCACCTTGATGGCATTGTGGTCAGAGAAGATACTTTGAATTATCTCAGCGTTTTGGATATTGTTGAGGTTTGTTCTGTGGCCTAAGATGTGGTCTATTCTGGAGAACATTCCATGTGCATTGGAAAAGAATGTGTACTTTGCGGTGGTTGGATGGAGTGTTCTGTATATGTCTATGAGGTCAAGTTTGCTGATTGTGCCCTTTAGGTCTTCTGCATCTTTGCTGAGTTTCTTCTTAGTTGTTCTGTCCTTTACTGAGAGTGGTGTGTTGAAGTCTCCTACTATTATTGTGGAACTGTCAATTTCTCTTTTCAGTGTTGTTAGAGTTTGTTTTATGTATTTTGGAACCCTGTCATTGGGTGCATAGATGTTTATTATGGTTATGTCTTCATGATGGATCATCCCCTTAATCATTATATAGTGTCCTTCTTTGTCTTTTATAGTAGATTTTGTTTTAAAGTCTACTTTATCTGAGATTAGAATTGCCACTCCTGCTCTTTTTTGGTAGTTGTTAGCTTGATATATTTTTTTCCAACCTTTGACTTTTAATAAATTCACATCTTTATTTCTAAGGTGTGTCTCTTGTAGACAGCATATTGATGGATCCTGTTTTCTTATCCATTTTGTCACTCTCTGTCTCTTTATGGGTGCATTGAGTCCATTTACATTCAGTGTAATTATTGATAGATGTGAGTTTGTTGTTGTCATTTTGTAGTGTTTTTTTTGTGGTGCTGAAGTTTTCTTTGTTCTTCTTACTCTCTTGTGCTGAGTTACTTTTGTTTGTGGATTTTTTAAAATTTCTTTTGTTTTTGTAGGTTTTGTTTTTCTGAGACTTTACTTTTTCCCCCCCTTTTTAAAATGAGTATGTTTGTTCACTTTCTTTGTGGTTACCATGAATTTTACCCTTATCTCTCTAAGTTTGAAGCAGTCTACCATTACTTGGTATCGCCTTGCCTTCCTCTCCATTAGAAGGTTCTATACCTATGCCATTTATTCCCTCTTTTATTGTTTTGATGTTGTTGCCATTTACTGATTAACTGCTCTGATTCCCTGTTGTATTTCTTTTGGTTTTGTATAGTCCTCGAGAGTTCATTTCCTAGATTGGTATCTGGCTGGTACGATCCTGCATCCTAGATTCTGCCTCTGAGCTGAAGTTGTTTGTCCTCAGATTGAAGAACTCCCTTTAATAATTCTTGTAAGTTTGGTTTGACTTTTACATATTCCCTTAATTTCTGTTTATCTGGAAATGACCTAATTTCACCATGAAATCTGAATGAGAGTTTTGCAGGATATATTATTCTTGGCTGGCAATTTTTTCTCTTTCAAGATTTTGTATATGTCATCCCATTGCCTTCTTGCCTGCATGGTTTCTGCCGAATAATCTGAGTTTAGTCTTATTGTTTTTCCTCTGTATGTGACTTCTTGTTTTTCATGAGCTGCTCTCAGGATTCTTTGTTTGTCTTTGGTTTTGTTGAGTGTGATTATGATATGCCTTGGTGATTTTCTTTTCGGGTCTCTCCTATATGGGGTTTGTTGAGCTTCTTGGATGGTCAGCTTTTCATCTTTCATGATATTGGGGAAGTTTTCTGTCAGCAATTCTTCAATGATCCTCTCTGTGTTTTCTGTTTTCTCCCCCTGTTCTGGAACTCCAGTCACTCACAGATTTTGCTTTTGATTGTATCCCACATAATTCTCAGGGTTTCTTCATTTTTCTTTGTTCTTTTTTCTGAGTTTTCCTGAAACAGAGTTGTATCCAAGTGTTTGTCTTCAATTCCACTGATCCTGTCTTCCATAGTTTCAAATCTGCTTCTCAGCTCTTCTATGACACTGTCCATTTCTGAAATCTTGTTGTTTATCTTTTGGATTTCTAATTGTTGTCTTTGTATAATTTCTAGTTGTGAATTTATTTTGGCATTTTGTTCCTGCATTATTTTCCTGAATTCTTCCAATTATTTGTCTGTATTTTCCATGAATTTGTCTATTTTTTCCTCATGTTTGTCAGCTTTTTGCTTCAGCTCTTGGAGAATTCTGTGTATTAGAGATTTGAATTCCCTATCAGGTAGTTATAGTGCATTTTCTTCCACAGGAGAGTCATCTGGTGTTTTATTTTGGACGCCTACTGGAACCATCCTGTCCTGTTTTTGTAAATGTTTTGTTATTGTCTGCTGTCTACGGGGCATTCAGTAGTTATTTTTCTCATTTATTGATTGTAGATTTGTTTGTTTCATCCCCCCCCTTTTTTAAAATTTGACTATGTCTGAGCAGGCAGGCTGTGTGTTCTTTGTTGTTTGCTCGTCTGTGGGCACAATACTTTTCACCTCCTTCTCCAATTTGCAGGGTCAGTCACTCAGATATGGTATGACAGGGCAGGTGTAGCTGAAGAGGAGTTACTGGGAAGGGTTGTTTTTGGCACTTACTACAGCCACCAGAGTAGGTCGGTAATCAGTGCAGGGCAGGTTCCAGCAGGCTGTGCCTGTGCTGCTTGGTGGTCTGATGTGAAGCGCACAATGCAGGTAGGCAGGATGCAGCAGGGAGATTGTTATGTGTGGAGCTAAGATGGATATGGGAGAGAGGGGAGAGGAATAGGAGCCAAAAACATACAAACAAAAAAAAGAATGCTAGGGGAGCTTGCCGTTGGATTGGAGAGATGAGAGACTATGAAATGGAGAAAAACAGAAAGGGGAAGAGGAAGAAAAGAAAAGAATGAATGAATAAAAATCGGAAAGTTTAAAGAACTGCAAAGTTCCCCGGGATCCCACCGGTGCAGCTATGAGGTCTGGGGAAGTCGCTCTCAGGTGTTGCAGTACAGCCTGGCTAGAAGGCATAGAGGTTTACAACACCAGGTATTCAGGGAACAGAAAGAGAAGGAAGATATAGAAAGACGAGAAACTGAGCAATAAAGAAAGACAAAAAGGGAAAAAGAGGGAAAAGAAAACAAATTAAAAAAAAAAAAAAAGAACAAGAAAGGCTCCCAAAAACACAGAAAAAAAAAAAAAAGCAATGAAAAAAGAAATGTCCTCAGGGATCCCTGTGCACGTCTGTGCAAGCCGAGGGGGAAGTCTCATTGCCACGCAGCACCGCCTGGCCAGAAACAGCTCCCAACTCAAGAAAAGGAGAAGAAAACAAGGAAACAATTCAAAACAAACAAACGAACAAAAGCCCCGGGATCCCACCCGCGCGGCAGCCCAGACCGGGAAGCAGCTCCTCACTCGCATAGAGCTCCACAGCCCCTCAGGAAGAAGCAAAGATGGCTCACGGAGCCAGGTATTTGAGTGAAAGGAGGGGGAGGTGGTGAGAGGTAAGGAAGAAATCAAAAGAAGCAGAAAAAAAAGCAACACTAGCAGCCAACAAATAGCACTCAGAGAGCTGGCCCGTTCGGGTCTGTGGAATCCAAGCAGCCAGTGTTTCCCAGTCAAGAGATTGTGGCCATGGGAAACAGAGGAGGCCAAGTCGGGGTGAAGAAGGGTGGGGTGTGGGAAAGTTTATATTGCAAATTACTGGTTGTTTTGTCTCCCGCTGGATGCTCCGTGAGGCTGCTTTCTTGTACCCCCTGTTTGCTGGTCTCCGATAGGAGTCCAAGATGGCGGATCTGTGCTGCGTTAGCTGGTAGGGGACCTCTGCATGAATCTCCCCTCGCTCTCTGTTCTCTGTCAGTTTTCTCACCCCATTTGGTGCTTGGCTGAGTTCTTTATCTCTTCATTCGATGTTTTAGGGTTTCAGGATTGTTGTATTCTCTGTTCCGCTTAGTTTTTCAGATCTTTGCTGTGGAAGGACGACGTGGTAGTTCTGCCTAGAGCACCAGTTTGCCGGAACTCCCTTGACCAATGCTTTTTAAGGTCTCACCACAACTCTCAGGATAAACCTGAAACTCAATGGCTTGGCTTCTTTGCCCTTCTGTGGCCTGGCCTCAGTTTACCCCACTAGCACGCCCATCAGTGTCTTTCCCTAGCCCATCCACACAGAGCCTGGAAGGTGCTGCATTCTCTCTTCCTCCATAACTCGGCATCCACTGATTCTTTTCCTGGACCCCCTTCCCTGCCCACACCTGACTAGTGGCCCCTCAGCCTTCAGCTGTGGGAAGAACCTCCCTCCCCCCGACAGGTCCGCCTAAGCACACAGCACATCCGTAGCCCAGGAGGGCAGAGGGCAGATCCATCCCGACCCTGGTGGACCCCAGTGCCTGATCGGGGGTCATGGGTGGAAGGGGAGCTTCTCAGTGCCTAAATTAAGAAATGAAAGCCAGAAATCAGGACAGCAGCAATTGATACAGACGTATAATTTTTTTCTCAGGAACGTCCCTGAGCCTGCACCCTAGCGCTGAAATGTCTCTTAGTCTCTGAAGGGCTTAAGGAAGAGTGGGCACCACGCCAGCCATGGAAACACCCGAAATGAGACCAGACAAAGCTTCCATAATGCAGGTGTGGTGCTGCCTGTCCCAGCAGACCCATATGAGGGTGGATTATGTTTTTAGCAGAGGAAAAGAAATTTGTCATCTCCTTTAATGCTGGAAGCCAAGGTCACCGGCTGCAGAGCCACTTTCTTGGTGACACCAGGAGAGGTTGGGGCTGGCCAGGGGATCTCAGAGGCCAGAGAGACCAGAGTCTCAGACCCCATGGCTCAGGGCTGTCTGGTCTGGCTGAGGGCAGGGAGGGTGTGTTCCTGAGCGTCAAGCTAGAGGGTGCACTGTCCCAGGAGCACTGGAGAGTGGGCCTCACAGCCACAGTGTTTCTGGTACAACTGAGAAGAGGCAGGTCTGTGGGGGCCCATGGAAGCCATCAGCTCCTTCCTCTCCCTCCACGGGGACTCGAGAGCAGGTGTACCCCTCTCTTATGGCAGCAGAAGCATCTCCAGAAAACTGTGGTTCCCATCCCACCCCTGGACTCTTGTGTGCTGCCAGGGTTTTCATCCTCCTCTCTGGGGCCAAGTTCCCAATTCCTCACACAGGGGAGAGTTGCTATCACATAAAAGTGACTAGAGAGCATGACCTAAGACAGCCAATTCTGGAAAATGATTAAAGTTGGCCAAGCAATATTGGAATCCATTCTTTTTTTTTTAAGCATTTTTTATTGTGGTGAAATATACATATAACATAACATACATTACATAAGGTTGCCATTTTAACCACTTTTAAGTGTACAATTCAGTGGCATTAATTCCATTCACCACGTTGTACAACCACCACTATTTGTTTCCTAGACTTTTTCATCACCTCAAACAGAACCTCTGCCCATTAAGGACTGACTCCTGAAATCTGTTCTCACCTGTGAGAAGTGGAGTCTGAGAGGGGAGGAGGGCAAAGCCACTGGCAATGAGAGCCAAAAAGAAGGGGGGTAACAGAAAGACTTACGTGGACATTAATGCTAGGGCTAAAGAACAGATTTCGGGAGTTGACTCTGATTCACGGCAACCCCATGTGTGTCAGGGTAGAGCTGTGCTGGATTTTTGGAAGTAGACTGCCAGGCTGTTCTTCTGAGGCACCTCTGGGTGAACTTGAAGCACCAGCCTTTCAGTTATTGGCCAAGTGCATTAGCCATTTGCACTGTCCAGGGACTCTAAATATTAAGTAGGCAAAGATGAAAACACATTGGTGTCTGGTCTGGAAGGGAGTTGGAAAACTGGCCCTCTCACCTGTGTAACCTGGGCCAAATGTTTTTAAGGGCAAAGTGGTGAAATGTATATAAAGCTATAAAATGTGCATAGTTTTAACTAGAAGCACTACTTCTAGGATATTAACCTGGGGATATAATTAACTATACTCATTGCTGTCAAGTGGATACCAACTCACAGCAATCCTATAGGACAGACAGAACTGCCCCATAGAGTTTCCAAGGAGCAGCTGGTGGATTTGAACTGCCCACCTTTTGGTTAGCAGCAGTAGCTGTCAACCACTGTGCCACCAGGGCTCCCAAATCTAACGATGAGCACCCAAATTTAGCAGTAATGATTTTCATCAAAGCATTGTTTATACTGATGAAAAATCTCAATGTTGAACAGTGAATTGGTTGAGTAAACTTTGGTCATTAAAAATCCTGCAGTAAAAGGGTACGTTTTGAAAATGTTTTGAAAATTATGAGAAAATGTTCCTGATAAAACTGTTAAGTGGAAAAAGCAGGCAGTGTAGGAGCGTGAACAAAAGGAGCCCAGCTTTGTAGAAATGAATGTAGGTAGTTGTGTGTGGTGAGTCTTCCTCACTCCCCTCCAAGAGGAAGCAGAGTTCTTGTTTTGTTCTGTTTTGATATGCCCCAATAGGCTGCTCCTGTGCACTAGCTTGATTATTGGCACCTTTGAAGTTCTAACATCCTGTCACCAGGTAGTCAGTTCTGTAACTAAGTATCTGCACACAGGAGTCTGAAAATTTTCATATATGGGTTCAGCTCAGGTGTCCAGGCAGCCGGTCACCAAGTGTGTGGTGCAGGCTCTCACCTACAGTCTTAGAGAGGCATGGGTGATTGGTGTAGGCACTGGTATCTGGCTGTGGTAGGGAGTCACATGCGCCAGGCACGGGGCTGATGGCTGCCCCTGAGAGTCTGAAAGGAAAGTGTGTCCCTATTCCCTAGGGCGAGTAGGTAGGTGGGTTTTGTAGCTGGACTATGAGCACCCCACTCTGTTGGAAGTAAAGACTAGAGGGAACCACTTTTTCTTGGACTCCTGTAGCAGGTGACAAGGTGGCGTACGTGAGGCCACCAGTCCTCAAGCGCCTGGTGCGGATCGGTAAAGGTGCCTGCTTAAAGGACAGGGCTGTGTCGAGGGTCACAAATCTGCCACTTCACAGCTGAAACAGTTGAAGTTAAACTTCAGATGTTTACCATGTTGTACTGTGGTAGTGAGGGCTAACACTATTGAGATGGGTCCCCACATGTCTTTACAGGGGTGTAAGGTACTCAAAGTCTGCGGACCCCTTATGCCTGGGCCTAGCAAAGGAGCTGTGCCGACCCTGAGTTCCTATCTTAGGGGAGCCAGTAGCTTATTTGTTCCCTTTCCAAGGCCAGGAGAATGGGTCAATGTGCCTTTTGGGATCTACTTCCGGCCCAGCGGACTCTCTGTGCAGAGCAGGGAGGGAGGTGGTAAAAGGGAGAGAGGTTTCTCCCAAATGGCCTTTTTTTTTTTTTTTTTTTTTAAAAATCCCTGCGAAAGGCCGCACACACGTCTACTTATTTTTAGCCACTTCGGAGTTGCTTTTCACTGGTTCAGAGTGTCCAAGCAGAATCTCTGCTGCTGGATCTCTCTTGATGTGGAAACTGCCTCCTGAGCGCATGCACAGCTGTTTGCCTGCTTTACTGTGGACCCGGAAGCTGAAGAGCTGCAGTCCTGCCACCACCACTCTGGTGCTCCTCACTTCTTCCCAACCCTCTCCCTCTCCCCCCACTACTTAGTCTGATTCCTCAACTTTGCCTTGTTCAGGGCTCCTAGATATTCATATACAATCAAATCACTTGTTTTTCCAGGTCTTTGTTGTAAGAGGGATATAGGAAGCCATCTGACTACTCTGCCATCTTGGCCCCACCTTCAGGAAGCAGAGTTCTGAGGGACTGTTATGGATTAAATTATGTCCCCCAAAAAGGCATGTTGAAGTCCTATCCCCTGTACCTGTGAATGTGACCTTGTTTGGGGAATTAGGGTCTTTCTTTGCAGATCCTCTCAATGAAGTCATACTGGAGTAGGGTGAGCCATATAGGATAAGGAGCCACCCTACTCCAATTCATTGAGAATATCTTCAAAGAAAGACTCTGTGGTGTCTTATAAAGAGGAGGACAGACGTAGAGTCAGGGTCACATAGAGGAAAGGCACCATGTGAGGATCCATCTACAAGTCAAGGAACTCTAAGAAATGCCCAGGACTACCAGGAGCTGAAGTAGACAAGGAAGGATCTTCCCCTAGAGTCGACAGAGAGCATGGCCTATTGACGCCCTAAATTTGGACTTCCAGCCTCCAAAACTATGAGACAATAAATTTCCGGTCTTTAAAGCCACGAGGTTTGTTGTACTTTATTATGGCAGTCCTAGGACACTAGAAAGGGTCATGTGTAACAGATGGTGTGGTGGTTTTCTCCTCCCTCCATGCCCCTGGGTGGGTGAACCTTCCTGTCTTCTTTTCTCTCAAGTGGCTGTAGTGTGCACAGAGCCAGGGTCTGCCTCTTTGGAATGTTCTGGCTGCTGGGCTCTCTCCTGCCTCATCTCAATGTTGCTCTTGAGCGTTGGCACTTTGTTCCTTGGGGCTGGTAGGTAGGATGATGGTGCTAGCAAGGAGCAGGCTTGAACCTCAGCCATGGGTCCTAGCTTGGTCCTGCCTGGGGGAATTAGGCACACCCAGCTAATAATAACAGGTGTGCTTTAATTTACCATTTGCCATCGTGCCTCCTCTTACTGCAGCTTCCCCGAAAACCTCCTGGGCAGAGTGGGTGGCTGGGCCGAGGCAAGGTTCAAGTATTCCCCAATCCTATCATGATTGTTACAGTCTTATTTATATTTTTGAATATTTACTTTTCATTTTTAAAGTACAAAAGGGTACAGAGTGAAAAATATTTATATCTAACCATGTCTTTTAGCCCATCCCAGCCACCCAATGTTATCAGTTTCTTGTGTAGCCCTTCTGCAGATGTTTTATTTGATAAGCTTTACCAGTATTCAAACAAATTCCTATATGTCATTCCCTCCTCCCTGGCTGCTTGCACACAGGTGGTAGTGCATTGTACACACTGCTCTGCATCTTGCTTTTCACTTGGTCATGTGTCTTGATGATAGTTGCGTATTAGCACATGAAGAGAGGCCTCTTTTTATGGCTATATCATATTTCACTGTATGGAGGTACCATTCTTTAGCAATGGTTGTTTAGCTTGTGTGCCATCTTTTGCTATTACAATGAGTAAGCTTTTGCATAAGTGAATTTGTACATGTGTGGCGATATCTATAGGATAAGATCCTGTAAGTGGGCAAAGCATTGCAGCCTGGAAATTGGGGGTGAAATCACCAAAGTACCCTCCAAGGAGGATGTATGAATTTACACTCCAACAGCAACATATGGTAACACTCCTTGCCAACAGAGTAAGTTTTCAAAATTAAAAAAAAATTTTTCCCATACAAAAATTCATGCATACATTGTTATGTGACTCTATTGCTCTCCCCGTACTGTGACAGCACACTCCTCCCTTCCACTCGTGATTCCCCATGTCCATTCAACCAGCTCCTAACCCTCTCTGCCTTCCCATCTCCCCTCTGGACAGAAGTTGCCCGTTTAGTCTCTTGTATCTACTTGAGCTAAGAGGCACAGTCCTCACGAGTATCACTTTATGCCCCACAGTCCAGTCCAATCCCTGTCTGAAGAGTTAGCCTCAGAAATTGTTTTAGTTCTGGGCTAATAGAGAATCCAGGGGCCAGGCTTTCCAGGGTTCCTCCAGTCTCAGACCGTTAAGTCTGGTCTTTTTACTAGAATTTGAGTTCTACACCCCACCTTTCTCCTGCTCTATCAGGGACTCTCTGTTGTGTTCCCTGTCAGGGCAGTCATTGGTGGTAGCTGGGCACTATCTAGTTCTTCTGGTCTCAGGCTGATGAAGTCTCTGGTTTATGTGGCCCTTTCCATCTCTTGGGCTAATACTTTCCTTGTGTCTTTGGTGTTCTTCATTCTCCTTTACTCTAGGTAGTTGGGACCAATTGATGCATCTTAGATGGCCACTTGCAAGCTTTTAAGACCCCAGATGCCACTCACCAAAGTAGGATGCAGAACATTTTCTTAATAAGCTATGTTATGCCAATTGACCTAGATGTCCCCTGAAAGCATGGTCCCCAGACTCCTGCCTCTGCTGCTCTGTCCCTCACAGTGTTAGATTGTGTTCAGGAAACTTCTTAGCTTTGGTCTAGTCCAGTTGTGCTGACTTCCCCTGTAGTGTGTGTTGTCCTTCCCTTCACCTAAGATAATTCTTATCTACTATCTAGTTAGTAAATAACCATCACTCTCCCTCCCCACCCTTATAACCATCAAAGAATGTTGTCTTCTGTGTTTAAACCTTTTCTTGAGTTCTTACAATGGTGGTCTTAAACAATATTTGTCCTCCTGTGACTGACTACATTCACTTGGCATAATGACCTCCAGCTTCCTCCATGTTATGTTTCACGGCTTCACCGCTGTTCTTTATCATTGCATAGTATTCCATAGTGTGGATATACCATAATTTGTTTATCCATTCGTCCATCGATGGGCACCTAGGTTGCTTCCATCTTTTTGCTATTGTGAACACTGCTGCAATAAACATGGGTGTGCATATATCTATTTGTGCGATGGTTCTTATTTCTCTAGGATATATTCCAAGGAGCGGGTTAGCTGGATCGTATGGTACTTCTATTTCTAGCTTTTTAGAAAGTGCCAAATAAATTTCCAAAGTACCATTTTACATTCCCACCAACAGTGTATAAGTGTTCCAGTCTCTCCACAACCTCTCCAGCATTTATTATTCCGTGTTTGTTGGATTAATGCTAGCTAGCCTTGTTGGAGTGAGATGATATCTCCTTGTAGTTTTGATCTACATTTTTCTAATGGCGCATGATCATGAGCATTTCTTCATGTGTCTCTTAGCTGCCTGAATCTCTTCTTTGACGAAGTGCCTGTTCATATCCTTTGCCCGTTTTTTAATTGGGTTGTCTTTTTGTTGTTGAGGTTTTGAAGTGTCTTGTAGATTTTAGAGATTAGATGTTGATCAGATTTGTCGTAGCCAAAAATTTGTCTTTTGTAGGTTGTCTTTTTACTCTTTTGGTGAAATCTTTTGATGAGCATTAAGTGTTTGATTTTTAGGAGCTCCCATTTGTCTAGTCTCTCTTCTGGTGCTTGTGCATTGTTACTTATGGTTCGTATTATGTTTATGCCATGTATTAGGGCTCCTAGCGTTGTCCCTATTTTTTCTTCCATGATCTTTATTGTTTTTGATTTTATATTTAAGTTCTTGATCCACTTTGAGTTAGTTTTTGTGCATGGTGTGAGGTATGGGTCTTGTTTCAGTTTTTTGCAGGTGGATATCCAGTTATGCCAGCACCATCTGTTAAAGAGATCGTCTTTTCTCCAATTAATGGACTTTGGGCCTTTGTCAAATATCAGCTACCCGTAGGTGGATGAATTTATAGTCTGGATTCTCAATTATGTTCCTTTGGTCTATGTGTCTATTGTAGTACTAGTACCAGGCTGTTTTGACTACTGTGGCAGTATAATAGTTTCTAAAATCAGGTAGTGTGAGGCCTCCCACTTTGTTCTTCTTCTTGAGTAATGCTTTACTTATTCAGGGCCTCTTCCCTTTTCATGTGATCTCTCCATCTCATTAAAAAATGCTAGTGGAATTTGGATCGGGATTGCACTGTATCTGTAGATCTCTTTGGGTAGAAGTGACATGTTCACTATGTTGAGTCTACCTATCGAAGAGCAAGGTATGTTTTTCCACTTATGCAGGTCTCTTTTGGTTTCTTGTAGTTTTCATTGTATAGATCTTTTACATCTCTTGTTAGATTTATTCCTAAGTATTTTATCTTCTTGAAGGCTATTGTAAATGGTATTGACTTGGTGATTTCCTCTTCAAGGTTCTCTTTGTTGGTGTAAAGGAATCCAACTGATTTTCGTGTGTTTTATCTTGTATCCTGAAACTTTGCTGAAATCTTCTGTTAGTTCCAGTAGTTTTCTTGTGGATTCTTTGGGGTTTTCTGTGTATAAGATCATATCATCTTCAAATAGAGATACTTTGACTTCTTCGTTATCAATTTGGATGCCTTTATTTCTTTTTCTACCCTAATTGCTCTGGCTAGGACCTCCAGCACAATGTGGAATGAGAGTGGTGATAAAGGGCATCCTTGTCTGGTTCCTGTTCTCAAGGGGAATGCTTTCAAAGTCTCTTCATTTAGGATGATGTTGGCTGTTGGCTTTGTATAAATTCCCTTAATTGTATTGAGAAATTTCTCTTCTATTCCTATTTTGGCTTTGTATAAATTCCCTTAATTATATTGAGAAATTTCTCTTCTATTCCTATTTTGTTGTGAGTTTTTATCATGAATGGGTGTTGGACTTTGTCAAATGCCTTTTCTGCATCGATTGATAAGATCATGTGGTTCTTGTATTCTGTTTTATTAATGTGATGGATTACATTGATTGTTTTTCTAATGTTGAACCATCACTTCATACCTGGTATAAATTCCGCTTGATCATGATGAACTATTTTTTTGATATGTTGATGAATTCTATTGGCTAGAATTTTTTCTTTAAGATTTTTTAATTGTACTTTAGATGAAGGTTTACAGAACAAACATTTTCTCATTAAACAGTCAGTACACATATTGTTTTAAGACATTGGTTAACAACCCCACGACATGTCAACACTGTCCCTTCTCATCCTTGGGTTCCTTATCACTGGCTTTCCTGCCCCCTCCTGCCTTCTACTCCTTGTCCCTGGACTGCTGTGCTTCATTAGTCTCATTTTGTTTTATGAGGCTTTCCAATCCCCAGCTGAACGGTGAACTTCTGGAGTGACTGAACTAAAAAGGTGTCCAGGGGCCATACTCTCTGGGTTTCTCCAGTCTGTCAGGCCAGTAAATCTGGTCTTTTTTTTTTTTGTGAGTTAGAATTTTGTTCTGCATCCTTTTCCAGCTCCGTCCAGAACCCTCTATTGTGATCTTGGTCAGAGCATTCAGTGGTGGTAGCTGGGCACCATCTAGCTGTACTGGACTCTGTCTTGTGGAGGCCGTGGTAGCTGTCATCCATTAGTCCTTTGGACTAATCTTTTCCTTGTATCTTGTTCTCTTCATTCTCCCTTGCTCCTGAAGGGGTAAGACCAGTGGAATATCGTAGATGGCTGCTCACAGGCTTTTAAGACCTGAGACGCTACTCACCAAGGTAGAATGTAGAACATTGTCTTCATAAAATATGTTATGCCAATTGAGCTAGATGTTCCCTGAGACCATGGTCCCCACAGCTCTCCACCCAGCAATTCAGTCCCTCAGGGAGTTTGGAAGTGTCTATGGAGCTTCCATGACCTTTCCTTGTACAAGTTGTGCTGGTTTCCCCAGTATTGTGTACTGTCTTACCCTTCGCCAAAGTTACCACTTATCTATTGTATATTTAGTTCCCCCCACCCCTCCCATCCCTCACAACCAACAAAGATTATTTCTTTTTGTGTGTAAACTTCTACATGAGTTTGTGAAGTAGAGGTCTAATACAGTATTTGTCCTTTTGTGATTGACTTATTTCACTCAGCATAATGTCCTCCAGTTTCATCCATGTTATGAGATGCTTCACAGATTCATCATTGTTCTTTATCATTGCATAATATTCCATTGTGTGCATGTACCATAGTTTGTTTATCCATTCATCTGTTGATGGGCATCTACGTTGTTTCCATCTTTCTGCTATTGTGAATAGTGCTGCAATGAATATGGGTGTGCATACGTCTATTTGTGATATGGCTCTTATTTCTCTAGGATATATTCCTAGGTGTGGATTGCATTTTGTAGTGCTTTTTTTTTTGTGGTGCTGACATTTTCTTTGTTCCCTTTACTCTCCTGTGCTGAGTTAATTTGTTTGTGGATTTTTTTCATTTCTTTTGTTTTTGTAGGTTTTGTTTTTACTGGGATTTTATGTTTTTCCTCTTTATTTTTATGGGTAGGTTTGTTAACTTTCTTTGTGGTTACTGTGCAATTTTCCCGTATCTTTCTAGGTTTTAAGCAGTCTACTATGAGTTGGTATTGCCTTGCCTTCCTCTCCATTAGAAGGTTCTATACCTACACTGTTTATTCCCTCTTTTATTGTTCTGATGCTGTTATCACTTACAGATTAACCTCTCTGGTTCCCTGTTGTAATTCTTTTGGTTTTGCATAGTCCTTAAGAGTTCATTTCCTAGTTTGGTATCTGGCTAGTACAATCCTGTGTCCTCTATTCAGCCTGTGGTCTGATGTTGTTTCTTCTCAGATTGAAGGACTCCCTTTAATAAGTCTTATAAGTTTGGTTTGGTTTTTACATAGTCCCTTAATTTCTGTTTATCTGGAAATGACCTAATTTTGCCATCTTATTCGAATGAGAGTTTTGCAGGATATATTATTCTTGGCTGGCAATTTTTTTCTTTCAAGGTTTTATATATGCCATCCCATTGCCTTCTTGCCTGCATGGTTTCTGCCAAATAATCCGAGCTTAGTCTTATTGTTTCTCCTCTGTATGTGACTTTTTGTTTTTCTTCAGCTGCTCTCAGGATTCTTTGTTTGTCTTTGGTTTAGGCTAGTGTGATTATGATATGCCTTGGTGATTTTCTTTTGGGATCTGTCCTATATGGGGCTTGTTAAGCTTCTTGGATGGTCAGCTTTTCATCTTTCATGATATTGGGAAAGTTTTCTGTCAGCAATTCTTCAATGATCCTCTCTGTGTTTTCTGTTTTCTCCCCCTGTTCTGGAACTCCAGTCACTCACAGATTTTGCTTTTGATTGTATCCCACATAATTCTCAGGGTTTCTTCATTTTTCTTAGTTCTTTTTTCTGATTTTTCCTCAGAGTTGTAGCCAAGTGTTTGTCTTCAATTTCACTGATCTTATCTTCTATCATTTCAAACCTGCTCCTCAGTCCTTCTATGACACTGTCCATTTCTGAAATCTCTTTGTTTATCTTTTGGATTTCTACCTGTTGTTTTTTTATGATTTCTAGTTGTGAATTTATTTTAGCATTTTGTTCCTGTATTATTGTCTTAAATTCTTCCAGTTTTTTGTCTGTATTTTCCATAAATTTGTCTATTTTTTTCCTCTTTTTGTCTACTTTTTGCTTGAACTCAGATAATTCTGAATATTAGAGGTTTGAATTCCATATCAGTTAGGTCTAGTGCGTTTTCTTCTACTGGAAAGTCGTCTGGTGTTTTATTTTGCACGCCTACTGGAATCATCCTGTCCTGTTTTTGTAAATGTTTTGATATTGTCTGCTGTCTTTGAGGCATTTAGTGGTTTTTTCCCTCGTTTTTTGATTGTAGATTTGTTTGTTTCATCCTGCTTTTTTTTTTTGTTAATTTGGTTATGTATGAGCAGGTGGGCTGTGCGTTCTTTGTTGTTTGCTCATCTGTGGGCATGATACTTTTCACCTCTTTCTCCAGTGGGCAGGGTCAGTCACTCAGGTATGGTACAGCTGGGCAGGTCTAGCTGATGGGGAGTTGCTGGGATATGCGGCACATAGCAGGGCTGACAGTGCAGACCAGAAATCAGTGCAGGGCAGGTTCCAGTAGGCCATGCCTGTGCTGCTTGGGAGTGTGATGTTCAGCGCACAGTGCAGTAGGCAGGAAGGAGGGGGTAGTTTGTGCTGTGTGGAGCTAAGATGAGTATGGAAAAGATGAGAGAGAGGAGAGAGGAACAGGAGCCAAAAACATACACACAAACCAAAAAGAGTGCTAAGGGAGCTTCCTATTGTAGTGGAGAGATGAGAGACTCAGAAATGGGAAAAACAAAAATTAAAAAAAAGAAAAAAGGCAAAAGAAAAAGATGAATAAATCGAGAAACTAGAAATGAAGAACAACAAAAAGTGAATAAGACAGAGAAGAAAACAAAACAAAGAAACAAACAAACAAAAAAACCCAAAACAGAAAAACCCAACAAAACCAGAAAAAAAAAAAAAAAACAAAACCAAGAAAAAAGAAATGCCCCCACAGTTGTCCCTGTGTATCTGTGCAGAGTAAGGAAGTAGCTTCCAAGCCGTGTGGTACTGCCCGGTTAGAAGGGGCTCCCAAGCTGAGAAAAGAAAAAGAAAACAAACAAACAAATCAAAACAGAACAAATCAGAGCAAACAAATAAACAAAAAAGCCCCAGGGATCCCACCAGCGTGGCAGCCCAGAAGCAGTTTCACAGCTGAGTGGTGTTTTGCAGCATTTCAGGAAGAAGCAAAGATGGCACACAGAGCCAGGTATTTGAGAGAAAGGAGGGAGAAGTGGTGAGAGGTAAGGAAGAAATTTAAAGAAGGGGAAAAAAGCAACACCAGCAGCCAACAAAAGGCACTCAGGGAGCTGGCCAGTGCGGGCGGGTGGAATCCAAGCAACACTGGGGTGAAGGTGGTGCTTCCTGGCCAAGAGACTGTGGCTGCAGGAAGCAGAGGAGGCTAAGTGTGGGTGAAGAAGGGCAAGGGGCGGGAAAGCCTATATCGCTGGTTACGGGTTGTTCTGTCTCCTGCTGGAAGCTCTGTGAAGCTGCTTTCTCATAGCCCTGTTAGCTGATCTTCGATAGGAGTCCAAGATGGTGGATCCGTGCTGCCGTAGCTGATAGGGGACCTCTGCATGTATGTCTCCTCGCTCTCTGTTCTCTGTTGGTTTCTTATTCCATTCAGTGCTTGGCTGAGTTCTTTATCTCTTCGTTTGATGCTTAGGGTTTCAGGAATGACGTGTGACTCTGTTTGACTTAGTTTTTCTGATCTTTGCTGCGGAGGGACGGCCTGGTGCTTCTGACTATAGTGCCATGTTGCCTGGAAGTCTATTGGCTAGAATTTTGTTGAGGATTTTTGCATCAATGTTCGTGAGGGATATTGGTCTGTAAATTTCTTTTTTTGTGGTGTCTTTACCTGGTTTTTGTATCAGGGTTATGCTGGTTTCATAGAATGAGTTTGAGAGTATTCCATCATTTTCTATGCTCTGAAATACCTTTAGTAGTAGTGGTGTTAACTCTTCTCTGCAAGTTTGGTAGAATTCTCCACTGAAGCCATCTGGGCCAGGGCTTTTTTTTATCAGGAGTTTTTAAATTACCTTTTCAGTCTCTTCTTTGTTCTGGGTTTATTTAGTTGTTCTGCCTCTGTTTGTGTTAGTTTAGGTAGGCAGTGAGTTTCTAAAAACTAGTCCATTTCCTCTAGGTGTTCAAATTTGTTACAGTAGAATTTTTCATAGTGTTCTGTTATGATTCTTTTAATTTCAGTTGGGTCTGTTGTGATATCAACATCTCATTTCTTATATGGGTTATCTGCTTCCACTCCTGTTTTTCTTTTGTCAGTTTGGCCAGTGGTTTATCAATTTTGTTGATCTTTTCAAAGAACAAGCTTTTGGTCTTGTTAACTCTTTCAATTGTTTTTCTAGTCTCTATTTCATTTAATTCTGCTCCAATTCTTATTATTTCCTTTCTTCTGGCGCCTGAGGGCTTCTTTCACTGCTCTCTTTCTACTTGTTCAAGTTGTAGGGTTAATGTTTTGATTATGGCCCTTTCTTATTTTTGGATGTGTCCATTTATTGCTATAAACTGACCTCTGAGCACTGCTTTTGCTGTGTCCCAAAGGTTCTGGTAAGATGTTTTTTCATTTTTGTTTGATTCTGTGAGTTTTTTTATTCCATCCTTAATTTCTTCTATAACCCGGTAGTTTTTGAGCAAGGTGTTGTTCAGTTTCCATGTGTTTGATTTTTTTCCCTTGCTTTTTCCACTGTTGCTTTCTACTTTTATGGCTTTATGGTCAGAAAAGATGCTTTTTAATATTTCAATGTTTTGGATTTTGTTAAGGCTTGCTTTATGGCCTAATATGTGGTCTATTCTGGAGAATGTTCCCTGTGCGTTGGAAAAGAAAGTATACTACGCTGCTGTTGGGTGGAGTGTTTGGTATATGTCTATGAGCTCTTCCGTGTCTTTGTTGAGCTTCTTTCTGGATGTTCTGTCCTTCGTCGAAAGTAGTGTGTTGAAATCTCCTACTAGTATTGTGGAGCTGCCTATCTCTCTTTTCAGTGCTGTTAGAGTTTATGTATTTTGGAGCCCTGTCATTGGGTGCATAAATATTTATTATAGTTATGTCCTCCTGGTGTATTGGCCCTTTAATCACTGTATAGTGTCCTTCTTATCCTTTGTGGTGGATTTTACTTTAAAGTCTATTTTGTCAGAGATTAGTATTGCCACTCCTGCTCTTTTTTGAGTGTCGTTTTCTTCATATATTTTTTCCGTCCTTTGAGCTTTAGTTTGTTTGTGTCTTTAAGTCTAAGGTGTGTCTCTTGTAGGCAGCATATAGATGGATTGTGTTTTTTTATCCAGTCTGCCACTCTCTGTCACTTTATTGGTGCATTTAGTCCATTTACATTCAGTGTGATTATTGATAGATTTGAGTTTAGTACTGTCATTTTGAGGTCTTTTTTTGTGTGTTGTTGACTGTTTCTTTGTTCTACTTAATTTTCTGTGCTGAGTAGTTTTTCTTTATGTATTTTCTTTTCATGTTTTTCATTGTTGGTGATTTTGTGTTTGATGAGTCTTTATATTTTTCTAGTTTTTTATTTTGACTTGTAGGATTGTTAGTTTCTTTTGTGGTTACCTTAATATTTACCCGTATATTTCTAAGTTTATACCAGTCTTTTATTTCTTTATATTGCCTTGACTTTCTCTCCTATATGAAAAATCTATGTCTACTTTGTTTCAGTCCTTCTTTTTTGTTTTAATGTTGTCATCTTTTATATATTGACATCTGTTTCCCTATTTTCAGTGTTTTAGCTTTGGTTGCTTTGTGTCTTCCCTATCTGTGTTGATATCTGGTTTCTCTGTCTTGTGTTCTAGTCTTGGGTTGTTATCTGATGTTACTGATTTTCTAACTGGAGAACTCCCTTTAGTATTTCTTGTAATTTTGGTTTGATTTTTGCAAATTCCCCAAACTTCTGTTTATCAGGAAATGCCCTAATTTCACCATCATATTTGAGAGACAGTTTTAATGGATATATAATTCTTGGCTGGCAGTTTTTTTCCTTCAAGGCTTTATATATGTCATCCCATTGCCTTCTTGCCTGCGTGGTTTCTGCTGAGTAGTCCGAGTTTATTCTTATTGACTCTCCTTTGTAGATAACTTTTTGTTTATCCCTAGACACTCTTAAGATTCTCTCTTTATCTTTGGTTTTGGCAAGTTTTATTATAGTATGTCTTAGTAACTTTCTTTTGGGATCTACTTTATGTGGGGTTCGATGAGCATCTTGGATAGATATCTTGTCATCTTTCAAGATATCAGGGAAGTTTTCTGCCAACAAATCTTCCACAATTCTCTCTGTATTTTCTGTTATCCCCTCCGTTCTGGTACTCCAATCACTCGTAGATGATTCCTCTTGATAGAGTCCCACATAATTCTTAGGGTTTCTTCATTTTTTAAAATCCTTTTATCTGATTTTTCCTCAAATAAGTTGGTGTCAAGTGCTTTATCTTCAATCTCACTAATTCTGACTTCCATCACCTCAATTCTGCTCCTATGACTTTCTATTGAGTGGTCTAATTCTGAAATTTTATTGTTAATCTTCTGGATTTCTGACTGTTGTGTCTCTAAGGATTCT
Source organism: Dugong dugon (assembly GCA_030035585.1). Taxonomy (NCBI): domain Eukaryota; kingdom Metazoa; phylum Chordata; class Mammalia; order Sirenia; family Dugongidae; genus Dugong; species Dugong dugon. Next base: position 210,856,921 of record CM057460.1, on the reverse strand, counting down.
TGAAGCCTATTAAATTTGTCATTATGTTCTTCTCTAATCTTTTTAATTTCCTCTATTGCGTGTTCTGCATTTTGCTTAATTTCCTTCCAAATTTCTTGAAGAGTTCTGTATATTGATCTTTTGTATTCTGCCTCTGGTAATTCCAAGGAATTTTCCTCCTCTGGAAAATGTCTAGATTCTGTATTTTGGGAGCTTGCTGAAGCCATCATGGATTGCCTCTGTATGTGATTTGATATTGACTGTTGTCTCCGAGCCATCAATAAGTTATTTTATTTATTTATTTTATGTTTGCTTACGGTGTCCTAACTTCTTGCTTTGTTTTGATATGCCCAAATAGGCTGCTTGTATGAGCTAGTTTGATTATTGGCACCTTTGAAGCTCTAATGTTGTGTCACCAGATGGTTAGATCTGTTACTAGGTATGTGAACTCAGGGGTCTGCGCATTCCTCCCGTATGGATTCAGCTCAGGTGCCCAGGTAGATAGCCACCAAGTGTGTGGTGTAGGCTCTCACTTACAGTCCTAGAAAGGCATGGGTGATTGATGTAGGCACAGGTATGTGGCTGCAGCAGGGGGACACACTCTGAGCAAGGCAGGGGGCTGACGGCCACCCCCGAGTGTCCAGGAGGAAGGAGTGTCCCTGTTCCCTAGAGCACGTAGGTGGGTGGGTTTTCCTAATGCTGTTGGCTGTAAGGACTTGGGGGCATCTCTTATTCATGGCTCCCTCTCACAGGTGGCTAGGTAGCATAGGTGGAGCCACCAGTCCTCAGGCCCCTGATGTGGGTAGGTGAAGACGTTGCTTAATGGGCAGAGCAGTGTCAAATGACAAGAACCTGGCACTCCACAGCTGAAAGAGTTGAAATTAGGGTTCCAGTATATACCCTGTTGTACTGCAGTAATGAGGGCTTATGCTGTTGAGATGGGCCCACACAAGTCTCTGCAGTGGGAAAGGCACTCAAAGTCTATGGATCCCTTATGCCTGTGCCTAGGCAAAGGAGCTGTGCCAACCCTTGTTTCCTGGCTTAGGGGAGCCGGCAGTTTATTTTTCCCGTTTGTTAATTTGTTCACTCTCCAAGGCAGGGAGAATTGCTCCAGATGTGTGACGGATCCTACTTCCGGCCCCAGGGACTCAGCAATTGCTGCAGCTGGTCTGGGACCCAGTGCAGAGTAGGGAGCAGGGAGGTAAATGGGAGAGTGGTTTTTCCCCAAGGGGGGTGTTTTTGATCCATGCGGTAGGCCGTTTGCAATTACTTATGTTTTGCTGGATCGAGGGCTGATTCTCAGTGGTTCTGGGTGGCCGTGTAGACTCTCAGCGGCTGGGTCTCTCCTTGTGCGGAAACTGCGCCTCCTGAGCACTGCTGCTTGCCTGCCTCACTGCTCACCCCCGAGCTGATGAGGCCTGAAGGGCTCAGGCTCTCGCTGGGTCAGGTCTGGCAACTCCTCACTGTTTTGAAAGCATCTTTCCCTCCCCGTGGCACTCAGTCCAGTTCCTCAACTGTGCCTTTGATGTTCACGGCTTCCAGATTGCCATATATAATCGAACCACTTTTTTGGGTCTTTGTTGTAAGAAGGTCCACTGGAAGTGTCTGACTACTCTGCCGTCTTGGCCTCGCCTCCTAAGTTTTCAAACTTTTTGATCTTTGAAAAAAAGTTAAAAAACAATTTTCACTTATCTCATTATGAATAAGGTTGAGCATCTTTTGATATTCTTTTTTAAAATTATGAATATAACATACATATTGAGACGTGCAAAAACTAACTTGTACAGTAAAATGACTGATTATGAATCAAATCCTCAGGTAACCACCAAGCAGGAATTGAAACATGACCAGCACCCCAGAGCCCAACCCCACCAAGTGTGCCCTCTGTGTTGTGACCCCTTCTTCTGACACAAGTACCTCTGTCCTGACTTCTGTGATGGTTCTATTCTTTTAGTGGTCAACCTAGAAGCCACTGCCCGCTCCATTGTCAAATCTGTGATTAATCAATGCCCTCATCTTCCTTTTGGATGCCCCCAAACCATAAACACATAAATGTCATTTGCCCAGTCCACAGCTACTTATGTGTTGTTGTTGTGGTTAGTTGCCATTAAATCGATCCCAAATTTGTCATATATTTGAATTCTATCTCCTTCTTGTGATTTCTAGGATCTTTTATGTATGTGTTAGGGAATTGGAGCCCTGGTGGCGCAGTGGTTAAGAACTCAGCTGCTAATCAAAAGGTTGGCTGTTCAAATCCACCAGTTGCTCCTTGGAAACCCTATGGGGCAGCTCTACCCTGTCTATAGGGTCACTATGAGTTGGAATCAACTCGATGAAAATGGAGTTGTTTTTTTTTTGGTATTAGGGAATTAGCTCTTTGTCAGTGATATGGGTTGCAAATGTGTCCCCCAGTTTGTCTTTTTAATTTATATTTGTTTTGATTTTATCCATAGCGGTTTTGCCATAAGAATTTCCCAAACTATACATGCACTGAAAAAGACTAGCAGGTTGTACATCGAAGTGTGAGTCCCCTAACCATAATAAATGGTGGGATTGTGGCTAATTTTTGTGTTTCCTCTTTGCATTTTTAAAGTTTTTTTTTGGTAGTGAAAATGTATTGCTTTTGTAATCAGAAAAAATATATTGTTGATGTTAGTTGGTATTGACTTGGCTCTGACTCATGGTGATTCCATCTACAGCAGGACAAAACATTGCCTGTTCCAGCACCATCTTTAAGATCTTTAGGATTATTGACATGCTTGGGTCCACTGTTGTGGCCACTGTGCATTTTGAGTGCCTCCCAACATAAGGGGCTCATCTTCCAACACTATATCACACAATATTCTATTGTGATCCACAGGGTTTTCATTGGCTGATTGTTGGAATTAGATTGCCAGGCCTTTCTTCTTAGTCTGTCTTAGTCTGAAAGCTCTGCTGAAACCTGTCCACCATGAGTGACTTTGCTCGTATTTGAAATATCAGTAGCATAGCTTCCAGCCTCATAGCAGCGCACACACCACTGGAGTATGATCAACTGACAGATTGAGAAAAAAATGCAGAAAAATGTAACAGGTGCCATAAAAATAGAATTGTTCATCAATAACAGGACTGCCCAGGGCCTCTTGAGTCTGGGCGTACTGGTGAAGTCAATTTGCATTAAGGCCTAAGTGACACTGGGTCCTGCCTGCCCACCCACCTGGCCACTGCAGATCCTAGGGTCTTGGCCTCTCCCATAGTCCCCTTAGCTGTTTTGGGGAGACCTGAACAGGTATCTGAGGGGTCTTTGCCTATTGACCATGCTGCCCCATGCTACTGACCTCTGCAACCCTGGGTGCTTCCACCAGTGCCCCTGAGCTGTGGGACCATCACTGGTTTTGAGGGCATCCTCCTGAGACTTGAGTCATGAGACCCAGGTGACCGTTTGACCCTGTGTTACCTCCTAGGCTGGAATGGCTGTAGGCAGCTAAAGTCAAAACATTTCTGTCTTTTCCTCTACAATCTGTACATCCCCAGGCCTGGTACTCAGTAGGTGCTCAGTAAATGCTTGTGGATAGAGGCAAGGGGCAGTGGAGGGTTGGGGGCCCAAGGAAGCAGTGGATGGAATTTGCTGGGTCCTGGGAGGTCCTGAGAGATCCAGCTGGTGCTCCACCCCACTGGGCAGGAGTGGCACCTGGGACGGCCACTGGAAGGTGCTCCCTAGAGGGCAGGGTGCACTCCGATGACTCCAGCAGGAGCAGGAGAGGCCGGATGAGTCCCTGGATATGGAACCCAGAACACGAGCACAGCATCCACCCTGGTCTGGCAGCTGCAGATTCTCCTCCCTGCCCTGGTGCAGAGAGCAGGGCAGACAGACCTACCTAGTCCCTGCCACTTGCCCCCAGCTACTCCTGACTTCCAAGCCCACAGCCTGGGAGGTACGCCAATCAAATAATCCTCCCATCATCCTTGCCTGCTGTTCCTTGAGAGACACGCCTGCCACTCTGGGATGTCTCCCGGGTAATTGTGTGTGCATTTTAACGTTACTACCCCTGAAGCTTCTAGCTGACCAGTTTGCATTTCCAGACCAGGTTACCTGCTTGACAGCTTAGGGGAAACATTTGTGGCTCACTCAGAGCAAGCTTAGAGCTCATGAGGTCTTTGTTTTCACATTAGCCTCATTCCTTGCTCCATTTTATGTCCCTATCCTTGTTTTTCATTTTTGTTTAGCTCCCACATTTAATTTATGCAATCTTATTATATATGTGTATCCTTGTAAGCACCTTATATCCTTTCCAGAAACATTGAGTAGAAATCATAAATACCATTTCTATCTTCATCCATAGTCTGGAGGTGGGTAAATATCTCAGTGACAGACAATCCATTAACCCTTACCTGGGCGCACAGGGGGACAGTTCCCAAACAAAGCAGGCCTACAGGGTTGAGAAGCTTCTCCTACAAGCCAATGGAGAGGTTTGGAGGAGAGGGCAGTGGCGGGGAGACTCCACCTTAGATTGATAGTGAAGGGGCTGGGTTTGGTAAGGAACTTAAAAGGTGTGGTGAGGAGGCAGGATCCATGGGGGGGTGGGTGGGTATAGGGAGGACATAGAAACCGATAGAGGGTGGGGTGTGGGGAGGATGAGGGACCGATGGAGGGTGAGTGTTGTGAGGATATGGGATTACAGAGGGTAGGATGTTGGGAGGGAGCAGGATTGATGGAGCGAGGGGCTTGGGGATGGCACGAGGTCGATGGAGGGTGGGGTGTGGTCAGGGTGTGGGATCAGTGGAGAGTGGGATTTGGGCATAAGTGTTGCTGAGGGTCCAGTTGCTATGGGGGACACTGGATTGTAGTGGGGTGACTCTTCAACAGCTCCAGCAGTGTGGGTATTCTTCCACAAAAAGGCTGGTGGGAGACAGTGTATTGGGAAGTATGGACTTGGTCTGTGCAGCAGCCATTTCACTTGTTCTAGGAACAGTGCCCCAGATGCCTTTGGGGACCCCCAATTCTCAGATGATATGGTTTCCATGGAGCTCCATCCCCCTCCACAGCAGCAGTGTGAGACTTAATCTGGCCATAGCTATTGGTTCATGGCAGGCCCATCCATCTTGTTTGTTCTATTGTACTGAATCCTGGGGCTCATGTGGGAGCTTCTGGGGAGAGACGCTTTCTTTCTTTTTGCACTTGAACCTGGAAAAGGGAAGGTCTGGAGCTACTGGCAGCCATATTACCACCACAAGGAGACTGAAAATGAAGCCATCATGAAGTAGATTGGAAAATAAATCTATATTAGGTCCTGGAGATGTCATTTTGAACTTTTGAATCCAGCTGTGCCTGAAGATAACTTATCAATTCATAGAATGAAAATCTCCAGCAGTAGCTGGACTTCAGGAAGGGCTCTATCAAGTAGATGAATATTATGAGAACCATGGATCCTTTCTGTCTCTCTGCTTTTCACCTTCCATAGTGTCGGCATCATCCTAAGGTTGGTTGTTCTCTAACTGGGGTCATACTCTTCCTCACTGAGAGATAACTCTTTTTGTTTTATTCCTTTTCTTCAGAAGCTCCTAAAGAATAGGGAGACACTTTTCTTGAAGACCCTAGCAAACATCTTGTATCTCATTGGCTTGACTTGTGCCACATATCTGTTCCTGGATCAGTCCCTACGTTCAAGGAGCTGAGATGCCCGGGGTGACAGGAACCAATAGGGGCCCAGCCTGCAGTTGGAAATTTTCGGGCCTTGTTAAGAAGGGGAGGGTGTATGTTGGGGAGGCACCCAATGCCTGCATACCTCAGCCAGCCTTGGGGTGCTGAGCACAGAGCAGACTGGGCTTCATGTGGGATCTGCAAAGTAACTGCCCATGGGATGGCAGGGCCTCCAGCCACCTCTTTTCCCAGGTTGGGGCTTGGGGTCAGCAATGCCAGCAAGTTCTGCTCTCTTCTTTTCTGCCCCTCACCTTTGGGTCAGCGTCTTCAGGTCTCTCTCCAGTTACAGGGGCCAGAGGGGCGATGCTACATTGGAGAGGTGGTGGAAGTGAGTGAATTGGTAGGACGGGGGAATTGTTGATGCTCCCCCACGTTTGCATTCCTCAGGAATCTGCACATACAGTCTGTAAGCTGCATCTGGAGCTGTGGACCTCTGCCTCATTTCCTCCAGAAAGAGTCCCGATCTGAAGTGACACACAGAGGGCTGAAATCCTTGGCTGAAACAGGAATGGTTCATGTCACTGAGGTTTGCATTTCTTGTTCCACTGTGATGGCATTAGTAATTGGGCCCTAATTGACATGGATCAAAATGTAAATCAGTTGTAAAGGCTCCTCAGCCCCATCTACCTTTGCAGTCACTGTGGGTTGCTGACTGTGGCTTGGGAGGGGGGACTGAGGCCCAGCTTTGGTGGCATGTTTGTTTCTGGAGTCAGCCCCCAGTGGCCAGAGCCGAGCTGTGTCCTGGGAGAGTCGCTTCTGAACACTGTGCCCATCTGGGTTGAATCGTGTAGCCTGAGTCAGGTAGGGGGTCTCCTGCCTGAGGCTGGACAGCAGGGACAAGGACAGAGGCTCTGGGAGCGGGTATAGAAGGTGGAGGAGGGAGTCCTGGGTTTTGCATCAGAGTGGTCTGTGGGCGCCAGAGAAGTAGGTACTGCATGCAGAGTGAGAAATGGTCTGCCACAGGCCTGGCTGGGGGTGGGGGTGGGGGTGTGTGTGCCTGCATTTTCACCACCATACCCCCTTCTCACCCAGGAAGGACTTTGGAAAAGACACCCCTGTTCACCTGGATGGCGGACCTTGGCTCCGCTGTGTCTAGCAGCACCTCTCTTTCCTTGCCTCCCTCCTAGTCTCTGCTCTGGCCTGACAGCTGGGACACTGCTGTTTGGATGGGGTTCTGCCTCCTTTGTGGTTACTTCCTTAGTAACTTCATCACTTCTCTCCTGGATGTGTCCCTAGAGCTCCAAACTTGACCTCCTGTGTGCCAGGCACAGGTCCAGGCATGGGATGGGGCAGTCCAGGGGTAGAAGGAGACCCTTCCTTCTCAGAGGTGACCTTGCAGAAGAGGATGCTCTGAGGAGGGATGATAAAGAGGGGTCAATACTTAGTTACTTAGGGTCGCTGTGACAAACTACCATAAACTGTTTGGCTTGCAAGAACAGAAATTTTCTTTCTCACAGTAGTGGAGGCCAGAGATCCAAATCAGGCTATCAGCCATGTTGATTCCTTCTGAGGTTTCTGAGAAATGAACTATGCCACTCTCCTAGCTTCTGGTTGCTGCCAGTGATCCTTGGCATTTCTTGGCTTGTATATGCGTCTTCACATGATGTTTTATGATACCACTCATATAGGATTAGGACCCCCCCAGTATGACTTTGCTAACTTAACTGATAACATCTTCAAAGAAAAACCTTACAGTCATGTGTCACTTAATGCCCACAATATGTTCTGTGAAATAGGATGTTATGAGATTTGGACATTGTGCAAACTTGACTAAATAGCGAGCAATAGCATCCAATGATTAAACAACCTTTGTGTTGTTTAATAACCTTTTGTTTCACTTCCAGATTGATACTTTTCCATTGCCTCTTGCTGCTGCTATTATCACTAACACTGGTTTTGCTGAGTAATATTTTCGAAAGAAAATTAAAGAGAGAGATAACACCACAACATTCAAGAGATGTACGATACAAGAGATTGGATGCTCCTGCCTACAAGTCGAAGCATACACTGTTATATGGTAAACTTTTTATTTGTAAGTAAGGAAAATTCACATTAAAATAACAATAGAAAATACAGTGCAATACATACATAAGTCAGTAACATAGGCATTTACTATGACTATCAAGATATATGTATAGGTTATATATGTACTGTACCATTATATGCCTGGCAGCACAATCACTTTGTATATAAGAGACATGAGATGCAAATGTTGCATGCAGGAAGCTGTTGCATTCACTATGTCTGGTTAGGTCAGTTATGTCCCATTCTTGAATCAGGATTTCTGGACTTTATTATAACCTTATGGGACCACGGAGGTATATGTGGTTGGACGTTGCCTGAACAGACATTATGTGGCACATAACTGTATTTCCAAACAAGGTCACATTCACAGGTACAGGAGTTGGACTTCAACATATCTTTTGGGGGACACAATTCAATCCATAGCAGGCCAGCCCCGCGAAGCTCTGGGGGAAGCGTACCACCCTTCAAGTGCAGAAGATAATGTGGGGGGAGCCTGGGGACTGGAGGAGGGTGGGGCAGGGAGTACAGAGGGTGGGCAAGAGAAGAGGCAGGAGAGTTGAGTGTGGGCAGACCAAGGCCCTGGGCAGGAGTGGAGCTTTTATGTATGTTGTGAAATCATAAAACCTGTTGTCGTGTAGTCGACTCCCATTCATGGTGGTCTCATTTGTGTCAGAGTAGAACTGTGCTCCATAAAGTTTCCAGCGGCTGCCCTTTGGGAAGTAGGCCACCAACATTTTCTTCTGAGGCACTTCTGGGTGGACTCGAATAGCCAAACTTTTGGTTAGCAGCTGAGCGCATTAACCGTTTGTACCACCCAGGAACTTCTGTGAAATCATATTGTTGTTGTTATTAGGTGCCATTGAGTCAGTTCCGACTCATAGCTACCCTATGAACAACAGAATGAAACTCCGTCTCTGCCTGCACCATCCTCACAGTGCTTGATTGAGCCTATCGTTGCAGCCACTGTGTCACTCCATCTTGATAAGAGTCCTTCTCTCTTTCGTTGACTATCTACTTTACCAAGCATAATGTCCTTCTCCAGGGACTAGGTCCCTCCTGATAACTCTTATTTCTCACCACTTGTTATGGTCACCTTATGTCTATGTATCTCTCTTCCACACTGGATGGTTTTTTTTTTTTTAAATCATGTTTATTGAGGTCTAATCTAAGTACAATAAAATGCATCATTTTTAAGTGTGCAGATTGATGAATTTTGACAAATGTATGTAGTTGTGTAACCACCACTCAAGTCAAGATATAGGGCATTTCCATCAATCTCAAAAGTTTCCTTGTGTCTCTTTTCAGTCAGTCCCTCCACCCTGAGCCCCTGGCCACAGGCAACTGCTGATCTGTTTCTGTCCCTATAGACTAGTTTTGCCTGTTCTGATGTTCTACGCTTTTGTGCCTGACTTCTTTCACTCTACAAAATGCTCTTGAAATTCATCTATGTTGTTATGTGTATTAGTAGCTTATTTTTATTGTGGACTACTATTCTGTTTTATGGATATTCACTATCTTGTTGATGGACATTTGGGTTGTTTCCAGTTTTTCGCTATTATGAACAAAGCTGCATTAAGCATTCTTGTACAAGTCTTTGCAGACATTTTTCATTTCTCTTGGGTAACTACCTAAGAGTTTAATTGCTGGTTCATAAGTTAGGTACATGTTTAACTACATAAGAAAATTCCAGAAAGTTTTTCAAAGCGGTTGCACCACTTTGTATTGCCATAAGCAATGCATGAGAGTTCCAGTTGCTCCACACCCTCACCAATGCTTGGTGCTGTCAGTCTTTTTAATTTTAGCCCTTCTCTTGAGTTTGAGGTAGGATCTCATTGTGATTTTAATGTGCACTTCCATGGAGTATGTCTTAGTCATCTAGTGCTACTCTAACAGGAATACCACAAGTGGATGGTTTTAATATGGATAAATTTATTCTCTCACAGTCTAGTACGATAGAAGTCCAAATTCAGGGTGTCAGCTCCAGGGGAAGGCTTTCTACCTGTGTCGGCTCTGGAGGAAGGTCCTCGTCACCGTCAGTCTTCCCCTAGACTAGGAGCTTCTCTGCGCAGGAACCTCGGGTCCAAAGGACGTGCTCTGCTCCTGGTGCTTCTTTCTTGGTGGTATGAGGCCCCCAATTCTCTGCTGGCTTCCCTTTCCTTTCATCTCTTGTAAGGTAAAAGGTGGTGCAGGCCACACCCTAGGGAAACTCCCTTTACATTGGATTGGGGATGTGACCTGGGTAAGGGTGGTGTTACAATCCCACCCTAATCCTCTTTAACATAAAATTACAATCACAAAATGGAGGCCAACTACACAATTCTGGGAATCATGGCCCAGCGAAATTGATACACACATTTTTTTGGGGGACATAATTCAAACCATGACAGAGGACTTTAGACACTGTCTTTTCTTTTAATCTTTTTCATTGTTGTTGATTTTGTGTTTGCTGAGTCTTTATATTTTTCTAGTTTTTTACTTTAACTTGTAGGATTGTTAGTTTCTTTTGTGGTTACATTAATATTTATCCTTATTTTTCTAAGTTTATACCAGTCTTTTATCTTTTTATATCACATTGACTTCCTCTCCATATGAAAAATCTATGTCTACATTTTTTAAGTCCCTCTTTTTTGTTTTAATGTTGTCATCTTTTACATAATGACAGCTGTTTCCCTATTTTCAGTGTTTTGGCTTTGATTTACTTTTGTAACTTCCCTATCCGGGTTGATATCTGGCTGCTCTGTCTTTTGTTCTAGTCTTGGGTTGTTATCTGGTGTTACTGATTTTCTAACTGGAGAACTCCCTTTAGTATTTCTTGTAATTTTGGTTTGATTTTTGCAAATTCCCCAAACTTCTGTTTATCTGGAAATGCCCTAATTTCACCATCATATTTGAGAGACAGTTTTAATGGATATATAATTCTTGGCTGGCAGTTTTTTCCTTCAAGGATTTATATATGTCATCCCATTGCCTTCTTGCCTGCATGGTTTCTGCTGAGTAGTCCGAGTTTATTCTTATTGACTCTCCTTTGTAGATGACTTTTTGTTTATCCCTAGCCGCTCTTAAAATTCTCTCTTTATTTTTGGTTTTGGCAAGTTTGATTATAATATGTCTTGGTAATTTCTTTTAGCATCTACCTTATGTGGGGTTTGATGAGCATCTTGGATAGATATCTTGTCATCTTTCATGATATCAGGGAAGTTTTCTGCCAAAAAATCTTCCACAATTCTCTCTGTATTTTCTGTTATCCCCACCTGTTCTGGCATGGGTGATTGATATAGGCACAGCTCGTAAGCGGGTGGGTTTTGCAGCTGGACTATGAGCACCTAATGCTGTTGGCTGTAAGTACTTGGGGGCACCTCTTATTCGTGGACCCCTATCGCATGTAGCTAGGTGTGGCCACCAGTCCTCAGGCCCTGATGTGGGCAGGTGAAGAACCTGCTTCATGGGCTGAGCAGTGTCAAATGTCAAGAACCTGCCACTTCATAGCTGAAAGAGTTGAAGTTAGAGTTCCACTATATAATCTGTTGTACTGTGGTAATGAGGGCCTACTCTGTTGTGATGGGCCCACGCAAGTCTCTGCAGGGGGAAAGGCACTCAAAGTCCATGGATCCTTTATGCTTGTGCCTAGGCAAGGGAACTGTGCCTACCCTGGATTCTTGGCTTAGGGGATCCGGCACTTTATTTTTTTCCCCATTTGTTAATTTGTTCACTCTCCAAGGCAGGGAGAATGGCTCTGGGTGTGTGACAGATCCTACTGGCCCAGAGGACTCAGCAATTGCCGAAGCCAGTCCGGGACCCAGTGGAGAGCAGGAAGCAGGGAGGTAAATGGGAGAGAGGTTTTTCCCCAAGGGGGGTGTTTTTGATCCATGCGGTAAGCCGTACACAATTACTTATGTTTTGCTGGATCGAGGGCTGCTTCTCACCAGTTCTGGGTGGCCGTGTAGATTCTCTGGCGCTGGGTCTCCCCTGGTGCAGAAAACGTGCCTCCTCAGCACAGCTGCTTGCCTGCCTCACTGCTCACCCCCGAGCTGCTCAGGCCTGAAGGGCTCAGGCTCTCACCGGGTCAGGTCTGGCAACTCCTTGCTGCTTCTGAACTGTCTCTCCCTCCCCCGCCACTCAGTCCAGTTCCTCAACACTGCCTTTGATGTTCAGGGCTCCCAGATTGCCATATATAATTGAATCACTTGTTTTTTCAGGTCTTTGTTGTAAGAGTGTCCACTGGAAGCATCCGACTACTTCGTCATCTTGGCTCTGCCTCCAGGACTTTGGACATTGGATTGGCATGACTTGACATGACACTTGGCCGAGTCCGTATGTTAAGAATCCCTGGGTGTGAATTGGACACATTGTCCCTCATTTTTCTCTTGAGATCCTGGCTCACTCAGCTTCCAGCTCCCTTCTCTCTCCCTCTTATACCCACCTACCAACCCCTTCTGAAGGATGTGTAGCCGCTGGCACCAGCAGGTTGGCCTGCAGTATCCAAAGCACTGGCCAGAACCTCCTCAGGCACACAGCACAGCTGGACTCAGCCCACTATTGACCCACATCAGGAGGAGTCTGGGGCTTTTTTCAGAGAGAATTGTGGCTGGCAACTTCCATGGCTTCTGTTGGTAAGGCTTCCACCACAGTGGGACCCACTTGTCGTGGGGGATGTTTCTGGGCTGCTCTGGGGTCCTGCATCTCCCCTTTGGCTTCCAGACATCATGCTCTGTCCTACCTCTCTGCTTTCCTCTCTTTGAGGGTTCCCTCTGTACATGGAGACTCTTCTCCCTTCTTAGCCCACGCTCCTTGGTGATCTTAGCTTGGATTCTGCATTCAGGGGGCCTGGGTGAGCAGGTAAGTCCTGGCTCCATCGCTTAGTAACCATAGGTCATTGGGCAAGTGTCTTAGTTATCTAGTGCTTCTATAACAGAAATCCCCCAAAGGGATGACTTTAACAAACGCAAATTTATTTTCTCACATTTTAGGAGATTAGAAGTGCGAATTCAGATTGCTGGCTCTAGGGGAAGGCTTTCTCTGTCTGTCGGCTCTGGAGGAAGGCCCTTGTCTCTTTGAGCTTCTGCTCCTGGGCCATCAGTGACTTGACTTCTCTCTTCCTCCATCTCTGCTCTGCTCACTTGTTTAATCTCTTTTATATCTCAAAAGAGATTGACTCAAGATACACCCTACACTAATCCTGTCTAGTTAGCATAACAAAGACAGTCCATTCCCAAATGGGATTATAACCACAGGCATACTAACCAAACCAAATTTCTTGCTGCCGAGTCAATTTTGACCCATAGCGACCCTATAGGACAGAGTAGGACTGCCCCACAGAGTTTCCAAGGAGCAGCTGGTGGAATTTGAATTGCTGACTTTTTGGTTAGAAGCCAAAAAGGTTAAGATTTACAACACATATTTTTTGGGGACACAATTCAACCTATAACAACAGGGTACTTAGCCCCTGTGCCTCAGTTTCCTCATGTGTAAGAAGGGGATAATGACGCGTCTTTCATCTTCCACATGAAGTTGATATGAGGACTAAAAGACAACCTCACAACATGGAAAGTGTGCACTGCCAGACCAGTTCTTCTAAAGCTCTGATCTGTGTGTGCCCACCCAGGCAAGAGATTGTCAAAGATGCCTCGTTGTTGGAGAGTGGAGGCCAAACACCTTCACCTGGCTCTCCTGTTCTCTTTAACTTGGGGCTGCTGCAAGGCCCTACTCCCCACACTGGAGGCTGTGGAAGGGCTTCACCTGTGTGGACCTCACTGTATCTGTCCTGTGGTGTTCTCTGGAAACTCAGCTCTACCTCTGCCATCTCAGGGCCCTCCTTACTTACCCTCTGTCACTAGCTTTGGCCTGTGCTCTTCCCACTGCCAAGAGCTCCCTTCCCATCTCTTCTCCTTTCCCATCTGCCTCACCTGATCACCTGTTTTACCTGACCCAGCTGTTTCACCTGACCCAGCTCAAATTTGAAGCTGCCACCTCTGTGCTGCCCAGGCAAGCTTGGCCCACTCTGAACATGAGGGGTGCCCCAGCATTGCTTGGGAGTGACCCCTCAGTGAGCAGTGGATAAGCGTGACAGCAGATGAAGTGGCTCTCCCACTGGCCACCCAATGGTCCAAGTTTAATGACTGATGGGACACCTGTGCCTGGAGACACCTGTGGAAGGCGCTTGTGGGTATGGGAGAGACAGGAGGGACCTGGAGAAAGGAGGGAAGGGGGTCAGGGAAAGAGAAAGAGAAGTGCCCAGTGCAACCACTCACTTTCCACAATTTTCTGTGTCAGCTGGTATTGCGGAGAGGACCCAAGGGGATCTCTTCCATTCCCTCACAGATCTTCAGAGGGGAGGGGCCATGGGAGACAATGCGATGCCTCATTTCTTGGGGACTAGCCCAGAACATGCTGGAGGGAGAAGACCACCAGGCCCCTCCATCCACTCCAGCCGAGCGTATAGGCTCCAGCCCCATCTTGTGGCTCCTGCTCCTTTCTCCTTCTGCCTCCCCAGGGAAATGGCATGTGGGGGGGGGGGCATGGCTGAGGGAGGTGGGGCTTCTTGGCAGAGGCTGTGGGGAGCCAAAGGTGTCCCCTGTTGCTCACAGACAGGGTTGTTCCCAGAGGGACCTGTTAGTGTCAAGGGCCCATGTGCAGGGTCCTGGGGGATGGAGGGTATCAGACTGTGATGGACAGGCTCTGGGAGAGTGCTACGTGCCTGGAGGGGACAGGCTAAAGCTCTGCTGCACGAAGGGCCCGCTTCCAGGGGCAGTACTGCTTGGAGTCCCTTCCATTAAAGACAGGGGGAAGGGGGGGGAGTGGAGGAGTGAGGTGGGAGTAGGAGTAGGTTGGGGTGGGAGTGACGTGGGGTGGGAGTGGGGGAGTGATGTGGAGTGGGGTTGAGGGTGAGGTGAGGGTGGGGTGGGAGTGGGGTTGGGGGTGGGGGCAGGGTGGGGGTGGGGCTGTGTGGTTGGGGTGGCTCACACTGGGCTTTGGGTTGAATCACGGCGGATGGTGTCTACCTGTGGGTTGGCAACTGTCTTAGTTATCTAGTGCTGCTATAACAGAAATACCATAAGTGGATGACTTTAACAAACAGAAATGTTTTTTCTCACAGTTAGGAGACTAAGTCCAAATTCAGGGTGTTGGCTCTAGGGAAAGGCTTTCTCTCTCTGTTGGCTCTGGGGGAAGGTCCTTGTCTCTTCTGAGCTTCTGCCCTGGGCAATCTTCAGGTGTCCTGGCAGCTATCTTCCCCATCTCTGCTTGCTGGCTTGCTTGTTTAATCTCTTTTATATCTCAGAAGAGACTGACTCAAGACACATCCTACACTAATCCTGCATCATTAACATAACAATGACAACCTATTCCCAAATGGGATTATAACCACAGACACAGAGGTTAGGATTTACAGCACACATTTTTTGGGGACACAATTCAATCCATAATAGCACCTGTGCTGACTCTTATGTGATTCAACCTCCAGGCCCTGCTCCTGAGGCTTAAGCCAAGGGCTCCCCTGGCCCAGTGCCCTGGGAGGGGAGAGACCTGAGGTAAGAAATTGATGCAAACTTGCTAAGACCTGTGACCATCACCAAGGCCCCTTTTATTCCTTTTGATTTGCATTTTGAAGTCGGGTTGCGAGACCAGCAGTACAATAGCCACCTAAGACTTCACCTGTTGGCCCTGAATGTGAGTCCAATTCCTGTCCAAGGTGTCTGCGTCCCTGGGGAAGGCGGAGGAGGGACTGGGCAGTCGGAAGCCCCACCAGTGAGGGGCTGCAGAAGCGCTCCTGGATCCCACGGCTCCCTCTCTCATTCATTAATTCTACAGATGCTGCTGAGGGGTGAGTGCTGGCTGGAGGGTTGCTGTCAGGAGGTTGTGAGTTTGGCAACTGATATCGGTGCTGGTGTCATGCAGGAGTGCAGCTGTAGTGTAAGCAGGGCCACCCTCTTGGAGTTACTGTCCCGAGGGCAGAACCCTCTGTCTCCCCCAACCGCCCCCCGAAAAGGCAGACATGAGAATGCTGCAAACTGCCAATGTGGGTGATGGGGATCCTGGTAGCTCTGCCAGTGCGGCAGGCACAGGCACAGCCTCCAGAGGGCTGGGCTCCATTCAGATGAAGTGTAGTGAGTATCCGCTGCCCAGCCATGTGTTCTTATTTGGCAGCAGGAAAGTCTCACTGAGGTTTCCTTGCATGAGGGGGCATTCATGCCAGGCTTGTTGGGCACCCTTGCTCTATCCTTGGGTTGGGGGGAGGACGCTGCAGTGTGCAGTGGTGAATCCCAGGTGCACATGGTGCTACAATGGGCTAAGAGAAGCAGTGGGACACGAAGGGTGGTCCAAACCACTTGCAGTGTCAATAACGGACACGCGCCCTCATACTGCAAAAAAAAGAAAGAAAACCAACAAAAAACCAAACTCACTGCTGTTGAGCCCATTCTGACTCATAGCAATCCCATAGGGTTTCCAAGGCTGTAAATCTTTACGGAAGTAGACTGTCACATCTTTCTCTCAAGTTGTCGCTGGTGGTTTTGGACTGCTGACCTTTTGGTTAACAGTCAAGTGCTTTAACCACTGTACCACCAGGGCTCCCCAAGGAGGCATAAAATCCACAAGGGCCCAGCAAGGCATCAGAGTGTTGGCCGAGGACTCGAGGGTGTCCACAGGCAGTAGGGAGGGAGGAAAGGGAGCAGACAGATATGTAAGACCAGGGAGGCCCCGTGCTTTCCCTCATGGGGAAGGAGGGCCACAGACTGAGGAATAGTAATCCTCTACCTCTAATGTACAAAACATAGTCAACAAGCAAGTAGTTCTAGATGCCATGGCTGCTAGAAGAAGGCAAAGCAAGGGATGGGATGGGCAAAGGGGCTGCCTCAGTGATCCGGGGAGGTCTCTGTACAGGAGTCAAGCTGGGAAGAGTGTTCTGGGCAGAGGGCATAGGAAGGCAGGGCTCTAAGGTGCCAAGGAGCTTGGGTGTGGGGGCATGGGGAGGAGGGGAGGCTGGAGTGGGGTGCATGCAGGGGAGCCAGCCAATGGGAGCTGTGTGGACACACCCTTGGTGCCCTCCTCCTCAGAGCCGCCACTGACGAAGGCCACAGAGTTGGAGGTGCTGGCTTCTCCTGATGCTGTGCTCACCCACTGTTCCTCTGAACCCCGGCTCCAGGTCAGAATGATTTCTTCATCTTGTTTGGCTCCGTCAAGAGGGCTTAGGCCCCAGCACAAGTGCAGCTGGTCCATTTGGGTCTGAAGGCCATTTTCTGTCCAGGTCAGGCTGAGGCTGATTCAGCCTCTAGGATTTGACTACATCTAGTGGCTCTGCTCCTGGACGGGGGACCCCTCTCTCGTTCAGCCAGAGCCTGCCTGCCCTCCCAGAGCCCACCGTCCTGCTGCTCCTCGAGGTTCTTGGCTCACATGGTCACGGCATGGGCCAAGGCCTCAGGAACCATGTCCAGCAACAACTTCAGGGGTCTGCAACAGCTCCTTACACCAGCAGCAAAGATGCTGCCGCCTGAGGTGTCTCTACATTATAAAGCATCCGGTTCTCACACCAACCTTATGCATTCACACCCCCATTTTACTGACAAGGGGTAGTTACCTGTGAAGATCACAGGAGCCAAAGGGCAGTGTCAGACTGGACGTGGGGCCTCTCCCAGTTCTCTGGCCAATGGCCGGCTGGAGTATGCCAGCCTGCAGCCCATAGAGCCCAGTGGGAAGGCTGTGGGGCTGCCAGGATCTGGGTGTGGTGATGCGGCTGTGATGGAGAGTGTGTCCCAGGCCTGCTCTGACTGGAGCCTCTAATTTCTGGGAGCTAGCCAGCCCAGAGGACAGAATGGTTATTGCAGACCTGGCCGAGTGTCCTATTCCTTTAGGTGTTCTTCCACTGCAATTGCAATGACTCCACTCCTCCTTGAGGGGCTGGGCCGGTCTCTCCTGGCCGCACATGTCTGAGCAGGCCCTCGAGAACTCTGATATGTGTGCTGTCACGTCTTCAGCAGCTGGTCTTGCCCTTTGCAGTGACTGCAGGGTGGGGCTGGCCAGGCGCTAGATCTGGGTAGGGGTCCGGGTCTGGCGCCCTGGGCCTGAATCTCCTGCCACTGCCAGCTGTGGTCATCACCTTCACCCTGGGCCACCCTGGGGAGGATTCCCAGCCTCTAGTGTCAGCTGGGCCTGGGCTCCTGCCCTGGTGAGGGGACCTGGGCCCAGGAGGCCTTCAGCCAGGGCCAAGCCTGAAGCTGCTGGACCTGCCTGCTCTGTGCCCCCTCCCATGGTCCTAAGCAGAAGAGGAGAGAGGAAGGAGGCCCTGGCCCAGTCCTGTCCATCCTGCTGTGAGAGCCTAAGGCTGGCTTCCTCTCCTTGGTGTGGGGACAGGCAGCATGGGAGCATGAGCTCTGGCAAATACATGTGCTCCTCCCAACCAGCCTGTCTGTGAGTCTGTCTTTGCACCAACAAAGATCTGGCCTCCACTGCTCTCTGTTGTCCACAGTAAAGGCAGGGCCCTGGAATCTGGGAGGGGGACAGAAAGGGGACATGCACACAGGCCTGGAGGAGAATCTGGAAGTGGCCCAGCCACGCCTCCGAGCACTGACTATGGCAGGACCAGCACTCTGGCCTCCATCATCTTTGCCACTTTCCCAAACCACTGACTCTCCAGGCCCCCCTGAGGGCTGGTTTGGAACAGTCAGGACCCCTGAGGACACAGCTCCCACTCAGATGCTCTAGCTGAAGGGAGTTTCACAAAGGCACCAGTCCTCACCACAGGCACAATGAAACAGTTTGCAATGGGTGTGAGGCACTCGAGCTAGCAGCAGTGGGGGCTGTGACCCCCTACCCTAAGGCCTGCATGAACAAGAGAGTTAGCAGTGTTGACCAAGCAACTTTTAATCAAATACACTTCCATTAACTGGTTTCCAAGGTTATAGCAGAGGAAGCAGCAAATTTGTATGTATGAGTGTGTCTGTGTGAATGTGTCTGTCAGATGTGTATGCATAAGTGTGTATGTCTATGAGTGTGTGTGAATGTATCTGTGAAATGTGTGTCTATGCGAGTGTGTGTGTGTGAATGTGTGTATGTGAATGTGTGAGTGTGGTCTGTGAGATCTGTATGTGTGTGTCTGTGTGAGTAATATGTTAATGTGAATGTACATCTGTGAAGTGTGTGTCTATGTGAGTGTGTGTGTAAATGTGTCTGTGAGATGTGTATGTGTGTGTCTATGTAAGTGTGTGTGTGCAAATGTGTGAGCATGTATGTGAATGTGTGAGTGTGCCTGTGAGATGTGTATGTGTGTGTCTGTGTGAGTATATGCGAATGTCTGTGAATGTATGTCTGTGAAGTGTATGTCTATGTGAGTGTGTTCGTGTGAATGTGTGAGCATGTATGTGAATGTGTGAGTGTGTGAAATGTGTATGTGTGTGTGTCTATGTGAGTGTGTATGTGAATGTGTGTGTCTGTGAGATATATATGTGTGTGTGTCTGTGAGTGTGTGTGAATGTGTATGTCTGTGAAGTGTGTGTTTATGTGAGTGTGTGTGTGAATGTGTGTGTCCACCAGGAATACCCTCCCTTCACTTCTTCCACTATAGACTTGTCCTTGAAGACTTCAGATACCCTCCTCAGCTCTTCCCAAAGCCCTGCTTTCCTCTGCCATCCCATTTGCATTGGCTCAGTGAGCAGGCACTGGGTCCTTTTGATTCCTCAGTGCCTTTCATGGGATTCTACACATGGTAGCTCATCTGTAGGTACCTACTGAGCAAATGACTCAATGATTAAATAAATTAATAATTGTAGCAAAGAGGGAAAAGTGTCCATTTGATATGTAAGGAAAACAATAAAAAAAAAAACACAATAAAAAGCAGATGTAAGAAATGCAAAGGCATTGCAATGTTGTTAGCTGCCAGCAAGTCAATTTTGACTCAGGGCAATCCTAGGGTTGCAGACTATACAACTGCACTTCACAGGGTTTTCAAGGCTGTGACCTTTTGGAAGCAGATTGCCAGGCATGTCTCCCGAGGCCCCACTGGGTGGGTTTGAACTGCCAACCTTTTGGCTAGCAGTCGAGTGCTTAACCATTTGCGCCATCCAGCCACCCTCACTGCAATGTAAGAGCAAAGTATTCTATACAAAAGATCCTAAGATATATCTCATTTAAGGTCTGAATAATTACCAATTTGTAGCCTCGTCTCAGTTCCTCTGCCCATCCTCCCCTGCCTCATTCATTCTAGTTTCCAGACATGTTCAGTTATTCCCTTTGGTCTCAACATGCCAATAATTTCATGTCATTTGATTCTTGCTCATGCTGTTCCTCTTGCTTGGAACATCCCATCATTGTTGACCTTAAATTTCTTCTTCTTCTCTGAGATCGAGTCAAATGTCTTCTCCTCTGTAAAATACAACCTTCCCTTCATCCTCCCTCCTGCCCCCTCCCCACCCTTAGCTAATTACCTTTTTCCTATTGCTAAGCAGGAATTATGCAGCAATTCATACACACTTCTAGAAGGCGCTTACCACCATGCATTGTAATTGTCTACTTTTTCCATCCTCCCTCTCCCCGAGAGGACCATGTGCCTCATGGGCAGGGGTATTGTCTCATTCTTCTTGTAGTTACTCAGCATGTTTGTTGAATCAGACTGAAGTTTGGGTGTTTAAAGGCTCAGGTATTACACAAATTTGGCTAGTGAGAGACTCACGCCCCAAGGGTCCAATCTATTTGAGGTTTTCTTTTAAAGGTTTAAGACGTGAGACCCCCAAAGGCAGAGAACTGGCGTGGCCTAGTTCAGAGAACATTGTATGGCATTAAACCAGGATGCTTTATGGGAAAGAATTATTTTTCAAAGGTAGAAACTTCTTGAACCACTAAATTGGACATGCCGGAAGCCCAAGGCTACTCATGTCGATTTTGCTTTCTTCCTCTCTCATTCCCTTGCCTTTAAAAGAATCATCCATTGTAGTTTAATTTAAAATAGTTTCCAACCTTCATCCAGTTTAGTTCTGCCAGGATTTACCGAGCCTCAGAGAGCCACTGGGTTGCCCACCGTCTGTGTGTGTGTGTGTGTGTGTGTGTGTGGGTGGGGTGGGGGTGGGGGTTGGGGGTGTGCGGAGGGGCAGAGAGGAAGAAGACTGTGGTGGCATGCAGGGGGAGTGACTGCGTGAGCACAGAGGTGGGGGCAGGGCGGTCCTCCACAGGCAGGGTGTCTGGGCTAGGCCTGGGAGGCTGTCGGGGGTTGCTAGTCGAAGGGCGGGGTGCAGAATGGTGCAGAGGTTAGAGCTCATGGCTCTGGACTCAGGGAGACAAGGGTTCAAATCCCAGATCCATCATTCACTGGCTGGCTGAGATAGCTGTTACTTCTCTCTGTGCCTTGATGATCTCATCTGTAAAGTGGGAGCTAACAACAGGTTTATTGTGAGGCCTCAGGGAGACAGCGAATGTGGTGAAGGGCTTAGCCCAGGGCCTGGCACCAAGGCAGGGTCAGGACAGGGCTGTCCTTATGATTAAGCATTGGGGATTACATCACTGTAAAAAGGGAGGCCTGGGTGGCTGGAATTGTCTGGACCAGGGCTGGGTCACACGCTCAGCTTGACTCCTTGACTCTGAAGCCCGCTGAGTATCCCCCTCCCACCACCATGCCCCTCCCACCCACAGGCCCACCCTGCTGTTGGGCTGGGGGCTAAGGGTGTAGCCCTGGAGGTGTCTGTGGCCCTCCATCCCTCAAGTCCTCTGTGTCTGCGTTCAGCTCTTGCGGAGGCAGTGACAGAGTCCAAATAGACCTTCAGAGACAGTGAGGAAGAGGCCAGGAGCTGGAGGCATTTCCTGAGTCAGGCCCAGTGTCTGCCACTGGTGTGTCGAGGCCGAAGCCAAGACTTGCTGCCTCAAGAGAGGTCTGGAGCCCAGGGCTCCCAGCCCTGGCCCTGCCGACAGCTCCTGCATATCCCTAACCACATCTGCTTACCGGGCCCTGCCAGTTCTGCCCCCTACCCGGAGTCCACGTAGGGGCCTGCTGTCTGCTGCCCCGGGGTCCCTGCTTTCGCGTGGATGGCCTGTGGTCAGGTCGTCTGCTGGGTGGGGAACCAGGCTGGGCTTCCAGGTGCCTGGGGCTGGTCTGAACCGTCCCACTGCTCCGGGGCTTGGAGGACCACGGCCTTCCTAAGATAGGTCTCTGAGGGCAGCTGAGAGTGCTGGAGTTAACCTTTTTTTACAGATGGAATCACTAATTAAGGCACTTGAATTTCTTCCATATTCCTAATTCTTTGTTCTTTTCCTTTATGTAATAGAGAAGATCCTGCCTAGCTCATTACCAGCTGGTCGAGTAAACATCTAGAGACTGTAAGGATATTTTATTTTAATTGCCTGAGCCTCAGGATTATAGAAACAGGATGGTAGGGGGAAGGGCTCGGAAACGAGAAAGGAAAAAAAATCTGTAAGAAGTGCTCATTTGGAAGCGAGCTGTCCCGGTGACTTTATTGTTTCAGTTCATTTTAAGTTTTTGACCTGGACCCAGGAAAGATTGAGATGAATCTGGAGAAACAGCCTGAGCCTCGAGACCCGGCTGACGAGAGGTCAGGTTTTGAGCCAGACAGTTAAATGTATTTCTCTTTAATAAATGTGGCAAAACTGCATGAAAATATATCTTATTTTCTAAGTTGCATGAATCAAAGGCTGGCTTGAGGCCTGAGAGGCAAAAGCTGTTTGCTGTGTAACAGACATGCACATGGTGTCCTGATACACGGCTCTGGGTGCAGCTCTCAGAGGGGAACATGGTGCGTGCTTTTCAAAACAGGGCTCCAGAGCTAACTCGGAGAGCAGGAGGGGTGGCAGGTGGGCACGGACCTACAGGCCATCAGGAGAAGAGCAGGGTGCAGTGGGTTGGGGTAGGGTCACTAGCAGGGAGGAGCTCAAGGGCCAGGGGCAGTTGTGGTGCCAGCTCAGGAGTGCCCCACCCTGCAGAAAAGCCGATTAGCAGTGTCTTTTCCATTCTGGAGTCCCTGTGTGGTGCAAATGGTTACTAGCTACTAACTGAAAGGCTGGAGGTTTGAGTTCACCCAGAGGCCCCTCGGAAGAAAGACTTGGTGATCTACTCCTGAAAAATCTGCAATTAAAAACCCTATGGAACACAGCTCTACTCTGACACATATGGGGTCAACAGGAGTTGGAGTTGACGCGATGTTAACAGGTACTGGTCCCAGGGCCCAGAGCTGGCCCCACAATTCTGCTGGAGGGCCCCAGCTTTCACCTTGTAGGCTGAGGTGGGTGCACAGTGACTCATAGTTTCTGGAGGGCCCAGGGACCCAGAGAGAAGGCTGAGGCCCGGCAGCTTCCCCTGTGTCATCCTCATGGGAGGCTCCCAGGAGTAGCACAAACTCTGCTCACCTCTGAGGGCTGTGGGCTAGCCCCTACTCTCCAGCTTTCCCAAGTCTGGCTGCAGAGCCCACATCTCACTATAGGACTCTTGGAAGGCGCCTCTGTGAGCAAGCCTGGAGCATTGTTCTGGAAGTGGGTTACCTGGTCACTCCCTGGATGTCACTGCCCCAGAGGGCGAGCAAAGCAGCATCTCCTCTGGCCCCTGGTGGTATCCCCACACTGTTTGCTATCAGCACTCTCTGGAGCTACATCTTGGACCCTTTCCATTCCAAACTCTCTGCACCTGGCCCTGCAGCTCTTGGAGATGTGAGAGGTGGCTGGGACTTCTGGTTCTACAGCCCTAGGGTGGCGGCCTGGCCGCCCTGGGATGATGCTGGTCACCAGCCAGGCTGGGAGCAGAGGCTGCATGTCAGGCGGGGCTGAGGAAGCAGGTCAGAAAGGAGAGACCAGATGTACGAGCTTTGGTCACCTAACTATCCTGACACCAGCCTCCCTCCTCCCCCCACTTCCCGTACAGACATACAGGTGGCATTTCTCTCAGCCCGAAGAGTCCCTGCTTGGCCTTATTAAAACTAGGATCCACCATAAATGCTAATTCCCCAGTCTTAGCCCACAGTATGTGCATTTATGGCTGAGGGAAACTCATTAGGGCCAGAGCGGCTTTCCAGGTGGAGGCGGCACTGAGCTCATTAGGAGGCTTAGTTGGCCCAGTGGTTCTAATGAGCTGCGGAAACCACTCAGGAATGAGAGAATTATCACAAAAGGTGTCTTCCAATTCCCAGAGGAGATGTTCCTGCCTAATTTTGGAGCCCACGGACCAAGGCCTTTCATGGGAAAGGGGCTACCAAACTAGGCCTTGTTTTTTATGAATCTAAAGGAGACTTGGGGACAAAATTCTCCCACAGAGGAGGTGCTAGTGTCCCGGGTCCCCACACTTTTGGTTGAGGAAGGAGAGTTGACGTGGGGAGAGGGTGGGGGCACAAATGAGGGCCAGCAGGTCCTCAGAATGGGGGACGCTCAGACATTGGACCTATGGGTCTATGGGGGCCTAAACAGTGGCCACCAGGGGTCCAGATGAGGCCTGGCCAGCCAGGCTGGTCTCTGACTCTGGAGGCTGGTCCAGCAGGGAGAGGGGTCTAGAATGGAAAGAAGTCAGGCCCCTGTCAATTTGCACTCAGAAAACTGTCGCTCATGGGCTTAGGGGAAAAGTAAGCCATGTCACTGAAGAGCCCAGTGCTGCTGGGCCCAGGATCCTATGCTGTCAGCCGGGATCAGGCTGCCCTGGCCCCTATCATCTCTGTGGCTTCATTCTCAGGGATGTGCTCCCCGTACGGCACCCCTGGAGCTCCAGGATCCTTCTCTGGCTTACTCTCCCCGTGGGAGAAGGGGGCCTCATGCCCAGAACTTCTGGGAAATGTCATGGCCATGAGACTCATCTCACAACTGGGGTCACCAGCCATGATCACCCTGAGCTGGGGGTGGGAGACAGAAACTCTCGTGAGTCTCAAAAAGGAAATCGAAGGGCATGGGTGCTGGTAGACCCAACCCAAAGGGGTCCCTAAGCAGATACACTCAAAGCCCTCCATAACATCTGGTCTCCACTTTGAAAAGCTCACACCAGGTTGGGGGACCCAGCTGGTCATGCCATGTCCACAGGGTAGCCAGGACATGCAGTGAGGAGGGTCCCCATTATGGGTAGGCAGGCAGCCACTTTTCAAACGCTGCTTCCCCCTAACTTTGAGCAAAGGCTCATGCCCTTTGTCAGGTCATAATGGTCAGGGGTCATGCTCCTGGTGAGTATGTGTGTGACAAGCAGTGGCTGGCACATCTCCAACTCAGTGGACACACCTCTGTCCTTATTTCTCAGCTCATAGACCATCCACAGAGTTTCTCTCCCTTCCTGGAACCCTTCATTCTCTCAGCATCCCTGCCACACCACCCTGCTACTTCTCTTACTTTTCTTTCTACCATGTTGATTGCTCCTTCTCAGTCTTCTTTTCTGCCTCTTCCGCCTTTACACAATCTTTAAACTGAGCCTCAATCTCATTTCTCAGACTCATATCTCCCCTCCTCAGTATATTTTCAGTCTTTACATTAGCATGGCCCAAAGCAGACCCCCCAGACTATAGAGCTTTCCAGGGGTGCACCTACTGGCTCATGGCCTGATGTCAGAGTCTCTTATTATCTGTCAGCATCTCCAGTAGGCCTTAGAGAATGGGGATTTAGAGTGCAAGCAGCCAGACCAAGAAAAAGGAATCCAAAGGGTTTTGCCCTCTCAGTGTCCAAGCAACAAAGTATTGGTTCTTTCCCTTAGCCTTGTGACAGAGGCCAGACAGTGTACTAGGGAGTCATCCCAGATACCTGGGTCTGAAAAACCAAGAACTCTCTGTCCATGTCCAAACAGTCTCCAAGCCCTCTTTATTTTACCTCCCGGATAGATCTCCAGTCCACCCTTGCTCCTCTTCTCTACTACCACCCTCTGGCCCAAATCATCATTCTCTCTCTCCTGGACTCTGTGGCAGTCTCTAACTTGTCTCCCCACGTCTTCTTCAGTCTGTTCTCCACCCAGCAGCCAGCACAGTCCCTGGCACAATTGTAGATGCTCAATGGACATTTATGCAATGGATGGACCGACTGCTCTTCAGTATTCCAGCAGGAGCTATCTGACAAACTTTGACTCTAAACATGTATTTTATCCCCCTGGGTGGTGTGGACTATTGCTGTTATTTTTAGCTTGTTAGGAAGAAAACAACAACTTCTCCTTGTCATTAAAACCAGAGGAGAACTCTTGGTTTTTCAGGGCAGGTAGGAATAACAGTGAGGACACTTGGTGTGGTGGCCGTAGGTCAATGGTTCTTGTGTTGGAATTATCTCTGTACGTGTCTTGCCTCATGCTGCTTTTTCTTTAATTTAACTTTTTAATTTTGAAATAATATAGATTGACAGGAAGTTGCAAAAATAGTTCATAAAGTACCACTTTGGCTTCCCCTAGCTTCTACCAATGGTGACATCTTATGTAACTATAGTACGATATCAAAACCAGCAAACTGACATTGGTACCATAGGGTAGTGGTGGTTCAGAGGTAGAAATCTTGCCTTCCATATGGGAGACCCAGGTTCGAATTCTGGCCAACACACCTCATGTGCAGCCACTACCCATCTGTCAGTGGAGACTTCCATATTGCTAAATGCTGAAGAGTTTTCAGCAGAGCTTCCAAACTAAGATGGACTAGAAAGAAAGGCCTGGCAATCTCCTTCTGAAAATCAGCCAATGAAAATCCTTTGGATCACAATGGTGAAATCTGCCATTGAGCCTGGGAATGGCACAGGACTAGGGTTGCCATTAGCTGGGGGCTGACTCAAGGGCAGCTAACAACTACAATACTGTTAATTACTACAGATACTATTCAGTTCTCACCATTTTTTAAACTTACAATCATCTGCACGTGTGTGTGTTCTGTGAAATTTTATACTATGTATAGATTTATGTAACCACCATTACAATCAAAATACAAAATTATTATATCACCACGAAAGAATTCCCTTTGTATTCGTATCCACCCTCCTTCCCTCTTCCTGTCCTTTCACAACTACTAGTCTGTTCTCTATAGTTTTGTCATTTTGAGAATGTTATTTAAATGGAATTACAGTACATAATATTTTCAGTTTGACTTTTTTCACCAGATTGTTGCATGTATCAATATTTCATTCCTTTCTATTACTTTCTATTGCATGGTTGTACCAGACCTTGTTAAACCATTACAAATAAAGCTGCTATGAATATTCATTTACAAGTTTTTGTTTGAATATACACTTTCATTTCTTTGTGATAAATGCCTGTTATGGATTGAATTGTGTCCCCCAAATATGTGTATTGGACTCCTAACATGTGGAGGTATCTTATTTGGAAATAGAGTTTACTTTTTATGTTAATGAGGTTCTATCAGTATGGGGTGTGTACTAAACCTAGTCACTACTGAGTGATAAAAGGAGCAGCATAGACACTGAGGCCAGCAAGCAGACACAAGTGAAGACACTGCAAGATCATGTAGGCAGATGTATCTAAAAGCCCAGGAACTCCAAGGATTGCGAACTGCTAGAAACTGAAGGATTGGTGCTTGGTGCTGTAAATGGTTAGGCTCTTTACAACACCTACCGAAAGGTTCGTGGTTCATACCTACCCAGTGGCTCCATTGGAGAAAGACTTGGAGATCTGCTTCTGTAAAGAATGTTGTTGTTGTTAGCTTCCGTCGTGTTGGTTCCAACACATAGTGACCCTATGTACAACACAACAAAACACTGCCTGGTCCTGGGCCAACCTCACAATCATTGCTATGCTTGAACCCATTGTTGCAGCCATTGTGTCAGTCTATCTTATTGAGGGTCTTCCTCTTTTTTGCTGACCTTCTACTTTACCTAGCATGATGTCCTTCTCCAGGGATTGGTCCCTCCTGATAACATGTCTAAAGTAAGTGAGACAAAGTCTCACCATTGTTGCTTCTAAGGAGCATTCTGGCTGTATGTCTTCCAAGACAGATTTGTTCATTCATCTGGCAGTCCATGGTATATTCAATATTATTTGCCAACACCGTAATTCAAAGGCATCAATTCTTCTTCAGTCTTCCTTATTCATTGTCCAGCATTTGCATGCGTATGAGGTGATTGAAAATACCATGGCTTGGGTCAGGCGCACCTCAGTCCTCAAACTGACATCTTTACACTTTTGCAACAGATTTGCCAAATGCACTATGTCATTTGATTTCCTGACTGCTGCTTCCATGAGTGTTGATTGTGGATCCAAGTAAAATGAAATTCTTGACAACTTCAATGTTTTCTTCATTTATCATAATGTTGCTTATTGGTGCAGTTGTGAGGATTTTAGTTTTCTTTATGTTGTGGTGTAATCCACACTGAAGGCTGTGGTCTTTGATCTTCATCAGTAAGTGCTTCAAGTCCCTCTTCACTATCAGCAAGCAAGGTTGTGTCATCTACATATTGCAGGTTGTTAATGAGTCTTCCTCCAATCCTGATGTAGTGTTCTTCTTCATATGGTCCAACCTCTTGAATAATTTGCTCAGCATACAGATTGAATACGTATGGTAAAAGTATACAACCTTGACACACAGTTTTCTGATTTTAAACTATGCAGCATCCCCTTGTTCTGTTTAAACAACTACCTCTTGGTCTATGTACAGGTTCCTCATGAGCACAAGTAAGTGTTCTGGAATTCACATTCTTTGCAATGTTATCCATAATTTGTTATGATCCACACAGTTGAACGCCTTTGCATAGTCAACAAAACACAGGTAAACATTTTTCTGGTATTCTCTGCTTTCAGCCAAGATCCGCCTGACATTGGCAATGATATTCCTTGTTCCATGTCCTCTTCTGAATCCAGCTTGAATTTCTGGCAATTCTCTGTCAATGTAGTGCTGCAAGCACTTTCGAATTATGTTCTGCAAAATTTTACTTGTGTGCGATATTAATGATATTGTACAATAATTTCCGCATTCTGTTAGACCACCTTTCTTTGGAGTGGGCATGTATATGGATCTCTTCCAGTTGATTGGCCAGGTAGCTATCTTCCAAATTTCTTTGCATAGATGAGTAAACGCCTCCAGTGCTGCATCGGTTGTGGAAATATCTCCATTGATATTCCATCAATTCCTAGAGCCTTGTTTTTCGACAATGCCTTCAATGCAGTCTGGACTTCTTCCTTCAGTACCATCAGTTCTTGATCATATGGTACCTCCTGAAATGGTTGAATGTTGACCAATTCTTTTTGGTATAGTGACTCTGTGTATTCCTTCCATCTTCTTTTGATGATTCGTGCATCATTTAATATTTTGCCCATAGAATCCTTCAATATTGCAATACAAGGCTTGAACTTTTTTTCAGTTCTTTCTGCTTGAGAAATGCCAAGTGTGTTCTTCCCTTTTGGTTTTCTAACTCCAGGTGTTTGCACATTTCATTATAATACTTTGTTTTCTCAAGCCACCCTTTGAAATCTTCTGTTTAGTTCTTTTACTTCCTTATTTCCTCCATTTGCTTTAGCTGCTGTATGTTCAAGAGCAAATTTCAGAGTCTCTTTTGGCATCCATTTTGGTCTTTTCTTTCTTTCCTGTCTTTTTAGTGACTTTCTTCCTTTTTCATGTATGATGTCCTCGATGTCAGCCCACGACTTGTCTGGTCTTTGGTCATTAATGTTCAATGCATCAAATCTGTCCTTGAGATAGTCTCTAAATTCAGGTGGGATGTACTCAAGGTCTTATTTTGGCTCACTTGGACTTGTTTTAATTTTCTTCAGCTTCAGTTTGAACTTGCATATGAGCAATTGATCATCTGTTCCTCAGTCAGACCCTGGCCTTGTTCTGACTGATGTTATTGAGCTTCTCCATCATCTCTTTCCACAGATGTAGTCAATGTGATTCCTGTATGCCATCTGGTGAGGTACACATCTATAGTTGCCCTTTATGTTGTTGAAATAAGGTATTTTCAAAGAATAAGTCGTTGGTTTTGCAAAATTCTATCATGTGATGTCTGGTGTCATTTCTATCACCAAGACCGTATTTCCCAACTACTGATCCTTGTTTCCAACTTTCACATTCCAATCACCAGTAATTATCAATGCATCTTGATTGCATGTTTGATCAATTTCAGACTGCAGAAGTTCGTAAAAATCTTTAATTTCTTCATCTTTGGCATTAGTGGTTGGTGCGTGAATTTCAATAATAGTCATATTAACTGGTCTTCCTTGCGGGTGTACGGGTACTATCCTATCACTGACTATGTTGTACTTCAGGATAGATCTTGAAATGCTGTTTTTGAAGATGAATGCAAGGCCATTCCTCTTCAATTTGTCATTCATGGCATAATAGACCATATGATTGTCTGATTCAAAATGGCTAATATCAGTCCATTTCAGCTCACTAATGTCTAGGATATTGATTTTTATGCTTTCCATTTCATTTCTGATGGCTTCCAGTTTTCCTAGATTCAAACTTCTATATTCCACATTCTGATTATTAATGTTTGAAGCTTTTTCTTCTCATTTTGAATTGTGCCACATCAGCAAATGAAGATCCCAAAAGCTTGATATCATCCAAGTCATTAAGGTCAACTCTACTTTGTCGAGGCAGCTCTTACCCAGTCGTATTTTGAGTGTCTTCTAACCGGAGGGGCTTATCTTCTGGCCCTATATCAGACAATGTTCTGCTGCTATCCATAAGGTTTTTCCCTGGCCAGTTTTTTCAGAAGTAGACTGCCAGGTCCTTCTTCTTAGTCTGCTTTAGTCTGGAAGCTCCACTGAACCTATCCACCATGGGTGACCCTGCAGGTATTTGAAATATTGGTGGTATAGCCTCCAGCATCACAGCAACAAGTAAGCCACCATAGGCGAGTGGTGGAATCTGTAAAGATTACAGCCAAGAAAATCCTATGGGGCAGTTCTATTCTGTCACATGGGGTTACTATGAATACGATACTTACAATATTGGTGGCATAGCCTCCAGCATCACAGCAACAAGTAGGCTACCACAGGCAAGTGGTAGAATCTGTAAAGATTACAGCCAAGAAAACCCTATGGGGCAGTTCTATTTTGTCACATGGGGTTACTATGAGTTGAACTTGATTCAATGGCACCTAACAACAACAGCAAAAGCTGAAACAGACAAGAAAGGCCTCTCCCTAGAGCTACACCTTAAATTAGGACTTCTAGCCTCCTGAACTATTGGAAAATAAATTTCTATCCTTTAAAGCCACCCACTTGTGGTATTTCTGTTACAGTAGGACTAGCAAACTAAGACTATGCCCAAGAGTACAGTTACTGGGTCATATGGTGTAAAAGTTTCCTAGTGCTGCCGTAACAAACAACAACAACAACAACAACAACAAACTAAACAAACAAAAAAAACCTCACAAATAGGTGACTTTAAAGAACAGAAATTTATTTTCCTGCAGTCCTGAAGGCTAGAACAAATTCAGGGTGTTGGCTCTAGGGGAAGGTCCTTCTTTGTCTCTTTCAGCCTCTGGTAGCTGCAGGCAATCTTTGGCATTCCTGGGCCTGTAGATTCATCTGCCTCTGTCTTCAGTTGAAGTCCTCCACGCACCCCACCCCCACCCCCCTGAGTGAGTGTGTGTGTGTGTGTGTGTGTGTGTGTGTGTTTTCCCTTCTATAAGAGACTATCAGAAGGGATTAGGGTTAGAACCCATCCTAGTCTGGTGTGGCCTCATTAACATAACAAAAGAAACCCCTATTCCCAAACAGGCTCGCATTCACAGATACAGGGGTATCAATCATAACATTAGTTTTGTTAAGAAACTGCCATTCTATTTTCCAGAGTGGCTGTATCAGTCATAGATGAAGGATCCAATTCCTCTGTATTCTTGCTAGTGTTTGGTATTGTCACTCTTTTAAATTTTAGCTCCTCTAAAAGGTGGGTACTGATCTTATACTGTGGTTTTAATTTGCATTTCTCTAGTGGCTAACGTTTTTGAACATTTTTTCATGTGCTTGTTTGCCATCCATATCTTCTCTTCAGTGAAATGTTGTTGTCTTTCTAAATGTTGTTCATGTCCATTGCCCATTTTATAATTGGGTTTTTTTTTTTTTTTTTTTACTGTTCAGTTTTGAGAATTCTTTATATATTCTAAATACAAAGTTTTTATAAGATACGTGGATGGCAAATAGTTTCTCCCAGTCAGTACCTTGTCCTTTCAGTATCTTAACAGGGTCATTCACAGCTCAAAAGTTTTTAATTTTGGTGAAGTCCAATTTACTACTATTTCCTTTTATGGATCATGCTTTTGATGTTATGTTGAAGTCCTAAATCCTGAAGATGTGCTCTTAAAAGTTTTATAGTTTTACATTTAAATCTATGCTCTGTTTTGAATTAGTTTTTGTATTTGGTGAGTTTTAGGTCAAGGTTTATTTACTTTTTGCCTATGGTGTCCAATTGTTCCAGCACCATTTATTGAAAAAACTATCATTCATCCATTTAATTGCTTTTGCACCTCTGTCAAAAACCAACTAAGTATGCTTGTATTGGTCTATTTCTGGATTATATTTTCTGTTCCATTGCTCTATATGTTATTCCTTTGCCAATACCACAGTATCTTGACTACTGTAGCTATATAGTAAGTCTTAATATTAGATAGAGTGATTCCTGTCTCTTTATTCTTTTTTTTGAAAATTGTTTTAGCTTTCTAATTCCTTTGCCTTTCCAAGTAAATTTTAGAATAAACTTATCTATATCTACAAAAAGTTTTTATTTTTGACATTTTCTTTCCAGTTCTAGAATTCCCATTTGTTTCTTATTTACAGTTCCTATTTCTCTGCTGAAATTTCCCATTTCTTCCCTCATTAAGACCACATTTTTCTTAAATTTTCAAACACATTTAAAATTTAAAATAGCTATTTTGAAGTCATTGTCTTCTGATCTAACATCTGGGTCATCTCAGGTTCTGTTTTTATTAACTGCTGGTTTTCTTGATTATGAGTCATATTTTCTTGCTTCTTTGCATCTCTAGTAATTTTTTATAGTATGCTGGACATTGTGAATTATACATTGTAAGGAATCTGGACTATGTTTTCTTCCTTTAAAAAGTTTTGAATTTTGTTTTAGCAGACAGTTAATTCACTAGTGACTCTCCTTGATTCTGTTGAGGCTTGATTTTAGGCTTTGTTAAGGCAGGGTTGTATTAGTTATCTATTGGTGTGTAATAAATTACCCTAAAATGTAGCATCTTAAAACAATGAAATTTATCATCACACACCATTTGGTGAGTAGTTCTAGCTCAGGGTTTCTCATGAGGTTGCAGTCAAACTGTTGATTGGGGCTGCAATCATCTTAAGGCTCTTCTGTGGCTGCAGAATATTCTTCCAAGCTCACTCATGTGATTGTTGCCAGGCCTCTGTTCATTGCTGGCTGTTGGGCAGAAGCTCTGTCCCTCCCTACTTGGGGTTTTCCACAGGGGAGAATATACAAGGGCATAAATAACAGGAGTTGAGAATCACTGAGGGTCATGTGGGAGGCTGGCTTCCACAGGGGACTGGAGTAACACTCTAGGGTAGGCTTTCTCAATCTCAATATTATTGACATTTTGAACCTTTTTGTTGTGTGGGATTATTGTGTACATCATTGAATGTTTAGCAGCACCCCTGGTCTCTCCCCACTAGATAATGGTAGCACTCTCCTCCCAGTTGTGACAACCAAAAATGTCTCTAGACATTACTAAATGTCTGAATTTAGTAATGGGTAAAATCACACCCCTCCTCTTGAGTTGAAAGCCACTTCTCCAGGACATGGACCTTATTCATAAGAAGTGGGATATAGGTTGTCTCAGCTGAATGTCTTAATGAGGTCTCATCACTCTGGATAGGCTAGAAATCCAATGTCTCCTAGCACTGTGCAACCATTAGTATCTTATTTGTGCTTTCAACTATGTATGGGCAGCTTCATGCTGGGTCTTTCAGTCTTTTCCTGTACATACGTTGCGCAGCTGTCTGCCAACGACCTTGGATACCCCCTGTACACAGTTCCTGCCTCTATACTACCTAATTTAGTTTCCTAAGGTTGATGTAACAAAGTACCACAAAGTAGGTGGCTTACAACAACAGAATGTGTTGTCTCACAGTTCTGGAAGCTAGAAGTCTGAAATCAGTGTGTTGACAGAGCCATGTTCTCTCTGAAGACTCTGTAAGAAGACTCTTCCTTGTCTCTTCCTAACTCCTGGTGATTGCTGGCAATCCTTGGTATTCCTTGGTTTGTAAATGCATCACTACAATCTCTGCCTCCATCTTCACATGGCTATCTTCTCTCTGTCTATGTCTGTGTCTCTTCTCCTGTTTTTAAAAGGACACTACTCATATTGGATTAGGACTCACCTTACTTCAGTATTACCTTCTGTTAACTTAACTGATAAAATCTTCAAATACCCTATTTTCACAAGATCACATTCACAGGTACCCAGGGTTAAGACTTCAACATAAAATTTTTGGAAGACAATTTAATCTATAACACCACTCAACTCTTTAAGTTCTAGCTGCTTCAACAGCCCCAAACTCCAATCTCTGCCGCCTCAATTCAGCATTTGTACTCTCTCTGTCATAGAACCCTAGGTCTTCCAAGATTCCACCTTCCTTTGCTGGGTTAGGAAATTGCCCCAGACAGAGAACCAGAGTGAACATGGGGCTCACCTGATGTGCTTTATTCTCTCAGCGATTGCAGGCCTGAGATGACTATTGTTCAATGCCTGACAACATTTGTCTCATATGTTTTGTCCAGCTTTATAGCTGTTTAAGGTAGAAGGACAAATCTGATACCAATTACTACATCATGGTCAGAAGTGGACAATGCCAATTTAGTGTGTGTGTTTTTTTTAATGATCCAACATTAAAAAAATCAGAAGACTTCCTTTAAAAACTAATCTTTCAGGTTATGCTGGAAAATGAAGGAGTGAGTGGTTCCAGGCTTGGGTTCCCTCATAGGATCACCAAAGAAAAAACCCCAGAAATCAGTGATTTTCACTCTGTAAGAATATTAAAAAGCAATTAGATGGTTGCAGCAACTAAGTGAATGCTAAATAACAACAACAAAAAAGATGATTTTTAAATGATAGTGTAACTTTTTTCTGTAATGCCAGTACTCTACTCCCTCAATGAATCTATGGTGGTGGACTGCAGACTGCTCTCAGAGAGGGTCTGTTCTCTGGCTCTGGAGTGAGCAGAGAAAACTTTGTTATTAGACTATTGTTTGTGTCTGTGATGGTTAAGGTTGTGTGTCAACTCGACTGGGTTGTGATTCTCGGTGGTTTGGCAGTTATGTAATGATGTAATTTGGCAGTTGTGTAATGATGTAGTCTTTCTCCATGATGTGATCTGATGTGGTCAGCCAATCAGTTGTAAGGGGAATTTCCTAGGGAATGTGGCCTGCATCCAATATATATATGGACATTCTGGCAAAGCTTGCTTGCTTGCTCTGGATCCTGCATCCAGCTTTTCAACAACTAACCTCCGATTCTTGGGACTTGAGCCAGCTGCCTGCTGTATTGCCTGTTGATCTTGGGATTCGTCAACATCCACAACCTGTGATCTTATGGCCTGCCATCTGACCTGCTGTACTCGGGTTCATTAGCCCCTGCAGTTACATGAATCAGGAGAAGCCTCCAGCTTGATGCCTGACTCATGGACTTGGGACTTGCCAGCCTCTACAACAGCATGAGTTGTTGTCTTGAGATAAATCACAAACACACTGTCTCTCTCTATAAGCTTCACTGGTTTTGCTTCTCTAGAGAACACAGCCTACAACATTTGGTACCTAGAGTGGTTCTAGAGAAACAAAATTGTAAGGATGAGTTTTCTAAATTGCTTCTCAAGTCTGACTAGTCTTAAAGGCGCTGATGACACTGCCTCCAGTAGTGAAGAGGGCACTGTTAATCCATGGTGTGAGGTGGCAATATTAATACACAAAATATCACCACCAACAGATCAAGTATTGGTGAGAAGTAAGACTCTGGGTGATCAAATGTTTGATACTTTTCTACAGTTTTGTCAGAATGAGAAGTATCAGGAAGCTGGTTGGTTGGTCCTACTTTCACTAGACAAAGGGGTGAAAGGAAAGATGAGCTCAGAGCTTCAGAGTCCCAGTTCAAGTGCTACATAAAAGATCTGAAAGTTGCCACTTACGCCCTGAAAGAAAGCCTTATTTCTTGTAGCA
The DNA here is from genome assembly GCA_030035585.1 of Dugong dugon. Taxonomy (NCBI): domain Eukaryota; kingdom Metazoa; phylum Chordata; class Mammalia; order Sirenia; family Dugongidae; genus Dugong; species Dugong dugon. The sequence continues at coordinate 210,821,194 of CM057460.1, read as the reverse complement.
ATAGAGCTGACACTGCCAAGAACCAAACTCAGAGTCTTATAAGAGTGACTGAATTACAATGCCAGCTGAATTCCCAACCTCAAATGGTGTCTGAAGTTGAAGTGAGGCATTGATTGGGAAGAAATGCGATCCTGAAACTTGGGATGGGGCTGCATGGGCAGATAGATAATCAGGAAGCTGGGGACATTAAGCCCCTAAATTCCATTGAATCACTCCTGCCAACAGAACCAGCCCTCATACTCCCATCTAAAGAGATTATTCCATATTTGTCTGCTAAACCAGCCTCCCCAGTAAAAACATTACCTTCTCCACTGTAATCTGATGAGGTTAACCTGGCTGTGTCTGAAGAGCCTTTGTCTGAGGTATAGCCAGGGGCAGGGTCTGCATCATTACCTGGGGCATTGCCAGGGGTAGTTGCCTTACAAGACATTGCTGAATGTTTCCAGGACCCACCTCCATCACCCATGTTTGCTTCTAGGCCTGTAAGTAGACTTAAGTCACCACAAGCCCCAAAAGGAGAAGTACAAAATGTGACCCAGAAGAAGATATGCTATACTCCAAAAGAACTCCTTAACTCTTCTAATATACACAAACAGAAACCTGGGGAATATGTATGGGAATGGCTATTAACGGTGTGGGATAATGGTACAAGGAACATATAGTTGGATCAGTCTGAGTTTATCGATATGGGCCCACTAAACACACATTCTTCATTCAATGTTTCAGCTTGAGAGGTTAGGAAAGGATCTAATAGTTTATTTGGTTGGGTAACTGAAGCATGGATTATGCAGTGACCTACACTAAACAAGCTGAAGTGCCAGATCTGCTTTGGTATACTGTAGAAGAAGGTATTCAAAGGCTTAGGGAAATTGACATGCTAGAGTGGATTTATTAGGTTAGGCCCACAGACACATATGGAGTGCCCAGAGGACACACTTTTTACCACAATGATGAGGAACAAATTTGTGAAGGGAGCCCCAGCAACCTTGAAGACTGGTGTGATTGCTATTTTATGTAAGTCAGATTTGACAGTGGGATAAACCTAACTACAATGGGGCTGACTGAACCCTGGAGTGGTAAGGGCCAAGTGGTGGTACTCAATCAACAAAGACAAGGTTGAGGTGGTTACTATAATGGACAGTAATCAGAATAGTCTGACTCGTACAGATTATGGCACTGGCATCCCTAGGACAGTGAAATAGATGGGAACTCTACTAAACATTTGCTTAACCTGTACAAGCAGAATAATTCTAGGTGAAGTGAATGGCAATCTAACTTGAATCGCCAGAATAGCGAGTCACTGAGCTTCAGTCAATTCCCAGACTTGAGTGAGTTTACAGACCCACCACCCCTTTGATGAAGGGGAGACTGGGTCCCCTTGAGGAAGGGCCCCACTACACTGCCAAAAATTTATGCTGTTAATCTTTCTCCCAGCCTTCCCCAAAGGGATCTATAACCTTCTGTGAGAGTCACTATTCACTGGAGCAAAGGAAATAGTCAGAGTTTTTGGGGATTACTGGATACTGGCTCTGAACTGACACTAATTCCAGGAGACCCAAAAAGTCACTATGGCTCACCAGTCAGAGTGGGAGATGTTTGGAGGTCAGGTTATTAATGGAGTCTTAGCTCAGGTTTGTCCCACAGGGGATCCAGTGGGTCCCCAAACCCATCCTGTAGTGATTTCTCCAGTTCCAAAATACATAATTGGAATAGATATACTCAGCAACTGGCAGAACCCCCACATTGGATCCCTGACAAATGGAGTAAAGGCTATTATGGTAGGAAAAGCCAGAAGGAAGCCTAGTGTAGACTCTTAAGATTTTGGAGTAAAAAGCCCTCCTCTGCAGATAAGTAATTTTTTGAGAAACAGCTTTTGGCTTGTTGCTGAGCATTGGTAGAGACTGAACACTTAACCATGGGCCACCAAGTCATCATGCGGCCTGAACAGTCCATCATGAACTGGGTGTTGTCTCAATCACAGCGTCATTAAGTCGGATGTGCACTTAGCACTCTATCATTAAGTGGAAATGGTATATACGAGATTGGGCTCAAGCAGGACCTGAAGGCATAAGTAAATTGCATGAGGAAGTGACCCAAGTGCCCAGTCTCCAATCCTGTCACGTTGCCTTCCATCTCCCATCTGTGCCTATTGCTTCATGGGAAGTTTCTTATGGTCAGTAAACTTAGGAAGAGAAAAGTCTTGCCTGGTTACAGATGGTTCTGTGTGATATGCAGGCACCACTCAGAAGTGAACAGCAGCAGCACTGCAGCCCCTTTCTGGGATTTTCCTGAAGGACAGTCGTGAAGGAAAATCATCCCAATAGGAAGAACTTTGAGCAGTGTATCTGGTTGTTGACTTTGCTCGGAAGGAGAAATTGCCAGATGTGCAACTGTATACTGATTCATGGGCTGTGGCCAATGACTTGGCTGGATGGTCAGGGTCTTGGAAGGAACATGATTGGAAAACTGGTGACAAGGAGATTTGAGGAAGACATATGTGGATAGACATCTCTGAATGGGCCAGATAAGTGAAGATATTTGTGTCTCATGTGAATGATGACCAATTTTAACAATCAAGTGGTTAGGATGACTCATTCTGTGGAAACCAGTCATCCTCCTTTCCCAGACACTCCTTTCATTGCTCAGTGGGTTCATAAACAAAGTGGTCATGGTGGCAGGGTTGGAGGTTCTATATGGGCTCAGCAACATGGACTTCCACTCACCAAGGCCGACTTGGCTACAGCCACTGCTGAGTGCCCAATCTGCCAGCAGCAAACATGGACTCTGAGTCCTCAATATGACACCATTCCTTGAGGTGATCAGCCTGCAACCTGGCTGATTACATTAGACCACTTCCATCATGGAAAGGGCAGTGTTTTGTTCTTACTGGAATAGACACACTGGATACAGATTTGCCTTCCATGCTTGCAATGCTTCTGCTAAAACAACCATCCGTGGACTCACAGAATGCCTTATCCACCATCATGGTATCCTGCACTTCACAGCAAATGAAGTGCAGCAATGGACTTCACTGGTCTTACCATGCTCATGGAATTCACTGGTCTTACCATGTTCCCCATCATCCTGAAGGAGCTGGCTTGATAGAACAATGGAATGACCTCCTAAAGACATTATCACGGCACCTGCTAGGTTGCAATACCTTGCGGGGTTGGGGCAATGTTCTTCATGAGGCTGTATGTTCTGTAAACCAGCATCCAATATATGGTGCTATTTCCCCCATAGCCAGGATTTACAGTTCCAGGAATCAAGGGGTAGAAATGGGAGTGGCAACATTCTCTCTTACTCCTAGTGACCCACTCGCAAGATTTTTCTTCCTGTCGCCACGATCATATAGCTCTGAGGGTCTAGAGGTCTTAGTTCCAAAGGGAGGAATGCTTCCACCTTGAGACACAACACAGATTCCATTGCATTGGAAGTTAAGGATACCATCTGGCCACTTTAGGCTCCTCATGCTTCTGGATCAACAGGCAAAGAAGGGATTTACCATATTATTTGGTGTGATTGATCCTGACTACCAAGGGGAAATTGGATTGATGTTGCATAATGGAGGTGAAGAAAAGTGTGTCTGGAATACAGGAGATCCCTTAGGGTGTCTTTTAGCATTACCATTCCCTATGATTAAAGTCAATAGAAAACTACAGCAACACAGTTCTAACATGACTATTAATGGCACATAACCTTCAGGAATGAAGATTTGGGTCACCCCACCATGCAAAGAACCATGACCAATTGAGGTGTTTGCTGAGGGTAAAGGGAATATGGAATGGGCACTAAAAAAAAGTAGTTCTAAATACCAGTTATGACCATGTTACCAGTTGCAGAAATGAGGACTGTAATTGTTATGAATATTTCTTCCTTGTATGTGTGCATCAAATATTTTTGTTTTCTTCACTTATAAAATAAGACGTAAACAGGGCTAGTACTTTTTTGGTTGTACGCATATTAGATGCATCATGTTAGGGGCAAGCATGACTTTGTAATTGTCTTTATTTATGTATGTGTATGGCTTAAGGGGATGTATATAGGTGCCAAGGTGACAAGGAGTGTACTATGATTGTTGATTGTTAAGGTTATGTGTCAACCTTGCATGGCCATGATTCTCAGTGGTTTGGCAGTTATGTAATGATGTAGTCATTCTCCGTGATGTGATCTGATGTGATCATCCAATCAGTTGTAAGGGGAGTTTCCTAGGGGATGTGGCCTGAATCCAATAGATATATGGACTTCTGGAAAAGTTTGATTGCTTGCTCTGGATCCTGCATCTGGCTCATCATCATCTGCCTTCTGGTTCTTAGAACTTGAGCCAGCTGCCTGCTGATCTTGGGATGTGTCAGCCTCTGCAGCCTGTGAGCCAGCAGCCTGCTGTCTTACCTGCCGATATTGAATTTGTTGCCCTCCAGAGCCTATGAGCCTGTGGTCTGCTGTCTGACCTGCCAGTCTTGGGTTTGTCATCCCCTGCAGCCACAAGTCAGGAGAAGCCTCCAGCCTGATGTTTAACCCACAGATCTGGGATCTGCCAGCCTATACAATTGTGTGAGCCATTTTCCTGAAATAAACCTCTCTCTCTCTCTCTCTACATATATATATATATATATATATATATATATATATATATATATATACGCTTAACTGGTTTTGCTTCTCTAGAGAACCCAGCCTAAGGCAGTGTCTGTTCATATATGTATGAGGTGCCTGAAGGACTGAATTAGGCCTCTCCTGTCAGTTTGGCTCACCTCAGAGCTCATACAGGGTTAAGGGAGAACAGTGGTGAGCAATGCCTGAAGACTGCACTGACCTTAACTGCCTGGGGCTAAATAGTGTGATTGAAGCATACAATTAACTTCTAAAGGCTGAAGGAAAAGTCAATGTGAGAGTTTTGTGTAGAATTTAGCCCTTTCAAATGCACCATGCATATGGGTGTCTTAGGCTGGGTTATCTAGAGAAGCAAAACCAGTAAAGTGTGTGTATATGTATATATATATATCAAGGAAATGGCTCACATGGTTGTAGAGGCTGGAAGGTCCCAAGTCTGTGGGTCAGGATAGAGGCTTCTCCTGATTCACATAGCGGCAAGGGCTGGCAAACCCAAGATCGACAGGTCAGACAGCAGGGCTCTTGCTCACAGGCTGTGAAGATCAATGAATCCTAAGACTGATAGACAAGACCCCAGGTAAACTGCTAGCTCAAGTCCCAGAACTGGAGGTCAGATGAACAGGAGTCAGCTGCAGGATCTAGCTTGAGCAAAAATCCCATGAGCCTTGCCAGAATGCCCACTTATATTTCATGCAGGCCACATGCCCAAGTAAACTCCCTTTGAACTGACTGGCTACTCACAGCAGATCCCATCATGGAGGTGATCACAACATCATACGACTGTCAAAGCATTGAGAATCATGGCCCAGGCAAGTTGACATACAACCTTAACCATCACAATGGGGGAAATGGGAAAGCCACATGTAGTTCTGGGTGAAAAACATGCACACCAAATACCTATGAAGAACCTATGCTTTTATCTCAGGATAGCCCTTAAGCATAAATCCAAGTTGTAAAGACTGGGAGAGGTTTCTTTTTTTTCTTTTTCCTTCTTCTCTTTTTTTCCTGGAGTATAAGGAAATCTCTTTTGAAATGATACCTGGCACAGGATGGGGAAGAGAGTCCTTAGTGCCCATACACATCCAGGAGGGCAATCACTGCAAAAATAGTTAAGGGAGGTAGCTGAGCAGATAGACTAATACAGCCTTCAACAATTAAAAAAATTCCAAACGCTGGGAAAGGAGAAAAATCTGATTATCAAAAACAACACGTTACGATATTCAAATGTCCCAGTTTAAAAAAAAAAAAGCAAAGGATGGCCCATTCAAAAGAACATAATGAAGACATGGAAACTATCCCTGAGGAAGTCCAGATAATGGACTTACCAGACGGAGACTTTAAAACAACTGTATTAAATATGCTCAAAGAGCTAAAGGAAAATGTGGGCAGAGAACTAATGGAAAACAGGAAAATGATGCATGAACAAAATGAGAGTATCAATAATGAGATAGAAATTATAAACAAGAACCAAATTATGGGCTGAAAAATACAATAACTGAAATGAAAAATTCAACAGTATATTTGATCAAGTAGAAGAATGAATCAGTGTACTTGAAAGTTGTTGTTGTTAGGTGCCGTCGAGTCAGTTCTTACTCATAGCAACTCCATAGGACAGAGTAGAACTACCCTATGGGGTTTCTAAGGAGTGGCTGGTGGATATGAACTGCTGACCTTTTGGTCAGTAGGAGAGCTTTTAACCATTACACCACTAGGGCTCCAAAACTTGAAGGCAGGACAATTGAAATTATCAAGTCTGAGGAGCAAAAACAAAAAAAAAGAATGAAGAAAAGTGAATAGAGCCAAAGGGAATTGTGGTACACCATCAAGCAAACCAACATATACATCATAAAGTTTCAGGAGATGAGAAAGAGAAAGGCACATGATGTAAAATATGTAATTTGTAATAATAGCAACATAAAGGGCGAAGGAGCAGTATAGGAATAAAGGTTTTTATGTTATTGAAGTTAAGTTGGTATCATTTAGACTAGGTTGTTATAAATTTAGAATGTTAAATGCAATCCCCATGATAATCACAAAGAAATATATATCTAAAAACTATGCACAAAAGGAAAGGAAAAGGTAGTTAAAATGATTCCCTACAGAAGATAAACAAAACACAAAGGAAGGTAGTATTGGAGGAAACGAGGGACAAAAAAGGTATAAGGCACATAACAAACAAATAGCAAAATGGTAAAAGTAAATCTTTCCTTTATTGGTAATTACTTTAAGTGTAAATTGATTAAATTCTTCAATCAAGAGGCAGAGATAGGCAGAATAGACATAAAAACATGATCTATCCATATGCTGTCTACAAGAGACACACTTTAGATCCAAAACACAAATAAGTCGAAAGTGAAAGGATGGAAAAAATATTCCATGCAAATGACAACAAATAGAGAGATGGGGTGGCTATATTAATATCAGAAAAAGTAGACTTTAAGTCAAAATCTGTTACAAGAGACAAATAAGGGCACTACATAATGAGAAAAGGGTCAGTTCATCAAAAAGATATAACAATTATAAACACATATGCCCCTTACATCAGAGCCCTAAAATATATGGCACAAGCACTGACAGGATTGAAGGGAGAAATAGTTCTACAACAATAGCTGGCGACTTCAATACACTACTTTCAATGATGGATGGAACATTTAGAAAGAAGATCAATAAGGAAATAGGGGGATATGAACAACATATAAACTAACTAGACCTAACAGACAAATATCCATCCCAAAACTGCACAATGTACTTCTTCTAGAGTACACATGAATCATTCTCTGGTATAAACTATACACTTATCACAAAATAAGTCTCAATAAATTAAAAAAGACTGAAATCATACAAAGTGTCTTCTCCAATCACAATGGAATAAAAGTAGAAACCAATAATGAAGGAAAATTGGAAATTACACAAATATATGGAAATTAAACAACACAATATTGAACAACCAATGAGTCAAGGGAGACACCAGAAGTCAAAAGGGAAACCAGAAAATACTTACAGACAAATGAAAATGAAAGCAAAACATATCAAAAGTTATGGGATGCAGCATAGGCTGTACTCAGAGGGAAATTTGTAGCAGTAAACACATACATAAAAAGGAAGAACAACCTCAAATCAATAACATAACTTTACAACTTGAGGAACTAGAAAAAGAAGTGCAAACTAAATCCAAAGTTACCAGAAGGAAGGAAATAACAAAGATCAGAGTGGAAATAAGTGAAATAGAGAATAGAAAAACAATAGAGAGAATAAATGAAACCAGAAATTGATTTTTTTAAAAGATCAATAAAATTGATAAACCTCTGGCTAGGCTTGCAAAGAAAAAAAGAGATAAGATGCAACTAACCGAAATCAGAAATGAAAGTGGGGACATTACTACTGATCCTACAGAAATAAAATGCATTTTAAGAGGATACTATGAACAATTGTTCACAAACAAATTAAATAACCTAGATGAAATGGACAAGTACCTAGAAACACATGAAAAAAAAAAAAAAACCCAAAAAAACATTGCTGTCAAATCGATTTTGACTCATAGTGACCCTATAGGACAGAGTAGAACTACCCCATAGGGTTTCTAAGGAGCGGCTGGTGGATTCTAACAACCGATCTTTTGGTTAGCGGCCGAGCTCTCAACTACTGTGCCACCAGGGCCCCAGAAACACACAAGCTTCCTAAATTGACTAAAGAATAAATAGAAAATCTCAACAGACTCATAACAAGTGAAGATTGAACCAGTAATTTAAAAATCCCCAGCAAATAAAAGTATTGGACCAGATGGCTTTGCCGGGGAGTTCTATTAAACATTTAAAGAAGAATTGACCCCAGTCCTTCTTAAACTCTTCCAAAAAAATCGAAGAGGAGGAAACACTACCGAACTCATTCTATGAGGTCAGCATTACCCTGATACCAAAGCCAGACAAAGACACCACAAGAAAATAAAACACAGACCAATATCCTTTATGAATATAGATGCAAAAATCCTCCACAAAATACTAGCAAACTAAATCCAACAACATATTAAAAGGATTATACATCATAACCAAGTGAGATTTATTCCAGGAACGCAAGGGTGGTTCAACATAAAATCAGTGTAATACACCACATTAATAAAATTAAGGAAAAGAACTGCATGATCATCTCAATTGATGCAGAAAATGCATTTGACAAAATCCAACAACCTTCATGATAACTAGGAGTAGAAGGGAAATTCCTCAACATGATAAAGGGCATTTATGAAAAACCAACAACTAACATCATACTCAATATTGAAAGACTGAAAGCTTTCCCCCTAAGATTAGGAACAAGACAAGGATACCCACTTTAACCACTACTATTCAACATTGACCTGGTGGTGTAGTGGTTAAAAGCTACATCTGCTAACCAAAAGGTCGACAGTTCAAATCTACCAGGTGCTCCTTGGAAACTTTATGCGGCAGTTCTACTCTGTCCTATAGGGGAACTCTGAGTCAACTTTGAGTCGGAATCGACTTGACAGCAAGAGGTTTGGTTTGGTTTTGGTTTATTCAACGATTGTGCTGTAAGCTTTAGCCAGAGAAACTAGGCAAGAAAAAGAAATAAAAGGTATCCAAATTGGAAATGAAGAAGTAAAATTATTTCTAAAGCTACTAGGGCTAATAACTGATTTCAACTCACATGGTACAAGATTAACACACAAAAATCAGTCTGTATTTCTTTTTTTTTTTTAAATGTGTATTGTGATTTAGTTGAAAGTTTACAGAGCAAATTAGTTTCTCATTCAAAAATTTATACACAGATTGTTTCATGGCATTGGCTGCAATCCCACGTTCTGTCAGCAATCTCCCCCCTTCCGTTTCCACCCTTGGTTCACCATGTCCATTTGTCCAGTTTTCCTGTCCCCTTCCACCTTCTCGTCTTTGTTCCTGGGCAGGTGTTGCCCATTTGATCTCGTATACTTGATTGATCTAAGAAGTATGTTCCTCATGTGTTAGTTATTGTTTGTCTTATAGGCCTGCCTAATCTTTGGCTGAAAGATGAACTTCGGGAATGGCTTCAAGTCTGAGTTAGAAGGGTGTCTGAGGGCCATAGTCTCAGGGGTTCCTCCAGTCTCTGTCAGGCCAGTAAGTCTGCTCTTTTTTGTGAATTTGATCATTTGTTCTACATTTTTCTCCCTCTCTGTCTGAGACCCTCTGTTGTAATCTTGGTCAGTGATCAGTAATGGTAGCCAGGCACCATCTAGTTCTTCTGGTCTTGGGGTTGTGTAGGCTGTGGTTCATGTTGTCCATTAACCCTTTGGACTAATTGCTCCTTTGGGTCTTTAGTTTTTTCCCTCTCCTTTGCTCGGGACTAGAAGAGACCGATAGTTGTATCTTAGATGGCCGCTCACAAGCTTTTAAGACCCCGGATGCTACTCACCAAAGTAGGATGTAGAACATTGTCTTTAAGATCTATGTTGTACCAGTTGATGTAGATATCCCCCGAGTCTATGGTCCTTTGACTTCGAGCCTGGGAACTTCATTCTGAGAGGTATTTAGTTATGTCTAAGAGGTTTCCCTGACTGTGCCACTTGTGTGCTCTGTTGTCTATATTAATATATAAGAAGCACCTACACTCATGTATTTAGAAATTTCCACCTCTGAACCTGTATCTGCTGGTAGGTGTGTTCCCTTACCCCTTCCCTTACCTCTTGGCATATCTATCTATCTAATAAATAAATTCGTAATTCGTAAATTACTGTTTGTTGATTCTATTGTTGCAAGATTGTCTATGCTATAGTAGTTACCATGTTGTTGTTGTGTGCCATTGAGTTGATTCTGACTCATAGTGACCTTATAGGACAGAGTAGAACTTCCCTATAGGGTTTCCAAGGAACAACTGGTGGATTGGAACTGCCGATCTTTTGCTTAGCAGACTGAGCTCTTAACCGCTTTGCCACCAGGTCTCCATATAGTAGTTACCATAGTTGTCCTTTATTCCTGTGTTCCTCTCAGTGTATGTGTCCTCTCTTGCCTTGGTCATGTTGTGCTGACTTCTCCCATATTGTGTATTGCCTTTCCCTTCACCAATATTAACTCATGACCACTACCTCTTTGGTAATTTTCCTTCCCTCCCCTTCCCATCCCTGGTAACTAGCAAAAAGTCTTTTATTTCTCCTGTATGTAAACCTTTTGCTGTTGCTTTAGAAAAGCAGTCTCATAGAATATTTGTCTTTTTGTGATTTACTTATTTCACTCAGCTAATGTCCTCCAGATTCATTCATGTTGTGAGATATTTTGCAGACTTGTCATTGTTATTTATCATTACACAGTATTCTAATTAGCTGTATTTCTATACAGTAACAATAAACAATCTGAAAAGGAAATTAAGAAAACAATTCCATTTACAATAGTATCTAAAAGAATAAAATACATAAGAATAAATTTAACCAAGGAGGCAAAACATGTGTTCACTGGAAACTATAAAACATTGCTGAAATTAAAAAAGAACTAACTAAATGGAATGACATCCCATGTGCCTGATTTGGAAGATTTAATATTGTTAGGATATCAATACTATCCAAGAGATCTATAGATTCAACACAATCTTTCAAAATTCCAACAGCCCTTTTTGCAAATGGAAAAGCTGATCCTTTGCTAAGTCCATACAATGGGGAAATAATAGATCTTAAACATATAGTACTGGGACAACTGGATCTCCACAGGCAAAAAAATTTTCATACAATATATGAAAATTAATTCAAAATAGATCAATGGCCTAAATATAAAAACTAAATCCATGGGTGGAGCCACCAGTCCTTAGGCCCCTGATGTGGATAGGTGAGGACCCTTTATAATAGGCAGAGCGGTGTCAAATGTCACAAGCTGGCCACTCCACTACATAGCTGATACAGTGAAGTTAGGCTTCAGGTATATACCCTGTTGTACTGTGCTAATGAGAGCCTACGTTGAAATTGGTCCACACAGGTCTATGCAGGGGTGAAAGGCATTCAAAGTCCATTGACCCCTTATGCCTGTGCTTAGGCAAAGTAGCTGCGTCTGTCCTGAGTTCCCAGTTTAGGGGAGCTGGTAGATTATTTTTTCCTGTTTGTTAATTTGTTCCCTCTCCAAGGCCGAGAGAATGGCTCAGGACGTGTGACGGTCCTACTTCTGGCCCAGGGGACTGCTGAAGCTGGCCTGGGACCCAGTGCAGAGCAGGGAGGGAACAGGTAAATGGGAGAGAGGTTCTTCCCAAATGGGGTGTTTTTTGATCTGCGTGGTAACTTACACGCACGTATTTATCTTTTGCTGATTGAGCACTGCTTTTCACTGGCTCTGGAGGCCTGAGCAGACTTTCCAGTCTCTCCTGATGTGGAAAGCATGTCCCAAATGGCACTGCTTTTGTCACCACACGCCCCAGCCGATCCGGCTGTGGGGCACCGGCTCCCACCGGTCAGGTCCAGCAACTCCTTGCTGCTTCTGAATTGTCTCTCCCTCCTCCGACACTCAGTCCAGTTCCTCAACTTTGCCTTTAATGTTCAGGGCTCCTAGATTGTCATATATAATTGATTCACTTGTTTTTTCCAGTCTTTGTTGTAAGAGGGACCACTGGAAGCATCTGACTACTCTGCCCTCTTGGCCCCTCCTCCAAAGTCATAAAACTTCTAAAAGAAAACACTTCAATATCTAGTTTTTGACAATGGAGTCTCAAGACATCAAAATCAAATGCACAGGCAATAAAATAAATAATAGATTAACTGGGCTTCATCAAAATTAAAAACTTTTGTACATCGAAAACTTTGTCTACAAAGTGAAAAGACAACCTACAGAATGTGAGAAAATATTTGGGAACCATATATCTGATAAGGAATTAATATCCAGAATATATAAAGAACTCCTACAACTCAACAACAAAAAGACAAACATCCCAATTTAAAAGAAGGGCAAAGGAATTGCATAGACAGTTCTTCAAAAAAGATACATGATTGGCCCAAAGCATATGAAAATATGCTCAATGTCATTAGTCATTAAACTCCTTGCCATTAAATTGATTCTAACTCACAGCTACCATACAGTGACTCTGTAGGATAGAGTAGAACTGCCTCATAGGGTTTCCAAGGCTGTAGTCTTTACCAAAGCAGACTGCCACATCTTTCTCCTGTGGAGCAGCTGGTGAGTTCGAACAGCTGACCTTTCGATTGGCAGCTGACAGCTTTAACCACTGTCCTACCAGGGCTTCCTTTTCATTAGTCATTAGGGAGATGCAAATCAAAACCACAATGAGATAGCACCACCCCCTCTAGAATGGTTATTATCAGAAAAGCAGAAAATAAGTGTTGGCAAGGATATGGAGAAATTGGAATACATCCTTTGCTGGTGGGATTGTAAAATGGTGCAGCCTCTATGGAAAACAGTATGACAGGTCTTCAAAAAGTTTAACATAAAACTATCGTATGACCCAGCAATTACACTCTTAAGTATATGCCCAAAAGAATTGAAAGCAGGGACTCAAACAGATACATGTACACCCATGTTCATTGCAGCACTATTCACAATAGTCAAAAGGTGGAAACAATCCAACTGTCCATGAACAGAAGAACAGATAAACAAAAATGTGATATAAATAATGACATTATTCAGTCATAAAAAGAAATGAAGTTCTGATACATGTTATGACATAGATGATCCTGGAAAACATGCTGAGTGAAGTAAGTCAGACACAAAAGGACAAATAGTGTATGATTCCACTTATATGAAATACCTACAGACAGAAATCCATAGAGACAGAAAGTGGATTAGAGTCTAACAGGGGATGGGGGGAGTGGGAAATAGAGAGTTATTGCTTAAGGGACACTAGGTCTTTGTTTAGGGAGATGAACACATTTGGGAATGGGTAGTGGTGATGATAGCACTACATAAATTAAAAATGGTTAAAATGATTGCCTTAGTCATCTAGTGCTGCTCCAACAGAAATACCACAAGTGGATGGCTTTAACAAATGGAAGTTTATTCTCTCATAGTCCAGTAGGCTGCAAGTCCAAATTCAGGGCGTCAGGTCCAGGAGAAGGCTTTCTCTCTCTTTCGGCTCTGGAGGAAGCCCCTTGTGATGCATCAGTCTTCTTTTGGTCTGGGAGCATCTCAGTTCAGGAACCTCAGGTCCAAAGGGCACACTTTGCTCCTGTCACTGCTTTCTTGGTGGTATGAGATTCCCCTGTGTCTCTGCTCGCTTCTCTCTTTTATATCTCAAAAGATATTGGATTACTACACTGTCTAATCTTGTAAACCTCATCAGTATAACTGCTGCTAATCCATCTTATTAGATCATAGTGATTGAATATACAGCACATAAGGAAATCACAACAGATTTATAAAATGGTACACAATCATATAATACTGGTAATCATGACCCAGCCAAGCTGACAGATATTTTTGGGGGACACAATTCAATGCATGACACTCCACCCTTTGGCCCCCCAAAATTCATGTCCTTGCAACATGCAAAACATATTTATCTCATCATATCACAGCAAAAGTCTTAACTCCAAGTCCAAAATCCAGAAATTCCTCCTCATCTGTGAATTCCAGAATACAAGTTATCTGCTTCCAAAGGTACAATGGCCGAACAGGCACAAGCTAGACATTTACATTACAAATGGGAGAAACTGGAGGAAAAGAAAGGGATAACAGGCATCAAGCAAGTCAGCAGAACACATTACATTAGCCCTCAAGGCTTTGAAAATAATCTTCTGTTTTCTGAGACCTTTCACACAATAGCCCTGCCCTCCAGACTCTAGGTATTGGCCATAATCTCTGGATTCTGAGTGGAGGCACCTCAGCCCTGGGCTTCAGCTCTGCATTCCAGGTCCACTGGGACAGCACCTCTGCTCTCTCGGCTTTAAGTGCACCATTCTGCTAGTCCATTGGAGTGACAACTCCACCTTTAGAAACACCGAAGGCCATGGCTCCATCCTTTGAAACCCCAGAGGTCCTGGCCATACCTTTTGAGACTGAGACAGCTCAGCTTCTTGTGTTCCTTGACTCTTCAGCTTCTGCTTCCTGTGGCCTCTTGGCCCTCGGGCCTCATGCCGGCATCTGCCCTGCTGGGGCAAGTGTTCCAAAGCTCAGTAGCTCCACCGATTGAGTGCCTGGAGGCACCCCACTCCACCAGGAAGCCTCCTGCCCACAGGCACTCAGCTATTTTACTCTGTAGGTTGGCTCCAGCACCGTCTCACACTAGTCTCCTGGTTCTGCTGCTGCTGGTTCTCTGCTGCTGTTGGTTCTCTGCTGCTGCTGGTCCTCTGCTGCTACTGCTCCTCTATCCATTCACAGTTTCAAAACCGATTCCACATTTTAGGTATCAGTTAGTGTAACACCCCGCTCCCAATACCAAATTCTGTCTTAGGCTGGGTTCTCTAGAGCATCAAAACCAGTAAAGCATATAAATATATATATATATTTATATCAAGGAAACAGCTCATGCAATTAAAGACTAGAACATTCCAACTCCATGGATCAGGGTAGAGGCCTCTCCCAAGTCACACAGCCGCAGAAGCTGGTGTGCCCAAGATCTTCAGGTTGGAGAGCAGGGCTCCTGTTCACAGGCTGTGAAGGTTAACCAATTCCAAGATTGGCAGGCAAGACCACAAGGTTTCTCTTGATTCACGTAGATGCAGGGGTTGGCAAACCCAAGACTGGAAGGTCGGAGAGCAGGGCTCCACTCACAGGCTGTGAAGATCGACGAATCCCAAGTTCAGCAGATAAGCTGACAGCTCATGTCCCAAGACTGGAGATGAGATGACAGGAAGAAGCTGCAGGATCCAGAGTGAGCAAAAAGCCAGAAGGTCTGCTTGTATTCAGATGCAGGCCACACGCCCAAGGAAACTCCATTTCATCTGATTGGCTACTTACAGTATATTCAATCATGAGAGTGGTCACATTTAAACACTAAGAATCATGGCCAAGCCAAGCTGACACACAATCTTAACCATCACAATGGCAAATGTTTTGTTATATAAATTTTACCACAATAAAATAAAATTAAAGGGCCCTTGTGGCACAATGGTTAAGTGTTTAGCAGCTAACGAAAAAGTCAGGGGTTGTAACCCACCAGTGGCTCCGTGAGAGAAAAAAACCTGGAGATTTGCTCTCGTAAAGATTATAGCCTAGGAAACCCTGTGGGGCAGTTCTGTTCTGTCATATAGGCTCACCATGAGTTAGAATCAACTTGACAGCACACAACAACAACAAAATAAAATTTAAAAAGAGAATAAGATGAGCAATGGCAAGTCATTTGATACACATTTTTTTATTATACAAAATAATTTTTGCAAGTTCTTTGGCAATGAGAATGGTTATGTTACTCTATGCATATCTTTGTAGTTTATACAGACCAGTACCTGAGGGTATAAAAGAGCTAAGCTATTGCTGATGTGCAGGTACTTATCAGAACATTATCAATTTTACTCAGTAAATGTAAGAGATTCCATCTGATCAATGGAATGATAAACGTAGTGCCAGAAACACATTTCTCAGTAGTGAGAATAAAATAGAAGCATAAGAGAAACAGCAGAAGGAGATAGTGCATAGCCGAGCATTGGCCTCCAAACTCTAGAATCTATCTAGTGAGTTGAGTGTTAAACTGATGATGAAGAAAAGACCTGATGAGGAAGAAAAGAACTGCAATGCCTTTGTATCCTGACATTCCCATCTTGAGTCTTTTACTTTGATTCATCCCATTGCCATTAAAATTCTAACTTCAAACAAACAAAAAACAAAACTAATCTCTCAACTGCTCTTGAAAATCCTATCTGTTGACATCGGTTTGCCTATCCCTATGGCAGCGTTTGTCCAAATCAATGGCCCGATAGTTGCCGTTCACACTAATGCCACTATTTTTCTCATTTCTTGGAATGCAAGTCTCTCTACCCATGTCTCTTAGAAAATTAGAAAGATATACAGTGGTCAGTGTGAATTTTCTCACACCTGTTCTACTTCACTTGTTTTCATTACCCACATTTGAGTTGATGACCCCTCCTTCAGAAACTTAGGGGCATTGGACACAGATGAGATCCAGGGACAGAAAACATCCTAGTGTCACCTTTCTTGCCCATAAATAAATTTTGAAGACTGTCAGTTTTTTGTACCGTGGTTGCTTTCATGTTACTGTGATGCTGGAAGCTATGCCACTGGTATTTCAAATGGCAGTAGGCTCACCCATGGTGGGCAGGTTTCAGCAGAGCTACAGGACTAAGACAAGCAAGAAGAATGGCCTGGTTATTTACCTTAGAAAATTAACCAATGAAAACCTTATAGACTACAACAGAACATTTTCTGATATAGTGCCGGAAGATGAATCCCGTATGTTGGAAGGCAGTCAAAATACACAGTGGCTGAAACAATGGACTTAAACATACCAATGATAGTGAAGATGGCACAGGACTGGGCAAGATTTCATTTTGCATAGGGTTGCCATGAGTTGGAGCTGACTCCACGGCAACTAACAACAACAACAAAATCAGAAAATGCCTTAAACTGTGCTTACCTGTGGTTAGCAAACTCAAATGTCCAGAGGGACCAGGTATGTGACATAAATGAATCAGGCTAGATGTTAAACAGCCCTGGTGGTATGGTGGTTAAGCACTCAGCTGCTAACTGGAAGGTTGGCAGTTCAAATCCACCCGTGGCTCTGTGGAAGAAAGATGTGGCAGTATGCTTCCTTAAAGATTACAGCCTTGTAAACCATGGGGCAGTTCTACTCTGTCTTATAGGGTCGCTATGAATCAGGATTGACTTGAGGGTGACAAGTTGTTTGGTAGATGTTGAACAAAAAGGGAGGGTAGGGTCTGTGGACACAGGAGAGAACATCACTACTTAGGCAATCCATTTCCCAAAGTTTAAAACACGGAGCTAGTCACCAAAATCCTTCATGAATATAGATGCAAAAATTCTCAACAAAATTCTAGCCAATAGAATTCAGCATCATATCAAAAAAATAATACACCACAACCAAGTGGGATTCATATCAGTTATGCAAGGATTGTTCAACATCAGAAAATCAAGCAACATAATCAACCACATAAATAAAATAAAAGAATCACATGGTCACCTCAATCGACCCAGAAAAGGCATTCGACAAAGTTCAACACCTATTCTTGAAAAAACTCTCAATAAAATAGGTATAGAAGGGAAATTCCTCAACATAATAAAGAGCATCTATATAAAACCAACAGCTAACCTCACTCTTAATGGAGAGAGGCTGAAAATATTCCCCTTCAGAACAGGAACAAGACAAGGATGCCCTTTATCACTGCTCTCTATTTAACATTGTGCTGGAAGCCCTAGCTAGAGCAATAAGGCAAGAAAAAGAAATAAAGGGCATCCAAATTGGTAAGGAAGAAGTAAAATTGTCCCTATTTGAGGATGATATGATATGATACATAAAGAACTCAAAAGACTCCTTGAGAAAACTACTGGAACTGATGGAGAGATTCAGCAGAGTAGCAGGATACAAGAGAAACATACAAAAGTCAGTTGGATTCTTATATACCAATAAAGAGAACAACAAAAAGGAAATCAGGAAAACAATACCATTTATAATAGCCTCTAAAAAAATAAAATACTTAGGAATAAATATAACCAGGAATGTAAAAGACCTATACAAAGAAAACTACAAACACTATTGCAAGAAACCAAAAGAAACCTGCATAAATGGAAAAACATACCATGCTCATGGATAGGTAGACTCAACATTGTGAAAATGTCAATTTTACACAGAGCAATCTACAAATATGATGCAAACCTGATCCAAATACCAAGAACATTCTTTAAAGAGATGGAAAAACTAACCACTAACTTTATATGAAAAAGGAAGAGGCCCAGATAAGTAAAGCCCTACTGAAGAAGAAGAGTAAAGTAGGAGGACTTGCACCACCTGACCTCAGAACCTACTATACAGCTACAGTAGTCAAAACAGCCTGGTACTGGTATAACAACAGATACATTGACCAATGGAACAGAACTGAGACCCAGATGTAAATCCATCCACCTGTGGTCACCTGATCTTTGACAAGTGCCCAAAGTCCATCAAATGAAGAAAAGACAATCTTTTTAACAAATGGTTCTGGCAAAACTGGATGTCCATCTGCAAAAAATGAAACAAGACCCATACATTACACCATACACAAAAACTAATTCAAAATGGATCAAAGACCTAAATATAAAACCAAAAACTATAAAGGTCATAGAATAAAAAATAGCGTCAACACCAGAGGCCCTAATACACAGCATTAACAGGATACAAACCATAACTAACACCATATAAACTCCAGAAGATAAGCTAGATAATTGGGATCTAGTAAAAATTAAACACTTATGCTCATCAAAAGACTTCACCAAAAGAAAAAAAAGAGAATCTACAGACAGGGAAAAAATTTTTTGGCTAAAACAAATCTGATAAAGATCTAATCTTGAAAATCCAAAGGAAAATCCAACACCTCTACAACAAAAAGACGAATAAGCCAATTAAATGAACAGACACTTCACCAAGAAGACATTCAAGCGGCCAACAGACACTTGAGGAACTGCTCACGATCACTAGCCATTAGAGAAATGCAAATTAAGACCACAGTGAGATACTATGTCACCCTGGCATTACTGGCAGAAATCAAAAACACTGGAAATAACAAATGTTGGAGAGACTGCGGGGAGACTGGAACTTTTGTGCACTGCTGGTGGGATGCAAAATGGTATAACCATTTTGCAAAATGATATGGTGCTTACTTAGAAAGCTAGAAATAGAAGTACCATATGATCCAGCAATCCCACTCCTAAGAGTATATCCTAGATAAATAACAGCAGTCACACAAATAGACATATGCACACCCATGTTCATTGTAGCATCATTCACAATAGCAAAAAGATGGAAACAAGTGCCCATCAACAGACGAATGGATAAATAAACTATAGTAATACACACGATGGAGTACTACACAATGATAAAGAACAGCGATGAATCTGCCAAGCATCTCACAATATGGATGAATCTGGAGGGCATTATGCTGAGTGAAATAAGTTAATTGCAAAAGGACAAATATTCTGTGAGACCACTGCTATAAAAACTCATGAAAAGGTTTACATGCAAAAGGAAACGATCTTTGATGGTTACCAGGGAGAGAAGGGGTGGGGATGGAAAAACACTAAATAGATGTCAGATAAGTGGCAACTTTGATGAAGGGTAAGACAGTACACAATACTGGGGAAGCCAGCACAGCTTGTCCAAGGCAGGGTCATGGAAGCTCCATAGACACGTCCAGGATCCCTAGGGGGACCAAATTGTTGGGCTGAGGGTTATGGGGACCATGGTCTTGGGGAACTTCTAGCTCAACTGGCATAACATAGTTTATAAATAAAATGTTCTACATTCTACTTTGGTGAGTAGTATCTGGAGTCTTAAAAAACTTGTGATTTGCCATCTAAGATACTCCACTGGTCTCACCCTGTCTGGAACAAGGGAGAATGAAGAAAACCAAGACACAATGGAAAGATTAGTCCCAAGGACTAATGGACTACAACTACCACAGCCTCCACCAGACTGAGTCCAGCACAACTAAATGGTGCCCAGCTACCACCACCGACTGCTCTGACAGGGATCACAACAGAGGGTCCCAGACAGAGCTGGAGAAAAATGTAGAACAAAACTCTAACTCATGAAAAAAGACTAGACTTACTGGCCTGACCGAGACTGGAGAAACCTTGAGAGTATGTCCCCTGGACACCCTTTTAGCTCAGTGATGAAGTCACTCCTGAGGTTCAACCTTTGGCCAAAGGTTAGACAGACTCATAAAACAAAATGAGACTAAAGGGGCACATCAGCCCAGGGGCAAGGACTAGAAGGCAGGAGGAGACAGGAAAGGTAGTAATAGGGAATCCAAGGTCGAGAAGGGGAGAGTGTTGACATGTCGTGGGGTTGGTGACCAATGTCACAAAACAATATGTATGCTAATTGTTTAATGAGAAGCTAGTTTGCTCTGTAAACCTTCATCTAAAGTATAATAAAAAAAAAAAATGGAGCCAGTGAAAAGAAAAAATGAAACTAAAGAAAACCAAAAACCTACGCCTGAATTTGCCTTCTGGCTCAAGCTCTTTGTTAGTTAAGTGAAAGAAGCAATTATCAGTTCTCCCCTGGGGCATCAACTGTCCTGTGGGTGGATAGTGTGGAGGTGCCTTGTTTCTGAAGCTTGGGCCATTCCTGGTAGATTTGGGGGATACGCCCCAGGGCACAGAGCACAAAGCATGCCCCATTGCCTAGGCTTGATGGTTGCTCTCAAATGCCGCCTGACCAAGTGGCCCTGTCCCTCTGCCACCCTCTCCATTCCTCGGTCCAGGGAATGCTCTCTTCCAAGAGCTTTTCTCCTTTGGCTGAAGTTGTCTGATGTTCAGTGAGTACAGGGGTCAGGAGAGGAGTGAAGGAAAGCCATGGGAGCCCGGGTGGCTGTTCACCCTGCATCTACTCTTCTGGCCTCACTGGGCCGGACACCACCCTCTTCCACCTTGGGTGCACATGGATGCTGCAGTTCTGGGCTCTGCAGTGGTGGTGGGAGACAGGCTGTGGGGCCAGGAGAAGAGATCACACTGAGCACCACTCCCTCAAGCCTTGCCACAGCAAACAGCCCACCTCCATCCTGCTGTTGTCTCCCCTCCACACCCAGTCGGATGTCACCTCTCTTGCCTGTAATCTTGTTTTAGTACTTCATATGCTGAGGCAGCCCTGCTTTTTCTGCAGTGGGGTCCCAGCTGGACTAGGGTAGGAGCCAGGGGCCCAGGCTGGTTTGAAATTCTCTTTACCTGATTGGTTTACCTTACAGTGTTTCATTGGTTCTTGTTATGGATTGAATTGCATCTCTCAAAAAGATATGTTGAAGTCCTAGCCCCTATATTTGTGAATGCAACCTTGTTTGGAAATGGGGTTTTTCTTTGCAGATGTTATCAGTTAAGTTACCAAAGTCATACTGGAGTAGAGTGGGTTCTAATCCTAATCCTTTCTGGGTGACATTTTATAAAAGAAAAAGATAGACATGGAAACAGTCACCCACAAGGGGAAGACACAATGTGTGAGGATCTGTCTACAAGATGAGAAACTCCTGGGCCACAGAAGCTGAAAGAGACAAGGAAAGATCTTTTCCTAGCAAAAACAGAGAGAGAGAGTATAGCTCTGACAATGCCCTGAATTCAGACTTCCATCCTCCAGAACAGTGAGACCATACATTCCTGGTCTTTAAAGCCATCCACATCGTGGTATTTTGTTATGGCAGCCCTAGGGCTCTAAGACAGTTCCTTTAGAGTTTTTCTAGGTGTTCGTGAGACAAACGTGTGCTCTTTCCTTTTGAACATATTTTTAAGAATGCTATTTTCAATTATATTAATAGATTTAGAAAACACAGTCCAATGTGAATTTATAATTAAAACAAACAAACAAACAAACAAACAAAAAAAACTGTCAGAATAGAAGGAAACTCCCTTACCTTCATAGCAACTAATGGTGGTCCAAAAATCTACAGCAAATCTGATACTTGGTGAAGATTTTTTAGATATCTTCTCTCTGTGATCAGGACTGGACAATAATGTCCACATCATCATCCCCACAGTTAACACCACGTGGGGTGAGGAGAGGCCTCAACTAATACTCTAAGGAAAGAAAATTACATAAGATCTGTCAGAATTGGAAAAAAGAGATTAAATCTTCATTATTTGTTGATGATAAGATCACATATGTAGAAAACCCAACTGAATCAACAGACAAAATAATAGAATTAACAAAGGACTTAAGCAAGGTTTCTGTATACGCAATCAGCTTACAGACATCAGCAGCCTCCCTCTATATCAGAAATAACCAACTGGCCAAGGCGGCCTTGTGTTCCCCTCAGCTTGACTAAACTTTAGACAGGCTTCTCCCTGCCTTATCTCCCTAACCTTCCTTTCTCCTCAGGCCCTTACATTGTCCAGGTACCTAATCAGGGAGTCCCTTATCTCCCTGACCCTCTCCTCTGGCTCTTACAGGATCCAAGTGGCCTAATCATACACATACACAGAGAAAGCATTCCGAGCCAAATGACCCTAAATTGCAAACGCAGTATATCACTCTCCAATCTCATTGATCAACCCCCTTAACATCTTCTAGTACCTTTCCAGTAGCCTACCCCTGTTGCCCTTTGTTTTAGGGGAGTTGAGTTCAGACTTGGTTCTGATCTCTCTTCCCTATTGCAATAACCTTGAATAAAGTCATCCTTGCCTGTTTAACACTGTTTAGTGCAATTTTCTTTGACACAACTGCTAAATAAGTCAGCATTTACAACAGCAAAAAGTCTAAAATAGCATCTTGGAATCCACCTAACAAGGAACATGCAGGACCTTTGTATAGAAAAAGGTGACATTTTAGTAAAGGACATACAAGGGGATGTTACTAAACAGAGAGATTTACTGTGTACCTCGAAGAGATGTCTTAATGTGACAATGCTCTTGAGTCTCTCAGGCTCATCTATGCATTAAATGAAACCTTGATCAAAATTCCAGCTGGAATTGTGAAGGAATTCAACAAAATCATTGTGAAATTTATGTAGAAGGGTCAAGGTATAAGAATAGCTAGGCCAATTTTGAAAAGTAAGAGCAAAGGAGAGATGAGGAGAGTCACTGAACCAAGTGCTACAGCATATTAAGGTTTGTGGTCCTGATGGAGTCCCTGGGTGGTGCAATGGTCAACACACTCTGCTGCTAACCGTAAGGTTGGAGGTTTGAGTTCACCCAGAGGTGCCTCGGAAGAAAGGCCAGATGTTCTACTTCCAAAAAACCGGCCATTGAAAACTCTATGGAGTACATTTCTACTCTGACCCACATGGGGTCGCCATGAGTCAGAATTGAATTGATGGCAACTGGTTTTGGTAGTCCTAGTAACAGGATAGACCAGGTTATTGAGAACATGCAATAGAGAGCTCAAAACTGTCCCAGTGTATATGAGAACTTGATATACGGCAAAGCTGGCACCACAAAGAAGGGGGAAAGGATGAGTTGTTTAGTGGATGAGGCTGTGAAAACTGGCTCACTTTACAGCTGGACTTCTACTTCTCCATAGTGCCAGCTGGCCTCCAGATGGATTAAAGACCTACAGATGAAAGAAAGGAAAAACTTTAAAGCTAGCAGAAGAACATACAGGATAACATCTTTGTGACCTGGGGCTGAAGAAAGATTTCTTTAAAAAAACTCCCCAAGTTGTAAACCATAAGATAAAAAGTAGATGGATTTGGCTAGATGGAAATTAAGGATACCTGTCCAATGAAGAATAGCCCAAGTCAAGAGAGGGCAGGCTGAGAGAAATGTTTTTGATGCCTACAACTGCTGTGTAGTTAGTCTACTATGGTCTACTATTGTCTACATATGGTCTACTATGCTGGGAATGACAACTTGAAGAGGAATGGCGTTGCATTCATTGTCAAAAAAAACATTTCAAGATCTATCCTGAAGTACAAAGCTGTCAGTGATAGGACAATATCCATACGCCTACAAGGAAGACCACTTAATACGACTATTATTCAAATTTATGCACCAACCACCAAAGCCAATGACGAAGAAACTGAAGATTTTTATCAACTTCTGCAGTCTGAAATTGACTGAATATGTATTCAGGATGCATTGATAATTACTAGTGATTGGAATGTGAAAGTTGGAAACAAAGAAGAAGGATTGGTAGTTGGAAAATATGGCCTTGGTGATAGAAAATGATGCTGGAGATCCCATGATAGAATTTTGCAAGACCAATGAATTCATTGCAAATACCTTTCTTCACCAACATAAACGGTGACTACACACGTGGACCTCACCAGATGGAATACACAGGAATCAAATCGATTACTTCTGTGGAAAGAGACGATGGTAAAGCTCAATATCTTCAGTGAGAACAAGGCCAGGGGCTGACTGCAGATCAGACTATCAACTGCTCTTATGCAAATTCAAGTTGAAACTGAAGAAAATTAGAACAAGTCCACGAGAGCGAAGGTATGACCTTGAATATATCCCACCTGAATTTAGAGACCATCTCAAGAATAGATTTGACACATTGAACACTAATGACCAAAGAACAGATGAGTTGTGGAATGACATCGAGGACATCATTTCTTACATAAATAAAGGAAGAGGTCACTAAAAAGACAGGAAAGAGAGAAAAGACCAAAAGATGTCAGAAGAGACTTTGAAACTTGTTCTTGAACATCGAGTAGCTAAAGCAAAGGAAGAAATGATGAAGTAAAAGAAATGAATACAGTGGCGGCTCGAGAAGACAAGGTAAAATATTATAATGGCATGTGCAAAGACCTGGAGTTAGAAGACCAAAAGGGAAGAACACACTTGGCATTTCTCAACCTGAAAGAAGTGAAGAAAAAATTCAAGCCTTGAGTTACAATAGTGAAGGATTCTATGCGGAAAATATTAAACAATGCAGGAAGCATCAAAAGAAGATGGAAGTGTCATTATAACAAAAACAACTGGTCAAAATTCAACCATTTCAGGAGGTAGCATACGATCAGGAACCAGTAGTACTGAAGGAAGATGTCCAAGCTGCACTGAAAACATTGTCAAAAAACAAGGGTCCCGGAATTGATGGAATACAAATTGAGATGTTTCAACAAACGGATGCAGCGCTGGAAATGCTCGCTTGTCTATGCCAAGAAATTTGGAAGACACCTACCTGGCCAACTGACTAGAAGAGATCCATATTTATGCCTATTCCCAAGAAAGGTGATCCAATCAAATGTGGAAATTATCAAACAATATCATTAATATCACATGCAAGTAAAATTTTTTCTTAAATTTTTTATTGTACTTTAGGTGAAGATTTACAGAACAAATAATTTCTCATTAAACAGTACACATATTGTTTTATGACATTGGTTAACAACTCCACGACATGTTAACACTCTCCCTTCTTGACCTTAGAAGATCTTTTTTTTTTTTTTTTTGGTAAAAATATACATAGCCAAAGATACACCATTTCATAAATTACTACATGTAAAATTCAGTGACATCGATTATGTTCTTCCAGTTGTGCTGCTATTCTCACTTTAGATGAAGGTTTACAGAACAAAATAGTTTCTCATTAAACAGTTAGTACACTTATTGCCCTATCACAATGGTTAACAGCCCCATTACATGTCAACACTGTCCTTACTCAACCTTGGGTTCCCTATCACCGGCTTTCCTGTCCTCTTCTGCCTTCTAGTCCTTGTCCCTGGACTGCTGTGCCTCATTAGTCCCATTTTGTTTTATGCGGCTGTCCAATCCCCAGCTGAATGGTGAACCTTGGGAGTGACTTCACCACTGAGCTAAAAGGGTGTCTGGGGGCCATACTCTCGGGGTTTCTCCAGTCTCTGTCAGGCCAGTATATCTGGTCTTTTTTTCTGTGTTAGAATTTTGTTCTACTTGCTTCTCCAGCTCTGTCCAGAAACCTCTGTTGTGATCCTGGTCAGAGCAGTCAGTGGTGGTAGCTGGGCACCATCTAGTTGTACTGGACTCAGTCTGGTGGAGGCCTTAGTAGCTGTGGTCCACTAGTCCTTTGGACTAATCTTTTCCTTGTATCCTGTTCTCTTCATTCTCCCTTGCTCCCGAAGGGGTGAGACCAGTGGAGTATCTTAGGTGGCTGCTCACAGGCTTTTAAGACCCCAGACGCTACTCACCAAGGTAGACTGTAGAACGTTGTCTTTATAAACTGTGTTATGCCAATTGAGCTAGATGTTCCCCGAGACTATGGTCCCCACAGCCCTCCGCCCAGCAATTCAGTCTCTCAGGGAGTTTGAATGTGTCTATGGAGTTTCAGTGACTTTTCCTTGTACAGGTTGTGCTGGCTTCCCCAGTATTGTGTACTGTCTTACCCCTCGCCAAAGTTGCCATTTATCTATTGTCTATTTAGTATTCCCCCCCCCCCCACCTCTCCCATCCCTCATAACCAACAAAGAGTGTTACTTTTTGTGTGTAAACTTTTTCATGAGTTTTTACCATAGAGGTCTCATACAATATTTGTCCTTTTGTGATTGACTTATTTCACTCAGCATAATGTCCTCCAGTTGGATCCATGTTATGAGATGCTTCACAGATTCATCATTGTTCTTTATCTTTGCATAATACTCCATTGTGTGTATGTACCATAGTTTGTTTATCCATTCATCTGTTGATGAGCATCTAGGTTGTTTCCTTCTTTTTGCTGTTGTGAACAATGCTGCCATGAACATGGGTGTGCATATGTCTATTCATGTGACGGCTCTTATTCCCCTAGGATATATTCCTAGGAGTGGGACTGCTGGATTGTATGGTATTTCTATTTCTAGCTTTCTAAGGAAGTGCCATATCATTTTCCAAAATGGTTGTATCATTATGCATTCCCACCAGCAGTGCATAGGAGTTCCGATCTCCCCGCAGCCTTTCCAACATTTGTTATTTCCAGTGTGTTTGATTCGTGCCAGTAATGCTGGGGTGAGATGGTATCTCATCGTGGTTTTAGTTTGCATTTCTCTAATGGCTAGTGATTGTGAGCATTTCTTCACGTGTCTGTTGGCCACTTGAACGTCTTCTTTGGTGAAATGTCTGTTCATTTCCTTTGCCCATTTTTTAATTGGATTGTTTGTTCTTTTGTTGTAGAAGTGTTGGATTTTCTTGTAGATTACTGAGATTAGACCTTTGTCTGACTTGTAAGGCCCAAATTTTTTCCCAGTCTGTATGTTCTCTTTTTACTCTTTTGGTGAAGTCTTTTGAAGAGCATAGGTGTTTGATTTGTAGAAAATCCCAGTTATCTAGCTTATCTTCTGGAGATTTTGTGCTGATAGTTATGGTTTGTATCCTGTTAATGCCATGCATTACAGCCTCTAGCGTTGATCCTATTTCTTCTTCTATGAACTTTATAGTTTTCGGCTATATATTTAGGTCTTTGATCCATTTTGAATTAGTTTTTGTATATGGTGTGAGGGATGGGTCCTGTTCCATTTTTTTGCAGATGGACATCCAGTTTTGCCAGCACCATTTGTTAAAAAGACTGTTTTTTTCCCCCATTTAATGGACTTTGGGCCCTTGTTGAAGATCAGGTGACCGTAGGTGAATAGATTCACATCCGGGTTCTCAATTCTATATCTGTCAATGTATCTGTCGTTGTACCAGTACCAGGCTGTTTTGACTACTGTAGCTGTATAGTAGGTTCTGAGGTCAGGTAGTGTGAGTCCTCCTACTTTATACTTCTTCTTCAGTAGTGCTTTACTTATTTGGAGCTTCTTCCCTTTCCATATAAAGCTAATGATTACTGTTTCCATCTCTTTAAAGAATGTTGTTGGTATTTGGATCGGGGTTTCATTGTATATGTAAATTGCTTTGGGTAGAATTGTCATTTTCACAATGCTGAGTCTACCTATCCGTAACATGGTATATTTTTCCATTTATGTAGATCTGTTTGGGTTTCTTGGAGCAGTGCTTTGTAGTTTTCTTTGTATAGGTCTTTTACATCCCTGCTTAGATTTATTCCTAAGTATTTTATTATTTTATATGCTATTATAAATGGTATTGTTTTTCTAATTTCCTTTTCATCGTTCTCTTTATTGGTGTATAGGAATCCAACTGATTTTTGTACATTTATCTTGTATCCTGCTACTCTGCTGAATCTTTCTGTTAGTTCCAGTAGATTTCTCATGGAGTCTTTAGGGTTTTCTATGTATAGTGTCATATTGTATGCAAACAGGGACAGTTTAACTTCTTCATTACCAATTTGGATGCCCTTTATTTCTTTTTCTTGCCTTATTGCTCTAGCTAGAACTTCCAGCACAATGTTAAATAGGAGTGGTGATAAAGGACATCCTTGTCTTGTACCTGTTTTCAAGGGGAATGTTTTCAGCCTCTCTCCATTAAGAATGATGTTGGCCATTGGTTTTGCATAGATGCCCTTTATTATGTTGAGAAATTTCCCTTCTATACCTATTTTATTGAAAGTTTTTATCAGGAATGGATGTTGGACTTTGTCAAATGCCTTTTCTGTGTCAATTGAGATGATCATGTGATTCTTTTCTTTCCTTTTATTTATGTGGTGGATTACATTGATTGATTTTCTAATGTTGAACCATCTTTGCGTACCTGGTATGACTCCTACTTGATTGTGGTGTATTATATTTTTGATATGATGCTGAATTCTATTGGCTAGAATTTTGTTGAGAGTTATTGCATCTATATTTGTGAGAGATACTGGTCTGTAATTTCCTTTTTTTGTGGTGTCTTTGCCTGGTTTTGGTATCAGGGTTATTCTGGCTTCATAGAATGAATTTGGAAGTGTCACTTCCTTTTCTGTGTTCTGAAATAGTTTGAGTAGTGCTGGTACAAGCTCTTCTCAGAATGTTTTGTAGAATTCTCCAGTGAAGCCATCTGGGCTAGGGCTTTTTTTTTGCTGGGAGATTTTTTTTTTTTTTATTACCTTTTCAATCTCTTTGCTTTTTATGGGTCTGTTCAGATTTTCAACATCCTTTGTGATAGTTTTGGTAGGTAGTGTGTTTCTAGAAATTCATCCATTTTCTCTAGGTTTTCAAATTTGTTGGAGTATAGTTTTTCATAATATTCTGTTATGATCCTTTTCATTTCAGTTGGGTCTGTTGTAATGTCCCAGATCTCATTTCTTATTTGGGTTATTTGTGTCCTCTCCTGTTTTTCTTTTGTTAGTCTGGCCAGTGGTTTGTCAATTTTGTTGATTCTTTCAAAGAATCAACTTTTGGTTTTGTTGATTTTTTCTATTTTTTTTTTAATTCTCTATTTCATTTATTTCTGCTCTGATCTTTATTATTTCCTTTCTTCTGGTGGCTGTGGGCTTTTTTTGCTGTTCTCTTTCTATTTGTTTGAGTTGTGTAGTTAATGTTTTGATTTTGTCCCTTTCTTTTTTGATGTGTGCATCTATTGCTATAAATTGTCCTCTGAGGACTGCCTTTGTTGTGTCCCAAAGGTTTTGGTATGATGTGTTTTCATTCTCGTTTGATTCTAGGAGTTTTTTGATTCCATCTCTGATTTCTCCTATTACCCATTGATGTGTAAGCAGGGCGTTATTCAGTTTCCATGTATTTGTTGTTTTTTTTTTCCTTGCTCTTTCTGTTGTTAATTTTTACCTTGATGGCATTGTGGTCAGAGAAGATATTTTGAATTATCTAAGTGCTTTGGATCTTGTTGAGGATTGCTCTGTGGCCTAAGATGTGGTCTATTCTGGAGAACGTTTCATGTGCATTGGAAAAGAATGTGTACTTTGCAGCTGTAGGGTGGAGTGTTCTTTATGTCTGTGAGGTCAAGTTGGCTGATTGTGCCCTTTAGGTCTTCTGTATCTTTGAGTTTCTTTTTAGATATTCTGTCCTTTACCAACAATGGTGTGTTGAAGTATCCTACTATTATTGTGGAACTGTCAATTTCTCTTTTCAGTGCTGTTAAAGTTTGTTTTATGTATTTTGGAGTCCTGTCATTGGGTGTGTAGATGTTTATTATGGTTATGTCTTCATGATTGATCATCCCCTTAATCATTACATAGTGTTCTTCTTTGTCTTTTATGGTGGATTTTATTTTAAAGTCTATTTTATCTGAGATTAGTATTGCCACTTCTGCCCTTTTTTGGTAGTTGTTTGTTTGATATTTTTTTTTCCAACCTTTGATTTTTAATAAATTTACGTCTTCGTTTCTAAGGTGTGTCTCTTGTAAACAGCATATTGATGGATCCTGTTTTTGTTTTAATCCATTCTATCACTCTCCATCTCTTTATAGGTGCATTTAGGCCTTTTACTTTCAGTGTAATTATTGATAGGTGTGAGTTTATTGCTGTCATTTTGTAGTGCTTTTTTGTGGTGCTGACGTTTTCTTTGTTCCTCTTACTCTCCTGTGCTGAGTTCCTTTTTTTTTTGTGTGTATTTTTTTTCATTTCTTTTGTTTTTGTTGGCTTTGTTTTTACTGGGATTTTATGTTTTTCCTCTTTATTTTTATGGGTAGGTTTGTTAACTTTCTTTGTGGTTACCGTGCAATTTTCCCTTATCTTTCTAGGTTTTAAGCAGTCTACTATGAGTTGGTATCGCCTTGCCTTCCTCTCCATTAGAAGGTTCTATACCTACACTGTTTATTCCCTCTTTTATTGTTCTGATGCTGTTATAACTTACAGATTAACCTCTCTGGTTCCCTGTTGTAATTCTTTTGGTTTTGCATAGTCCTTAAGAGTTCATTTCCTAGTTTGGTATCTGGCTAGTACAATCCTGTGTCCTCTATTCAGCCTGTGGTCTGATGTTGTTTCTTCTTAGATTGAAGGACTCCCTTTAATAAGTCTTGTAAATTTGGTTTGGTTTTTACATACCCCTTAATTTCTGTTTATCTGGAAATAGCCTAAGTTTGCCATCTTATTTGAACGAGAGTTTTGCAGGATATATTACTCTTGGCTGGCAATATTTTTCTTTCAAGGTTTTATGTATATCATTCCTTTGCCTTCTTGCCTGCATGGTTTCTGCCAAATAATCCGAGCTTAGTCTTATTGTTTCTCCTCTGTATGTGACTTTTTGTTTTTCTCAAGCTGCTCTCAGGATTCTTTGTTTGTCTTTGGTTTTGGCGAGTGTGATTACAAAATGCTTTGGTGATTTTCTTTTGGGATCTATCCTATATGGGGTTTTTTGAGCTTCTTGGATGGCCAGCTTTTCATCTTTCATGATATTGGGGAAGTTTTCTGTCAGCAATTCTTCGACGATCCTCTCTGTGTTTTCTGTTTTCTCCCCTTGTTCTAGAACTCTGATCACTCGTAAATTTTTGCTTTTGATTGTATCCCACATAAATCTCAGGGTCTCTTCATTTTTCTTCATTCTTTTTTCTCATTTTTCCTCAGACAGAGTTGTATCCAAGTGTTTGTCTTCATTTTCACTGATCCTGTCTCCAGTCTTTTCAAACCTGCTCCTCAGCCCTTCTATGACACTGTCCATTTCTGAAATCTTGTTGTTTATTTTTTGGATTTCTAATTGTTGTTTTTGTATGATTTCTAGTTGTGAATTTATTTTGACATTTTGTTCATGCATTATTGTCCTGAATTCTTCCATTTTTTTGTCTGTATTTTCCATGAATTTATCTGCCTTTTCTGTGAATTTGTCTATTTTTTCCTCATTTTTGTCTGCTTTTTGCTTCAACTCTTGGATAGCTCTGAATATTAGAGATTTGAATTCCCTATCAGGTGGTTCTAGTGCCTTTTCTTCTACTGGGAAGTCATCTGGTGTTTTATTTTGGATGCCTACTGGAACCATCCTGACCTGTTTTTGTAAATGTTTTGATGTTGTCTGCTGTCTTCAGGGAATTCGGAAGTTATTTTTCCCCTTTATTGATTGCAGATTTGTTTGTTTTGTCCTTTTTTTTTTTTTTTTATTTGGCTATGTCTGAGCAGGTGGGGTGTGTTCCTTGTTGTTTGCTCATTTGTGGGCACCATACTTTTTGCCTCCTTCTCCAATTGGCAGGCTCAGTTGCTCCGATATGGTACAGCATAGCAGGTCTAGCTGGAGACGAGTTGCTGGGATGGGTTGTTTGTGGCACTTACTAAGGCCTCCAGGGTGGGCTGGTAGTCAGTTCAGGGCAGGTTCTGGTAGGCCGTGCCTAGGCTGCTTGGTGGTGTGATGTTCAGTGCACGGTGTGGGTAGGCAGGATGGAGGGGGGAAATAGTGATGTTTGGAGATAAGTTGGGTATGGAAGAGAGGAGAGAGTGGAGAGGAACAAATGCCAAAAACTTACAAACAAACAAAAAAGAGTGCTTGGGGAGCTTGCCATTGGAATGGAGAGATGAGAGACTATGAAATGGAGAAAAACAAAAAGAAGAGAAGAAGAAGAAAAAAGAAAAGAAAAGAAAAAATGAATAAATTAAAATTAGACAGGAAAAAGAAAACAAAGCTCCCAGGATCCCACCGGCACAGCTGTGAGGTCTGGGGAAGTTGCTCCCAGGCAGTGAAGTACAGCCTGGCTAGAAATTGTAGAGGTGTCACTCAGCACCAGGTATTCAGGGGACAGGAAGAGAAGGAAATTATAGAGAGATGAGAAACTGAGTAATGAAGAAAGACAAAAAGGGAAAAATAGGGAAAAGAAAACAAAACAAACAAATTTAAAAAAAGAACAAGAAACATCCCCCCAAAACATAAATGCCCCTCAAAAAAGAAAAAAGAAATGCCCTCAGAGATCCCTCTGCTCTCCTGTGCAAACTGAGGGGATAGGTCCCAAGCCACCTAGTACTGCCCAGCTAGAACGGACTCCCAATTCAAGAACAGAAAAAGAAAACCAACAAACAAACAATTCAAAACAAACAGAAAAAAGCCCCAGAATCCCACCAGCGTGGTAACACAGGCTGGGAAATACTCTCACATTCAAATGGCATTTCGCAGCCTTCAGGAAGAAGCAAAGATGGCACATGGAGCCAGGCATTTGAGAGAAAGGAGGGGGAGGCGGTGCGAGGTAAGGAAGAAATCTAAATAGCGGAAAAAAGCAACACCAGCAGCCAACAAATGGAACTTAGGGAACTGGCGGATGTGTGAGCTGATGGAATCCACCAGTGTGAAGCTCATGCTTCCCAGCCAAGAAACTGTGGCCACAAGAAGCAGAGGAGGCCGGGTGGGGGTGAAGAAGGGTGGGGGGTGGGAAAGCATATATAGCTGGTTACCGGTTATTCTGTCTCCTGCTGGAAGCTCCGTGAAGCCCCTTTCTTGTACACCCTGTACTCTGGTCTTTGATAGGAGTTCAAGATGGCAGATCCGTGCTGTGTTACCTGATAGGGGACCTCTGCATGAATCTCTCCTTGCTCTCTTTTCTCTGTCAGTTTCTTATTCCATTCGGTGCTTGGCTGAGTTCTTTATCTCTTCATTTGATGCTTAGGGTTTCAGGATTGCTATTTTCTCTGCTTGGCTTAGTTTTTCGGATCTTCACTGTGGAGGGATAGTGTGGTGTTTCTGCCTATAGTGCCATGTTGCCCCGAAGTCACATGCAAGTAAAATTTTGCTGAAGATCATTCAAAAGCGGCTGTAGCAGTATATTGACAGAGAACTGGCAGAAGTTCAAGCTGAATTCAGAAAAGGACATGGAACCAGGTATATCATTGCTGATATCAGATGGATCCTGGCTGAAAGCAGAGAATACCAGTAAGATGTTTACTTGTGTTTTATTGTCTATGCAAAGGCATTCGACTGTGTGGATCATAACAAATTATGGATAACATTATGAAGAATGGGAATTCAGAAACTCTTAATTGTGCTTATGAGGAACCTGTACACAGCTCAAGAGGCAGTTGTTCGGACAAAAGAAGGGGATACTTCGTGGTTTAAAGTCAGGAAAGGTGTGTGTTAGGGTTGTATCATTTCACCATGCCTATTCAATTTGTGTGTTGAACAAATAATCCCAGAAGCTGGACTGTATGAAGAAGAATGGGGCATCAAGATTGGAGGAAGACTCATTAACAGCCTGTTATATGCAGATGACACAAAATTGCTTGCTGAACATGAAAAGAACTTGAAGCACTTACTGATGAAGATCAAAGACCACAGCCTTCAGTATGGATTACTTCTCAACATAAAGAAAACAAAAATCCTCACAACTGTACCAATAAGCAACATCATGATAAATGAAGAAAAGATTGAAGTTGTCAAAGATTTCATTTTACTTTAATCCACAATCAACACCCATGGAAGCAGCAGTCAAGAAATCAAAATACGCATTGCATTGGGCAAATCGGCTGCAAAAACCTCTTTAAAGTGTTGAAAAGCAAAGATATCACCTTGAAGACTAAAGTGCACCTGACCTAAGCCATGGTGTTTTCAATCGCCTCATATGCATGCTAAAGCTGGATGATGAATAAGGAAGATTGAAGAAGAATTGAAGCCTTTGAATTATGGTGTTATCAAAGAATATTGAATATAACACAGACAGTCAGAAGAAGGAACGGAATTGTCTTGGAAGAAGTACAACTAGAATGCCCCTTAGAAGCAAGGATGCCGAGACTATGTCTCACATACTTTGGACATGTTATCAGGAGGAATCAGTCCCTGGAGAAGGACATCATGCTGGGTAAAGTAGAGGGTTAGCGAAAAAGAGGGAGACCCTAAACGAGATGGACTGACAGTTGCTACAACAGTGAACTCAAGTATAACAATGATTATGAGGAATGGTGCAGGACTGGGCAGTGTTTTGTTCTGTTGTACATAGGATTGCTATGAGTCAGAACCAACTTGACGGACCCTAACAACAACAACAACTGCTAAGAGATTACTATTTAGATCACTATTTACTATGTAAGAGAAAGATATGAACTGCAATAGAAAAATGGGAAAGGAGAGGAAGAAGTAGATCTCAGAAGGGGCTGCCCAAATGGCAAGCAAGTGTCCGAAGACACTCATATACATTAGCAATAAAAAAGAACTCAAGCTGAAGCAATAGTGAGAGACCACTGTGTATCAGTAGATGTACAACACTGAAAGGTGGATGATACCCGTATCAGCTGCCCAATTCTCTACTAGAAAGGCTGTACCTGTCTACCACTAACTGCGCACGAGCTCTTTGACCCAGTAGCTCTAGAGAAGTTTCCACAGGGTGCCAAGAAGATATGTATAACTATGCTTCTTATGGCATTGTTTCTGATAGCAGGGAGTTGGAGACAGGCGAGGGGTCCATTGCCCCGGAAGTGAAGAGGTTAAACCTTGTGAGTGCATACTGTGGTGTGCCAGACAGCAGGAGAAAACGCTGACTAGCTGTTTATACAGTTCCATGGACACAGCTCACAAAATATAGTGTTAAGAAAGCAAACTGGGAACGGAATGATGTTTATAGTCTAACGCTGTTTGTGGAAGTCAAACACGCATACACACAGTTCAGCACCACACCTTTCCCAGGGAGGTGGACACATTGGAGTGTATGCCTGCAGGGGAGGCAGTGTGAGAGAGGTGCGGGAAGAAGGGAAAAAGTAAGTGGGAAAAAAAAAAAAAGTCAGTGGCTTGCATGCACCTGTGTTAGCAAAGGCTGTGACCGGAGAGATATGGTTTGAATGCAAATTTCTGTAGCTGGGGTCCAAAAAGAGAAAAAAAGAGCTGAGCAATCTCCAGGCTTTAAGATAACTTCACCAAATCATTTGTTCCTATGCAGAGGAACTATTTAATAAATGCAGATGGGGAAGTTAGATTTTAATTAAGGGAAAAAGAAATCTTAATTCATATCATATCCCAGACATCATCATAAATTCTTGATGATTTAAAAGATAATTAAAAAACAAAATGGAAAAGTAGTTGTATATTGTCTCAACTCTAGCGACAGTAGTGATGATGTAAGACCATATTTTTTAAATGCTTACGATGTGTTATGAGCTCTGCACTGTGTAATGAGTTTTATATACACAGTTCTATTTATTGCTCATGGTTACCCGATTATTATGTCCATTTTACAGATGAGGATCTTAACTCTTGGAAAGGGAGGTAAGGACCTTGCTGAGATCATGGAACAGGGAGCTGGGCAGCTTGAAGCCCTGGTTGTCGGCTTCAGAGCCTGTGCTTTAGCTCAATGACGTGCCAGGGGCCAGGATAATAGCAAAATAAAAGCGGCTCTGTAAAATGAAATGGACCCAACTAAGCTAAAAAGCAGCCACAGTGTACCTTAGTCTGGAAATTCCACTGAAACCTGATTAACATCATAGCAACACGCAAGCCTCCACTGACTGATGGGTGGTGGCTGCGCATGAGGTGCACTGTCTGGGAACCGAACCCTGGTCTCCTTTATGGAAGATGAGAATTCTACCACTGAACCACTACTGCCCCCAGTGTGTGCTGGGCATACCATGCGAAGGCTCTGAGGGTACAAAGATGCCTCTGATATGGTCTTCGTCTTGAGGATTGAGGGGAGTAGAGTGGACAGGGGTGGGCAAAGAAGGCACCTGCTGATGGCCACAGAGTGAGCTTCCTGGAGCAGGTGCCCGTCATTGCCTGGGGGCTGGCCAAGCCCACGCCCAGGGCCAGGCAACAGTATCCACGAGGAATCTAATAAGTGTCAGAAAACCCCACTTAAACTGGTTTAAACTCTAAAGGAATCTTAGGGGCTTATGTTACTGACAAGTCCAGTGATAAGCTGGCTATAGGCAGGGCTTGATTCAGTCATTGAAATAACGTCATTAAGAACCAGCTTGAAACTGTTAACAACAGCCAAAAGATAGAAACAACCTAAATGTCCATCAACAGATGAATGGATAGGCAAAATATGCTGCATACATACAATGGAATACTGCTCAGCAGTAAAGAGAAATGAAGTTCTGACATATGCTACAACATGGGTGAATCTTGAAAACATCATGCTGAGCAAAATAAGTCAGTCACGAAAGGACAAATATTGTACGGTCTCATTTAGATGAAATAGGCAAATGTATAAAAACCAAAGTTTATTAGTGGTTACCAGGGATGGGAGGGAAGGGAAAATGGGAGAGTCTTAGCTTAAGGGACACTGAATTTTTGTTAATGGAGGTAGGATAATTTGGAAACGGATAGTGATGATGGTTGCACAACATGATGAATGTAATCAATTCACTGAATTGTACATGCAAAAAATGTTGAATTGGCAAATATTTTGTTATATGCGTATTTATCATAATAAAACAATTAAAAAAAAAAAAACAACTCGAGTCCTCTGTGCTTCTCTGCATTCTCTCTGGGTTCTGCTACCTCTGATGCCAGTTTGTCTTCAGCCTGGCTCCCACCCCAGAAGGAAATCACTGCAGCATTTCCTGACCAGCCACCCTTATACAACACCACCCTGGAAAGAGCACTATTTCCTCCCGAGGCACAAATGGGATAGAGCGACTTTCCATCCCAAGAACCCTGAGGTTCACTCGGATTCGAGCCATGCAGGCCATTGGACCAATCCTGTGGCCAGGGACATGCACTGCTGACTGACTTGGGTTTGAGACACCTGCTCTGCCCTAGGCCTAGGAGAGGGGGACTCTACTAGGGAAAGATGGCCAGAGATGTGAGGGGAAGACGGAGCAATGGGAAGCCCACTGCTATGCTGTGTGGGTGTGATTTTATCTTATCACTTCATATCCTTGTTTACAGGAGGGGATTGAGGCTCGGGGAAGTAACTGTTTTGCCTGGAGCTGGCAGCAGGAGCTAGTGGATTTGAACCCATGTCTAAAGACCCTGAAGTCTGAGCTCTTGCCTCTCCACCAACCAACCAATCAACATGTTGCCGTCGAGTCGACTCCGACTCATCGTGACCCCATCTGTGTCAAAACAGAACTGTGCTCCAGAGGGTTTTCAAGGCTGTGACCTTTTGGAAGCAGATCTCCAGGCCTTTCTTCCGAGGCACCTCTGGGTAGATTCAAACCACCAATCTTCCAGTTAGTAGCTGAGGGCTTAACTGTTTGCACCACCCAAGGATTCTTGCCATTCTGCTGTCTCCCTAATGGGTGCTCCCTGGCACATGAGGGCCCACCATGGACCTGGTCAGGGACACGAAGGTCCAAAGACCACGACATGCAGCCTCTATGCTTGGAGAAATGAAGGCATGTAGAGCCGTGGTGAGCAGGGATCTGGAGCAAGGTGGTCTAGGCTGCAGAGCAGGCCTTGAATGCCAAACAAGGAGAATTGCCCTTTGTCTTGTAGGAGATGGGGAGTGATGGGCAGGTTATAAGCAAGGATGTGAAGAGATCAGTTGCAGGTTTTGGAGAGAGTAACAGGACTCTGGGTGGATGAATAGGAGGCAGGGGTGTGTACTGAGGTGCCAGACATGAGGGATATGGTGGCTCTGGGGAATATGGATCTCTAAGCTGTGATGAGCAGGGCCCTTGTGTCAGGTGCTGGGCTGAGCATCGATCCTCTCCACTGTGCTGTGCCGTAGGTATTGACACCACTGCTGAGAAGATAGGGAAACACAAGTTCCGAGAGTGGATGGGATAAAGCAAATACGCTGGGAGGACAACCTTGTGCACTTGGCCCCGTGCTGGGCACTCCATTTACTCAGAGTCTTGCCAGGCTCAGAGGCTGTGGTGGCCTGTCTGACTCTGGCTCCAGTTACTCACGGTGTCACTGTGCCTCTCGACACCCCCAGGAGTTGCTGGCTGGAAAAGAGGCTGCGGGCCCCCTGCTCCATCTCTCCTCCACCACGATGCCACTCTTCCCCCAGGCTGGGCATGGGGGTCTTGGTTCCAGCTGAACTGGGGCAGGAACCCCTCTGCAGCACTGTGACCTACAGGGGTCCTCCATCAGCACTGGTGTTCCAGGTTGTCTTCACCCAAGGCCAGGGCTCCCACAGGCCAGAACAGGGTTGGAGGAGAGCCTTTGCCCAGCTGGACTCGGTCCTGAGCTTTGTGATGACCACTCACCACACAGTCCCTGGCATTTCACACACAATCCATGCTGGAAGGAATGGGGGCTCCCTGTTATTAACCTGCAAAGGACCTTGATTGGGCGGCATCCTGCATCCTGAGTCCTGCACCTTGCACCCTGAGCCCTGCAACCTGTGCCCTGCACTCTGCACCCTGAGTCCTGTGCCCTGCTCCCTGCATCCCATGTCCTGCATGTATCCTGTGTCCCGGTTCTGTCAGTCCCCTCTGAAGGCTGTCACTAGCTTGCTAAGTGGAAGAAGGTTTTTCCCACAGAATCATGTGGGGTCTAGCGTGTTCTTTCCTAGAACAATGGAGAATTGTGGTCAGTTTAGGACATTCAATTCCTCTCCTGAATATCTGATAAAAATCCTCCCAGGTTGGCAATTAAACCCCTAGGCGTGGCTGAGCCCCATCCCTCCAGTTCTCTCCACCCCCTTCCCTGCTCTTCTCCAGCCTCATCTGCAGCCCCTATGTGGTGGCACACGCAAAGCATTCAACCCTTAGATCCCTTCCTCACCAGGCCACCTGTGCTAACACCTGCCTGCCTTGGCCCAGGTGCCCCACCAGAGAGGACTGTGCAAGGCTAGGTATGTGTGTGTGCTCTTCTGAGTGATGTTGCAGGTGGCTTTCTGGAGCCCCAGACCACCTCTAAGAGCAGCTCCCTTGCTCTGTGACAAAAGCCTTCCTCAGTTATGTCACTGGAAGGTGGAGAACTTTTCCTGGTCCTGCGACTAGAGTACAAAGACTTTTTCTGAGTGGTTTAAACATGGCTCATTCTTGCCGTTGTAGTTGGTCTCTGGAGAGGAAGAGGGTGGCTCTGGGTCTGGTGAGCACTGGACCTGTCCTGCTGGAGCCCTGTGGAGAAGGGTCCTTGCCAGTTGTGGAGAGATCTGGCTGCTTGGAACCTTGCATTTGGTATTCAATCTTAGCGGGGCTTGAAGACTTCTTGATGATGGGCATCTTCCTTCTCCCAGCAAGCCTGCAGAAGATCTTGCCCACAGACTCTTCGGAGCAGCCCTGCCTCCTTGCTCAAGCCAGGCCTGGGTGCTTGGTTTTGCCTGCAGGAGGGCCACCGCTGCTCCCCTGTGCTCCGGATCGCCTTGCAGGAGAGTGTAGTGCCTGGCAGCTCTGGTCCATGGCCACCCACACCTCCTCCCCTTGCTTGCTTTTGGGTGGGACATTACACTGTGGACATGGCTGGTCTGCCTGGAGCCACCTTCATGGAGTGCAGCCCAGGATAGGGCATTTGTCTACGAGAACTCACCCAGTGGCCCCTCCTTGGCTTGGCAGTCCTTGCGGAGTGCGCTTCGAACCACCAACCCCACCCGCGGACATACCCCACCCTGGATACTCCCCCTTTGAAGACCCTCGCTCAGTCTGGCTTCTCCCCCTGCAGGCCTGGCCCCAGTTGGCCCCTCTCCTCTGGATACTCATATGGTGGTGAGGGGCTTACAACTCCGAGGCAGAGCCTGGACTTAGGTAGGGCTGCAGTTCTGACCTGTGGGGCTGACCTTGGGTGCTATTTGTGTGTTGAGAAGCCCGAGTGAGAGTACCACTGTGGGTATGGTGGAGGGATCTTTTACAATGTAAAGATGTTACCTATTCAGTGAAGATGTTACCTTCTTTCAACACTTTCAGATTTCTACAGTGGAAGCACCAGCGTGCTAGGATAAAATAAAGAGCTGGGGCTGAGCAGACACTTGGAGGATGTGAGCCTTTCCCCACTCCCAGCTCTCCCCTGGTTCTCAGCAGCCTCTGATTCTACTTCCTCTTCCCAGGCTTGCCCTTTTTCCCTGTCCTCCATCCTAGGCTGGGATAACTCCTTGCCTGGACCATCTCTGTGGCCTCCTAACATTCTATATCAGCTGTGGCCCCTATGCACTGCCCTGTCTACGTGGTAACCAGATGGTATTTTTAAAAACTTGAATCAGGGTAGCTCATCCTCCAAAGGCTTCCCAGGACACCCAGAATAAACCCTGAACTCCTCACAGTGGCCAACAGAGTGACCTATACTGCTGCTCTGCCCTACCTCCTGATACCCACTCTCCCTACACTCACCCTGCCACACAGGCCCTTTTCTGTATCCTGTTGCTGCCTGAGGGTTGTTGCAGGGGCTGTTCTTTCTGCCTGGAAGATCTTCCCCCCATGTCTTCAAAAGGCTCACTGCTTCTCATCATTCAGGGCTCAGCTCAAACAGCATCTTTTCAGGGAGGCTCCCTCCTCAATGCACTGTTCATTCATTTATTCAGCAAATATGCAACAAGTCCCTTCTGGATTTGGGCATCCCTAAAAAAAATAAAGTCCTTGTTCTCAAAGAGCATACATTCTAGTGTGTACAGATAGAAAGAATATGAACAAATACATAGTATGTCGGATGGTCATCTGTGCTAAGAAGAAAAAGCAGGTGAGGAGGTTAGAGTGGTGAAGTAATGGTGGGGTAAGGAGGTGGCTAGTTCGTGTAGGGTGGCCAGGGAAAGCCTCACTGATAAGGTAATGCTTGAACTGATACTTTAAGAAAATGAGGGAATAGTCATATAGATAGCTGGTGAAAGTGGGTCCCAGGAGAGAAGGTGGGACGGTGTCTGAGAGAAGGTGGGACTGTGTCTGGCCTGTTTAAGGAAGGGCAAGGAGATTAGGGGCAGAAGGCAGAGGGATTCAGGAGAAGGGTAGTAAGATAAGGTCAAAGAGGCATGGGCCAGATCAGGTGGGGTCTTGTAGATTGGTGCTTTGGCTTTTACTTGGAGTGAGATGGAGGGTTTTGAGGAGAGGAGTGATATGATCAGACCTACATCTTAGGAAGTTTATTCTGGCTGCTGTTAGGTGAATGGGGATGAGGTAAGGATAGAAGTAGGGAGACTGGCCAGGAGGTGATTACATTAATCCAATGAGGATGGTGATGGCTTGGACCAGGGTGGTGCAACGTACGTGGTAAGATGTGGACAGATTCTGGATCTCTTGTGAAGGCAGGGAGAGCAAGATTGAAAGTGGGGCATGAGAGAGAGAGGATGACTCTAAGGCTTCTCATTGCCATGTGGTGTTGCTCTTGGGGAGGGGTCTGGTGCAGCCTGCCCTACAGGATTCAGGAATGTACTGATAAGCTCATGATGATTCCATGTGTGAGGGAAAAGTTCCTTGTGAGGAAATGTGTCTGGAGATAACACATAGACTGACTTCTCATCTCACCCCAGCTGGGGGTGGCGAGAGGGCAGCCTGTGGGTCAGTGGGGACAAAGCAGTGAAAAGGTCCTGGGCCTGGGTCAGAACATGCAGAGAATTTGTTATGATTCTCAGTCATCCTTTGGGGCAGCTGGCTGTTGGCTTCTCCTGGAGGCTGTTGAAGTAGTGTGAGGAAGGCCAGATTCTGGCACCCTTCAACCAGGACAGGGTTCCTGGGAGCTGCTGCCTGGCTTTACCACAGTCCTGGGAGCATCTTCATCTTGCTACAGCTGAAGACCAGCCCATCAGCTCCTCTCTGAGTCAAAGAGGGATGAGCTTCTGTTAAAAAGGGCCTGCCCTTGAGAAGCCTCCTGGTAGTCTGCTCTGTGTGCTCTGTGTGTGACGACTGTCCTCTGAGATGATTTAAGAAGAGATCCCAATGCCCTCTGTGCTGTCTTCCCTGGCAATGGGCTATCTGTTTGGACTGTGCTTGTCTGCCAGAGTCAGGCAGTTCAATGAGGTGAGTCAGTTCTGTGTGAGGCAGAGAGCTCACCAGTGGGCCTGCCTCAGCTTGTGTCTCTCCCTATCCCCTTCCGTCTTGCTCACTCCAGGCATCTGATTAGACTTATCCCTTCAGTTTCCTCTGAACACTTGTGTCCTAACTCTCTGCTGAGCTTCTGACCCCTCTTCTGGGGAGCCGGACCCACTGCTGCTTCAGGGCAAGGGGTGGGGTGGACAGAACAGGCAATGCCCATCTGGTCTCCTCTACTCCTGTATCCAGGCTTCCTAAATTGTGGCTGAGACCCTCCTCACAGCTGCACAGACATAAGGAAGAAATACAAAGAAAAACTTCCAATCTCATAATCTTGCGGGGGGTGGCACACCAGAATCCCACTCCTGACACCAATATTAACACCTTCTGGCAATGATTGTGCACCCCTGTGGGCCAAGCCCTTTGCCAGGAGCTTTGAATTAGTTATTTATTGTTCTCATAAGAATGCTACCCAGGTATGAATTTTCCCATAGGTATGACTATCCCTGTTTTTCATAGGAGAAAACTAAGGCTCAGAGACTTAAAGAGTCAATCGAGTCACCAACAAGAAAATTGTCTACCCAGAGTCATATCTGGGTCAGGATCTGCTGGGTTCAA
Organism: Dugong dugon; assembly: GCA_030035585.1. NCBI lineage: Eukaryota > Metazoa > Chordata > Mammalia > Sirenia > Dugongidae > Dugong > Dugong dugon. The sequence continues at coordinate 210,777,928 of CM057460.1, read as the reverse complement.
AGACCTGGGTTTCTCCCTCCAAAAACACTGCCACCCACAGACTAGGCCAAGCAAAAATAAAATGTGATGGACATAAAATTATAAAATGTAAATTAAAGTAAAATAAATAAGCCAGATGAAATGAACTGACAGCTTCCACAATAAAAGGCTAAGATAAAACAGTAAAAGAACTATAAAGATTTATAAAAAGGTTAAAAGCAAAGGGGTAAATAGCATTAACAAATGAAACAAACTAGAGAGAAGAAATAGTAAAATAGGGTAATTCAAAATATGGGCATTCAGATGAGAGGATGGGAAGGTTTGGAAGCACACAGTCTGGGTCAGCCTGGGGCCTTGGCTCATGCCTTCTGGTTGCCATCCCCCAGGGCCAGTGGCTGGCATCCCATTTGGCAGAGTGCCAGAGGAAAGGACTTCCCTACCAGCCAGGTGCCCCAGGCTCTGGAGGGTGTACCAGAGGGCCAGGAATTGGCACCCTGGCCACACAAACCCAGTGCTCTGCAGCATCTCTGACCAGATGGGCAGGGGGTGGGGCTGGAGCCTTGTCTGGGTCTGCGTTCAGCACACACTCTGTAGCCCACATGATGTCAGTTGGCATCCTGCACATGCCTCTGTCTACAAACCTGTCACATCTAAGCTGCGCACACTTCAGGCACTCTTCCTGCAGTATATCAGAGTATTTATTGCCTGTGGGGAGGGCACACCCAGCCTGGTGGAGGCGGCAGGCTCAGTGCCTCCTGAGTGGGGACTGGCTGGGCACTGGTGTCTGAGAGCAGCATCTTCTCAGAGCTGCAGACATAGGGACGTGCGTGTTGTTGCCGGGATACAGAGCCCCAGGAAGCTTGGCACAGCTGCTCACTGAGTGATGGCATTGATTTTACCAAAGGTTGTGTAGTCTGTGTGTCTCAGTGACTCCTGCGTTTGGATAGGCCTGGGGCTTTGGAAGCTGGTGGCCAGAGGCTACACTCCTCGAAGGGCAAGGACCGCATTAACATGCACAAGGCCCCCTCCGGTCATCACTCCCTCATTTGACACCTTCTCTGTGCCAGACACCAGGGACAAAGCAGTCAACACTTACCCTCATGGGATCAACATTCTAGCAGGGGTTGGCAAAGACAGACAAGGCACCCAAAAACAGGTGTAGGAAGTGAGAAGGCCATGTAGGAGACGAAGCAGTTGCAGCAATAGGGAGGCAGCCAGCACTTACAGCTGGGTGACCATGGACAATTGACCTAACCTCTATGAGCCTCAGTTTTCTCACCTGTAATATGGGGATAGTAAAAACAGCCCCGGCCTCAGAAGGTTGTTGAGAGAATTAAATGAGATAAGATGCTAAAGTATTTAGAATATAGCCTTACATATAAGCACTCGACAAGTGTTAACTATTATTGTTGTTGTTATTGCTATTTCCATATAACAGTACCCAGCCCCAGAGGGCACTCTGCACGCATTAGGGAGCAAGTGGGTTGAACCCTTAGGAGTAGGTGACCCTAAAAAGTGACTGCAGTGACAGCCACACCAGAGGTGGCAAGGTGAAGGCCATGTGTGTGGCAGGGTTGGGGGCTTCCTGGGCTGTCAAGGAGGAGGGGACTATGGTTGCCGTCTATAAAAGGTCTCATATGTGCATCAGCTCTGTCACTTGCCTCCTTCCATGAAAACATGAGAGATGTCTGTCCGAGCTGTCGGTGGCATCTCCCTCTGTCTTGTAACTTACGCTCCATGTGGATGCCCAGGTGATTCCACTCATCTGCCACTGATCAGAAATTTCAATCATTCCCCACTCCACATTTTGCTATTACACATAACACTGAAGGGAACAGTCTTGTACAGACCCTCCTTGGGCACAAGGGTAAGACTTCTCTTGCCAAGGTAGATATCAAGAACTGCTGGATCCTGGGGCATTGGATGGTGAATTTTCATGTTAACAGACATTGCCAGACTACTTCTGATTTATAGTTCCCCAGCTGAGCTGGCAGGAGCCCTGAGGGCACAGTGCTTCAGTGCTTGGCTGCTAACTGAAGCTGTTCAAATCTCCCAGCTGCTTTATGGAAGAAAGGTGTGGCAGTCTGCTTCCATAAAGATTATAGCCTTAGAAACCCTATGGGGCAGTTCTACTCTGTTCTATAGGGTCGCTATGAGTGGGAATCGATTCAGTGGCAATGGGTTAGCCGCACTGGAGGGGACTCCTTTCCTGAGGTCCAGCTATGTCTTACCCATCTGAAGAGTGACAGATGCTGGCTGGTGACTCACCTGACATCCTGGCCATTGGTGAGGCCGTGCGTCTGTGCCCAGGTTTCCTGCCTGTGGACAATTTCCCTCTTGAGTGAGTAGGATCAGAGCAGGAAACCAGAGGTGAGAATTCCATGTGGAAGGAGCCTCGGTAAGGCAGAGAGGCATGGTCATGTTGGGTGTGTCCAGGAACAGGGACAGTGCAGAGGGCTGGGAAGTGGGGCCATGCGGGGCACAGGAGGTGGGACTGGAGCCTGGGCTCAGCCTTGAGGGCAGAGGGAGTCAGGGAGAGGTGGGGCGGGTGGGCTGTGGTCCAGTTTGCATGGTGGAGAGGCCCTTGGGCTGCTGTGGTGGTGAGTGGGGGGTAGAGGCGAGAGGATATGGCAGCAGCCTGCCAGGAGATGCCAGCCCATCGCCAGACCGGGACCAGAGAGGGGGTAGCCTGTGACCTCTGGAGGCAGAGTCAGTAGGACAGACGACTGGCCACATGTCGGGGTTCAGAAGGTGGATGCTGAGGCTCCTGCTGTGAAGAGATAGCAGCATTATCCGGAAATGACCCAGGACCACTTTGGGCTTTCTGGACAGCGCCCCTGCTGGGCCAGGTCCTGCTTGTTCCTGGCCAAAGGGGTTGCACCACCCTCAGCTCCCCAAGGGCCAGAAGCACTTTTCTCCTGATGGGAGGCTTGTCACATCCACAGGCCCCAAGGTTGCCAGCTGGTGGTCTCAGCAACTCCTGAAAATAGCTGGCATCTCTCCCCAGCCTGCCTGGTGCCCTGGGGTCTGTGTATCCCCCACTGATGAGGTAACCCTCATGCTCACCCCGAAACAAGGGAGTGGGGTCCTGTGTCAGTGTCCTAGGGATACTGTAACAAAACATCACAAATCAGGTGATTTTAAAGAACAGAAATTTATTGTCTCACAGTTCTGGAGATCAGGGTGTCGGCCATGTTGATTCTGTCTGAGGTTCTGAGGGAGAATCTGTCCCATACCTCTCTCCTTGCTTCTGGTGATGGCTGGCATTCTTTTGCTTGCAACAGGAGCATCCTGTCTCTTTCTCTCTGTGTCTCTTCTCTTTTTATAAGGACACCAGTCATATGAGATTAGGACCCACCTTACTCCAGTGTGACCTCATGTTAACCTAACTGATAACATCTTCAAAAATTCAATTTCTAGATAAGGTCACATTCACAGGTACAAGGGTATTTTAGGCTGGGTTCTCTAAAGAAGTAAAACCAGTGAAGCATATATATATATACACACACATATATATATATATACATACACACACACACACACACACACACACACACACACATATATATATACACACACACACACATATATATATACGCATCTGTCAATTTATTGTACTGTGGAGGCTTGTGTGTTGCTGTGATGCTGGAAGCTATGGCACTGGTATTCAAATACCAGCAGGGTCACCCATGGTGGAGAGGTTTCAGCTGAGATTTCAGACTAAAATAGGCTAGGAAGAAGGACCTGGTAGTCTACTTCTGAAAAGAGTTAGCCAGTGAAAACCTTAAGAATAGCAGAACACAGTCTGATATAGTGCCAGAAGATGAGCTCCTCAGACTGGAAGGCACTCAGATTACGACTGGGGAAGAGTGCCTCCTCAAAGTAGAATCAACCTTAATGACATGGACGGAGTCAAGCTTTTGGGACCTTCATTTGTTGATGTGGCACAACTCAAAATGAGAGGAAACAGCTGGAAACATCCATTAATAATCAGAACCTGGAATGTACAAAGTATGAATCTAGGAAAATTGGAAATCACCAAAAATGAAATGGAATGCATAAAGATTGATATCCGAGGCATTGGTGAGCTGAAATGGACTGGTATTCGTCATTCTGAATTGGACCATCATATGGTCTACTATGCCGGGAATGACAACTTGAAGAGGAATGGCATTGCATTCATTGTCAAAAAGAACATTTCAAGATCTATCCTGAAGTACAACGCTGTCAGTGATAGGATAATATCCATACGCCTAAAAGGAAGACCAGTTAATACCACTATTATTCAAATTTATGCACCAACCACTAAGGCCAAAGTTGAAGAAAGTGAAGATTTTTACCAACTTCTGCAGTCTGAAATTGATCAAACATGCAATCAGCATGCACTTATAATTACTGGTGATTGGAATTTTGAAAGTTGGAAACAAAGAAGAAGGATTGGTAGTTGGAATATATGGCCTTGGCGATAGAAACAATGCCGGAGATCACATGACTGAATTTTGCAAGATCAATGACTTCTTCATTGCAAATACCTTTTTTTCACCAACATAAACTGACAATCCTGAAGGAAGATGTCCAAGCTGCACTGAAGGCTCTGGTGAAAAACAAGGCTGCAGGAATTGACAGAATACCAATAGAGATGTTTCAACAAATGGATGCAGTGCTAAAAGTGCTCACTCGTCTATGCTAAGAAATTTGGAAGAAAGCTACCTGGTCAACTGACTGGAAGAGATCCTTATTTATTCCTATTCCCAAGAAAAGTGATCCAACTGAATGTGGAAATCATCTAAGAATACCATTAATATCACATGCAGGCAAAATTTTGCTGGAGATCATTCAAAAGCAGCTGCAGCAGTATACTCACAGGGAACTGCCAGAAATTCAAGCTGGATTTAGCAGTGGACATGGAACCAGGGATATCATTGCTGATGTCAGATGGATCCTGGCTGAAAGCAGAGAATACCAGAAAGATGTTTACTTGTGTTTTATTGACTGTGCAAGGGCATTCGACTGTGTGGATCATAACAAATTATGGATAACATTGCGGAGAATGGGAATTCTCAAACACTTAATTGTGCTCATGAGGAACCTATACACAGCTCAAGAGGCAGTTGTTTGAACAGAATCAGGGGATACTGCATGGTTTAAAGTCACGAGAGGTGTGCGTCAGGGTTGTATCCTTTCACCATATCTATTCAATCTGTATGCTGAGCAAATAATCCCAGAAGCTGGACTATATGAAGAAGAATGGGGCATCAGTATTAGAGGAAGACTCATTAACAACTTGCATTATGCAGAAGACACAACCTTGCTTGCTGAAAGTGAAGACTTGAAGCACTTACCGACGAAGATCAAAGACCATAGCCTTCAGTATAGATTACACCTCAACATAAAGAAAACAAAAATCCCTACAACTGGACAAATAAACAACATCATGATAAATGGAGAAAAGATTGAGGTTGTCAAGGATTTCATTTTACTTGGATTCACAATCAACATTCATGGAAGCAGCAGTCAAGAAATCAAAAGATGCATTGCATTGGGCAAATTGACTGCAAAAGACCTCTTTAAAGTGTTGAAAAGCAAAGATGTCACCTTGAGGACTAAGGTGAGTCTGACCCAAGACATGGTGTTTTAAATCGCCCCATATGCATGTGAAAGCTGGACAATCAATAAGGAAGACTGAAGAAGACCTGACACCTTTGAATTGTGGTGTTGGTGAAGAATACCGAATGTACCATGGGACTGCCAAAGAACGAACAAATCTGTCTTGGAAGAAGTACAACCAGAATGCTTCTTAGAAGCAAGGATGCTGAGACCACGTCTCGCATACTTTGGACATGTTATCAGGAGGGATCAGTCCCTGGAGAAGGATATCATGCTTGGTAAAGTAGAGGGCCAGCGAAGAAGAGGAAGACCGTCAATGAGATGGATTGACCCAATGGCTGCAACAATGAGCTCAAGCATAGCAACAATTGTGAGGATGGCACAGGAAGTGCAGTGTTTCATTCTGTTGTGCATAGGGTTGCTATGAGTCAGAACCGACTCAATGGCACCTAACAACAACATATATATATATATATATATGTATGACAAAGTAGAACTGCCACATAGAGTTTCCAAAGAGTGGCTGGTAGATTTGAACTGCTGACCTTTTGGTTAGCAACCGAGAGCTCTTAACAACTGCACCACCAGGGCTCCACATATACATTGAAAGAGAGAGAGAGATTTATATTAAGGAAATGGTTCATGCAGTTGTAGAGGCTGGACAGTCCCAAGTCTGTGGGTCAGGCTGGAAACTTTTGACTCACATAGCTGCAGGGGCTGGGAAAACCCAAGATGGGCAGGTCAAAAAACAGGCCTCTGGCTCACGGGCTGCAAAGGCCAAGGAATCCCAAGATTGGCAGTAAACTGCTAGCTCAAGTCCCAAGAACCAGAGGTCAGATGAACAGGAGCCAGTTGCAGGATCCAGAGTGAGCAAAACCCAGCAAGCTTTGCCAGGAAGTCCGTATACATATTGGATGCTGGTCACACCCCAAGGAAACTCCCTTTCAACTGATTGGCTGCTTATAGCAGATATCATGGAGGTGATCCCATTATATCAGATCTCATTATGGGGTGATTACATCATTATATAGCTGCCAAACTACATCATAACTGCCAAACCACTGAGAATTATGGCCCAGCCAAGTTGACAAACAACTTTAACTATCACAAATGGTTAGGACTTGATCGTATCTTTTGGGAGGGACACAATTCAACCCAGAACAGATCCCCTCCAGGTGATTGCAGGCCTCAGCTTGTCCAGTGGTGGGGCGCTGAGGAGCCAAGCCTGCTCTAGCTGCTCTTGCTCTCTCAGTTGCCCTAACCCGCCGTGGGAGGCACTTCTGAGCTGGGTTCCTCGACGTGGCTGGAGTGGCTGGGTGGATCTTCCTACCACCTGGGGAGATGGGCACATGGGAGGAGAAGCCATTTAGGGTGGGAAAGGTGGCTGTGGAGCTGTCAGTCATCTGTGGTTGACCTGTGTCATCCTGGGAATTTTGTGGTCAGGGGGTTCCCTGAGCCCATGGCACAGAGACAAAGGGATTGAGGAGCTGGGATGATTTCCAAAGTGTCCACAGGGGCAGGAGCCACACCATGACCAGGCTTGAGGGTTAGGTTATCATTCCCTTGGAGGTAGGGTGAGGGCCTACCTGGGACCGAGTCCCACCCCCTTCACCTGTGATAGGCAGGAGTGGGGAGGAGAGGGGAGGTCATAAGGGTCTTGTTCCTGGTTCACAGTGGTGCTGTAATTCCTGTCTAGCTTGAAGTCTGGGGTGACAAGCTCAACAACCGCAGTGCCACATGGCCCAGGAGGGCAGAAACTTGAAGTGCTGTCACGTGCCAAGAGTGAGCAGCCACTTCTGTCCTCCAGCTAACTGCTGTATGTCGGATGTGGCCCTGGGATACTCTTGTGATTTTCCAATATCACCTAGTCTTTGGGCATTCTCTCTGCACAGCCCTGTCCACCTGGCCTCAGGGCTGCCCTGCACATGGTCTCAGACCAGGCCAGGCCAGGTCAGGGAAACATCTCTCTGGGGCTAGACGAAGCAGGAGGTCAGTGGGGAGGCAAGGCTGTGCCAGAGGAGGGAACCTCTGGCCAGGGCCACGCAGGACAGGAGCAGGGGTGCACACAGGGGCTCAAGTCCGGGCTGTTGCTTGTGGCTTCAGTCAGAACCAGGCTCCTTGGGTCATTCACTCATTCATTCACTCTATAACAAGTGTGGGAGAACCTCCTGGGCCGGTGTGAGTGGGAGAGATGACAAGGCTGTGACTCCCAGCGGCGTCCCTGAGGACTTATACTGAGGAACCCCGGTCCAGTCTGCCTGAGACAAACCGTGACTTGAGAGCTAGGGGGAGGAAGGGACCTCTTCCTGCAGGACTGATGAGGGTGATAGAGGCTGCTGGCTGGACCAGTGACTCTGCCAAGGGGCGAGGACGTGTGGGGAAGACATCCAGGAAGTGGTGCGGTGTGGGTAATGGCATGGGAGTCCACAGACTTCGTCCCATAGTTTTACCTTGTTCACCCAGAGTATGAGCACCCGTCCTGGGGCGAGACTGCCACTGCAGTGCGTGTGTGTGTGGGCTGCATGTGTGTGCGTGTGTGTGCATGTGTGCACATGTGCATGTAAATGTGTGTGTGGTGTGTACGAATGTTTATGCGTGTGTGAGTGTATATGTGTGTATATGCATGCTGCGTGTGTGTGAATGTGTGTGTGTGTATGCATGTGTGGTGTATGTGAATGTGTGTGGGCGTGTGAATGTATGTATGTGTGTATGAATGTATATGTGTGTATACATATGCTGTGTGTGTGTGAACGTGTGTATGTGTGTGTACTGTGTGTGAGTGTGTGTGTGTGCACATGTGAATGTATACGTGTGTGTATGTACATGTGTGTGTATGGGGGGTAGTTACAATGAGTCCAGGATCCCATATCCTTAGAGAGAGTGATTGGGAGCAGCCACCTCTGAAGGAACCTCCCTGCTTGGGGGTGATATATGGCTCTGCTCCCCAACTCCTGGGGTCCTAGACCTGACATGCTGCCACCTCTGGGCTGGAAGCCCCACCTGTTGCTTATTCTGTTTTCCTGGGCATTGTCCCGCAGCCCTAGGCCCAGTCCAGGTTAGAGCATCCCGCAAGCCAGCCTGGACCCTGAAAGTCCATTTGTCAGATGGGGAAAATGAGGCTTAGAAAGTTTAAGTGCTCCAGACAGGCAAAGCCCGCTGCCCTGCCCAGTCTCACCGTCCACATCAGAAAGGCAGAGGTGGAGTGGGATGGGACACTGACTAAGAGAGGAGAAAACTGGGGACAGTGGATGGAGAAGAAAAAGGCCCAGGCCCTGCAGTTGAGGCTGAGGAAATGCCCCAGAGGTTGCAGTGAGGTAGAGTCTGGAATGTTCTGATAGTTTCCAGTCTCCTCCAACCCCTGAGAATGATGTTCATGTGGCTGTGCCCACTCAGCCCTCGATCCTCTACACACACAGGTGACTCTGAGCCATCTCAGCCTCTCCCCTTCCCTGGGTGTCCCTTGGTCCACATCTACAGCCTAGCTACTCCCCTGAGTGCCGGCGTCTGGTGTTCCCTAGTTCTGTGCTCTGTGGGTTTGGAAGCCCCACCTGGGGACCTGGACAGAGGAAAGCCGGGTCCCTGAAATTCCCAGGCTGTTGGCTGAGCCACGGGCTAAGTCAGCCCTGTGGGGGATCCATTAACCTTTTCACTAATGACGCAGAGGCCGAGAACATCTTCATCAGAGCCTGAATTAGCCCAATGGAGGCCGTTCCAAGCATCTCATTAGAGGGAGAAATGCCAAGAGGTGCCAAGGCTGGCAGGACGTGTGTGTGTGTGTGTGTGTGTGTGTGTGTGTGTGTGTGTGTATGTGTGTGTGTGTAGCTGGACCACTCCCTCTCCAGGAGAATCTGGCCTCTAGGTCCCAGCATGGCTGCCCTGTTCAGTCTGGCTGGCCCCTCTGTGTCGTCACGAGGTCCACCTTTTGGGGATAAATAGTCTCATGGCCGCTTTAAATCTGAAACCCTTCTTCTTTTCATAGCTTTAGTCATCAATCCCAGTGTATTAACCACCATTCCAATCCTGTTTAATGATCAAGATCAAGAGGCCTCCTCCCTGCCCCAGGGGGCATCTGCCTGGGGGAAAGCCCTGTGGCTGTCTCTCTCTCTCTTGTGCTCTTCCTCCCCCTCTAGCTAGCAGGGGATTCTGACTTCTCTGGGATTCGAGCTGGCAGGGAGAAGTGGGTTGTCAGAGGGGAGGGAGGCAGGGATTAGTAGGAGCCTTCATATATGAAGGGTGCTGTTTTAAGATGGCTCTGCAATGCGCTGGTTCTTGGGTGATCTCCCCCAAGCCCCTCTGAACCTATGTTCCTTGCTGCAGACAGGGCGTCTCCAGGCCCGCTGTGCCTGATCCTCCTCACCTGCACCCCACAGCCTTCGACTGACACACCCTCTGGGGGCAGGGCCCTGCATAAATGCCCCATGCCAGGGTCCTGCTCAGTCCACCCTTCACCCAATCTGGTCCTCAGGACTCCCAAGCCTGTGGCCTACTGCTGGAAGAAGCTGCTCCCTCTCTCTGTCCACTCCGCTGGCTGTCTCAGGAGGGGGTCAGTTACTGTGAAGCCCTCTCCTGATCTTTCAAGAAGAGCCAGCAGGACCTTGTGATGGTTGTGGGGCAGTGGGGAAGGGGAGAGACAAGGACATCTCCCAGAATCCTGGGTACCTGGTGGGGTGGGGCCATTCATGGAGGTAGGTGTCACAGGAAGAGAAGGACCTGGAGGGACAGAACAGAGGGGTGGGAAGCAGTCCCTCCACCTGCCCCCAGCCTCCTGGCTCAATCTGCTCTGAGGCAAGCCTCTCTCCAATCCTCTCTTTAAAGTCCAACACATTCACACCCTTGGAGACAGTGAGGGTCCAAGGATCATGGAACTGCTTCCTGGAAATTCCCTTGAAAACTGCCCCTGTTTATTACAGAGGTTTTCTCTTGGGGCTCCTACTGCCTTTAGGACTTCCTGTAATTAATGTTTATATGATGGGACTGCTTGTCCAGGTTTTACTAGACCACTCAGAATATTCTAGCACTGAAAGGACTTAGAAGATCAACTGGGCCAGTTCTCTGAGTTTATTGATATGGAAGCCAAGGCCCAGTGGGAAAAGGTATGTCTAAGGTGATGGCTCTACCACCTCTCTGTCAGTGTGCCATTCTATGGTGGCTTGCGTGTAGTTATGATGCTGGAAGATTTGCCACAGGGCATTTCAAAACTAGCAGGGTCACTTATGGTGGACAGGTTTCAGTGGAGCTTCCAGACTAAGACAGAAGAGGAAGATATGCCTGGTGATGTACTTCTGAAAATCAGCTAATGAAAACTGTATGCATCACAACAGAATATCGTCCAACTCACTTGCTTTGGACACACCAGCAGGAGGGATCAATTGCTAGAGGAATACATCATGTTTGGTGAAGTGGAGGGCCAATGAGGGCAAAGGAGACCCTCGGTGAGATGGATTGGCACAATAGCTGCAACGATGGACTCAAACATGCTGGCAATCATGAGGATGACACAGGACCAGGCAGTGTTTTGTACATAAGGTCACCCTGAATCGGCATCGACTTGACGCTGGCTAACAAGAACTATGATGGTTAGTTGATGACAGAGCTGGATTAGAGTGGAAACCTGAGCGAGTTCCTTAATATAAGCCTGAGTGTTCTCTTTAAAATAATCTAAATGGAGGATAGGCCGCACCCCTTGTCTTGTCCACAGTCCTTGGTTGTTGCTGTGTCCTTGCTCCTGCAATCTTCCGGTTATCCTGTACCCCGTCCACATCACCCTGGAGCCCAGCCTGCTCTCTCAGAGTTCTTTTGGCCTCCACCCTGCTGTTTCCTGTCTCCTGGCTAATCCACGCACGTCATGCCCAGAGTTCACGGCAGCCTGACAGCCTCCTTGGCTCCCTCAGTTTCCATGAGGTGCCACAGAGGCCTGTGGACATGCAGCGATGCTCCTCCACCTCATGATCAGGAGGTGCCATGTTCACATGTCAGATTGGCAAAAATGGAAAAGAGCAGCACCCCCTGCCCTAGTTTGATGCAGGTACAGGGCCACTCTGCACACTGCTGACAAAGTGGGGCTTGCTCAATCTTTTTAGCAAGCTGTCTGGCAATATCTGTTAAACATAAAATACTCATTAAGTTTAACCTGGCCATCTCACTCTGGGGGAATTTATCTAAAACATATAGGAAGAAGCAAAGATGTTTATCAGAGGACTGCTGGTTGTGGCAAACACACAGTGTGCGCATGCACACACGCACAGCTGTAAACAACCTAAAAATGTCAATAAATATGGGAATGGTTGAACAAATTATGGTAGAGGCGCATCGTAGGATTAAAAAAAAAATTTTTTTTTATTGTACGTTAGGTGAAGGTTTACAGAACAAATAGTTTCTCATTAAACAGTCAGTACACATATTGTTTTATGACGTTGGTTAACAACCCCACGACATGTCAACACTCCCTTCTCGACCTTAGAGGACTTTTTTTTTTTTTTTGGTGTAAATATACATAGCCAAAGATACACCATTTCAAAAATTTATACATGTAAAATTCAGTGACTTCAATTACATTCTTCTAGTTTGCAGCTATTCTCACTTTAGATGAAGGTTTACAGAACAAAATAGTTTCTCATTAAACAGTACACATATTGCCCTATGACAATGGTTAACAACCCCACTACATGTCAACACTGTCCTTAGTCAACCTTGGGTTCCCTATCACCAGTTTTCCTGTCCCCTGCTGCCTTCTAGTCCTCTTCCCTGGACTGCTGTGCCTCATTAGTCCCGTTTTGTTTTATGGGGCTGTCCAATCCCCTGTTGAATGGTGAACCTCGGGAGTGACTTGCCCACTGAGTTGAAAGGGTGTCCAGGGGCCATACTGTCGGGGTTTCTCCAGTCTCTGTCAGACCAGTATATCTGGTCTTTTTTGTGTGTGTTAGAATTTTGTTCTACATCCTTCTCCAGCTCTGTCCAGAACCCGCTGTTGTGATCTCTGTCAGAGTAGTCAGTGGTGGTAGCTGGGCACCGTCTAGCTGTACTGGACTCGGTCTGGTGGAGGCCTTGGTAGCTGTGGTCCATTAGTCCTTCGGACTAATCTTTTCCTTGTATCCTGTTCTCTTCATTCTCCCTTGCTCCTAAAGGGGTGAGACCAGTGGAATATCTTAGACGGTGGCTCACAGGCTTTTAAGACCCCAGACGCTACTCACCAAGGTAGAATGTAGAACATTAGCTTTATAAACTGTGTTATGCCAGTTGAGCTAGATGTTCCCTGAGACCATGGTCCCCACAGCCCTCCTCCCAGCAATTCAGTCCCTCAGGGAGTTTGGATGTGTCTACGGAGTTTCAGTGACTTTTCTTTGTACAAGTTGTGCTGGCTTCCACAGCATTGTGTACTGTCTTACCCCTCGCCAAAGTTGCCATTTATCTATTGTCTATTTAGTATTTTACCCCCACCCCTTCCATCCCTTGTAACCAACAAAGATTGTTACTTTTTGTGTGTAAACTTTTTCATGAGTTTTTACCATAGAGGTCTCATACAATATTTGTCCTTTTGTGATTGACTTATTTCTCTCAGCATAATGTCCTCCAGTTTGATCCATGTTATGAGATGCTTCACAGATTCATCATTGTTCTTTATCCTTGCATAATACGCCATTGTGTGTATGTACCATAGTTTGTTTACCCATTTTTCTGTTGATTGGCATCTAGGTTGTTTCCATCTTTTTTCTATTGTGAAAAATGCTGCCATGAACATGGGAGTGCATATGTCTACTCGTGTGTGACGGCTCTTATTTCCCTAGAATATAGTCCTAGGACTGAGATTGCTGTATCATACAGTATTTCTATTTCTAGCTTTTTAGGGAAGTGCATATCATTTTTCAAAATCATTGTATCATTATGCAGTCCCACCAGCAGTGCAGAAGAGTTTTGATCTCCCCGCAGCCTCTCCAACATTTGTTATTCCCAGAGTTTTTGATTCGTATCAGTAATGCCGGGATGAGATGGTATCTCATCATGGTTTTAATTTGCATTTCTCTAATAGCTAGTGATTGCGAGCATTTCCTCATGTGTCTCTTGGCTGCTTGAATGTCTTTTTTGGTGAAGTGTCTGTTCATTTCCTTTGCCCATTTTTTAATTGGATTATTTGTCTTTTTATTATAGAGGTGTTGGACTTTCTTATAGATTATAGAGATTAGACCTTTGTCTGACTTGTAATGCCCCCAAATTTTTTCCCAGTCTGTATGTTCTCTTTTTACTCTTTTGGTGAAGTCTTTTGAAGAGCATAGGTGTTTGATTTGTAGAAGATCCCAGTTATCTAGCTTATCTTCTGGGGTTTGCGTGTTAATGGTTATGGTTTGCATCCTGTTAATGCAGTGCATTACAGCCTCTAGCGTTGATCCTATTTTTCCTTCTATGAACTTTATAGTTTTTGGATTTATGTTTAGGTCTTTGATCCATTTTGAATTAGTTTTTGTATATGGTGTGAGGGATGGGTCCTGTTTCATTTTTTTGCAGATGGATATCCAGTTTTGCCAGCACCATTTGTTAAAAAGACTGTCTTTCCCCCATGTGATGGAATTTGGGCCCTTGTCGAAGATCAGGTGACAGTACTTGGATGGATTTACATCTGGGTTCTCAATTCTGTTCCATTGGTCGATGAATCTGTCATTGTACCAGTACCAGGCTGTTTTGACTACCATAGCTGTATAGTCTGTTCTGAGGTCAGGTAGTGTGAGTCCTCCTGCTTTATTCTTCTTCTTCAATAGTGCTTTACTTATTCAGGGCTTCTTCCTTTTCCATATAAAGTTAATGATTAGTTTTTCCATCTCTTTAAAGAATGTTGTTGGTATTTGGATTGGGATTGTATTGTATTTGTAAATTGCTTTGGGTAGAATTGTCATCTTCACAATGTTGAGTCTACCTATCCATGAGCATGGTATGTTTTTCTGTTTATGTACACCCCTTTGGGTTTCTTGCAGTAATATTTTGTAGTTTTCTTTGTGTAGGTCTTTTACATCCCTGGTTAGATTTATTCCTAAGTATTTTATTTTTTTTAGGGACTATTAGAAATGGTATTGTTTTCCTGATTTCCTTTTCATTGTTCTCTTTATTGGTGTATATTTATCTTGTATCCTGCTACTCTGCTGAATCTTTCTATTAGTTCCAGTAGTTTTCTCATGGAGTCTTTAGGGTTTTCTACGTATAGTACCATATCATCTGCCAACAGGGACAGTTTAACTTCTTCATTACCAATTTGGATGTCTTTTATTTCCTTCTCTTGCCTTATTGCTGTAGCTAGGACTTACAGCATAATGTTAAATAGGAGTGGTGATAAAGGGCATCTTTGTCTTGTTCCTGTTCTCAAGGGGAATGTTTTCAGCTCTCTCCATTAAGAATGATGTTGGCTGTTGCTTTTGCATAGATGTCCTTTATTATGTTGAGGAATTTCCCTTCTATACCTATTTTATTGAGTGTTTTTATCAGGAATGGGTGTTGGACTTTGTCAAATGCTTTTCCTGCATCAATTGAGATGATCATGTGATTCTTTTCTTTCCTTTTATTTATGTAGTGGATTACATTATTGACTTTCTAGTGTTGAACCATCTTTGCATACCTGGTATGAATCCTACTTGATTGTGGTGTATTATCTTTTTGATATGATGCTGAATTCTATTGGCTAGAATTTTGTTGAGAATTTTTGCATCTATATTCATGAGAGATATTGGTCTGTAATTTTCTTTTTTTGTGGCATTTTTGCCTGGTTTTGGTATCAAGGTTATGCTGGATTCATAGAATGAATTCAGAAGTGTTGCTTCCTTTTCTATGTTCTGAAACAGTTTGAGTAGTACTGGTACAAGCTCTTCTCTGAATGTTTGGTAGAATTCTCCAGTGAGGCCACCTGGGCTAGGGCTTTTATTTGTTGGGAGTTTTTTATTACCATTTCAATTTCTTTGCTTGTTATGGGTCTGTTTGGATTTTCAACATCAGTTTGTGACAGTTTGGGTAGGTAGTGTGTTTCTAGAAATTTATCCATATTCTTCAGGTCTTCAAATTTGCTGGAGTATAATTTTCCATAATACTCTGTTATGATCCTTTTTATTTCAGTTGGGTCGGTTGTAATGTCCCCAGTTTCATTTCTTATCTGGGTTATTTGAGTCCTCTCTTGTTCTTCTTTTGTCATTCTGGCCTGTGGTTTGTAGATTTTGTTAATTCTTTCAAAGAACCAGCTTTTGATTTTGCTGATTCTTTCTATTTTTTTTTTTTATTCTCTATTTCATTTATTTCTGCTCTGATCTTTACTATTTCCTTTCTTCCGGTGGTTGTAGGCCTTTTTTGTTGTTCTCTTTCTATTTGTTTGAGTTGTGTAGTTAATGTTTTGATTTTGTCCCTATCTTCTTTTTTATGTGTGCATCTGTTATAAATTGTCCTCTGAGGACTGCCTTTGCTGTGTCCCAAAGGTTTTGGTATGATGTGTTTTCATTCTCGCTTGTTTCTAGGAATTTTATGATTGCATCTCTGATTTTTTTCTATTTCCCAGTGATGTGTAACAGGGTTTTATTCAGGTTCCATGTACTTGATTTTTTTTCCTTGCTCTTTCTGTTGTTAATTTCTACCTTGATGGCACTGTGGTCAGAGACGATACTTTGTATTATCTCAGTGCTTTGGACCTTGCTCTGTGGCCTAGGATGTGGCCTATTCTAGAGAATGTTCCATGTGCATCAGAAAAGAATGTGTACTTTGCAGCTGTAGAGTGGAGTGTTGTATATACGTCTCTGAGGTCAAGTTGGCAGACTGTGCCCTTTAGGTCTTCTGTATCTTTGCTGAGTTTCTTTTTAGATATTCTGTCTTTTACCGAGAGTGGTGTGTTGAAGTCTCCTACTATTATTGTGGGACTGTCAATTTCTCTTTTCAGTGCTGTTAAAGTTTGTTTTATGTATTTTGGAGCCCTGTCATTGGGTGTGTAGATGTTTATTATGGTTATGTCTTCATGATGGATAGTCCCCTTAATCATTATATAGTGTCCTTCTTTGTCTTTTATGGTGGATTTTGTTTTAAAGTCTATTTTATCTGAGATTAGTATTGCCACTTCTGCCATTTTCTAGTAGTTGTTTGCTTGTTATATTTTTTCCAGTGTTTGATTTTTAATAAATTTACATCTTCGTTTCTAAGGTGTGTCTCTTGTAGACAGCATATTGGTGGATCCTGTTTTTTAATCCATTCTGTCACTCTCCGTGTCTTTATGGGGGCATTGAGTCCATTTACATGCATTATAATTATTGATAGATGTGAGTTTATTGCTGTCATTTTGTAGTGCTTTTTTGTGGTGCTGATGTTTTCTTTGTTCCTGTTACTCTCTTGTCCTGATTTCCTTTTGTTTGTGGATTTTTTTTTCATTTCTTTTGTTTTTGTAGGTTTTGTTTTTACTGGGACTTTCCTATTTATTTTTATGAGTAGGTTTGTTAACTTTCTTTGTGGTTACCATAAAATTTACCCTTAGGTTTCTAAGTTTGAAGCAGTCTATTATTACTTGGTATTGCCTTGCCTTCCTCTCTGTTATTCCCTTTATTCCCTCTTTTATTGTTCTGATGTGTGTTGTCATTTACAGATTGACTGCTCTGATACCCTGTTGTATTCTTTTGGTTTTGGATAGTCCTGGAGAGTTCATTTCCTAGAGTGGTATCTGGCCGGCAGAATCCTGTGTCCTAGATGCAGGCTGTGAGCTGAAGTTGTTTGTTCTCAGATTGAGGGACTCCCTTTAATAATTCTTGTAAGTTTGGTTTGGTTTTTACATATTCTCTTAATTTCTGTTTATCTGGAAATGTCCTAATTTCACCATCATATTTGAATGAGAGTTTTGCAGGATATATTATTCTTGACTGGCAATTTTCTTCTTTCAAGGTTTTATATATGTCATCCCATTGCCTTCTTGCCTGCATAGTTTCTGCTAAATAATCTGACCTTAGTCTTATTGTTTCTCCTCTGTATGTGACTTCTTGTTTTTCTTGAGCTACTCTCAGGATTATTTGTTTGACTTTAGTTTTGGCAAGTGTGATTATGATATGCCTTGGTGATTTTCTTTTCTGGTTGATCCTATATGGGGTTCATTGAGCTTCTTGGATGGTCAGCCTTTCATCTTTCATGATATTGGGGATGCTTTCTGTCAGCAGTTCTTCAGTAAGCCTCTCTGTATTTTCTGTTATCTCCCCCTGTTCTGGAACTCTGATCACTTGAAAAGTTTTGCTTTTGATTGTGTCCAACATAATTCTCATTTTTCTTCATTCTTTCTTCTGATTTTTTCTCAAACAGAGGTGTATCCAAGTGTTTGTCTTTAATTTCACCGATCGTATATTCTATCACTTCAAACCTGCTCCTCAGCCTTTCTATGACACTGTCCATTTCTGAAATCTTGTTGTTTATCTTTTGGATTTTTAATTGTTGTTTTTATATGATTTCTAGTTGTGAATTTATTTTGACATTTTGTTCGTGCATTATTGCCCTGAATTCTTATATTTTTTGGTCTGTATTTTCCATGAATTTGCCTGCCTTTTCCATGAATTTGTCTATTTTTTCCTCATTTTTGTCTGCTTTTTGCTTCAACTCTTGGATAGCTCTGAATATTAGAGATTTGAATTCCCTATCAGGTGGTTCTAGTGCCTTTTCTTCTACTGGAAACTCATATGGTGTTTTATTTTGGATGCCTACTGGAAGCATCTTGTCCTGTTTTTGTAAATGTTTTGATGTTGTCTGCTATCTTCAGGGCATTTGGTAGTTATTGTTCTCATTTACTGATTGTAGATTTGTTTATTTCATTCTTTTTTTTTGTTTTGTTTTATTTGGCTATGTCTCAGCAGGCAGGCTGTGTGTTCTTTGTTGTTTGCTCATCTGTGGGCACCATACTTTTTGCCTCCTTCTCCAATTGGCAGGGTCAGTAGCTCAGATATGGTACTGCAGGGCACATCTAGCTGAAGAGGAGTTGCTGGGACAGGTTGTTTGTGGCACTTACTAAGGCCTCCAGGGCAGGCCGGTAATCTGTGCAGGGCAGGTTCTGGTAGGCCGTGCCTGGGCTGCCTGGTGGTGTGATGTTCAGTGCATGGTGCAGGTAGGCAGAATGGAGGGTGGAGACTGTGATCTGTGGGTCTAAGATGGGTATGGGAGAAAGGAGACAGTAACAGGCACTAAAAACGTACAAACGAAAAAGAGTCCTAGAGGAGCTTGCCTTTGGAATGGAGAGATGAGAGACTATGAATTGGAGGAAAACAAAAAGGAGAAGAAGAAGAAAAAAAGGAAAAGAAAAGACAAAATGAATAAATAAAAATAGAAAGGAAAAAGAAAAGAAAAGCTCCCAGGGATCCCACCAGTGTGGCTATGAGGTCTGGGCAAGTTGCTACTAGGCTGTGAAGTACATCCTGGCTAGAAGGTGTAGAGGTGTCACTCAGCACCAGGTATTCAGGGGAGAGGAAGAGAAGGAAAGTACAGAGAGATGAGAAACTGAGTAATGAAGAAAGACAAAAAGGGAAAAAGAAGGAAAAGAAAACAAAACAAACAAATTTAAGAAAAAAAGAACAAGAAAAACCACCCAAAAAACAGAAGAAAAAAAAAGAAAAAAGACATGTCCTCAGGGATCCCTCTGCTTACCTGTGCAAACTGAAGGAGTAGGTCCCAAGCCGCAGAGTACTGCCCAGCTAGAACGGGCTCCCAATTCAAGAGTAGAAAAACAAAACAAACAAACAATTCACAACAAACAAAAAGCCCTGGGATTCCACCAGCATGGCAGCACAGGCTGGGAAGCACTCTCATATTCGAGCGGCATTTCACAGCCTTTCAGGAAGAAGCAAACATGGCGCACAGAGCCAGGTATTTGAGGGAAAGGAGGTGGAGATGGTGAGAGGTAAGGAAGAAATCTAAACAGTGGAAAAAAAGCAACACCAGTAGCCAACAAATGGCACTTAGGGAGCTGGCCAGTGCGGGCAGATGGAATCCAAGTGACACCTGGGTGAAGCCAATGCTTCCCGGCCAAAAGACTGTGACCACAGGAAGCAGAGGAAGCCGAGTGGGGGTGAAGAAGAGTGGGGGGTGGGAAAGCATATATCAGTGGTTTCTGGTTGTTCTGTCTCCTGCTGGAAGCTCCGTGAAGCTGCTTTCTTGTACCCCCTGTATGCTGGTCTCTGATAGGAGTCCAAGATGGTGGATCCATGGTGTGTTAGCTAATAGGGGACCTCTGCGTGTATCTCTCCTTGGTCTCCTTTCTCTGTCAGTTTCATATTCCATTCGGTGCTTGGCTGAGTTCTTTATCTCTTCATTTGATGCTTAGGGTTTCAGGATTGCCATTTTCTCTATTTGGCTTAGTTTTTCAGATCTTTGTCGTGGAGGGACGGTGTGGTGCTTCTGCCTATATCACCATGTTACCCAGAAGTCACGTGGTAGAATTTTAAGCAGTTATTACAAGAAGGGAGTTGCTAGGTGGTGCAAATGGTTAACACGCTTGGCTACTAACTGAAAGGTTAGCCGTTGGAGTCCACCCAGAGGCACCTCAGAAGAAAGGCTTGCTGATCTACTTTTGAAAAATCAACAATGGAAAACACTACTTAGCACAGTCCTACTTTGACACACATGGGGTGGCCATGAGTCAGAATAGACTCTATGGCAACTGTTTATTATTATTATTTTTATTATCATGGAAGGGGGTAGGTAGATGTCTAGCTACTGTCCTGGTGCTGGGCCTTTCTTCTTAGTCTGCTGTAGTCTGGAAGCTCCACTGAAACCTGACCACCATAGGTGACCCTGCTGGTATTTGAAATGTCGGTGGCATAGCTTCCAGCATCATGACAGCACAAAAGCTACCACAAGATGACACACTGACAGTTGGGTGGTGGAACCATCACCTTAGACATGCCTTTTCCCTACTGGGCCTTGGTTTCTATATCCATAAATTCAGAGAACTGGCCATGGTTTGTCACGAAATGAGGTTAGTTGGTTGCAAACAGGTATCTAGGGTATGATTCCATTTTGACAACCAAATCCATGTCCATGAAGGTGGGCTGTGCCTGAGCCCAGGGTCATGAGGGGGAAGGGCAGGAGTAATGAGGTTCATGGCCTGTGGGCAACAGAGGTGGGTGGTTTTGAGGGAGGCAAGGACACCCGCAGGTTAACGTTCTGGGACTGAACTCTGAGAGGAGGTGGGTGTAGCCACCAGGGCTGAGGTCCAAGGCCAGGGTGGGCCCAGTGTTGGATGACCTGAGCCCAACTGCCTCCCAGTCCTCCAAGGACAACGATGGTCCTGGAGTAGGGCTGGCAGGGTTGGCTTTAATGTATTGGAGAAAGGATGTAAGGCCTTGAGGCAGGTACGTCATTACAGCTTTGACCTTCAGCTCCTAGTTTACCTGGGACAGCCCCTCATTTGCCCGTTGAATTACCTTTTCATGGGACTTCATGCCATGCCCACATAGGAGCCAGTGGAGATACGCAATTAGTTTGTTAGTTTTTCCAGTAAACTGGACAGTCTGGGTTTTAAGATTTCACTTTTCTGTGATTTCATAGACACACTCTGAGTCTAACCAGGAGGATGGCAGGGGACACTTCTTGCTTTTGGCCACTCCTACCCTTCCCCTCTGGGTCACGTAGTTGGAGTGAGGTTGACTCAGCCCTGGCTTCCGGGGTGGATCACCTGGCTTAGGCCTGGCCTTTCATCTTGACCATGGGCTTAGAGCAGGGATGGGCCCCTGACCCCATCTGGGCCCCGAGATACCTGAGACTCAGTCTGAGCTATATGAGAAGCAGTCTGTTTTCCCCCAGGGCTTGAGGATGTGAGAGTGTGAAGCTGAAGCTGCAGCAGTCCTCTTGGCACCATGAGGAGACCCCTGGTCTGTGAAGGGAGCCACCCAGACAAAGCAGGGCAGAGAGTTGGAGGGAAAGAAACTGGATCTTGAGGACATCATTTCAGAACTCCAAGGCTTTTTAATTTTATGAATTAATACATTCCTTTTTTGTCCAAGTTCTGTCACTTGCCATATAATAAGGTTCTTGTCAACCTCTGGCCCCTCGTGTGGCTGAGCAGAGCTCTCCCCTGACATGGGACAGGGTCTGACACAGACAAGGGTACATGCTTAGCTAGTGAGCAGTTCCTGGCTCTCTCAGGTGGCTTCCTGCCTTCCAGCCCCAGAGCTAAAACATGTGCCTGAAGGTGAGAATTGTGTGCAACCTGGAGAGATTTGCAGGAGGAAGATGCACTGGGGGACGCTGATCAGAGCATTTTCCTCCAGGAAGGCAAGCTGAGCATTGAGTCTCCACGGCCCAACTTTAATTTAACTGACAATTTAAAAAATCAAAACCAGCATCTGGGGCATTTAGAATGTCTGTCTTCCCGGTTTAATTTCACAGGAATCGTGCTATGGCTTTTGATAAAATGTTTCATTTTAAAGAACTGGTTTCATCAAAGCAGGGCTTTCCTGTTAGAGGGTCAGCTCCACTGGTGAAAGAGATTTTCATTAGGGAACAGTGGTGCCTGGCTTGGACATAATTGTAGGTTTAGAGAACAGTAAGGAAATGCCTGGGCTCTTTGGTGATCCCCTGACAGTCCCCGAGATGACGACAGAGCTGAGATGCAGAATGATTTCTTGAACACACCATATGTGTTTGTACCTCTTGGCCTTTGCCTGTGTAGCTGCCTCTCCCTGAATGCCCTTCCTCTATTCTTTACTGGCAAGATCCAGCTAACCTGGCTCTCCCGTTCTGGGTGTGGCCTCGGCCAACTCCCATGTCTTTGCTGGGGATGGTTGGCTGCAAAGAATACATGAATGTTGCCTTATTTGGAAAAAGAGTCTTTGCAGATACCATTAAATGAAAGATCTAGAGATGACGCGATTACTCTGGATTGTCTGGGTGGGCCCAAATGCAATCACATGTATCTTTAAAAGAGAAAGGCAGAGGGAGAGTTCACACACACACACACACACACACACACACACACACACACACACACACACACACGAGGAAAAGGTAACATGACCACAGAGGCAGAGACTGGAGTGAGGCAGCCACTAGCCAAGGAATGCTTGGGGCCACCAGAAGCTGGAAGAGGTAAGGAACAGATTCTCCTGTGGAGCTATTAGAAATAGGCTGGCCCTGCTGATGCCTTGATTCTAGCCCAGTGAAACTGATTTTAGTCTTCTGGTCTTTAGGACTGAGAGAGAATCAATGTGCTTCATTTTAAGCCACCCAATTTGTGGTAATTTGTTATAGTAGACATATGCAGAAGGTAAATCATCTGAACTGTTGTGAGCAAACTTGGAACTTTGTGGAGAGGATGGGGCAGGGGGATATCTCATGAAACCCAGAGGTGGCCGGGGTGGAGAGAACTTTCTGGGCTCCTACAGGGCTGGAGCCAGAACAGGAAAGCTGGCTGCCTTTCCCCGCTTCTGTCTTGCTCCCTCCCCTCTACTCCCAGCTCCCCATGCATCCTCCGCTCTGTCCTTCCTATCCACATGGAGGAAATGTGGAAGATTCAGAGAAGCTCCACTTGCTTTTCTCTACACAATTTTGAATTGTTTTACTTGCTATAATGAGCATGTAATACTTTAATAATTTGGAAAGTGTCAAATAAAGAAAATTAAGTTGAAGGTGAGTTAGATTGCATTATTGCTTTCAGTGCCTCACCCATCCCAGTATCCACGCCCTTTGCTACATGATTTTGCAGTTTGTCCCTCTAGGGAGGAGTATACTTCCCCACCCCATTTGTGTTATGCTGGGCCATGTGGCTGCCAGGCCTGTGGAACGTGGGTGAAAGTGATGTTGTGCTGGTTTTGAGCCCTGGCCTTAACAGGCATTGCATTTTTTATGCTCACCTTTCTAGAAGTTTCTGGTCTCCTCTGTGAGGTGAACTTGTCCTAGGAGCTGCTGTCCCTGCATACTGGGCACCAGAATGCGTATGTGGGGAGCAGAGCTGTGGGCTTGAGAATACATTATTATTGTTTTAAGTTGATACGTTTTAGGGTGGTGGGTTGTGCAAACTATTAATGTGCTCGGCTGCTAGCTGAAAGGATGGAACTTTGAGTCCAGCCAGAAGTGCCACAGAAAAAAGACTTGGTGATCTACTTCAGAAAAATCAGGCATGGAAAACCCTATGGAGCACAGTTCTACTCTGACACACATGTGGTCGTTGAGTCACCTTGATGACAACTTAGACGGTGACTGTTTTTGTTTTTGCTATTATTATGCAGCATTATCATGATGATGGCTAACTGCTACAAAAATTGGAACCTTGAACAGAAGCTGAAAATATGTGGCATTGGCTTTGGGACTGGAAACTTATAGGAGGCTGGAAGAATGACATCCTGGGATATGGAGCGGTGAAACATTTGGTAATACTCTCTCTTGCTATAATGTGGCAGTTAGAAAATGGATCTCATGAACTCAAGGCCTTGGGCTGGGAGTTTCTGGAAAGAACGTTGAAGGCATTAGCTGGCTCCTGCTGGCTGCATTTGATATGGGACTACAAGGAAGAGAGAGCTCAGGAAGAAACCAGCTGATTCTCAAAAAGAATTGAAATGCTGGGACTTGCTGGATTGGAAAAGAAAACTTTTTCTTATCTTCACCCTCTTCCTACATAAAAAGATTCTCAAATTAAGGTACAACGAGGGAGAAAAAAAAATCAAATCAAGGGCATGACTATTAAGATACAGCTTAGGGGCATAGATCAAGTCAAAGTCATCGCTGTCACACCCTTTGTGAAGACCACTGAAAGAATAAAGTGGTGTCTAGCAGTTACTAGAAAGATCAAAGATCACTGGTCTTGCAGCAGCCTGATCCGCTTACAGCCTGATACCTGTAATTAAGTGTTGAGTGCCATATCTTGAAATACATTGTGAATATGGTTTTTGACATCTGGAATGGACTACAATCAAATACATAAAAAACCTAAGATTTTTGAGAGAGCTGTATTGACAAAAAGAAACTGAGCCTACTTAATATAAAAAAAAAAAAAAAACCTTCTGGGCCAGCAGATTTTTATGGGCAAGACACAGGCTTGGAAAGCCTTCAGCTGCCATGAGAAGTGTACTGTGTCCTTTCAGAAGTGACCAAGGAGGGTAATGGGAAAGAGAGGATCTCCTAGAAGGCAGACCCAAGAGCCACAGAAAACAGTGGATTGTGGATCTATCCTGAGGGAGTGATCCTAGAACCTCATCATAAAACATTCCTTATCCCCAGAGTACCAGTACCTAACAACATTTCTCCAACAGGATTTAAGAATTGCTATGGATCTGTAACTGCTATGGAACTCCTGCCTTTTCCCTTTGTGAATGACAGTGCTTATTGGGTTATTCTGTCCCTGCCCTACCATGGTATGTTGGGTTATGTGTTTGTGAGGGTGGGAGGCACAAACAACTTCCTCTTTTGGTCCATAGGTCTCTGGATCAAGAGGAGCCGTATCCAAATCTGACTTAGGATGTGAGATTGTGGACTTCAGGCATGGTGCCATGATTGGATGAGCTTTCTTGGGGTCTTGGGATGGGAGCGAGTCTATTTTGCAAGTGGGAGAGAGTTGAATAATTGTGTCCAAGAGGGTGGTATGCGGGAGACTGCACTATTGTTCTGTATTCCTCACCCACCCTGTACTCATTTCCTAGGGCTGCCGTATCAAATAACCATAAACTTGGATGACTTAAAACAACAAAAATTTATTGTCTTACAGCTCTGGAGACTAGATGTCCAAAATCAAGGTGTTGGCAGGGTTGGTTCCTTATGAGGGTTCTGAGAGAGAATCTATTTTACGCTGCTCCACTAGCTTCTGGTGGTTGCTGGCAATCCTTGGTATTCCTTAGCTTAAAGATGCATCACTCCAATCTCTGCCTCTGTCATTCCATGGCGATCTCCCTGTATGTTTGTGTCTCTGTGTCTCCACTCTTTTTCTTATTAGGAGACCAGTCATATTGGATTTAGGGCCCTCCCTACTCCAGTATTCTCAAATGGAATACCAATTGAGATGTTTGAACAAAGGATGAAGCATTGGAAGGGCTCACTCATCTATGTCAAGAAATATAGAAGACAGCTACCTGGTCAACTGACTAGAAGACATCCATATTTATGCCTATTCCAAAGAAAGTTGATCCAACCTAATGTGGAAATTATCCAACAATATCATTAATACCACACGCAAGTAAAATTTTGCTGAAGATCATTCATTCAAAAGTGGTTGCAGCAGTACATCAACAGGGAAATGCCAGAAATTCAATACGGATTCAGAAGAGGACGTGGAACCAGGGATATCATTGTTGATGTCAGACTGATCTTGCCTGAAAGCAGAGAATACTAGAAAGATGTTTACCTGTATTTTATTGACTATGCAAAGGCATTCAACTGTGTGGATCATAACAAATTATGGATAACATTGTGAAGAATGGGAATTCCAGAACACTTAATTGTACTCATGAGGAACCTGTACATAGATCAAGAGGCAGTCGCCCGAACAGAATCAGGGGATACTGCAGGGTTTAAAGTCATGAAAGGTGTACGTCAGGGTTGTATCCTTTCACCATACTTATTCAATCTGTATGCTGAGCAAACGATCTGAGAAGCTGGACTATATGAAGAAGAACCGGACATCAGGATTAGAGGAAGACTCATTAACAACCTTCGTTGTGCAGATGACATAACTTGATTGCTGAAAGTGAAGAGGGCTTGAAGCACTTATTGATGAAGATCAAAGATTACAGCGTTCAGTATGGATTACACGTCAACATAAAGAAAACAAAAATACTCACAAATTGACCAATAAGCAATATCATGATAAACGAAGAAAAGAGTGACGTCAAGGATTTCATTTTATTTGAATCCACAATCAACACCCAGGGAAGCAGCAGTTGAGAAATCAAAAGACATGTTGCATTGGGCAAATCGGCTGCAAAAGACCTTTTTAAAGTGTTGAAAAGAAAAGATGTCACCTTGAAGACTAAGGTGCACCTGATCCAAGCCATGGTGTTTTCAATTGCCTCATAAGCATGTGAAAGCTGGAGAATGAATAAGAAGACTGAAGAAGAATTGATGCCTTTGAATTGTGGTGTAAGTGAAGAATATTGAATATACCATGGACTGCCAGAAGAACGAACAAATCTGTCCTGGAAAAAGTACAACCAGAATGCTCCTTAGAAGCAAGGATGGAGAGACTTCGTCTCACTTACTTTGGACATGTTATCAGGAGGGACCAGTCTCTGGAGAAGGGCATCATGTTTGGTAAAGTAGAGGGTCATCGAAAAAGATGAAGACCCTAAATAAGTTGGGTTGAGTCAATGACTGCAACAATGGGCTTAAGCATAACGATTGTGAGTATGACGCAGGACTGGGCAGTGTTTCGTTCTGTTGTACATAGGGTCACTATGAGTGGGTACCTAACAACAACAACAACAATTCAACCCACTACACATCCCTGTATCCACTCTCATTGTCATGTGACTTTATAGTTTGTCCCTCTAGGGAGGAGTGTACTGTATTCCCCCCCTCTCCACTCATTCATGTTGGGCTGGGCCATGTGGGTGCCTGGTCCATGGAATGTAGGTGGAAGTGATGGTGTGCTGATTTTGAGCCCAGGTCTTAAGAGGTACCATGTTTATATTCACCCTTCTAGAATCTTCTAACTTCCTCCATGAGATGAGCTTCCCCTGGAGCTGCTGTCTCTGCATCCTGAGCGCAATATGAACAGATGTGGAGCAGAGCCACCCCAGCCACCCTGCAGAGCTATAAGCCTGAGAATAAATTGTTGTTTTAACCCACTAAGTTTTAGGGTGGTTTGTGAGGCAGCATTATTGTGATAATAGTTAACTATACAGGTGAGAAAGGGATAGAAATAAAGAGACAGCCAATTCTCAGGCCTGGCTATAGCTGCCATGTTAGAATATGAGCCCAGTGCTATCAGAACATTTTGCTTTCTCAAAAGGAGTCAAGAATCTAGATTTCTAATATGAAATCTCTTGATTTTTATATGTATGTATCTAATTCAATTAACCACCACCATTCTGTCAGTTTGTTGTACTGTGGTGGCTTATGCATTGCTATGATGCTGGAAGCTATGCTACCAATATTTCAAATCCCAGCAAGGCCACTCATGTTGTACAGGTTTCAGCAGAGCTTTCAGATTAAGATAGACTAGAAAGAAAGGCCTGGTGATCTACTCTCAAAAATTAGCCAATGAAAACTCTATGGATCACAACAGATCATTGTATAATATAGCTCTGGAAGATGATCCACAGTAATAGACTCGAGCAGGCCAATAATCGTGAAGATGGTGCAGGAATGGGCAACATTTTGTTCTGTTGTACATGGAGTCACCATGGTCAGAGTAGACTTGACAGCAACTAACAACAATAATCGAATTAAAAAAAAAAATCACTGGGCTGTCCAAACCAAACATGCCTGTGGGCAAGATTCTGCCTGAAAACCACCAACTTGTGGCTGGAGACAGGTCACCAGGCCCAGTGGTCCCTCTGCTCCAGCTTCTTCCCCATCACAAGTGCTAGTCTGAGTAGATCCTCATGTGAGGAAAGGGTCCTTGTGTGACATGGAACCCTGGAGGGCCTAGCAGAATCCAAGGATTCCTGTTGGGAGGATGTGCCACGTTCGTCTCTGCCGATGGTCCCTTGTAGGATCTGATGCCTTCAGCTCTGGTGCATGGAAGATGATGAGGCTATTGAGGGGGTTTGTCACTGTGATGCCTTTCTGCTCCTTAACAGGGCATCCTGGATTACGTTGTTAAGAAGTATTTTACAAGAAGATGCACAGAGACTTTCTACAACAAAAACGCTGGGATTTTAGGGGTTGATCTAACAAAATAAAAGTATCAGAGGAGATGGAGCTCAAACACTACTAAGCTGAATTTTACTGGACAAATGTCTCACTTAAAATCGAGTCCAACTTCATTTTCTCTCCCTGACTTCTAGCAGGTGGCATTCAAAATGTTTACACTTGTTTCATCTGCCTTTTTGCTAAGTCCTGGTCCCCCACACTCTTTTCCTTCATTTCACACTTGACGTTTCATTGCACACATATGCTGTACTTTATATATACAGAGATAGGTAATTTTTATATATGGCTTGTGAAATATGCCAGACGAAGAGTGAAATAGTCCTTAAACAGCTGGAAAATTATGCAACAGTGGAGAGATTGGGCACATGTACATTCTGTACTGCAAAGTTGCACAACAGACTAAGTTTGTTATAAGTGTGGCTGGGAGGGTTTTATTTTTTCTCTAGGATAACAGCTTGCTTGGTGGAGCAGGCCTCCTGTGGAAGGCATTTTCTCACAACTTCCCCAAGGGAGAGGAGAAGGGAGACTGGAGCTGTGGTGGTAGCACAGAGACGAGGGAGCTTGACAGGACCTCAGCCTGGGGAACATTACCAGAGAGCAGGCAGGCCAAAACCAGGGTCCAGAGGCTGAGGCCCGAGGTCCAGAGAGAAGGCTAAGGCCAGTGTCCAGAGGGGAGGCCTGGGCCCGAGGTCCAGAGAAGAGGTCGAGGCCTGAGGTCTAGAGAAGAGGCCGAGGCTGGGTCCAGAGAGAAGGCTTTGACCCAATGTCCAGAGAGGAGGCTGAGGCTGGCATCCAGAGAGAAGGCCTGAGGTCCAGAGAGGAGGCCAAGGCCTGAGGTCCAAAGAGGAGCCTGAGGCCAAGGTCCAGAGAGGAGGCTGAAACCAGGGTCCAGAGAAGAGGCTGAGGCTGGGGTCCGGAGATGAGGCTGAGGCTGGGGTCCAGAGAGGAGGCCGGGGCTGGGGACCAGAGAGGAGGCCTGGGTCCAAGGTCCAGAGAGGAGGCTAAGGCCAGGATCCAAAGAGGAGGCCTGAGGTCCAGAGAGGAGGCCAAGGCCTGAAGTCCAAAGAGGAGGCCATGGCCATGGTCCAGAGAGGAGAATGAGGCCAGAGTCCAGCGAAGAGGCTGAGGCTGAGGTCTAGAGAGGAGGCCTGGGCCTGAGGTCCAACAGGAGGCTGAGACCAGGGTCCAGACAGGAGCCAAGGCTGGAGTCCAGAGAGGAGGCCAAGGCCTGAGGTCCAGAGAGGAGGCCAGGGCCAGGGCCCAGAGAGGAGGCTTGGGCCAAAGACCCAGAAAGGAGCTTGGGCCCAAGATCCAGAAAGGAGGCTGAAGCCAGGGTCCAGAGAGGAGAATGAGGCCAGAGTCCAGAGAAAGGGCAAGGTTGGGGTCCAGAGAGAAGGCCTGGGCCTGAGGTCCAGAGAGGAGAATGAGGCCAGAGTCCAGAGAGGAGGCCAAGGCCAGGGTCCAGAGAAGAGGCCAAGACCGAGGTCCAGAGAAGAGGCTGGGGCCAGGGTCCAGAGAGGAAGTTGGGGCTGGGGTCCAGAGAGGAGGCTTCGACCCAAGGTCCAGAGAAGAGGCCGGGGCTCAGAGAGGAGAATGAGGCCCGGGTCCAGAGGGGAGGCTGAGGCCAGGATCCAAAGAGGAGGCCTGAGGTCCAGAGAGGAGGCCGAGGCTTGAGGTTTAAAGAGGAGGCTGAGGCCAGGGTCCAGAGAGGAGAATAAGGCCGGGGTCCAGAGAAGAGGCTGAGGCTGAGGTCCATTGAAAATGAGGCCCAGTCTCTTGGAGGCCTCGGTTTCCCTGCTGCTGGGTTTTGGGGATCCTGGTGGATGGAATCCTCTGAGGGATCTGAACCCACGCTACTCCTCACTCCCAGGTGCCCCCAGAGCTGGTCTGCACACTGTCAGACGGTGTGTGCAGGACCATCAGGGCTCTGTGGTTCTCAGGTCCACCCGGTCATTCTTGTGCTGCCGGAGGTTTTAGGTGAGCAGGGGCTTGGTCCTTCAGACTAGGACAGCGTCACCCTGGAGCCTCCCAGCCCAGTGACCCTGCTCTTGCTCACTCATGTACCTCTTGATCTTGCAAATTAAAGCCAGTGAAAGGAAGCCAATGAGACCTGCAATGGCTTTCAAAATCTCAATTGCTGAGGTCCACTTTGGAGGTAGACGGGCTTTACTATGTTCATGTCAAAAAGATCTGAGGGTCTCAGTTGACCTTGGGAATACCAGGGTCAGTGATAATGTAATTTGCCTGCTCAAAAATTGAGGACAATATTGTGGCCAACAGTAACATTTGCCAGGGCTCTGTCTGAGACTTGGTGTGGAGTAAAGCAAACTGGCAAGTGCAGGAGGAGGGGTGCCCCATCAGGGTCTGGAGAATGGGTCTCAGGAGGAAGACGGGCATGGGGCAAGGATCCTCTGTGAAGCTGCTGCCCTTTCCCAAGCACAGAGTTTGAGGGTGCCCTGGGTCTTAGTGACGATGGGGAAAAGCTGGGGCCTGGCTTTGCTCTTGGAGGGTCCTCCAAAACAGAAAGGTCAGCTGGGGGTCTAGGGTGCCCCACCATCCTCCCCGCCAGGGCAAGCCACCAGCTCCTATGCATAGCCTTCACACAGGGCAGGTGAGGACACGGTGAGCCCTGTGGGCCGCCGGCCTCGGCCAGGGCTTGGCAGGCAGCGCAGATGCCTGCTGAGGGTTGCTAAGGAGCCTGTTGGCTCTAGACGAGGACGAGGACGGGAGGCTGCCCTGCAGCTGCCGTCCCTGCTGCTGCGTCCATTCGAAATGGAGATGGGAAATCGCTGTGGGGAACAGCAGCCGCCTGAAAGTCATTCCATTTCCTCTTTCTCATTTCCAGAAATGCAATTAGGGAGACCGGACTGCTGCGCAGGCTTAGAGAGCAAATCTGCGTCTGGGCTGCAGGGAGGCATCCCACCTGTAGGTCAGCGTGCGTCCGCATGCCTGTTCATGCAGTGTGTCACCACACATGTGTGGCTCCGTGTGCATAGTATGTGCTCGTGCATGAGTGTACTCCTGTGTGCAAACACACACTCCTGCCTCTGGTCTCCTGGGAAAGTTGCCTGTCGGGGGCTCTGACTTAGCTTCCTGCTTTCCATTCTGATTAACTTGTTGGCATGCCCCCAACCTTGAAATTGCTGTTGTCTGGTGGCACCCTCGGCCTCTCTCTGTACCCCTTGCACCCTCACCACTAGCCCTCCGAC
Source organism: Dugong dugon (assembly GCA_030035585.1). Lineage (NCBI taxonomy): Eukaryota > Metazoa > Chordata > Mammalia > Sirenia > Dugongidae > Dugong > Dugong dugon. The sequence goes on along the minus strand of CM057460.1, from coordinate 210,746,357 downwards.
CCCCTTCCCCACCCAGCCTCCCAGCAGCCTGTGCTTTCAGATTCCTGTTCCGAGGGCCCTGGGTCAGCCCCTCTTTCAGACTGCAGCCTATACCTGCAGCCAGGAGCAGGATCCCCTGGTTGGCAGCGGGGGTTTACTGGTGCCTTGTGGGGACGGCGAAAAGGAGTATTTCAGAGTTCCAGCCACCTGAGGCCATTGTGGAGGTTCATGGGGATGATAGCAGAGAAGCAGGGGCAGAGGGAGTGCAAATGCAGGTTGTGCTCCTGTGGAACGGCACCTGGCCTGTGGGTGCCAGCTGAGGGCAGATTCCCTGTTTCCCCACAGAAGGAGGCAGAGGTGGGCTCTGCAGCACAGGGGTTGGAGGACACAGTGCCCCCAGGGGCTGGGGAGGTGAACCGCAGGCAGTGCAGGTTGAACAGCACCTAAAGGCTGAAACTGCCTTTCAGCTCCTGCTTGGCCCTGCATGGCCAGATGTGCTCATGTTTCAGAGAAGCCAGAGATGTAGACTTTCATGGGACATTTTTTGGAATCTTAGCAAATAATTCATGTTGAAAGTGAAACCTATGAGCCCATTTTTGGCCATCCCTTATGCATCACTAAGACCCTTGAGCAATAAATAGCTTAGTGCAAATGGTTAACATGCTCGGCTGGTAACCAAAAGGTTGGTGGTTCGAGTTTCACCCAGATGCACCTCTGAAGAAAGGCCCGACCATCTACTTCCTAAAAAATCCCAGCCACGGAAGGCTCTATGGAGCACAGCTCTACTCTGACACACATGGGGTCGCCATGAGTTGAAAAGGACTCGATGGCAACTTGTGGTTTAGTGCCCCCCCCCCCCACTTTAGGAAACAGAGTGGCATTTCTAGGAAGGATGCTCCATGCCTGGAGGAACTGCACCCTGAAGAGTAGAGTAAGGGGGCTGAGAGAAGGCCCCAGGTGCCCCATGCAGGAGTGAGCACTGAGCCTCTGGCATGAGTCAGTGGGTGCACTCCCGGCTCCGTGGCCTTAGGGATTATCATCCTGAGCCTCAGCTTCTTCACTGGTCACTTCCCCCTGGTAGGGGTGTTGTGAGGATCCAGGGAGATGGTCTACCTCAGAGCTTTGCTAATTCACCAAGAGTGCTGCCCCAAGTCACTCACCTGTTGTGGCTCCCTGTGTCTCCGCTCCAGTGGGAAGAGGAAACTGCTGGGCCCAGTCTGGTTGATCATCTTTGACCAGGGTTCCTGGAGTTAGTCATGGGCCACTAACTGAAAGGGCTGTTAACTGAAAGTTCAGCAGTTTGAACCCACCAGCGACTCTATGGGAGAAAGATTTAGCAGTCTGCTCTGTAAAGATCACTGACTAGGAAACACTATGGAGCAGTTCTACCCTGTCCTATAGAGTCACTATGAGTTGGAATCAACTCAACGGCAATTTAGTTTTTGGTACTAGAGGCCAGGCTGTGTTTTGCCCCTTGCCAGATTTCCTGCACATCTTCAGGCAAGACTGTTCATCAGGGCAAAGTCAGCCTGGACATCATGGCCGCCAATATCCTGCATTACAGCCAGGGTTTGGTTCTAAAGTCAGCAATTATGTGAAAAATGCGTGTGGTCAAAATTGCTCTGGAAAATTCCAGTGCGCACAGTTTTGTGTCTATAGCCCAGGACTATACTTTGTATACAGATGTGTATAGGAAGTGATAAAGAGCATGACTAGGTAACATATCGAGTGCCTACTCTGCTATGTATTAGTTCTAAGTTCAGTGTATATATATTAAATCATTTAATTCTCATAATCACCCTATAAAGTACCATATACCAGTTGTCACTGAGCAGACCCCATCTCATGGTGACCCATGTGTGTCAGAGTACAGCTGTGCTCCATAGGGCTTTCAATGGCTGTTTTTTTGTAAGTAGATGGTAAGGCGCTTCTGGGTGAACTGGAACCTCCAACCTTTCGGTTAGCAGCCAAGTGGTTAACTGTTTGTGCTTAACCTTTGTGCCTTACGAAGTAGGTAGTATTAATAAGGCCATTTTACAGTTTAAGAAAGCAAGGCATAGGGAGGTCAAGTAAGTGTCACAAAGTCACACGCCTGGAAGGAGCCCAGGTAGCCTATCTTGGAGCCATTCATGGTCTCCTCTCTCTTCTGAGCTAGAAGAGTTGAAATCATCTCTTCTAGGTGAGCCCGTGATATAATTCCCCTCTTGGCAGCCCCAGGGAACAAGGCCTCCTGCTGCCCAGGACAGCAACACTTACAGCGTGGAGAAGGGAGCTCTCTAATTTGGAGGTTTGCCTCGTTGCTCTAAAGGAACATTCTTACACTCAGCCACCAACATGTGTTAAGCAATAAGTGTTAAGTCATAAGCAATAGCTAGTGACTTCCTACTCTAGGAAAAGGAGTGGAGATTTCTAGGAAGGGTGCTCAGTGCCTAAGTAACTGCACCCCTGAAGAGCAGGGGCAAGAGGCTGCAGACATCTACCCTTTGCTGGAAACCAATATATGCCCAGCCCCAAGCTTTACCCCATGCTGAGAGTAAGGCGTGTAATCCCCGCCCTACACATGAGCAAGGTGAGGCATGGACAGGATGAGAACCAGGTGCAAGTCACTGTGTTGGGGGCTCTGTCCTGGAGAAGCCCCAGTCTGACTAGTGGGAGAGAAACACATAAGTCAACTGAGAGATTTCAGGCATCTGGGCCCGCTGGGAAGATGGCATGGGCACTACCACAGTGCCAGGGAGAGGGGAGGATGGACATGACAGGGCAGGGAGGAGTGGCTGATTCCAGAGCCAAGGAGGATGGAGCTACTGACTGACTTAATGTGGCAGAGAGAAAGGGAGGTGTCCGAGATGTCCCCTGGGTCTCTGCCCTGGGTGCGCGTGTAGAGAGTGGAGATGCCTTGTCCAGAAGGAGGACTGGAGCGGGGCGAGGTGGGGTGAGAAGGTGCAGTTCAGAGTGGGTGAGTTGGCAGGTCTCTCAGACATATTGTTGGAGCTGTCCAGGGGATACTGCATTTACAACTGGAATGGCCCTGGTGGGAGTCCTCCACACAGAGACCTTTGGACCCTTGGAGAGGGGTGCATGCCCAGGAAGGGAGGGGCCATGGATAGAAGTGAGGAGCCCCAGCCTTTAAAGGAGGACAGAGGAAGAGAGGGTCCTCTGAGAATGAGGAGGAAGCCAGGGCAGAGGGGATTAAGATGAGAGCTCACTGGAGCAGAGGGGCCCTGTGGTGGGCCCAGGACGTGGCCTTGAGCAGTCCTGGGGGCCTTGGGGACCTTGGTGAGAAGAGTCTTGTCTTCTGGAGGAATGCCAGCAACCCCACTCCACTGTGTTCCAATGAGCCAGCAGGAGCAACTGGGCACAGGGAGGATTTATTTCATTTAAAAGAAAAAAAACTTTAAAAAATTCCACAAATAATAAGACATATCTTTTTTGTTGTTAGCTTTTTTTTTTTTTTGAGGACAATCAGAACGGGGACACTATTTTGCAGGGAGTGGCAGTGGCTGCCAAGCTCTCCCTTTTAAATGTCCCTGGAAGTTTGTGCCAGGTCTCAGCCTTTCTGTGGAGGTGTCAGGACCATCTGGAGCTGCTGGGAGGGTGTCAGCCAAGAAGTGATGGAGCTCTCTGATGGGTCGAGGCCTCTAGCACTCCAGGAAGGAGCACTAGGGGTCCTCAGGGAGTCCCTAGTGGCTGTAGTGGTGCACCCAGAGCTGCACCCATGGGGATCTTGGTTCTTGGATTCCACTGTCAGCTCTACTGCCAACCCCAGCCAGAAGCTTCAGTCCCTTTCAGACCCACACCCTTGATGTTGAGAACTGGGCAGGGTCAGGCTGGACTGGATGGAGGGAACCTGGCAGGAACAGGGTGTGACCTAAAGGCAGTAAGGTCCTGGGGCCAGGGGTATTGAGAGGCCTAGCCAGGCCAGGGCCACTGAAGACATTCCCGGGTCAGTGATTATGCCCTTCAAAGGCTATCTATAGGATTTATATCCAAGTGATGTGCTCTACTAATGGGATGTAAACCTAAAGTCACCTGAGGAATGCCTTTCATCAGGCAGGGTAACCTGTGGCTGTGTGATGTTCTCATTGGGAAATGAAGGCAAACTTGTCATTTGAGGTGCTGGGGACTTTGACTAATCTAGGCTCGTCCCTGTAATCCTCCCTCCCTTCAACGGCTGGTTTAGCAATGGGACTGTGACCCTACAAGACCAGAGGGGAGTCAGCCAAGCCTTCTGGGAGAGGGCAGGATAAATGGTAGTGCCTCAGCCATCCTTCTGCCCAGCCAGGGGTCAAGACAATACTCAGATGGCAGGGCACTTGATGCCATTGTTGGACTCTGCAGCCACCATATCCCCCAACTTCCTGGTAGGTAAAATAATGCATTGCCTTATGGTTTAAGCTGGCTATGTACTTGTAGCCATGAGCATCCTAAGGGAGCCAGAGGCTTTATCCAGATGGGAGACTTGACCAAATGGCCCTCCTGACCCCTGCGAGAGGCCAGGCACAGGTGGACACAAGGACCTAGACCCTGATCCAAGAAGGCCCAGGGCATCGCTGCCTGCCACATCCAGATGGCACCTTTAAAATATTGGGGCCTCAGTGCCTCTCTGCTAGGCTGAGCATATGTGCAAGAGGGCGTTTAGCTTTTATCCTTCCCTGAGGGGTCATTGGGAGCCCTGGTGGTGCAGCAGTTAAAGCACACAGCTGCTAACCAAAAGATTTAGCAGTCTGCTTCTGTAAAGATTTACAGCCTTGGAAACTCTATGGAGTAGTTCTACTCTGTCTTACAGGGTCATTATGAATTGGAATTGACTTGATGACAGTGGTTTTTTTTTTTTGAGAGGTCATTACTGCTAAGATTGAGTCTGAGCCTCCGTCTTGTGCCTGGATATAGAACTGTTGACTGAGCCTGGATCCCCTAGGCCCCAAACTTCAAGCACATCATCTCTCATTTCCAGGCAGAACTAATCCTAATTGCAGTGGGACACCTCCGTGTGGAGCACGGCAATGAAAAGAACCTGCTGTCTAGACACCCACCCACCCACGTTTTCTCCTTTGTCTGACACAGCTCCCTGTCAGAGTGTGTCAGGGGTACTCAGTAAACAGCAAGAACCAGTACTTCCCCAAAGGCCACCCAGCCATCCCATTCTGTTCAGTCAGCATTCCACTGACATAATGCTTACCAAGGCCACTCCTGGCCAGAACTCTGCCAGCGCATCTGACAGGGCACTGCCCTTGCTGCTTGTCAGCAGTGGAGGGGGACAGAGCTACCTTCTTCAGGGGACCCTGGACAAGGTCACTAATCTCTAGTGGCTTGTTATGTTCTGTGTATGGGTTCTAGGGCAGGGGGGAGTCTAGATTGCTCCCCCCAGCCCCTGGGAGCATGCTTGTCAGGAAAGAGGACTGTGAAATCTTGATGCCTCCATCCGCTTGCAGCTGGCAGTGCGGGCAGGTCCTGCCAAGGAAGATGACCTCATTGGAGGGGCAGAAGATCTTCTGCGGGGCTGGTTTCTATGCTGCCATCAGTAGAAAGGAATGGCTCTCAAATAGGCTCCTGTTCCTAATGAGGTCTGTGCTGGGACATGGGGCCTGGAAGCCTGAAGCAGAGTAGAGACCCTGACCCTCCTCTGTGGACTAATGCAGGACACCACTCCCATGGAGGGCTGAGGCTGGCACTGAGGGAAAGGGGTTCCATTCTTAATGTGGGTCTCTCCCGTTCTGTCTTGGAGGCATATGTGCTGATTTATGATGTTCAGGATGACCAGGAAAGGTTTCCATCTCTTTCTGCACCTCACATCCTTGGGAAGATTTCAAGGTGACCCTGGCCAAAGCTGTCCCTGGATTGTCCTCATTCTTCCCCCTCTTCCCCCACAACATGGAGCTGTTCCAGATCAGGGCTGCAACTCCAGGGCCTTCAGGGATGAGGCTGGTAATAATCATGAAGAATAGGCAGGTGGAGGGCAATAGGGAGTGGTGGGGACTGTGTTAAGATAGATTACAAGCCAGACCTAAAAGACATTCAAGTTCAGTTAAAAACAAAACACACTAAACAAAACAAGTGTTCAAGTGGAGCTGGCCCTGTGGCCCTTGGTTTGTGTCTTTGGGATCCAAACTGAATAAGTAGACTTGAGCAAAGAACCACTGGAGATTTCTGTGTCACCCGTTTTACTTGGAGGAGGAGGGGTGATCAGAGTGGGAGGTAAACACCTGTGGGTGGGCAGTATTTCCCAGAAGAGGAATTGAGATTTGAACTATGGAGGTTTGAAGAAATGGGAAGTGCTTTTTTTTTTTTTTTATTTTTTGAGAAGAGGGTAGGTGATCAGGGCTGGAAGTTGGAATGTGTTTACAAGACACATGGAATGTTTAACTGTAATTTTTGATGTATCTGTGTCTGATTTATCCACTCAGCCTTGTGGGGTTTCACTGTGGGGACCAAAGGATGGGCTGATGGAGGGTGGTCCCTTTCACCCTTGGGGTGCCCGTCTCGTAGAGCAGCATACCAGTAAGGAGTGTAGCCTTCTGAGGCTGGGGGTGATGTTGAGCTGCTGCCAGGGTCTACTCAGGAGTGTCAGGGAGACAAACCCCCTTTCCCAAACATATGCTAAGGTATGTGTCCCAAAGTGTGCAAGATATTTTAGTTACCTGGACATGGCAGAACATCTCATCGACTCACAAAATGAGAGAGCTCTTCCTTTTCAATTCTTTTTTCCTCCTTCTGATTACATCGAAAGAAAGGTCTCTGTGCTAGTCTGTCTTAACACTTTGTAACACTTGCTAATCAGCTTCAGCCTCAGCACCTATTACATGCGGTAGTATCTAGAATTTGATAACAGTTTTTTGTTTTCATTACGTATTTCAGGCAGTTATCTTTGATCTATGGCAAGAGATGTTGGTTTTTCCATTTATGATAGTGATTTAGAGTATCCTTAATAAACTTAGGTAAATATTAAGCACAGTATAGGGAAATAACGGTAGTGGTAGTAGGAGGATATATTACAGACCATCAGCATGGCAGAGAAGTGAGGGAGGTTTGGGTAAGCATTATAGAACATGATCCTTGGAGTAGGTGAGGCTAAGTGTCACTCATCTCTTGAGGAGGATGGAAGCACATGAGGAATAGGTGGGAGAACCTTGTAGGTCCCAGGGCCAACACCTAGCTGGAACTAGTCTGGGCTGCCTGTTCCCCTGAGCCTTCAGGATTCAACTGAGCTGCCACTTCTCATGGGAAATCCTCCAGATTCCTGGCTCTGGAGTCATCCCTCTCCTCAAAACTGGTCACCATCCATCTTCCTTTGGAATCAACTGGGCCATCAGAGGTCCCAAAAGCAGATACCCACTAGGTATAAGGGGAGGTGCCCATTTAGTGGATGATAAGCAGAATGTGGGCTGAGTGTGGCCCAAACTGCCAATATCTCAAGAAAAGTTGGAAATCAAAAATTTTATGTGAAACGTCCCCATGTTTAAGGTTGACAAATTTAGCTTTTAGGAAACCACTCTCAAGGCCAAATGAACCATGCCTTAGGGGCATGAGACAGCTGGAAACATCCATGTGAAGATGGCCGTCATGCTGCAGCATCCTCACACCCAGGCCCTGGAAATGACAAAACTGAGGATTCAAAATCACAGCTTGAGGGAACTGTGCAAGTCATGTGTTTTCCCACAAGACTGGCCCTCCTGGGGGCAGGGAGTGGCCTGAGTCATCTCTGGGTACTCATTCCCTGGCCAGGGCCACCACGGTCCTGCCCATGTAGAAGATCAAAAGGAGCAGATGTCCACCTCTGGGGCAGTGAAGCAGAAGTTGGGGGTCTCATAGCAGGGCTGGTCCCACATACACATGCCTGGGAGCCCCAAGGGTGAGGAGAGAAGGTCACTGTGCTGTGGGACAGCAGGTCTGCAGGATGGGGACTCCAGGCAGCAGGAGGGTCAGGCTTTTGCTCTAGGAGAGGGGGGATTCCAGCTGGGGATGGCCTTTGACTTTAAATTTGGCCCAGGAGGGAGTGAGGGAGGACTCCTCGGAGGCAGGGTTGGAAGGCCCTGCAAAGCCTGTTTCAGGCTGGGGGACCTGGATGCAAAGGCCACCGAGGCTAGAGTGCCCGTGCGGATTCAGGAGGTGAGGCAACAGCCTGAGTGTCCTGCAAGAGGAAGCTCCCAGGTCTGGGAGGGCGAGGCTCTGCTCAGAGGCAGCAGTGGAGGGATGGGGAGGCAGAGGGAGGGACAGGGACGCCAGGCAGAGAGGAGTCGGGGCAAAAGCTGCTGATCTTTGGAGTAGCCCCTGGACTGCACCCTTCTATAACGGCGTCCTTTGGCCTCTGGGGCCTCCCCTGGGGCCCTGCAATTAGCCTACATCTCCCGTTTCCCCACGCCCTGTCCCGCCCTAGGGCGCAGCGAGAGGGTGTTGGAGCCCCCAGGGTGGACAGGTGGGATGCGGATGCCGAAGAACTCCTGGGTGGGGTTGCTCGGCTCGGAGCAGCTCCTCCGAGGTCGTGTGCCGCGAGCACGCGGGGCGCGCCAAGGGTGGCCGGCGGCGGGACTCCCCCCGCGCGGCCCATGGTGCTTCTCTGCTGCCGCCTCGGGGTGTCTCTGCTTCGCCGCTAGCGGAGAACGGCGGCGGCGGCGGCGGCGGCGCTAGGAGGAGAGCGGGAGGCGGCTGCGGCCGCGCCAAGAAGCGCCGGGTCACCGCAGGCTGAGGCGCCTGCGGTCCCCGCCCTCCCTCTGCTCGCCGCTCCTCCCGCCCGCTCCCTAGCCGCCGCGAGCCCGGCCCTCTCCCCTCCTCCCTCCGGCTCCCCGCCCTCCCTCCACGCTGCGCCTCCTCCGCCCCGCGCCCTGCGGTGCTGCAGCTGCGGGCGGCTCCAGCTGCCCCCAGATGTGGACTGGGAGGCGCGCGGGCAACTTTCGCGCCGGCTACGAGTGCGGGGCCCGGGCTGCGGTCCGGCTGCCATGGATCCGCCGGCTGGCGCCGCTCGCCGCCTGCTCTGCCCCGCGCTGCTGCTGCTGCTGCCGCCGCTCCTGCTGCTGCCGCCGCCCGCGAACGCCCAGCTCGCCGCTGCCGCTGCGGCCGCCGACCCCCCGGGTAGGTGCAGCCCAGCCCCCATGCCCGCGACCTCCGCCGGCCGGCCAGCCCGCCCGCCCCGCCGCACCCCCATGCACGGTCCACCCCGACTTGGGCAAACTCCGTGCGCCCCGCCCGGGGCCAAGTTGGCCAACTTCGAGGCTGGGCTGGTCGCTCAGGGGGCGCCCCGCGGCGCAGCCGGGCTCCTCGGGCCGGGGGGAGCCTGGGCGCACTCGCGGCTCCTGGGACGCGGCGTGTGGAGACCGAGGGCCGGCAAAGCCCGGTAGCGAGAGCGCAGCACCAGCCCCAGCGGGGCTGGGGGAGCCAGGGCGAGGCGGCGCCCAGGCTCGCGTCCGGGGACGCTCAGGAGGAGCCCCGGTGCCGAGCTCACCGCCTCGGCCCTGGAGACTAGTTGAGGCGATCCGGAGGGGATCCCCGGAGATAGGAGGGACTCTGCTCCATCGCTCCCATTCTCGAGCGCCCTGGGAGAGGGACCCCACAGCAGGCTGACCGGCCGCTGAACACGGAGGGCAGGCCTCTTGGTGCCCGTGGGAGCTGAGTCCTCGCCGCTCCAGAGGCGAGCGATGAGGGCGCTAGGGCGGCGGGGCCGCTGAGGGGTCGAAGCGCACCGGTAGGGGCCAACTGGGAAAGACTTCCAAGCAGCCTCATGTCCTGCCTAGCACGGTAAGCTTAATGGGTCAGGGACGCTCTGTAGGTGCAGTCCTCTGGGGAATTGAGGGACACCCGCGGAGCCCCAACCCGGAGAGGGGCAGGGGCAGGGCTCCTAGCTGGCAGGGTCCCAGAAGGGGACGCCCAGGGACGGCGGGGCTCCAGTCTGCTGGTCCTGTTAACGCCCCTTCCCGGTTGCAAGAAGGCCCGGGGAGGTGCAGGCTCGCTTCTGGGGGCTGCCAGGCGGAAGGCTGCTTCACTTCGCAGTGGGGGCAGGGCTAGGGGTGTGGAGCCCCGTCCCAGCCGGTCTAATGCCCCTTCCCGTTGCAGGCGGACCCTTGGGGCATGGAGCGGAGCGCATCCTGGCGGTGCCGGTGCGCACTGACGCCCAGGGCCTCTTGGTGTCCCACGTGGTGTCGGCGGCTACAGACGGGGCGGGGGTTCGGACCCGCAGGGCTGCCCCAGTCTGGACCCCGGGCTTCCCCAAAGGCAACGAGGAAGACCCTGGCGGCCGCCTCTTCTACAATGTCACGGTCTTCGGCAGAGACTTGCATCTGCGGCTGCGGCCCAACAACCGCCTCGTGGCGCCTGGAGCCACGGTGGAGTGGCAGGGCGAGTCGGGCGCCACTCGCGTGGAGCCCCTTCTTGGAACCTGCCAGTACGTCGGGGATGTGGCTGGCCTGGCCGCAGCCTCCTCTGTGGCGCTCAGCAACTGCGACGGGCTGGTGAGTCCCCACTGTTCTCCTCCAGTCCCTCCTTTGGGCTTCGGAGGCCAGTGTCCTGGGTGTCACCTGGGAGGGCAGGGCTTGCCCTGAGGACCTTCTCTACCTCCCCGGTGCATAGGGAGCCATGCCACCACTGAGGGGTTGGCTGGAAGGCAAGTTATGTTGATTGTTCTGATAAGGGGGCCATATATTGGGGGAGGGGGCCAGGGTCTCAGGAGCTCCCATCAAGTAGCAGTGTCTTTGTGTCTCTCTGGCGCCTGCCTGCACCTTTGTCTTGCGTCTAGGTGTGGGTTGGTGTGTGTGTGTGTGTGTGTGTGTGTGTGTGTATTTGCATGTGTGTGTCTGCACGTGTTTGGGTATGTCAGGATGCATTGCATCTGGGTGCCTGAGCATGTGTGTGTCAGAGTATCTAGAAAGTGTACGTCCCTGTGCATTTTTGCATGTGTGATATGTGTGTGGTGGGTATGTCTGCAGGTGGTGCCAGCCCTGGGAGCAGGCAGTGGTGCTGAAATGCCCCATTAGCCCTCTGCCCCCCTGGCTGACTGGGAGCCACTGATTTTTACTCTGTGGTTTCCTGCTGAACTCCAGTTCATTACTTGAAAAGTAGGTTTTCTCTCCCTGTTTTGAGCCAAGGGGAGCATGTGAAAATGCAGGCTCTGGTGCCCATGGGCTGCTCAGATCTTTTGGGGGGCAGGCCCTGATGGACGGGAGAGGTTGGGGGGCCCTTTGGGGACTTCCTAGACCACTCGGTGTGACTCGAGCCGTGGGAAGTTCTCCTGCATCCTAGGGCCCAGAGGGATCATCACTTGGCACCAGGGGGCCTCAGAGGAAGCCTGGATCGATGCTCAGGGAGGAGGCTGACATTGACAGTGTTCTGTCCAGCTGCTCGGGACCTGGCACGCAGCAGAAGCCACTGCAGTTTTCTATTTTGGATTGGGTGTGCGGTGGTCAGGTTGACTCTGCTAGCCAGACATCTAAAGCCGCCCACCGTGGGCTCCGCTCTAATTGCTGCTCAGGGCACTCCTGCTCTAGTGAGTGGCCGCTCTCCCAGCCCTGCTGACCCCTGCGCACACCCGTCCTTAGCAGCCAGGGTCTGTCCTGCTGTCTGCAGAGCCAGCAATTAGACCAGAGCCCAGTGGCTGCTGGCGTGCTTTTTATGGAGACACAGGAAACTTCACTTGTTGCTTAGGAAAATCACTGCCTTTGGATGGATTTAGAACCCAGGCGTATTGCAAAAAAAAACTATAAACGTCCTTGGAGGAGTTGGGTTAAAACGGTGCAACCCTTTGTAGTTGCCGTTGTCTCTGAGGACATCCCGGGCCTCGTAGGTGTTTCTCATTTTATATTGAAGGTGAATTTCTTAAATGAAAGGAAATCAGTGCTGGGGACTCTGTGGAGGGCGGGGGGAGGTGTGGTTGGTGGTGGGTAACCCGCATGTGGTGTGTTGGTGCCTGCCTACTGTGTCCCAATTAATTCCTGACGGAGAGCATTTCAGAGAGCCCTTGCCACTGTATCATTCATTCTTTTGGTCATTCATTCATTCGTCCAGCATGTGGTATTGCATTTGTCCTCTGTACTGGTCAGAGACATGGCAGGCCTGGTACCCAGCCTGGGCTCACACTCTCAGGATGGCTGACAGGCTGAGGGACTCTCTGGCCAGGGAATTGAGTGTGTGCTCCTGAGGGGCTCTTTGAATGGAATGAGTTGTCCACTGAAAAAGGTGCAGTTGGCCATCTGGGCAGAGTGAACAGCATGTGCAAAGGTCCCAGGCATGAACTGGCTTGGACAGGACAGGCATGGTGAGAGGTTACATGTGCTAGACACACATGGGCAGAGATTCCAGTGTACCTGCCCTTGCTGTGTCCACAGTGACCACTGCAGGGTCACAGCAGGCAAGCATGCTCTTGCATCTTAAGTTTGGATGCTCAGGTGGGACATGCCTCTCCGAGGGCCACAGAACCTTTTAGACCTATTGACCTCCCCTGGCTTGAGGCACACATTTGTTCCTCGACTTACCTGGCCCTGAAGGCATATGAGTTTGTTTCAGTGCTTTAAAGGATGGCAGTTTTAACCGTCTTTAGTGTGGAGAGTTATTTCTAATCTATTTAGTGCAGTGGGACTCTTATTTCATTGTATTGATCAGGGGATGCTTTCAATTGCAAGTGACAGAAAATGTAAGCCAAGTTAGTGTAAGCAGGAAGAGAAAGTAAATAGCTCACATAATGGAGAAATCTTCAGGCATGGCTGGATCCAGGTGCTCCTCACAGGTTATCACGACTCTTGCTGTCTCTTGCCTCATCCCTCCTATGTGTTGGCTTTGTTCTCAGATAGATTCCCTCTGAGATGAATCCGAGGGCCCCAGAAGTGCCAGGCTGACATCCTTTACTGGTAACTCCAGCTGAACTTTGGGTGTTGCTGTGGCCAGGCCAGGGTCAGCTGTTCCTGTGGGAGTCAGGGCATGGGGTTTGCAGAACTCCATAGGCTGAGAGTGCAGGAGGTGCTGCCCCCCAAAGTGGCATGAAATGGTTTTGTCAGAAATCAGTACCCTGGGCCAGCCAAAGTGATAATTCTACTGGAGGCAGGTAGAGGTGCAGGTCCAAGATACACCCCATGAAGATGTGCTTTATAAGACATGTAAACACTTCATTTCCAGAGAGGCTGGAAAATGTAGCATTTCCAGGTTCCCTTACAGCCATTGTTCAGAATATTCACAGGTTAAAGTTTACCTTAACATAAGGCATGAGGAAAAATGCTGAGTGAAGGATTCTTGTATGTCACATTGCTTTGAAGAGTTTTCTAGTACCTTTTGGGCTACATGATGTTATTGCTGTTAGGCGCTATTGAGTTGATTTTTGACTCATAGCGACTGCATGCGATGGAGTAGAACTGCCTCATAGGGTTTTTTAGGCTGTAGTCTTTATGGGAGCAGATCGCCAGGTCTTTCTCCTGTGAAGTCACTGGGTGGGTTCGAACTGCCAACCTTTCAGTTAGCAGCTGAGTGTTTAACCATTGTGTCACCAGGGCTCCTACAGCCTACATGGTAGGTGTGCTAATCTCACATGATTGTTACATGCTCCTTAAAAACCCAACGATAAGCCTGTTGACATAAAAGGTAACAATAGTAACTCACACTTCACCGCGCCCCTATGTTGTACGATGCTCTGTGCTGAGCATCTTATGCCTCATTCCTTGTTGGATCCTCACAACACCCTATGGAATATGTCCTAATATTGTCCCCATTCTACAGACGAATAAATGGAGACTCCAAAAGTTGAGGTGGCTTACGTAGAGCTTCGCAGCCAGCATTTGAATGCCTATCTGTGTGATTCCAAGGCCCTACTCGCTATTTTATTGTGCCTTTTGGGTACGTCAATAAAAAAAAACAGAAATGAAGAACTGCGCTTCTTTAAAACTTTTGTGACCTTTCCTACTCTGACTCCTGGGACTTTACCAGTCAGGTGCATTTATTGTCCACAGTGTGGGGCAGCAGGAACCAGGGAGCAGGCCCTCGTGGCCCGCTCACTAGCCAGTGGACTGCTGTGAGCTGCAGCTCTTCATCGGTACCTTAGGACCTAGGAATTGTGCGGCAGCCCGATCACAGTGGGGATGGCTGGGCGGGGCCAGCAGAGGAAGCCTCTGCAGGCTGGGGAGTGGGAGGGATGTGACCTCTGAGGCCTGGTCCTCTGATCCTGGGACCTAAGGGAGGTGCACACCCTTCCCTGGGGGTGCCATATGAGCCCCACGACCTTGTGAGGCAGAGCCGTCATTGTATGGCACAGGCTCAGAGAGGTCCATGAGCTGCCTGAGGTCTTACGGCAAGATGAAGCTGGAGACACTGCCTTGGGGGTTAGGGCTCCCCTGCCAGCTGCCATCTTGACCGGCATCCATCCTGTGCAGTCTTGCTGGACATTAAGAGTTACCAAGGGCCACAGGGAGCCCTGGTGGTGCAATGGTTAAGCTTTCAGCTGCTAACCAAAAGGTTGGCAGTTTAAATCCACCAGCCACTCCTTGGAAACCCTGTAGAGTAGTTCTGCTCTGTCCTGTAGGGTCACTACGAATCAGAATTGACTCGATGGCAACGGGCTTGGTTTTTTAAGGGCCACAGAGAGAAGCCATTCGCTCCTAAAGGGACTGAGGTGAGGTTCATTTTTCCTAAAAAGGCCACTGCATTGAGGCCCACAACAGGGCTCCAGACAGCTCAGGGGCTAGAGGGGGGCAGGCAGGTGCAGATGGGTCCTGAGGCTGTGGGACAGGGGTGCCTGGGACTTGCAAGCAAAGTCGCTGCTTGGGGTCCAGCGTCTTCCTTCCTCCCACCCTGCTCTGGCACTGCCTGGAGGACAGTGTGGGGGGTCTCAGGAATACTGAAGAGGGGCCGTGGAAACTCCTGGGCTCCCTAGGTCTTGGGGCTCCTTAGGTCAGGGTGGAAGCCCCCTGCTTGGTCCCTGCTCTTAGGAATCTGCGCATCTGCCCAGGGTGGTATCAGCCTCCCCCATGGCTTATTACCACCCTTGTTGTTTAAGATTCTCTCAGTTTAAGTGACAGGAAACCAGCTCACATTGGATGACACAAACAAGGGACATGATGGCCCCAGTTATCTGGGGGAGTCCTGAAGAGAACCAGCTTCAGGCATAGCTGGATCCAGGGGCTCAGCATTAGTGTCAGAACATGCTTTCTGTCCCTCAGTTCTACCTCTCTCTGTGTTCCTCTCAGGGTCACCCTCCCCATGTAGGGGCCACGAGTACTTCGAGCTTAACCTGTCTCCCAAGGTGGCAATTCCTATGAAATGGAGAGCACTCCTTTCTGGATGATTCCCACAGGAGTCCTGGAGAGGGCTCTGATTGGCACTGCTTAGTCACAGGACTATCCTTAAATCAATTGCTGTGATGGGGGCCTGGGCTGAGTCTCTTGCCCACCTTTGGGGTTCAGGGTGAGGGTCAGACCTCTAAAACACATGGAATGGAGAGGAGTACTATGCTACAAGCAAGGGGAAGGATGAGCGCACCACCACACTCTTTCCGGACTCCAGGTTCCTTGTGTCTGGTCCGTATTGCCTGGGTTCCACCCTTACCTGCCCAGCTGCCTCTCGGATGCCTTCCCTGACCAACCCCTTGGTGACCCCCACATACAACCAACCACCATCCTGCACGTCTACCTCCTAGACCTTTTTGGAAGTCATCCCCAGTTCCCATCCCAACACCGCTGCCTTACTCCAAGCTACCATCTTTTGCTCCTGTATTCCTCAACTCCTCTTAATTGGTGTCTCCCTACCAACCCATTCTCTATACAACAACCAGAGTGATTTTTAAAAACCACACATCCAATCATCTCACTCTTTTGCTTAAGATTTTTAAATGACTTTCTTATTGCCCTTGAAAAAAAGAAACAAAAAACCCCATTGGCCTGGCATTCAAGGCCCCCATGATCCGGGCCAGTCCAGCCTCATTTGTCACTGCACTTCCCATCATGGCTGTAGCTCAGTTTCTCAAACACTGGCCCCTCCCAGCTCAGGGCCTTTGCACAGGCTGTTCCCTCTGCCTGGGCTATTCTTACTTTCTCCTTCCTTACCTGCCTCACTCTGCAGGTCTGTGCTAAATGTCACGTTGTCCAGGAAGCCTTCCTGGACATTTGCATACTTCTAGGGAACTTGTACCACGAGTATCATGATTTGTTTGGTGTCTGGCTTCCTTGTGCAACTGTGAGTTCCCTTGTCCCGTCCCTGGCTGTGCCCTCAGGGCCCAGCATGGGACTGGGTGGAGCTTAGTTGGGAGCCATAAAATGAGAGTGCACGGGAAGTTCGGGCTGGAAGCCTGTGCAGGGAAGGGGGTGGGACTCACCATGGAGACCCTGTGCCCCAGTGCCCAGGGCCAGCTCACCTCTCCTTCCTTGTCTTCTCTGTTGCTGACCCCATGACATCCACACTCTGTGAGGCAGGCCCCCTTGGAGGATAGTTGAAAGCTCTGGCTCTTTTTCCTCAGGAATGCATTTGTGCATGTACATGGTTTTCCTGCCCTTCTTGGGGTTCATGAGACCTGAGTTTAAATCCCTGTCTAAACTAAACTAAGTAAGGAAGGGAATCGTGCATGGGGAAGAGACTGGGTGGGGCTGAGGAGACCTTGGGCCTGGCGCTGGTAACTCACCATGTGACCCTCGACAGGGCTCTTCACCTCTGTGAGCCTTGGTTTGTCTAGGTGTAAAGTAAGGGGTTGGAGTCAGCCATCTTTGGGAACTCTTACAGTGCAACTCCAAAGTTGGAGTTGCAAACTCAGATGCCATAGGGGCCAAATGGGGACCAGACACAAGTGAGGGGACGAGGTAGCAGCAGGGAGAGGTTGGGACCCTGGTGAGCCCGTGGCTCATCTCAAGGGGGTAGCCATTTCTCCCTTGGGTGATTGTTGACACTCAGGAGTGTAGGCTCGGTGCTGTTGGATCTTCTAATGTTTCTTCAGAGAACCTGGATTTCTGTGTCATATTCCTGATTCTTTTGACATTGTGCAGGCAAACAAGTCCTGTGTGAAGACCACGTGTCTGCCCTGAGGCCCCTTGAGAAGAGCTCTAGTGGCAGATCTGGAAGTGCTGGGTACTGTGGTGGCAGCAGCATCTTTGGATAGGCCTGGGCTTCCAGCAGGACAACTTGGCAGGCAGGGACTGTTCTGGGGGTTTGCTGATAAATCAGCCTTATTTCTTCACAGCCAACGCTCTCTCCATGCTCCCTCCTGCAGCACCCACCACTTCTTTTTTTAATTTTTTTTTAATTGTTGTAGTTTAAATGAAGTTTACATTTCAAGTTAGTCCCTCATACAAAATTTTATACATACATTGTTATGTGACCCTAACAACAGCACACTCTTCTTTTTCACCCCGATTCCCCATGTCCATTCAACCAGCTCCTAACCCTCTCTGCCTTCCCATCTCACCTCTGGACAGAAGCTGCCCCTTTGATTTCTTGTATCTACTTGACTAAGAGGCAGACTCTTCACGGGTATCACTTTATGTCCCACAGCCCAGTCCAATCCCTGTCTGAAGAGTTGGCCTTGGAAACTGTTTTAGTTCTGGGCTGATAGAGAATCCAGGGGCCATACTTTCCAGGACACCTCCAGACTCAGTCAGACCATTATGTCTGGTCTTCTTCTCGAATTTGAGTTCTGCACCCCATCTTTCTGCTGCTCCATCAGGGACTCTCTGTTGTGTTCCCTGTCAGGGCGGTCATTGGTGGTAGCCGGGCACCATCTAGTTCTTCTGGTCTCAGGCTGATGAAGTCTCTGGTTTATGTTGCCCTTTCTGTCTCTTGGGCTAATACTTTCCTTGTATCTTTGGTGTTTTTCATTCTCCTTTACTCCAGGTTGTTGGGACCAATTGATGCATCTTAGATGGCCGCTTGCAAGCTTTTAAGACCCCAGACGTCACTCACCACAGCAGGATGCAGAACATTTTCTTAATAAGCTTTGTTATGCAAATTGACCTAGATGTCCCCTGAAAGCATGGTCCCCAGACCCCTACCCCTGCTACTCTGTCTCTCAAAGTATTTGATTGTATTCACGAAACTTCTTAGCTTTGGTTTAGTCCAGTTGTGCTGACTTCCCCTGAAGTGTAGCACCCACCACCTGTTGACGGGCCTCACCACCAGCTTCTCACTGGAGGCTCTTTGGTTGGAGGGAAGGAGTTTCTGCAGGAGTTCTTACTTTACTGGGGTTGGGGAGAGATGGGTCAGGGGCTTTGTGCCCCAGTTGTCCAAGCATCAGCTCACAGGCCCTCCACCCACCTCACAGTGGCCCCATCGCAGTGCGTGAGGCATATCAATTGTCTAAAACCCAGACTTCAGTGGAGAAGGCATCTATGGACGCTTGGAATTGGGATCCAGTTGGGATCCAGGGGCTGAGTGGTGTCACCTGAACCCTGCTTTCTCAGCTCAGCTTCGCCCGTGTGACACTGCTCCCTGGGGGATGCTGGCTGCAGTCGCTCCACGTGGCTCAAACCCCTGGGGATAGCCCATTGGAAAAGGGAAAGCACCTATTTTTTTGGAGGCTCCTGTTACAGCCCTGTGCCTCATTATGATTAGATTGGCTTAGGTCAAATGACCTATCTGGTAACGAATCACTGTGGTTCATGAATGGGATGTGCTGATTGGCTCAGGCCTGAGTCATGTGCCCCGCCCCCTGGCCTGCACCTGAAGAACACATCCTGGGGGAAGGATGGGGTGAGGGAGGACTCTGGGGAGACCGGCTACCAGTATCCACCACAAATCGCCTCCTGACCCTACCTTTCTGGTAGGGCAGCATCGGCTGCCCACCTTCCTTCCCTGGGCCTCGGAGGGCAACTCCCCACCACTGCAGCTTGTTTGCCCTGGATGGGGGCCCTCGGCAGTCAGGTGGTACACCATTGGGGAATCCCAGCAGCTGGTGGGCATCCACGGGAGGGGGGGTCTCAGGGTCAGCATTGTCTCCACACACACTCTTGCCTGGTACTGTGTTATGAGCTCTCTGCTCATGGCTTTGTACGCATCCCTGCAGTAGTCCTGTGAGCCTGGCAACATTTTACCGATAAGGACACCTGGAGTTATAACAGGTCTGTGTGACTCCGTGTGTGAGGTGGCTTCTCCCCTTGGAATCATTTTGGAAGGGGTATGGTGGAACCTGACCCCGGCCCCTCATGAAACTCAGCATAGTGGGTCACTGGTCTCTGAAACCTGAAGCTCATGTTCCTGTTGTATAATAAAACACCCAGAGAAGCAAGATGCCACCACTCTGAGGGTCCCATGGACCCCTGGTGGCTGCTGGGGTTGGAGACTGGCAACCCTTCTCATGGGCACTGCCAGGCCCTGCTGAGTGGAACGGTTGGCAAATTGACTTCCCCTTTAAAAATGCTGTGCTGATGAGTAGCAGGATACAAGATAAACATACAAAGATCAGTTGGATTCCTATACACCAATAAAGAGAACAATGAAAAGGAAATCAGGAAAACAATACCATTAATAATAGTCCCTAAAAAAATAAAATACTTAGGAATAAATCTAACCAGGGATGTAAAAGACCTATACAAAGAAAACTACAAAACACTACTGCAAGAAATCCAAAGGGATCTACATAAATAGAAACGCATACCATGCTCATGGATAGGTAGACTCAACATTGTGAAAATGACAATTCTACCCAAAGCAATTTACAAATACAATGCAATCCCAATCCAAATACCAAGAACATTCTTTAAAGAGATGGAAAAACTAATCATTAACTTTATATGGAAAAGGAAAAAGCCTCAGATAAGTAAAGCACTATTGAAGAAGAAGAATAAAGTAGGAGGACTTGGCCCTACCTGACCTCAGAACCTACTACACAGCTATGGTAGTCAAAACAGCCTGCTACTGGTACAACGACAGATACACTGACCAATGGAACAGAATTGAGAACCCAGATGTAAATCCACCCACCTACAGTCACCTGATCTTTGACAAGGTCCCAAAGTCCATCAAATGGGGAAAAGACAGTCTTTTTAACAAATGGTGCTGGCAAAACTGGATGTCCATCTGTAAAAAAAAATGAAACAGGACCCATACCTCACACCACATGCAAAAACTAATTCAAAATGGATCAAAGACCTAAATATAAAGCCTAAAACTATAAAGTTCATAGAAGAAAAAATAGGATCAACGCTAGAGGCCCTAATACATGGCATTAACAGGATACGAACTATAACCAGCAACACACAAACCCCAGAAGATAAGCTAGATAACTGGGATCTTCTAAAAATTAAACACTTATGCTCATCAAAAGATTTCACAAAAAGAGAACCTACAGACTGGGAAAAAATTTTTGGACATAACAAGTCAGACAAAGGTCTAATCTCTAAAATCTGTGAGAAAATTCAACACGTCTGCAACAAAAAGACAAATAATCCAATTAAAAAATAGACAAAGGAAATGAAGAGACACTTCACCAAAGAAGACATTCAAGTGGCTAACAGACACATGAGGAAACGCTTATGATCACTAGCCATTAGAGAAAAGGAAATTAAAACCACGAGATACCATCTAACCCTGGTGTTACTGGCACGAATCAAAAGAACTAGAAATAACAAATGTTGGAGAGGCTGTGGGGAGATTGGAACTCTTATGCACTGCTGGTGGGAATGCAAAATTATACAACCATTTTGGAAAATGATATGGCGCTTCCTTAAAAAGCTAGAAATAGAAATACCATAGGATCCAGCAATGCCACTCCTAGAAATATATCTGAGAGAGATAAGAGCCGTCACACGAATAGACATACGCACACCTATGTTCATTGCAGCACTGTTCACAATAGCAAAAAATGCAAACAACCTAGATGCCCATCAACAGATGAATGGATAAACAAACTATGGTACATACACACAGTGGAGTATCAAGCAAAGATAAAGAACAATGATGAATCTGTGAAGCATCTCATAACAGATGAAACCGGAGGACATTATGTTGAGTGAAATAAGTCAATCACAAAAGGACAAATGTTGTGTGAGACTTCTACCATAAAAACTCGTGAAAAAGTTTACACACAAAAAGAAACAATCTTCGTCGGTTATGAGGGGTGGGAGGGATGGGGGAAAATACTAAATAGACAATAGGTAAGTGGTAACTTTGGTGAAGGGTAAGACAGTACACAATACTGGGGAAGCCAGCACAACTTGTACAAGGAAAGGTCATGGGAGCTCCATAGTCAGATCCAAACTCCCTGAGGGACTGAATTGCTGGGCAGAAGGCTATGGGGACCATGGTCTCGGGGGAACATCTAGTTCAATTGGCATAATACAGTTTATAAAGAAAATGTTCTACATTCTAACTTGGTGAGTAGCGTTTGGGGTCTTAAAAGCCACTCCACTGGTATCACCTCTTCGGGAGCAAGGGAGAATGAAGAAAACAAGATACAAGGAAAAGATTGGTCTAAGGGACTAATGAACCACAACTACCACAGCCTCCACCAGACTGAGTCCAGTACAACTAGATGGTGCCTGGCTACCACCACTGACTGCTCTGACTGGGATCACAACAGAGGGTCCTGGACAGAGCTGGAGAAAAATGTAGAACAAAATTCTAACTCACAAAAAAAGACCAGGCTTATTGGCCTGACAGGGACTGGAGAAACCCCGAGAATATGGCCCATGGACACCTTTTTAACTCAGTAATGAAGTCACTCCCGAGGTTCACCATTCAGCCAAAGATTAGACAGCCCCATAAAACAAACGAGACTAATGGGGCACAACAGCCCAGGGACAAGGGCTAGAAGGCAGGACAGGATAGGAAATCTGTTAATAGGGAACTCAAGGTTGAGAAGGGACAGTGTTGACGTGTCGTGGGGTTGTTAACCGTTGTCGTAAAACAATATGTGTACTAACTGCTTAATGATAAACTATTTGTTCTGTAAACCTTCACCTAAACTACAGTTAAAATAAATAAATAAATAAAATACTCTGCTGAGTGGGCAGAGATGATTCGCACAAGTTAAATGCAGGCAGCAGGACAGAACTCCATGGGAATGTGCCACCTACAACAACATCTCCTTAGAGCTACTGTGGGTGCCTTGGACTGCCAGGCTGCCTCATGCCCCAGCGGTGCTGTTCTCCTGGGGCATCTCCCTTCACTTTTTAGGCCCTTGGTCTCTTACATGTAAAATGCGGGTGGCTAACCTAGCTGCCTTGCAGGCTTTCACCATGGTTGAAGGCCCTAAGGGGTTCTCTCTGAGAGCTAGTTGAAGGTGACCCCAGGTTCAGGTATGAGAACACTGCAGCTCGGGCCTAGCTCCCCATCTCCTGGCCCCACTTCATCTCCTTTCTCACCCATCTTACCCTGCCTGGGTCTCTTCACTTTTTTGCAGCCCCAAAAAGCTGCTTGGGGAGGGTGGGTGGAAGCAGGGTCACAGGCAGGCCACTGGGCTGAACGCAGGGTTGTGCCGTGTGTGTGTGTGTGTGTGTGTGTGTGTGTGTGTGTGTGTCTGCTTCCTTCCCTGGAACCTGGGGTGATCACAGATCAGGGTGAAGAAACTGGGGTTCCTCTGCCCTCAAGCAAACGTGCTAGCTCCTGAGAGATTAAAGCTCTCACATACCCTCCTACATTTCCCTGATGGTGGGTCAGATTTAGCCTGGTCTTGGGGCCAGAGACAGGGCCCTGATCACAGGCAGCTTTTGCTCCATTCCCCACTTCTGAGCTTCCAGCTGTGTGACCTTGGGCAGATATCCGCCCCTCTCTGATCCTCAGCTTTTCTCTTCGGTAAGTGAGGAGAGTCCCAGTAGCAGCTGCCGTTTTTTTCAGCACTGATCGTGTGCCACGTGCTGTTGTAAGCACTGGCCAGGCACGTGTCTTCTTGCTTCCTCTCTCCCACAGTCTGCCTGTTTTCCAGGAGAGGAGGCTGGGGAAGCGGCAGTCCTTCCCTGGTCTCTGATGTCTGCACCTTCTCACCTTTTCTGTCCCATCCCCTAGCGTCCCAGCACTCAGTGAGTGAGCGAGTGAAGGCCCTCCCAGAGCCACAGTGGAAAAGGCAGGGTCCTCACTCAGCCTACTTTGAGAATCATAAGATGGTACCAAGGCCAGCCTGAGCAGAGGAGTCAGTGAGGGGCTTGTCCACCCTGAGCCGCAGGGATGTCCCCATGCCCAGTGCATCACTTAGCATCAAGGCTGGGGCAGCCGCGTGATGTCCTGAGCTGTCACTGGGGTCTGGTTTATCAGGACCTATAGGGGCAAAAGTGCATAGGCCCCTGGGGACCCTGGATCTGTATGGACAGGCACACACAGCCTTTGTTACTCCTGCCACCTTCCCCGTCTCCAGCAGCCCAGGGGTTCCTGTGCTGCTGCCAGACACAGCAGGCTGCTGTGTGTGTACATATTTGTATGCCTATGCATGTGTGCACACACGTCTCTTGCATGCTTGTGGGAGCGTGCACATGAGTGCACATGTGTGTGTGCATGTGCACACCTGTATGAGTGTATACATGTGAATACGTGCAAGTGAGTGTGTGTGGGTATCTGCATGTGTGTGCATCTGAGTGAGCATGTGCATACATATGTGAGTGTCTGCCCATGAGAATGTGCATATGCATATGGATATATGTGTGTGTCTTTGTGTAGGAGTATGTGTATGTGCCTTTGAGTGTGTGTGGTGCATTTGAGTGAGCATGTGTGTGCATGTGTGTGTATGAACATGTAGGAGTGCATATGCAAGTGTGTCTGTGGATGTATGTATGTGTGCATGTGAATGTGCTATGCGAGTATGCATGTGGGTGTATGTGCATTTGCATGAGCATTCTGTATGTTTGTGTGTGTGTTTCTGTATGCATATGTTGAGTAAACATGTACACACGAGTGTGCATGTGTGTGTGTTAATGTGTGTGCATGCAAGAGCTTGTGTGTGTCTGTATACAGGAGTATTTGTGTGGGCATTTGAGTGTGTGTGTGCGTGCGTGTTTGAGTGTTTGATCTTGGCAGGGATTTCCTGCATGGGGAGGGGGCTGAGGTGGAGTGGATGTGCTGAGGGGAGAGGAAGACCCCTGCCCCCTGAATGTTGGTGTTGCCTTCGATCCCCCCACCCGCAGGTGCTCCACCATGGGAGGTCCCTAGGTAGGAGCCTTTCACTCTGCTGTGTATGTTTCATATTAAATGTCAACTGTCCACCAGGTCTGTGGTGCTGCCATTAATATGGAGAACTTATTACCAAGCCTGGAGCCGGCTCCTCAGGCTCATCCATGAATTTAAATTACACTGCATGTCTACTCCGGAGTCTGTGGAGTGGGGCATGCAGCTTCACCTCAGAGTAAGGGAAACCCTGGCATCCAGGCCCAAAGCCTGGCACTGCCTGAGAGGTGGGGCAGCCTCAGTGCTGCCTCTGCCCCTGCCGTATGGGTCAGTGACCTGTGGACACGTTTCAATGATTACCAGGGGGAAGCAGCAGACTTACATGGGCTAGAGAGGCTGGCGAGTGTCACACTGTCACCTCTGCCACCTGTGACTGTGCAGCTGGGCTAGGGCCTCGAAACCTCCGAGCCTCAGTACCTCAGATTCTGGAAGGGGGATTCCAGCAACACTCACCCGCCTGGGCTTTGAAGGCACGAGCACACAGAAAGCACTCCTCAGAGACCTGGCGTTTGGTAAACATTGGCCATTTGATTGAGTTTAAAATGCATTAATCATAGGATACGCGGATACTTTACGTACCACTTCCAATTAACCACAACCTGGAGCCTTAACTGAAGTCCTTGGGGCACAGTCACCAGTCACTCCAGCCCCTCGTTGTCAGTGGCTCTCAGCCACCCCAAGAAGTTGCCGTTTCTCCTGGGTCTGCTGCATTGCTTAGCATGTGGTTGCTGTGCTTTTGCACATCTCTTGGTGACAAAGCATGACGTAGCTTCTTCCACTTTTAGGTGCCTTCCTCCCTCTGTTAAAGTATGGGATACCATTCACCCACTTAAAGTGTACAGTTCAGTGATTTAATATATCCACAGATATGTGCAATCATCACCACAGGCCATTTTAGAACATGTTCAGCACCCCCCAAAAGAAACCTTCTTCCATACCCGAGCTCCTGGCTACCCTTAATCTATTTATAGATCTACCTATCCTGGACATTTCAAGTAAATGAAATCAAGTAATATGTGGTCCTTTGTGGCTGGCTTCTTTCATTTAGCTAATGATTTCAAGGTTCATCCACATAGTAGCATGTATCACTACCTCTCTCCTTTTTATGGCCAAAGAATTGTATGGCCATGCCACATTTTGTTTATCCATTCTGTTGTTGATGGACACGTGGGTTGTCTCCACCTTTTGGCCAAGGTATCTAATGCTGCTAGGAACATTCATGTACAAGTTTTTCATATGCTTTTTTTTTTTTTTTAACTATTAATGCATTAAATAATAAGATCTAGCAGCAGGTCTCACAACTTGTCTAATTTTTAAGTAATTCGGTTGCGGTTGTTGCTTCCATTTATAAAGGAAGAAAATGTCAAGTGTTGGAGGTGAGTGAAAATGAAGCTGGCGTGATCTCCTGTCCCAGCTTACAGAGCCCGGGTTAAGAACTCTTGAGGGGGCTCCCTGAGGGCAGTGGCAGACTTCTCGCTGTGGTGCCCAGTGCCTGGCACCCAGTACTGTGTCTTTCCTCCAGTGACAGATACTTGCCTCACTGAAGCCAAAGCTACAAACTCTGCTGTCTCTGTGCTTCTCCATGTACACCATGACTTTTTGCCTATCACAGTGTAATTTTTGGAAGACATCTTCTGTGTGGGCACCTGGGTATATCTCCTTTGAAAGTAGAGATTGGGACCACATGGCAAATAAGGCGTATTTATGTTTCATTCAAAGTTTGTAATTGTGATAAAAAGCGGTTCAAGAGCGTGGACATTATCTGCCTACCTAGCTACCTACCTGTCTATCTATCATTCCTACCCACCCCCCACAAAAACAAAACAAAACAAAAAACAGTTGCCATCCAGTGATTCTGACTCATGGCAACCCCGTGTGTGTAGAGTAGAACTTCGCTCCATAGGGTGTTCATGCCTGTGACCTCTCAGAAGCAGATCACCAGGGCTTTCTTCCAAGGTGCCTCTGGGTGGGTTTGAACCGCCAACCTTTCAGCTGGTAGCCAAGTGTTTAATCATTTGTGCCCCCCAGGGACTCCATATAATCTCCAGTTGGTTGCAAATGAAACCTCAGGTTAAGCGATACCACATCTGTCAGTCTGTTCTTGCACCAGTACTGTGTTCATTATTAGAGCTTTATAATACTTTAAAGCTGCACCGCCCAGTGCAGTAGCTACAAACCACACGTGGGTGTTGAGCACTTGAAACATGGCTACTCTGAAGTGAGAGATTCCCTGAGTGCAAAATACACACTGGATTCAAAGACTTAGTACAAAAAGGTGTAAAATATTGCACTGATTCTTTTAAAATATTAACTCACATATTGAAATAATAATACTTGGAGTATATTGGGTTAAATGTTATTAAAATTGATTTCATCTATTTCTGTTAATTTTTTTTTTTCAACGTGGCTACCTAGGAAGCCGGCTTTCTATTTCAGTTGGACAGCGCTGCTCTGAAACATCTGGTTGGGTACTTCCCTCTTTGCTGCTATTCTTTTACAAAAATTTCTTGGCTGGTCACATCTGTTTATTCTTTCAAATGAATTTTAGAATTGCTTTGTCAGGTTAGAAAAATTTCTTATGAATTTGATTGACACTTAATTAACTTAGAAACTAGTTAAAGGAGGAATTGACATAATGTACAATATTTATGAGCAACACGGTGTATTTTTTATTTAATTCTGTTTTTGATGTTGCTCAGTAAAGTATTATACATTTTTTATGTAGGTCACTCATTTATTAGGGTTATTGCAAGTATTTTTTTTTCTTTTTGACATTGTAAATTGAATCCTTTCCATCTATTGTTGGTATACAGGAAGGCTATTGATTTTTATATAATTATCTTTTATCAAGCTGCTTGATTGAGCGCATTAATCCTAATATATCTTTGCAGATTCCCTTGGGTTTTCTAGGTATACAGTTGTACTGTCTATAAATGATAATAATTTTGGACCTTCATTTCCAACCGACACGTCTAGAACCTTCAGAGTCTTGTTAAATAACAGCAGTGGCTCCGCGCATCCTGGCTGTGCCTGACTTTAATTGGAACGCCCCTGGCGGTTCTTTGCTTAATATAATGCTTGCTCCCGGATTAAGATGGATTTCATGTGAAAGCAATATCCTCTGATTTCTAGTTTTCTAAGTTCTCATTTCTATCAGCAAAGGAGCTGAAATATAGATAAAATGTGTCTAACACCCCACCTACTCCTCCCCACCCTGCAAAACCCAAGATGCTGTGGTTTTTGAATCTAGGCGGGCTTGTGTTTTCCTGGTTACCTCCGCCTTGGGGGTGCTGCCAGCTCTCCTCAGTTGCCCACTTTGCTGGCCCAGAAATGAAACCCAGTCCCCACTGACAGCTGCCAGAAACCACACACAGGAAGCACATGTGGGGAGAGGGAGGCTCTCCTGAGCATGGGGTGGGGAAGATGGAGGAAGGTGTCCCTCCCAGCCCTCCAGGTGGCTTCAGGTGGAACACGCATCACTTCTTAGAATACCCTTCAGACCTCACACATGGGGGAATTTCCACCTCAGCTAGTTAGGTTTCCTTTCTCTCAGTGGTGTCTCTCTCTCCTCATCCAACTTTTCTAGAACCATCTCCTAAATACTCCTCCTGGATCTTGCAGAGGGTTTGCCTTCCTCTCTGAAGTGTTGGCATCAGCTAACACAGACCCTCAGTGTCCCACCTGCCTTTACGTTGTATTGCACGTGCTTGTAAAAGGTATTTTTCCAAACAAAGACAGTCGCCTCCCTTAGGGAAAATCTGTGGCTGGTTGTGCACAGAGTAAGAGTTTTTCATCTTGCTGTCTGTCTGCCAACTGACAGACCTTGGATTTGGGGAGCTATGAATAAATACCCACGCCTAGGCCCCACCCTGAGGGATGCTGATTTATCACATCTGGGCAGGACCTGGGGCTCTGTATTTTTTCAAAAGCCGCACTGGAAAGTCTTATGCACACGAAAGTGGGGGTCCCCAGACCCAGAGGAAAGTCATCAGTTGTAAGGCCTGACAGACCTTTGGTCCTGCCTCTCCTCTTGGTCAGCCTCCCCAGTGATGATACCACCTGCCTTGCAGGCCATGTGTCTGATGGAGCACATGAGAACAGCAGTGGCCAGCCCCAGTCAGAAGGGACTGTCATGGCAGGCTGGGGGGTGGGGGGTGGAAAATGATGGCCAGGTGGGATGGCCAGGCCTCGGAGCGCCCAGAACCAGGGAAGCTCCTGCAGCAAGGCTGGCTGCTGGGGTGTTGGTTCCTAACCCTCTCTGCCCTTGGGCCCCTTGCCTGGAAATTCAGAGCCCTGGCGGAAAGAGGGCAGCCCCCTTGCAGAGCATCCCCAAGGTTGCCCCCATTGGGATGGGGCTCTCACAGGAACTGGGCAAGTGAGAGGGTGTGGACTCCAACGCCACACAGCAGGCTGACCACAGAGAGGGCTGACCAAACACAGAGGGCGCGTGGGGAGCAGTGCGCTCAGCACTGGTCCTGCAGACCCAGGTGGGGTGATGCAGGAGTGGGTGCACTCCTCGGTGCCCCACCCCACCATGCCCTGCCTGGAGTCTCTCCTTCCAGTGTCTTTGTCTCCCCCAGCTCGCTAGCTGCGGGCTGGGTCTGTCATAGCCAGGATGGTCTTGTCTGAGGCTGGCCCATAGTCTGGGGGGCTCTGTAGAGTGAGGGGAGGCCCCTGCCAGGCCTCAGCCACACTGACCTGGAGAGGCCTGTGTATCTTGAGCAGCCCCAAAATGCAACTTCTGAGACAGCTGTCAGCTGGGTGGGTGGTGGGGCTGGGTCCTGGCTCAGACCCCTCCCTTCCCTTTCCTCTCTCTTCTATTCTCTTCCCTCCCCTCCTCTGTATCCTCCTTCCTCCCTCCTCTCTCTCCCCCTCCTCCACTTTTCTCTCTTCTCCTCTCTTTCCTTTTTTCCTTCCACTCCCCTTCTTTCTCCTCTCTTCCCCTGCCTTCTCCCCTCTTCCTGCCCCCTTTCCTTCACAGAATGAGCCCCCCATCAGCCAGGCTGTGGGCTCCTTATGGTGGGCTGCCTACTGTAGCCTCAGTCTGCGCACGTGGACATGTTCATATTTACATCACCTACTCCCTACAGGCGCACTCTGGGAAACAGCGATGATTCATCCTACTGTACAGGGAGGGGAGTGAACTCCCCCAGGTCACACAGAGCCCAGAGCCTGGGCTCGCCCCACTGAAGGCAAAGCTCCAGGTAAAACTTTTGCTGCCCTCAGAGGTACGGGAGAACACCCCCTCCCCCAACACACAGAGTTCATTGCAACCACGGGGCTTCCTCCTCCTCTCCTTGGTGGCTGAGTTCTTTGAGCACATCTCAGCAAACAAGGTCCAGGGCTTACCCTGCCCTACAGAGGAGCCCCCACCTCAGACAGGACCGGCCTGGCCTTTGATTACTGTCTTTCCTGTCAGAGTGCCTGAGAGCCCGCGCTGGAGCGTCCTAGTGGTGAGGCTGACTGGAAGGTTGTGCAGGTGGTCCCTGCGCAAGGGCACCTGGGCAAGGGAGAGAGTGAGGGCTGAAGTGCAGCTGGCCTCTGCGTTGAGGGGTGCTAGTGTTGTGGGGGCGTCAGCGGACACCCAAGGGGTGGGAAGTGTGTGCCAGCCCCTGCCCTCACTATCAAGGTCACTGGAGTTGCTGCATTCTTCTCTTTGAGGAGCTCCTGTGTCCTAAGGCCTTAAAGCAAAGAATCAAAACCAGGGGCAGACCCAGTGAGGCTGCTGGCAGCTGAAGGTGGCTCCCACTGGGGCAGCTTTGATTATGGTCAGTTTGTGGCCTCTGGAGGGAGCAGATGCTTGGGACTGTGTGTGGTTGGGAGAGGGCAGCTGGTATAGCCTGTCTGGATGGGCTGCTGGGGGCAGGGTCTTTGAAGCCTTCCCCAGCTGGCCCCAGGTGCCCACCTGGGTTCCTGAGGACCTCCTCGTCCTACTGGGGTTGGTGTGGCCTGGGGTCCTCATCTTGGGTATTAGCTTTTGGTTGATTATGTAGGGGTGGGAGCAACCCTATTGTTGTTGAAATTTGTGGTTCTTTGATAACTGGGTGGTTACTTCTCCCCAACTTTCCTCCTTTGAATCTGATTGGTCCTCCTTGGGGCTAGACACTAACCCTTTGTTAGCTTGAATGGATTTCTATTTGCAGTGTTTCCTTTTTTATTTTATTTTTGTCGACTTTCATTTTTCCTGGTCAAATCACCAGGAGTCTGCTACTGATTTCTTCTGTTCAGTCAGTCCGTAGAAGATAATCAGCCTTTCAAAGAAGTGCTATGTTATATATTTTTCTTTTTTTCCCTAATTTGATATTTAAATGTTTGTTGTTGTTAGCTGCTATCTAGTTGGCTCCTGACTCTGGTGGCCCCATGCACAATGGGATTGGACCATTGTGATTCATAGGGTTCTCAGTGGCTAATTTTTGGAAGTAGATTGCTAGGCCTTTCTTCCTAGTCTGTCTTAGTCTAGAAGCTCTGTTAAAACCTGTTCAGCATCATAGCAACACACAAGCTCCCACTGACAGAGGGGTGGTGGCTGCACATGAGGTGCATAGGTGGGGAATCGAACCTGGGTCTCCCACATGGAAGGTGAGAATTCTACCACTGAACCACCACTGCCCTCTAAATATTTAACTCCTTTAATTCAAGTGGAATGTATTTAGTGGTACTGCATAAGATGTTAGTTTTAATTTTTGTTTCCTCTCTAAATTGCTGCCCTGTTTTCTCAGTACCATTCTTTTATGGATTCACCCTTTCCTCATGACTTTGGGATGCATATTCCATCATCTATGAAGTTCACAGAGTTCATGGTTTGTTTCTGGCCTCTCTGTTTTCCTTTTTGCACCAGCACCGGGCTCTTTAATTATTGTTGCTTAGCAATAGGCTCTAATATCTGATAGAGCAAGTGTTATCATTGTGACTTGATAAAGTGTTTTGGCTATTTTTGTCTGTTTTCCAAATGGATGTTGGTGTGCTTTCTTTTGATCTTAAGCAATATCATAAGGAGATCTTTATCTTGGGTGATATTACAGATCTAAGATAGTGCCTAGCTTGCGTTGGGCCTCAGCAAATCTTTGCTGAACAAGTGAATGCTATCTTCACGGTATTTAATTTTCTCTGGGAAACAAGAACGTTGGTTCAAATCTTTTAAAGTGTTTCCCAGTAGGTTTATGACTAAGAGTTTGAGATTTTTATTGGCATTGTGAAAGGACCCTATCCATTATATTTTACAGCAAGTTCCTATAGATCCGTAGGAATATTTTACATCTATAATACAGTAGA
Organism: Dugong dugon; assembly: GCA_030035585.1. NCBI lineage: Eukaryota > Metazoa > Chordata > Mammalia > Sirenia > Dugongidae > Dugong > Dugong dugon. The sequence continues at coordinate 210,715,073 of CM057460.1, read as the reverse complement.
TGACCACACTTTCTCAGAATACCTGAGAACTGACTTGTTCCAAATTAAAGATATTCCCAGTTTAGACGTCTTCATTCCCAAAGAGCAAACAGAGCTAAACATGACATTTTAGTACAAATTATATGTGTATTTTCACAACTGCAGCCAACACTTTAAAGCCGTTGTTGATCTGGTGAACCCGAGAGCCCAGCATTACCTGTCCTGTGTCATGTGAGGCTCCCTGGCCTCACCTGCTGTTGATCACACACAGCCCAGCCGCTCCCACCTTCCCCAGGTGCTTCAGCGAGTCAATCTTCCATTATCACAGCAGCACAAATGCAAAACATGGATACCAAAAAAAAACCAAACCCGACTCATAGAAACCCCACTGGACAGAGTAGGACTGCCCCATAGGGTTTCAAAGGAGGGGCCCGTGGATTCGAACCTTTTGGTTAGCAGCTGAGCTCGCGAAACAGGGATACTCATTAAAAAAAGCTTTTAAAAGTAAATCTCTTGCTTGGGTGTCTCCCATGTTCGCATTCCCAGATATGCAAGTTTCTACATTTATTTTGCATTTATAGACATTGTCATCAACTTCTTTATTATGATTTTTTTTCCTTTTTGTGCTGGTTTTCTTGGAGGAGGATTTTCTAAGTATGCGATCATGTCTTCTGCAATTGCTAATGTTTTTGTCTCTTCTCTGTATTTATTCATTTTAATTATTTATTGTAAGTTTTATTGTGTTGGTTAGGGTGTGTAAAGGTGAACTTCAGTAATTTTTGATGGGAACCACAGCCATGTCTTCACGGCATCTAGCCTGCCATCTAAGGTAGATGATTGGACCAGGTGGTGCTTCTCTTTCTGTGGATGGTGGTGGTGGGCCCAGAGTGTACAAGCCTTGGCCTAATGGACCTCTCATCTTCACTTACCAGTTGACGTTGGGTCAACTCCAACTCACAGCGACCCCACGTGTGTCAGAGTAGAACTGTGCGCCATACGGTTTTCTTTTGTTTGTTAGTTTTTTAAATTATTTTGTTGTTGTTGAGAATATACACAGCAAAACATACACCAGTTCAATAGTTTCCACATGTACAATTCAGTAACATTGATTAGTTTCTTTGAGTTTTGAAACCATTCTCACCCTCCTCTGAGTTGTTCCTCCCCATTAACAAAAACTCACTGTCCCCTAAGGTTCCTATCTAATCTTTTGAGTTGCTATTGTCAATTTGATTCCATATAGCTATCCATAGGGTTTTCAGTGGCTGATTTTTCAGAAGTAGATTGCCAGGCCTTTCTTCTGAGGGACCTCTGGTTGACTTGAACCTCTAGCCTCTCAGTTAGCAGCTGAGCATCTTAACCACTTGAACCACCCAGGGACTCCCCTTCTTCACTTACCTGCGGGGAAGCAGCCTTTTTTTCCCCTGGTCTGTTGCACCAAGTAAAGCCTGGTAGGGGAGGGGCGGCAGTGACGGGCAGCCTCCTCCTTAGGTCTGGGAGCCTCTGTTAGTGTGGGATGGTCTGTTAGGTGACCCACTGTGGCTGGGGAACAGTGGACCATTTGCAGGGCTGGCAGAAACTTCACTGTATTTCAACAAGTGCCTTGCGGTTCAGCTGGGGCTGCAGTTCGGTGAGACACTTTCAGAAGCCTGTTAACAAGTGGATCCAGTTGTATAACCTGAAAGCTCCACATGAATTTGGAACTCAAAGCCCTGTTTGAGTCCCTGGCTTGCCACGTACGGATGAAATGACTTCTCTGAACTCAAATTTTCTCATTGTGTTGGGAGGAGTTTGCAAACTGGTGGGCCATGTGCCATGTCCACCCCGCAGACGTGTTTTGTTTGGCCTTCCCAGTGTTTGACAAATTTCTCACAAAGCTCCAGAGTTCCAGTTTCTCTTGAGAACCTGGGAGATCTGGTGTCTCTAGGCCTGCACCCTCCAAGGCCAGAGCTGAGCAGGGCCAGAGTTCTCTAAACGGGTCCCACAGCTCCGGGCAATCACACTGGCCGCTTCACCTGCTTTTATTTCCTGCTTTGTCCCTGAGACTGCCCCTTCTTTGGAGATGGATGCAGCATGGACTTTGGAGGTGGTCATCTCTTTCTCCCTTCCATGATTCTGGTTTATGGACCATCAGCTCTGTGTAAGACCCTGTGCAGGGAGCTAACAATACATTGAAGTCAGGCATGGTCTGCTCCATGAAGTGCATTTCATCCTGGCTCCTTCTCTCACTCACTGAGCCTCTGATTTCTCAGAGCCACACTTCTCTCATCTGTAAAAGGTAAAACTTGATAGCAGTAACTACTCTGGTGGGTTATTATGAGGATTAAATGAAATAAGGCTCGTGGCCAGCACTTAGTAACGAATAGCTTTTGTTATTACAAGGTAATATTTTCCTCATGGTCCTGCTAGAAGGAACCAAAGTGTGAAAGTACTTGGAAAGTTCTGAAGCACAGAGCAGATATTAATCATTTCTGAGTGGTCTTTGGGCTGGGCTTGGGCTGGGTGTGAGGTATAGGGAGGCAGGGCTTGGGGGGCCAGGCTGCTGGGGATAGGATGCTCTCCCTGCCTCAGGCCACAACTGGCCTGCCTGCTGCCAGATGAGGTTGTGACTGTTCTGAAATGGAATTCTTGGGTCAGAATAAAGAAACAGATGTTTACTGGATGAGGCCAAGAGCCACTGACATCACCAAGAGCCCATCACGACATGGCTGAGGTCAAGGGTCTTCCATCACTTCCTGCCGATGCAGCATTCCTGGGGCAGCTGCCAGGACTGGGGGGTGAATACCGCACACGCACCATTTCTTCCACCAGATCCTTCCCACCTGAACACAATGAGCCAGGATGTGGAAGATTTCCCAGCTGGAACAAGCGAAGAGATTCTTGTTGGCGGGCAGGCCCTGGGAGGGAAAGGCAGACTCAGATGGAGAGTGGACTCTGCAAGGCGGAGGAGTAGCCTTTGTGGGTGGAGAGTGTCTGGAGCCACTGGCCAGAGAAGGGGGTGCATGTGCCCCTTCCTGTCCCATCCTCCAAGAAGGAAGACTGCCTGTCCTGTAGTGTCTTAGGCCACGAATCTGGGTGATGTGACTGAGTGGCTGCGGGGGTCTCAGTCCAGGCCTCCTCCCATACCTGTTGCCCAATCCCTCCACACAGGCCTGACCCAGGTCTGGACTCCTGTGACTGCAAGTGACAGAGAAAACTCAGGGTGAAGCGGCTTAAGCCAGAGAGGGAATGCATGGGCTCCCAGGTCTGGCTCCCGCAGCCCCTGCCTTGTCTCAGCTCTGTCTCCCCCGTGTGTTGGTTGTGCCTCCAAGCAGACTCTCCCAGTGGCTCTAAGCTCACTTTGCACCAACTTTGTGTCTCCAGCAGAAACAGAAAACCTTTGCTTCCCCTACTGGCTCAGCAAGAATCTGGAGTTTGAGTCTCAGTGGTCAACTTCGGCCACATGCCGACCTTTGAGCAAATCACTGGGGCCCAGATAAAGGGTGTAGTGTTATTCAGACTAAACCACTGGGACCTGGAGAGGGGGAGGGCTGGGGCCTTGTAGGAAAACCAGGCTGATGTTACTGGGAGGAGAAAGTGTGGATGCTGGGCAGGGCAGAGCAGCAGGCACCCACAGCCTTCTCTGTCTCCTGGACCTCTGCCCATCCTCCTTACTGGCCTGCCTTCCATTTCTCCCACTGCAATCCATGTGCCCCAAGATGACCTTGCCAGCCCTGGCGTAAGTGCTTTCAATGTCTCCCCGTCACCCGCAGGCAAAGCATAGGACCGAGACTGGCATTCAAGCCCCCTCCTGACCAGTCAGCATGTCTGGCTGATTCTAACCACCTTATCGTTTTTCTCCCCCATCCCATGGACAAGAGCTCTGAAAGAAATTCCCATTAAATGTAAACTGCCCATGTTGAAAACAGCCCTTGTTACAGGTCTAGTTGGGGACCCTTTGACTTGGCCACTGTTGAACCTAAAAAAGATCTGGAACTGATCCAGGGAACCGGCGCTGTAATGCCAGTCAAGGGTGGGATCGGGCTGCTGAGAGTCTCCTTAACAGTAGGCAGAGAGGGGTCCCCGAGGGCTCTTGACCCTGGCTGGAAGCGCTGGGAGCCCCATTTGCCTGGCTGACTCCTGCTCACCATCCCTCCTGCGGGAAGCCTCTCATCCTCCCTGTAATAGTGTTTAACACAGCTGCAGGCCTAGCACCTGGTTTGCTGGTCAATCTCCTCACCATTTCTGTATCATGAACACTCTTGGCTGTCTGGTGAAGCCCATGGAGCCCTCATAAAATAATGTTTTCAGATGCATCACATACAAAGGAAACCAATTCTACTGAAATAAAGCTATCAACATTGAAAAAATTATAATGCAGCAATGCATGTGCTTTTTTATTGTTATCGTCATCATGCTTTTATTTATAACAGCTTTATTGAGATATAATTCACATACCATACACTTCACCCATTAAAGTGTAAAATTCAATGGCTTTTAGTATAGTCACAGAGATGTGCAACATTTACCATGATGAATTTTAGAACATGTTCATCATCCCCAAAAGAAACTGTGCCCTTTAGCTATCACCCCAACCCTCCATTTTCCCTAGCCCCAAGCAACCACTAATCTACCGTCTGTCTCTGTGGATTTGCCTATTCTGGAAATTTCATATAAATGGAATAGTTTGTCCTCTATGTCTGGTTTCTTTCACTCAGCATAAAGTTTTCAAGTTCACCCATGTTGCGTATCAGAACTTCATTTCTCTTTATCACTGAGTAATACTCCACTGTGTGGATGCACCACATTTTGTATCTCCATTAATCTGTTGATGAACACTTGGGTTGTTTCCACCTTTTGGCTATTGGAGATAGTGCTGCAGTGAACATTGGTGTACAAATTTTTCATGTGCATTTTTATTAATGCCATAACAAGACCTAGCGGTGGGTCTCACGACTTCCGTAATTTGTAAGGAGCGGTGAATGTAAACACTCTTGATTTATCTGCAACAACTGTAGGGAGAGATGAAAATCCCTGCGAGGGCTGTGGTGACAGGCACAGGTGTGCTAATGCTGTTGGAGTTTGTAGCCTCCATTCGTAATTAATTGAAGGAAATCCCAACTCCCAGAGGTGAGTGAAAATGAAGCTAGAGTACTCTCTTCTCCTAGTTCACAGAGCCCGGGTTAAGAACCCTCGAGGGGACTCCCTGAGGGCAGTGGCAGGACCCTTACTGTGAGTGCCCAGTGCCTGGTGCCCGGTACAGGTGGCCCCAACGGATGCTGTTGTGTGTTGGGGACTGTGGAGGGGATGAGGTGTCCAGATCCGGGCTTTGACTGTTCTGCCCGTTCTCGCCAGGCTCTACGGCCCACCATGAGGGGTGATGTCCTTCTATCCTTTCCTCCTCCAAGTGTTCTCTGTGTCGCTAGCTTGGGAGTCCTGCAGCTGGGGTTGGGGGGAGGCCCTTCTGAACTGCTGGGGACCCCCCACTGCCTTCCCTTCTGCCAGGCCACTTCCCTTCTCAGTTACTTAGGAGCGAACACAGCCAAAGACCTGTCAGCAGGGGGTTCGTTGATGGATTTTATGTCACACACACACCCGGCTAACTGCCACCGGCTGGGCCAACACTTGTCTCTGGAGAGCACCAGGCCCTGTCACTTCCTGTGCAGCCCCCTGCCAGCCGTGGGGCTGCTGAGGGCTCTTGGGCAGCCTGGAGGCCCATCCTTGTGCATGGACAAGTTCCTGTCCTCCTGGCTCCAAGCTGAGCACGGCCCTGCCTCTGAGCAGATGCTCAGGAGGGATGGCGCCTGTGCCTGGGAGCCACCTGGCCAGGCACCCCCACCTGGGGACACCTGCAGTAGGGAGTTGGGCCCCAGCTTGTGTAGGAGAGACTGACTCCCCTATCCCCCTAACCCCCTCCCCATGGCATCCCCAGGCCCCCACTGGAAGGAGCTGCAGCCTGAGAGGCCTCTGTGCTTTCCAGCTTGCTCCTTCCCACACTTGGGCTGCTGCCCTGCCTGGCCTGAGCCGACCTGCTTGTGCGCTGCCAAGGCCCTTGTCTGGTGCCCTCCTGGGAACCTCCTGTCCTGCTGCTTGTATTTCAGAGCAGCCAGAGGCTTCCCTGCCTCCGTGGCTGGCAGTGGCTTTGCTGAGCCGTTCAGAATTGGCTCCTGGCCTCCTCTCCTCTCCTGGGTGTCTTAGGTGGCAGTATGGCTCTATTTCCGGGCCTGCGGGAGAACCTGAGATTGCTTCAGGGGTTTGCCCTGAATAAAGGGGGCGGATCCCAGCCTTTAGTGTGGACTGGGCTTGGTACTCAGACCTGTGTGACCTTGGGCAGGTGACCTCCCTTCTCTGAGCCTAAGGGCCTCAACAATGAAATTGTAACAAGAGCACGACTTGAAGGAAGGGACGGTGGTTGGCAGCCTGTCCCTGGTATGGGACTAACACAGCCCCAGGCCCTCTTCTGCATCGGTGCTGGGTCCTATTGGTGCTTGGAATCCCCAGTGCCAACCATCCTGGGATGGTTCACAATGGATTATAACTTTTTGTTCTGTCTTTCTTAACCCAAAAGTGCCTAGCACTGAATAGAATAGAATGCATAAATAAACCAAGGGAAGAAAATTGAAATCTCCTATACTCCCATCACCATTCACCATTTTAATGTATGCTTTCCACATATATATGCATATATACAAACATATTTTTAAAAAAAGGGACCATATTGTACATACTCTTTGTGACTGGCTTCTGTAATACATATATATGTATTTGTATATATATGGATACACACACACACACACACACACACACATACACACATACATATATATAGCCCTGGTGTCACAGTAGTTAAGAGCTATGGCAAGCTATGACTGCTAACCAAAAGGTTGACAGTTCAAATCCACCAGCCACTCCTTGGAAATCCTATGGGGCAGTTCTACTTTGTCCTATAGGGTCACTATGAGACGGAATCGACTCAACGGCAATGGGTTTGGTTTTGGTTTTATATATATGATGTATTTCTGGATCATTCTACCTTAACATCATTTCCCAGAGGCAGTGTAATGTTCGTAGAAAATGTGGAGAGACTAGGATCTTCAGGTGCAGGGAGTTGTGGGCCTGGGGGGTTGAAGGAGAGGCCAAGGAGGAACACCCTGAGGGTCCCGACGTGGGTGGGCATATGAGTAGGAGGGAGGGGTGCTGGCCAAAGAGGAAGAGCAGGCTTGGAGGGAGGGCATGTCTGCCCGGGGGGGGTCGTGCTGGAGACAGTTGTAAATGAGGGTTCTGGTAAAGTCTGTGTAGAGCTCTCTGTACAGGAGCAAAGGGTTGGGGGGAGAAAGGGGACCTGTAGATGTGTCACCCAGGGAGGGTGGCACAAATGAAGAAGAGGCAGTAGGAGGAAGATGGCGGCTCCTTTGTACCCTGCCTGCCATGTAGGAGACAAGAGGAGGACATAGTGGGGACTTGTCAGAGGGGTTGCCCACGTGTGGATGGATGAGAGAGTTTCAAGAGGAGGGGTGCAGTGAAGGCGGAGGCTACAGATAGCAGTGTGCCTTGGGTCTAACCTTAAAGAGGGAGCTTTGCAGAGGTCAGGGTCAAGGTGTGAGTGGAAGTGAGACAGACGAGGCTGAGGGGCCAGGAAGAGGCAAGGACATGAGGAAAGTGGTGCCTTACAGGGACAAATGCTGTAGCAGAGGGAGATGTCTGGTAGAAGAGAAATTTTATTCTGAGGAATGTCTGAGTATTTGTATGGGCAGGCAGTATTTATATGTGCACCAGTGTATTTGTGTGTCTAAAGTCTGCCTCTTTGCACAGAGGATTTTAGGTGACTTGAGTTTGTCCATAAACTGAGAACAAGGACCCAGGAGAGAGGGAGAATCTGAAGATATGGAAGAGAAATGGTGTATTAGTCAGGAGTTTTGCAAGTGTCAGAAACCCAAATTAAATGGGCTTAAGCAAAAAACAACTTATTAGTTAATAAACCTGGAAAAAATAATCTAGAGCTGGCTGTCCTAGCTTCAGGTACGGCTGGATCCAGGGGCTCAAATAAATTTTCAGTCTCTCACTTTCTCCAACTTGTGGCTCTCTTCTAGTCTGCCTTGATTTCATTCTCAGGCATGCTCATCTTGTGAGAAAGAAAAATGGCTGCAGGCAACAGCTGCCTCTCCTCCTCACAGTTTAGTAACCCCAAGGGAACCACCTTTTCCCTTCTAACAGTTTCAGCAACAGTTCCTGGATTTACTCTGAAGGACTAACTTGTGGCAGGTTCTTATCCCTGAGCTGTGTTCACTGTGGTGGGTGATGACACTTGTGCACCCCTCCATGTGACCTAAGGGGAGGAGGAGCAGCTCCACAGGAAAACAGGGGCTCTGTGATCCAAAGGAGGGGCAGGCCCAAGGTTCTGAGGATAAGGCAGGGCAGGGATTGGGAACCCTGGGGGCTGGAGGAGGGTGCTGCTGCCCTGGCGGGAGGGAAGGAGAGAGGATGCAGAGGCAGATAGGGGCAGGAGGGGGTTTCTCAGTGGCCTCTCCTCCCTCGTCAGGCAGGGCAGAGATGGCGAGGTGGTCAGCCAGTCCTGGGAGGTGGTTGCTGCGCTGGGGACCCGCAGGCTGGGCAGCAGGAGTAGCCTGATGCAGAATTGCAAGCTTTGGGCTGGGCAGGGCCAGTCCTCCTTCCTTAGGAGTTGGAGACCAGAAATTGTCAAGGCTGGGCCAGAGATGCCACGGCCTGGGTGCAAACGTCCCAGCAGAGCCCTGAGCAGGAGTACTGGGAGCAGGCAAGATGACCGCTCTGTCCACAGAGACTTGTGGCACTGTTTCCAGCCTGTAGCCAAGCTTCTTGTGGCCTACCGAATGCGTGTGGCCACTGGGTGAAAGGAGGGTCCCAGCCCTGCCTGCAAGAGAGGTCCCACTGGATGAGTGTGGGTAGGGCAGGGTTGGATGAGGGAGGCAGAAACTCAGCCAGAGATCAAATGAACATCATTTTCAGAGAGTGGTAAGAACAGTGAAACTAAACAGATAATGAGGTGTAACTGTGAGTGTACATGTGTGAGCACATGTGTGTGTAACGCATATATGTATGAGTGCACACGAGTGTACGTGTGTGTGCAGGTGCATGTGCAATGCATGTGCAAGTGCATGTGAGTGCACAAGTGTATGTGCAAGTACATGTGTAATGCACGTGTAATGCATGTGTGAGCGCATGTGAGTGTACATGCATGTGTACATGCACATGTGTGTATCAAGGGATAGCTGTTTGGAACCCACAGTGCTAACTAAGAACAGCCTGTAATCTTTTATAAGACTTCATTTATAGCTTGATGACAACAGAAGGGAAATAATATGCAGGGAGGGAAAAAAAGCAAAGTGAAATATGGCTAACAGACACCCTTTCCCCTGAAGAGGGCCTCCCTGCCCAGGGACTGACTGACTGTGACCCCAGGCTTGCTCTTGGGTTAGAGGGTCTATCCTTCCTGGAAAGCCCTCAGCCCTCCTCTCCCGTGAGAGTCCAGGCCCCAACATCTCAAAACCCAAGAAAGCAACCTCGGTGTTTTCTCCAAGGATGTTGGGGAGTGTCTTAGTTATCAAGTGCTGCTGTAACAGAAGTAGCACAAGTGGATGGCTTTAACAAAGAGAAATATATTCTCTCACTGCCTAGGAGGCTAGAAGTCCAAATTCAGGGTGCCAGCCCCAGGGGAAGGGTTTCTCTCTCCATCAGCTGTGGCAGAAGGTTCCTGTCATCAATCTTCCCCGGTTGAGGAGCTTCTCAGCACAGGGACCCGGGGTCCAAAGGACATGCTATTCTCCTGGCTCTTGTTTCTTGGTGGTATGAGGTCCACATGTCTCTCTGCTTGCTTCTCTCTTTTATATCTCAAAAGAGATTGACTTAAGACACAATCTAATCTTATAGATTGAGTCTTGCCTCATTAACATAATTACCTCTAATCCTGTCTCATTAACATCATAGAGGCAGGATTTATAACACAGAAGAAAATCATATCAGATGACAAAATGGTGGACAATCACACAATACTGGTAATCATGCTAAGTTGACAGATATTTTGAGGGGACACAATTCAATCCATAATAGGGAGACTCAGCTCCTTCCTGAGCAAGGGTGGCCTTGCCCCACCCACCTTGGTTCAGAATTTGAGCTGTGCCTCTGCCCCTCTGTGCCTCCACCCAGGACAAATGCCACCACTGGACTGTGGCCCTTGATGTCTTCTAACCATCAACATTTCAAAACATATGGAGACCCAGTGTTTGCAGGAACAGCCACCACATGTGTGCTGTTTATTCCCATCTTCCATTCTTGTTCTGGAAAAGGGCCTGAAGCCACTGGAGCAGATACGTCTTCAGAAGGGGCTGCAGTGGGACCCATCCCTCCCGGCCAGGCTGCCTGTGGCTTCCGCGGGCTCTGCCTAGGTCTCTCTCCCCACGTTGCTCCTTGTCTCTCCCTCATCTCTGCGGCTGGCTCCCCCTCTGCCTCTCCTTCCTTTTCCCAGTTTCAGTTTTATGTCGTTTTGATGAGGGCTTGGCCTCCTGTGGGCCTTTGCTCAGCAGCAGTGCATTTAATTAATAATCTTATATTGCAGTTTTTCAGAGTAAATGTTGCCATTTTATTCCTCACTAATTGGAAGAGGCTAGTTACGCTCAAAGATGAATGACTCTTTCTGCTGGGGATATCGTAGCCCAGAGTATCCACTAGGGTGGCCTTGCTGGGCCAGGCATCCTGGCCCTGGAACAAGGCGTTGGGCAGCTCAGACGGTTGTGAGGGAAGAACAGAAGGCGCTGTCCCACTTGTTTCCTGGGAGGACCATGATGCCAGTGTCTAGGGCAGAGATCTGGCGAAGGCCAAAGCCCAGCACCCCCTCCACCTTTGGGGAGAGCTTGCTGGTGGCTAGGGGGTCCTGCCGATGAGCAGGGCCTTGTTCTCACCATTGCCCCATTCACTGTCTCCCAGCCCTATACTAGCTGTTATGGGTTGAACTGTGTTCCCCAAAAATGTGCATCAACTTGGCTAGGCCATGATTATCAGTGTTGTGTGATTGTCCACCATTTTGTCACCTAATGTGATTTTCCTGTGTGTTATAAATCCTACCTCTATGATGTTAATGAGGCAGGATTAGAGGCAGTTGTGTTAATGAGGCAGGATTCAATCTACAAGATTAGGTTGTGTCTTAAATGGATCTCTTGTGAGATATAAAAGAGAAATGGGCAGAGAGACATGGGGACCTCATACGCCAAGAAACAAGAGCCAGGAGAATTGCGTGTCGTTTGGACCCGGTGTCCCTGCACTAAGAAGCTTCTAGTCCAGGGGAAGATTGATGACAAGGACCTTCCCCCAGATGCAACAGAGGGAGAAGGCCAGAAAGCCTTCCCCTGGAGCTGACGCCCTGAATTTGTACTTCTAGCCTACTAGACTGTGAAAGAATAAACTTCTGTTTGTTGAGGCCATCCACTTGTGGTATTTCTGTTACAGCAGCACTAGATAACTAAGACACCAGCCTTGGACAAGGCCCCCAGCGGTCCCATAGTGCCTCAGTCTGGTGTTCTGGCATCTTCCCCTCAGGTCCTGTCCAAACCTGCCTCCCTGCCCACTGTGGCCCAGCCCACACCCTCACCCACATGCTGGCACCACACTCATCATGCCACTGGGCTCGGCCAGGGCAGACAGCAGGTCCTCAGTTAAATGTGTGCTGAAATGGACAACTCCCCAGTAAACATATGTGCCCCTCCCTCTGGAGTCCCTGGGAGGTACAAACGGTTAATGCACTTGGCTGCTAACCAAAAGGTTGGAAGTTTGAGTCCACCCAGAGAGACCTTGCAAGAAAGGCTTTAAGATCTACTTCCGAAAAATCATCTATTCAAAACCTGTCGAGAGCAGTTCTACTCTGAGACACATGGGGTTGCCAGGAGTTGGAGTCAACTCAATGGCAAACATTCCTTCACCCCGGCAATCAGGGAAACACAAGCTAAACCAGCACTGTGAGGCTATTGGTCACCCACCAGGTGGGCAAGCAGGAAGGGACTGGCATTACTCAGTGTCTGCAGCACGTGGGGGTGAAAGAGTGCCAGCACAGGGCAGAGGGTACAGTTACTGGGTTCACAGATGGACGTTTAACATGCATGTCCGCCCAGCTCCCAACTCCATGTCCAAGAACCTCCTCTAGAGGTGTGATGCTCAGGGCACTGTTCTGTGAGATCAAATGCTGGAAACCCTACATGTCCATCCAGGGAGAAAGGCCAAGTGAACTACACGTGGACATTGTAGCAGAGTGGTGAGATACAGCCCAGGCACAAGTTTGAACACAGTGGAAGGAAAGAGCCCACTGCAGGGGGACATGCAGGTGTCATGCATTTAGGAACATGACACAGTCAGTCACATGCTCTGTGGATGCTTACACCTGTGTGTACATGTGCAGGTGTGAATGCACCAATGGGGCTGGCAGTGTGAGGGGTGTGCCTGTGGGACTAGGGGTGGGGTCATTTTGATTTTGGGGAGGAGAATATATTTCCATAATACTTCTATAATTAATAGGAGTCCCTGGGTGGTGCAAACGGTTAATGTGCTCTGCTGCCAACCAGAAAGTTGCAAGTTGCAGTCCACCCATAGGCAACTTGGAAGAAAGGCCTGGTGATCTACTTCTGAAAAATCAGTCACTGAAAACTCTGTGGAGTGCAGTTCTACTTTGACACACACAAGGTTGCCATGAGTGGGAATTGACAAGTTTTTTTTTTCTTTTAACATGTGCAATTAATGCAAGAAAGTAAGTGGAGCTCCCTGATGTTCTTTGTGCCTTCGTGCACATGTGGGTGTTGAGCAGGAACAGCACTCTTGGTGTGCTCCCTGGGGTGGGTGTCTAGTAAGCAGGTCCTGTGGTCCTCAGGTTCTGTGGCAGCAGCAACTTTCTGGTCTCAGGTCTGGGGAGGTCGAGCACCTGCTTGTTTTGGTCAGTTGGGCTAAAGGGATGTCCACGGCCTCCCCTCTCGACTGTCGGGTTCCGCTGGCAGAGTGACATCGGGTGCAGTGGAAAAGGACACGCCCGAACCGTGCACTCCCTCCAGCTCAGGGTCAAGGGCGTGCTGAGCATCTCCAGGTGCACCAGGCTCACCACTGACTGGCACCGTCCCTCACCGGACACCCGCCTGGGTGTGTATCTTGCTTTATGAGAAGCTGAGTGCTAGGCATCTGAGCTCGTCACGTTGCATGGGTGACAGAAATTGGGATCAGAAGTGCTCCTCTCGAGCAAGCTTGGACATGCAGGCTGGTTTTATGTTATGTGTCAGCTGCTCTGCCAGGTGAGTCAGTCTTCAGTGAAAAGGACAGCTCTAGCCAGAGACCCAACAAGGTGTTATGAAGAATTACCTGGAAACCATCAAGTGGACAGAAACCAAGGTGCTGAGGTGGAAAGGGCTGCTAAAGGAACTGGCTCTGCTGCTGGGCTGCAGACGCTCAAGGGGCCACAGCATTGGCGCTCGGGGCCCTGGTAGCCTGAGAGCTGGCAGGAGGGTTAGATGCAGTGGCAATCCCAGCAGGCCTTGGGGGTCGGGCCCTGGGCTTGGCCTTTTGCATTTTTGTGGTTGACTGTTGCAGAGAATTAGCTGGAATTTCTTCCTTTCCTTTGTTTCTCCCTTCTATCTTTCTTTCTCTCCTACCTTTCCTCTCTTCCTTTTTGCTCCCTTCTTCTTTCTCTTTTCTTCCTTTCTCCCCGCTCTCCCTACTCCTTTATTCAATAACATTTCTTCATACTTCCTATGCCCCAGGCCTTGTGGAACACACTGTGAAGAGGCAGACAAGCCCATGTCTCGCCTCTGTTCTCCAAGAACTCATGATTTCCTGGAGAGACGCATAAGAAGGGTCTTAAATGCCATCCCAGGGAGTGAGGAGGGTGTTCTTTGGGGAACGGGGAGCATCTTAGGAGCCCCTTAAGGGCTTAAGCAGGAGTATTACATGAACACAATGGCATAAGCCCCTCTGATGCTCTGGCCCCGTGAAGGACCCCAGCTGTTTTAAGGGCTGGGTTGCTGTGCCCCTGTGGCTCTGGTGTGGCCTTAGCTGCTGCTGACTTTTCTGAGGAGACACAGGTGTCCTCTGCTACCAGCTGCTGTCACTCTGGTCTCAGGGGATGGGGCAGCCTCTTCCCCCCAGATGTGATCCTTTTCTTTAATTCTTTGCAAATATGACTTCTTTGTGTTCTTGTCTCTTGCCAGCTGTCCCTGGTGTGAATTTCCTGATCTTGCAGTTTGATGTCTGTTTGATCCTTTCCTCTTTGTAGCAATCTGCTCTTTCTCTCTGGGAGCTTTTAGAACTTTCTCTTTGTCTTTGATGTTCTTAGGTTTCATTGTAATGTGTCTAGGTGTGGGGGTTTTCTTATATATATTGATCAGCTTTCTATGAATCCATTTAAGGTGAAATATTTCATCTAATTTTGTGAACTTCTTGGCTATTGTGTCTTCAAATATTTCTTCTCTATTTTTCCCCCTTTCTACTTCTGAGATTCATCCACATCGTGTAACTTTTCTCTTATACTGTATCACTCTTTCTCCCTTCCTGTGGCATCCAGAGAGAACTCTGACCAAATTTCTTAGCTTCTGAGTTTGTTGTTTGGTTCAGCTTCTTCTGCTATTCAGTTCAGTAACTGACTCCTTTTTAAAATTACATTTATCCTAACCAGCTTTTCCTTTGGTTGTCCTTTGTTGCTGCTCCTTCCTGCTCCATGTTTCCAATGTTCTTTATCTCTCTGAGAATATATATTAGGCTTATTTCAGTTCTTCTTCACTGTAATAGGCTGTTCTGAGCATGGTCTTTCTTTTATAAGACATGTGCTGCTCAGATGTGAGCTCTTATTCTCCAGGGGTGACTGGCTGGCTGGGGTGGGGAGGGTTCCTACCCAAAATCCAGCTCATGCTCGTACTGGTGAGTTGGACAAGGACCTGGCTTCCCTCCCACTCTTGTGTATGCCTAATGACCCAAGCTATCATTTCCTGACCCAGGGGGCAGCCCCCAACACACAAACACAGGAGAGAAGTTGGCCCCAGGATCCTGACACCACCCTAGCACAGTAATGTGGCCTTAGTGCACTCCAGAAGGCAGGAATTGAGTCTGGTTCTCGGTACCTTGCAACATCTGTCTTAGGATAGTCTCTCTGGGGTAGGTACAGGCTGTGCTAGATGGGGAGGGCCTGGACTAGGGATACCCCTGAGGAAGAAGAGAGATGTGAGGCCCATGCTGAGTCAGGGGCAGGGGCAGGGGCAGGGACAGGAGGAGGCAGGGTGGGGAGAGAGGAGATTGGGGATTCTGGGACATGGTAGGAGAGAGGGGGAATCTAGGAAAACCTCGGGTTGAGTAACTGGGAGGAGGGTGGTCCACTGACTGTGATTAAGTGCAGGGAGGGAGGGAGCAGAATGCAGGGCATGCCAAAAAGACCCCTTGTGCCTCCAGCGACTCTTGGTGGGGACAGGACAAGGCCCTGCTGGCATGGAGGATGGGAGTGAATGGGCTGGCCCCCCACCCTGGGGGGAGACAGGAGACCTGCCTTGGTGCATGGAGGCCCTGAGGCTGGGCAGAAGAGGGCAGATTCCAGAGTCAGGGCACTGGAGCTCTGGCCAGAGTCACCCCTATGGGCTCTGTGACCCTGGGCAGGCACCTAGGCCTCTGCAGTCCTGTTTCCACATCTGTAAAATGGACGTATAGTCCAATGAGGACTTGGCAGTGAACATGGCCATGAGGGAAGGGACATGGCACAGAGTCTGCAGAGGGGCAAACCAGCATGGTTAGCAAGCAGGGGGCCTTGGAGTGAGGAAGGGTTTGTTTCCCGGGCTCTGAGTAAAGCACGGTGGATTTACTACTCTTGTTTCAAAAAGAAAGGGAAAAACAGTGTCTGTTCCTGCCACGACTAGGGGAGGAGCCCTGTCTCTGCCTAGCTCCCCGGTACCCCTCCCAGCTCCTGCACTCACTTAGCTCAGTGTTGGCAGCCGCCCAGCTCCCAGCTCCGAGTGAGACGTGGCAGCCAGGAGTCTGAGGCCCGCCAAGCCCCAGATGGCTGGTGCGAGGTGCTTCCCTCGAGTTGAGCTGAGCAGACAAGGACATGGGCTGGCCTGGCAGGGGAGGCTGGCAGGAAGGGGCCAGGAGCCCGGGAAGTGCCACCCCTGGCCCTGGCTCGCTTGGGCCCAGCCCTGCCTGCTCTGAGATCGCATGGCATCCAAAGTCTCCATGTGGATGCAGGAGTTCAAAGCTTGGGGTCCTGACCATGGGGGCAGAGTGCCGTGTGCTGCGGTGCGAGAGTCCCTGGTCAGGCTCTGGTCAGGACTTCCCACCCCTGGTCTTGGAGCTGGATGTCCCCCACCTCTCTGGCTGTGTGTGTGTGTGTGTGTGTGTGTGTGTGTGTGTGTGTGTTTTCTTTGCTGACCATTCTCTAGAAGGCCCTTGGGGGCTTTTAGGCCATTTGTTTTGATTGTTACCACCAAGTCTTTAAATACTATTCTATTGCTCTTTACCCATGGATCAGCTTTCTGGACATTATCTATTGACTTCCTGCCATGGAAGATGAGGATTTTGCTCACTTATAATCCCGCTGCCTCTCCCCTGCCCCATTCTTCTAGAAGAGTCTATCACTGTTTTCAGTCCATGTTGTGGTTACCCATTATATTTAGTTTCCTGTGCTGCTGTATGTAGCAAATTCCACAAACTGGGTGGCTTAAAACAACACACGTTTATTCTCTCACAGTTCTGGAGGCCAGCAGTTGGAATCAGTTTCACTGGGTTGAAATGAAGGTGTTGGCAGGGCCGCGCTCCCTCCGGAGGCTCTAGGACAGAATCTTTCCTTGGCTCTCTCACCTTCTGGTGGCTGCTGGGGTTCCTTGGCTTGTGGCCGCATCACTCTAATCTTCTAGGCTGGCATTTCAAATCTCTCTGCTCCGTCTTCACATAGACTCCTCCTCTGTGTGTCTATTTAATCTCCCTCACGTGATTATATTTAGGGCTCACCCCAGGTAATCCAGGAGAATCTCTCCATCTCAAAAGCTTTAACTCAATTGCATTTGCAAAGTTCTTTTTCTGCTATAGAAGGTCCCATTCACAGGTTTTGGGGATCAGGATCGGGACATATCTCTGGGGACTTTTTTTCAGCCCACCACACCTGTGGACCTTTAAATAACATGTTTGCACCTTTGCTTCTTCTTCTACCAGGTGAGGGGAGTGTGTCTGGGGTCCACCTTAGTGAGATGGGGTCCAGGTCCCCCTTCCCTCCCCTCCCCATTTCTGCCATCCCTTCTGCAACGATTAGGTGCATAACATTCACGCTCTTTGTGTAACTGTGCCTTTGCATCTAGGTCTATTCAAACAGCTGTGAAGATTCTATTGTGTTTTTGTAGTTGTTATTCTTTATTGTGTTTTTGTAGTTGTTATTCTTAGAGTACCCCCCATCCTCCAGCTGTCTGGCCCTGGCAACTCTGGGGCCCTCTGAGCCCTGCAGCGCCTTCCCCAAGGGTCAGAGAGACCAGTCTGGAGGCGCTCAGCATCAATTTCCTTAATCTGAGTCTGGATAAGGCCCTTCCAGGGGCGTGTCCAGCCAGGGGCCAGTGTTTAGGCCTGGGGAGGAGCCAGAGGCTGCTTTCCTGCTCCTTCACGGGGTGGGCAGCCCTGCATCTGAGCACACATCTGCTGCGCATACCTATCTTCCACTTAGAAAGTCTACTTGGAGAGTGGTTTGGGAAACTCGTTTCCTGTTGTTGAGATGGTGGGTGACAAAGCCCTGTCTTGACTGCAGGGGGTCCTTGGCTTTGACTCCCAGAAGAAGCAGTGAAGGGTGAGAGCAATGAGCACGCAGGGAGGTTGCAGTGGCCGGGGAAGGTGGGGAGCTCTGGCCGGGGGTGCCTGTGTGGCTGTGGGTGGGCAGCCTGCTGTATCTTGCTGTCCTGGACAGAGCCTCTCTGACCCCAGATGTGGCCACAATGTGGGATGGTCGCCCTGTCACCGTAACTATCACCGTGCTGACAGAGGCCCTGGTGGCTCTGCTTCTCCCAGGCTTCTCTAGCCACTGTCCCCTGAATCCTTCTAACACCTTTGGGAGGCAGAGATTATTCCTCTCAGTTTACAGCTGGGGAAAGTGAGGAGCGATCGAGAGTTCTGCAGCAAGCGGAATCAGAGCAACCAAGATGGCGCCAGTGAGTAGAAGGGCCCTGGGCTGGCGGTGTTGCGGGGCCCTGCCAAGGTCTACAGCAGGCTTCTCAGGCTCTCATGGCCATCAGTTCACCGGGGGCCTCACTAAAATGCAGGTCGGTGGCACAGTGGTTAAGAGCTCTGCTGCTAACCAAAAGGTCGGCAGTTTGAATCCACCAGCTGCTCCTTGGAAACCCTACAGGGCAGTTTTACTCTGTCCTATAGAGTCGCTATGAGTCGGAATCAACTGGACGGTAAATGCGGCTTTGGTTTTGGTTCAGCAGCCTGGGTGGGGCCTGGGATACTACATCTCTAACAACTCCCCAGAGTCTCTGGGTGGTGCAAATGGTTAATGTGCTTGGCTGCTAACCGAAAGGTTGGAGGTTCTGGTCTACCCAGAGGTGCCTCAGAAGAAAGACCTGGTGATCTACTTCAGAAAAATCATCCATTGAAAACCCTGTGTAGCACGGTTCTACTCTGACACACGTGGGGGTGCCATGAGTCGGGGTTGACTTGAGATCCTGGTTTGGTTAACAAGCTCCCAGGGGATGCTGCCACCTGGGGAACACACTTTGAGTAGTGAGGCACTCTCCACAGCAGCCCTCATCCCACCCTGAGGTGGCCAATGGGGTAACTTTATGGACTTCTCCCTCGCCTTGTGCCTAGGAATCCTGAGGTTTTTAATGACCAGGGGAGCCCACAGGCAGGCTATGCTGGGGGCCTTTGGGAAGGCATGCAGGTGCCCTTGCTCCGCCCCAGCCTGGGGGAGCTGAGCCGGAGACAGGATAGTTCTCGTGTTCTGTACCCAAGGTTTTTTTCTGCATCCTGTGCCTGGCACAGGGAACAGAGAGACCCAGGCCCCTGCCTGCAGGGAGCTTCAGCCTGTAGGGGGACAGGCAGGTTACAGACCACAAATCACAGACCAGATCATTCCAGAATGCTGGGCTGTAGACAGTGAAGCAAGGGATGTGAGTGCCTGGGCTGGCACAGGTACCCTTAGCCAGCATGGTCAGGGCGGCCGGTCTGAGGAGGGGGTACTTTGGCTGGACCCGAAGGGCAGGAAGGTGCCAGCCGAGGGAGCTGCCTGGGCAGAGCATATGGGTGGCAGGTGGGCAGACTCACCACTCCACACGCGCAGGTCACAGTCCAGAGGACACAGGGGTACTGCTGAGGAAACTGGCCTGGAGGCTGGGAGGGAACCAGGGAGGGTGGAGGGAGGGACGAGAAGGAAGGAGCATGTACTGCAGGCCGGCTGGCACCAGCGTCATGTCCTGCCCTGAAGCAAACACTGTGGGGTTTCATCCTCTCATACCCCTCTCTGCACACATTTTACAGAAGAGAAACTGAGGTCCATAGAGGCTTCTCAGCTAGCAAGTGGCAAGGCCAGAGACATTTGATGGTAGAAACCCAGCCCTCGGCTCCCTGCTGCATCTCAAGGGCCCATACTTCAGGTTAGGGAGGCCAACTAGCAAGCTATGGACAGCCCCGTGACTGGGGCGAAAGGTCAGGCCTGGGTCATTGTGGCCAGGGAGCAAGTGTCTGCAGACATCTGACTGGTGGCAGCTTTGGGGATATCCCTGAGCTGTGCTCTGCTGGCAGCAGGGGTGACCTGGGCCCTGAAGAGAGGTGGCCTTTCTCTTAACCCCATTCCCAACTGGCCCCAGGCCTCTGACCACTGGAGGCAGAGGCAGTGGGCTGGTCTGCTGTGGCCTGGCCGGTGTTTCCCTGTGACAACCTGCACAACCCTTGGGGAACATGGAGTCTCCTAACAGCCTTTAGCAGAATGCCTAGCACTCAAATGAATTGTATTTGTACCTTTCTGCTGAGCTGGGCTGTCTCCTTCTCACTCCTGTGGTTGATGTGGCTGCAGAATTCCAACCTGCAGTGAAAGCTGAGGTGGCTGCACTGGGGCAGAGGACCAGAGAGAATGCAGGGTATTGCCTACCTGCCTACTCCAGCCCTCCTTGTGCCTTTCCCTGGGCCCCCAGGCCTCACCTGCACCTGGCCTGCCCTCCCCTAGAAGGATGGATGGATGAGTGAGCACTAGAGGGACTGCAAGACCAGGAACGGTGCTCCCGCGGGCTTCAGTGAGTGCCAGGCTCTGGACTTGCCCCGCTGCATGCCGATCCCTGGGATGGGCCTGGAGGCAGTGTGAGCCCAGGAAATGGCATCGCAGGCACCGAGGAGGGAGGCAGAGGTATCAGGGTCTGGGTGAGGGCAGAGTCCACAGCAGCCAGTGCTCTCCTGCCCACCACTGCCCGTGGTCTTGAGCCCCTCAGGAAGCTGGCAAGGGTGCAGGTACATGTGGGCCCACCACCTGGAGGAGGAGGGCACTCTCTAGGAGGCCATGTCTATGCACACACACATCATTTGGGGCGAAATTATTTTGTGAATGTAGTTAAAAAGGATTCTTCCCTAAGTGTTTGCCTCAGGGAAAGAATCAGGCTTTGTGCTGTGTAGGGGCTACAGGGGCGGTTATCATATCACAGGGGACGTTCCTGCGGCCCCTTGCCCACCTGTCCCCTGGCTCCAGGAGCAGTGATGGCAGCACAACGTCCCTGTCTACTGTGGAGCTCCACACCACTCCTTCCAGCTGGTGCACTCGACCTTTGCAGCTGGCATTTCGAGTGCTCTCTCTGGGCGCCTCCAAGTTCTGCAGGATCCCGAGGCAGTCATTTGTCAGATGGTCCCACAGCCTCCTGACATTCCTTCAGAGTCTCCTGCTGCTCTGACAGCCTGCGTCAGACAACTCCCAGTGCCCGTCTTCCCCTCCTCCAAGCAAGCAACCTAAGTATTTCATGCACCGTAGAGAAAGCAGAGTGCCACACTCCTCCACATCAAAGCTTCTTTTACAGTTGCTCTCAGATGTGCCGATTTTATGTTCAGCAGTGAACTTGGCCCATCGTGTGCACAGTGACCTTGAAAAGGAAGCCTGACTTCATTCTACAGAAGGGAAAACAGAGACTCCGGAAGGGGAAGAGGCTTTCCCATTTACCGAGCACCTGTGATATGCCAGGCAGTGGTCTGGGGGCTCCAGATTCAGCAAGGAAAACTACTCTTGTGAGATCTTGTGGTCAGAAGGCAGACAGTGACCCAATTAAGAGCTCACACATTGATTACTGGGAAATGGTGTTATGCAAAAAATAGTACGGGATAGCAGAGTAGAGCATGGTGGGGAAGGGGCACTTTTAGCCAAGGTCCTTCTGAGGAGGAGACATTTGAGTTGAGACCTGAACTTCTGGACGAAGGTTGTTCCAGGTGGTAGGAACAGCAGGTGCAAAGGCCCTGGGGCAGGAGCCAAGTTGAAGTGTGCCAAGGACAGGAAGAAGGTCTCTGTGGCTGGCATGTAGAGCAAAGGAGAAGGCAGAGGTGGTGGGGGTCAGGCCACACAGTGGGAAGCTGCTATAGGGCTTTAAGCAGGTGGGTGACAGGCTGAGTCACATTTCCGAAATTCTGTTGGGAACCATGTGGAGAATGGCTAACGAGGTCACACAGGCTCCATTTGCTCTGGCTCTCGTCCCGCTGTACTCTTGTTGGTGCAGACTGGTATGTGCATGTGTGTGCTCTGAGCCCCCAGGCCATGCTCTCTCTCAGACAAATCCAATTGTCCCCTGGTGGTCTGGGCTTGGGCAGCCAGTGGAGAGCCCTCCTACGTCACATTCTGTCCTCCACGTGCATTTCTCTGAGCTCAGGTAGAGGTGAGGATTAGGAATCCTGGGCCCAGTTGCTCCCAGGAGGCTACCAAAGGGGATCCCTCTTCAGGCATTGTCCTGTGGATCCTGGCTACCAGGGTCGGCTTTGGAGGTTTCAGGGAAGGTTCTTATTCTTTTTTAAAACAATTCTAATTTTAATTAGTTCATGTGCCATCATAATATTTCATTGTATTTTAATCATAAAGCCATTTGAATCTGTTCTCTTGTAAAAACTGCAGCCATGCAGATTAGGAGAAAGGCATGGATGGCCCTACCCCAGGCTGTCCCCAGAGAATAGGGGGTTTAAAAAAAAATCTTTTCTAAACACAGAGAACTTTTTCTGTGTGTTTACATGTACTGACATGTACTTACTCATTGCCGTCAAGTAGATTCTGACTCACAGTGACCTCATTTGTTAGAGTAGAACTGCTCCATAGATTTTCTTGGCTGTAATTTTAATGGAAGCAGATCACCAGGCCTTTCTTCTGAGTCACCTCTGGGTAGGTTTGAACCACCAAACATTCAGCTGGTAGTCGAGTGCTTAATTGTTTGTGCCACCTGGGGACTCCTTTAGGTTAGTAGTCAAGCGCAAACCATTTGTACTACCTAGATATTCACTTAGAGAAAATGTGCTATATATTCCTCTCTTTTCTTTAAAAAAATATTGCATATATATGTGTAAAACACATACTGTAATTAGGAGTCCCTAGGTGGTGCAGATGGTTAAGGGGCTCAACTACTAACTGAAAGGTTGGCAGTTTGAACTCACTCAGAGGCATCTTGGAAGAAAGGCCTGGCAATCTGCTTCTGAAAGGTCATGAAAACCCTGTGTAGTGCAGTTCTACTCTAACACACATGGGGTCTCCATGAGTCAGGCCAGGCTATAATTTGCATTTTTCACTCAAACATGTATCCCAGAGACTTATGCATGCTGATGTATAAAGATTAAGCTTATTTTTCAAACCCCTACCCAGCACTGGGAAACCCTGGCGGCATAGTGGTTAAGAGCTATGGCTGCTAACCAAAAGGTCAGCCGTTCGAATCCACCAGGCGCTCCTTGGAAACCCTATGGGCTAGATCTACTCTGTCCTAAAGGGTCTCTATAAGTCAGAATTGACTTGACGACAACGGGTTTGGTTTTTGGTTTTTGGTTTTTTACACACATTGCATCACATGGGCATCTCATAGACTATTTAACAGGCCCCCTGTGGCTGGGTACTTGGTTCATTTCCAGTTTTTTGCCATTGAAATCAAAGCTCAGTGATGCTCAGCACCACCTCCTGGTGCCCCACAGTGACAGTGGTGTCTGTAGGGTGGATATCATGCAGCAGAGCTGCTGGAACAGAGCACATTTTTAATCATGAGAGATAGTGAGATAGATTGTGTGGTGGGCATGTCTGGATTCCTTGTGCCTGGGGAGGGGAACACTGATGGGGCCATGTGGCTGGCTCTCCTGGCCTTTTGTAGAGTCTCTCACAGCCACATTATGGTTGTGTCTCTGGAAGGAGGAGGGGGCATTGGATTTGGGCACTGAAGATTGAGTAGGAATTTGCCAAGTGGTGAAGAGGTTTAGGGCATTCCAGGAGCTGTGCAGGGGCAGCCAGAAGTTTAGCTTTTAGGACCCTGAAGGTAAAGGGGTGTAGAGAATGATAGGGCTCAGGGGGCAGAAGCCCTTATACTTAAATACACCTTCTGCTAACGTATCAACTATCTTGTTATATGACATTTTGCATTTACAACAATAGTAAAAAATCTACTGACTATTTTGCGTGTTAACAAGTACGTCTGGCAGTAAGGAACTCAGGTGTGAAAGCAAGAGTAACACTGGCTTTAATGATTAAGGTTATGTGTCAACTTGACTGGGCCATGATTCTCAGTGGTTTGGCAGTTATGTAATGACCTGTTTTGTGATCTGATGTGGTTATCCTCCATTTTCACGTAACACCAATTTCACATCACGACCTTGTCTTTGGAACCTAATGATGTTGGTGAGGAGAGGATGTATTTCATTTTTATTTAAACTTTATAAATGGTTTAATTTTTTTCGACTTCCAAGAATTCATTGCTAGAATATAGAAATATGATTATTTTTGTGTTTTGACCTTGTACCTGCGACCTTACTAAACACATTGACTAACTCTACAAGTTTCTCTTTGTAGAATTCTTGGGGTTTTCTACATAATCTTGCTAACTGTGAATAGGAACAGTTATATTTTTAACTTTCTAATCTGTATACTTTTTATTTCTTTTCATTGCCTTATTGCACTGTCTAGGATTCCATATAATATTGACTAGGAGTACTGAGAATAGATATCCTTGCCTTATTACCAATCTTAGGGAGAAAACATTTAGTTTTTCACAACTGAGTATCATGTTAGCTTCAAGCTTTTTGTAGATGATCTTTATCAGGTTGAAGAATTTCCTTTCTATAGAAGTTAGCTGAGAGTTGATTTTTTTTTTAACTCATGATTTGATGTTGAATTTTGCTAAATGCTTTTTCTGCATTAATTGATGTAATCGTGTTTTTTAAATTTTTCCTTCTTCTTTGGACTATTAATATGGTGGATTACATTGACTTTTGAATATTGTACCAGCCCGCATTCCCAGGATAAATTCTACTTGGTTGTGGTGTATTATTCTTTTCATACATTGTGGAATTAGTTTTGCTAATATTGTGTTGAGGATTTTTGTGTCTATCAGTTTTATTATTTTCTGGTGGAATATATATAACAAAACTTTCACCATTCAACCATTTTTACATGTACAATTCAGTGACATTAATTACATTCACCATATTTTGCAACCATCACCACTTTCCAAAATTTTTCATCACCCTTAACAGAAACTCAGTACTCCTTAAGCAATACCTCCCCACTTCCCGATCCCTTCTGCCCCTGGTAACCATTAATAAACTTTGATTCCTATGCATTTATCTCAAGAGGAGAAGAATATTCTATTTTTCCAGATAGTTACCATTTCTGTTGCTTTTCCTTTATTGCTGATGTTGCAAATTTCTTTCTAGTTTAATTTCCCTTCTGTCTGAGGAACTTTCTTTGATAATTATTTTAGGGTAGATTTGTTGACAACACATTCTCTTAGTTTTTCTATAACTGAGAATGTCTTTATTTCTTCTTCAGTCTTGAAGGATATTTTTGCTGGAAATAGAATTCTGAGTTGACAGTACTTTTCTCTCAGGACATTAAAAATGTTTTCCCACTTTCTTTTGGACTCTGTGGTTTTGATGAGGAATCTGCAGTCATTTGAGTCATTTTTTTCTCCTATAAGTACTGTACCATTTTTCTCAGGATGCTTCCAAGGTTGTGTTTTTTTTGGGGGGTGGGGGTGGGAGTTCTATAGTTTTCATCAATTTGATTATAATATGTAGGAGTGGATTTCTTTGGACTTACCCTATTTGTGGATCGCTCTGCTTCTTAAATCTGTAGGTTTATGTCTTTCTGAATTTAAGAAGTTTTCAACCATTATTTCTTCAAATGTTTTTTTGGCACTGCACTTCTTCTCCTTTCTTTCTGGGACCCCAGTGGTGTGGATATTAGATCTTTTGGTATTTTTCTACAGGTATTGAGGCCCTTTTTATTAAAAAAAAAAATCTTTTTTTCCCCTTTTCTGTTGTTCAAATTGGGTACTTTCTTTTAATCTATCTTCAGGTTTACTGAGTCTTTTCTCTGTCATCTTCATTCTGCTGTTAAGTCCATCCATTAAGTTGTTTATTTTGGTTATTGTATCTTTTCGGTTCTAAAATTTCCATTTGGTTCCTTTTTTATATCTTCTATTCTTTCTGAGATTCTTTCTATTAGTTTCTAGAGTGTTTGCCCTTACTTTATGGACTTTTTTGTTTGTTTTCAATAATAGCTGCTTTAAAATCTTTGTCAGACAATTCCAGTATATGTACTATCTCAGTGTTGAGGTTGATATCCATTTCCTATGTGCATTGAGATTTTCCTGGTTCTTCATATGTCAAGTAATTTTGGACTATTCCTGACATTTTAATATTATGCTTATGAGACTCTAGATTTGTTTAAATGCTATGGTCTTGTTTAAATCCTGTGGAGAAGGTTGATTTTTTGTTTTATCAGGTAACTGACCCTGTTGCATTGACATTGCAAGTTCTAACCTGTCATCTGTGGATTGTGGTTTCCATGTCAAGTTCACTTCCAAGGCTTTTGTAGTGCTATTTGTAGCGGTCCTCTGTGTGTGCCTCCTAGTGGCCAATCTGGGACCTGGCCATTGGCTTGTCTTATAACTTAGTTCTCCAAGTCTATGCTGTGTTGTTAAGGATCAGATCCATGCACGCACAGATCAGGGATGAGCACAGGAAATTATACATGACTTTGTGATATCAGTTTCCTGAATTCCTTAGTCTCTGTAATCTCCCTGGTACTTTCAGTTTCTTGAAACTCTCTGTTTAGGTCCTCTGGTCAGAAAGTTGAGGCAGCTGTGCTGATAAGAGGACTGAGAGAGAAAAGAGCTATGGAAGTTTGCTCTACCTTCCTGGGACCATAGCTCCTCCAATCAGAGATCAAGGTTTCCTCCCCACAGAGTGTTAGGGACGTGTGGACTGCTACTGGATGGAGTGTGAAAGAATGGAGAAAACAACAAGGAAAATGAGGGATTCCTCCAGTCTTTGAGCATTAGGGGATCCTTTCCCTCTCCCTGAGCCGCAACTTGAGGACTTCTTTTTTTTTTTAAAGAATTTAATTAATTTTTATTGACATAATTCACATGCCACAAAAGTCACCATTTTAAAATGTAAAATTCAGTAGTGTTTACTCTATTCATAAGTTTGTGCAACCATTACCACCATCTGATTCTTGAACATTTTCATAAACCTAAAAGGAAATCCTGTGGCTATTATCAGTCACTGCTTCGAGGGCTTCTTTTGAAGCTCTGTCTGCACCCCAGTACCTACTTCTGGGGTTGGAATTGCATTCTATCTAGGCTGAGGGATACTGAGGATAAAAAATGACCAATTCACCACCGATTTGGTGATACTTCAAATTCCGGTCAGGGCTTTGAACTAGTTCATTCCAGTTTGAACCCCTGCTGAGAATTTGTACTTCTAACAAGTTCCCAGCAGATGCTAATGCTGCCAGTTCGGGACCAGTTCTGAGAACCACTAGTACAGCTGTGGTTCTCAGAATTTATTATACGTAAGAATCTTTTGGGGATCTTGTTGAACTGCAGATTCTGATTCCGTATACCTGGGGTGGAAATTCTCAGCAGGTGTTTGAACTGGAATAAACCAGTTTGAAGCTCTGATTCTGGTCTTCTTCCCCAAACTGCCTGCTACTGTTTCTTTCTCCGAGTCCTCAAATAGCTGCTCCATGCCTCCTGCCCACACATTCCTAGCTGTGGAGGAGACAAGGGGACATGTCTCTCCTGGGACCTTTTATGTGTTAGGCAATTTATGATCTGGAGAGGGACTTTTACTCACAGAAATACAGGCTTAGCTAGAGCCTAGCTGAACAAAGGCATTTCCTGCAGAGGGGAGGGAGGTCTTGTGCCTCTTCCTCACTGGCCTCCTCCTTTCTCACTTGCCCCTGCAACTCTCACAGCATGCCCAGAGCCATCAAGATGGGAATCAGACCTCATCAGCTCCTGCCTAAAGCCCTCCAGGGGCTTCCCATGGCACAGAAGAGAAAATTCCAACTCCTCACCACAGCTAATGAGGCTGCATATACTCTGACCCCTGTCCACCTCTCTAACTTCATGCCCCATCACCTGCCTACCCTTCTCTCTCCACATTCTAGTCAAATTGGCCTTTTTTCCATTCCTTAGACACACCCATCTCATTCTGGCCTCTGGGCCTTTGCATTTGCTGTTCCCTCTGTCTGGAACATATTTCCTCACAAGTGCTTCCTGCTTCTCATTCAGATCTTAGCTCCAATGTCATCTCCTCCAGGAAGCCCTCCACATCACACAACATTATCTGAGTTGTTGTCTTCATGGTCTCATCACACTTGCAAATTTCCCTGGTTATTCTGTGCTTATTCGTTTATGGCCCCCTTGCCCACGAGGAGGTGGGTCCCCTGTGGCCTCGTTGTTCTGCATCCAGCCCCAAGTCACAGTTTTGGCTTGTGAATGCACATGTGTGGGCACATCTATACAGTGTTGTTGGCAAGACGTGGGTGTGGGAGTTGGACTCACGGGGCCACAGGCCCTCAGGGCTCCTTCCCGGCCTAGGAAACTCCAGTCCCTATCTGCCCCTCTCCTTCTCAAAGGCTACACTGGGTGAGAGGATACTGCTGGGGACTGAGAGGCAGGTGGGTCAGGGATCCTGCCTTAATTGGCATTCCTTTCCCAGAGTGTAGGTTTGTTCCAAGTTCTGCATCAGATCCAGAATTCAGTAAATCCAAACCCAGTGCACTGATGGGAGCATATAATTTAAATCTACTTTTCTTTTTCAGTCACTCAGGCACTGACCTGAGGAGGGAGGTTTGTGGGCAGTTTGCTTCCCTGTGGCATCCATAAGTGTGCGAGTAGTCCTCTGGGGATTCCCCAATCACAGTGTGGGGCAGAGGAAGAGCACAGTATGGGGGTCAGCAGGCCTGGGTTGGCCAGTAATTAGCTGTTTGATCCTGAATGAGTCATATAACCTCTCGGAGCCTCAGTTTTCCCAATCTATAAAATGGGAATAAAGATATGGTGCTCACTAGCTTTGTGGACATTATCTTATTTTCATCCCTTGACAACTCTGTATAGTAGGTTAATATTGTACGTATTTTATAGGTGAAAAGACTGAAGACAAGAAGTCAAAGAGCCTGGAAGTGACAGAGCAGGGATTTGAGTGTAAAAAACCTTAAACGAGTCTCAGCTGGGCCTGATTGCCCCTTTCCTTCATCCTGGGGATTCAGAGATGGCTCAGCCAGGTTGAGCCTCTGAGCAATGCCCTCTACCTTCTGGCGTTTCTGCTTGGGAGTCAGAGCCACAGCCTCAGCCAAGGGTCACAGTGGGATGTTCTTGCAGTGAGGACCAGCTTATCCTTCTTCGCCAGAGGTGGGGAGTTGGATCTTTGCTAAGGCCAGGAGGTCTTGGCTGGTGGGATGGAGTGAGGATGGCTGCTTTCTCAGGTGGGCGGAGAGGGGGAGGCTTGTGCTCAGAGCTTTTGCTCTTCCTGCGAGGAATGTCCCCTCCTTCCGGTCTGTGGGGCCTCTCTGATTTTGTACAGATGAAAAATTTCCTCCAGTGCCAGAGCAATTGTGCTTTATCTGTCTGCTGGCTTGCATTTCCCAGACCGCTTCTGAATGAAGTTTTATACACGAGGACTTTAAAATCAGATCACTGTGTTTATTTGGATCTTGGCTTTAAAGTGCATTTCTGAGTGTGCACATCATTCCGCCAGAACCGGGCTTCCTTTATAGAAGGATTTATCCTTGGTTGGAGAGACTATGCTTGGGAAAAGTTTGCTATTGCCTGCTGTGCTAAATTGAAACTCCTGGTCTTGGTGCTAAGGACGCAGAAATGAAAGGCTCTGTCCTGTCCTCAGGCAGCTCATCATCAGGGGGAAGAAGACAAAAAACCAAGCAAAAAGAGTGCTGTTGCAAAGGCAACATAAGTAGGTGCTGTAACAGGATATTATGGTTTCTTTTTTTCTGTTATATTTACACTTAAATTTTTTTTGAATATAAAATGTATGCTTATTGTAAACAAAGAAAAAAAATCAAACAGTGTAGAAAAGTATAAGGAAGTGTAGGGAAAATCAAATCCCACTTCTCTGATACCAAACTGTGAAGATCAGTTCAACTCAATTCTTTATCAGTTCTGTTCACATCTATTCCACTTCAGTTCTGACACCAGCTGCAATCAGTCCTTCTTCCTCTGACCTTGACCACCACCTCACAGGTTAAAGGGCATAGTCCTCCAGACTGCTAAGTCTGCCCAAGATCTCAGACTCAAACTTGGAAGTCCCCATGACACTGTCACTTCTGACCTGGCTCTCACTACTCCCCTGGGTTTGATAATTCGCTAGAATGACTCATGGAACTCAGGAAAGTGCTCTACTTTTGATTTCAGTTTTATTATGAAAGGATACAAATCAGGTCTAGTATGAAGACTAGACACAGAGCTTGAGGCCTGGGAAGGTCCTTAGCACTAAGCTTCTATGTCCCAGAAAGGATGCACCATCTTTCCAAGAACAGGTATGTTTTGGCAAGAAGGGAGTCCATGGAGCTTCTGTGTCCAGAGCGTTTATTGGGGGTCTCATTATGTAGGCATGATTGATTGAGTCAGCTTCTTTTCCTGAGATTGGACTGATATCACTTGATGGGCCTTTCTGGGCTGACTAGTCCCCACCCAAGAGGCACTTCATTGGCATAAATCCTTAGGTATGTTCTGGAGGCCTCATCAAAGACACTTCAATCACGAGGGAGAAATTACCTCTCAGAAACCAAGAATGAAGACCAAATTCTTTGGGTAAAGTTAAATTCTTTACCCCACAGGAATAAAACAAAAAACATGAAATCCCACTATTTTGAGATAGCCACTGTGGTAGGCAGAATGAAGTCCACCGCCCCCCTCCCCGAGATGTGCATATCCTAATCCCCAGAACCTGTGAATATGCTATGTTATATGGCAAGGGGAAATTAAGGTTGTAGATGGGAATTAAGACTGCTAACAAGATGACCTTAAAATAGTGAGATTATCCTGGTTTATCCAGGTTGTTGTTAGCTGCTGTTGAGTTGATCACCTACTCATGGTGAATCCATGCATAATGGAACAAAAAGCTGCCTGATCCTGCATCATCCCCATGATTGGTTGCCAACTGGACTGTTGTGATCTGTAGGGTTTTCATTGGTTAATTATCCAGGTAGGTCCAGTGTAATCACAAGGGTCCTAGTACGTGGAAGAGGGAGGCAGAAGAGGAAGTCAGAGTCATAAAGAGATATGAAGATGCTACACTGCTGGCTTTGAAGATGAAGAAAGGGATCACAAGCCAAGGAATGCAGGCAGCCTCTAGAAGCTAGAAAAGACAAGGAAACTGATTCTCCTGACAACGTCTTGACTTTATCCCAGTGAGGCCTATTTTGAAGTTCTGACCTCCAGAACTATAATAAATTTGTTTTATGCTACTAAATTTGTGGTAATTTGTTACAACAGCAATAGGGAACTGATACAGCCACCGCTTTTTCCTCTTATTACATATATGTAATGGGATCATATCATGCAAGCTATTTTTATTACTTTATTTCCTTAAGGTTCATTTTTGATACTGTTCTGCTTTTTTGAGCTGAATGTTTACTTCATTTATTTCATTCTGAAGCATTTAAGGCTATGAATTTACTTCCGATGGCAGCTTTGGTCTCACTCAAAAGTTTTGATATGCTGAATTCTCATTGTCATAATTTTTTAAGTATTTGTGATTTTGATTTCAGATTTCACCTGAGTTATTTAGGAGAAAATTAAAAAAAAATCCAAATAATTAGGTTTTAGATTGTTAACTTCTGGTGATAATTTCTAGTATAATCCAAGGGTTCTCAGACTTTAGCACCCTTGGGATGAAATAAGGTCTCATTAGCATTTATATCCAAATTTTACCATTTCAGTGACACCTCACTGCTAACCTGCATAGATCTCAGTTTCCTGCAAAGGCCTGTTTCCCCTACCACCACTTCTGCCCCCTCAAACATTTCTGGGAGTCTCCAGGTTCTATCTCAGTTCTGTAGAACCAGTCTGCATGCCTCCTGTCAGGGTGTATATACTGGACATTCATCATCTCCCATCCAGCATCCTGGGCTCTGCAGGGCTCTGGCCACCTTCCAAAGCTGCCAAACTCTGAAGGATTGGGAAGAGTATAGTCTCCATGGAGATTCCTCAGGGATGCCCTGCAGGCCAGCTGCTGAGTTGTAGCACAGGGGACAACATGGGTGCTCTGAGCCTTGGGGAATTACTGAAGTTGCCTTTGTATCTGGGTGTTTGCTCCACTTTTGTAAATGTTAGGTGAACTTTTGAAGGAAATGCATATTCTATGTTACAGGGAATAGGCAGTGTGAGGGAACCAGGTAGTCTCTGGTACCATGGAAATCAGGGGGCCCAGATAGAGGCTGAAAGAGGAGGGTGTGGAGGTGTCTGGGGGGCTTGGGGAGGTGGGGCAAGGCCAGGGATGCAAGGTGGGCAGGAGTGGAGACATATAGCTCAGGAGAATAGTGTAGACCAGCCTGATGAGAAGTGTGGATGTGAAGGGGAGGAGCATTTTTGGAGGCAACTGTAGGGAAAAGCAGGGTCTTCTTTAGAATTGGAGAGACCCAGGCATGTTGATGAGCAGAGAGAAAGGACCGCTGGAAACGAGGTGGCTGATGATATAGCAGAGGGAAGGGACAAAAGATGTGTTAAGATTTTTGAGTGGGGAGTGGGTGGGTGGTGATGCATTGGTTTGGCAAGGAGGAGATTGCAGAAAAGGGAGTGAGGGGTCATGCTACCAGTGAGTTTATCAGTTTGGGGTGGGCAGTTTAGGCATTGTGTCTCATAGTGTCCACTCTCCCAATGCCACAGGAGCCAGTGCTACCCACTGAGAGTGAGGGGGTGGGTCTGGAGGGAGGATCTTAGGAGACAGTAAAGGTGAGGAGGATGAGGTCCAGAGGAAGGCTTGGCAGGCATGGGCCAGGGCCAAGCAGGGACACACCCCCTGCACACACACACCCCTTGGCCTTTTGGTTCTTGGCACAGAGAAAGCAGAGCCAGGCAGCATTAGGTTGCAGCTTTGCTGGGCAGATGGGGTGGGAGGGTAAGGGTGCAGGATGCCCTCAGGATGAGGACCGAGGTGAGTCAGGCTGGGGAGGTAGGAGAGGCTGGGACCAATTTTGGTGCTTGTAAAGAATATCCATTTGCTTTCAATTGTAAATTGTCATGTCCATTCGGAAATGGACTCATTTTGTTATCAAAATAATCTATGCCCCCTGCTTTGGTCCAGGAGATTGATCACAAGCTGAGAGGGACCTGTTTTCCTTGACCATAGCTTTTTGGTCACTTTCTCCATTTATTTCTAACAGTGGTGGGTGCCATGTTACTTGGCTTGTAAAATGTTGTGACTGTGTATTTTCACCATGAGTTGTCAATAAAACAGGGGTCTCTTTGAGCCATTTAGGGGTTCTTGCTTTGAACGGTATTCCTATGATATGAGAAACATTCCTGCTTTCTTTGAATTTTTCTAATGGTAAATCTTTGTCTAACTGTTATGGATTGAATTGTGTCCCCCCAAAAGATATGTTGAAGTCGTGACCCCCAGCACCTGTGAATATGACCTTTGAAATAGGGTCTTTGAAGATGTTATCAGGTAAGTTAATATGAGGTCATACTGGAGTAGAGTGGGTCCTAACGCAACATGATTGAAAGCAAACTGTAATGGTTAAGGTTGTGTGCCAACTTGGCTGGGCCAAGATTCTCAGTGGTTTGGCAGTTGTGATGTAGTTTGGCAGTTGTATAATGACGTAATCACTTCCATGATAAGATAAGACATAATGCGATCACTTCCATGATGGGATCTGCTGTGAGTAGCCAATCAGTTGAAAGGGAGTTTCCTTGGGGGTGTGGCCTGCATTGAACATAAGTGGACTTTCTGGCAAAGCTTATGGGCTTTTGCTCGCTCTGGATCCTGCAGCTGACTCCTGTTCCTCTGACCTCCAGTTCTTGGGACTTGAGCTAGCAGCTTACCTGCTGCCTTACCAGCCGGTCTTGAGATCTATAGGTCTTCGCAGACTGTGAGCAAGAATCTTGCTGTCTTACCTGCTGATCTTGGGTTTACCAGCCCCTGTGGCTACATGAATCAGGAGAAACCTTCATCCCGACCCAGGGACTGGGGATGGTCCAGCCTCTACAACTGTGTGAGACATTTCCTTGATATAAATCTCCTCTCTATATGTATTTATATGCTTTACTAATATTGCTTCTCTAGAAAACCCAGCCTAAGACACAAACAAACCTATTGGCGTCAGGTCGATTCCAACTCATGGCAACCCCACGTGTTACAGAGTAGAACTGCCCCACAGGGTTTTCTTGGCTGTAGTCTTTACGGAAGCAGATCATCAGGGCTTTTCTTCCACGGTCCCGTTGGGTAAGTTTGAACTACCAACCTTTAGTAGTCAAGTCACCCAAGGACCTAACCACTAAAAAGAGGAAAAGGGGCACAGAGACAGAGAGGGAAGACGCCCATGTGATGATGGAGGCAGAAACTGCGGTGATGCATCTACAAGCCAAGGAAAGCCTGGGACCACCAGAAGCTAGGAAGAGGCAAGGGAATATCTTCCCCTGGAATCTTGAAGCTGGCTGCTTCCCAGGTGCAATCATATGATACCGCTCCCCCCGAAAGACCTCTGGGGGCTCGTGTGCTCTGGGAATACAGCCAACAGCCCTCTCTGGGGCCCACAGCCTCCTGCCTCCTCCTTCTGCCTTGCCCTAGACTCCTAGTCTCTGACTTGACTTCCTGCTTGAGTGCCACCCAGGGCTGTCCCGCCCGGCCTTGGCCTGCTCTTCTTCCTTGCCCTGCGTTTTCTCTTCCTTCGGATCTTAGCAAAGTTTTGCTGAATTCATGATTTAAATTTTTTTTTCTTGTCCTTTGCTATCTAGACAATGTCTTCTACATTTTTCCTTCTCCATTAACTTAGAAGATATACACCCTATTTTTCTCCTACTAACCTTTCAGGTTTGTTTTTTTGTAATTTTACATTTTATTATGGTAAATTTATATAACATAAAATTTGTCATCTTAACCATTTTTAAGGGTACAATTCAGTGACATTAGTTACACCCACCAAGTTGTGTAACCATCACCACTATCTGTTTCCAAAAGTTTTCCATCACCCCAAACAGAAACTCAGTACCCCTTCAGTAATAACTCACCATTTCCCCGCCCTCCAGCCCCTGGTAACCACTAATAAACTTGAGTCTCTATGCATTTGCCTATTTCAGATATTTCATGTAAGTGGGATCATACAACATTTGTCCTTTTGTGTCTGACTTATTTCACCAGCATGTTTTCAAGGTTCATCCAAGTCATAGCATGTATCAGAGCTTCATTTCTCTTTATGGCTGTATAATATTCCACTGTGTGGATATACCATATTTTGTTTATCCACCTTTCAGTGTTTTTAAAGCCTCTTGAACTTCAGTTACTCTATGAATCACCATCAAAAATCAAGCAATATTTGTCAACTCCTATTCGTGAGATGTGTGGCATTTCCCTCCCCTCTCGTCCACCCGTCACTCCCAGCCACATACAAACTGAACAGGTTTTATTGTGGGTGGGATTTGGGCTTCTTATACTCATATTACTACTATTTTTTAAAAATATATATTTTCCCTTTCAAGAGTCCTCTTTGATTTCTGCATTAAGTTTCACAACTGTAGTTACCATAGTTTAGATTTGATTGGTCTCGGCAATTGTTTGCTGCTGTTGCTTTTGGCCAGAGCCTTCCCAGTTCTGCATTTTCATTCCTTTCCCAGCTGGCTTGAATGTCTTTGTGGTGGGTTGTGGCATCCCAGGCAGAGCCAAGATGGCAACCTTCCCTGCGGGGCATGGAGCTTCAGGAGCCCTCTGGGCTTGTGGAGTGGGACTTCGAGGGCCACAGCGGGACGCTTAGTGCCCTGGATCCCAGACCAGAAGCGCTTTCCCTCAGGGATGGGGAGTCCTGGGTTGGGGATCCTTCCCTCTTCATAGGCAGAATCCTCCCAAGGTTCCAGTACATGCTCCCTGCCCTCCCCTGTTCCCAGAACTGACCCATTGCGTGTTGTTCTTGCGGCAAATTGGAGGGGAGGTTTAGGGCCTGAGTGTAGAGAGTTGCTTTGAATGGGCCATTCCTTAATTCCTTCTGGAGTGTCCAACCATTGCTCCCTAAATCTTTTTCCATGTCCAGGGCCACTGCAGTAGGGGTGGGGGGTGATCCGTGTGCTCACCCAGCAGTTGCTGGTTCCTAGTTGCATCTTGCTTAGAATGTCTTAGGTTCTGTTTTGCCCTGAGTCTGTTGTGGTTGAAGGGAGCAGGCTAGCCCTGTGTGCTTCTGGGCAGAGACTGGGCTGGAGTGTGGAAGTCCTTTCCTAAATCCGTAAAAGGGGGCCAGCACCCCAGGCCACTTGGCAGGGCCATGACTGGCACTGCATATCAGCCAGAGGCCTGGAGGACACAGCTTCACCCCAGATGCTCCAGCTTCAGGGAGCTGTGTGAAGGCACAACTTTGCACCCCAGGCAGGACAAGGGGACCCACAAGGGGTGTGAGGTACTCAGGCGCTAGAAACGATGGGAGCTGGGACTCCCCTGGGCCTGCAGGGGCAAGAGAGGAAGAAAGTCCTCTCTCTCTCATCCCTATCCTCCAACATCCTGCTGGTGACTTCCTTTGGCTGGACCCAACTGGCAGCTAGATAGCCAGGAAGAGCAGTCTGTGGAGCCAGTCTCCTGGGGCAGGAGGGGAGATGGATGCGGTGGCAGGGGGGTATGAATAGCACAGACTGTCAGCCTGGAAAGATAAGAGGCAGGTAACTACTTGTTATTAATTGAATGATGTCTCCCCCTCTGCCCCCCCAAAAAGAAAATATGTTGAAATCCTAACCCCTGTACTTGTAAATATGACCCTGTTTGGAGATAGGAGTTTTCTTTTGTTATGTTAATGAGGTCATACTGGAGTAGAAAACCAATCAGTTGCTGCCTAGTGGACTCCAACTCATGGCAACCCCATGTGTGCTGTGTAGAGCATCTCCTTAGGATTTTCAAGGCTGTGGCCTTTTGGAAACAGATTGCCAGGCCTTTCTTCCAAGGAACCACCAAGTTTTGGTTAGTAGCTGAGTGCTTGATGGTTTGCGCCACCCAGGGACTCCTTACTGGAGTAGAGTGGGTCCTAAACCGAATCCTTTCTCAACAATGTCTTATAAAAAGAGCAGAATAGACACAGACACACACACAGGGGAAGACAGATGCCACGTGAGGACCCACCTACAAGCAAAGGAGCTCCAAGAATCACTTGGCAGACACCATAAACAAGGAGAGGCCCACAGAAAGAATCAACGCGGCTGAGACCCTGATTTGGAGTTCCCACCTCCAGAACTGGGAGAAAGTAAATTTCTGTTCTTTAAAGCCACCCACTTGTATTCCTGTGATGGCATCCCTAGGTAACTCAGACACTACTTTCTTCCCTGTCTTTTCAAAGCAAGATTCCCTTTCAGATCCAGAACCCACTGGCGCTTGTGCAGGCCAGGCTTTGAGCTAGATGCCATCACATCCTGAGATGACAAGCAAACGTAGCAACCTCTGTTAGGGTGCCCAAGGTCTGGTTTTAGAGCAGAACTGGTGAGCCAGCGAGTACACTTCCAGACTCTGCAGCCAGGCCCCACTCACTCACCCAGGATGAAACAGTGATGGGCAAGTGGAAAGCGTTGGAGAGCCCAGGTGTGATGTCTGCACATAGATGCTTTCTGGTTCCTTCTTTAGACTCCCTGTGGTTCTCAGAACTTGGTGTAGAAGAGATGCTCTGGGTGGGGACTGGGGCTATGACTCTAGGACTGGGGCCAGGGCTTGGGGCCACCTTTGCACTTGCCAGAGCCTGTGGTTCTGAGGGTGGAGGCTCTGAGTGTCACCATGCCCAAAAGCACCATGAGCTGTGTGCCGGAGGCCACGTTGGCTGGTCAGACCCACCCCTGGGCCAGGCTGACCCTGGTACCCCTGAAGATATAGGCCTGCAGGGGCAGCAGCCAGGGCCTAGATTGAGCTTCTAGCGCTGCTGTACACGTCTCGTTCCCTGGCAATTGGATTGTTTTGCCAGGGAAAGGGCGTTAATTGAAATAATTGGCTGGATGGATGTTTCTGGGCTCTCAGCTCTGACTGCAGGCCATGCACCTTCATAAACACCACACAGCTGGTTCACAGGTATTACACCAAGTGCATGGAAGGCACCAATGTCTCAGAAAAAGAAAAGAAAAAAAAAAAAAAAAAGACCATCCTGGAAGGCAAAGTTCCGTACCTGTCC
This sequence comes from Dugong dugon, assembly GCA_030035585.1. NCBI lineage: Eukaryota > Metazoa > Chordata > Mammalia > Sirenia > Dugongidae > Dugong > Dugong dugon. The sequence goes on along the minus strand of CM057460.1, from coordinate 210,677,305 downwards.
TGGGCTATGATCTGTCAGGCTGTTGTGATGCCCCTGCTATGGAAGGTGTGTCCTGGGCGGTGATCTGTCAGGCCATTGGCCATGGACACTTGGGTCCACAGTGAAGGGAAGCAGATGTTCTGTGCACGTCTGAGTCCTGGCCCTGAGTCACGGTTGTTAAAAGGCAAAACACTCTACTAACATGGAGATGTCAGTTTTTGATTCAAGTCTAATTTCTGGTCTGTAAACAAAGCTTGCAAGAATAAGTGGCTCCACATGTGTGAATCAGCTAATTAATCTGACTTACTTAGAGGGGGGCATCTCGCCTCAGCCTCTTTGGTGAAGATTAGCACTTTCTTAGGAAGTGTGAGTCTGTCGGACAAAGCAACACACTAATGTGCCCCTAATTTTGGGAAAGGAGAGGAATGTGGGGCCAGACTGTCTCCCCAGCCTTGCCTGCCAAGTGCACAGGAGGGAGCAGGCTCCTGGTTAGCACGTGCATTGAGTGCTGGGAGTGAGAAGCCAGGGCCTTCACCACAGTGAGGTCATGGCGCATGGAGTGCAGGAGGATGTCACTGGCTGGGAGACCTGCTGGCTGACCTGGTGTACCTCTAGGAAAGCAGAAGAACAGGAAGGTCAGGTTGGGCTTACCTTTTGATGGGGGTTGCCACTCATTTAAGCAGAAGGGAATTAAAGATGTACTGCAAGGGCCTGGGGATGAAGGCTGGGAAACGGGGTGTATCTTAATTTCCTAGGGCTGCCATAACAAAATGGGGGCAGTGGTGGCTCAGTGGTAGAATTCTCACCTTCCATGCAGGAGACCTGGGTTTGATTCCCAGCCAATGCACCTCATGCGCAGCCACCACGTGTCTGTGTAGACTCGCATGTTGCTATGATGCTAAACAGGTTTCAGTGGAGTTTCCAGACTAAGATGGGCTAGGAAGAAAGGTCTGGCGATCTAAATCCAGAAATCAGCCAGTGAAAACCCTGTGGATCACAACGGTCCAATCAGCAACTGATCATGAGGATGGCATAGGACTGGGCAATGTCGCGTTCCATTGTGCATGGGGTTGCCATGAGTTGGGGACCGACTCGACGGCAGCTAACAACAACAGATGTAACAAAATTCCACAGAGTGAGTGACTTTAAAGCCCAGAAATTTATGGTCTCACAGTTCGGGAGGCTGGGAGTCCAAATTTAGGGCACTGACATGTCTGCTGTAGGAAAAGATCCTTCCTTGTCTCCTCCAACTGCTGGTAGCTCCAGGTGCTCCTTGGCCTGTGGCTATGTCTTCACATGGCGTCTTCCCCTGTGTATGACCCTGTCTTCATGTGGGCCTGTCCTTCCCTTTTATAAAATACCAGTCAGAAAGAAATAGGATTAGGACCTACCCTACTCCAGCATGACTTAACTGATAGTATCTTCAAAGAAAGACCCTATTTCCCCAAACAAGGTCATGCTCACAGGTATAGGGATTAGGACACCAACCTATCTTTTTTTTTGGGAGGGGGAACACAATTTGCCCCATGACAGGGTACCTTGGAGGGCCCCAACTAGAGCCACAGGAAGTTTCCTGAGCAGGACCAGTGCTCTTGGGGTGTGGCTGGGTGCTCGGGCTGGCCTGCCTCCTTGTGCTTCTGACTCAGATGCACATTCCAGAGAGAAAGTGTCACACTGGGTGAGCTGATAACCCCCTTCACCATCCCTGGGCTCCTCATTAACAATCCTTCTTGACTGCTCCCAGAGGCACGGTCGCCCCTAGGGTGTGCGGGGCCCTGGGCAAATATATTTTTATTTAATAGGAGCCCCTGCCTACAAGAACAATTTGATTAAAAAATGTTTTACAAAATTCACGGGCCCATGTGGGACATAATGATTTATTGACAAGGATATAGAGTAATGGGTGAAGAGAGGTGTGCCCATATTTGTCTATTGTCCAGTTAGTGCACATGAAGCTTCTTCTTAGCGTGAAGACACCCCCCCCCCACCCCGCCCCATTCAGGTGCAGGAACCATCTCCATGTTCTTTATTGTCAAATGTGCTGTTCCTGGCTAATTTCATATTTATATCTCCCACAGTGAGAAAAAAGATAGCAATGCTGTTATTACTCACAGTGCCAAGGCTCTTTGGACCCTGCTTGTATAGAAATGCTGTAGATCTTCTTGCCTTTGAAGCTCCCTCCACCGCATATTTAATGCTAGTTACAGCATTTCTCCTGACGCTGGCTTCCACGGCTCTCCTGGAGGTTGTTACTGTGCTTCATTGGTGATGACCACAAACGCAGGCCTTACCCAGATACTCAGGAAAGTGGGAACCATCATTTGCCTACCAGTCATGCTAAATTTACTGTTTGGAATATTCTAGCATGAGCATTGTTGTGTGCCATCTAGTCGATTCTGACTCATAGCGACCCTATGGGACAGAGTAGCATGGCCCCATAGGATTTTCTAGGCTGTAATCTATATGGGAGCAGATCGACAGGTCTTTTCTCCCACAGAGCCACTGGTGGGTTTGATCCACCGACCTTTTTGGTTAGCAGTCAAGTGCTTAACAATTGCACCACCAGAGCTCCTTCAGCATAAGTGTAGAACAGCACATATTCCAACCATGCTGAAGTCCTCAGACCGTAATCACAGAGGGGCCCAGGGCCCGAGCGGGCTGCTGTTGTGGCTCAGAGCCAGTCTGTGGACCCCAGGCCACCCAGTGGGGATGCCAGTGCTGGGGGCCCTGGAATGGGATCTCTTTAATGAGGAGTGCAGTCTTGCCTCTCACACGTGCCACAAGCAGGGAGGATAGGCGAGGGGCCAGGGCAGAGTGAGCAGAGTGATCCCATTTTTGCCAGGACCAGGCACAGCCAAGACCTACCTGGGAGAGCACAACAATTTGAAGCAAGAGAGAACATGGAAGCGAAGGTCCCATCGGCGTTGTGGAACAACCATTTCGAAAGTCCTCAGAGGGGATGGTGGGGCCAGCCCCGCAGGACTGCCTGCACGTGGCACAGAGCCTGGGAGGATGTGTGACCCCCACCCTGCATGCTGTAGACTGGAAGCAGTGTGGTTGGAACACAGGCGGGCCAGGGCCAAGGCACAACCTACCTGTGCGGCTCAAACTCGAGACTTGGCATAGTTATCAGTAGCCCAGAGTCCTGAACTCATTCTGTATCTGATGGGAGTGAGCGTCCCCAAGTCTGTGTGTCAGCATGTTCTGGGGGGCCCAGTCTCATGCAGATCCACAAAGAAAATACTGCTCTGGCCTGTGGGAGTGATTTGGTTGTTGTTGTGGAATTGAGTCCCCCAAAATATGTGTTGAAATCCTAATACCTATATCTGTAAGTATGACCCTGTTTGGAAATAGGGGTTTTCTTTTGTTATGCTAATGAGGCCATACCAGAGTAGCTGTTGTTAGGTGCTGTCAAGTTGATTTTCAACTCATAGCCACCCCATGTGACAGTAGAACACAGGTAGGCCAGGGTCAAGGCACAACCCACCTGTGTGGCTCACGTGTGGAGACGAGAGGAGGAGGAGAGGAGAGGAGGGAAGGAGGAGAAGAGAGGACAGGTCCCATAGGGTATTCTAGGCTAAAAGCTCAGCTACTAACCGAAAGGTCAGCAGTTCAAATCTACCAGTCACTCCTTGGAAACCCTATGAGGTGGTTCTACTCTGTCCTACAGGGTCACTATGAGTTGGAATTGACTTGACGGCAATGGGTTTGGTTTGGTTTTAACCTTTATGGAAGCAGATTGCCACACCTTTTGTCCTGCAGAGCCGCTGGGTGGGTTTTAACTGCCGACATTTCAGTTAGCAACTGAGCGCTTAACCATTGCACCACCAGGGACCCTTTACCAGAGTAGGGTGGGTCCTAAACCTAATCACTTCTGAGATATAAAAAGAACAGAATAGACACAGAGAGAAGACAGATGCCAAGGACTGCCAAGGCACACCAAGGAGCATTGGCAGACACCAGAAACTAGGAGAGAGGCTCACAAAAGAAATTCCTGATTTGGACTTTTAGCTTCCAGAACTGTAAGAAAAAGTATATTTCTGTTCTTTGAAGTCGCCCACTTGTGGTATTTCTGTTATTGCAGCACTAGGTAACTAAGACACTGTCAAGCCTGGGACCCTGGGACAACCTTGTAGGTGCAAGTCCTAGAGCAACTCAGGACATCTGATGGGCCCCAGATGCAGGGTAGAGTTCAGTGCCCACATGGGCATGGTCAGGCATGGGACCCTCTGCCCTGCTTTGGTCACACTGTTCTTACTGCTGTAGAACATGCTAGGCAGGCTTCTGCCCCAAGACTTTTGCACTTGCTGCTCCGTCTCCTGGAATTCGTAAGATGTGTAGGGAAGCCCAGTGCCTCCAATCCAAGAAGAGGTGTCCAACCCCACAAAACAAACCAACGTGCAGTTGGTCAGGTGAAAATGAGTGAATGATAAGGAATGAAGCTGGCCAGAGGGGGTTGAGAGGGCGCTAGAGTGCAATTTTATTTTTACATTTTTAAACTTTTTATTTTGAAATAATTTTAGACTTTCAGCAAAGTTGCAAAAACAGCGTAGAGATTTCCCACATACCCTTCACCCAGCTGTCCCATAGGACAAGAATTAAGACCAGGAAACTAACATTGATACACCTTGTTGTTGTTAGCTGCCATGGAGTAGGCTCTGACTCATGGCCACCCCATGTACAACAGAACAAACTGTTGCCGGTCCTGTGCCATCTTCATGATCGTTGGTGTGCTTGAGTTCATTGTTGGAGCCACTGTGTATTTTGGGTGCCCTCCAAACTATGGGACTCATCTTCCGGCACTGTATCAGACAATAGTCTGTCGTGATCCATAGGGTTTTCATTGGCTAATCTTTGGAAGTAGACCAACAGGCCTTTCTCCCTAGTCCATCTTAGTCTGGAAGCACCACTGAAACCTGTCCACCATGGGTGACCCTGATGGTATTTGAAATACTGGTGGCATAGCTAACAGCATCATAACAACACCCAAGCCACCATGACAAACTGACAGGCAGATGGTAAGATCCAATGCCACAATACATTAAAATTCTATTAGTGAATCTCCAGACTTGGTTTGAATTTTGCCAGCTTTCCAATTAATATTCCTTTTCTGGTTCAGGATCCCATCCCAGACACCACATGACATTTAGTTGTCTTGTCTCATTAGCCTCCTCCAATCTGAGGCAGTTCCTCAGTCTGTCTTTCATGACCTTGATACCTAGGAGGGCTGGCCAGTTATTTTGTAGAATGTGCCTTGGTTTAGGTTTGTCTGAGGTCTTCTCATAACTAGACTAGGATTATACATTTTTGTCCATAACACGGGAGAAGCAGTGCATCTCAGTGTAGGATATCAGGGAGTATGTGATCCTGAATTGTTTTATAACAGACAAGAATAACCTTGGTGTCGTGGATTGAATTGTGTCCCCCAAAAATCTCTGTCAACTTGGCTAGGCCATGATTCCCAGTATTGTGTGATTGTCCACCATTTTGTCATCTGATATGATTTTTGTATGTGTTGTAAATCCTACTTCTATGATGTTACTGAGGTGGGATTAGCAGCAGTTATGTTAATGAGGCAAGACTCAATCTAAAAGATTAGGTTGTGTCTTGAATCAATCTCTTGAGATATGAAAGAGAGAGGTAAGCAGAAAGACAGGGGAACCTCATACCACCAAGAAACAAGAGCCAGGAGAATAGGTATCCTTTGGACCTGGGGTCCCTGTGCTGAGAAGCTCCCAGAGAAGGGGAAGATTAATGACAAGAACCTTTGCCCAGAGCCAACAGAGAGAGAAAGCTTTCCCCTGGAGCTGGTACACTGAATTCAGACTTCTAGCCTCCTAGACTGTGAGAGAGTAAATTTCTGTTTGTTAAAGCCATCCACTTGTGGTATTTCTGTTATAGCAGCACTAGATAACTAAAACTCTTGGTCATCTGGTTAAGGTGTTGTCTGCTGGAATTTTCCCCTGAAAAGTTAATATTTTTCCTTTTGTAAGTAAAAGCTATCTCACAGGGAGATACTCTGAGATTATGCTAACATTCTCTTTCCCATTGTGCTTTCTTTCGCCCACTAATTTTAGCTTCTGCCAATGATTCTTCTCTGCAAACATTCTTACTATGGGGTCTGCCTGGTGGAGATTTTCTACTTCCATCATTATGTCACATTTACTAGTTGGGATTCTCCCTCATTTACTTATTACTCAGTACCCATTTATGCCAGCACAGACTCATGGATATTTTTATTCTGGGAGTTAAAATCTAGTACTATCATTATTTATGTTTTGGCTCAAATGGTCCCAGATTTGGCCATTGAGAGTATCTTCAAGTTGAAGCCTCTGTCATTTCAACAATGCTTCGAGTGCGATTTTATATAGGGTGGTAAGGAGCCCTCTCTGTGGAAGAAACGTTGGAGGTGGGAGGCAGTGCAGGGATGAAGCTGGCCGAGCCATCGCCTACTCTAGGGGATGGCCTGGGTGGGTGTCATGGATTGAATTGTGTCCCCCTTCAAAAATATGTGTCAACTTGGCTAAGCTATAATTCCCAATATTGTGTAGTTGTCCTCTATTTTGTGATTTGATTATCCTCTATTTCGTGATGTGTTGTAATGTCACCCATCTCATTTCTTATACCAGTTATTTGACTCCGCTCCTGTTTTTCTTGTGTCAGTTTGGCCAGTGGTTTATCGATTTTGTTGATCTTTTCAAAGAACCAGCTTTTGGTCTTGTTAACTCTTTCAATTTTTTTTTCTATCTTCTATTTCATTTAATTCAGCTCTAATTCTTATTACTTCCTTTCTTCTGGCGCCTGAGGGCTTCTTTTGCCACTCTCTACTTGTTCCAGTTGTAGGGTTGTTTTGATTTTGGCCCTTTCTTCTTTTTGGATGTGTGCATTTATTGCTATAAACTGACCTTTGAGCACTGCTTTTGCTGTGTCCCAAAGGTTCTGGTAGGATGTGTTTTCATTCTCATTTGATTCTATGAATTTCTTTATTCCATCCTTAATTTCTTCTATAACCCAGTAGTTTTTGAGCAATGTGTTGTTCAGTTTCCATGTGTTTGATTTTTTTCCTTACTTTTTCTGTTATTGATTTCTACTTTTATGGATTTATGGTCAGAAAAGATGCTTTGTAATATTTCAATGTTTTGGATTTTGTTAAGGCTTGCTTTATGGCCTAATATGTGTTCTATTCTGGAGAATGTTCCATGTGCATTGGAAAAGAAAGTATACTTGGCTGCCGTTGGGTGGAGTGTTTGGTATATGTCTATGAGATCAAGTTGGTTGATTGTAGCATTTAGCTCTTCCATGTCTTTGTTGAGCTTCTTTCTGGATGTTCTGTCCTTCACTGAAATTGGTGTGTTGAAGTCTCCTACTACTATTGTGGAGCTGTGTATCTCTCTTTTCAGTGCTGTTAGAGTTTGTTTTATGTATTTTGGAGCCCTGTCATTGGGTGTGTAAATATTTATTATAGTTATGTCCTCCTGGTGTACTGACCCTTTAATCATTATATAATGTCCTTCCTTATCCTTTGTGGTGGATTTTAAAGTCTATTTTGTCAGAGATTAATATTGCCACTCCTGCTCTTGTTTAAGCGTTGTTTGCTTGATATATTTTTTTCCATCCTTTGAGTTTTAGTTTGTTTGTGTCTTTAAGTCTAAGGTGTGTCTCTTGTAGGCAGCATACAGACGGATCGTGTTTTTTTAATCCAATCTGCAATTCTCTGTCTCTTTATTGGTGCATTTAGTCCATTTACATTCATTGTAATTATTGATAGGTATGAGTTTAGTGCTGTCATTTTGACGTCTTTTTTTGCATGTTGTTCACAGTTTCTTTGTTCCACTTAATTTTCTGTGCTGAGTCATTTTTCTTTATGTATGTTCTTTTCATTGTTGTTGATTTTGTATTTGCTGAGTCTTTACATTTTTCTTGTTTTTTATTTTGACTTGTAAGATTGTTAGTTTCCTTTGTGGTTACCTTAATATTTACCCCTATTTTTCTAAGTTTATATCAGTCTTTTATTTCTTTATAGCACCTTGACTTCCTCTCCATATGAAAAATCTATGTCTTCGTTTTTAAGTCCCTCTTTTTTTGTTTTAATGTTGTCATCTTTTACATATTGACATCTGTTTCTCTATTTTCAGTGTTTTAGCTTTGATTTACTTTTGTGACTTCCCTGTCTTGGTTGATATCTGGTTGCTCTGTCCTGTGTTCTAGTCTTGCGTTGTTATCTGATGTTACTGATTTTCTGACCAGAGGATCATGATGTGTTGTAAATCCTATCCTCTATGCCTGTGGTTATGATCCCATTTGGGAGTGATCCGTCTGCTATGTTAATGAGACAGGATTAGGTCATGTTAATGAGGATTAGGGTGGGATGCAACACCCTTATGCAGATCACAGCCCTGATCCCATATAAGGGGAGTTTCCCTGGGGTGTGTCCTGTATCAACTTTTATCTTATAAGAGATAAAAGGAGAGAGAAGAGAGCAGAGAGAAAGGGACCTCCTACCACCAAGAAAGAAGAGCTGGGAGCGGAGCACATCCTTTGGTCTGAGAAACTCCTAGACCCAGGGGAAGGCTGATGGCAAGGACCTTCCCCTAGAGTGAAAGAGAGAGAAAGACTTCCCCTGCAGCTGGTGCCTTGAATTCGAACTTCTAGCCTCCTAAACTGTGAGAGAATAAATTTCTTTTTATTGTGACTTCCCTATCTGGGTTGATATCTGGTTGGTCTGTCCTGTGTTCTAGTCTTGGGTTGTTATCTGATGTTACTGATTTTCTAACCAGAGGACTCCCTTTAGTATTTCTTGTAATTTTGGTTTGGATTTTGCAAATTCCCTAAACTTCTGTTTATCTGGAAATGCCCTAATTTTACCATCATATTTGAGAGACAGTTTTGCTGGATATATAATTCTTGGCTGGCAGTTTTTTTTCCTTCAAGGCTTTATATATGTCATCCCATTGCCTTCTTGCCTGCATGGTTTCTGCTGAGTAGTCCAAGCTTATTCTTATTGACTTTGCTTTGTAGGTGACTTTTCATTTATCCCTAGCCGCTCTTAAAATTCTCTCTTTATCTTTGGTTTTGGCAAGTTTGATTATAATATGTCTTGGTGACTTTCTTTTGGGATCTACCTCATGGGGGTTCGATGAGCATCTTAGATATCTTGTCATCTTTCCCGATATCAGGGAAGTTTTCTGCCAACAAATCTTCCACAATTCTCTCTGTATTTTCTGTTATCCCCCCTGTTCTGGTACTCCAATCACTCGTAGGTTAATCCTCTTGATACAGTCCCACATAATTCTTAGGCTTTCTTCATTTTTGTAAATCCTTTTATCTGATTTTTCCTCAAATAAGTTGGTGTCAAGTGCTTTATCTTCAGTCTCACTAATTCTGACTTCCATTGCCTCAATTCTGCTCCTATGACTTTCTATTGCGTTGTCTAATTCTGAAATTTTATTGTGAATCTTCTGGATTTCTGATTGCTGTCTCTCTATGGATTCTTGAAGCCTGTTAAATTTGTCATTATGCTCTGCTCTAATCTTTTTGATTTCCTCTATTGCGTGTTCTGCATTTTTGCTTAATTTCCTTCCTAATTTCTTGAAGAGTTCTGTATATTAATCTTTTGTATTCTGCCTCCAGTAATTCCAAGAAATTTTCCTCCTCTGGAAAATTTCTAGATTCTTTATTTTGGCAGCTTACTGAAATCATCATGGATTGCCTCTCTATGTTATTTGATATTGATTGTTGTCCCCGAGCCATCAATAAGTTATTATATTTATTTATTTTATGTTTTCTTACTGTATCCTAGCTTCTTGTTTTGTTTCAATATTCCCAGATAGGCTGCTTGTATGAGCTAGATTGATTATTGGCACCTTTGAAGCTCTAATGTCCTGTCACCAGTTGGTCTGTTGCTAGGTATGTGAGCTCAGGAGTCTGCACACTCCTCCTGTATGGATTTAGCTTAGGTGCCTAGGTAGATAGCACCAAGTATGTGGTGTAGGCTCTCACCTACAGTCCTAGACAGGCATGGGTGATTGGTATAGGCACAGGCATCTGGCTGTAGCAGGGAGACACACTCTGAGCAAGGCAGGGGGCTGACGGCCATCCCCGACTGTCTAGGAGGAAGGCATGTCCCTGTTCCCTAGAGTGCGTAGGTGGGTGGGTTTTGCAGCCAGACTATGAGCACCCAGTGCTGTTGGCTGGAAGGACTAGGGGGCATCTCTTATTCCTGGGCCCCTATCGCAGGTGGCTCGGTGGTGTTGGTGGAGCCACCAGTCCTCAGGCCCTTGATGTGGGTAGGTGAAGACCCTGTTTAATGGGCAGAGCAGTGTCAGATGTCATGAACCTGCTGCTTCATAGCTGAAACAATTGAAGTTAGGGTTCCAGTATATACCCTGTTGTACTGTGGTAATGAGGGCCTATGCTGTTGAAATGGGCCCACACAAGTCTCTGAAGGGGGAAAGGGACTCAAAGTCCATGGATCCCTTATGCCTATGCCTAAGCAAAGTAGCTGTGCCTACCCTGGGTTCCTGGCTTAGGGGAGCTGGCAGTTTATTTTTTCCACTGTTTGTTAATTTGTTCACTCTCCAAGGCTGGGAGAATGACTCAGGGCATGTGACAGATCCTACTTCCGGTCCAGGGGACTTGGCAATTGCTGAAGCTGGTCCGGGACCCAGTGCAGAGCAGGGAGTGGGGAGGTAAATGGGAGAGAGGTTTTTCCCTAAGGGGAGTGTTTTTGATTCATGCGGTAGGCCATATGCAAGTACTTATCTTTTGCTGATCCAGGGCGTCTTCTCACTGGTTCTGGGTGAGCGAGTAGACTCTCTGGCTCTGGGTCTTTTCCAGTGCAGAAGACGTGCCACATGAGCGCCGCTGCTTGCCTGCCTCAGCACTAACCCATAAGCTGATCAGGCCTGAAGGGCTCATGCTCTTGCTAGGTCAGGTCTGGCAACTCCTCGCTGCTTCCGAACCGTCTCTCCCTCCCCCTGTGACTCAGTGTGGTTCCTCAACTTTGCATTAAATGTTTAGGGCTCCTAGATTGTCATATATAATTGACTCTCTTGGTTTTTCTGGTCTTTGTTGTAAGAGGGTCCCCTGGAAGCATCTGACTACTCTGCCAATTTGGCCCCACCTCCTAAAAGAATAAATTTCTGTTTGTTAAAGCCATCCACTGTGGTATTTCTGTTATAGCAGCGCTAGACAACTAAGACAATGGGCATGGTCTGTACCTGCCCCAGCTGCCAGTGAAGGCCCTGGGAGCCCAGGCTTGGCTGTGTGGCTGTGACCCAGGACCCCCTCTGCCTGCAGTGTCTGTGGGTGTGGGGAGGTGTACTAGACACCTACACGATGTCACCATTTATACCTGGGACTCTGCACTGTCTCCCTGTGTGACACTGGGTAGCCCCAGTCCCTTTGAGGAGCACGACCCCACCAGGCACCTGATCCCACACCTCTGCCTCCCCCGAGTCCCCAGCAGTGTCCAATGATGGAGGGTCCACTAGTGCCTGCCTCTGTTCCAGATTCATTGCCTTTGGTCACTGCAGTCTCCTGTCTGTCCTGCTCCAGGCCCAGCCCTCTTGGGGAACTTCAGGGCTTCGATCACCTACAGAGGGGCCAGGGGCTGTGTGGGCTGCTGTCGTGGGTCTGAACCAGGCCATGGTCCCCAGGCCACCAGTGGGGATGCTGGTGCCACAGCCCAGCGCCTTGTCCTGGTTCAGCTCCAGACAGGCGAGGACACAAGGACACAAGGACAGGGTAACATCTGAAGGCCTGCAGAGCAGCTTGGCTGCAGCCCAGACAGCCTGGCCTTTGTAGCCCTGTCGCTTCCCATAAATAAACCAAAGAAGATCCCTCATCAGATGGCATGGCCTGATTTTTGTTTTGGGAAATCTGGACTAGAAGGGGCAGTGAGAAGCCCAGGGCCCTGGCAGGGCTGCCCGCCTGGGAGTGGCAGACGGGCAGCAGGCGCAGAACAGCCAGCAGTCAGCCTGCCCCAGATTCCATAAGGGCCCCAGAGAGCCAGTGGGAGGAGAGGCTGGATTGAAGGAAACTGATGTTAGGCCGGCACCAGGCTTTCTTCCTGTGAGGCCCGAGATGCCCAGAGAGGGGTTTGTGGCCCAGGGACACAGGGAGGCCAACAACCCACAGTGAGAAATGGGGACTAGAATCCTAGCCTGAGAAAACCCGGGGCACGTGGGTAAGGGTACAGCACTCACTGAGTCCTACCATCACCGTCTCAGCAACTCATTCCACCCTGGGGAAACTGAAGCTGAGGAGGAGGACTGGCTGGCTCTGTGCTGCACAGTGGAGGGGAGGACCTGACCTGGGTGGTCTGCATCTGCGTGTGCTTCCAGGCATCTTTCTAAGCCTTGCCCCCACCCCACCTCTGAGGGGCACACCCAATGGGCACTGTATGCCCACCTCTGTGATCCTAGCGTGTCTTACCTACACTGCTGTGGGCACGGCCTGGCATAGATGCTTCTTGCCATGGCCTTGCTCCCCAGCCAGCCCCACCTGGACAAGGTATACCTTAAGGGGATTTCTGGTTAAGGGCAAGGCCTCCAGGTGGTGGCTGGCCACCTGCAGCTACCTGACAGCTACTCTGCCTACCAAACCAGCCTCTGCCCATCATCCAGGCTACTGGACCTTGTGAGCCCCTGGGAGCGGTGTCCCAGACCTGGCCCCCTGGGCCCCGTGGAGGAGCATCCACGTGGAGGGCAGGAGCAGGACCTGCATCCGGTCCTGGGATGGGCCATCCTCTCTGGCTGTGTGGCCCTGGAAGGGCACTGCATCCTGTGAAGGATGTGCTGACACCTAGAGTTGCATCTATTTGCCAGCAGCTACATAGGCTCAGCCACTGGATCACCCAGAAAATGCTGGTTGCTGCGAGCATGTGGCAGGAGCCCTCGCTGGCCTCTGGGGGTAAAGCCAGCCTCTCCTCAAGAATGTGAGGTGCTGCCTGAAGCCGGGCCCACACATGATCTCTGGAGTGGGGTCCTGCTTGTCCCCAGGGTGCCACCAAGGAAGGCCTAGTCGGGGTGGAAGGCAGGGTCCTTGTATTAATCTCCTAGGACTGCTGTAACAAATGACCACAAACTGGGTGTTTGACAAAAACAGAATTTTATTCTCTCATTGTTCTAGAGGCCATAGGTCTGAAATCAAGGTGTCAGTAGGGCAATGCTCCCTAGAAGGCTCTAGGAGAGAATTCTTCCTTGCCTCTTCTAGCTTCTGGTGGCTCCAGGCATTCCTGGGCTCATGGCTGTACAAATCTAACCTCTGTCTTGGTCTTCACATGCCTTCTCCTCTGTGCCTCTGTGTTTCTCCTCTTCTGTCTTTTATAAGGACACTGGTCATTGGCTTTAGGCTCACCCAGGTGATCCAGGATGATCTCTTCTCGGGATCCTTAACTCCATCTGCACGAATTCTTTTTCCTTTAGCCCTAAAGAAAAATGAAGTCCTAATACGTGCTACCACATGGATAAGCCTTGAGAACGTTATACTGAGTGAAATAAGTCGGATACAGAAGGACAAACATTGTGTGATCCCACTTATATGAAATATTTATAACAGGCAAAGTTTTGGGAATAGATGATAATAATGGTTACACAACATGGTAGATGAAATTAATGTCACTGCGTTGTACACTAAAAATGGTTAAAATGGCAAATTTTGTTATATATATTTTACCACAATAAAAATTAAAAAAAGCAAAAACTTTTTCCAAATAAGATCATATTCACAAGTTCTACAGGTTAGGACATGGACATATCTTTTTTGAGAGACACTAAGGAGCTTGGGAAGGAGCCCTGGTGGCACAGTGGTTAAGCACTCAGCTGCTAACTAGAAGATTAGCAGTTTAAACCCACCAGTCACTCCATGCGAGAAAGACGTGGCAGTCTGCTTGCATAAAGATTACACCCTTGGAAACCCTATACGGCAGTTCTCTGTCCTATAGGGTTGCTATTAGTCAGAATCAGTTCGATGATAACAGGTTTGGTTTTTTTGGTTATTCAACCTGCTATAGTCCTCACTGTCACACAGCCTGCTCTGTCACCTGTGCCACATTCAGTAATACCCACATGCCCTGCTCTGTGCCATGGGATTAGGAATGCCCGCTTCGCAAGGAAGAGAGACATGGGTATCCCACAGACCAGCCCTGGGGACTGGGTATGGGGGTGAGGGCGGGCTCACTGGAGGTGCAACTTTTCTACTTGCCTGCTTTCCCCAGTGGAGAGGGGTTTGGGCATCAACCTGCCAAGATGGTGCCCCCACCCCCTGCCCATCAAGACGTGTGCTCTCCTGCTCAGTTCTGTCCTTCTGCCCTTGCCAGACCAGTTCCGATTCTGTGAGGTGTTGGGGCAAACCTGTCCTGGAGGATGAGTGGTGCTGGGTCTAGTTGGAGGAGGTGTGAGTGGCTTTCTCTCAGAGTGTCTGAGCTGGCAAACATAGCAGGGAGCCTGGAGGGAGGGTGGAGGGATGGTCCTGGGACTGCCGGTCCCTTGGATCCAGGAGTGGAAATTTGCAGCCTTTGTCTTCTGGCCAAGGCAAGTTTCCCAGGGTGTCAGGGATGGTGTGGATGGCAGTGTCTGCAGAACTTGGGGCTCCATGGCTGCATGTGGGTGGTAATGCCTTGGACCCAAGGTCTCTGCCACCAGTGACATTGGGTGTGGGGGGTTTATTACTATTATTATTTATTAGCTGCCATAGAGTTGGCTTTGACACATGGTGACCCCATGTACAATAGAACAAAATATTGACTAGTGCTGCACCATCTTCATGATCTTCATGATCACCGGTGTGCTCTAGTCCATTGTTGCAGCTGCTGTGTATTTTGAGTGTCTTCCAACTTAAGGGCTTCATTTTTCCAGCACTATATTGCACAACATTCTGTTGTGGTCCATATCTTAGGTATATAGTGCCGCTCTGACAGAAATACCACAAGTGGATGGCTTTAACAAATAGAAGTTTATTCTTTCACAGTTTAGGAGGCTAGAAATCTGAATTCAGGGTACCAGCTCCAGGCGAGTGCTTTCTCTCTCCATAGGCTCTAGAGGAAGGTCCTTGTCATCAATCTTCCCTTGGTCTAGGAGCTTCTCAGTTCAGGGAACCCAGGTCCAAAGGATGTGCTTTACTCCTGGCTCTTCTTGCTTGGTGGTAATGAGGTCCCTTTCCTGCCTCCTTGCTTGTCTGTTTTATATCTCAAAAAAGATTGACTGAAAATACAACCTAATCCTATAGATTGAGTCCTGCCTCATTAACATCATAGAGGTTAGGATTTACAACACATAGGATAATCACATCAGGTGACAAAATGGTGGACAATCACACAATACTGAGGATCATGGCCTAGTCAAGTCAACACACATTTTTGGGGGACACAATTCAATCCATAACACTCCATAAGGTTTTCATTGGCTAATTTCTAGAAGTAGATCACCAAGCCTTTCTTCTTAATCTGTCTTAGGCTGGAAGCTCCGCTGAAACCTGTCCACCATGGGTGACCATGCTGGTATTTGAAATACCAGTGGCATAGATTCCAGCATCATAGTAACATGTAAGCCACCACAGTATGACAAACTGACGGACGAGTGGTAGTTGGAGGGGATTTGGCCCCCTCATCGTCTTTCTCAGTATCTCACATCACACACAGACACACACACACTGCTACTACTTCTAGACAAATGCCCCTGGTACCCCAGCCCCGACCAGGCCGTATAGATCTGCCTGGATGGACTGGGCATGGTGGTGCTTTGACCCTCTAGGTTCTAGGGCAGAATCTGAGGAGAAACAGGCAAGTGGGTGGTGTGTGCAGGGCCCCAAGGATGGACCTTGAATTAGGCTCTTGGCCCTGATTCCGTGAGCCACCTCACGTCTCAAGGCCACGGTCTGCTGTGGTCCAGCTGGTGAGAAATGGGAGCTCAGAAAGAAAAATTTCACTTCTTGATATTTTGGTAAGTGTTCCTGCAGCGGGAGTCATTTTTCTTCTTTAGTGGAGAGTGCCCTGTTATTTATGTGCATGTTAATTTGTGACTGGGGACATTCCCCGATGTTGTCTTTGTGCCGAGAGACCTGGGAAATGTCAGCGGCTCATCTGGCAGGATGATGTTGGCGTGTGTGATAGATGGGCAAACCCGCCGTGGTCCCAAGGTCTGGGCCTGACCCGCTGGCCCCTCTGTCCTGGCCAGGGTGGGGAGGCCAATCCATTTCCTGGGAGCCCTCCCTGGTGCTGGCCTTGTTGGGGATTGTTGGGAAGGGGTGCTGGCTACAAGGGCCCATGTGCAGGACATTTCTAACTCTCCCAAGCCAGACAGGCCAGACCCCATGGGTGGGAGCCACGCTGGCCCTACCCAATCGCACAGGAAGGCCAGCTCCACGCTGCTGTGTGAGGCACTCTGGTCAGCATCTTGTTTATCCCATTTTTCTCCCTTATCTTCCTCTCCCTGTTCTCCCTTTTCCCTGCTCCTCTCCAAACAAATAGTCTGTTTTGGAATAGGCCATTTGTAAAAATTTAAAAAAAAATGCAGAAAATACTAATAAAAAAGCAAAACTCACTTAAAACCTTAACATTGTTAACTCTTGGGTACACCTTTCATTTCACGATCACGGTAATGACAGTGGCAAGCTGCTTTCTTCGGCACTAGGCTGAGTGCCGTACCCATGGCATCTCACTTAATCTGCACACCCTCTGTAAATGCTGTTATTATCCTCATTTTACAGGGAAGACCCTGTGGCTCAGGCAGGCCATGCTGGTTCTCCCAGGGGCCGGGGCGGGGAGGTTGCAGGGCTGTGTTCCTCTGCCTGCTCCCAACCCACTGGGAAATCTGAGCTGGGAGTGTCGTTCCTTTGAGTCTTAGATTCCTCTGTACACTGGAGCATCCTCCTTGTAGAATTTTAGGTAAGTTTGTTTTTGTGCCATATTTGAAAGCTCCTGGCTTGTAGTGGGGACTCTAGCTTGGGGTCCCTCGGGTGTCACTAAGGACCTTGGGAATGGAGGGCAGAGGGTGGCAGAAGCTTGAGAAAGGCAGCGGTATAGGCATGGAAGTGCAAAGGATGCTCAGGTGCTGGGGTTACCTCTGGGGATGGAGAGTCACCGCTATGACTCCTGGAAGGCCTTCTGTGCCAGAAGAGGGGGTTAGCCTTTATTTTATAGGCAGAGGTGGTCCAGGGGATGAGTGGGGTTTTTGCTTTTAGTTTGTTTTGGCTCTTCTAACGGAACAACACTTGCTCCTGTATGAGTTTTGGAATGAAAAACTGGTATCTAACCTACAGGTCACCTTCCCAGCTCCTCACTTTGCAGATGGAGAAACTGAGGGCTGGAGAAGGGATGGCACTGGCCCAAGACCAGGACTTGAACCTGGGTCTCCAGCTCTGTGTACAGTTCCCTCCCTTCCCTGATGGCTCCCTGTCTGCCCTGCCCTTCCAAATAGGGTCTGGCTGTCCTCAGCACCCTCGACTGGGCACTGGGCTCAGCCTTGAGGACGCGTATCTGTCAGGGCTCCTTGGTTGTGAACCTTGGAAACTAACTCTGGCCAGCTTCCTGGAGGGGCTTCCTGGGGTGAAGGACCTGAAGGGCCCTGAAGCCAGGTCCAGGGCAGGGCAGGGCTGCCTGGTGAGTTCGTCTGGGCTCTGTGGATGTCAGGGACGACCCTGCTCAAGAGAAGCCCAGAAGGCTCTGCTCAGGCCACGGCCCCCCCTAGCCTGGGTAGACATCACTGGACTGCACACCAGGGGGAGGGCAGCTCCCTGAGAAGGAAGAGGGCTGGATGGGGCATAACACCTCACCTACTCCAGAGGAGGCAGAGTGCGGGGGAGGTGGTGGTGGGGATGCTCCGGAGATGCAGAGGAGAGGAGGACAAATGCCTCCTGACCTGGTCTGGTCTGGCCTGGCCTTTGGGTGACCATCCCTCCCCACCACCCGCAGAACAGTGACCACACCAGAATACCCTCTCTAAGGCTGCACTGTCAAGGTGCCTGTTGTGGTCAGGGCAGAGCTGCTTCAGTCAGAAAAACCAAAAACCAAACCCATTGCCATCCAGTCAGCTCCAACTCGTAGTGACCCCATGTGACAGAGTAGAACTGCTCCATAAGGTTCTCTTGGCTGTAATCTTTACAGAAGCAGATTGCCACACCTTTCTTCTGCAGCACCACTAGGTGGGTTTGAACAGCCAACCTTTGGGTTAGTAGCCTAATGCACCATTTGCACCACCCAGGGTCTTCCTTACCTAAATCAGATGGAAATTTATTTCTCATTGCTAAAACTGTCCAGTGGCAAGGGCTTGGCCCTCCCCCGGAGGCTCCCAGTGTTGCCTTGGCCTTCCCAGCTCCCAGGCAGCCGGACGGGGAAAGAGCCCCGAGCAGACTCTGCCAGGAAGTGACCTGGAGTTGCGGCACTGATTCTGCTGCGCCCCGTCTGACTAAGCCTAGTCCCACGGCATATCTCACTGTAGGGGAGGCCGGAAATGTGGCTGTCGCCCCATTGCGCAACTGACTTTCATGGGCAGTTACTAAAAGAAAGAAGGAGACAGAGAGATACAGTTCTGTTGGAGTTAAAATAGTTCCAGGAATGGGAGTCTTGCCGGATGACAACATTTTTTGGGATTCCTATGGCAAGTATGTGTAAATGTGCACAAGTGTGCATGTATGTATATGTACATGTGCACACATGCATGCATGTACACATGCATGCACGTGCATCATTGTGTGCATGCATGTGTGCATGTGTTAAGCGTGCATTTTGTGTGCATGTAGTGTGTATGTGCATGTGTGCATCCATGTGTGCATATGTATGCAGATGCTTGTGTGCATGCATACACACGTGTATACATGAGTGCATGTGCATTTGTGTACAGTGTGCACACGTGTGTACGTGTTTGTGGGTGTGTGCACATGTATGTGCATGTGCATATGCGTGTGTGTGTGTGTGTGTGTGTGTGTGTCTATTTCAGAACAAGTCTCTGGGCAACAGTGAGCTGATGCAAACACACCTGCCCTTTCCTCTGCCACATTCTGGATCCCTCTGTTTTTAGACCTGTTTTCTTTTCCCCCCTTTTCTTTCTGTTCTTGATTGTCACCACTCCAACCTTGACAAACACCTGACAGTCTTTGTGCTGGAGGCTGCAGGAATTACAAGGCTGAGTGACAGACCTTGGTTCCAGACACTCACACGACAGGTGCCTGCTGGTGAGGGGTTGCCTGTGGCTTTCACCCAGAAGGAGCTGGTTAGGATGGGAAAATTGGGGCGCTGTATGAATGGGAACAGGACTCAGACCTGAGTTTTCTGTGAAACTCTAACTTTGAGGGTTGCAGTGTTTTGAATACTTTAAAAGTCAAAGTGACCAATGATGTTTGGTAAGCCTTCTGGGGAGGGGCCCAGCCCTCAATGCTGGACAGTTCCAGGGGTGAGAAATAAAGTTCCATCTGACTGAAGCAAGGAAATCCCTAGGTGGTGCAAACTGTTAAACACTAGGCTACTAACCCAAAGGTTGGTGGTTCAAACTCATCTAGTGGTGCTGTGGAAGAAAGACCTGGTATTTCTTTTTTAACTGACTTTATTTTTAGAACAGTTTTATATTTATAGAAAAATTGAGCAGATAGTATCATATAGACTCCCTGTGCAGTTTCCCCTATTATTAACATCTTGCATTAGTGTGGTATGTTTGTTACAATTAATTAATTGATGAAACTATATTAACTAAAGTCCATAGTTTATTTAGATTCTATAGTTTTTACCAAATGTCCTTTTTCTGTCCCAGGATCCCATCCAGAATCCCATGTTATATTTAGTCATCGTGTCTCCTTAAACTCCTTTAGGCTCTGACAGTTTCTCAGATTTTCCTTGTTTGTGATCATCTTGACAGTTTGAGGAGTCCCGATCAGGTGTATTATAGAATGCTCTCTGTCTTAGTTACCTAGTGCTGCTATAACAGAAATACCACAAGTGGATGGCTTTAATAAACAAATTTATTCTCTCACAGTTTAGGAGGCTAGGAAGTCCAAATTCAGGGTGCCAGCTTCAGGGGAAGGCTTTCTCTCTCTGTCGGCACTGGGAGAAGGTTGTTGTCATCAATCTTCCCCTGGTCTAGGAGTTTCTCAGTGTAGGGACCCTGGGTTCAAAGGATGTGCCTCCACCTCTGGCTCTTCTTGCTTGGTGGTAATGAGGTCCCTCTCCTCTCTGCTTGCTTCTCTCTTTCATATCTGAAAAGAGATTGACTCAAAATACAACCTAATCCTGTAGATTGAATCCTGCCTCATTAACCTAACTGCCTCTAATCCAGCCTCATTAACATCATAGAGGTTAGGATTTACAACACATAGCAAAATTACATCAGATCATAAAATGGAGGACAACCATACAATACTGGGAATCATGGCCTAGCCAAGTTGACATACATTTTGGGGGGACACAGTTCAATCCATAATACCCTCTATTGCAATTTGTTTGATATTTTTCTCATGATTGAAAAACCAGTTGCTATTGAGTTATTCTGACTCATGTTGACCCCACGTATGTCAGAATAGAACTGTGCTGCATTGGGTTTTCAATGGCTGTGCTCTTTTGGAAGTAGGTCACCAGGCCTTTCTTCTGAGGCACCTCTGAGTGGATTCAAACTGCCAACCTTTTGTTTAGCAGCAAGTGGGTGAACCATTTGTATCACCCAGGGCTCCTTCTCATGATTAGTCTGGGGTTATTGGATTCTTAAGGAGTCTCTGGGTGGTGCAGACGACTAAGCCGTCAACTACTAACCGAAAGGTTGGTGGTTTGAACCCACCCGGGGGTACCTCAAAGGAAAGGCCTCATGATCTGTTTCCAAAAGATCATAGCCATTGAAAACCCTATGGAGCGCAGTTCTGCTCTGACATACACGGGGTTGCCATGAGTAGGAGTCGACTCAACAGCAACAGGTTTGGTTTTTGGTTTAGTTTTATTGGATTCTTGTAATATTTTAACTTTTATTTCCACTTCTAGTGACTACTTCACCATAAATCAAACAGCAAAGGTACAGGGCATAGAAGGAGGAAGAGGCAGGGCAGGCATTTTCTAATTTATCAAGATCTGAGAACCAGCAGCTTCTTTTGATGATGGAAGTGCTACCAGGCTGGAGGGCTCTAACAGTGACCCTCGAGGGCTGCAGACAGAGCCCCAGCTGTTTGCCGACAGAGTAGCAGACTTCAGGAACAGAGGTTGGACTCTTCCCAGTGGGAGCGGGTTCAGGGGTGCCAGACCCTGCACAGGGGCTCCAGGGCTGGACAGACACATGGCTGGACAGACAGAGCTAAACAAGTTTCCGACTAACTGTACCTTCAGACCCATGTGCTTCTATGATTTCTTCAATATTTATTTAGTGGAGAGAGGAAACACATTTTTATTAATAAAAATTACATGTAAAAACAGATATCCTTGCCACTGGCAGCAGGAAAATCAAAGTCCTGGAAAAAAATTCAGCAAAACGAACCTCACGTTTTGCGCCTTGTCAGTGGTGTCTGTTTTTGCAATTTTTAAAACAGATTGTTCCTGGAATGCATACTAAAAAGTTTGACAATCAGGCAATAAAACAAAACCCGCTTTCTTTGTGGAGAGCCTCTCTCCAAGCGTTATTCTGGTTGGGTTGTCACCTCTGCTCTCAGGTGGCCAGCCTCTGGTCTTAGGTGGCCAGTCTCTCTGGTCTCAGGTGGTCAGCCTCTGGTCTCAGGTGGCCAGTCTCTGGTCTTAGGTGGCCAGTCTCTGGTTTTGGGTGATCAGCCTTGTTTTGGGGTGGCTAACACCCATGCTCATCAATGCAACATACATGTGTGTGGGCCCCAATACCTAACAGAAAGGGGCTGTGGCTGGCGAGGAAGATGTCTGGTGTTTCCATGTGAGTGTGCCACCACTAGAGCACTCTGGTGTGTGAGGAACTGTGTGTGGAAGGCGCGTAAATGGCATTGTGCCTCTGGCTGACCTCAGTGCACCTTGGTGCCCCTGCCAGGTGGCCCCTGCTCCAGCTTGGCCCCTGGCTTCCTGAACACAGCAAGGCCCAGGGCAGTATCAGACACATCCAGTGCCCTCAGGTCAGGCCAGTGGCCTTCTAGCAGGAGGCTGGTGAGGAGAAGAGCCCAACCCCTGGTGCCAGGGAAACCCAGACTGTCCCCTACTCTCTCAGGCCAGAGACAGCTGCTACTCACTAGGCCAAGCTCTGACCTCTTTGTCACACTGGGTCCCTCCAGGATTTCCCCAGGGCCTTGGGTCATGACATAGTTAGCTCCCAGCCTGGGGTCCAAGGGACCTGGGGAAGACGGATTGCCCAGTGGGTCCCTGATGCCCCAATATGCTGCCCTAATTTCGTCAATAGTACCACCAGGGAAATGCCTCTTTCCACAGGGGTGTGGTGTCTGATTCCTAGACCCTGTGTGTTCCTGGGCAGGCCTTTCCCCCTCTGGGCTTCAGTTTCCTCCTTGATCTCATGGTCAATACTTGTGTTGTCGAGAGTGGACTAGGTGTCCCTGGTTCTGAGTGTGTCCCAGGGTGAACATGTCCTCCACAGCCACCACGCCCAGGAAGCCCACTGACCCCATTTTACATGTGAGTATTTGGAGGCCCAGGGAGCTTTGACCCCTTGACCAAGATTACCCAGCCAGACAGAAATGATGTTGGGAACCCAGAACGCTAGACTCCCACACTGCTCGTCCACTCCTGCTCCAGAAAAATAAATTCCCACACTTCCTCAAATGACTTCTACTAATAAGATGAGTTTGAGATACCATTCTCCCAGCCAGACCACAGACTTGTGAGATGTCAATGGCAGTGTTCTGGAAGTCATTCTGGCTGTTGTAAACATTCTCACCCACGCGCCGCTGGAAGGGGACAGCTCAGGGTCCCTCCTTCCCGACAATGTTTCTCTCAGAGAATATATCCTGCTGTCACGGGGTCATTCAGTCACACAACAAGCATTTGCTGACTCCCCGCCAGGCCTGGTGGGGCCCCAGGGCTCAGGCATGAGTCACAAGCGTAGGGGCCTGCAGGCTTCCCTGGGCCCTCTGTTCTCCTCTCTCCCCTGACCTGCAGCCCCAGGTAACCTTGTCTGTTCCAGCCCTGACTCCCGTCATGCCAGCTCCTTCCTGCTCTTCCCCTGCCCCTGGAACTCTCCCTCAGGAGTTGTGGATGCTGCAAACCTGAAGTATCCTTCTGGTCTGCTGGCTCCTGCTCATCTCCCTGTGCTCTTCAGAAAATGGCCACCCTGTCATCTGGCCACTCACTGGACCCTGGATTACTTTCTTGTGTTGTGTGACAAATTACCACAAACTGGGTGACTTTAAACAATGCACATTTATTCTCTCAGGGTTCTGGAATCCAGAAGTCAGAATCATTATCACTGGGCTGAAATCAAGGTGTTGGCAGGGTCGCGCTCCCTCCAGAGGCTCTAGGGCAGAATCTTTCCTTGCCTCTCCCAGCTTCTGGTGGCTGCTAGTGCTCCTTGGCTTGTGGCTGCGTCACTCTAGTCTTCAAGGCCAGCTGTTATGGGTTGAATTGTGTCCCCCCAAAATGTTTGTCATCTTGGCTAGGCCGTGATTCCCAATATTGTGTGGTTATCCACCATTTTGTGATCTGATGTGATTATCCTATGTGTTGTAAATCCTAACCTCTATGATGTTAATGAGGCAGGATTAGAGGCAGTTGTGTTAATGAGGCAGGACTCACTCAACAGGATTAGGTTGTATCTTGAGTCAATCTCTTTTGAGATATAAAACAGAATCAAGCAGAGAGGAGAGGGACCGCATTACCACCAAGCAAGGAGAGCCAGCAGCAGAGTGAGTTATTTGGACCCAGGGTCCCTGCACTGAGAAGCTCCTAGACCAGGGGAAGATTGATGACAAGGACCTTCCTCCAGAGCTGACAGAGAGAGAAAGGCTTCCCTTGGAGCTGGCACTCTGAATTCAGACTTCTAGCCAACTAAACTGTGAGAGAATAAATTTCTGTTTATTAAAGCCATCCACTTGTGGTATTTCTGTTATAGCAGTGCCAGATAACTAAGACACCAGCATTTCAAATCGCTTTCTGCTCCGTCTTCACATAGCCTCCTCCTCTGCGTGTCTGTCTAATCTCCCTCATGTGACTGCATTTAAGGCCCACCTGGGTAGTCCAGGATAATCTACCCATCTCAAGATCCTTGACTTAATCACATCTGCAAAGTCTTTTTTTTTGGTCGTAGAAGGAAACATCCACAGGTTCTAGGCATTAGGACTTGGATATCTTTTGGGGGAAGCCATCCTTGGCCCTGCTTTCTCCTTCATACCTGCATCAGATAGACCCCAAGTCATATTGATCCCCCCTTCTTGGCTCCCCTTGTGTCTGTCCACATATCTCCACCCTTACTGCTCCTGTGGGCCTGTGACTTCTCTCCAGGGGGCCTGCAGTGTCCTCTACCAGCTTCCTGTGCTCATCTCTGTCCCTCCAGTCTGTTCTCCCACAGCAGCCAGCACGTCTTTGAACACAATTTAGATCCAGAAGCCTTCGGGGCTGCCCGCTGCCCTCATCTGGTGGCCCTCTCTGTGTGACGTGCCACTTGCCCCCTTGTCCTCTCTGCTCCCATCTACCAAACCAGAGTCAGCTCTTTCAATAGGCTGTGGTCTGCCTTTGGGCCTTTGCTTGTGTGGCTCAGTCTAGAACACTGTCTACAACACTGTCCGTCTCTCCAACTCTTTCGCCTGGCCAGTGCCTCTTACCCTTCAGGTGTGGAATGGATTTTGGGTAGATGCTTCACACCTGATGACTTCCTTGATCCCCAAAGGTCTAATGTTCATGCTCCATGTTCCCCTGGGCCCTACACCCCCACCACCTCCACTTATCACTGGCAATGCCACTTCCCGTTGGGTAGTCTGTGTCATGCCTGGGGATGTCAACTCCCTGAGGGCACCAGTGAGTGTGCTGAGTGTGGATGCTTCTCTAGTGTCCACCCTAGACTAGATGCTAATGGAAGATGCTCAGCAAGCCCTGGGAGAGGGTGCACTACGTCTCTGTCATCGAGATTCCCAGGTGGCGACAGGACAGGACCTGGAGAGTACCCATAGGTCTGGAAGAGGGAGGCTGTACCTCCCTTGCTGCCCGCAAAGCAACTCTGTCCCCTCCTCTGTCAGGACAGGTGAGTGGCAAAGGCCTTTTGGCCACAGTCGGTGCAGTTGGACAGTGCAGTGCCTGTCGTTTGTGTGGGTGATGCCAGGGACTGCAAACTTAGGGGCCGAGGGGCTTGTCAGGATGTGTAAATTTTTTTTTTTTAATTGTACTTTAGATGAAGGTTTACAGAACAATTATTTTCTCAGTAAACAGTTAGTACACATATTGTTTTATGACATTGGTTAACAACCCCACGACATGTCAACACTCTCCCTTCTCGACCTTGGGTTCCCAATTACCAGCTTTCCTGTCCTGTCCTGCCTTCTAGTCCTTGTCCCTGGGCTGTTGTGCCCCATTAGTCTTGTTTTGTTTTATGGGGCTGTCTAATCTTTGGTTGAACTGTGACTTCAGTACTGAGCTAAAAAGGTGTCCAGGGGCCATACTCTTGAGGTTTCTCCAGTCTCTGTCAGACCAGTAGGTCTGGTCTTTTTTTGTGAGTTAGAATTTTGTTCTTCATTTTTCTCCAGCTCTGTCTGGGACCCTCTGTTGTGATCTCCGTCAGAGCAGTCAGTGGTGGTAGCTGGGCACCATCTAGTTGTACTGAACTCAGTCTAGTGGAGGCCATGGTAGTTGTGGTTCATTAGTCCTTTGGACTAACCTTTCCCTTGTGTCTTGTTTTCTTCATTTTCCCTTGCTCCCGAAGGGGTGAGACCAGTGGAGTATCTTAGATGGTGGCTCACAGGCTTTTAAGACTCCAGACGCTACTCACCAAGGTAGAATGTAGAACATTTTCTTTATAAACTATGTTGTGCCAGTTGAGCTAGTTGTTCCCCGAGACCATGGTTCCCACAGCCCTCTGTCCAGCAATTCAGTCCCTCAGGGTGTATGGATGTGTCTACGGAGTTTCCATGACCTTTCCTTGTACAAGTTGTGCTGGCTTGCCCTTCACCAAAGTTACCATTTATCTATTGTCTATTTAGTATTCCCCCAACTCCTTCCATCCCTCGTAACCATTAAAGATTTTTTTCTTTTTGTGTGTAAACCTTTTCATGAGTTTTTCAGTAGGGTTCTCATACAATATTTGTTCTTTTGTGATTTACTTATTTCACTCAGCATAATGACCTCCAATTTGAGCCATGCTATGAGATGCTTCACAGATTCATCATTGTTCTTTATCGTTGCATAATCCTCCATTGTGTGTATGTACCATCGTTTTGTTTATCCATTCATCTGTTGATGGGCATCTAGGTTGTTTCCACCTTTTTGCTATTGTGAACAGTACTGCAGTGAATGTGGGTGTACATATGTCTATTCATGTGACAGCTCTTATTTCTCTAGGATATATTCCTAGGAGTGGGATTGCTGGATCCTATGGTATTTCTACTTCTAGCTTTCTAAGGAAGCGCCATATCATTTTCCAAAATGGTTATATTATTTTGCATTCCCACCAGCAGTGCATAAGAGTTCCGATCTCTCTGCAGCCTCTCCAACATATGTTATTTCCAGTTTTTTTGATTCATGCCAGTAAAGCTGGGGTGAGATGGTGTCTCATTGTGGTTTTGATTTGCGTTTCTTTAACGGCTAGTGATTGCGAGCATTTCCTCATGTGTCTCTTGACCACTTGAACGTTTTCTTTGGTGAAGTGTCTGCTCATTTCTTTGCCCTTTTTTTAATTGGATTATTTGTCTTTTTGTTGTAGAGGTGTTGGATTTTCTTGTAGATTTTATCGATTGGACCTTTGTCTGACTTGCAGTGTCCACAAACTTTTTCCCAGTCTGTAGGTTCTCTTTTTACCCTTTTGGTTAAGTCTTTTGATGAGCATAAGTGTTTAATTTTTAGAAGATCCCAGTTATCTAGCTTATCTTCTGGGGTTTGTGTGTTGTTGGTTATGGTTTGTATCATGTTAATGCCATGTATTAGGGCCTCTAGCGTTAATCCTATTTTTTCTTCTATGAACTTTATAGTTTTTGGCTTTATATTTAGGTCTTTGATCCATTTTGAATTAGTTTTTGCATATGGTGTGAGGTATGGGTCCTGTTTCATTTTTTTTACAGATGAACATCCAGTTTTGCCAGCACCATTTGTTAAAAAGACTGTCTTTTCCCCATTTGATGGACTTTGGGACCTTGTCAAAGATCAGGTGACTGTAGGTGGGTGGATTTACATCTGGGTTCTCAATTCTGTTCCATTGGTCAGTGTATCTGTCGTTGTACCAGTAGCAGGCTGTTTTGACTACCATAGCTGTGTAGTAGGTTCTGAGGTCAGGTAGGGCCAAGTCCTCCTACTTTATTCTTCTTCTTCAATAGTGCTTTACTTATCTGGGACATCTTCCCTTTCCATATAAAGTTAATGATTAGTTTTTCTATGTCTTTAAAGAATGTTGTTGGTATTTGGATTGGGATTGCATTGTATTTGTAAATTGCTTTGGGTAGAACTGTCATTTTCACAAAGTTGAGTCTACCTATCTGTGAGCATGTTATGTTCTTCCATTTATGTCGATCCTTTTAAGTTTCTTACAGTAGTGTTTTGTAGTTTCTTTGTATGGGTCTTTTACATCCCCGGTTAGATTTATTCCTAAGTATTTTGTTTTTTTAGGGGCTATTATAAATGGTATTGTTTTCCTGATTTCCTTTTCATCGTTCTATTTTTCGGTGTATAGAAATCCAACTGATTTTTTTATGTTTATCTTGTATCCTGCTGCTCTGCTGAATCTTTCTATTAGTTCCAATAGTTTTCTCATGAGTCTTTTGGTTTTTCTAGATATAGTATCATATCCTCCACAAACAGGGACAGTTTAATTTCTTCATTACCAATATGGATGCCCTTTATTTCTTTTTCTTGCCTTATTGCTCTAGCTAGGACTTCCAGTACAATGTTAAATAGGGTGGTGATAAAGGTCATCCTTGTCTTGTACCTGTTCTCAAGGGGAATGTTTTCAGCCTCTCTCCATTAAGAATGAAGTTGACAATTGGTTTTGCATAGATGCCCTTTACTATGTTGAGAAATTTCCCTTCTATACCTATTTTATTGAGAGTTTTTATCAGGAATGTGTGTTGGACTTTGTCGAATACCTTTTCTGCATCAAATGAGATGATCATGTGATTCTTTTCTTTCCTTTTATTTATGTGGTGGATTATGTTGATTGATTTTCTAATGTTGAACCATCCTTGTGTACCTGCTATGAGTCCTTCTTGGTCATGATGTATTATTCTTTTGATATGATGCTGAATTCTATTGGCTAAAATTTTGAGAATTTTTGCATCTATATTCATGGGTGATATTGGTCCGTTATTTTCTTTTTTGTGTGTCTTTGCCTAGTTTTGGTTTCAGGGTTATGCTGGTTTCATAGAATGAATTTGGAAGTGTTGCTTCTCTTTCTATGTTCTGAAATAGTTTAAGTAGTACTGGTATAAGCTCCTCTCTGAATGTTTAGTAGAATTCTCCAGTGAAGCCGTCTGGACCAGGGCTTTTTTTTTTTTTTTTTTTTTTTTTTTTTTTGGTGTTGGGAGTTTTTTTAATTACCTTTTCAACCTCTTCTCTTGGTATGTGTCTGTTCAGAGTTTCAACATCACTTTGTTGTAGTTTGGGTAGGTAGTGTGTTCCTAGAAATTTATCCCTTTCGTCTAGGTTTTCAAATTTGTTGTAGTATAGTTTTTCATAGTACTCTGTTATGATCCTTTTTATTTCATTTGGGTCTGTTGTGATGTCCTGCATTTTGTTTCTTATTTGAGTAATTTGCATCCTCTCCTGTTTTTCTTTTTTCCGTGTGGCCAGTGGTTTGTCGATTTTGTTGTCCTTTCAAAGAACCAACTCCTGGATTTGTTGATTCTATTGTTTTTCTGTTCTCTATTTCATTTATTTCTGCTCTGATCTTTATTAGTTCCTGTCTTCTGGTGGCTGTGGGCCTTTTTTTTTTTTTTTTTTTTTTTTTTGCTGTTCTCTTTCTATTTATTTAAGTTGTGTCGTTAATGTTTTGATTTTGTCCCTTTCTTCTTTTTCAACGTGTGCATCTAAATTGTCCTCTGAGGACTGCGTTTGCTGCGTCCCAAAAGTTTTGGTGTGATGTGTTTTCATTCTCATTTGATCTAGGAGTTTTTTGATTCCATCTCTGATTTCTTTTATTACCCAGTGATGTGTAAGCAGGGTGTTATTCAGTTTCCACGTACACGATCATTGGTGGTAGCCAGGCACCATCTAGTTCTTCTGGTCTCAGGCTGATGAAGTCTCTGGTTTATGTGGCCCTTTCTGTCTCTTGGGCTAATACTTTCCTTATGTCTTTGGTGTTCTTCATTCTCCTTTATTCTAGGTGGTTGGGACCAATTGATGCATCTTAGATGGCTGCTGGCAAGCTTTTAAGACCCCAGACGCCACTCACCAAAGGAGATGCAGAACATTTTCTTAATAAGCTTTGTTATGCCAGTTGACCTAGATGTCCCCTGAAAGCATGGTCCCCAGACCCCTATCCTTGCTACTCTGTCTCTCAAAGTGTTTGATTGTATTCAGGAAACTTCTTAGCTTTGGTTTAGTCCTGTTATGCTGACTCCCCCATAGTGTGTGCTGTCCTTCCCTTCATCTAAGATAATTCTAATTTACTATCTGGTTAGCAAATAACCCTCACCCTCCCTTCCCACCCTTGTAACCATAAAAGAATGTTTTCTTCTGTGTTTAAACCTTTTCTTGAGTTCTTATAATAGTGGTCTTATACAGTATTTGTCCTTCTGTGACTGACTAAATTCACTCAGCATAATGACCTCCAGATTCCTCCATGTTATAAGATGTTTCGCAGCTTCATCACTGTTCTTTATCATTGCAGAGTATTCCATTGTGTGGATATACCATAATTTGTTTATCCATTTGTCTGTTGATGGGCACTAAGGTTGTTTCCATCTTTTTGCTGTTGTGAACAGTGCTGCAGTGAACATGGGTGTGCATATATCTATTCATGTGATGGCTGTTATTTCTCTAGGATATATTCTAAGAAGCAGAATAGCTGGATAGTATGGTACTTCTAAGGTGTGTCTCTTGTAGACAGCATATTGATGGATTTTGTTTTTTATCCATTCCGTCACTCTCTGTCTCTTTAGGCCATTTACATTCAGCATAATTATTGATAGGTATGAGTTTATTGCTGTCATTTTGTAGTGCTCTTTTTTTGTGGTGGGGACTTTTTCTTTGTTCCTCGTACTGTCTTGTGCTGAATTCCTTTTGTTTGTGGATTTTTTTTTCATTTCTTTTTTTTTTTGTAGATTTTGTTTTTACTGAGACTTTTTTCTTTTTTCTTTTGTTGAGTAAGTTTTTTAACTTTCTTTGTGGTTACCTTGAAATTTACCCTTGTCTTCCTAGGTTTGAACCAGAGTATTATTACTTGGTATTGCCTTGCCTTCCTCTCCATTAGAAGGTTCTGTACCTACATCGTTTATTCCCTCTTTTATTGTTCTGATGTTGTTGGTCCCTGTTGTAATTCTTTTGATTTTGGATAGTCCTTGAGAGTTCATTTCCTCGTTCGGTATCTGGCTGGTACTATCTTGCGTCCTAGATTCATTCAGTGGTCTGAAGTTTGTTCTCAGACTGAAGGACTCCCTTTAATAATTCTTGTAAGTTTGGTTTAGTTCTTACATAGTCTCTTAATTTCTGTTTATCTGGAAATGTCCTAATTTCACCATCATATTTGAACGAGAGTTTTGCAGAATATATTATTCTTGGTTGGCTTTTTTTTTCTTTCAGTGTTTTGTGTATGCCATCCCATTGCCTTCTTGCCTGCATGGTTTCTGCCAAATAATCTAAGCTTAGTCTTATTGTTTCTCCTCTGTATGTGACTTTTTGTTTTTCTTGAGCTGCTCTCAGGATTCTTTGTCTTTGGTTTTAGTGAGTGTGATTATGATATGCCTTGGTGATTTTCTTTTCAGGTCTATCATATATGAGGTTCCTTGAGCTTCTTGGATAGTCAGCTTTTCATCTTTCATGATATTGGGGAAGTTTTCTGTCAGCAGTTCTTCAGTGACCCTCTCTGTGTTTTCACTTTTCTCCCCTGTTCTAAACTCTGATCACTCCCAAATTTTTGCTTTTGATGGTAACCCACATAATTATCAGGGTTTCTGCATTTTTCTTTGTTTTCTTTTCTAATTTTTCTCAGAGTTGTATCCAAGTGTTTGTCTTCAATTTCTCTGATCCTGTCTTCCATCATTTCAAACTTTCTCCTCAGCTCTTCTATGACACTGTCCATTTCTGAAATCTTGTTGCTCATCTTTTGGATTTCCAGTTGTTGTTTTTGTATGATTTCTTGTTGTGAATTTATTTTGGCGTTTTTTCTTGTATTATTTTCCTGAATGCTTCCATTTTTTGTCTGTGTTTTCCATGAATTTGTCTGCCTTTTCCATGAATTTGTCTATTTTTTCCTCAGTTTTGTCTGCTTTTCGCTTCAACTCTTTGATAGCTCTAAATATTAGAGATTTGAGTTCCCTCTTAGATAGTTCTAGTAGCTTTTCTTCCACTGGAATGTCATCTGGTGTTTTATTTTGGATGTCTACTGGAACCATCTTCTCTTATTTTTTATATGTTTTGATATTGTCTGCTGTCATCAGGACATTCAGTAGTTATTTTCCTCATTTATTATTGCAGATTTGTTTGTTTCATCCTGCTTTTTTGTTTTGTTTGGTTATTTATGAGCATACCTGCTATGCATTCTTTGTTCTTTGCTCATCTGCAGGCATGATACTTTTCACCTCCTTGTACAGCTGACAGGGTCAGTCACTGCACTGTGGTGCAGCAGGGCAGGTCCAGCAGAAGGAGAGTTGCTGGGATGGGTTGTTTGTGGCATGTGCTAGGGTCGACAGGGTGGGCTGGAAATCAGTGCACGGCAGGTTCCGGTAGGCTGTGACTATACTCTTCAGGGATGTGATGTTCAGCACATGGTGCAGGTAGGCAGGAAGGAGGGGGCAGATTGTGATTTGTGGAGCTAAGATGGATATGCAAAGAGGAGAGAGAAACAGGAGCCAAAAACAAATAAAGAAATAAACAAAAAAGAGTGCTAAGGGAGCTTGCCATTGGAGTGGAGAGATGAGAGACCGAGAAATGGAGAGAAACAAAAAGGGGGAAAAAAAGGAAAAGGGTAAAAGAAAATAAATAAATAAATAAAAATTAGAAAAAAAAACCAAAACAAAAGAAAAGAAAAGCCCTCATGGATTCCAGCAGTGTGGCTGTCAGGACTGGGGAAGTGACTGCTAGGCTGCAAAGTACAGCCTGTCTAGAAGGTGTAGAGGTGTCACACAGTGCCAGGTATTCAGAAGACAGGAAGTATAGAGAGACAAGAAACTGA
This sequence comes from Dugong dugon, assembly GCA_030035585.1. Classification (NCBI taxonomy): domain Eukaryota; kingdom Metazoa; phylum Chordata; class Mammalia; order Sirenia; family Dugongidae; genus Dugong; species Dugong dugon. The sequence continues at coordinate 210,644,933 of CM057460.1, read as the reverse complement.
GAAGTGAAGAAAGAAAAAAAGAAAAGAAAACAAACAAAAATTTCAAAAAAACAACAAAACAAACAAAAACAAAAGAGAAAAGAAAAGCACCCAGGGATCCCACTTTGAGTCTGAAGACTGAGGGAGTAGCTCCCACGCCTCACAGTACTACCCAGCTAGAAGGGGCTCCCAAGTCGAGAAAAGAAAAAGAAAACAAAGAGACAAATCAAAACAGAACAAATCATAACAAACAAACAAAAAAAGCCCCAGGGATCCCACCAGCATCGCGGGGCAGGCCGGGAAGCAGTTCCACAGTCAAGCTTCAGGCAGAAGCAAAGATGGCACATGGAGCCAGGTATTTGAGAGAAAGGAGGGGGAGGTGGTGCGAGATATGGAAGAAACCAAAAGAAGCAGAAAAAAGCAACAGCAGTAACAAACAAATGGCACTCAAAGAGCTGGCCAGTGTGGGCGAGTGATGGGATTATACTGATGAGGTTTACAAGATTAGATAGTGTCTTAATGCAATCTCTTTTGAGATATAAAAGAGACAAGCGAGCAGAGACACAGGGGAACCTCATACCACCAAGAAAGCAGTGCCGGGAGCAGAACGTGTCCTTTGGACCTGAGGTTTCTGCACTGAGATGCTCCCAGACCAAGGGAAGACTGATGCATCACAAGGAACTTCCAGACCAAGGGAAGATTGATGAAACAGACCTTCCTCCAGAGCTAATGGAGAAAGCATTCCCCTGGAGCTGATGCCCTGAATTTGGACTTGTAGCCTACTGGACTACGAAAGAATAAACTTATCTTTGTTGAAGCCATCCACTTGTGGTATTTCTGTTAGAGCAGCACTAGATGACTAAGACAGGTGTTTTCCAAGAAAAGCTGGAAGTTCAGTTGTAAACATGAAATCTCATCATTTTAACTCTTGGATGCAGATCTAGACTTGAAAAATCTTGTTTGGGCCAAAGCAAACACATCTGTGGCAGACTCAGCTGCAGGTGGACGGTTCTGACCTGTGTCTTGGACTTTGGGTTCCTGAGAGGAAAAGGGGTAGCACTTTTCCATGTTTGGTCATCATCTTGGTGTTCTCCCAGAGCCATGCCCAGGCCCACAGCTGCACTGGAACTCCTCAGGCTGCTCTGGATGGGTTTGACTTTTCTGGAAGGGAAGAGGGGTGGGGGTGGGGATGACCCAGGTAGAGCCCTTTCGCCAAATGGGGCTCAGCACTGTCCAGGGCATCTGCATCACAGGGAGGGGTCTTAGTTGTTTACGATAGAGACGTTTGCAGGCTGCCTGGAGAAGAGGAGCCATTTGTGCCTCTGTGACTTTCCATGGGCTGTTCCCTGCACTGGGGATACTGTTCCACCTGGTGAACTCCTACACAGTCCGTAGGACCCAGCCACCATGGCTCCTCCTCTAGATAGCCTCTCTCCTTTCTTCTTGGGGCTCCAGTGGCTGAAATCTGGGTCGTACTATCTGTGCCCCTTTCACACTTAACTGTGGACCCTGTGGGTGCGGAATATGTGGGCTCCAGTGAAGGCAGTGCTAGGGCCAGCTGGACCTTGATTTTGGCTGATTCTCACATCAAGCGTGTGCAGGCCCATGCTTTCACTTCTAGGGTGAGGAAGCCTGGGCACCGAGCCAGGAGGGGTTCACCTGAGATGTTCCTGCCCAGTGGCCTGGCCTCAGGTGGAGGCGCTGGGCAGATGGGGGGCCTTAAGGGCCACTGGTCTGTCCCCTCCAGCTGGGCCAGTGTTCAAGCTGAGCACCCAGCTGGAGGGCTGGGCAGGGTCCTCTGGGCCCTCCTCAGCCAGGTGGGAGGTACGTGGGGGGTGGGGTACTCCTGGGACCTTCCTTGCTGCTCTGGACTCCCAGCTCTGTGTCCCTCCTCAGTTAGCCTTACACTGGTATCTGAGCTGTCTCCTCTTTGCCCCCACAGGCTGGCCTGATCCGGATGGAGGAGGAGGAGTTCTTCATTGAGCCCCTGGAGAAGGGACTGGCAGCACAGGAGGGCGAGCAAGGCCGCGTGCATGTGCTGTATCGCCGCCCGCCCACCCTGGGACCCCCTCCTCCAGGAGCGCCACAGGCCCTGGACACAGGTGAGGCTGTTGCAGGTGGGCAGCTGGGTCGGGAGCCCTGGGGTCTGCCTGGCTGTCTGAGTCCCTGGCCCAGGGGAGCATCTTCTCCTGGGCCATGTTTTGGCCAGCAGTGACCTGGCACCACAGGGCACAGTGGGGTGCTGGGGCAGGGTGCTGTGTATGAGCACACTTGGTGACTAGCAGCTGCCTGAGGGCTGGCAAGTAGAGGATCAGGGGCAGCCCCAACCAGGCCTGTCCTCCAGCTGGAGTCCTGTGGCTGCATCTCTGAATCTCAGCTTCTAAAGAAGACACTCCCTTCCCCTCACAGCCTTTCTCTCCGGGCCTCTATGCTGCCATGTTTGTGCAAACATGCTGCCGCAGGACCTGCCCCTTCCTCCCTGGCTGCTCCTTCCTCGCCCACCCTGTGTGGACCCTGCTCCCCTGGAGATAAGCCAGATCCCAGGAAGGGAGGGGAGGGTGCTGCAGAGACCCTGAAGCTTCCTCAGCAACCTTGCCATCCTCAGCACAGACTCATGGTTTTCTCTTCTTCAACTTAGAGCAGAACTGTGTTCTGGGCCCAGGAATGCGTGGAAGGAGTGGCTGGAGCTGCAGCCTCTCCAGGCCCTCTAGGGGGATGGTCTAACTGTACCCACCCAAGCCTTCCCAGCAGTCTGTGGATCTCGGGGCCTGGGTTGCAGTGAGGCCAGGGCAGGGTCCCAGAATGGGAAGGAGGCCTCCCAGCCAATGCTTTTCCTCCCATGCTTGGCAGGAGGGCTTTCTGCTTGCAGAATGGGCTGTGTGTGTGGCAGAAAAGGTCCCCAGCCAGTGCTGGACCCCTGGCCTTGGCTCAGGCGCATCCGTGTGTTCACTGTGAGTTCTCCGGGGACCCCAGGCTGAGCCCACCCCGCTGGTGTGTTGATTTACCGAGCTATTCCAATCACTCCAAAGAAAGCCTTGCTCATTTATTTTAGGTTCTCCGACTTCCCAGCTTGACAGATAAATTGGGTGCAGGCTGGCAGGGCACCATTCTAATTTAAAGAAACGGTGTCAGATACCTTTGCAAAGAAATTGTTCCATCAGAAGCCCAGCGCTTTCAGGAGCCAATCAATACTTCCTCAACCCCTCCTCCCCTGTGATGCATCACTGTGGGCCTGGGCTGTAGACAGCAGCCCTCCAGGCACGGCTGCTTCCTCTTCTGCTGAGGCTGGCCTAGCTGTCCTGCCTGGGCCTTGCCCAGCCCCTATCACTCCTACCCTGTTCACCTCCATGGGTTTTTCTGCAAGAGGAGCGTCACCCTGTAGGGCAAGAGTAACACCTGGGGTGAGGCAGTGCCCCAGGCCTGGATCAGAGCTCCTGGCTCTGCTCCTAGCTACCCTGCTGCCCATGGGCAAGTCTGGACCTCTGGCCTCTGCTCTCCTCTCTGCTGTGTAGGGTAGAAACACCTGTTTCTCTGAGAGCTCCAAGAGGCAGGGCCTGCTTCTTGCTCAGAGAAGAACCACTTGGTGCTTTGGGTTGGTGCCTCTGGGCTAATCTCTCTGGAAGACGTGGGGTGGCCCTGGGATCTAGGCTGGCTGCTGGCTGTGTGTGGTGGAGCTGCACGGTGGGGCTGGCCAGTACCCCTGGCCATGTCTCTGACCCCAAATTCCACGTGATGCTGGTCTTCCTGGATGTGGCAGCCCTTCCTCCCTGGCCTGCTGGCCCTGCTTTGTGCTCTGGCTTCTGCTGCTGTTTTGGCACCTTCCACTGAATTCTTCTTCCCACCTCCTGCCCTGGCTTCATCTGACTATCTTTGCTGAGAGCCTGGAACTCAGAGCACAGGAAGGGAATTTCAAAATCTGAACACACCCAGAATCCACTAGCCTTAGAAGGTACTGGGCAAGGCCAGCAGCACAGGTTGGGGTGAAGCTGGACTAGAGGTGGGGTAGGCTGGGGGTGGACATTGGCGTGCAGTGGAGGTGAGCCTGTCCCAGTCTGAGCCCCAGCTGTGCCTCGAGTGCTCAGGCCCAGGCTGTGGGCCTTGGCTGTAGGCCCAGGGTGTTTCTGCCCAGTGCCAGCATGACCCTGCCTGAGTGACTTGGGGTCACAGAGTGCACATTTCTTCTGGATGTGCCTGATGATTCCCGTATGCCCCAGAGCTGAGGCCAGCTCTGGCTGGAGGGGACCAGACACATTTCATGCTGGGGCTGGGCTAAAGGCCTGGGGTGACCTCAGATGGTCCAGCTTTCCATCAGCCTGGGCCTTGTCAGGCTTGGAGTGGCAGCTGGGAGACATGCAAAGGCTGTGGCCTGAGGTTGAACACACTTGCTCTGTGCCCTTTTCCACAGTGGGGGCACAGAATCTAGGAGAGACCTTAGAGATGGCCGCGTGCAGAGGTTCCCAGGTTTGTGTGTGTGTGTGTGTATTTACACGTTTAGGTTAGGAGACCCTTTCTTCAGGAGAATTTGGGTGGGAATCCTGGTGTATCAGTGCGGCTCTGGCTGAAGCAGGTAGGAGTTTCCTCCCCCAAGGAAACTTCTGGAAGTCAGTTTGAAAAGGCCTCTTGTTTACTGATGGAGTAATGGATGTGATGAGTCCCCTAGGGAAGGGGCAGGCCTGTCCTGATCCTCCCAGGTTGGGGTCTGTGGGGTTTCCTTGCTGCTTTGGCAGGGGCTTGTGGAGTGGCTGCGGCCCCCAGGCTCCTTGTAAAGGGTGCTGAGACACGTTTTTCTGTTTTCCCTGAGAGGCAGGCAGGCTGCCTGGGGTATCCTCGGGGACTCGTGGAGCCTCAGAGAATGGTTTTTCATGAATAGTCTTTGTTATCTGGGGTCTATTCGGGGTTGCCCTTTACCTGGGGGAAGGGATGAAGTGAAGGTTTTGCATGTTTCTCCATCAACCCAGGTCAGGGTTGATGTGTGGTCATTGGGAGTGTAGCACGCAGTTCTGTTGACCTCAGGCCCTGACAGGCTGAGGCAGAGGAGGTAGGCCCTTTGTCTCCACATGGCCATGGAAGCGTCTCTGCTGAACCCTGCAGGGCCTGGGAGCATGGTGGGGCAGGAGGGAGAGCTTGCACCAGGGCACCTTTTGGGGAGAGGCACCCTCTGCCCTCTCTAGAGCCAGCCCTGTGCCCAGGGGCAATATGGCAGTGTGGATGCTGTGTAGCATTGGTCTCTGTGTGTGTCTGCATGTGCACCTGTGCATTCATGAACAGGGCTGAACCCCCAATCCTGGACCTTCACGGCACTGGCTGTGTCTCTAGTCCTTGTCTGGGGCTGTTGACAAGGGAGCCAGGGCCCCGGGTGCAGGAGGAGGAGCTGTAAGCCCAGCTCTGTGGCTTGCAGCCCTGTGGTCTCGGGCACATCATTCCCAGCGGGTCTCAGGCTGCCATGACAAACTCCCGCAAACTTAGTGGCTTAAAACAACAGAAATTTATTCTCTCTCAGTATCACTGGGCTGGAATCAAGGTGTCAGCAGGGCCATGCTCCCTCTGTAGTCTCCATTCCTTGCCTCTCTCAGCTTCTGGTGGCCTCGGAAGTTCCTGGACTTGTGGCCGCCTCCCTCCTGTCTCTGTCTCCGTAGTCACACCTCCTCCTCTTCTCTCTGTAGTCCAATCTCCCTCCGCCTCCCTCTTATGAGGAAAACTGTGATTGCATTTAGGGCCCACCTGGATGGAGGTGGTGGGCCATAGGCTGCCGACATTTCTCACTCCTTCTTGAGGAAGGTGCTCAGGAAGCCCCCTTGCCCTCCTGCCTCTGAGCATGGGAGCTAGTTCCTGTGCATACTTGAGCTTGGTCTCAGCCAGGTGGGGTCAGACTGTGGGGCCCAGAGAGGCCAGGCAGTGGAGGGCCTGGGATGGCCCCAGCACACTGCACGAGGCGGTCAGCCTTATTGTTGGCACCAAGGGCCTGGCTGCCTCAGCCTGCAAGGGGTAGCCTTGGACTCTGGAGACAGCTGCCTGAGCCTGTGAGGGGGGGGGCCTCAGGCTTTGGAGGCATCTCCAGTGCACCACGTGTCTGGTAATCAAAGAAGTTTGCACAGGTTGGTACATATCCTTGAGCCATGCGCTGGGAATATCTCTGTCAGACACACGATGAGATTTGCAGAAAGGCCTGCCAGCCCAAGACGGGCTGCAAGCTCAGGGGCCTGCAGGGGTCAGGCAGGCAATGCCAATGAGTCCAGCTGGCAGAGGACAAGAAAAATAATTACACCCACCCTGTGGCCTGGCTTTCATTTTTCTGCTTAAAAAAAATTATCATGGTAAGTATATATAAAAAAATGTGCCATTTTAACCATTTTAGGTGTTAATTCAGGGACATTAATTATAGTCACTATGTTGGACAACCATCACCACTATAGGTTTCCAAAAGTTTTACATCACCCCAGGCAGAAATTCAGTACCCTTTCAGCATTAACTCCCATTGCCCTCTCCCACCTAGCCCTGGTCACCAGTAATAAACTTTGTTTTCTATGCATTTGCTTATTCCACGTATTTCATATAAGCAGGATCATACAATATTTGTCCTTTTGTGTCTGATTTATTTCACTCAGCATAGATATTTCAAGGTTCATCCATGTTGTGGCATGGATCAGGACTTAATTTTTCTTTATGGCTGAATAATATTCCATTGAGTGGATATACCCCGTTTTGTTTATCCATTCATCTGTTTATGGACACTTGGGTTGTTTCCACCTTTTGTCTATTGTGAATAATGCTGCATTGAACATGGATGTAGTGCACAGATGAACGTGTAGCTGTTTGACTCCCTTCTTTTGTATCTTTGGGTATATATGCCTAGGAGTGGCATTGCTGACATTTCCCTGCTTTTGATATAGACGAGGACAGAGATTGCTTCTCTGCTAAAAGAACAGCGATGAGCATGTGGCGGAACATGGCTTCTGGTCATGGCTTTGTCAGAGGCTCAGGGTAGCCTAGAGACCATCCAAAGGGCTAGCTGCTCCTTAGTGCCACTGACTTGTGGGAATGTGAGCCTAGGGCAGCCAGATCTTCTTATTGTCAAGAGAATCCACATTAGAATTTTTATGTGAACCCTCCTGTTTTTAAAAGTTGGTTCAAATTTCTGAAAAACATCCTGTGGGACAGACAAAACATGGTTTCCATTGGCTACCTTTATACGATGCAGAGGCGACATGTCCTCAGCCCTGCTCTGTGGGCCACTGCTTCTGGGCCCCCTGCATTCCCTAGGCACTGCCTTGGACAAAGGAGGGCACAGGGAGCTCCTGAGCAGGCAGGTGATCCTGTCTGTCTGCCAGAGCCGCGCTTACACGCCCGCCTTCCCTGCGGCTGCCCTGGCTGCCCTCCACTGGTGAGAAGCCCAGCTGGGGGAAGAGAAGTCAGACAACACTGTGCCAGTGACCTTGGCTGCCTCCTCCTTAGATGCTTAGATGCAGCTGGTGCCAAGCCTCTGCCCACTGCTGTCAGACTGCGGTGTCCTCTCTGACCGCCAGAGGTACTCGCCGCCCCCCGGGAGGAGATTTGCGTTGCTGCTGCTGCTGAGGCAAACCTGTGAGGGGAGCAGGCCAGCCTTTGTCGTGTTCTTCGTGGTCGAGCCAGCTGCCTGCAGAGGCTCTACCTGGCACCCACAACCTCCTTCACCACAGCAGGAAGCCCCACTCCTGACACAGCTCATCTCCATCTACTTTGCCTTGAGCCTGGTAGGAGTTTTCCAGGCTAGGGCAGCCTCAGAGGAGAGAGCTTGAGGTGACGTGCAGGGCAGGGGGTGGGAGGGCTGGGCTTCGGGGAGCTCTGCGGGGGCTGCAGCCTTGAGTGCCAGGCGTCTAGGCCTGGATGACGTCCTTGGGCCAGCCTTGGCAGGGTGTTGGGATGGGATCCGACAGGATAAGACTGTTGGAGCAGGCCCACTCTAGTTGCAGTGTGAGGAGAGGCTGGAGGCAGGAGGCCCACGGGATAGCTGGAGCAATGGCGTAGGGCAGGGGGTGGAGCTTTGTCCATGCAGGCCACACATGGGGAAGTGAGCGAGACTCTACGTAGCAGCAGGTGGATCACTGGGCCTTGGTGACGCAGGGGACATGAAGCATAACGAGAGGGCCCAGCCCTGGGTGAGGCCTGGTGGGGTGTGGGGCATACTGGTGCGGTGGGGTGTAATCTGGTGGGGTGGGGTGGGCATGCAGGCTGAAATCCAGGCCAGAAGGGCTTTCCACCTGCAGCGCTTGATGTCTGCATTAGTTTCTTGTGGCCGTTCTAACAATTTACCACAAATAAAATGGCTTAAAAAACCCAAATTTATTCTCTTGTAGTTCTGGAGGCCAGATGGTCAAAATGAATTTGTTGGCAGGGCTGGTTCCTTCTGGAGGCTCCAGGGGACAATCTGTTCCTTGCCTTTTCCAGCTTCTGGTGGCTGCTGGTGTTCCTTGGCTTGTGGCTGCCTCACTCTAATCTCTGCTGTTGTGGCCACACTACCTTCTCTTCTGTGTTAAGTCTCTCTTTCCCTCCCTCTTATAAGGATGCTTGTGATAACATTTAGGGTCCATCTAGATAATCCAGATCATCTTCCATCTTAAGATCCTAAACTTTATTACATCTGCAAAGTCTCTTTTGCCATATAAGGTAGCATTCACAGGGGTGCAGGGGTGAGGACATGGCATCCTGGGGCCACCATTCAGCTGACCACAGTGCCAAGTGTCACAGCCTTACAGGATTGTATCCCCAGACCTGGTCCTCAAGCAGGGTGCAGAGAGGTCCTCATTGGCTGCAGCCTGAGCCCCGGCCCCAGCCATTGTTCCAGTGCCAGTAGCTTGGTTCCCGGGGCCTCTGCAGCTCAGGGCCCAGAGGAAACCCAAGGAGAAACACTGATGGTGAAACTCAAAGTAGCTGGCCTCAGGCTCCGCAGCGTGCCTTGGGGCTGAGTGCACCCTTGGCAGAAGCACAGCTCTTTGTCCCCAGCGAGATGCCAGTACTGTGACGTGGCCTCATGCTGGGAGCAGGTGGGGCCAGCGCTGGGAAAGCCTAGGATGCACATTCTCAGAGGCCTGGAGTGTTTGAGGTCAGGCCTGGGGAGAGCTGCAAGAGGGTCAGTTGAGCTGGAGGGTCCCAGCTAGAGTCTGTGGCTTGGGCCTGCCCCAATGGGTGTTTCCTGCCCCCTGCAGAGGTGATGCTTGCAGCCAGGGCATGGACTCAGGTCCACTTCATCCCACAGGGCTGGGGGGACATGTGAGCAGATGTGCTTCCCCCAACGAAGTCTGTTGACTGACACACTTTGACCCCCTGTCTTGCAGTTCAGACATAGATTTAGCTGTCCCCATGTCTCAGGCCTGCCCTTTCCTCTTTCCTCCCACATTTGTATGTGATGTGGTATTCAGGGGTGGAGCTGACCAGCAGGAATGTGACCCAGGCAGGACCTGGATCTTCAGTGGATATGGCCTTGGCTCTGGCTTGGCTGTGGCCCCAACTCAGGTGCAAGGGAGAGCTCTCAAAGACAGGCCTGTGGTTCTCCAGGGAGCTGCCTCGGTTCAGCCACCAGAATGATGTGCAGGTTGGCGCTTCAGCAGCAGCTCCCAGCATGGGGGTGGGGGGCAGTTAGGGTAGGGGTCAAGTGTGCCTGCTCACGGTCAGCCCTCCTGGCTGCACCACCAACGCAGCAGTGCCTTGGTTTCCTCATCCATAAAATGGGAATTATGTTATAGGGGGCTTTTGGAATGAAATCAGATAACCTTGTCTTCTTTTCAGCACAGTGCCTGCTCCGGGCTGGCTGTTACAGATCATCACAATTCCAGGGATATATGTGTCAGCCCCTGAGCTTCTCTCAGCCCTGGCCACCCCTTCTCCACCATGCTCTTCCACAGACACAATTAATTAGTGATTTCTTCCCTTCTCTTGGATTTGTGCTGTGAATGTCCCCCCGAAGAGCTCTTCTGTTGGCCCCAGATAACCATATCTTGCATCCAAATAACACACAGCTCAGGAATGAAGATGTGATTGGCTGGTGGGCATTTCTGGAGTTTAATTAGTGAGAATCCGGCGCCCAGCTGCAGGATCAGCTGTGGACTTGGAACGGCTGCTTTACGGGCCCCCAGCAAAGCACCCTCTGGTTTCTGGGCGAGATGCAATGTCTCCTGGGGCAGCTTTATGTCTGTAGCACTTGTGCTTCTGATGTGTGAGTGGCTGGGCCAGCATATCCCTCAGGTTGTCCGTGAGGCCCCTCTACACCCTAGGTGCCCCATGGGACAACTGTGAAAGAATCATGGGCTTCCCACTTGCTGCCATCCACATGATGGGGACAAAGAGACAGGCACGGGGTGATCCCTGTACAGAGGCTTCTTGGGACTGCAGAGGGGGCCACACGGGCAAGTGAGAGAGGCCAAGTACCAGCGCTAAGGATGGAGGCATTGTGGTGGTGGGCTGCAGAGACAGCTTGAGGGACATCTGAGAGGACAGAAGGCTTGTCTCCAGAAGCAGAAAGGACAGGCTCAGCTCAGAAACTAGGTTTGGGCTCAAAGTCTGAACTCTGTCAGTTTGTACCAGCCGGAGGCCGCTGATGACAGGCCCCATTTCCTCTCAGCATTCTCTGCAGGTCGGCAAACACTTCAGCCAGCTCCAAGTCTGAAGTGTTCTTTATAAAATTTTCCAATTTTCCTTGACCCATTTCTCTTTGAAATTAATACCAAGCAGCTCTGTGCACTTGGCCCTGAAGAAACTCTCAGCTGGGAAAAGGTCATGCAATTAGGTGGAAATACTGGTGTCTGGCTCTTTCTCTCCCTTCTAGTCTGTCTTTATTTTTCTCTCCTTTAGTCTCCCCTTAAACACACACACACACACACACACACACACACAGATTCTGAACTTTAGCTGGATGCTTGAGCTGGGGTCTTTCCCTGAGCTCTTGACTTGGCCCCTGTATTAGTCTCTGAGGGCTGCCGTCACAAAGTACCACAAAGTGGGTGGCTTGAAACAACAGAAATTTGTTCTTTCAGAGTTCTGGAAGCTGTTGTTGTTGTTAGGTGCTGTTGTGTTGGCTGCAGCTCAGGGCAACCTTATAACAGAACAAAGCATTGACTGGTCCTGCGCCATCTTCATAATCTTTGGTACGTTAGAGTCCATTGTTGTGGCTATTGTGTCAATCCATCTCATTGGGGGCTTCCCTCATTTTCATTGGTCCTCTGCTTTACCAAACATGATGTCCTTTTCTAGCAATTGGTCTGTCCTAATGATGCGTCCAAAGCAAGAAAGTCAGAGTCTTGCCATTCTCGCATCTAAGGAACATTCCAAAAATACTCTAAGGCTGGAAGTCTGAATTCAGGGTGCTGGCAGGATCATGCTCTCTCTGAAGTTCTAGGGGAAGATCCTTTCTTGTTGCTCCCAGCTTCTGGTAGCCCTAGGTTTTCCTTGACGTGTAGATGCTTTTTCATGTGGTCATCTTCCTTTTGTCTGCCTCTCTGTGTTTCTTCACTTTATAAGGACAACTGTTACAGAGAGTTATAGTCCACCCTACTCCTGTATGACCGCATGTTAGCTTAACTGATAATAGCTTCACAAACCCTATTTCCCAACAAGGTCACATTTACAGGTACTGTGGTTAGGACTTCACCATATCTTATGGGGGACACAGTTCAATCCATAACAGCCCCATTTGCCTGGGCTTGGTACTGGGGTTTGGGCTGCACTGTCACCATGGGCAGAGCCTCAGGGAAGGTACCTAGAGCTGCCAGGGACAACCTGGTGGTGGAGTCCAGCTGAGAGCCTCTGTGAAGGTGCCCAGGTGGGATGATGACTCCCACCTGGCACCAGCTCAGGGCCCAGGTTAGAGCTTGGCTGATGGAGCAGGATGTGGCAGGAGGCCTGGGACCAGGACCTTTTGGAGGTGGCCTGGGAGCTGGACTTCTGTGGCAGGAGGTGGATGGGCTGATCCCGGCTGGGAAGGGACCAGGAGCAAGGTGCTATGGAGGCTCAGTAATGCCATGATGCAACCACAGGAGCCATAATAATAGTAACTGTACTTCTTAGGCAGGAAACTGAGACTCAAAGAGGTCACCGTGCTCGCTCCCACACGTTCATTCTCTTATTTATTCATTCATTAATTCAACAATTTACTACTGCACATCCACCATGCAGCAGGGACTGGACTAGGTGCTGGGATACAGCAAGGATGAACTGGAGGAAGTCCCTGATCTTCTGGAGCTCCTAGTCCAGTGGGGGAGTCACAGTAAACAGACGACGTAGAGTGTGATAAAGTCTGTGAACACAGTAAAAGAAGGTGAAGGGTTAAGTGAGAGAGAGTGGGTAGGGGAGGGAGCCAATCCGGGTAGGATGGGTAGGAAAGCCCTCTGAGATGGTGACATTGAACTGAGACCTGGATGATGGAAAAACCCAGCCCTAGAAGAATGTTCCAGGTTGAGGGAAAAGCATATGCAAAGCCCTGGATGGGAGTTATCTTCGTGTGATTGAGTGGCATGAGGAAGGTCCCATGCCTGGAGCAAAGGGAACAACCAGGAGAATGGAAGGAGCCGGGTTTGGAGAGGTAGGCAGGGGGTAGATCATGCCAGATCATGATGGTCTTGGTGTGCATTGAGATTTTGTTCTCTGTGCAGTGGAAAGCCTTTGGAGGGTTTGGGTGTCAAGAGAAGGAGCAGGGAGGTACATGAGGGGCCCCTGGGTGGTCCTGGTGACACGGTGGTAGGCTGGAGCAGAGCAGATGGGCTCAGGATGTGTTTGGACGTAGAGCTCATAGATCGTGGGTGTGAGGGAGGAATCAAGGACATTTCCTGGCTTTTGGCTGGGGCGACTAGGAGGCTGGTTGTGGCTGTGACCCTGACTGAGACAGAGCTGCGGTGGAGGAGGGCATGGCAGGTGGTCAGGGCTAGTGCAAAAGCCAGACCTGGGCCTGCCCCTCTGACCCAGCTGTGCTCCTGCCACTGCTCTGGGCTGCCTGGCTCAGAAGACAGTGCTTTCCCAGGTGAGAAGGCCCCAGCCACAGGCCCAGCCACATTTCAGCCTCCAGACACACAGGGCGGAGGTGGCTTCAGATGCAGTCCCGTAGGAAGGCAGGCTCACGGGGGAGCTCATGGAGGCAGAGACCCTGGCTTTGGTGGACAAGTCTGTTGCGGATGATGCAAGGTCCAGGGTCCCTGCAGACATGCGTTGTGTCCGCCCTAGCCACTTTAAGGAGGGCCCTGGACCTGTTGGAGTGAATGAAACTGGAAGGAACAGCCGACACGCTGTCAGAGTGTGGGGCACTGTGCTGCCCACTTCTCAGGTCCTTGCAGGGAGAGCCTGCTGTCCACCTAGCAGCTGGAGGCTTCTCGTCACACAGTAACAGCACTCTGGAACAGGCCCTAAGGCCCTCTGCCCCAATTTCAACCTCTCTTGGAATTTTGGTTTGGGGACATCCTGGCAGCTTGGTCTCCTCTGAATAGCTGTTGCTAACCCTGCAAGCAGTGGTCTGCACCAGCCCTGGAGCCCTTGAGCCCCGGTGCTGAGAGGGGCCACTGGCAAGTACTTACGGAGTGACTGAACGAACGATGGCACCCCAGTGCACAACAGACCTACAGCTCTCTGGGCAAGAGCCAAACTGGCTTCCCACTGCGGTGACTGGTTTCTCCAAATCCTCACCACACCCTGGGCTTCAACATTGACTATCTCACTTACCTAGCAGTAAAGGCGTGCTGCTTTCAGCTGTAATTTGTGCTTCTTTGATTGCTGGTGAGCATGAGTGATCTGCCCTGTGTTTGATTACTTTGTGTGCCTCTTCTTCCCATTTAAGTCCTTTGCCCGTTTATCTCCTGGGGCTTTAAATATCGAGATAAGCCCTTTATCTATTTTAGGTATTGACTTTCTGTCATTTTTGATACAAACCTTTTCCCCAGGCTGTAGTTCCCCTTTGCTTTTCAGTTTGGTTGGTTTTAGTTGCACAAAAGCCTGCTTTTCTGGAGCCAGGTCTGTGGATGGTTCTTCTGCCCGTCCCGTCTGGGGCTGGATCAGTGATCAGGACGTTTATGGAGGGCCTACCCGAGGGGGGGAATCCCTGCACTGATGTGTCATTTCACCCACACAGCAGCCCTGTGGAGCAGAGGGGGAAACTGAGACTCATGAGTATTGCTTTCCCGAGTACTAATGAGAGTAACAGGGAGAGAAGAAGAATGCATAGTATTTGTTGAGCACTTGCTGTTAGCCGCCATCGAGTTGGCTCCTGACTCATGGTGACCCCATGCACAGCAGAACCAAACACTGTCCTGTGCCATCCTCATGATTGATTGAGGATGTCGGACCATTGTGATTCATAGGGTTTTCACTGGCTGATTTTTGGAAGTAGATCACCAGGCCTTTCTACCTAGTCCATCTTAGTCTGTAAGCTCCACTGAAACCTGTTCAGCACCATAGCGACTGACAGACGTGGTGGCTGTACATGAGGCGCATTGGCTGGGAATCAAACCTGGGCCTCCTGCATGGAAGGTGAGACTTCTTCACTGAACCACCAAGTTGAACACTTAAACCTGGGCAGGTATTCTCCAGAGCACTGCAGAGACATTTGATTTGATTCATGTAACCACCTGTGGTTGGTGATCTCATTGTGCCCACTTTACAGATGAGGAAACTGAGGTGCAGAAATGCTAATGACCTGCCTACAGTCACACAGCTAGTAAGTTGTAGAGCCACAGGTGAACCCAGGTGGTCTGTTACACCTGCATCATGCAAGAGGGAGTGGGCCTAGAACACAGGGCTGCCCGACTCCCCATGCATTGCCCTCGTGCTCGATCCCCAGAGCTTGGGCTGGCAAGACCTGGTTGTCTCAGACCCCACCTAAAGTCGAGAATCTAGCCTCTCATAACCTCCAGAAGCCCAGGACTGGCTGTCTTTGGGACACATGGAGCCTGTGATTGTTGTGGCCCAGAGCTCCATTTTATAGAACAGGTTCTAGGGTGAGTGAGTGAGAAAGCGTCTTAAGGTCACTTAGCACATTAGCTATGGGGAGAATTTTTTGCTTGCAGCAGAATTCCTGGCATCGGGCAGGGTCCCTGGCACACAGTTGGTGCTGAAATATCTGTGAAAAGAAAGAACTCATGTCACTGCCTGGGAAGCCCAGCCACATGGCCCTCATTCCTGGAGAAAGTTAGTTCTTGCAGACATTTGAGGGCTGGCCGCGAATGCTCGGCTTTATTGTTGCCATGTCAGGACACCTGCTGCCCTTCCACAGTTCAGACACTCCTGGCTGCAGATTCTTGGGTTTGTGGAGATGGGACCATGGCTGAGGGCACAGGCCTGAGGGATGACAGCCGTCACTGGGCCTTCACCCAGAGTAGAGCACCTACTCACTCAGGACCAGGGCCAACTGCCTGGGTGCTGGACCTGTGCAGTCACACAGGGCCCCATGCCCAGAAGGGCCCATGCTTGGTTTAATGTTCGGCTGCCACTGCCTTGGAATTCTTACTAACTCTTGGGTGAGGGACTGTCTTAGTTATCAAGTGCTGCTATAATAGAAATACCACAAGTGGATGGCTTTAACAAAGAGAAATTTTTTTTCTCACAGTCTAGTAGGCTACAAGTCCAAATTCAGGGTGTCAGCTCCAGGGGAAGGCTTTCTCTCTCTGTTGGCTCTGGAAGAAGGTCCTTGTCATCAGTCTTCCCTTGGTCTGGGAGCATCTCAGCGCAGGAACCTCAGGTCCAAAGGATGTGCTCTGCTCCCGGCACTGCTTTCTTGGTGGTATGAGGTCCCCAATTCTCTGCTTGCTTCCCTTTATTTTTATCTCTTGTAAGATAAAAGGTGGTGCAGGCCACACCCCAGGGAAACTCCCTTTACATTGGATCAGGGATGTGACTTTAGTAAGGTTGTTACAATCTCACCCTAATCCTCTTTAACATAATGTTGCAATCACAAAATGGAGGACAACCACACAGTACTGGGAATCATGGCCCAGCCAAATTGACACACACATTTTTGGGGGGACATAATTCAATCCATGACAGGGACCATGCCTTTTCACTGTGCATTGGTCCCCGAAGATGATGTAGCTGGTCTTGTTCATCATCCCAGGAGGAAAAGGTCACAGTGATTGCTCTCCTGTGATCCTGTGCCTCCTCCCCTCTGTCTCACGGAGCTGGAATCAGACCCTGAGGTTAAGGACACTGAGCTGTATAGCAGCCAAAATCAGAATGCTGGGTAGCTGTGGCTCCCTTCCTTCCAGGCCCCAACACAATGGACATTTTCTCAAAGTTGCTATGTAGCCTTTCCTTGAGAAATCTGTGAGCAAGAGGCTGAAGCCCTGTCAATGCTGTTGGAAATGTACCGCCTACAAATGCCCGGCCATTTGGAAAGGTACTGCCACTGGAAAGGTACTACCTACAACTGCCTGGCCATTCCCTATGCTAGTGGCAGCAGTGCTGTGATGGTGGCCTCCCACCCTGGGGACACTGTCCTGCTGGAGTGACAAGGGGCTGGGGGCCAGGGAAAGGCAGACCTGGCTGCTGCTAGCCTGCTTTGGTTATCACTCATCACTCCATTGTCTGTAAATACAAAGTGCTCCGTGGAATCCAGCACTCTGATTCATCTACTCATTGATTCAATTCATTCACCAGATAGTCTCTGAGCCCATACAGGGCTGGCTCTGGGCCAGCCTTCCAGGGGGAGCAGACAGATGCAAGCCTGACCTGTAGGGCCTGCCCACATAGACCTGCCAATTAGAAGCAGTGGGAAGTGTCACGAAGCAGCCTCACAGTAACCGGATGTTTGAGTTGAGATCCCAAGTTAACTAGGAGAGAAGAGGGGTGTGGGAAGCAGATGTGAGGGACCTGAGGCAAATGGACTTGGCCTTTTTGGGGGTCCAGCAGGATGTGGGAGGAGAGGGCCCAAGGGGCAGAGCACAGTGATTGCATGGCTCAGTCTTGGCACTGTGGGCTGTGCCTTGTTCTAAGTATAGCAGCAGCACGGTCTGAATTCCTTGAGGAGGGTGGGAGGGGAGAAGCAGGGAGCTAGAGGTAGGCTGCTGCCATGAGCCTGGGGGTGGCTGCAGGGATGAAGAGGAGTGGCCAGATTAGAGATATAGAACGGTAGGGCTGCAAGGATCCTTGGGGTCCTCTTGTCTGATCTTCACATTGGGCAAAGGGAGGTGCTGCCCACAGGGCAGAATCACAGTCCCATCCTTGATGGCAATGGAGCCAGAACCGGGGCCATCAGGCAGGCCCCACCTCTGCTGCTCACCCTGGCCCTGCAGACCCCCAAAGGGCACTTGCAAACATCGTCTGCTTTATTGGGGTTGGGGGTGGGAAGTGCCCACATGTCTGGGCTTTTGCCAAGGCCTCTGCCCAGATCTTTCAGGCCTGCTGTTTGGGATGCGTAAAAATGCCAAAGGAATGCTGCCCAGGGCTTTGAGCCTCTGTTTGGCAGCCTTCAGGGAATTGTGGGGTGTGCCCCAGCCTCCTCATACTCGGTGTTTTCACAAGTCACTTGACAGGGGCTGGGGCTAGGGCTGGTCAAGCATGGGGGACAAGTGGAGTTGGCAGATGATAGAACCAGGAGACCAAAGAGCTGGCGTGGTGAGCCCAGGCTGACCAGGTGATGTCCTATAGGCCAAGGATGAGGGCTGCCCCGAGATCCCCAAACCTCAGGCTCGAGCCCCTAGGGGCCTGTGGGAGTGGAGTTTGGGTTGAGCTGACTGGAAGTTCAGTGCAGCTTGTTAGGTCCAGGTGGTTCTAAGGAGTGCCTGTTAGGGACAAGGGGAGTGAGGGGCTGTGCTGCCCTGCCCATCGCACCTGGAGCCCCAGCTGTGGTGGTCACAGCAGCGTGTCCAGAGGGCATGAGGACCTGAACCCAGCACCCAGGCTCAGTAGGGGCAGAACAGGCTGGCATTGACGAGGACCTCTGACCAGCTCAGAGCACCTAAGGACAGGACGGGGGCGTGTGTCCCCACGACCAAGCATGGAGCCTGGAGGTCTAATATCTATTGCAGGCTGTGAGCTGTGCATCTCTGCAGGGGTCTCGGATGCAAATGCCAATGGGAGCTGGACGGTTGAGTGAGCAGAGTGGGCTGGACAGGAGGGGGGTATGGGAGTTGGTGGTTGGGGGCAGCCTGCAGAGGCCCCACCTCCTGCTGATGGCCCCCGCACTGGGATGCCTTTCAGGTGTGGCCTAAATGGCTAAGCTTTCAAGAGAAGCTGGAAATCTCAATTTTATATAAAACCTCTTAATTTTCAAATACTGGCCCCTAATTCAAAATTTCAAAAACCATATAGGGGCCACCCAGCCCAGACAGTGGTGTGGGTGGGTGGTCAAGCGGGTCACATGGTGGCTCCCGGGCCAGGGATCTATCTTGTCTCTGGGTCCATGGGGCTCCCGAGCGGCGGGACCAGTCTCTCAAATGTGCCAGGGCTGCCTCGGAGTTGAAATGCACTTCAGAGGAAATTTTTATTTTCATTTTGGTAACGTCAGGAGAGACCTTTCCAGTGGTTCCATGTCTGAGGAGAAATCTACAGTCTTTGTGTTTTTCTTGGAGGCCTGTGAGGAAGCCCATCTGCAGAGCATTAGAGGGAGGGAAGAGGCATTGGGGTTGGGGGGCCATATCCATTGGACAGGACTTGCAGGGGTTGGAGTTGAGGTGAGGGTGGCCAGTTGGTTTGGAGCAGCCTCCAGACCCTGGAAATGGCCTCCTTGCCCAGGCCAAGCAGGGCTGGGCAGGCAGACCCTGTGATTGTCTAGTCCAGCACATGTCCCAGGGCTCTGAGACTCTGCTCTGCCCACCTGCTTTCCCAGGCTCCTGGTGCTCATGCAGCCACCTGCACCTCTGTCCTCATAGGCCCTGCAGTTTGAGAAGCAAATGGCCAGTGGTAGATGCAAGAGGTGCAAGAGGCTCCCACCCACATGTCTGAAATGCACCCTGGCCCTGGCAGGCTGTCTAACGATTGTGCTTCTTTGTTCTGGGTGAGGTCCCAGGAGCGCCTTCCATTCTTGGCCTTTGAAACTGATAAGACAAAATTGGGCTTGGCTTGTCCCAGGAGCTGGGATGGGGAAGGGGTGTGGCATTTTCACCCACGGAGAAGAGGCCAGCCCTGCAGGGAGCCACCTTGGGCCACTTTAGAAAACTCGCTGGGACTCCTCTGGGGAGGATTCCAAGTCTCTTTTCCTTGATGTCCTCAGTACCTGGAACATGAGGATGCCTCTCAAGGGTTATGGCAGGCTGGGTAGGGGTGGGTGGGCCAAGCAGGGAGGGCTTAGCATAGCCCTAGCATGTTTGGTCACTGCTCTGACCTGGCCTTAGTTTCCCCTTTTGTGAAATTGGATTGGACTAGGCCTCATCCTGGCACCTCATGGGCTATGTGACTGCCCCTCCGCTGACATGTTTTATTTGACTTACATGGTATTTTCAGAAACTTTGAGTGTACACTTAAAAATCAGGAAATTTCACATTAAAATCTCAATTTTCAGTTTCTTCAAAAAGATGGGAAAGCCTGACGACCCTGCACAACAGTATTTGGCAGGAGGTGCTGTGCCTTTTCTAGGTGGGGCAGACCCAGCCCCTCACTCTCTGCTGATTGCCGTCTGGCCCATCCCTCTCATTATAGTGCCTGCCTGGCCTGGATGCAATGGAGTTTGAGACTCCTGGACAAAGATTACCTCTGGTGGACAGTTATATACATACAAACTCTCTCTCTCTCTCTCTCATACACACACATACACACATTTGTCCACAGGGCAGACACATCTAATTTTTGTTCATGTAGGAGACACTGGGGTGAATGTGGGACCCTGAGGGATGTTCTTGGGCTGGGCAGTGGGAGGCCTCCTCTGGACCAGTCTGGTCCCCCTGGGCCTGGAGGAGGCCTCAGGCTCACAGAGCTCCGTGGGCAGCCCTGACACCGGGATCCTCACAAGAGGATCCTAGTACCCTTCCCCTTTCGGTACCTGTGGCCTAAGAGAGCTTCCCAAGGCCAGACTGTCCGGGACTTGGGGCTCACTCTGCTCTGAGCCTAACTGGCTGCAGGCCATTAGCCTGAGTGAGGCTACTGTGCTCCCACCTGAAGGAGCCCCTGGGCCCAGTGCTCTGAGGACAGAACAAGACCCTCTGGGGGTCTCCATGGGGAAGAAGGGCAGTTTTACAGATCGTTCACCAGGAGGACATAGGCCGAGCCGTAGGAGGGGCTGCGACAGTGAAGGGGAACTAGTAGGTGACTTGTCAAGCTTGTGTGTGTGTGCGTGTGTGTGTGTGTGTGTGTGTGTGTGTGTATGCACAGATTGTGGGCCATTCAGGCTGGACAGGTGGCATGGCAGCCAGTCCCTGAGCTCACCAGTGTCTGTGTGGAGGGGCTCAGTAGGGGCTGAAGGCCTGATGGGACCCAGGATGCTGGCAACCGTGCACCCCAGGCCTGGCAGTGTGGGCCTACTCCTGCTTCTACAGGGACACCAGAGCTCCCTGTGGATGAAGACAGCAGGAGAGGGAGGCAAACTGGCCCCCTTACAGTCAGTGTCTGCATCAAACACCAACTCCAGGGGAACACAGCGGTTTTCCCACCTGCTGTGCTTTGAAAGGAGGTGGAGTGGGCCCCAGTCTCACTGATCTTGGGAGATAGCCCTGTCTTGTGTCTTTGCTGACCCACTTCTGAGCCAGACCCCCAGCCAGCTCTCAGCAGGGGGCTAGGAAGTGGGGGAACCTGAGGCTGACTTATAGGAAGGGTATGACCTCACTAGCAGAGGGATGGAGGGAAGATGGGGGATACAGCTGATCTACCTCCAGTCTGCTCACAGGGACAGTGACCACAGCAGCAGGTCCAGCTGTGACCCCTGACCCCAGCATCAGACCCACACCCTAACTCCTTCCTGGAGGTTTGCACCAGCTGGTCTCAGATGATTCTAAGCCCTTTAACAGTGTCTCTGCTCCTTCAGACTCTGGCCATGGCCTGGCTTGTCTCTGAGATTCTGTGAATTCCTAGTCCAGGGAGCTGTGGGCCTGTAGGCCTGGGGTTGACTGAATGCATGCCAGCTGAGTTTAAGTTTGAATCTCCCTCCCTCCCTGTCTGGCTCCTCCTCCTGGCCTGCTTCCATGTCCTGCTTAGCATGGCCAAACCCCAAGGATGGTGTGCAGTCCAGAAGCCTGGGCACTGTCTTCAGCTCCTCCCTTGCCCTCTAGAACTTATCTGTAGTCAGCTGACCAGTTCTACCCACATAATATATCCAGCAACGATGACTGGGGTGCTGGCACTGCCATAGCTCTGTCCCTTGGCACAGTTGCCTGGCTCAGTTGCTGTGGACATGAGGGGTTCACTTTCCAGTGTCAGAATCCATCCATCCATCCAGCCATCCTCCAGTGTTTTCAAGAGTCCCAGTGCCAGGACTGGGCTGGACACTGAACATGCACAGTTCTCTCTGCCCTGAGGAGTTTCAGCCGGGGGAAGAGGCGGGTATATGGCAATGACAAGGGCTGCTACCACAAAGGCTGCAGAAGCCCGAGGCTTGAGGGGTTCCTTTACCCTGGTTGGGATGAGCTCTGGGAGGCTCTGACCAGGCCTCAAATGCTGAGGGGCCTCACTCAGCTCCAGGGACAAAGGCAGGGCTTTCTGGCTCCAATGGCCAACTTTGAGATCCTGCTGCCTAACTACATCCTAGCTTCCCCTCCACCTCTCTGTGCCTCTGCATCTTCATCTTAAAAATGGAGATAGTGCATTTCAGACTCCACTGTACCTGAAAGAGCTCAGCATAGGGCCTGGCATATCTTACGAAACAAAGTCTCATCTGTGAGGAAGGGAGAAAGCCTTTCTCTTTCTCAGCCCATTGCCTCCTCTGCTGCCCTGCCCAGAGGCACATCCCACAGAAGTGTAAGCTGCCCATCACTGTTCTGATTGCTGCTGGGCCCATCTGAGGTGGAAAAGGAAGGATTCCCAAGGTCTGTGTGTCCATCACCACGGGCTTCCTCCTGCCTGACTGCAATGTACACCACAGCTTTTCAGCGCGTGTGCACTGGGCTGCCACCCTGTGCCCCTCTTGTGCTGGGCTCTGGGCACAAGCAGTCTGGGATCAGATCAGTTTGCCCTCCTGCTCCTCCTGGCAGAGCACTGTGCACTTGGTCCTGAGGTAGAGGGGGCAGTGGGGGCATCGACTCTCCCTGGGCCACCAGAAAAGCAACCGTGGACAGGGTGCTGCCAGGCGGTCCTCAAAGACAATGGGGGTAGAAGTTCATTAGGGCCTGCGTGTGCACCCAGGGACCTTCTAGAGCTAAGTGGGCCTTGGTGGACATCATGATATGTTTTTGTTTTGTCATGTAGTGTCTGTCGAAAAATAAATGGAAAAAACAAATTGGGTAAATATTTAAGAAGATTTATATACAAATGTGGATTTCCAGTTTTCCATGAAAAGTCAGGACACCTATCAGTACCAGGCCTGCATTGCTTTTCTGTGTGACCTCTGGGTGGCACTGAGGGGCCAATCCCCGGGGGTGGGAGGTATGGGTAATCCATTCCCCCAGTTGCTGCTCCCGCTGCCCCCCAGCTCAAGTCAGGGGCTCAGCCACTATTTATCACTGTGCTCTGTAGGTTTTCTTTTGGCCAAAATATATTTCTCTGTGTCCGTGGTGCTATCAGAAGTTGATATAGGAGAGCCAGGCAGAGAGAGCCACAGGCTTCAAGGACAGTGAGATGGAGCGCCCGTCACCTGGCAGCCAAGAGAATATTCTTAAGGGTTTAATTTGCAGATCCCCAGCTACTTTCAATCATTTATGTCTCCTCTGGGCTCCTATAAGCCTTTGAGTTGCTCTCCCTGCCTTTTTTTAAAATGCATTATTTCATTTTTAGTTTTAAAAATTTTACTGTGGTTTTGTATACATATACATTGAGGAGCCCTGGTGGTGTGGTGGTTAAGTGCTCAGCTGCTAACCGGAAGGTTGGCGGTTCTCATCCACCCAGCGGTTCTGCAGGAGAAAGACCTAGCTATCTGCTTCCCTTAAGATTGTTGTTGTTGTTAGGTGCCATTGAGTCGACTCTGACTCATAGCGACCTTATGTACAAGAGAATGAAACACTGTCCAGTCCTGTGCCATCCTCACAATCGTTGTTATGCTTAAGCCCATTGCTGCAGCCACTGTGTCAGTCCATCTTGTTGAGAGTCTTCTTCTTTTTCACTGACCCTCTACCAAGCATGATGTCCTTCTCCAGGGACTGATCCCTCCTGATAACGTGTCTAAAGTATGTAAGACAAAGTCTCGCCATCCTTGCTTCTAAGGAGCATCCTGGCTGTACTTCTTCCAAGACAGATTTGTTCATTCTTCTGGCAGTCCATGGTATATTGAATATTCTTTGCCAACACAACAATTTAAAGGCGTCAATTCTTCTTCCGTCTCCGGTCTTCCTTATTCATTGTCCAGCTTTCACATGCATATGAGGCGATTGAAAACACCATGGCTTGGGTCAGGTGCACCTTAGTCTTCAAGGTGACATCTTTGCTTTTCAATACTTTAAAGAGGTCTTTTGCAGAAGATATGCCCGATGCAATGCGTCTTTTGATTTCTTGACTGCTGCTTCCGTGGGCGTTGTTTGTGGATCCAAGTAAAATGAAATCCTTGACAGCTTCAATCTTTTCTTCTTTTATCATGATGTTGCTTATTGATCCAGTTGTGAGGATTTTTGTTTTCTTTTTGATGAGGTGTAATCCATACTGAAGGCTGTGGTCTTTGATCTTCATCAGTAAGTGCTTCAAGTCCTCTTCACTTTCAGCAAGCAAGGTTGTGTCATCTGCATAAAGCAGGTTGTTAATGAGTCTTCCTGTAATCCTGATGCCCCATTCTTCTTCATATAGTCCAGCTTCTCGGATTGTTTGCTCAGCATACAGATTGAACAGGTATGGTGAAAGGATACAACCCTGATGTACGCCTTTCCTGACTTTAAACCATGCAGTATCCACTTGTTCTGTTGGAAAGACGGCCTCTTGATCTATGTATAGGTTCCTCATGAGCACAATTAAGTCTTCTGGAATTCCCATTCTTTATAATGTTATCCATAATTTGTTATGATCCACATAGTTGAATGCCTTTGCATAGTCAATAAAACAGGTAAACAGGACAGAGTAGAACTGCCTGATAGGGTTTCCAGGGAGCGGCTGGCGGATTCAAAGTGCTGATCTTCTGGTTAGCAGCCGAGCTCTTAACCACTGTGCCACCAGGGCTCTGCTACATACATGTATATTTTAAAAAATTTTTATTAAAAAAATTCACATAACATAAAATTTACTGTTTTACTGTGTACAATTCAGTGGTTTTTAGTGAATTCACTGTCTTGTGCAGTCATCACAAGACTATGTAGTTCCAGAACATTTTTATCACCCCAAAAAGAAACCCAGTACCCATTCATGGTCACTCCCCATTCCTCCTCCCCCTAGCCTTGGCAACCACCAACCTGCTTTCTGTCTCTATGGATTTGCCTATTCTGGATGTTTCATATAAATGGAAACATACAATCTGAGGCCTTTTGTGCCTGGCTTCACCCCTGACTGTTTAAATAAGCCATCTTTCGTGAGTACAGGCCTGTGGTTCACACATGTGCTGCATGGACTGGTTCTCTCCCTCCGTGCCCATGATGGCTCAGTCTTCTCCCTTCCTGGGTCTCCAAGGTTGGGCACAAGCCCTTTCTTCCCCTCTTCATGTGTCCATGACTCTGCACGCAGCTGGGTAGCTGGCTGCACTGTGCCTCCAGAGCTGATGCCTGCTCCACTGACTGCATCCACAAGGGCCACTCTCCAGGCCCCTGAGTGGGGCCAGTGAAACATGGCTCCTGGTTCCTTCTTCTGATTTGTTTATGACCATGGTCACTTCACTATTAGTTCCAAGTCCCCTCCAGAAATAGGGATTGTTGTTGTTGCCGTTGAGTTGGTTCCAACTCATGGCGACCCCACGTACAACAGAATGAAATGCTGCCTTGTCCTGTGCCATGTTCACGATCATTGGTATGCTTGAGTCTGTTGTTTTGGCCACTGTGTATTCTGAGTGCCTTCCAACTTAAAGGACTCATCTTCCAGCACTATATCGGACAGTATTCTGTTGTGATCCATAGGTTTTCATTGACTGATTTTCAGAAGTAGATTGCCAGACCTTTCTTCCCAGTCCATCTTAATCTGGAAGCTCTGCTGAAACTTGTCCACCATGGGTTACCCTGCTGGTATTTGAAATACTAATGGCTTAGCTTCCAGCATCACAACAACATGCAAACCACCACAGTACAACAAACTGACAGAGAGGTGGTGGAAAAACAAGGATGAAGGGACTTTATTTCTTCAAAAACCACTTTGCTTTAGGCCCTGTCACAGCAGGGCTTCATGGAAGGTGGGCAGTCCCAGGGGCCCTCTGCATGGCAGTGGCAGATGCACAACTATATGAATATAAAGTAATACCAATACTAAGTAATACTACAAATACTAATACTGAAAATCCATAAAGTAGTACTCACTGGTTGACAGAAGTCCCTGTAGGTCCCAGGTTAAGGGCATAGGGCACTTACAAACCTAACCCCTTTGAGCACTGGGTACAGAGGTGGGGCTGGGATCAAGTCTGCTGAGTCTCTATTTCTCTCCACAACAGGGGTTGCATCTCACCTGCCAATGGACGTAACACGGTAGGGAGCAGTGGGGACTGTGGTGAAAAAATCCAGCACGTGCTTTGACTGAAGGGGTGGCTTCCTCAGCACCTGAAATGAGCTCAGTGTTGACACTGAAATGGTGGTTCTCTTTCCCCCCCTCCCCCCACCGAGTTGACAAATTAGCAGGGGCTCAGGTCCACTCTGGAGAAGCTCTAAAGTGGGAAACATGGACTCTGGGAAATAACACAACCCTCTGCCCCCACCTCCCACTCCACAAAAAGTTAGAAAACCATGAGAAACTCTCCACAGAGACTTAGCTGATGCCAATGTTCAGATTTGGACCAGTGTGGACATGTGTATGTGAGTGTGTACATGTGTATGTGTGTGTCCACGGGGCTGCAGTTGGGGCAGGGCAGCCAGCACAGCAGAGAGAGGATACATTAGAGAAAAGGTATATAATTTTTTTAAAGGAAAGTTAGAAAGGAGAAAAAGGAAACAAAAAATATGAGACAAATTGAAATAATAGAGTAAGATGGGAAAAAAGTCCAAATTTATCAAAAATTAGAATAAATATAAACGGAATAAACTCACTAGTTCAAAGACACAGATTGTCATATTAGATAAACAAAACAACAAAAATTCAGCTATATGCTATCACCAGTGACACAACTAAAGTGCAAAGGCAAGAAAATGTGGAAAATAAAAGTATAGGAAAGAAACATCAGGCAGCCAAACCCAAGCCAGTGTTGTTATATCCTCACACCCAATAGACATCAACACAAGAGATGTTGTTAGGGAAAGGTGATCAGAGAAGGTTTATTTTTCCCAGATGTTTGTTTTTGTTTTTTTAAATTTTTTTATTTTTTCTCATACAAACATTTATACATATGTAGTTATGTGGCTCTAATTGCTCTCCCCGTACTGTGACAGCACATTCCTCCTTTCCACCCCTGATTTCCCATGTCCATTCAGCCAGCTTCTGACCCTCTCTGCCTTTCCATCTCACCTCTGGACAGAAGCTGCCCATTTAGTCTCTTGTATCTACTAGAGCTAAGAGGCACACTCCTCACGAGTATCAATTTATATCCCACAGTCCAGTCCAATCCCTGCCTGAAGAGTTGGCCTTGGAAATTGTTTTAGTTCTGGGCTGATAGAGAATCGAGGGGCCATGCTTTCCAGGGTTCCTCCAGACTCAGTCAGACCTGGTCTTCTTACTAGAATTTGAGTTCTGTACCCAACCTTTCTCCTGCTCCATGTGGGGCTCTCTGTTGTGTTCCCTGTCAGGGAAGTCATTGGTGGTAGCCAGGCACCATCTAGTTCTTCAGGTCTCAGGCTGAAGAAGTCTCTGGTTTATGTGGCCCTTTCTGTCTCTTGGGCTAATACTTTCCTTGTGTCTTTGGTGTTCTTCATCTCCTTTACTGCAGGTGGTTGGGACCAATTGATAAATCTTAGATGGCCACTTGCAAGCTTTTAAGACCCCTGATGCCACTCACCAAAGTAGGATGCAGAACATTTTCTTAATAAGCTTTGTTATGCCAATTGTCCTAGATGTTCCATGTGCATTGGAAAAGAAAGTATACTTGGCTGCTGTTAAGTAGAGTGTTCAGGATATGTCTATGAGATCAAGTTGGTTGATTTAACTCTTCCATGTCTTTGTTGAGCTTCTTTCTGGATGTTCTGTCCTTCACCAACAGTGGTGTGTTGAAGTCTTCTGTGTATCTCTCTTTTCAGTGCTGTTAGAGTTTGTTTTATGTATTTTGGAGCTATGTCATTGGATGCATTAATGTTTATTAGAGTTACATCCTCCTGGTGTATTGACCCTTTAATCATTATATAGTGTCCTTCCTTACCCTTTGTGGTGGATTTTACTTTAAAGTCTATTTTGTCAGAGATTAATATTGCCACTCCTGCTGTTTTTTGAGTGTTGTTTGCTTGTTATATTTTTTTCTGTCCTTTGAGTTTTAGTTTGTTTGTGTCTTTAAGTCTAAGGTGTGTCTCTTGTAGGCAGCATATAGACAGACCATGTTTTTTTTGTCCAGTCTGCCACTCTCTGTCTCTTTATTGGTGCATTTAGTCCATTTACATTCAGCATAATTATTGATAGGTATGAGTTTAGTGCTGTCATTTTGATGTCTTTTTTTGTATGTTGTTCACAGTTTCTTTGTTCCACTTAATTTTCTGTGCTGAGACTTTTCTCTTTATGTATTTTCTTTTCATCTTTTTTATTGTTGTTGATTTTGTATTTGCTGAGTCTTTATATTTTTCTAGTTTTATATTTTGACTTGTAGGATTGTTAGTTTCCTTTGTGGTTACCTTAATATTTACCCCTATTTTTCTAAGTTTATATCAGTCTTTTATTTCTTTATATTGCCTTGACTTCCTCTCTATATGAAAAATCTATGTCTACATTTTTTAAGGCCCTATTTTTTGTTTTAATATTGTCATCTTTTACATATTGACATCTGTTTTCCTATTTTCAGTGTTTTAGCTTTGATTTACTTTTGTGACTTTCCTGTCTGGGTTGATATCTGGTTGCTCTGTCCTTTGTTCTAGTCTTGGGTTGTTATCTGATGTTACTGATTTTCTAACCAGAGGACTCCCTTTAGTGTTTTTTGTAATTTTGGCTTGGTTTTTCCAAATTCCCTAAACTTCTGTTTATCTGGAAATGCTCTAATTTTGCCATCATATTTGAGAGACAGTTTTACTGGATATATAATTCTTGGCTGGCAGTTTTTCTCCTTCAAGGCTTTATATAAGTCATCCCATTGCCTTCTTGCCTGCATGGTTTCTGCTGAGTAATTCCAGCTTATTTTTATTGACTCTCCTTTGTAGATGACTTTTCATTTATCCCTAGCTTCTCTTAAAATTCTCTCTTTATTTTTGGTTTTGGCAAGTTTGATTATAATATGTCTTGGTGATTTTCTTTTGGGATTTACCTTATGTGGGGTTCGATAAGCATCTTGGATAGATATCTTGTTATCTTTCCCAATATCAGGGAAGTTTTCTACCAACAAATCTTCAACAATTCTCTCTGTAATTTCTGTTATCTCCCCTGTTCTGGTACTCTAATCACTCATAGGTTATTCCTTTTGATAGAGTCCCACATAATTCTTAGGGTTTCTTCATTTTTTAAATCCTTTTATCTGATTTTTCCTCAAATTAGTTGGTGTCAAGTGCTTTATCTTCAGTCTCACTAATTCTGACTTCAGTTGCCTCAATTCGGCTCCTATGACTTTCTGTTGAGTTGTCTAATTCTGAAATTTTATTGTTAATCTTCTGGATTTCTGATTGTTGTCTCTCTATGGATTCTTGCAGCCTGTTAAATTTGTCATTATTTTCTTCTCTAATCTTTTTAATTTCCTCTATTGCATGTTCTGCATTTTGCTTCATTTCCTGAAGAGTTCTGTATATTAATCTTTTGTATTCTGCCTCCAGTAATTCCAAGAAATTTTTCTCCTCTGGAAAATTTGTAGATTCGTTATTTGGGGAGCTTGCTGAAGTCATCATGGATTGCCTCTTTATGTGATTTGATATTGACTGTTGTCTCCTAGCCATCAATGAGTTATTATATTTATTTATTTTATGTTTGCTTACTGTTTCCTAGCTTCTTGTTTTGTTTCAATATTCCCAGATAGGCTGCTTGTATGAGCTAGATTGATTATTGGCACCTTTGAAGCTCTAATGTCCTGTCACCAGTTGGTTAGATCTGTTACTAGGTATTTGAGCTCAGGAGTCTCCCCACTCCTCCTGTATGGATTCAGCTTAGGTGCCCAGGTTGATAGCCACCAAATGTGTGGTGTAGGCTCTCACTTACAGTTCTAGAGAAGCATGGGTGATTGGTGTAGGCACAGGCATCTAGCTGCAGCAGGGGGACACACTCTGAGCAAGGCAGGGGGCTGACGGCCACCCCCAAGTGTCCAGGAGGAAGGCGTGTCCCTGTTCCCTAGAGTGCGTAGGTAGGTGGGGTTTGCAGCCAGACTATGAGCACCTAATGATGTTGGCTATAAAGACTGTGGGACACTTCTTATTCCTGGGCCCCTATTGCAGGTAGCTAGGTGGCATGGGTAGAGCCACCAGTCCTCACGCCCCTGATGTGGGTAGGTGAAGACCCTGTTTAATGGGCAAATCAGTGTCAATGTCAAGAAGCTGCCACTTCACAGCTTAAACAGTTGAAATTAGAGTTCCGGAATATACCCTGTTGTATTGCAGTAATGAGGGCCTACGCTGTTGAGATGGGCACACACAAGTCTCTGCAGTGGGAAAGGCACTCAGAGTCCGTGGATTCCTTATGCCTGTGCCTAGGCAAAGGAGCTGTGACTACCCTGGGTTCCTGGCTTAGGGGAGCTGGTACTTTATTTTTTTCCCTGTTTGTTAATTTGTTCACTCTCCAAGGCAGGGAGAATGGCTCCGAGCGTGTGACGGATCCTACTTCTGGCCCAGGGGACTCGACAATTGCTGAAGCTGGTCCAGGACTCAGTACAGAGCAGGGAGAGGGGAGATAAATGGAAGAGAGTTTTTTCCCTAAGGGGGGTGTTTTTGATCTGCGCAGTAAACTGTACAGAAGTACTTATCTTTTGCTTATGAGGGCTGCTTCTCACTGGTTCTGATGGCCGTGTAGACTCTCTGGCATTGGGTTTCTCCTGGTGTGGAAAACGCGCTTCCCGAGCACAGCCGCTCGCCTGCCTCACTGCTCACCCCCGAAGCTGCTCAGGCCTGAAGGGCTCAGGCTCCCGCCAAGTCATGTCTGGCAACTCCTCACTGCTTCCAAACAGTCTCTCCCTCCCCCTGCCACTCAGTCCAGTTCCTCAACTCTGCCTTTGATGTTCAGGGCTCCCAGATTGCCATATATAATCATATTACTTGTTTTTTCGGGTCTTTGTTGTAAGAGGGTCCAGCTATGCCATCTTGGCCCTGCCTCGCCCCAGATATTTCTCAAGCTGAAAGAACTAAAGAAAAACATTTAAGCCTTGAGTTTTAATATCAAAGGATTCTACAGGAAAAATATTAAATGACACAGGAAGCATCAAAAGAAGATGGAAGGAATACACGAGTCACTGTACCAAAAAGAACTGGTTGAAATTCAACCATTTCAGGAGGTAGCATATAATCAAGAACCAATGGTACTGAAGGAAGAAGTCCAAGCTGCACTGAAAGCATTGAGAAAAAAACAAGGCTCCACAAATTGACAGAATACCAACTGAGATGTTTCAAGAAATGGGTGCAGTGCTGGAAGTGCTCACTGGTCTATGCCAAAAAATTTGGAAGACAGCTACCTGGTCAACCGACTGGAAGATATCCATATCTGTATCCACTCCAAAGAAAGGTGATCCAACACAATGTGGAAATTATCAGACAATATTAATATCACACACAAGTAAAATTTTGCTGCAACTTCAAAATTGCAACAGTATGTTAACAGGGAACTGCCAGAAATTAAAGCCGGATTCAGAAGAGGACATAGAATGAGGGATATCATTGCTGATGTCAGATGGATCATGGCTGATGTCAGATGGATCATGGCTGAAACTTGAGAATACCAGAAAGATGTTTACCTGTGTTCTATTGACTATGCAAAAGCATTCGACTGTGTGGATCATAACAAATTATGGAGAACATTGTGAAGAATGGGAATTCCAAAACACTTAATTGTGCTCATGAGGAGCCCGTACTTAGACCAAGAGGCAGTCATTCGAACAGAACAAGGGAATACTGCATGCTTTAAAGTCTTGGAAAGGTGTGCATCAGGGTTGTATCCTTTCACCATACTTACTCAATCTGTAGGCTGAGCAAATAATCTGAGAAACTGGACTTCATGAAAAACACCACATCAGGATTGGAGGAAGACTCATTAACAACCTGTTATATGCAGATGACACAATCTTGCTTGCTAAAAGTGAAGAGGACTTGAAGCACTTACTGATGAAGATCAAAGGCCACAGCCTTCAGTATGGATTACACTTCAACATAAAGAAAACAAAAATCTTCACAACTGGACGAATAAACAACATTATGATAAATGGAGAAAATATTGAAGTTGTCAGGGATTTCATTTTACTTGGATCCACAATCAATGCCCATGGAAGCAGCAGTCAAGAAATCAAAAGACGCATTGCACTGGGTTAAATCTGCTGCAAAAGATCTCTTTAAAGTGTTAAAAAGCAAAGATGTCACTTTGAGGACTAAGGTGCGCCTGACTCAAGCCATGGTTTGTCAATCATCTCATATGCATGTGAAAGCTGGACAATGAATAAGGAAGATCAAAGAAGAATCAATGCCTTAGAATTATGGTGTGGTCAACGAATATTGAAAATACCATGGACTGCCAGAAGAACAAACAAATCTGTCTTGGAAGAAGTACAGGAAGGATGCTTCTTAGAAGCAAGGATGGCAAGACTTTGTCTCACCTAATTTGGACATGTTTTCAGGAGGGATCTGTCTCTGAAGAAGGTCATCATGCTTTGTAAAGTAGAAGGTCCGCGAAAAATAGGAAGACCCTCAAAGAGATGGATTGACACAATAGCTGCAACAGTGGGCTTAAGCATAACAGTGATTGTGAGGATGGCGCAGGACCAGACAGTGTTTAGTTGTGTTGTACATAGGGTCATTATGAGTCAGAACTGACTGGACAACACCTAACAACAACAACAGCAAGGTATATTCACTTAATAAAATAGCCTCAATGTATTTGGTTTGAACTTTGTTTGAAATAGAGAAATTGACAAATCTATCAGCATTTTGGGAAGTTTCAACCATTTTTTCCAATTAGTGTTGGACAAGTGGACAAAAAATTGGCAAAGATAAGGAAGTCTTATGTAACACAAATAAGCTTCCTTTCACAGACATAAAGTTTGCATCTGACAATTAGAGGTCACTCATTCTTCTCATGCACATTCGTGACACTTAGAAAAATTGATCACTTAAGTGTAGGTCTCACGAAAAATCAAAGAATAGTTAACCCCCAAAATAAAAATCTCCATTATTTGGACATTAAAAAAAATTAAATAATTCTTAGGTTAAAGAATGAATAATAATGGAACTTTAAAAATACAACTGGATGGTAATAAAAGTACTAAATATCAAAACTTGGATGCAGTAAAAGCAGTGCTTTGATGGAAATTTATATTAGAAAAGAAAAATCCTGCAAATTAAAGAACTAAATTTCCAGTTTAAGAAGTGAGAAAAAAGCAGTGTAGAAGGAAAAAGACGATACAAAATAAGACAAGAAATTGGTGAAACAGAAAACGTCTCAGCTTCTGCGAATTGTTGTCATTGTGGGAAAGCAGAGCCAGTGTTGCCAAGTCTTCCTGTTTTTTCAGATAAGTCAGAAATGTGTAATTCTGTGAGAAATTTATGAATTTAAAAAGTGTGAGGTCAGCCATCTTAAACATGTCTGTAGGCTAAATTTGGCCTGTGCACCTATTTTATGACCCCTGCCTCTTTGTAGGTGTGTGTATTCTAATAAAACTTTATTTACCAAAACAGGTGGTGGGCCAGATTTGGCCTGCAAGCCATAGTTTGCCAACCCTGCTGTACAGGAAGGAGTTCAAAGCCTTTGAGAAACAGAAATGTTAGAAGGAATCTACTCTGTACAACCTTGCTCAGCTCATCTCCTAACTCTGCTCCTGCAAGGGTCTAGAGAACATGCTTTCTCACCCCTGCCTCTTTTAAAATAGCACGAGGAGGGGCTGCTCAACTTGGATTTAACTGGGGATGACAACGGCGACTCAGAGATAATGACCACGCTCTGACTGAAGGGAACACAACAGAGCTCTTATTACAGCCTGTGCTGCACCCTGGGAATGGGTTCTAACCTCTTCTCCTTGGTAGCCTTCTTCTCATGTACTCGTTTGTCAGTGGACATATGTTTTGATTATTCTCAAGTATATATACCTAAGAGGAGAATTACTGGGTCATATGGTAACTTTGAGGAGCCCTGGTGGCACAGTGGTTAAAATGATTGACTGCCAACCGAAAGCTTGGCAGTTTGAAACCACCAGCGGCTCTGCAGGAGAAAGATATGGCAGTCTGCTTCTGTGGAGATTTACAGCCTTGAAAACCCTATGGGTTCACTGTGAGTCGGAATGGACTCCACAGCAGTGGGTTTGGTTGTTTGTTTTTACGGTAACTTTATGTTTGACCATGTGAGGGCATGCCAGTCTGTTTCCCATAGTGTCCTGAGCCGTGGTGTCCACCCAGAAGGGTCAATGCTGGTCCCCCTCCCCCAAGACCATTCCACGGTCCATGAATGTATTATATTCAGTTCATGGCGAGTTCCAGACCTTCATCTTCAGTGTCGTCGAGGTCACTCTCTGCAGAGAGGCCTTTGAAGGCCCGCTGCTCATTCCTGATTACAGTGACCAGCCTCCCTTGGTGTGTGAGGCCCTGCTGGTTTCTGTCTCTCATCTGAGGACTAGATGTTCTCAGGTCCCAGCCTGTGTATTTTATCCAGGAACTGGGGAGGCAGTAGAAGTCTGAGCCCTGCTTCTTTTGGCTGGAGAGTAATTTCCACATTGGCTCCATGATGAATTGGATCCCCCATTGGGCAGACATACAATTCCTGAGGTTTTCTGGTCTAACAAGCTGAAACTCTCCCTGGCTGCAGAAGCTTTTCACGGATTCCTTTCCAGTATCATGTGGATGTCACTTTTACATACCTTATCTCACAATAGCCTGGAGAGATGGGAGGTGCCCTCCTTTTATAGCAAGGAAACCGAAGGCTCAGAGATTGCAAGATTAGAAAGTGGTGGAGCTGGGATGGAACCCAGGCCTGGGCTCTTTCTGCTATACTAGCTGCAGGTACAGGGTGGCCCTGCTGAGGGATGAAAGAACAAATGGATGAGGCATCGCCTTTGCAGTGGTAGGACATGCTGATGAAGTCTTTGCTCCTCCTCCCTTGTGTGACCAGAAACCCTGGGTGTCTCTGGGTCTCTCCTGCCCAATGTTTCAGCCTGGGCCTCTCTGGCAGAAGCTACATGTCAGGGGAGAACGAGAGGTTCCTGTGGGCTAACTGTGCCGCTGCTGGAATATGAGCAGAGGCTGCTTATGTGCGTGAGTTTGAGTGTGGCAAGGGAGTGTGGTGCATTTCTGTCTCTCACCAGGCAAGCTGGAAGTTAGGAGGAATTGCGCAAGGCTTGTCACCTGAATGCTTCTCTTGTTGGTGAGAACACAACTCACTCAGGTGGTCTTCCCAGGCCTTGTACTGTGCAACACTGAGCAGCCACATATCAGGACCCAGAGGCCCTGTCAGTAGGTGCTTAAAGACCAGTCACTTAGGTCCCTACAAAGTGTCACCTGGGAATTAAACCTAGTTGGGAATGACTCTGAGAAGCCAGAGATCAAGGGAAAGATGATTTTTTTTTTTTTTTTTATATTTTATTGTACTTCAGGTGAAGGCTTACAGAACAAATAGTTTCTCATGAAACAGTAGTACACATGTTGTTTTATGACATTGGTTAACAACCCCACAACATATTAAGCCTCTAAATTCTCAACCTTTTTTTTTTTTTGATGAAAATACAGATAGCCAAAGATACACCATTTCAAAAATTTCTACATACACAGTTCAGTGACATTGACTACGCTCTTCCAACTGTGCTGTTATTCTCACTTAAGATGAAGGCTTACAGAACAAAATAGTTTCTCATTTAACAGTTACTACACATGTTGCCCTATGACAATGGTTAACAATCTCACAACACATCAAGAATATCCTTACTCCACCTTGTGTTCCCTATCACCAGGGGACTTCCTTGTCCCCTTCTGTCTTCTGGCCCTTGTCACTGGACTACTGTACCTCATTAGTCTCATTTGTTTTTTTTTTTTTTTTTTAACACCAGTTCAAAACTTTTTACTTACACTTTTAAGTGATATTGACTATGCTCTTCCAATTGTGCTGCCATTCTCGCCCAAGATGAAGGCTTACAGGACAAAACAGCCTCCCATTTAATAGTTACTACAAATGTTGCCCTATAACAGTGGTCAACAATCTCACAACACATCGACAGTGTCCTTACTCAACTTGTGTTCCTTATCATCAGTTTCCTACTCCCCCTCTGCCTTCTGGCCTTTGTCACCGGACTCCTGTACCTCGTTAGTCCCATTTAGTTTTACTGGGCTGTCCACTCCCAGGCTTAACATCGAACCTCGAAGGTAACTTCACCTCTGAGCTGAAAGGGTGTCTGGGGGCCACACTCTTGAGGTTTCTCCAGCATTCTTTAGGCCAGTAAATCTGGTCTTTTTTTTCTTTTTTTTTTTTTTTTTTTGGGGGGAGTTAAAATTATGCTCTACATCCTTCTCCAGCTCTGTCCAGAACCCTCTGTTGTGATCCTGGTCAGAGCAGTCAGTGGTGGTAGCCGGGCACCATCTAGCTGTACTGGACTCAGTCTGGTGGAGGCCTTGGTAGCTGTGGACAATTAGTCCTTTGGACTAATCTTTTCGTTGTATCCTGTTCTCTTCATTCTCCCTTGCTCCCGAAGGGATGAGACCAGTGGAGTATCTTAGATGGCCGCTCATAGGCTTTTAAGACCCCAGACACTACTCACCAAGGTAGAATGTAGAGCATTATCTTTATAAGTAGCGTCATGCCAATTGAGCTAGATGTTGCCCGAGAGCATGGTCCCCAGAGCCCTCCGTCCAACAACTCAGTCCCTCGGGAGGTTTGGATGTGTCTATAGGGCCTCCATGACCTTTCCTTGTGCAGGTTGTGTTAGTTTCCCCTGTACTGTGTACTATCTCACCTCTCGCCCAAGGTACCACTTATCTATTGCCTATTTAGTATTCCCCCCCCACCCATCCCTGGTAACCAACAAAGATTGTTACATTTTGCATGTGAATTTTTTCATGGGTTTTTACAATAGAGGTCTCATACAATATTTGTCCTTTTGTGATTGACTTATTTCACTCAGCATAATGTCCTCCAGTTTCATCCATGTTATGAGATGCTTCACAGATTCATTGT
The DNA here is from genome assembly GCA_030035585.1 of Dugong dugon. Classification (NCBI taxonomy): domain Eukaryota; kingdom Metazoa; phylum Chordata; class Mammalia; order Sirenia; family Dugongidae; genus Dugong; species Dugong dugon. The sequence continues at coordinate 210,608,426 of CM057460.1, read as the reverse complement.
TGTTCTTTCTCGTTGCATAGTACTCCATTGTGTGTATGTACCATAGTTTGTGTATCCATTCATCTGTTGATGGGCATTTAGGTTGTTTCCATCGTTTTGCTATTGTGAACAATGCTGCCATGAACATAGGTGTGCATATGTCTATTCGAATGATGACTCTTATTTCTCTAGGATATATTCCTAGGAGTGGGATTGCTGGATCGAATGGTATGTCTATTTCTAGCTTTCTGAGGAAATGCCATATCATTTTCCAAAATGGTTGTATCATTTTGCATTCCCACCAGCAGTGTATAAGAGTTCCCATCTCCCCGCAGCCCCTCCAACATTTGTTATTTCCTGTATTTTTGATTCGTGCCAGTAATGCCCGGGTGAGATGGTATCTCATTGTGGTTTTAATTCGCATTTCTCTAATGGCTAGTGATGCGAGCATTTCCTCATGTGTCTGTTGGCCATTTGAATGTCTTCCTTGGTGAAGTGTCTGTTCATTTCCTTTGCCCATTTTTTGATAGGATTGTTTGTCTTTTTGTTGTAGAGGTGTTGGATTTTCTTGTAGATTATGGAGATTAGACCTTTGTCTGACTTGTACTGTCCAACAATTTTTTCCCAGTCTGTAGGTTCTCTTTTTACTCTTTTGGTGAAATCTTTTGAAGAGCATAGATGTTTGATTTTTAGAAGATCCCAGTTATCTAGTTTATCTGTTGGGTTTTTTGTGTTGATGTTTATGATTTGTATCCTGTTAATGCCATGTATTAAGGCCTGAAGTGTTGGTCCTATTTTTTCTTCTATGAATTTTATAGTTTGAGGCTTTATATTCAGGTCTTTGATCCATTTTGAAGTAGTTTTTGTATATGGTGTGAGGTATGGGTCCTGTTTCATTTTTCTACAAATGGATATCCAGTTTTGCCAGCACCATTTGTTAAAAAGACTGTCTTTTCCCCATTTGATGGATTTTGGGCCCTTGTCGAAGATCAGGTGACCGTAGGCGGATGGATTTACATCTGGGTTCTCAATTCTGTTCCATTGGTCAATGTCTCTGTTGTTGTACCAGTAGCAGGCTGTTTTGAGTACTGTAGCTGTATAGTAGGTTCTCAAGTCAGGTACTTGAGTCCTCCAACTTTATTCTTCTTCAGTAGTGCTTTACTTATTCAGGGTTTCTTCCCTTTCCATATAAAGTTAATAATTAGTTTTTCCATCTCTTTGAAGAATGTTGTTGGTATTTGGATCGGGATTGCATTGTATTTGTAAATTGCTTTAGGTAGAATTGCCATTTTCACAATGTTGAGTCTGCCTGCCCATGAGCATGGTATGTTTTTCCATTTATGTAGATCCCTTTGGGTTTCATGCAGCAGTGTTTTGTAGTTTTCTTTGTATAGGTCTTTTACATTCCTGGTCAGATTTATTCCTAAGTATTTTATCTTTTTAGGGGCTATTGAAAATGGTATTGATTTCCTGATCTCCTTTTCATCGTTCTCTTTACTGGTGTATAGGAATCCAACTGATTTTTGAATGTTTATCTTGTATCCTGCTACTCTGCTGAATCTTTCTATTAGTTCCAGTAAATTTCTCGTGGAGTCTTTAGGGTTTTCTATGTATAGTATCGTATCATCTGCAAACAGGGAGAGTTTAACTTCTTCATTACCAATTTGGATGCCCTTTATTTCTTTCTCTTGCCTTATTGCTCTAGCTAGAAGTTCCAGCACAATGTTAAATAGGAATGGTGATAAAGGGCATCCTTGTCTTGTTCCTGTTTTCAAGGGGAATGTTTTCAGCCTCTCTCCATTAAGAATGATGTTGGCTGTTGGTTTTGCATAGATGCCCTTTATTATGTTGAGAAATTTCCCTTCTATACCTATTTTATTGAGAGCTTTTATCAGGAATGGGTGTTGGACTTTGTCAAATGCCTTTTCTGCATCAATTGAGATGATCATGTGATTTTTTTCTTTCCTTTTATTTATGTGGTGGATTACGTTGATGGATTTTCTAATGTTAAACCATCCTTGCATACCTGGTATGAATCCTACTTGGTCGTGGTGTATTATTTTTTTGATATGATACTGAATTCTATTGGCTAGAATTTTGTTCAGAATTTTTGCATCTATATTCATGAGAGATATTGGTCTGTAATTTTCTTTTTTTGTGATGTCTTTGCCTGGTTTTGGTATCAGTGTTATGCTGGCTTCATATAATGAATTTGGAAGTGTTGCTTCCTCTTCTATGCTCTGAAATAGCTTGAGTAGAACTGGTACAAGCTCTTCTGTAAATGTTTTGTAGAATTCTCCAGTGAAGCCATCTGGGCCAGGGCTTTTTTTGGTTGGGAGCTTTTTTATTACCTTTTCAATCTCTTCTCCTGTTATGGGTCTGTTCAGATTTTCAATATCACTTTATTGTAGTTTGGGTAGGCCGTATGTTTCCAGAAATTTATCCATTTCCTCTAGGTTTTCAAATTTGTTGGAATATAGTTTTTCATAATATTCTGTTATAATCCTTTTTTTTTCGGTTGGGTCTGTTGTAATGTCCCCCATTTCATTTCTTATTTGGGTTATTTGTGCCCTCTGCTGTTTTTCTTTTGTCAGTCTGGCCAGTGGTTTGTCGATTTTGTTGATTCTTTCAAAGAACCAACTTTTGGTTTTGTTGATTCTTTCTATTGTTTTTCTGTTCTCTATTTCATTTATTTCTGCTCTGATCTTTACTACTTCCTTTCTTCCGGCGGTTGTAGGCTTTTTTTGTTGTTCTCTTTCTATTTGTTTGAGTTCTGTAGTTAATGTTTTGATTTTGTCCCTTTCTTCTTTTTTGATATGTGCATCTATTGCTATAAATTGTCCTCTGCGGACTGCCTTTGCTGTGTCCCAAAGGTTTTGGTATGATGTGTTTTCATTTTCATTTGATTCTAGGAATTTTTTAATTCCATCTCTGATTTCTTCTATTACCCATTGATGTGTAAGCAGATTATTATTCAGTTTCCATGTGTTTGATTTTTTTTCCTTGCTCTTTCTAGTGTTAATTTCTACCTTGATGGCATTGTGGTCAGAGAAGATACTGTGAATTATCTCAGCATTTTGGATCTTGTTGAGGATTGCTCTGTGGCCTAAGATGTGGTCTATTCTGGAGAACGTTCCATGTGCATTGGAAAAGAATGTGTACTTTGCAGCGGTTGGATGGATTGTTCTATATATGTCTATGAGGTCCAGTTGGCTGATTGTGTCCTTTAGGTCTTCTGTATCTTTGCTGAGTTTCTTTTTAGTTGTTCTGTCCTTTACTGAGAGTGGTGTGTTGAAGTCTCCTACTATTATTGTGGAACTGTCAATTTCTCTTTTCAGTGCTGTTAGAGTTTTTTTTATGTATTTTGGAGCCCTGTCATTGGGTGCATAGATATTTATTATGGTTATGTCTTCATGATGGATCATCCCCTTAATCATTATATAGTGTCCTTCTTTGTCTTTTATGGTAGATTTTGTTTTAAAGCCTATTTTATCTGAGATTAGAATTGCCACTCCTGCTCTTTTTTGATAGTTGTTATCTTGATATATTTTTTTCCAACCTTTGATTTTTAATAAATTCACCTTTGTTTCTCAGGTGTGTCTCTTGTAGACAGCAAATTGATGGATCCTGTTTTCTTATCCATTCTGCCACTCTCCATCTCTTTATGGGTGCATTGAGTCCATTTACGTTCAGTGTAATTATTGATCGATGGAAGTTTGTTGCTGTCATTTTGTAGTGCTTTTTTTTGTGGTGGTGAAGTTTTCTTTGTTCTTCTTACTCTCTTGTGCTGAGTTACTTTTGTTTGTGGATTTTGTGTTCATTTCTTTTGTTTTTGTAGGTTTTGTTTTTGTTGAGACTATGTTTTTCGTCTTTATTTTTATGAGTTGGTTTGTTAACTTTCTTTGTGGTTACCATGAATTTTTCCCTTATCTTTATAATTTTGAAGCAGTCTACCCTTACTTGGTATCACCTTGCCTTCCTCTCCTTTAGAAGGTTCTATACCTATGCCGTTTGTTCCCTCTTTCATTGTTTGGATTTTGTTGTCATCCTTTGATTGATTTCTCTGATTCCCTGTTGTATTTCTTTTGTTTTTGGAAAGTCCTCTGTAGTTCAGTTCCTAGAATGGTACCTGGTTCATATGAACCTGCGTCCTAGGTCCTAGGTCCTGCCTGAGGGCTGAAGCTGTTTGTCCTCAGATCGAAGAACTCCCTTTAATAATTCTTGTAAGTTTCGTTTGACTTTTGCATATTCCTTTAGTTTCTGTTTATCTGGAAATGACCTAATTTCACCATCAAATTTGAATGAGAGTTTTGCAGGATATATTATTCTTGGCTGACAATTTTTTTCTTTCAAGATTTTATATATGTCATCCCATTGCCTTCTTGCCTGCATGGTTTCTGCCGAATAATCTGAGCTTAGTCTTATTGTTTCTCCTCTGTATGTGACTTCTTGTTTTTCATGAGCTGCTCTCAGGATTCTTTGTTTGTCTTTAGTTTTAGCGAGTGTGAATATGATATGTCTTGGTGATTTTCTTTTGGGGTCTCTTCTATATGGGGTTCGTTGAGCTTCTTGGATGACCAGCTTTTCATTTTTCATGATATTGGGAAAGTTTTCTGTCAGCAGTTCCTCAATGATCCTCTCTGTGTTTTCTGTTTTCTCCCCCTGTTCTGGGATGCCAATCACTCATAAGTTTTTGCTTTTAATTGTGTCCCACATAACTCTCAGGGTTTCTTCATTTTTCTTTGTTCTTTTTTCTGAGTTTTCCTGAAACAGAGTTGTATCCAAGTGTTTGTCTTCAGTTCCACTGATCCTGTCTTCCATGGTTTCAAATCTACTTCTCAGCCCTTCTATGACACCGTTCATTTCTGAAATCTTGTTGTTTATCTTTTGGATTTCTAATTGTTGTTTTTGTATAATTTCGAGTTGTGAATTTATTTTGGCATTTTGTTCCTGCATCATCTTCCTGAATTCTTCCAATTTTTTGTCTGTATTTTCCATAAATTTGCCTATTTTTTCCTCATGTTTGTCAGCTTTTTGCCTCAGTTCTTGGAAAATTCCGAATATTAGTGATTTGCGTTCACTATCAGTTACTACTAGTGCATTTTCTTCCACAGGAGAGTTATCTGGTGTTTTAATTTGGATGCCTATTGGAGCCATCTTGTCTTGTTTTTGTAAATGTTTTGATATTGTTTGCTGTTTTCAGGGCATTCAGTAGATATTTCTCTCGTTTATTGATTGTAGAGTTTTTTTTTTTTTTGTTTCGTCCTTGTGGTACAGCTGGGCAGATCTAGCTGAAGAGGAGCCACTGGGACGGGTTGTTTGTGGCACTCACCGCAGCCACCAGGACGGTCGGTAGTCAGTGCTGGGCAGGTTCCAATAGGGCGTGCCTGCACAGCTTGGTGGTGTGGTGTCAAGTGCACGGTGCAGGTAGGTAGGGTGCAGCGGGAAGATGGTTATGTGTGAAGCTAAGCTGGATATGGGAGAGAGGAGAGAGGAGCAGGAGCAAAAAGCATACAAACATAAAAGAATGCTAGGGGAGCTTGTCGTTGGAATGTACAGATGAGAGACTATGGGATGGAGGAAACCAGAAGGGGGAAGAGAAAGAAAAGGAAAGAATGAACAAATAAAAATCAGAAAAGTTAAAGAACTGCAAAGTTCCCAGGGATCCCACCGATGCAGCTATGAGGTCTGGGGGAGTCGGTCTCGGTTTTCACAGCACAGCCTGGCCAGAAGGTACAGAGGCATACATCGCCTGGTATTCAGGGATCAGAAAGAGAAGGAAGAGATAGAGAGACGAGAAATTAAGCAATGAAGAAAGACAAAAGGGAAAAAGAGGGAAAAGATGACAAAACTAATGAAAAAAGAAGAAAAATATAATTAAAAAAAAAAAAAAAGCAACACCAGCAGTCAGCGCCAACAAATGGGACCCAGAGAGCCCCCACTCAGGGGCATGAATTCCAAGCAGCCAGCAGTCTCGGGGTTAAGAGACCGTGGCCACGGGAAGCAGAGGGGCCAATGATCAAAGGCCCCGGGATCTCACCAGCGCGGCAGCCCAGACCTGGAATCCGCCACACGCCCAAACGCAGCCCCACAGCCCCGCCGGAGAGAGCAAAGACGGCGCTCGGAAGCAGGCACCTGAGCAAAAGGAGGGGGAGGCAGCGAGAGGCAAGCGAGAAACCAGATGAAGCAGAATATGCCACACCAACAGCCAACAAATGGGACCCAGAGAGCTCCCACTCAGGGGCGCAAATTCCAAGCAGCCGGCAGTCTTGGGGTTAAGAGACCGTGGCCATGGAAAGCAGAGGGGCGAACGAACAACGGCCCCGGGATCTTGCCATCGCGGCAGCCCAGACCTGGAAGCAGCCACACGCCTGAACGCAGCCCCACAGCCCCGCTGGAGAGAGCAAAGACAGCGCTCGGAACCAGGCACCCGAGCAAAAGGAGGAGGAGGCAGCGAAAGGCAAGCGAGAAACCAGAACAAGCAGAAAATGCCACACCTACAGCCAACAAATGGGACCCAGAGAGCCCCCACTCAGGGGCGCGAATTCCAAGCAGCCGGCAGTCTCGGGGTTAAGAGACCGTGGCAACAGGAAGCAGAGGGGCGAATGAAAAAAGGCCCTGGGATCTCACCAGCGCGGCAGCCCAGACCTGGAAGCAGCCACACGGCCGAATGCAGCCCCACAGCTGCGCAGGAGAGAGCAAAGACGGCGCTCGGAACCAGGCACCCAGGCAAAAGGAGGGGGAGGCGGCAGAAAAAGCTTCGCCAGCAGCCAGCAAACGGCTCTCAGAAAGCCGCCAGCCTGGGCGCGTGGAATCCAAGCCCCGGCGCCCCCCAGCCCAGGGACCCTGGCCATGGAAAGCAGGGGAGCCCCAGCCGAGGCGGAGAGGGTGGGGGGTGGGAAAGCGCGCACCACAGTTTACCGGTCATTCTGTCTCCCACTGGACGCTCTGCGAGGCTGCTCTCCCGTTTGCTGGTCTCCGATAGGAATCCAAGATGGTGGATCCGCGCTGCGTTAGCTGGAAGGAATCTCTGCATGAGTCTCTTCTTGCTCTCCGTTCTTTTTTAGTATTCTCACTCTGTTTGGTGTTTGGCTGAGTTCTTTATCTCTTCATTTGGTGTTCTAGGGTTTCAGGATTGTTGATTCTCTGTTAGGCTTAGTTTTTCGGATCTTTGCTGTGGAGGGACGGCGTGGTGCTTCTGCCTAGAGTGCCATCTTGCCCCGCCTCTGGAAAGATGATTTTTGAAAAATAATAAAATAATAGTGTTATTGAGATATAATTCACATACCATACAATTCACCCACTTAAAGTGCATGATTAAATGATGTTTAGTATATGCACAGAGTTGTGCAATCATCACCACAATCAATTTTAGAACATTTTCATCAGCCCCAAAAGAAACTTTATATCCATTAGCAGTAATTCCCCATTTCCCTGCAGGGAGTTTTACTTCTTCCTTTCTGATTTGGATACCTTTTATTTATTTTTCTTGCTTAATTGTTCCAGCTAGGACTTCCAGTGCAATGTTGAATAGAAGTGGCAAAAGTGGGCATCCGTGTCTTGATCTGGATCCCAAAGAGAAAGCTTTCAGTCTTTCACCATTGAGTATGATATTAGCTGTGGATTTTTCATAAATGCCCTTTGTCATGTTGAGGAAATTCCCTTCTATTCCTAGTTTCTTGAGTGCTTTTTTTCATGAAAATTTATTGGATTTTGTTCAATGTTTTTTTCTACATCGATTGAGAGGATCATGTGTTTTTTTTTGTTTCCTTTACTCCATTAATGTGGTGTATTACATTGATTGATCCTTATGTTGAACCATCCTTGCATTCCTGGGCTAAATCCCACTTGGTTGTGTTTTCATTTTCATCGTCTCAAAGTATTTTTTAATTTCCCTTTTGATTTCTTCTTAGACATATTGATTGTTTGAGTTTGTTGTTTAGTTTCCACATATTTCTGGTTTTTTTCAATTTTTTTTATGTTATTGATTTCTAGATTCATTGCATTGTGGTTGGAGAAGATACTGTGTATGATTTCAGTCTTTTTAAATTTATTGAGACTTGTTTTATGGTCTAATATATGGTCTGTCCTGGAGAAAGTTCCATGTGCACATGAGAAGAATCTATAATTCTGCTGTTGTTGGTGGAGTGTTGTATATAAGTTTGTTAGTTCTAATTGGTTTATTGTGTTGTTCAAGTCTTCTATTTCTTTATTGATCTTCTGTCTAGTTGTTCTATTCTTTATTGAAAGTGGGGTGTTAAAGTCTCCAGCTATTATTGTAGAACTGTCTATTTCTTCCTTCAATTTTGTCAGTTTTTGCTTCATATACTTTGGGGCTCTGTTGTTAAGTGCAAGTATGTTTATAACTATTATATACTCTTAATGGATTAAACATTTTATCAATATATAATGTCATTTGCTATAACAATATTTTTATTTAAAGTCTATTTTGTTTGTGGGTTTTTCAGAAATGCCCTTGTTTGATGTGAGAATAGCCACCTCAGCTCTCTTTTGGTTACTATTTGTATGAGATATATATGATGTGAGAATAGCTACCTCAGCTCTCTTTTGGTTAGTATCTGTATGAGATATATATATATGTATGTATTATTATTATTCTTCATTCTTTCACTTTTAACCTATTTGTGTCTTTGGATATTAAATGAGTCTCTTTTAGACTCGACAGCAATTAACATAGCTAGATCATGGTTTGTTTGTTTTTTCTTTATAAATCCATTCTGTCAATCTCTGCCTTTTAATTGAAGAGTTTAATCTACTTACATTTAAAGTAGTTATTGATAAGGAAAGACTTCCTTCTGACATTTTGTTGTTTGTTTTCTATATGTCTTATATCTTTTTTGTTCCTTAATTGCGCCATTATTGCCTTCTTTTGTGTTTAATTGATTTTTTTCCTAGTGTGTCATTTTGAATCCTGTCTCATTTTTCTTTCTCTTTATTTTTTAGTTATTTCTTTGTGGTTACCCTAGGAATTACAATGATCATCTTAAATGTATACAGTCTAGTTTGAATACCAACTTAGTTTCAAAAGTATATAAGAACTCTGCTCCTATCTTTTTTGTCTCCCCTCTTTATGATGTTATTTTCACCAATTACATTCTGCCCATGGTAACCACTAATTAACTTTGGTCTCTATACATTTACCTGTTCTTGTCTGGTGGCACAGTGGTTAAGCATTTGACTGTTAACCAAAAAGTCAGCAGTCCGAATCCATCAGCCTCTCCTTAGAAACCCTATGGGGTAGTTCAACTCTGTTCTATAGGGTCGCTATGAGTCAGAATTGACTCAATGGCAATGGGTTTGGCAACAGGTTTTGCCTTATATAAATAAAGTTGTACAATACTCATCCTTCTGTGGTTGATCTTTTTCACTCAGTATAATGTCTTCAAGCTCCATCTATGTTGTAGCATGTATCAGGATGCAGAGGCCATTATTGACTTATTTGTATAACAATGGATCACACTTCCCTTTTTCTTTGCATGTCTCACATTTTTTTGTTGTTGAAAACTGGACATTTTAGGTAATATATTGTAGCAACTCTGAATACTGATTCTTCTCCTTCATCTCTGGAGCTTGATTTTGTTGTTTGCTTGTTTGTTTCTTGGCTTTGCTAGACTATTTTAGTGACGTTTATTTCCCCCATGTGTGAAACCTCTGATGTTGCTCCTCAGGGAGCACAGCCTTGAGCATGCCTACAGTCACCCTAGGGTGGCAGTGGTTTTACAGGGCTCTTTTTGACTGTCTTTTTCTTGATCTGTCTAGTAAGCTTTCTGCCTCATTGGTATCACACCCAACTGTTAGACTGTACTAATTGATGACTTATTGCTCTATTGTTCTGGGGTATAAATGGCAAATTGTTCCACAGTTGGATCCAATTAAATTTGAGCAGGGCTAGTTTTTGAGGCCATTCCTTGAGGTTTGTTCTTTCCCTATGAGGGATCTTCTTAGCTGTTTCGTCTCCTGGTTCTGTCTAGTAAACTAACTGGCCTGTGGTTTAGCTTTTTTGCTCTCATAGAGCTACCAGCCTTCTTTTAATTGCTTACCACCAAACTCCTCATTGTTTTTGAGAGCCCTCTTAGGATTGAACTTCTTCACACTCTGTTTCAAAATAAAGTCATTCTTTTGGGGAGAGCTTTGGAACTCTCTTTTCTTATGGACTGCCTCTCTCCCTGGGCAAAATCTCTGAGCAACTGCTCCAGGCACTGGGCGGAGGCTGTAGCTTCTGGTCCTTTTGGATTTCCTCTCCCACTATAGAACCTTTGTCCTACAAATAAGCTGGGGTGATGGTGATTGCTGTTGTTGTTAGGCACCGTTGAGTTGGTTCCAACTTATAAGCAACCCTTTGTACAACAGAATGAAACACTGTCTGGTCCTACACCATCCTCACAATTGTTTCTATGTTTGAGCCCATTGTTGCAGACACTGTGGTGGTCCATCTTGTTGAGGATCTTACTCTTTTTTGCTGACCCTCTACTTTACCAAGCATGATATCCTTCTCCAGGGACTAGCCTCTTCTTATAACATGTCCAAAGTACATGACACAAAGTCTCCCCAACCTCAGATTCTAAGGAGAATTCTGGCTGTACTTCTTCCAAGACAGTGGGTGATTGGGACCCCGGTATTCTCAGTTTGCCATGCATGGGGTAGAGCCTCTGCCCTATGAGTGGAGGCTTGGTGGAGGAAGGGAGTTCTCAGCCTCTCAGCCACACTCACCAGGAATTCAGCCTGTGCAACTTGGAGTTGGAGGGAATGAGAAATGCTGGTGACTGGCCTATCCCAGTGAGATACTGTATCCCCTGACTGGGAGTAGACGGGAGAGGGAGCCCCATTTTTTTAGTTACACCCACCAGGAGCACCTGTTAAGCTGAACTGGCAGGGGTTGTGGGAGGAGAGAGGGAGTGTGTCATGCCTCAAGTGTCACAGACTCTTCCTGTCCTACTGACATTTAGTAGATTTTCTTGAATAAATGATGTTTATTAATTTGCTATATGCCCTTAGGACAGTTTCCCAAGACTTTCCTTTTTTTTTTAAATTTTCATAAATTATGGTTGTTTCACTAGAGGACAGTTTCATGGAACTCCTCACACTGCCATTCCAGAAGTGGAAGTCTTGGCACTAGTTATTTTTAACCTTATTAGGACCACAGCAGTGAGGAAGGTGGAGGACCCTGCATCTGTCAGGATCCTTCAAGATATAACGGATGGTGATCCAAATCTAATTAAGCCAAAAGAGGAAATTTACTGGCATATGCAATTGAGATGGCAGGCACAACTGGCTCAAACAGTGCTGCCAATGCTGTGTCTCTCTTTCTCTCTCTTGACTTGGATGTCTTCTTAGACTTCCTTCTCAGATTGACTCTCTCCATATAAGCAGTCCCAGAGTTACACTGTGTGCTTACTGGCCCAGGAAGAGGATGTTTCTTTCTCCCAGGGACCAGATCTCAAGGAGGGCCACTGTTTAGCCTCACTTCAGCTGTGTGTCCACCTCCTGGACCAATCACTATGGCAAGAGGAACGGGGTACCAGGTCTGGGTTATGTGGCCTCACCTGCAACCACCTAGTGGAAGGCTGGGCATGATTTATACACCCAGCAGAGCCACATAGGCTGAGACAGAGTCCTTTTCCCCAAAAGAAAAAGATTACTGGTTTGAAAAATCAACAAGCAGCCTTTAACTTGCCCTGTTTAAAAAATGCATATTGACATGTATGCACATAATTTTGCATACAATTAATTTTGATGCATTATCAATCTCTTTCACTTACCCAGAACATGGAAACAATTTTTTTTTGTTTAAAGTCTTGAATTTTAAGATGATTTTCATTTACAAAACAGGTTATTATATTTTACAAAAATTATTTAAAAAAATGGCTCTTAAAAATAGAAATAGCTTCTCAGACTCTTGGGAGCTACTTGTAAGCAGCCAATGAGTTAGAACTCAGATGGTTTTCTGGTTTTTAAGAGTTTTCACAGCAACGCTGACCACTGCTTTATGACTTCCAAAAAAATTACACAGCTACAAACTCTCTGGCAGAAAGGTCTTCAGTCAAGTTAGAGTCTGAAGTAGCAAGATCTTCTCATTAATGCAGAACCTGTGCAGGACCACCATCAAGTTCTCACTGCAGCGGCAAACCTGGTGCTCCATGGCCAGGCAGAAGTCCTCCTTCACACCTTTGGTGATGCCCTGAGTGACCATGTGGTGCTTGATCAGCATTCCTTGATTGGGTAGTAATTCCAGATGAATTTTCCCACCTTCCTGAGTTCTTAAGTAGGCGAATTCCTCCAGCATATCGATATTTGTAACATAATTAAAAAAATTCTCATATTGGAAATTTCCTTGTTGGCAAATCTTATTGACAGCTTTCAAGAAAAGATTCTCTCCCTGTGGCCACTCATGCTGAGGTAATACAATCACATGCCCCAACACCACGTCATTCCTGTTGTCCGTGAAAGCTCTAAGCTTAAAACAGGCTAGCATTAAATGCAGGCAATATGGCATAAAAGCCTTACTGGTACAAGGCAGAAGCTTCAGATCCGAACCTTTCCTAAATTTGGGCTTTACCTTTGATGGTTCTTCCTGTGATTTGCCTCCATCTTGAATGGGGAGTACCACGTAGAACATCAGATCAAGGACTTTTTCACACATTATCCTGTACTCCCCAAGAGCAGTGTGGCAAATTGCTAGCTGGGTGAGTGCTCTGTGCTGCTCCAGGGTCCCCTGTCCAGTGATCTGTGGCTGAGGGAGTGATCCTTGGAGAGCTGCTAAATGATGCAGGCTGGCGATGGTCTTTTTATACTGACCCTGATAGATGGTCATATCATTGAGGAAGATTCTTAACCAAAGCCAAGTATCTGTCTTCCATGCCAAACAAATTCTTGTAAATTCCTTGTTAAGGAATTCTAGGGAATACAGCAACTCCCAGCTCTCTCTGGCCAATTTAAAGCTTTCTAACACTTCAGTTGAGTTAGTAAGCTCTGCTTTATTGACTACAATGTGACAATTCCTCCCTTTTGCAGAACTTCGTCATCTGAACTCATGGTTTTTTCTCTTCCCTCAGCTAGTTTCCTTTTTTTATGTAAGTGTTTATTACAATCAATTTCTATGTCACCATACACATTTGACACATCCTCAAGAAGAACAAGTGGAATTTGGCTCTGGGCATTAGGACTTGGAACAGAGATGGCTGTATGCTGTTGACATACTGGAATGCATTCTTAAAGAAGACCAACATAGTGGAATAAACTACTTGGTTTTTGTATTTTGCATGAGCTTCATTATCAAAGTTGTTCATGTATCTGCAGAGATCCTTCATTCTATGCAAAATATCACCATAGCTTTGTCTTCCTTTATCCATCTGCCATTCACATCTCATTCCAACAACATTTAAGATCTTAAACAACCTCTCCCAGGCATCCACAATCTGGGATGATTTTTCAGTCAGTCTTTTTATGACGTACTTCTGAGAGCTACGTTTGCTAGGTGACATTAAATCAGATGTATCTTGGGTACCTTGATGTTGATTTTCTATTTGAGCAGATCTAGTGACATAATTGATATAAAATTCAGCTGCTTTGTTCAAGTATTTATATAATAAATTGGCAGGCAATCGAACATCATGGTTATTAATTATTAGAGGAAGGACATCACAAACAAATAGTTTTCTAAAGCAGTTAACAGGAGATTATTGTTCTTCACTAGTTTCGGCCTCTAATAATGCCTCCCCAAGGCCAACCCCATGCTGCACCACTGTTTCAGGGAAGCGCCTCAAAAGTAGAAGCAACATTTCTGATCACTCCATTGTGTTGAAGCATTGTTCTGTGACCTTTAGTAACATTTCACACTGGACTCGGCCAGGAAGAGTTTCAAATAAACTTCTTAAAAACTGGGTTTGTTTATCTTTTGAATCGTTCCTTAATGCTGATGTGATAATGCTGATTTCTCTCCACACCACCGGCTGGTCTGGGAAATTCACAAACATGTCGTACAGCAGTCTCCCGGCGGTGGCAGTCTGCTTGGCATTCCGCTCGATGGTGTACATCTCATACCGGCTGTTAAAGTCAGCCGGGTAGAGGCTGCGGGCTGTGATCAGTCAAACCTTGGCTGCCCACAGGTCCTCCTGCACCAACTCCCTGGCTTGCTGCACTAGAAACTCACAATCACCCTGGGCAGACATGACCCAGGAGATGGACAGCCCCTTGCCTCAAGCTGCCAGACCTTCCGGCTCGGGCGGAAACAATTTTTTTTTTTAAGAATTCTGTCTCTCTTAGCTCCATTTCCATGCAACAATAAATGGCCACTTCCTGAAAATCAAATAAATTCAAATTGCACAAATAAAAGAGCAAACTCGAATTCTACTCAAAAGTAAACTCCTTCAAGAAAGCAGAAGTTCTTTGACTTTAATCAATTTGAATTATAGAATGGCCTTTGACATGGCAATTACCATTTCAATTTGGACATCAAGTTGATTCTGACGTTTTGTTTTGATGGCAACAAGGCTGAAAACTCTGACTCATGAAAGTATGGAATAACAAACTGAGCTCACATAGCTTTGCTAGACGAAGGGAGCCTCTATGGGTTGATTTGATGTCCCCTCATTTTCCACAAGTGTGAGGTCATCTCTGGCAGTGTGCCTCACTGACGTGGCTGGGGCAGCAAACAACAGCCTGCTGGTCCAGGTTTATGTCTGAAGGCTGCCTGAGACAAGAGAAGCGTCCATATTCTCACACAGGTGTTCCCAGTACCTTACATTTCTCTGTCAACTCAGGGACAAGGCTTTGTTCCTCAGCCTAGCCTGCAGCAGTGTGGCCTTCAGCTCTGGAAGGTCCGCTTCTCTCTTCCTCTCACACTCCAATTTCTTCCCAGCCAAAGGACACCATTGTTCTCCAGCAGCTTCCACAATGGGCCTTGGTTTACCTCATTTGTGTAGCTAAATTCATCTGTCAGGGAAGCCAAGACTCACACTAGCTCCTCCCTGTCAAATTCTCCTGAGAGTTGGATTTCGTTCTTTTTTACGAAAACTGAGACCTCCTCTTGAATCGGGCCAAGTTTGTTGTCTTAGTTACCCAGTGCTGCCATAACAAAAAATACCACAAGTGGGTGGCTTTAAAGAACAGGAATTTATTTTCTCACAGTTCTGGAGACTAAAAGTCTAAATCATGGCCTCAGCTGTGTCAGTTCCTTCTGTGGGCCTCCTAGTTTCTGCTGGCAATCACTGGTGTTCCTTTGCTTGTAGATAGGTCTTCACACAGCGTCTTCCACATCTGTGTGTGTCCATGTCCATTCTGCTCTTTTTACTTAGAGGACACCACTCAGGAGTGATGAGGTTTTGGATGAACCCCACTCTGGTATGGTTTCATTAATGTAATGAAAGAAGCCCCCTATTTCCAAAGAGGGTCATGTTTCTAGGTCTTGGGTTTGGGACTTTCATATTTCTTTTTGGGGAACACAATTCAATCCATAATACTCATCAAGGTTGTTATCTAGGAGGTTCATAGAGTTCTGCTGGGAGAGTGGAAGTCCATATTCTGCCTCCTTTTCCTGAAAAAACCTCTTGAAGAGATGAAGACTCAAGCACTGAATCTGATAAAGCTATGATTTCCCTAGTAATGACCAAGACCTCTGTTAGTGCCTCTAATATTAGTGCCTGCCAGGGTCAAGGGCAGCAGGGCTGAGGGGTGCATGGAGCTTCTGCCCTCACCAAAGCAGCAAAATGCACATCTTGACACACATCATGAGAACTCATTTGGCAGAGGACAAAATCCCACAAAACTTCCCACAAGTTTGACAATGTCAATACCTTTCAAGTTTTCCAAAAGGGACTCATGAAACAGATTTTTCTTTGATAACATCAATGGCCATATCCTAGATCTTATTTTTACTGGTGACCTCAGTCTCTCCATAATTGGTTTCAGCATCACACTCTCTGATGACTGCTTTGTTTAGTTCCTGGACTCCAGGAACTTCAGATCAACTAGGACCTCTAACCTGTTGGTGCTATTGCTTTTTCACTGTCCCTCACCCTGTTGATGTCTCCTCTCCATCTTTACCCAGCTTCCTCATCTCAAATTGCTCAGGCATTATCACTCTTGCTTTGTAACTCTTGCTTGGTGAAGCCATTGTCCCAGTTAAATGAAACTCTACCTACTTTGCACCTGCATCAGTAGCCCAAACAAAGCTGGAGACAAACTCAGCCACACTTATGGTCTGGCTTACAGTGAGGGTCACAAGCCGCAAGTGGGCATGTGAGACTGCCAGCAACCAGACGGCACTCTCAAGTCCATTTACTCTCTTCCCATATCTTTTCTTTCTGCACACCTCCAACATCTCTTCCCCATTCTTACCTGATGATTCCCCTCCCCGTTGACCATTGCCCTGGTTTTTTGCTCCCTTTGTAGCAAAGATCCCAAAGAGGAATCACTACCTCCAACTCCTCTCTTCCCATTCTCTATTAACCCCACTTTGATCAGGCTTTGCCCCCCACCCCCCCATCAAAGCTGTCTTGCTTAAGGTCACTGATGACTCCCATGTTGCTAAATCCACTGGCCAGACCTCAGTCCTCATCCACAGCCTGTGAGAGGGTTGGTCTCTCCCACTCCCTTGGCTTATAGGATATCTCACTTTCTTTGTTTTCTCCCACCGCACTAGTTATTCATTCGCAGTCCCTCTGATTCTTTCTCTTCTCCCCAGCCTCTGAATGTTGGTGTACCCTACGGCATAGTCCTGGGAACTCTTCTTGTCTCCATTGTCACCACTCCCTTGCTAATCTCATTCATATTGTGGCTTTATGTGCCATCTAAATGCCAATGGATCCCAGATATATTTCTCCATCTCAGACCTCTCTACTGAACTCCAGACTCATATTCTACCTATCTTGACCCTTGGATGTCTAAGAGAAATATCAAACTCAACATACCCCTAGCTAAACCTGGATCTTACCCACTGCCTGCTCCACTCACCACCTTCCCCATCTCTGTAGATGGTGAATCGTTCCTTCCATTTGTATAAACAAAGGTTTTGGGTTATAATTGGCTTCTCTCTTCCTCTCACACCCCATGTCTAATTTGTCAGGGAATCTGCTGGCTTTCCATTCAAACTCCACCCAGAATTTGACCACTTCTCACCACCTCCACTGCTACCACCTGCTCTCCTGGGTGACTGTACAGGTCTCCCTGCATCTTATCTCCCATCCCCCAGTCTGTTCTCAGTACAGCAGCTAATGATGCTTTTTTCATTAACAGCTCTATTGAGATATGATTCTCATACCCTATAATTCACCCATTAAAAGTGTACAATCCAATGGCTTTTAACATATTCACAGAGTTGTGAAACCATCACCAGAGACAATTTAGAACATTTTTATTACCCCCAAAGAAACTTTGCACCCCTTATCCATCACCCTCAACCTCCCCATCCCTACCATCCCTGTTGTTGTTGTTAGTTGCCATCAAGCTGGTTCCAACTCATCTTGACCCCATGTACAACAGACCAAAAGATTGCTCAGTCCCGTGTCATCTTCATGATTGTTGGTATGTTTGAGTCGATTGCTGTAGCCACTGTATAGTTAGTGAGATTTGCACAAATCTACATTATGCATTTCCAGCCTAAGGGGCTCATCTTCCAGCACTGTATTGGATAATATTCTATTGGGATCCATAGGGTTTTCATTGGCTAATATTTGGAAGTAGATCACCAGGCCTTTCTTCCTAGTTGGTCTTAGTCTGGAAGGTCTGCTGAAACCTTTCTACCATTGGTGACCCTTCTGGTATTTGAAATATCAGTGGCATAGCTTCCAACATGATAACAACATGCAAACCACCACAGTATGACAAACTGACAGATGGGTGGTGGCTACCAACCCTTGGCAACCAGTAATCTACTGTCTCTATGGATTTGCGTATTCTGGACATTTCATATAAATGGAATCATACAATATGTGGTCCTTAATCAGTGATTCTTTAAAACTTAAATCAGATCATGTCACTTTTCTGCTCAAAACCCTAAAGGGGGTCCCCACTTCTTTCAGCTTAAAAGACAATGTCCTTACAATCTATGATCCCTTTGCCACTCTGATACCATTTGCCTGCTGTTTTCTCTCTCACTTACTTTATCCTACCCCTCTGGCCTCCCTGATTTTCCTCTTAACATACTCCTTCCCTCAGCCTTTTCACTGGCTGTTCCTTCTGCCTGGATGCTCTGTCCTCAGATACTTCCATTACTAACTCCCTTACCTCATTCAAGTCTTGATCAGGTGTCCCCTCCTCATTGAGTCTACCCTGACCGTACTGATGTTTCACAACCTGCCCCTCTCCCGGCCCATCCTGGCCCTGGCACTCCCAACTCGCCTGCTCTTCTTCATTTGCTCACTTTCCATCGCACTCACCACCTTGTAGCATGCTCTATATGTGACTTATTCATTGTCTCTGCCTCTGCTAGGACAGAAGCTCTGTAAGGATGGGGAGCTGCAGATGACTCACTGATGTGTCCTAGGTCCCAGGAACAATCCCTAGTGTGTAGCAACCCCTCAGGCACAGTTGTGGAATGAATCCCTGTACACCTAAAAGGTGAAAACCAGGACTAGGCTCCACTGTGAGATGAAGTCTCGCCATCTTCACTTCTAAGGAGCATTCTGGCTGTACTTCTTCCAACACAGATTTGTTCGTTCTTCTGGCAGTCCATGGTATATTCGATATTCTTCGCCAACACCATAACTCAAAGGCATCGATTCTTCTTTGATCTTCCTTATTCACTGTCCAGCTTTCACATGCATGAGGTGATTGAAAATACCATGGCTTGGATCAGGCACACCTGAGTCCTCAAGGTGACATCTTTGCTTTTTAACACTTTAAAGAGGTCTTTTGCAGCAGATTTGCCCAGTGCAATATGTCGTTTGATCTCTTGACTGCTGCTTCCATGGGCATTGATTGTGGATCCAAGTAAAATGAAATCCTTGACAACTTCAATATTTTTCCATTTATTGTGATGTTGCTCATAACAGACACAAATACAACACAGGGGAATTGTGCTAGCCAAGTCCACATTGCCCCACAGGCAGGGGGCTCCAGAAATGGAACCCAAGGTCAGAGTTGTTCACCTTCCGAGCCTCCCCCTCTATCTGTGCACCCATATGCACAGCCTCCCAGGGCATATGGCAAAAATGCGTTATTTGATGTACGTTTGAAGTCAGATCTCCCTCTGGCCTCTACAGAGGCATCCCTGACATGCATAAGTGAATGAATGGGTCAAGACCTGCAAGTACTGTTCATAAGCTGTGCCCACTGAAGCACTTCTAGGCCAATGCCTGGGAGTGCCCAAGGCCAGGTGAACAGTTGGGAGGCCTGTTGTCCCAGAGATGGCCAGGCTGGATCCTCTGGTAATTCCACCCTGCCTCCTCAACTTGCCTCCCCACCCTGCCCACTTGCCCATCCTGTCTGCCTTCTCTGCCCACTTGCCTGCTTCCCTGACCTGCCCACCTGTCTATTCTCCCTACCCACCCACCTGCCCTACCTGCCTGCCCACTTTGGCTGCTTGCCTGCCTGCCCTGCCCACTGCATGCCCTCCCTGTCTTGTCCTCCTTCTTCCCCCACCTTCCCTGCCAACCTGCCCTGCCCACCAGGATCTCCTCGTGCTAAGCCACTTAATCCTGTGATATGTTTCCTCTGACAGGCAAAGCCCACTGATCCTGACTCTTAGGGATTTGATTACAGTGTTTTCTAACAAAGTCGAAAGCAAATTTCCATGAGAGGTTTATAGTTAAGTAATTATAGTGCTTTGGTGTTGTGTGCCAAGACGCCGGAATATACGGGGTAAGAATGTCAACTGAAAAGGTCAGAAAATTAAATTAGAGAGGAGGAAGGTGAAACTTAGCAAGAGAGGCTGGCAGAAAGGGAAGTTGTAAAAACCAACCATTTCACGCTTAATTATGCTTTCCCATAAGGTGCTTAAGGAGGGATGCTGCTCACTGAACTTGGACGATTAATGTAATTAAACATTTATGGTGCCAGCGCCCATTTCCTGCCTGGGAGATCTCTGGAAGGAGAAGTGATGCTTCCTTCTTGGAGGTGATTTCAAGAGCAGCCCCCAAGGTAGGGCCTGCTAGGAGGGTTTCCTGTGCGGCTGGGCCTTGGGGATGCTCCCCTGAGCCCTGAGTCGGGGGTTGTGTGGGAGGACTCCTATATAGAGCTTTTGTTGGAGGCCCCAGGAATGCCCTGCCAGGATGCTGCTGCCTGGTTGACCTACCAGCAGGAAATGGGCGAGGGATCCAGTTTTCCTCACCCATTCCTCTAATTTGGTTAGTTCCAAGCCACTTGAATGTAAGTTTCTGGCTGTCTTGTACTTTCCTTCGATTCTCAGACAGAGGGCCTGAAGAACCCTCGCTCTCTGAGCCTCAGCTTTCTTCTGTGCATTCAACACTTACTTTGTGGGCTGTTGGGAGGGTCATATGTCTCTTTTTCAGACGGGGAAACTGAGGCTTAGAGAGAGAAAGTGGTTTGACCATGTCACACAACTGGGAGGTGATTTTGCTGGGATCAGAGTGAGGGTGGCTGCTGGCATGTTGACTCTTGCCTCTCAGATGTGGGTGATGTGTGCAGGCCTTGGCCAGGTGGACCAAGCTTATTCTGGTCTGCTGTCCAGGCACAGGGCTTTAGTAATCTCAGCCAGTGTTTCCTGGCTGGATGGCTGTAGACAGTGGTGGCACCACCCCCAGGGTCTGACAACTGTAGGCCCTCAGGGAACAGTCTGGGTAGGCAGTAAGTGTCAGCTGGGGTTGGATTGTTGGGATTCTGTAATCCAAGGGCAAGAGCTGTTGTTGTTATGTTGTTAGGTGCATCTCTTTCGACTATAGTGACTGTGATGGTTAAGATCGTGTGTCAACTTGGCTGGGCCATGATTCTCAGTGGTTTGGCAGTTGTATAATGCTGTAATCACTTCCCTACTGAGATTTGATATGTGATCACCCCCATGATGGGCTCTACTGTGAGTAACCAATCAGCTGAAAGGGAGTTTCCTTGGGTATGTGGCCTGCATTGAATGTAAGTGGACATTCTGGCAAGGGTTGGGGGCTTTTTTCTCATGCTAGATCCTGCAACTGGCTCCTGTTTGTCTGACCTCCGGTTCTTGGAACTTGAGCTAGCAGCTTACCTGCGGTCTTGCCTGGCCATCTTGGGATTCATCGATCTTTGCAGCCTGTGAGCAAGAGCCCTGCTCTCTAACCTGCTGATCTTTGGTTCGCCAGCCCCTGCAGCTGAATCAGGGGAATCAGCTGACGTGAATCAGGGGAAGCCTCTATCCTGACCCAGGGACTTGGGACGTTCCAGCCTCTACAACTGCATGAGCCATTTCCTTGATATAAATCTCTCTCTATATATATATTTATACGCTTTACTGATTTTTCTTCTCTAGAGAACCCAGCCTAAGACAGTGACAAAACACTGCCCGGTCCTGCGCCATTCTCACAATCTTTGCTATGTTTGAGCCCATTGTTGCAGCCACTGTGTCAATCCATCTCTTTGAGGGTCTTCCTCCTTTTCACTGACTCTCTACCAAGCATGATGTCCTTCTCCAAGGACTGGTCCCTCCTGACAACACATCCAAAGTACGTGAGACAAAGTCTTGCCATCCTTGCTTCTAAGGAGCATTCTGGTTGTACTTCTTCCAAGACAGATTTGTTTGTTCTTCTGGCAGTCCATGGTATATTCAATATTCTTCACCACCACCATAATTCAAAGGCATCAATTCTTTTTGATCTTCCTTATTCATTGTCCAGCTTTCACATGCATATGAAGCGATCGAAAACAACCATGGCTTGGGTCAGGGGCACCTTAGTCTTCAAGGTGACATCTTTGCTTTTTAACACTTCAAAGAGGTCTTTTGCGGCACATTTGCCCAATGCAATATGTGGTTTGATTTATTGACTGCTACTTCCATGGACGTTGATTGTTGATCCAAGTAGAATGAAATCCTTGACAGCTTCAATTTCTTCATTGTTTATCATTTATCATGTTATTTATTGGCCCAGGATATTGAGGATTTTCATTTTCTTCATGTTCAGGTGTAATCCATACTGAAGGCTGTAGTCTTTGACCTTCATCAGTAAGGGCTTCAAGTCATCTTCATTTTCTGTAAGCAATGTTGTGTCATCCTTATATCACAGATTGTAAATGAGTTTCCTTCCAATCCTGATGCCGTGTTCTTCTTCATATAGTCCAACTTCTTGGAGTATTTGAATATCCCACAAAGAATAGAATGTATGAATGAATGAAAGTATATATTCTGGGGCCAGAGAAGGGAGGCACTAACTCGGTGTGGGGGAGAGCATGGGGAGGGGGCAGGCAGGTCAGGAATTGTCCCAGTGGGGAATGTTGAAGGTGGACCTCGAAGAAGGGGTAGGATTTGCCAGGTAGAAGGTAACAGGGGAGGGCACCCCTGTCCAAGGAAGCTGCATGTGCAAGTTTCAGGGTGGAGAGGGAACAGCAAGGGGTGCACAGGGCTGGCCGGGGCAAGGTGGGCACCTGGGTGAGCGATACAGGGCCTGACAAGAGTTGGGAGCCTTGGTGCCACCAGTCATCCTTCCGGTTCCGTTGCCTGAGTCAGAAGTGGGTATCCTTCCTTGGATGGCTGGGCACTGTTCACGACATGCACAACTGTACTGGTGGCCTTGGAGCTTCTGTGATACCAGATGGGAGTGTGCAGTGATGTAGTCAGCTGGTTGGTGAGTACTGTACAAACCCAGAGCATGGTGTATCGAAATCCTCCTCATTGGGCTAGGCCCCTGCCAGCTGCATACCTGGCAGGCTCACATCTGCTTTTAAAAAAGGAAGGGAAACCCCAAACCTATTAAAGAATAATTGTGATGATTTTTCTAGTCTCTACCCAGCCAGCCACCAACCTGTCCTGTGGAGCCCTGGAGCCCTGGCCACAGGCCATCTCCTCTGCAGGAAGGGCAGCCCCTGCCCTCCCCTCCTCCACTTCTTAGAGGCCCCAGGATCTGAGCTTGGGTGTAGCCCTACCTGCCTCCCAGTTTGTTAGGAAAGGCCGATGATGGGCTGCATCACGGATTAAATTTACAGGGTTCAGCACTGGCTCCGATTTCTAATTTCCTTCCTCCTTTAAATGGGGCCGATCAAATTAAGCCCTGTCAACGTCGTGGCTGACTCCAGGCTTGGTGTTGTGCGTGGGGCACAGGGAGTTCTCCCTCAGGGGCCACTGCTGCCAAGGCAAAAGCAGCTTCTTTTCTTTGGGGAGCCTGGGGAGCCCCTGGGACCTCCCCTCCTCCTTGGTGACTGTGGGCTTGTGGTCTTTCTAAGCAGAAGGCAGCATGGGAGAGGAATATGTGGGGTTCACCAGTGCTAATCAGTGCCCCCACCACCCCAGACCGTTGAACACCCCCTCCCCTGAGTTCACACAGGAAGACAAACAAGATGAAAACCCAGCTTCTGCTTTAAAGCTGGGCTGGATAATATGGCTGGGACCCAAAGTGGGAGCAAAACTGGAGACTCAGGACCATCCTCCCAGTCTGCACCGTGGGATGCACCTGTGGGAGAGATGGGTCTGAGAGAAGACGCTCCTGCCAGGCCCATGTGCCCACTACCCTGTGGAGGGCAGGAGAAAGGCCTTGGGAAGGCCAGGCCTAGGCCACAACCCCAGGTGCCTGTCTTACTTTCCTACTGCTGCTGTAACAGAAATACCACAAGTAGGTGTCTTTAAAAAAAGAGACGTTTATTTTCTCACACCTCAGGAGGCTGGAACTCCGAATTCAGGGCACCAGCTGTAGGGAAAGGCTCTCTCCATTGGTTCTGGGGGAAGATCCTGTCTCAACTTCTCTAGCCCCAGTGTTCCTCAGTTCCTTGATGATTTCATGTGGCATATATCTTCACCCTTTTGTGCTTCCTTATCCCTGTGTCTATTCTGCTCTTTTTTTTTTTTTTTTTTTTAACTCAGAAGCGGTTAGGTTTAGGATGCACCCTACACTGGTATGGTCTCTTTAATATAAAATTAGATTGCATTGTGGAAGGGGATTATATTATATTACATTACATTACATCCACAAGTATAGAAGTTAGGATTCCAACACATTTTTTGGGGGGAGAGGGGGCACAATTCAATCCATAAAATGCCTGTTGCAGCCAGGTGTGGACCAGAGCAGAGGAAAAGAGGGCGCACAGCTAAGGAGCCAGCCAGCCCGAGAAGGGGAAGGTGAGGGTGTCTGGGGAGCAGTGCAGGTCAGGCAGTGAGGAAAGCAGAAGCTTCCCCCTGATGCTCACTGGGAGAGAGGGCAAGGGCTGGGGGAAGCCCAGGTTCCTGAGCAGGACATGAGACGTGGCAGGAGGAGGATAAGCATTGCCCCAGGTGCAGCCTTTCTCTGGGCAGATCTCTGGGCCGGTGCCTAGCTGCCCCAAGGTGTCCCACTGCCCATCCCAGGAGGTGGTGGACCTGGAAGATTCCCATGGGTCTGGCTGGAAATGGGGCCTCCTGGGCTGTCAGTCAAGAAGCCCAGCCTAGGGCCACCCCACTGCCCTTCCTGCCCCAGCAGCATCACACCAGCATTTCCATGTGTCTTGGCATCAGGAGGCAGGGCAGGGCATTCCCAGGCCACTCCTGCTCCCTGAGCAGGCCCTGGACAGAGATGGACATGAGGGACAGCAGGTGCTGGCTCATCTCTCCTGTCATAAATCCCTGCTGCCTGCACACCTGCTCGATAACATTGTGAAGAATGGGAATTCCAGAGCACTTAATTGTGCTCATGGGGAACTTGTACATAGACCAAGAGGCAGTCATTTGAACAGAACAAGGGGATACTACATGGTTTAAAACTGGAAAAAATGTACTGCAGAGCTGTATCCTTTCACCTTACTTATTCAGTCTGTATGCTGAGCAAATAATCCAAGAAGCTGGTCTGTATGAAGAAGAACCTGGCAGGATTGGAGGAAGACTCACGAACAACCTGCTTTATGTAGATGACACAACGTTGCTTGCTGAAAGTGAAGGGGACTTGAAGCACTTACTGATGAAGATCAAAAACCATAGCCTTCAGTAAGGATTACACCTCAACAAAAACAAAATGGAAATCCTCACAACTGAACTAATAGGCAACATCATGATAAATGGCAAAGAAATGGAAGTTGTCAAGGATTTCTTCCTACTTGGATCAACAATCAACATCCATGGAAGCAGCAGTCAAAAAGGGTAGAGGAGGTGGAGGGAGAGCCAGGGCAGAGCTGCAGGCAGGCTGCACAGAGTCACTGCATCTAGTTGGTGCCTGTCAGGCCCTGGCGGTGCCCGAGACTCCTGCATGTGTCAGCACTAAGCCCCACCCACAGGCCAGGACCCACCCCCTTCTGGAATGCCCACCCCTACCTCCAGGGAAGGGGTCTCAACATCTGAGAAGATGAGAAGCCCAACAAGGGAATGTGGGGTTGGAGCCTGCAGAGAAATGCCCTAAACTTATTTGATGAATCCAGAGGCCAATGAGGAGGACTCCTGAGGGAGACGGGGCGGTGAGGCGGGGGCTAAGACAGTGGCAAAGGTACTGGAAGGGTTGGGGGCAGGTTCCGGAGGCCCTTAGGAGTGCATACAGAGCAGACAGGGCAGGTGAGCGAGGAGCGGCCTCTGCCCCTGGTGTAGGTCTGGGTGGGCACAGATGCTGTGACCTGAGGTGGGTGGTCCAGCTGGAGGTTTGGTGAGGGGCGAGGGAGCTGCTCAGTCCTGGACATTCTGGTCAGAAGGTGTCTGGGAAGCGATGTCCAAAAGGCTACCAGTGTCCAAACCTGGGGCTCGGGAGCTGAGCTGGGCTGGCGACAGGGGTTTCTAGCTTGTGACATGCTTTTACGAGCTGTGCATGGCAGACGCTGGGCCTGTGGCTCTGGCCACGTGAGGCCCTGTGACGTTGGCCATTGGCATCCACTTGCCACCGCCCACTCCCCACTCCCCACATTCAAAATGAAATCCCAGGGAATCCTCCCTTCTGTTGGGCCCTGTAGGTGTCTGTGTTGTGTTCTGAAGTTCACAGTAAATATTTTCATTGAAAGCTCTGCCAGTCTTTCCACCAGCTCCCACCATCTGGCCGCTGTGCACTGGGGAGATGCAATCAGGAAGTGACTTGGGGCTGCTTCTCCGTCCCTGGGCCACTGCCTCTCCAGAGGAGGTCTGGGGTCTGGAAGCACAGTTGGTTCCAGGGAACCTCACTGCACTGGGCTGTGAGCAGGAGCTCAGGAAGGGCCAGGCTATACTGGGGTCTCTGCTCCCTGCCCCCTGCCCAGCCTGGACCTTACAGGGACCTGGTTGCTGAAGGAGGTGGGGTGGGTTTTGGGAGGCAGCTGGAGGATGGGTGCCAGGGGAGCGCTGTTGCAGAGGATCTAGGCAACTCTGCTTGGGTTGGGAGGGCAGAGTGGGCAGGGGCGTTTCAGAACCTCTGGTGAGGGCTGCAGACAGTAGCTGGAGCCCTACAGCAGGTGCCTGGAGGGCACTGAGAGTTTCTGGACATTCAGCAGGACTCCCTGACTTTGGCCCAATTCCCAAGGATTCAACTCTTCTGCTGGGGTCCCTGTGGCAGCAGATAGGTCCCCTCATTTCCCAAAGACATGTATCTAGAGGTTGGACAAGAGCCTGCCCTTCCCCTCAGCCACATGCCTTAAATACACAACATGCTGCTCTCTGCCTGGTCCATATTGGGGTCCCTCTAGAGAGTGGGAGGTGCAGGTACAATGCAGAACAAGAGCCACCAGCTGATGCCTTAGGAGCCTGAGAGCCTTCTGGCATCAAAGCCACATGATGGTATATAAACCAAACCAAACCTGTTGCCATTGAGTCAATTCCAACTCATATTGACCCTGTACGACAGAATAGAACTGCCCCGTAGGGTTTCCAAGGCTGTAATCTTTACAGAAGCAGATTGCCACATCTTTTTCCCGAGGAGCAGCTAGTGGATTTGAACCACTGACCTTTTGGTTTGCAGCTTACCGTTTAACCACTGTGCCCCTAGGGCTCCTTAAACCAAACCTAGTGCCATTTAATCAATTCTGACTCATGGCCATGCCATGTGTTACGGGGTAGAACTGTTCTATAGGGTTTTCTTGGTTGTACTCTTTATGGAAACAGATCACCAGGCCTTTCTTCTGTGGTGCCTCTGCATGGGTTTGAACTGCTAACATTTTGGTTAGTAGCCAAGAGCAAGCCATTTGCACCACTCAGGGACATTGAATGTAGGCCAGACGAGTGCATATCTCTTGTATGCACACGTGTACATGTATATGTGTGTGTGTGTGTAGTGTGATGTTAGGACTCTTGTGGCTGCAAGAGACATAAATCCAAATGAATTGACTCAAATAACTGGGAAGTCCAGGAGTGTGTCACCTTCAGCCATAATAGGATCCAGGGACCTCATGGTGTCACCAGCACTTGGTTTTGCTCTCCTCAGTGCTCATCTCTGCTCTCCTGTGGGTCAGTGTCATTCCTCTGGCTCACATTTTACTAGCTTAGCAATCTCAGCTGAGAGAGAAGAATGCACATCTCCCCTAATACTCTGAAGATGGTTGTCCTTGGGTATCAGTAGCCTGGCTGGGCCCTGTGGGTGCTCCTGGAGCTGAGGTGCAGTGGGTTGGCTCCCCTGAACTGTATGGACTGGGAGTGGGCAGGGTGGCTCACCAAAGGAAAGTCAGGGAGCTGTTTCCAGAGGAGGGGCAGGTCCAGTGTGCTGCTTGGCTGCAGGTGGCAGCCTTCCCCTACCTGAAGGCCAGTGGGGCTGGGCAGACCAGACATCCCATGCCCACCACCAAGAGGCATCCATCACTCTGTGTCCTGGGAGGCCTGTCTGGGGCAGTTCCACAGAGGGAGCCCCCTCCAAGCACTGAGAGGTCCAGCGCCCATGAGGAGGCCGCATTGCTTGGAATGTAAGGAATGTCCAGCTCTCATCTCTGAGATTCGGTGCAGCTAGTATTTATGCTGTCCTGATGGATGAGTGCCGAGGAGCTACATGGCCCTGGAACACCTCGATACTCCTCCGCCCCACCTTGAGTCGTAAAAGTGACACCGGATGAGCTGTGTCTGTTGGAGTTGCAAAAATTAATTCAAATTCAGTAATAAAGTTATAAAGGGCTGGGATGGAATGATCATAATGAGCTGCTTTTAATAAAGCTCACCAGTGGGGCTCTGTGCTGATGGCCCCCATGGGGATGAGTTGCTCTTTGCCTCCCAGAGCATCTGAGGAGTCTGCTTGCTTCCAACCAGGGCTTTGCCCTGTGTCCTGATTATGCTTTTACATAAACATTTTATCTTAATGATCATCTTTAGAGGAATCTGCAGTCATTGAAGGATTGTCTCTTAGTAGTTAACAAATGGAGAACGTGACTTTCCTCCAGATGACCTTCCCTGGGTGGGGGTCCCAGTGTGCTCCGAAGGGCTGCTGGGCCCTGGACTGTGGTTGTCCTGGGCCCTGCCAGCAGCCCTGCAGGGGGCCCAGCAAAGGTTGCTGGGTTAGAGTTTTGGCCTGGGCCTTTGCTAGCACCATGACCTTAGTTGAGTTCTGAAAGCCCTTCTGTACAATATAGTGGTTCTTGCTCTTCAAGGAGGCCGTAAGGATTTAAGCTTTGGAGACCCTGAGCGCTCATTCACATGGTTGATGTGGTTGGGCAGCAGCATGGTGCCTCGTCCAGATTTGGAAGCAACATGGTGCCACATCCAGATTGGGGAGCATTGTGACCCCTTGTCTGGTTGGGGAGCAGTATGCTGCCTCATTCGGGTTGGGAAGCGACATGCCCCACTTCTAGGTTTGGAGCAGCATAGTGCCTTGTCCTGGTAGGAAGAAGCATGGCACCTCATCCTGGATGGGGAGCAGTGTGGCACCTCATCTGGGTTGGGGAACAGTGTGGCCCTTCATCCGGGTTGAGGAGCAGTGTAGTACCCCATCGAGATTGGGGAGCAGTGTGACACCTCATCCATATTGGGGAGCAGTGTGACACCTCATCCAGATTGGGGAGCAGTGTGGCACCTCATCATTGGGGAGGCAGCGTGGTGCCTCCTCCATATGCAGGGCATCTCTGTCCATCAGCCCACATGTTCAGTCCACGGAGTCCAGGGGAGTGTGTAATGGCCCAAGGGGCAAGAGTCAGTCCAAGGAGGGGACAAGGAAACAGCACTGGACTTGGAGTCCAAAGCCTGCCCAACCTAGAGATCATCAAAAAGCATTTAGCTAAATTTTCTTCTAGTACATTTATGACTTCATTTTGATCATTCCAAGTCACCAATCCACCTGGAGTTTGTTTTTGTATAAGGTGTGAGGTCAGATTTGATTTTTTCCCCTATGTGTCTAACCAGTTGTCCTAACACCATTAAAAAAAAATTCTTTCCATAATCCCCTTTCTCTTTCCTGTCCGTTTTCCCTGCAACAAGCAGCCATTCGAAGGTAAAGGGTATCTTTTCGTTAGTCTGTATTTTTGCAAAATGAGTGTTGTTCCCTTGAGTGTACGTATTTTTAATTTACATAAACAGTGCTGCATTATATATCTCCTTTGGTTTCTTACTTTTTGCACTCAGTGCTCCGTTTTTAAGATCCATCTGTTTATGTTGATGTCAAACGTCTAACCTTTGCCTAGCACTGTGTGGGGTGTACCTGCCACATTTTGCCTCTTCTCCCGCTGATGACACCCAAGTTGCCTCCAACATCCTTGCCCCCTAAACATCGCAGCAATGAACAGCTCATAATTGTCTCCTTAGGGACCTGTGTGAGTACGCCTACTTGCTGAGTCCAGGGGCCTGCAAAATGGCCCCTGAGGCAGGGGTCAGTCTGAGGAGAGGACTGGGTTATCTTATTATTAGCCACTGTCGAGTTGGCCCCTGACTCATGGTGACCCCATGCACATTGGAACGAAATACTGCCTGGTCCTGTGCCATACCCGTGATGGGTTGGGGATTGGACAGTTGTGATCCATACAGTTTTCACTGGCTGATTTTTGGAAGTAGACCTCTAGGCCTTTCCTTTTAGTCAGTCTTAGTCTGGAAATTCTGCTGAAAGCTGTTCAGCATCATAGCAACACCCAAACCTCCACTCACAGGAGCACTGCTGATTGAGCACGAGGTTCATTGGTTTCAAATCAGGCCCAGGTCACTCACATGGGAGACAAGAATTCTACCACTGAACTACCACTGCCCTGGGATGTCCTACAGATATCCTACATCTTTGGGATATGGACCCAGGAGTGAAATTACTGGGCCATAAGAATGCTCTTACACGTAATTGACTAAGTCATGCCAGATTGCCAGATATCCACATCAGGTCCACATCTGCCACTGACCAAATCACTGGTTTGTGAAATACCACTTTTAGCATTGACTAATTTGCTTTATACTCAACCGAATATTTTATTATTTGATCAGCTATTTACAATTTACGTATAAATGAATACCAAAGGTGATTATTCTTGAATCAAAGGGCAAAAACACTCTGGCTGTGTAAGGAGGGACAGCCCCTCCCCACTGGGTGGAGGCTCCAGGACAAGTGAGCTGGATGGCATCTCTGGGTCCTGGTCTGACCTCCACTTTTCTGGGAGGTGACAAGGCCCTTCTGGGCAAGTCATGAGAAAGGCCATGCATGACTCTTGTAAACACAGGGCTCAGCAGAGATGGGTGCCTGGCAGGGCTGAGGTGTGGACCAGGTACTGGACAAGCAGCAGAAATATGGCCAGAGGGAGTGGGTCGCTCTGCATTTTCTGCTTCTAAGCTCACCATAGCCTACCTCTAACTATCAGGGGGACAGCTGAAAACTTCTGTGAGGGATATATGTGAGAGCATGGAGGGAGAGACCCTCATCAGCACATGGTCAAGACAAACAAAGTGCAGATGGGAATCTGGGCCTAGCTCTCCTGGGCTTCCGATTCTCTGGTGAAAAAGATGGCTCCACGGATGTGGATTCTTGGTGATGACAGCCAATCTCTTGGGTCACACTGCTACAGGATGGCTCAGTTGTCCTCCACACTTGTGCAGGGCTGTCATCCTGGGACCGCCTGTCACCATCCAAGGGATTTCCTTCCCATCTCTTCCCTGTTGGGTATATCCTGTTTCTTATATCTCATGTCTTCCTGTTTCTTAATTTACTCTTTCAGTTTGGTGGAACACATCCTCCAGCAGCTTCTTGAGAAGGGATGCTTGACAGGTAAAACTTTTGAGAACATATATGGAAATGTCTTTTCCATTTTCATACTTGATTGAGGATTTATCTGGATATAGAATTCCAGTTTGGTCTGACTACCAGCATTCTGGGAGCAAGATAGGGAAGAGGGCTGGGGTCTCAGCATTCATTTAGTCCTCCTGTTTTTAATATGGTACCCATGCCCTCACTTACACCTGATACCCCCAGCTCAGAGACCCTCTTTTCCACCTTTTCCAGAGAGTGAGACTCCAGACCAACACCGATATGGAGGAGAGGCCATTACTGGGGCACAGGTTGTGGGGAGGGGATTTGACATTAACCATCAACTAGTCCTATTTAGTATTTCAGTTCCCCCTTAATCCCCATTTCCAGAGATACTTGGTGCCATCAATTCTGAACCTTTGGAAGATTCTGTGATGCAGATTGGACAATTCTTGGCTCCCATCACTGCCAGCATGAGATTCAACTTTCTGGGACATACCAAGTCTATTACCATGTGCCCAACTTTCTGTATCTATTCCTTCTTCTCCTGCTCTCCCTGTCCTTGTCAGTTTATGTCTTGCATTTTACTAAAGTTTTAACAGGGCTTCAGGAAGGAGCTAAATTGGATGTTGCATTTAATTTGCTATCTTTACCCTGAAGCCCTTCATATGCTAATGTATGCTTGGATCTGTTTTTGAATTTTTTCAGTTTTATTGGTCTGTCTTTCATGACATTAGTATCTCTGTGCTCTAATTATTTTAATTTTATAATATGTTCCATTAATTTGAAAGGTAAGTACCCCCTCATTACTATTATTAGTAGTAGTATTTTCTAGCATTCTTACACGTGTAGTCTTCCAGATAAACTCTGGGATTATGTTATTGGGTTTTAACCATTCTTTGGTAGAGATTGTTAGATTTATAGATTAATTTGGAGGAGAGTCAGCTTCCAATCCAGGATCACGTCATTGCGTCTTCATTTACTGATGTCTTCTTTTGTACTGTTAGAAAGTTTAAATGATATATTACTCTTTCTGTTTAGCCTTTATACATTCATTGTTTTCTATTTATTCTTACATATTTTGTGGGTTTTGTTGCTATAGTTGATAAGCCCTCGTTCCCACTCTATTTCCTAGCTGGTTATTGTTATATACAAGAAAGTTATTGATCTTTGCATACTTATTTTGTGTAACATGAGAAGTACCTATTCCTTGTAGGTTTTGTAAAACTCTTATATAAAACCTTCTGGGCTTTTCTTTGGCTGTTTTTTCAATTTCTTCTAAGGTTATGGGTTTATTCAGGTTTTCTGCTTTAGCCAACAATTGGAAATTATATTTTCTGTTTATTCTAGGCTTATTAGAAAGGTGTTTTTAATTTCTGGTGTTTAGGGCTTTGAAGGGCTTTCTTTTTATTGTCATTTCTGATTTTATCTCATTGTACTTAGTGTTATGGACACGGTTTTTGAGAATTCCTTGGTGTCCTAATGTGTAGTCAAATTTGGACAAGTCAAACTTGTTCCACACGTGTTTGAGAAAAGGGCGTGCTTTCTGATTGTTGGGTTTAAACATCAAGTCTGTCTTAATAATTCAAATCCTCTCTATCTTTACCTAATTTTTGCCTACTTCATCTGCTGTTTTCTGAGATAAATGTATTAAAATGCCTATATAACTAACTTTGTCTATGTCTCCTTATATCAGGTTGAAGCTCTGTTAGGTGCACACAGTTTTTTAACTTTTATATCTTCCTGATGAATTGTTTATCAGCTGATCTCCCTTAATGCCTTGGATTATATTTTAGCTCATAAATATTATTATGCCTGATTTCTTTTTGTTGGCAATTAGACATGGCACATCTTTCTTCACTCCATTTGTTTTAACTTCTTCTGGGTCATTTTGTTTTAGCAATGCCTTGTGTAAGTGGTTTATAGCTGGGCTTTGTTCCCACTCATGCTTCTCTGCCCACCACCACACTTTTGCTCCTGTTTCCCCACCCAGTCTGGCCTTCCTTGGCCCTGCTGCACCTGCCTCTTCTTTCAGCCCAGCTCCCAGCTCAGGCATCCTCTGAGAAAGGCCTTTGTTCTCCTCTGCTGGGCCCTCTACTCCCATTGAACCTGCTCTCTGCCATGGCTCCTGCCCCACACTGCTGCCGTTACCTATGGGGCATAGGGGAAACTGAGGCATGCATGACCTCATGGCCCCTGCCCTCAGGGGCCTCCATCCTAATGCATAAGCAGATTTGTAAATGAGATTAGAACCACAAATGTGGTGCATTACATGAAGGAAGAGAACGGGATGTTATTGGGGGGAAATTAGGCAGTGTGAGAGCCTATTTTAATTTAGAACGAAATAAGGTGGTGACATTTCAGCTGATTGCTGAAGGATGAGAGGACATCAGTCCAATGAGAAATAAGGGGATGAGCATTCCAGGGAGAGGGAACATCAGAGTCTTCTGTGCCCACTGAGCAATGCGCTTCCCAAGGTTCCAAGCATCCCCCCCACCACATATCCAGAGCTGGGCACACAGTAGGTATACAGGGAAGGCTCTGTGGGGGAGGCACATGGGGTCAAACACAGCCCTGCCTTCCAGAAGTTCTGTGTCCAGTGGGGGAGCCACTGGGCTTTGGCACTGGGCTGTAGGGGGTCTGTCAACCCTGGGCCCCAGCCTCCAAGGGAACTTCATGGAGCTTCCACCAGGCATGGCGGGTGGGCTCAATTCAGGCAGGAAGAGCATCAGAGGACTCAGAGGACAGGTGAATGAAGGCCTGGGGTCTGGGTGTACACAGGGAACAGCAAATACCCCAGGAGCCCTTGGACCTTCACAGTGTCATCCGCTACATGAGGCTCCCGAGTTGCTTACAAACCCAGGACCCCGGTTTTCTCTTCTCCAGGCTCACTGTGCTTCTTTTGACCAATTTTGGTTTCCCCCAAATCAACCCTGGGTGTTGGTGATGTACAGGGGCTGCTTTGGGGCATGTTAAGAACATTGGAATCTGAAGACCTGTGCTCTGATCCCGGCCCCTCTTTCTTGTGTTCTGTGGCTTATCGGAAATACTTAATCTTTCTGTGCCTCAGTTTCCTTGATGCTAAACTAGGGGCAACAGTGAGGATGGTGAGGAGACTTCTCCTTGGTGTGTGGATTGAATGGCTGTTGGGAGTGATGGAGCTTTGTCACTGTGAAGGGCTTTGCACCTTCAGAGACTCGATGTGGCAGGCTGCTTCTAGGATGCTGACAGGTGCAGAGCTCAGGTACATGAGCTCAGCTGTGCTAGCAACACTCCTTTCTGTGGGACCAGTGGTTCCTCTGGATGACAGCCCCTTCAGGATTCCCTTGAAGGATTGTGCTTCCCTCATCACGTCCTCTCCTGTCTATTGATTGACTCTTTGAGTAACCCTTTCCATTCCCTCTAGAAACTCTAAAACTGGGCACAGCTCTTGGATGCTCTTCCTGCTGTGTCATCCTTTGCTTGAGACATGAGCAAAGAAAGTCCTGGCTGCCATCCAAAATGGTCCCTGAATACCAGGTAATGCCAGGAACTAAAACATTCTTTAGTTGCATACTTGAAACGTAGGATCTGCTTCAGCCTGCTGGGGTGTGATGACTGGGGTCTCGGCTTTCTCTCATCTACCATCAATCAGCAGCTCCAGGGGACAAGTGATGCCTCCTTGTAGGGGAGGCAGCACACAGAGCAAAGCAGGAAGGCAGCATCCCTCTCTGGCTTCAGCAGGAGATGGGCAGCACTGACAGCTTGTTATCCAGGCTGGGTCCAGGAGTAAGCAATGGAGCAGAGGACTGCATGAGCTCTGTGTCACTGTTCTTGACAGGACAGCTACAGCATGTAGGGAGCTCCCAGGGGAGGGAAGAGAGTGACAAACAGCCCATCCCTCTCCCAGAGGGACAGATGGAGTAGAGCAAAGGGCCTTTAGTCCAAGTAGGCACCCCAGCATAGGCGGGAAGGTCCTGAAGGCCAAGGTTGGTGTCAAGGGCATCACTTGACATAGGAACCTGCCACTGGCTGGTGGTCCTTGCAGCAGGACTCAGCTTGAGGGACAGGCCTGCTAGGACCAGGGTGTGGGCAGGTCTCTGCATGGCCTGGGCTCCAGGGTCAAGCTGAACGTGGGGAAACAGAGTCATATCCACGCCTGACAAGGTGGACCATCAGCCTGGCCCCCAGGCCCAGTCGGTGGGGATGGGGAAGGTCACCTGGTCTGAGGTGCATGTGGGCTCAGGCCTGGAGGCATGGCAGACCCCACTGACTGCTCCTTGTACCCTGCCTGGTCTGAGCAGAGACGAGGCTTCCAGGGGCCAGAAACAGAGCAGGGCTACCACCTGCCTGGTGACCTGAGGTACCTTCTCTTCCTCTCCCCATTACTTTGCCTTTGAGCTTTGGGGCATATCTACAGGGACTGAGCCTTAGGGGTGGAGGATTCTAGAACATCATGTCCGCTGGCTTTTCAAAGTCACTCCGAACAATAATCATGAGTAAAATTATGATGATAACAACAATTATGCTTGGGGTGAAATTGACGCTCCAGTCTCATGACAAAGCATGTCTAAAAGCATCTCTGGAAAACTTGGTTATTTCTAATGTGTCTGTAACAAACAAGTGAGCGAAGAGCCGTGCTTGTTCAGCAGAAGCAGTTTCAAGATGTGCCCAGCCCAGCTCTACCCAATGGCAGCTCCCGTGCCTCCCATAGAGAATGTCTGGAAAGGTTAGGGTTTGGGGCACTCTCTGATGCCTCTGGGGGTCAGTGAGGGTGGCAGCCTGGTGGGCTCAATGTGTCCTGTTTCCAGGCACAGCACCCACTCCCCTCCAGCTGACAGTCACCATCCAGGCTGGCCCCATCTTCTCATTTCTTGGGAGAAGCTGGGTATTCTAGATTTTTTTAAACGTAAAATCTCCCAACTTCCAAATACTGTCAAGCAAATAAAGTATATTTTAAAGACTACGTGGCAATGGCAAATACCTCTGTGGTCTGGTTTTGCCTGTGGGCCGCTGGGTATGACCCCTGTGTGATAGGAACAGAGGGCAACTATCCAGCCTCTTCCCAGGGGAATAATTTTTTATGGAAATTACCATCTTCCTGCTTCCCAAGGTGGTTCTGAAGGTGAGCTGCCCCTGTTCCTTGGAAATGCAAAGAAATAAATGTGTAAAAATAGAGTAGCAATTCCTCAAAGCCCCTGTCAGGTTTACGTCTCCGGTGCCTCCTCTGGGAGCGGCCAGCATGGCCCTGAATCATCTCCCAGGCAGATAGCAGAGTGCCATGAGTAGCCCTGGGCAGTACCTGCTGCAGTGCGTGAGGCGGGTAGAGGGGGCACAGGGGGCGTCCAAGGACCCCTGGAGGAACAGGAGTATAAGCAGCCCTTCAGCCCAGCCCCCACCTGCTCTCTTTTCTGTCAAAGCCTCACCCCCTGCTTCTCACCTCCACTTGTCCCTCATGGTCTCTGCCCCATGGCCAGGTTGCAGGTTTGAGCCTCAGACCTAATGATCAGTGTGTCTTTTCTGGGCCCTGGCCACGAGACAGACTGCAGGGTGTAAAGATAAGAACTGCTGCCTGAGAGTCTCCACATCTGTAGAATCGACTCACCAAAGGGCCTGTTGTCAACACAGAATGAGCAGACGTGTGCAGAGTGCCAAGGGTGGAGCAGGGCCTGTCCATGGGCAGCCATGTTGCTTTCAGAAACCCCATTCTCTCTCCAAGGCCCATCCTGCACCACCATGACATGGAGGGAGTTCCTGTCCCTGTCCCTAGAGTAGGCAGCAGACAAGAGGCTTTGAGGAGAAATACAATTGTTCTGGAAGATTCTTTGGAGAGAGGGAGGATCTCCCACAGGTGGTGCAGGGGTATTGACAGCTGAGCTTGGCTCTCCCTCTCCCACCTTAGCTGGGTAGGAAACCACCGTCACCTGGGTTGGTGATGTCACGATGAACTTAGCAGGGCAGGAGTCAGTGAGGACCCACCTAGGGAATGCCACTGAGAAGCAGGACCCTGAGGCTGGGAACCTGCACAGACATGGAGAACAGTCATCAGGGGGAGCTTAATGGGCAGTGGGAAGTGTGGTCAGGGGCAGCCAGTGATGCTGAAAGTCAGCCTGGTCATCCCAGCTCCTGTCCTGAGAGGTGAGGCAGAGGAGGGCTGGGGGCTGGGGCTTGTCCAAGGTGGGCTCCAGGTCCAATGGGAAGTACAAGGCAACTGAGGCAGAAACTGCAGCTGTGCAGATGGGTAGGTCAACATCCTGGGGCCCCAAGCCTGATGGACCTCCAGGCCCCAGAACCCTCAGCTGAGACTCCACTCCCCAGACTGGCTACCCAGCATGGGGCTAGTTTCTGAGGCTGTAGGGGCTGGAGAACAGTGCCTGCCCAGGGCAGATGGTGGGGGTGCTGTCACAAGAGGGGCTGTTCCTGGTCTCTGCACAGTTCCATCAGGAGACCCTGCTCCTCGGCACCTGGGACGCCAAGGCAGGAGGCACAGTTCACCAGGGGCCATGGAGGGGTCGCATCCCAGCTCAGGAGTGGGGCAGGTGGAGCTGGCCTGGAGATGAGGGGCAGCTTCAGCAGAGGACTGAGAAGAAAGTTCTGGAAGGGAGCTGGGGCCCAAGGAGAGGACACACACCTCCCTGGCCAAGTCTCACTTTCGCCAGTTGTAACAGGGGCCACCTGCACCACCAGCCTCTTGGCAAACTGGGCATACAGCCAGGAGTGTGAATGTGTGAGTGTAGGGAGTGAGCTGATTCTGCCCACTCCCATTCCCATGGATCCCGGCCTCTCCATCCCTGTGCCTGCTCTGGGCTGCGTGATGCTGGACCGTGGTGCAGCGGCTGCAGGAAGCAGGGACGTCGTTAGGCCCTGTCCTGGGCCACAGCTGTGCGTAGAGGTCACTGTGGGCCATGCAGTGGCTGGAATCACCACCAGGCACTTGGGAATGAGCCCAGCCTTGCACCCAAAAGTGGTGGCTTGAGTGCTGCTGGCTCTGAGCTGACTTGGCATGTCGCTCCCTCTCTGAACCTTGGTTTGTTCTTCTGTAAAATGGGACTGCAGTGCCCTTGGTGCAAGGTTGCTGTGAGTTTTCAATACCATGGTGGCCATGCTGGCTCCTGGCAGGTGTTAAGTGGCATCTGAGTGGAGTTTTTGTCCAGCTGTGAGGTCCCTGGTGAGCCCGTGCTGCTGCTGCTGAAGACTGTGTCCTCTCTCCTTCCAGGAGCTGCCCTGGGCAGCCTGGACAGCCTCAGCCGAGCCCTGGGTGTGCTGGAAGAGCGAGTCAACAGCTCAAGGTGGAGGGTGCGGAGGCACGCTG
This sequence comes from Dugong dugon, assembly GCA_030035585.1. Lineage (NCBI taxonomy): Eukaryota > Metazoa > Chordata > Mammalia > Sirenia > Dugongidae > Dugong > Dugong dugon. Next base: position 210,570,020 of record CM057460.1, on the reverse strand, counting down.
CAGACGACGACTACAACATTGAGGTCCTGCTGGGTGTGGACGACTCTGTGGTCCAGTTCCACGGGAAAGAGCACGTGCAGAAATACCTGCTCACCCTCATGAACATTGTGAGTGTGGGGCTTCCAGAGGTGGAAGGGGGAGTGGACAGAGCCAACAACTCACCCTGAAACAAGAGTGAGGCAGGTGGATCAAGGCACCTGCACCTTCTGGGGGAAGATTTGCTGCCTGCTAGGTTTCCCTTGTGATGTTTCAGGTGAATGATGTCTACACAGGGACACTCTATAACACCCACAGGTGAGAAAAGCTGAGCTTTCATGTTAGGCATCCCATCCACCTCACTGAATCTCAGTTTTCTCATCCGTAAATTGGGAGTAATTCTGACTTGGCAAGTCTATTTACCCACTAAGGCAGCTTTTCACAAACTCCAGTCATTTGTGTACCATTTTTCTTCGTTTTTGCCATATCCACAATGTAACTGGACTGTGTATTTTTCTATAAACCAATTGACTTTTTTAAAACTTCAAATTATTTAAAAAGGAAACATCATTTTACCTAAAAGTTACCTAAAAAGTAAGCTAAAATGTAAAGCTATGCTATTCAACTGTAGTCCTGCTTTGTGAAGGCTCTGAACCACGGCTCACATTCTGTTAAAAAGGGATGATAGTGAATGTTCAAGGCAGGGACAGACTGAAACTCATCCAAGGCTTCTCCTTGAAGTAATCAAAAGAGTTGAAAGGATATTGAAAAGGGAATCAATTTCTTCCTGTGATCCTGGACTATTTAGTGGCATGTCTGTGTCACCTAAATCTTCTTGGGTACCAGTTGCACCTGCCCTTGGCTACCAAATGCTGAGGAGAGGAAGGGCCACCCCCACCCACTCCAGGCCAATCCCTGAAGGAGGTACAAGGATGGCGGCGTGGGGGTTCAGGGCACATGTCCCAGCTTTTGTACAGGCATGTGAGATCCTCCCCTTACTCTGCCATGTGCATATGTGGGCACCTTGCCTTCAAATGTAGGCTGTGCTTAGACTTAGAGAGCCCGGATCAATTCCTGGCCCCACCATTTCCAGGTGTGTCATTGGGAATGCTACTCCTATCCTCTGAGCCTTGACTTTCTCCCTTGAAAATGGATCCATAAATTCCATCTTAGAGGTTGTTAGGATTGAATGAGATAAGGAAGGTGAAGGTGCTTTTCAGTCTCTAAATGAAACGTGGGTTTACTATGATGAGAAGTCATTCTTGAGAAGTAGGCCAAGGACTCTGACTGAAGTTGGGACAACCATGATGAGTTCTTCATGAGGCTAGTGGAGGCAAATTTTCATTTTCCTGGTATGGAGGGTCCCTCTGTCACATATACCTATGACTGGAGGAAGTCTAGAGCTTTCTTTTGGTTTTGCCAGTCGACTTCAATTTAGTCATTCACTCCCTTTTGATCCAATTGTACCCCACTTTTCCTGATAAGTATAAAAAGTCTTAAACTGACATGAATTTTAATGACAAAGAAAGGATTATAAGTGATAAGTCCTAGTAAATTAAGAAAGAGTAGCTGGGTCGTGTGTTTCTTCCACATTGCACAGATGTGCATTTACTTATTCAGCCAATGTGGATTGAATGTTCGCTTGTCCTAAGCACAGCAGTAGGTCCTGCAGAGACAGAGGGTCATGGCAGACAGCCCTGGAGCTCAGGGAGACACAGAAAGGAGGTCTGTGCCTCTAATCTGAGCTCCCCCTACCTCCTCAAGAGTGCAGCGTGGACAAGGAAGATAAGGCACAGCAGTGTTTGACGTGTGGGGTTGCCCTGACAATTAATACCCTCTAAGGCTCTGTGTTCTCATTGAGAGCTTTGCATACCTGAGAGAATCTAGGGGCTGATCTAAGGCATGTAGGACCATTTGGTGATCTTGTGGAGGGGAGTATTGAGGAAGCATGACTATTTCAGAAAGGATGACGTTTAAGAACAGGGCTGTGCAACAGAACTTTCTGTGATGGTAGAAATGTTCTAATTCCACACTGTCCAGTAAGATAGCCAATGACCACTTGTCTCTTGAATACTGAAAATGTGGCTAGTGCAACTGAAAAATGGAATTTTTAGATTATTTAATTTATTCTAATTAATTCACATTTAAATTTAAATAGCCAGTGTGGTTAGTGGCTACCATATTGGACAACACAGCTGAGGAGGATTTGTGCATAGCAGGACTTCCAGCTGTGCCCGGCCTTTGAACTTGATGGAACACAGTGGTCTAAACAGCGGTGTGGGCAGGACCTGCGTGTGGAGCCGTTAGCGAAACCTTGAGACACTGGAGGAGTTGGCTCCCCTAGAGCCACAGCCAGAATCCTGACAGCCCTGGAAGGTCTGTCTGGGGCACATCTCCATCCACTTGTCAGTCCACTGCTGGCCATGAGCCTTTCCAGCAGCAATGTGGTGAACACATGTGGTGGCAGCTGGTCTGGACCTTGCTCCAAGGGAGGCTTTTGGTTAGCTGTGTGAGCCTGCAGAACGAGGGCTGACTGTGCTAGCAGTGCCTACGGCCCAGGGCTGCCTTGGGTGGGCAGGTGCTCACTGAGCTATCAATGCCCTGGGAGGAGGATCTGGTGGGGGACCTGGTGGCAGAGAATGCAGCCCCCGCACACGGGAAGAAGAGAAGCTGAGGGTGAGCTGAGCACAGGCTTGGGCCCCTCAGCCCGACACCCCACAGCTGGCAGCTCTAAGCTGCCTCGATTTCCCTCATCATCATCACACTGGATGATTTCTGCCTGAAAGACTCCCTTTGGAGTCTCTTCATGGGCAGAGCTTGTGGCTGGGATATGGGGTCCTGGTATGGTACAGACAGTTAAACTCATTGCAACCCCTCCACTTCCCAGCCTTGCAGTTAATTTGGGGCTGTGTGGCTAGTTTTGTCTAATGGTCTATGTGAAAGGAAGTAACACATGTCACCTCTTGACCAAGGCAATTAAGATCCAGTGTGTCCCCTCCATTTCTCTCTTTCCTTGCCACAGTGACCTTGGAAGCCACATAGGCTGCAAGATGGGGCAGGACCACCCAACCTGCATTGGACTATGATGTGAGCAAGAAAAGGGCCTTCATTGTATTAAGCTACTGAGATGCTGTAGATTCTCTGTCACTGTGTCATAGCTTATCCTGTCTAACGCACCTGGCTTCCATCCATGTATTTAACAAATATTTATTGGGTATCTACTATATGTCACCACAGTGAGCAAGACAAGTCATGGTCCCTGTTGCCATGGGCCTACATTTTGGTGGGGGGACACAGACAACATTCCAGTAAAAATATAAATGAGATCATTTCAGATAATAATAAATGCAATGAAGGAAATAAAATAGTTGATGAGATGGAAAAGGGAGAAGGGTTGGGGAAGGTGAGCCACTTTATACAAGAGGTTAGGGAGGCCACTTGAAGGAAATCACATTGGAGGTGAGACCTGAATGATAATGGATGACTGTGGGAAGAAGCAGGATAGAATGTTCCAGGCTGAGGAAACAGGCATGCAAAAGGCCCTGAGGTAGGAGTAAGATCAGCATGATTGAAGAAATGAAGGAAGGCTGTTGTGCTGAGCAAGAGGCATGGGGCAGGAGGGGAAGTCAGAGGCAGGCAAGACCTTCTAGAAGTGGGAAAGGATTTGGATGTGACTCTAAGGATAGTGGGAAATCACTAGAGGTGCCACTTCCTTCCTGCATTAATGCACAAGACATTTTATTCCTGTTTTCATAGGAAAATGGGAATTAATCACTCCATCCCTTTCTCCATCTCAGACTCACTGGAGGATGAGAAGGGTTGTGAATGTTTGCTAAGCACTTCACTAGAGCCACCCAGGCGCATAAAGGGTTTCACGGTGTTCAGACCTTTCATCAACCCATTCTGGCACACACCAGCCAGGCTGTTTCCCTCTTTTCCTCCTTGAATCTAGAAAAGTAACATTTTTTATTGAAATACTACACTTACCACAGATAAACTATTAATTAAAATGAAAAATTAAAATATATTCATATAGGTATGTGAATGTTTTCTCCCATCAGTTATTCTGCCTTGTTTTAATGATTACATAAAATTGTACCATCTGACGGTAACATACTTTTTATGTAACTTATTATTTATATGAAAACCAAAAAAAAAAAAAAAAAAAAAAAAAAGCAAACTCATTGCCATTGAGTCGATTCTGACTCATAGCGACCCTGTAAGACAGAGTAGAACTGCCCCATAGGGTTTCCAAGGAGCGGCTGCTGGATTCAAACTGCCGACATTTTGGTTAGCAGCCACAGCTCTTAACCACTCATATAACAAGCTGATTTCCCTATTATAGGTCAGATAGGCCACTCTTTATTTTTATTTTTGTATTAGAAATAAAACAGTAATGAATATCCTTACAGCTGAATCTATTACTTATCCTTAATTATTTTCTTAAAATGAGTTCCTAAAAGTGAAATTCCTGGTCAACAGGTAAGTGCATTTTAAAGCTTTATATTCCACAATGTTTCCTGTTAAGGTTTTGAAACATCTATTCATGCTCCTTCAGCTGTGAGGAGTGCCCGTCCCCCCACCTCCTCATCACCACGGACTCCTTTTTCATTATGGCAATTTGGTAGCTACAGTGGAGTTACACTTTTTGTTTTAAGTTGTTTTGATTTGATGGTAATGAGGTTGCATTTAAAAAATATGTATTTAAAAACAGCAATCTTTTTTTTTGTTTGTTTGTGATTGGCCTATTCATGCCCTTTATTCTACTGGGATTTTAGTTTCATTCTCGCTAGTTTGAAGAGACTTTAGATTAAAATAGGTTAACTTTTTGTCTGTCATATGTGTGGGAACTATTTTCATTGTTTGCCTTTTGTTTTGTTTTGGGGTAGTTTTTGACGTCTTACATTTTTGCGTGTGGTTAGATCATGTGATCTTTCCCTTCCTGGTTTCTCCCCTGGGTGATGTGCTTGCCGTTTCCTGCCCTCACAGAAGTTAATCTTCTGAAGCTTCTCTCTGGTTGGCCCTGGTAGTAGCACCCATGGCCTGCTGTGAGCAGCATCATTTCCCAAACTCTGGCCACTCACTGACCACCTGACCGTTCCTGCCACCCCGATGTTAAACTGCAGCAGCTCCATGCTGAGGTCTCCCAAAGAGGAAGGACGGAGAGAGAATCCAAGGAGCCAACTTCCTTATGGGTGACTTATTTTTATTTCATGCAGCATCTCGCTACCCCCAAACCATCAGGATATTGTCAGTGTCTGCTCTTTGGGAAACGCTGGCCTATGGGCTGAGCTGGCCCCTGGGGAAAATGAAAATGTGAGACCTCTTGTTCGACCTGCTGCCTTTGAGTCAATTCTGACTCATAGTGACCCTATAGGACAGAGTAGCTATTCCCCATAGGATCTCCAAGGAGCTGCTGGTGGATTCTAACTGCTGACCTTTTGGTTAGCAACTGAGCTGTTAACCACTGCACCACTAGGGCTCCCTCTTGTTTAAAGAGCACAAAAAAGTGCGGTTAAAGGTACATACAAAGCTTTTTCCTTTCTTCTGCAGTCTCGCTCAACTAGTCATGGTGTTTTTTTAAAAATTATTATTTGCTATTTAACGTCACTCTGTTGTGTGCGATCGAGTTGATTTCCCATTCATAGTGATCCTATATGACAGAGTAGAACTGCCCCATAGGGCTTCCCAGGTTGTAATCTTTACAGATTGGAACCCTGAAGCCACTGGTGGGTTCTCACTGACATCCTTGAGGTTAGCAACCCAGCTCTTAACCATTGCGCCACCAGGGTTCTTCCAATGTCTAAGTAAAGAAAAATTGGAACTTTAAATTATTAGCATGAACTTTATATTCAACTTTATGTTCATCTTTATATTGTGTAATTCCAGTTTAAAAAGAAAACCCTAGAGCATTTAATGTATATGTGGAATCACAAAAATTAAATAAACTTGCATTTTGTGGCTCATCCCCAGAGGGTGCCTCGAGCTGGCTAAATGTGCAGATCCACACAAGCCAGACCCAGGAAGGCTGGAAGGAGGAAGAGCAGGCACCTCCAGCATTGAGATAGTTGGAGTGAGTGCAGATCCTCATAGGCACCTGGAGCTGCCCAGCAATGTGGGAAGCATGCCTAGTGGGGCCTGACAGCTGCAGGGTGCTGGCAGGGTGGTCCTCTGTCCCCCGCCACTAGAATGGCATCCAAGGCAGGTCTGTGGAAGTTGAGTCAGGCATTTCCCCTTCCTATGGGCCCACTGCCCCAACCCATGAAAAACAGGCTGTCCTCAAGGGTCTTTGCCCCACTGTGCTGCATGACTCTCAGTACCTGGATTGGGGAGCAAGAGAGGCTCAGCTCCACCAGACACGGACTCTGGCCGCCTCCCACCAGCCACCCTTGCCCCACCCCAAGATGCTCTGGGGCACATGCATCCCACCGTGACCCACCCTGCATCTGCCTGGCCCCTGCAGGGCCAGAGGGTGGCAGTGGTTGAAGGGTGTGGAGGGGAAGGCTCGGCTGGCAGGGCGCGGCGGGACACCAGGGCCAGGGAAGGGATGGCGGGAACCAGTGCGTAAGTCCTGCTCCAAGCCTCAGCGTGAGCGTCTGTCCCAGTGGAACTTACAAAACAAGTCAAAGGTGAAAGTATGAAACATTTTAGATGCAACCACAGAGGTAAGCCCCAAGTGTGGGCCCCTTCTCAGCAGGGGCACTGGTCACTAGTTCATGAAGCCAGACCTACCTGCAGGGTACATTCAGGAACTAGAACCCTGTGCCCAGACCTTCCAACCCAGTCCGACTAGTCCCTGTTTCCTGGAGGTGCCCTTCCTTTCTGCTTCATGGCACTCACCCTCCTCTGCTGTCTGCATCCTACACACCATCCAGGCTCAGCCCAAAGCCAGCCCTCCTCAAAGCCACCCTGCTCTCAGCTTTCTGTCCTGGTGAAGAACCAGTTACCAGTTACTGTTGAGTCCATGTGTATCAGAGCAGAACTGTACTCCCTAGAGTTTTCAAAGGCTGATTTTTCAGAAGTAGACTGCCGGGCCTTTCTTCCAAGGCACTCTGGGTGAACTCAAACCTGCAACCTTTCGGTGGCTGTTTGCGCTACCCAGGGACTCCCTGATGAAGAAACCTGTGCCTAAAATGGCCTGGGGTCTGTTCTGAGCAATAGTCTGAGCTGTGGGGTACGAGGTCATCTTCTCGGGCCCTCCACACCGATTTTTAGCTCTCTCGTGGCCTTAGCCCCCATGACTTGCTGGTAAACCAGGGGGAGGTTCCATATCCTTGGGCTCAGCAGCCCTTTGCCTGGTGAGAGAGACCAGGATCCTCTCAGGCCACCAGCCCGAGAGCCTGCACTGCACCTGGTTGGAGGGAGGGGTCTCCTTCCCCCTCACTGTGAGGACTGTGAAGACGGAGGGTGAGACATGGGGCAGGTGTAGCCTTCCCAGCCGTGCTGCCTCCTCCCTGCCCCTCACTGGCACTACGCCAGGCCCTGCATGGATCCCCTGCTCACAGACTTGCTCTCAGCAGCTGGTCTCACTCTTTTTCCCATTCCTGATGCACCCAGCCTTCACCTCTGGCCCATCTCTCCACTGCCACATGATGCTGCCTTGAGGACGAGGGAGCACCCTCTGCCCGGCTGTCTTGCTGCATTAGGGAACCTCCATCCTATTTGACCCATTGCCTACACCTTCTCTTTCAACATCATGCTCCCTGCTATATCTGGTGCTCCCAGGCTGGGATCTGGTTAACATTCTGAAACATGCCTGTTACCATCCCTGGTGCTTAGATGATTATCACATTTTCACAAACTTGGTCTCCCAGCCCCTGAGCCGGTCTCTGTTCTCAGACTAAATGCAGTCACAGTGTGTGACTTGGGACTCCCAAGTCGAGAGCTTGGGCCTGGGTGCCACGCAGCTGCTCTAGAACACAGTCCAGGTGCTGTGTTATCTCAGCAGGCACAGATAGGGGGCTCTTGTCCAGGCTCAGGTAAATGGGAGGCAAGAGACCAATGCGTTATGGGAAAACTAGAACCATTATTAAAGTAATATAGTTACATATGTGTTTTTGAAAGCAAAATCTATTTGTGCCAAGACTTCAAGAAATACAAAACTTGGGCTCATGACCAATGTTTCCTGTGTGGCTTTTAATTTTACTCTTCCTAATTATAATCCTACTCTTCCCTGAGAAACCTAAGACCTCGATGTGTTGCTTGGAATCTTAGTATCCACTATGACCTAGAACTGCCTGTACCAGCTGCTGGTATGATTATAGTCCTTGTTGATGTGAGACAGACCATTGTGGTGTGTGATATTCTACCCCCTAAAGAGGGCCCACAATCAGCCCTTTGCTACTGGGGAACATGTTCTCCCAGGTGGCCTCAGACAGACATGAGAAGTCTCCCCCAAAGGGCCACAGTTTTGGATGGCAAGCATTTTAAAACATCAATTTTATATTAAACTTGGACATATTACTGAGTTAAAGCAAAATTCACACGAACTTTTCAAGATAAATTGGAGACTCTAAAGCAGGGATTGGCAAAGTAAGGCCTGAGCCCAAATCTGGCCTGCCCCCCATTATTGTAAATAAAGTTTTATTGGAACACAGCCATACCCATTTATTTATGAATTGCCTTTGCCTGCTTTTGTGCTACAACAGCAGAGTTAAGTAGCTGCGACAGAGACCATACGGCCTGCAGAGCTGAAAATATTTACCATCTGGCACTAAATAAATATTTGCTATCAGGCGCTAAAGACATGATTGCTTAGTGCCCACCTTGAGCTGTGGCCCCAGCCCTCTAACGTCAGCATTCATGTTCCTCTGCATCAGTGCATTTGGGTGTATGTGTTAGAGAAGCACTGGGCATAGAATGGGCACTGGCTTTGGAGTCAGAAGCAGCTGGATCCTAATCCTGGCATTTACCTACCTGGCAAACTTCCTTCCCTTTCCTAAGCTTAGTTTTCTCACCCTTAAACTGGAGACATTTCCTCCTCCCACATGCTCTAAGCTTCCGTAAAGGCCAGTAGGGTCCCTGGCAAGAGGCAGACCCTCAGGAGACAAGCTCTCCCTTCTCCTCTGTAGTCCTCTGAGCCTTCTGTGGGCAAAGGCCTTGAGGTTGGAGCAGCCCTTTCTTGCAGGCCGTAGCAGGGGCCTCAAACTTGAGCTAAGACTACCCCACCCCACCCTACCCTTGCCAGCTCTAGGATCTGGTAAGGTCACTTTAAGGAATTCATTTTAAAGTGATTGCATGAGCAGTTCTTAACTACTTTAAAACAGCAGAGCAGGAGAAGTGAATTTATGGGCAAGCAGTGCAGGAAGTTTCTCCCAGCTGTGTTAACCATTCACGTTCTGAAAGAATTCCTGAGGCCCCCAAATCACCTCTCCTGCTGAGGGCAGACAGGCTCCTTAGGCCTATGGAGAGTGTGGTATCCAAAATATGCTTTCAGAGCCCAGGCCATAACCTTTGACCCCTCGTAGCAGGAGGACAATTCTCTGTATGGTATGTTCTTAAACAATTTTTGTTGAATGCATGATTTCTCTCTGTTATGGGATTCAGATATTTTTCCTCTTTTCTAATTTAATCCAGAAATTGGCCTGGACTTACCCAAGGCTTGCCAGTGTTTGCAAACAATCAGAAGGCATATGGGCTCAATTTCTTACCAACTTTCAGGAATGTTGGGGCTGCACTGTGATGCTGGGGAGACAGTGGCGGGCCAGGAATGTATTCTGCTGGCCGTGGGGGTATCTCATTAACTGGGCACGATGCTGCAAGCCAGCCAGGGCTAAGGCCTTGCCCCAAGTCCCCGTTCACGTGTCTCTGGCCCTGCTTCCTGGGAAAGAGGAAAAATATATCTGAAACTGGAGACTAAAATCTGGTTCCCTTCAGCGGAGGGAAGGAAGCACATTTGGGCTCAGCCCTGGCCATAGCACAGGGGGGCAGGAAGACAACAAGCAAAAGTTCCCCTCCTGACATAGCAGCCCCCCAGGCCTTGGGGTCTGCTGGTGCCCAGGGCTACTGCCGCACATTCCTGACCCTGTTCCTGCTTCTCGTGCTTGTCCTGCTAGCCTGAGAGCATGGCCCCAGGTGTCACCAGCACATGTTGGGGCCAGCAGTGTGTGCGAGGCTGTGTGCAATGCTCAGAAGAAGGCAGTACACTCAGATGCTGACAGGAGCTGAGAGAGCTGTATGCAACAGGGAGTGGTAGGGACTGAGGCAACAGGAGAGACCACACCCCTCAAAATCACCTCCTTGTCCTACTCATTTATCGTCATGTAGGAATAAGCAAGCCCACTATTTTCAACGCTTTTTTTCTATGAAAAACTGGAAATCCAATTTTTTATGGGAAATTTAGTGATTGTTCAGTGTTGGCAAAACCCATTGTCCTATACCGACCCTACAGGACAGAGTAGAACCACCCCACAGGATTTCCAAGGAGTGGCTGGTGTATTTGAACTGCTGACCTTTTGGCTAGCAGCCGAGCTCTTAACCGCTGTACTACCAGGGTTCCTCAATGTTGGCAACACTGTGAAACTCACTGTACAGGTGATTCAGAACATGCCTGAAGGCAGCCTGATTGTACCTTCCAGTCTAGAAGAAAGGAGTTGGCTACCTGCCCTGGGGCAATTAGCGGCTACCTCCTGGGGTTCACATGAGCTTTATTTCAGCTAAATGCCAGAAAAGTGCTCATTAGCAGAGAGCTGGCATGTGGAGAGTGTTCCTTGAATGTGAGCTGTCATTGATCAAATATTCATCCATGCAGCACTCTCTGGAGCCCTGGTCTACATTGGCCCCCTTCTAGGCACTGGGGTATAGAAGTGAGCAAGACATGTCCCTGCCCTCAGTGAGTACGTGGTGTGGGAGGGTGAGGAGCAGGGCCAGGAGCAAGTAATTACACCCGGTTAATAAGTGCACTGATTGTTGCAAGTACCAGGCACTGCAGGGTCACAGGGAAGGGTGCCTGGGGTCGCAGGGTAGGCGTCTCAGATGAGGGCCACCTCAGCTACTCCCTAAGGCAGAGGCAGGAGTTAACCAGGGAAGCACATGCCCATGGTGCTGATGGTGCTCTGTGTTGGAATAGCACGTGGAAAGCATCACTGGATGCGCTGCACATTTTTTGCCTGGCTGGAGTGTAGAATGCAGGGTTGAGGCTGGGCCAGACTAAGGGGCGTAGTGTTGTCCTTTGACGTCCCGAGAGCCACTGACATAACATTGCAGGGGAACGATATGGTTGGTTTGGAGTTTAAAAAGATAGTCATCTCTCTTGGGGAGTTTGGGGCTTGTTGCCTTCAAATCCCGGAAACACCTCTCCCTACGGCCTGAAGAGACAGGAACTAGCATTTGCTGTGGTTTCCCATGTCCAGACCCTGCAAGATTCCTGTGCAGTACCCTGTGGCACCATGCAGGTTCCCTTTCCTGGATGAGGGCACTGAGGTTCAGAGAGGCTGCACACCTGGGTCTGTAAGGAAGCATCCAGGCGTTTTCTCAACTGGGCCCTATCTGTCCTCCCAACAGCACTCAAAGTAGCTGACCACCCTCTTGCCTCCCCTTCCTTGAAAGGAGCTTTCTCATCTACTTCTGTGACTCTGCTGGTTTTCCCCTCAGCTTCTCCACTGATTGTGTCTTCCGATTCTCTTTAAGATTGTCTCACCTGGCCACTTACTCATTCACTCAGCACTTGTTTATACAGCACTTACTATGTGCCAGACACAGTTCTGGGTGCTGGGAATGTCGTGAGAGCTAGCCCAGGGCGCCTGCCTACGCAGAGCTGGCTTACCAGTGGGGAAAGGGGTGGGCAATAGACCAGCGATGGTGACACAGGGTGGAGAATGTCTCCATGGGGGTGGGGGCCAGCCCAACCTGGCCTCACCTCTGCTTCTTCTTCCCTGAAATGGGTGGTGCCCCTCCCTTGGGCTTCTCCCCCTACAACTCCCTCTCTGGGAGGCCTCCTCTGACAGTGGATGTGGGAACCTTGGAGCAGCCTGTCCCTGGCCTCCTGCAGGGAGCTGAGGGTTGTCAAAGCAGGAGCTAGAGTCCCTGCGGATGAGAAGGCCAGGGCATCGTCACTCCTTGGTGACAGTTTGAGGCAGCTGTGGAGCTTGTCTCATGCTGGCTCCAGAAAGAAGGTGACAGCTGAGCCAGAGAAGCAGAGAGCTGGGCTCCTGGTCTAGGCTGCCATGCTCGTCCCTCCCCCCAGGCCCCTCCTGGGTTACCCCCTGGGCTGAGCTGCAGTTGGGTGACCCTGGGGCCCTGCTTCCCTGCCCAGGGGGCCCCTTGGTGATATGTCTCAGGAGGGTTAGGAGACTCACACAAAGGCAACCACAAGTTTAATATCAGACGCAGAGGGGGTGTGCCTACCTGATTTTGCATGGTCGGCACCTATCAAACGACTTGGCACAGAGTAGGTGATCAGAAAATGTCTTTTCATAATGCCTGAGTAAAGTGAATATGGCTCCACGGACTCCCATCAAAAAAAATGGATGCAACCCATCCATGGAAAAGAAGTCCTAGGAGAGTGAGTGTTCTTGTGCCTCTTTGTTCTGCCCAAGGGTCTTTTTTTCTCCAGCTGCTGAGGCCTTGAACTGCCAAGTCAAGGGTACTCATATTTTTAATCCTAGCAGATTTCCAAGTTGCTCTGCAAAGCCCCTGTACTGATTCCCACTCCCACTCATGTCAATGATGCCTCGATTTCTCTGCACCTCAGTTTCCTCACTGGTAGAATAGGGATAGTGATGCTTGCTTGCAAGGTGTTGGGGACATGAAAGCTGATGTGTGTGAGGAGGCACCTGGCACAGGTGTTGGAAGGCCCAAGCTGACCAAGGGCCAGTGGCTATTTGTTCCGTCCACTACATTTGCAAAATCAGCTCCAGTCCTTATTCTCGAGAAGCTTAGCTCTGGTAGGGGTGCACTGCTTGCCTTAGTGCAGCAAGGACAGGGTCTTGGCAGCCCCGGGACACCATCAGTGCCGGCTGCCTGCTTGGCAACCAGGCCCCAGTGGGAGCGGACTTTGAGCTCTTCTTGAACACAGCGTTGGTGTTTCCCAAGTGGAAAGGGAGGGCATCGTTCCATGCAGAGGGAACAGTATATGCAAAAGAGGTGCCGTGCCCTTGGCAAGCCCTGGAGTTGGGAGATGTGTCAGGCTGTGCAAGTGGGGCGGAAGCTTGGAGGCACCAGGGCTGAACAAATGGTGGAAGTAGTTGAGCATGGGGTAATGTATGGACCAGCTGAGTTTGGACTTGATCTTGAAGCTTGGGAAGCTGACTCGGTTCTTGGCACTGAGGATGCAGCAGTGAAGGTTGCAGAAGAGCTCCCTGCTCCCCTGAAGCTCATGCTAGTGGAGGGCAACAGGCAGTTGGTAATGTAACAAACAAGGTGATTTGAGACCATGACAGCTCAGTTGAGGAACTGACTGAGGCCAGAGTGTGGATGGAAACAGCATCTGAGTTAGCATGGGGGAGTGTCACATGCTCCACGGGGAGGTCCAGAAGGGAGTACTCACCACACGAGGGTTCAGGGAGCACTCCCAATGGAAATGGCCCTGCAGCCAAGACAGGAGAGTGAGTAAGAGGCAGCCAGGTGACAGGCGGGCATGGGTTAGACTGGGGACAGCATGAGACGGGCCCTGTGGGCTGCCCATGACCCTTCTGGCCCTGAGCAGAAATGATCAAGGGGGACCTGTGCCTCCAAGAATTCAGCCCCTTTACCTTTCTGGGTGTAACAGAGGGTGGGATTTGCAGCTCCTTAGGATGTATTAATCTGTCTTCTCTTTGGCTATTCCTTGCTTCAGGACACCTGTTCTAAGCCAACGTGGACCCAGATGTAGGACAGTGCTCTGCCCCAGGGACAGGGTCTTGCATGGGAGCTGAGCCACTTAGAAGATTCTTGTGGTACAGGAGGCCATGAGCTATAGCTGACAAAATCATTTCCTACTGTGTGCAGGTGTGGTGACACTTACCTTCCAGATGTTAGAAATCGCGCTAAATGGTTTCACATTCAGGGAGGGATATTTTCCCAGCAGATAACAATCCTCACCCATGAGATTGTAATGCTGCAGCAGAGTCTCACTGAAGCATCTTTATTTTGATATGCGTTCTGAATTTCTCATGAGCTCCCTACCTGTGAGGGGGACAGGGCACCAGCTAAAAGACTAAGACCCTTGATGAAAGTTTCCTCAGTGTCTTCTAGGTCAGGACCTGCTCTGCCAGGGCCTTTCCTTCCTTCTTCATTATAGGGACTGGTGTGGGGATGCCTGAAGCCCTAATGGCAGTGGGGAGGCTGGCCTGAGTCCTCACCATTCTCCTGTGAGGGGATGGTCAAATCTGGCCCCTGGGCTCTTTACCTCGACTACTCAGGTGTGCTGGGCCTCACCTGGTCAAGCCCCATGCCATGATAAGCCTTCCATTCTGCAGCCTCCCCTAGTCCACTACCAGTCCCCTTCCTCAGTCAGCAGAGGAGGGAGCTTCTGCATCCCACACACATGACACTTGGGCTGTGCAAACCTGGGGCACCACTACAGGCCCGTTCATCTAGGCAAGACTCTCCCTTATTTCCAAGCTACTGGTTAGGCCCTATACCTGTGTTCAGATTCCACTATTATGATATGGTCTCACCTCAGGATCCAGATGGAAAACAGCGCCCAGACCCCTTGGTCTCAGGGTCTGTCCATGTTTGGTGTTTGACCCTAAAGGTGAAGCAGGAAGCAGCAACAGGGATAGGGGTTCTGTAACCCACTCCTTGGTCACTTCCTCCATCCTCCTTCATCAGTCAGGGTACTTTCAAGGACTTCCCATACGCCATGCCCCCTCTCAAGGTGGCATTGCCCTTCCGTCTTTCTTTGGGCCAAAAGCCTATGGGACAACAGAAAAATAGGACTTACGTAACCGAAAAATCAAACCCATTGCCGCTGAGTTGATTCTGACTCATAGCAACCCTATAGGACAGAGTAGAACTTCCCCATAGGGTTTCCAAGGAGTGCTTGGTGGATTCAAACTACTGACCTTTTGGTTAGCAGCTGTAGCTCTTAACCACTGCACCACCAGCACTTACATAGGGGGAATGAAAAACACATTTGTTATTGTTGCTAGGTGCCATTGAGTTGGTTCCAACTCAGAGCAACCCTATGTACAACAGAACAAAACACTGCCTGCTCCTGCACCATCCTCACAATCCTTGCTATGTTTGAGCCCATCGTTGCAGCCACTGTGTCAGTTCATCTCACTGAGGGTCTTCCTAACTTTTGCTGACCCTCTACCAAGCATGATGAAAAACGCAGTAAGTTTTCAATTACATTGTGGTGACCAGTAGGACACAAATCATAGACCTCAGGGTCTCAGGAGGTGGAGGTCATACCAAACAGGCTCTGAGATGGGCAGGGTGAGAATGCTAGGGCTGAGGTCTCACCATGAGGGGCCCCTCCCTAAAATGCTTCTTCCAGATGAGACTCCAAGTGGAGCCTCCCAGGGCTCTTTGGTCAGTGAAACCCAACAAGCTAGATTGAGTGCCTGGGGGCAGGTGACATCCCACGGGCTCTCTAAGGCTAGGCCACTGCCAGCAAGAATCAAAATTCCTTCCTTCTCTTGGCTTCTTCCCTGTCAGTGGCTAGCAGCTGCCAAGGTCCTCTAGGGAAATGAGGCCCAACCTGCAGCCTCAGAGTGTCCTTCTCTGTCCTGCGGCTCAGTGGCATCCTTCCTTACTCTGTACCATTATCCCTCCCAAATGCCTTGCAGGCTTCAGCATATGCGAAGATCAAGCCACAGTGGGAGACCTCCTGCCAGGGTCACACACAGACCTGCCTCCTGAGCAGCAAAGTGGGCACAGCAGCCCCTCCTGGTCCCTAAAACTGGCCTGGGCATTCACTGTGGCCAAGAGGAGAGCCCAGGGTGGGTCCAGGGGTGCAGTCCAGAGGGCCTACAGTCTGGGGTCCTGGAGAAACCGTTTACGGCATTTGACCCTCCTGCCATATGATGACAACTTGGTTGAGCTGCTCTATGTGCCAGGGAGCTTGCCAGAGGCTTTAAGTACAAGGTTGAAATCCTAGTAACAACCCTAAGGGTCAAGGACATAATTACCTCCATTTCAAAGATTGGGAAACTGAGGCCCAAAGAAGGTAAGTAATGCCCCAAGTCACATAGCAGGATGGCAGGGCCCTCACTGGAACCCATGCAATCTGATGTCTGACACAGGCGCAGACTTTTTCACCCCTACCCTCTGCTACCTCCCAAATTCAAGATAAGCGGCAGCTTTGTGCAGTATTTAGCCTCAGCATGGAAAAAAATTTTTAAAAGCAGCTTTATGCAGTGTCCCTGCTCTAGCATACATTTGCACAGCGAATATTTGTTGAGCCTCCACTGGGTTCAGGGAGTCGACCCCCTTCACTGGGGTGGAGGAGCCCCAATTACCCCACCCTGGGGGGACCTGTAGAGGTAGTCCCAGGCCCTGGCAGAGTGGGGACCGCTGCAGGGGATGGACAGGAAGAGTTGGGCCCTTGCAGGAGGGGGAGGCTCTTTTGGCTGGAGAGGTCAGGGAAGCCTCTTAGAGGAGGTGTTCTTGGACATGGCATTGAAGGATGGGCTATGGCCAGCTCCTCATGTTTGTTATCTGCACACCCTCAGCGATTCTGATCCTGTCCACTTGAATCTCAAAAGATAGTTTGATATTGTGAGCATTGGCTTGGTCATGTTTATTTTTGCATCGGAATTGACTCTATGGCAACGAGTTTGGTTTTTGGTTTATAGAGAATGTGCTAAGACACAAGAAGTTAGAGAAGATGTGCAGAGGGAATGCTTACTGTGAGGATAAGTCCAGGCTTCTGCAGCCTCTTTTGCACACTGTGAGAGGCACACACAGATGGAAACATTCCCTGGGGAAGCCAGAGGCCCTCTCCCCCAGCTTCCTTCTCTGCCGCCATCAGGGTGGCCCCAGCCTCCTCCAAAGGGATGCAGAGAGAACCGTCTCCTCCCCACACCTCACCCCATCTACTTCAGGGGCTCAGGGCATGTGGCCCTCCCGAGGCCTCACAACAGACTCCTCCAGGCTCGGCTTGTGCGCCGCATGGTTTTGCCCAGGTGTGGCACAGCCTGCCTCTTAATTGCCCTAAACTCAGGTCAGTTGAAGGTTGGGGGTGAGGAATGGAAATTACAAGCAGAGGCTCTGCTCCCCGGGCTATGGGCCTCTCTGTCTGAGCCCCAGCCTGTCACCATGTGGCCAGTCCAGTAGCCCCCCAAGTCGGAGGGCCTCCTGGACCAGCCTCCCCTTTCTGGGCCCCCTCCCCGCACCTTGGTAGAGGAGACAGTCACCCCTCCCAGGAGCCTCAGGCCTCCTCCCAGGGCTCCTAGTCACCCACGGGGTGGAACTCTGCCACAAAGAAGGCAAACTTTTACATTAGCATGCAGAGCCTGTCCTTCCTGATTGTCTATTCCAGAACAGAAAGTTGGCTGCATCTTTGCATAAGCAAAAGGCGCATTACAATGTATTTCCCCAAACAAGAGAGCCCTTGGCCTCTCTGCACAGAAAATGGCTGTGGCTTTGAACAATTTCTCCCAAGGTTTAAAGATTCCAGGATCAATTTCTCAGACAGGGCTCAAGGACGTTGTCCCTGGGCCTCCCTTCCCACTGCGGTCTGGGTAAGGAGAGCAGCTTCGCCCCAGCATACCCGTGCCTTGAGGGGGTGGGGGGTGGGGAGGGTAGGCCCTTAGAGCACTTCACTGGGGACCTGGGTCATTACAGGGCAGCACAAGGGCCCCCTGCTGGGTCACCCCTTTTGCCCAATTCCTATTTCTCCACATTCTCCAAAGCTATTCACTAATTCATTCATTCATTTATTCATTCAGCAAATCCTTACTGAGCACCTACTATGTGCTAGACACTGTTGGGGATACAGCAGTGAGCGAAGCAGACAGGTGTATCCCCATGTCAAGCACATAGTCCAGCTGGGGAGACAGGTCACAAACACACAGTTAATCAAAATAATTTGGCTGGTAAAAAGTGCTATGAAAGGAATAAAACAGCGTGGTGTACCTGAGAGTGCTGGGGTGGACCTGGGGGAGCAGCTGCTTTAGGAGATGCTCAGGGCCTATTTTGAGGAGGTGACAGTTGTGGTGGGGAAGAGCATGGGAGGCGAGGATACAGCACGTGCAAAGGCCCTGAGGTAGGGATAGGCTCCTTGTTCAAGGAGCAGCTGAGGCCAGTGACTGGAATGCAGTGAGCAAGGCCAGGGGTAACCTGAAAAGAAGCCCTGCTCCTCCCAGCCTTGAGGTCATGGAAAGAAGCTTCAATTTTATTCCAAGTGCAATGGGAAGGCCTTGGAAGGGCATAAGCCAAGGAGTAACTACCTCCCTCCTCTGAGACAGATTTAATACTAAGACTTTTTTTCCTCCCAAATGCTCTTCAGATATCTAAAAATTTGGGAGGCTGGAGATGGGGAGAGGGAATTCCAGGCATGAGGCATTGCACAAGCCTCAGGCAAGAGCACCAGGGTTTGGGGAAGGCCAAGCTGTTGAAAGTGAGGATTCCATGCAGGAAGGTAGCTGAAGTAGAGTGCAGAGAAGCCAGCCAGGGCCAGCTTAGAGAGGGAAGAGCCCTGAGTGCCAGGTAGAGGGGCCAGGGCCCGTTTCTGAAGGCACTGGGAAGCCCTTGAGGGTTTTAGATAGAGGAAGGAGGAAGTCAGATCTCCTCTGAGTGGTGACCACTGTGAAGAATGGTGGGTGGAGAGGCAGGATACCAAAAGGGAAGTCCCTCGGAAGCCCCTGCACCTACCTGGAAGATGAAGTGGGTGGGGCTAGGGGCAGAGGGGTAGATGTGAGGGAGATGGTTGGAGGCCGCCTTTTGTCCTCTTCTGCTCTTTTGGCCACATCTGTCTCTTTGCCATCTTTATTCATCAGAAATGGTGTAACAGTGTTCCTATTAAAGATGCAAATGTTCCATTGGGAATCTTCCAGATTATTCCCAGTGATGCCCCACCCAAGTGGGCCCTGGGGACTTCTGGCTACTGCTTCAGAATTCTAGTTAGCACTGGCTCCCCAGCAGCATCTGAGCACATGCCATGGAGCAGGAGGCAGTGGGGCCCGAGGCTGTGGCAATTTCCTTCCTGTGAGAAGCTGTACAGCCCTGGTTGGGGACGGGCAGGACGGGGCTCCCTCCTTAGGCCAGGGGAGGTCATGCACAGTGTGGAGGGCCTCACCCTGGTACTGCTAAGAACTCATGTCCCCACGGACCCATGTTTCAGCTGTTTTTGTTTCCAGTGTCAAAATGTCACAAAATCAGGAGGCCAGATATCAGAGGGGGATCTTAGCCCCTGTTTGCATGGTGTGGGCTCTCAACTACCCTCCATATTACTGAACCAGAAGACACCTCTGGCTGCTGGTCAGTGCCCTCAGGGGCTCCTGGCACCCCGTAGGCGTCCCTCCCTCTGGAGGCATCTGTGGACACCTGGCCTGCGGGAGGCATCATGAGGACTCCTGAGTGAGATTCCAGGCTGACAGCCACTAACTGGGTCACCCTGTTGAGGACGGGGAGGCCTACCCTTTCACACAGCAAGACACGGGGCATCTCGAGGTCAGAGCCCTCTGGGCATGGCCGCCCTGGTAACACCAAGTGAAGCCGTGTCCTGGGAGTGGAAGCAGCCGGGCCTCATAGAGGAGAAAAAGATGAAAGACACATCCAAGTCAAAGTCTATCAAGGTGGACAGGGGCTGGGGGCGGCATCGAAGTCAGGCCTGGCAGCTGATCCTGGGCAGCTGTCAGAGCATAGGTTTCAAGGTGGCAATTTTAGGAAGCCTCTAGACCCTTGTCTTCAAGGGATGCTCTGAAAGATGACCCCAGGACCTTTCTCCCTCCCCTAGTCCATACAGAACAAAGGCTGTCTCCATCTGCCATAGAAGGACTGGCTGGCTCTCCCAGGGCTGTGTAGGGGTGGCAGCCCCCCATTTCAATCCACATCAACCTAGGTCTTTCCTTTCTCTCCACTCATCCCTGAATCCAAGCCATCACCCTCCCACACACATCTTAACTCCTGCAGTGGGGCCCTTCCCTCATTCATTATCCTCCCCACCCCACCCGAGTCCTCTGACTGATACACAGCATGGTCTGGCCTCAGTGGCCCCTCTCGCCTCCCCTGGAGCCCTCTCCCACTGCCTGTGCCTGGAACACACCTCACTGCTTCTGTCCTCAGACTTTAGCACATGCTGTTCCCTCAGCCGGGGGGAACACCACCTCCTCTGCTGAATGCCTCCATCGCATGTCTCAGGCCACATCCTTGGGGGCCCCCGACCCCCGCCAGAGCAGACCCCCACTCTTATGCCCTTGAAATATCCACCCTTTCCCTCTGCAGCCCTCTTCCCAGTGTCATGTCTGTGGAGCTGGTCTTGTTGTTGCTGTGTCTGTCCCCATCACCTGATAGCTGGCTCCCTTTGGGCCTTCAGCATGAGAACATGGGGCCTGGAGCACGGGGAGGGGGTGCAGCACCTCTGCTGGGTCTGCTAGGAGCCTGCAGGAGAGAGTGAGGCAGCGTCCGGCAGCCTGGCCAGTGGGTGATGGGCTCTGTGGCTAGCCGGGAGGCCCAATTTGACAAGTTCCACTGCGGACCAATGCAGGGCCTGTCGCGGTACTGGGGTGCTGGCACGTGTGCTGGGGTCAAAGTGCCCACACCAAGGCTAGAATGTGGGGAAAAGTGGAGCTGTCTTTAATTCTCTTATCTGATGTCACCCTTGTCCCAGGTATACAGCCTTAGGAGAGAAGGGAACCATAAACTGGCTGGTGAGAGGTAACTCAGGCTCTTCCCATTTAAAAGCCTTCAGGGTGAATGGTCAGTCAGCTCCCCTTTCCCTCTTCCCTGGGGGTGGGGTGTGGGAGTCTTGGTGGCCCTGCTTCTGCCCACACCTGTCCTGGCACACTCTGCTCTGGGCACTGGCCTGTGGTACAGCTCAGAGTTTGTCCTCTCAGCAGTGGTTATGCAAGGTCTCCCCTCCTCTGCTGCTGGGCAGCCCTCCACCCCGGCCCCCCATCACATCCCAGCTCTGCCCCAGTCCCTCACCCTAGCCCCAGGTACATCTGCCCGGCAGCCCCAGATGTCTTGCCCACGAGTCCCCCAGATTCCTATCCCGGTTCCCCTTCTGATGGCCAGGAGCTGGGCCAAAGCATGCTGTACCTCCACGCTAGTTCTGCAGCCACCCCTGTTGATGTGGGTGCTCTGTGACCTGTCCCTTCCCCGGCTCCAGGTGGCAGATGGGACACAGATCTCTCTGCTTTCATTTTCTTCTCAAATCTCAGAGCTCTTTTGTACCCCCTACCTCCTTGCCCCTACTCAGGCTATGACCTCTGGGTCAGGGCGGAGGAGCCATCCTCCCTACCTTCCTCTCCCCCTCTCTCTCCTGCCGCTCCAGCAGCTGCGTGATTCCTGCATCTTCATTTCTGCATTGTGGCTTTCAGTCAAAGCCCAGGAGCTGACCTGGCCAGGCTTCGCTCGTAGTAAAGAGATACTTTGGGGACTTGTAAAGCCCCATTCTTTCTTAAGAAACACTGGATTTCACCAGGCACAGTTCAAAGGGCTTTACATTTATTAATTCTCCTAAGTGCAAAAACAATCCTATGAAGTAGATACTATTATTCTCCCCAATTTACAGGGGGGGAAGCTAAGGCACAGAGAGGACTTAGGTCTCAGAGTAAGGAAGTGGCCAGGCTGGGATTTGGCCCCAGACAGTCTTGTTTTAAGAATCCCTGGTGGCACAGAGGTTAAGCACTTGGCTGCTAACCAGGAGGTAGACAGTTTGAACCCACCAGCCACTCAGTGGGAGAAAGATGTGGCAGTCTGCTTCTATAAAGATTACAGCCTTAGAAACCCTAGGGGCAGTTCTGCTCTGTTGAATAGGATCGCTCTGAGTTGGAATTGAATTGACTTGTTGGCAATGGTTAGCCTGAGCTTGCACCCTCTAGCACCTCTTCTTACGTGGGGTGGAGCCCTGGATAGGCTGTGAGGAACCTTGGAAGCCATGATAGAGGCTGGACTTGAGCCACTGAGTCCTCACAGTGGAGCAACTGGACCAGGTCTGCCATTTAGAAGTAGGCAGCCGAAGTGGTCGGTCTTGGTTAACACTGTAACCCCATCTACAAACTTTCTGCACAGGCAAAACTGCAAGTTCTTTTTCCAGGGAAGCCATGGCAAGCTCAAGTTTATTGGGTGGGTTAACTTGGCCAAGGGCCATTCCAGTCGTTTTCATTGTCTGTTGCTGTTATTACGTGCCGTTGAGTCAATTCCAACTCTTAGCGACCCTATAGGACAGAGTAAAACTGCCCCATAGGATTTCCAAGGCTGTAAATCTCTATGGAGGCAGACTGCTGCATCTTTCTCCCATGGAGTGGCTGGTGGGTTCGAACTGCCAACCTTTTGGTTAGCAGCCGAGAGCTTAACCACTGCGCCACCAGGGCTCCTCCTTTCATTGTCTAATTCTCCTAAATGCCCTATCTGTGAAGGAGGACTGTGTCTTACCATTGTTGCTCCCCCACCTCCAACCACAAAAACAAAGCCCACTGGCTTTTAGGGCTGTTGTCTCCCTGTAGACTAAAAACATCTAGTTGGACCATCAAAGCTGGGAAACAAAGTCTGTGTTTTAGAGGTGTGCGTCCTGCCCCTAGGGTGAGATGATCTATGGGGAATGAAAACATACTGCTCTACTGTTTTCAAGAGTATCATTCTATTTCACATGGGTGGAATAGAATAATCTTCACAACAGCCTTGGGAGACAGGGATGACTATCCTTGTTTTACAGGAGGAAGGGGCTGTGTAAGTTGGCAAAGCCCCCGGGGACCCTGAATGCCCTCCCCAGGTCTCCACATTGTCAGCTGCAGGTGGCGAGACGGGGGCGCCTGTGTCTCAGGCCCATGTCCACCTGCTCCTCCAGGTGGCAGGTGCAGGTGTGCTGGCCCACCCTCAGCAGAACTCTTGCCAACGTGCCCACAGTCCCAAGTCACCATGGCAATCATTCTGTCTTCCTGCAGGTCTCATCAGCTGCACCTTCCCTACAGGAAATTGAGGTGGGGAAAAAAGTTATGATCAGAAGGCAGATTTGCTGAGCAGGACGTTCCTGGAAGGGGGCCTGGATTGTGGCCTCCCCTGGGAGCCACCTCACTTGTTAGCTCTGCCATCAGATTGGTGGCTTCTCTATGCACAGTGGGTGACAGCAGCCCCCGGGGCCTGCTCCATCCCAGGAAGCCGCTTGTCTTGCCTAACTCGGGAGCCTACAGTCTCATCTTTCGTGATTTGATGTTCTGTGTTAACTCTCAGGTTCCCCCAGGTGTCTTCCCACTGGCTATAGGTAGGAATTACTGTTGCTTAGATAGAGATTCTAAACACTGGGGTTCAGGGGTTTTACAGCCCTGGCCTGCAATAACAGAGAGGACTCTGGGAGGCTCTGTCCTCTGAGCTCCTGTATACTCAAGGAGGGAGTGGTCAGCCATTTCATGCCGCTCCAGTGCGTAAAAGGCACTGAGCTGTGATTACAACAGAGGGTCCCAGACAGAACTGGAGAAAAATGTAGAACAAAAAATCAAGTTCACAAAAAGACCAGACTTACTGGTCTGACAGAGACTGGAGGAATTCTCCAGACTATGGCCCTAAGATATCCTTCTGACCTGGAACTGAAGCCATTCCTGCAAGACTACCTTCCAGCCAAACAATAGACAATCCCAAAAAATAAACAACACCTGAGAAGAACGTGCTTCTTAGTACAATCAATTATAAGAGATCAAAAGGACAATATTTGCCCAAAAGCAAAGATGAGAAGGCAGAAAAGGGTAATAAATCAGGATGATAGGAAACAGGGAACCCAGGGTAGAAATGGGAGAGTGCTGACGCGTTGTGGGGGATGAAGCCAAGGCCATGAAACACTTTATGTACAAACTATCGAATGAGAATCTAATTTGCTCTGTAAACTTTCACATAATGCACAATAAAACAAAAGGCTCTGAGTTTCTGCTAAGGGTGATGAAAAAAAATTGGAAATGGGTAGTGGTGATGGTTGCACAACATGGTGAATGTAATTAATGTCACTGAACTGTACATGGAAAAATAGTGGAAATGGCAAACATTTTGTTATATGTATTTTACTACCATAAAAAAACAAAACAAAACTAAGATCTAGTGGTGGATCTGAAACTTACTGCCATTTCTAAGTAGTGAGGAGAGTAAATAATATTTCAAAACCACCAGCAACAACTGTGATGTGGTTTCTGCTGGTGACAGTCACAAGTACTGCCCCTGCACTAGGGTCTGTGACCTACATTCATGCTTGAAGAAAATGCCACATTCCAGTTAGAGGCTGGAGCCAATAGAGGGGTAATTTTCCCCTGTCGGTCCTGTTCTGGCTCCAGGGGAAGAATCCCTAGGCTGAGCTGAGGAGGATATTGGTAATCCAGGCAGGGATGGTGGTGGCCACAAGAGGGAGTAGAGGGCACAGGGGGGATGAACTGATGGAGGCAATAGATGGTTCAGAGATTGAGTTAATGGTGGTGCCTGGGTGTAAAGTGTGGGCAAGGGGGAGGAATTGAGGGTAGTGGTGGAGGGGCTTCCAGGATTCTGGTCTGGAGGATGGTAGGTGGTGATGCTGTTTTCAAAACCAGGGCTGGACCTTGGGCCTGTGATTCCTGTTGATGCCTCCCTGCTTTTCTTTAAGGTCAACGAAATCTATCATGATGAGTCCTTGGGGGCCCATATCAATGTTGTCCTTGTGCGGATCATCCTGCTGAGCCACGTGAAGGTGAGTAAGCACTGTAGGCCCTGCTGGCCATTCCAGATGCACCAGGGTCCCTGCCCACACCCCAAGGAGTGGGGCCCTCGAGTAAGACATGGCCCCGCCTTGTAAAGTGTTTATGTTTACCCAAAACCGCCCTGTCTCCTCCCTACCCCGACGCCCTGGGGTTCCTATAAGACACTTGTGAGCCACCCTCTATATCTCTCCTTTATTTCACCCTGACCCTTCACTTTCTCTCCTGCCTGAGTCTTAAATCCATGCCCTCCTCTCCACCTGTCACAAAGCTTCTGCACCAATTGGGCCCTCTGGGCCTTCCAACTTCCTCTTCCTGTTAAACTTGGAATTATCTTTCCTAGCAGTGAGCATGGGTCTCTGAAGCAGGAATAGATAGCCAACCAGGGACAATGATCTGAGATGGAAAGATAGTAGGGTAATGGGATGCTGTGCATTGCTGCAGGGAATGTGAAATGGTTCAGCTGTTGTGGAAAACAGTGTGGTGGTTCCTCAAAAAGCTAAACATAGAATTACTATAAGATTCAACAATTCCATTCCTAAGTATATACCCAAAAGAATTCAAAGCAGGGACTCAAACAGATACTTGTACACCAGGGTTTATTGCAGCATTATTTACAATAGTCAAAAGGTGGAAACAACCCAAGTGTCTATCAACAGATGAATGGATAAACAAAATATAGTATACACAGACCATGGAATATTCCTCAGTCATAAGGAGAAATGAAGTTCTGATACATGCTAGGATATAGATGAACATTGAAAACATTATGCTAAGTGAAATAAGTCAGACAAAAAAGAACAAATATTGCATGATCCCACTTATATGAAATATCTAGAATAGGCAAATGCATAGAGACCAAAGTTTATTAGTGGTTACCAGGGGTGGGTGGGATGTGAAAGTGGGAAGTATTAGGTAAGGGGCACTGAGTTTCTGTTCTGGGTGATGAAAAAATTTGGAAATGGTTAGTGGTGATGTTGTACAATATGGTGAATGTAATTAATGTTACTGAATTGTACACTTTAAAATGGTTAAAATGACATTCTTTTTGTTATATATGTATTTTACCACAATAAAATTAAAAAAAAAAAAGGAAAAGAAGGATAATGAGATGAGGTGCAGAGAGAAGTGGTGAGGAAGGAGCTGGGCTGCCTGCATGTGCTGAGCAAGCTCCTGTGCCCCATGTGGGAAGTACCTTGTAGGTATTGACTCATTTAATCTCCAGAACCAATGATCCCCATTTTACAAGTAAGAACACTGAGGCTTAAAGTGATTCAGGACATGCCCGAGGAGAGCCAGCCAGTGTCATCCAGCTCCACTGGAGTTGGACTTCTCATCCAGACAGCCAAATTCCTGAATCTATGTTCTAACTACACTCAAGTGCATAGAAAATCAGATATAATAAGATCAAGCACTTCAGGTGAGAAAATTAGGAAGAGAGTTAAACTCCCCTCCCAAAGGACAAAGAATCTCAGTCCCAAAATATTTAAATCAAACTACACACAACATGCAAGGAACACCATGGAAAAATGACAAGGAAGGGCTTATATGCAGAACAAATTCTAGGAATTCATCTCGAATTGAACCCACTCTCCTGACACAGGAGCCCTGGTGGCACAGTGGTTAAAACCTTGGCTACTAATCAAAAGGTCAGTAGTTCGAATCCACCAGCCACTCCCTGGAAACCTTATGGGGCGGTTCTACTCTGTCCTGTAGGGTTGCTATGAGTTGGAATTAACTCAATGGCAACAGATTCTCCTGACATATAAAGCATATCACCTTATGTGACTAAGGACAGCCACAGTGAGGGTATCAGTTATGGACCTTTATGCATCCCAAGTAGAACATAAGATATATAAAACGAAGCCATTACAACAAATGGGAAATTGGTGAAAACATAACTGTAGGGGTCTTTAATACCCTCTTCAAGGTCTTCAACAGATTAAATTTTAAAAAGCATAAAGTTTTGAATAATATGTTGTTGTTAGTTGTGAGTTAGTTGTGACTCACGGTGGCCCCATGTGTGCAGAGTAGAACTGCTCTGTCGGGTTTTCTTGGCTGTGACCTTTCTGGAGCAGCTCACCAGGCCTGTCTTTCGAGGGACCTCTGGATGGGTTTGAACCACAAACCTTTCAGCTAGTAGTTGTGTGCTTAACTGTTTGTACCACCCGGGTCCTTTTGAATAATATAATAAAGTAAAATTAGTTACATAATTTTTTTTCCTTACCCTAGAGAAAGAAGATGCACCTTCTTTTTGACGAATTATAGAACACTTAAAAATTACAAATGTATTTTAGGTCATAAAGAAAATTTCAGTAGTTTTATACAGCAAAAACTATTCAGGCCATGTTCTCTAACTTAATGCTCTAAAACCAGGGGGGGAATGTGTAAACCTTAAAATTCCAATCCATTTGGAAACTAAAAAAAAACCCCGCATAAAAAGAAAATTAGAACTGCAATTGCAGACTAGTTGGGATGTCTATGGGATATAGCTAAAATTGTATTCAGAGGCACATTCGAAGGTGCTTTCCATGATTACACACGATAGAATGAGAACAAGTTAACCCTGCATTCAAATCAATAAGTTAGAACAAATTTTAGTGAAAACAGAACCAAATCTATGGGAAAGCAAAAAATAAGGAACTAGTTTAGAAAAAAAAGCAGAAATCAATAAATTCAGAAATAGAAAACAGTAAAGTAATTAAATAAAATGAGCCTTGGCAAAAACAGTAATATAAATAAACCTCTGGTATATTTAATTTCGGAAACCCTGGTAGCATAGTGGTTAAGAGCTACGGCTGCTAACCAAAAGGTGGGCAGTTTGAGTCCACCAGGTGCTCTTTGGAAACCCTATGGGGCAGTTGTGCTCTGTCCTTTAGGGTCGCTATGAGTCGGAATCGACTTAAAGGCAACAGGTATATTTAATGTCAAAAAAAGAGAGGAAACACAAACCAAAAGATTAGAAAGGGTAGATATAGACAGAGGTGTGTAGGTATATAGGTATATGTTGTTGTTGTTAGGTCTGTCAGGTCGATTTCTACTCACAGCAACTCCATGTGACAGAGTAAAACTGCCCCATTGGGTTTCCTAGGCTGTAACCTTTACGGGAGTAGATTGCCAGGTCTTTTCTCCAGTGGAGCCACTGAGTGAGTTCAAACAGCCAACCTTTTGGTTAATCGGCTGAGCGCTGAACTGTTGTGCCACCAGGGCTCCTATATAGATATATAGATATGTATTAAAAAAAAAAAAAACAAAAAAAAAAAAACCCAAACCCGTTGCCATCGAGTTGATTCTAACTCATAGCTACCCTACAGAGTAGAACTGCCCGATAGAGTTTCCAAGGAGTGCCTGGTGTATTCAAACTGCTGACCTTTTGGTTAGCAGCTGTAGCTCTTAAACACTAAGCCACCAGGGTTTCCATGTAGACATATAGGTATATTGTAACCTACATCCAGAGGCTTATCTCAGCAGAAGAGAAAGCATTCAGGGCAATCAGTTGCATTAGGATGCTGAGAGATTGCCACCTGGGCCTTCTCCACGTCCGACCACTCGAATACCCAGTGGTGGTCAGTGGAGGAGGGGATGTACATGAATTTGCATTCCTTTTGCAGGTGAACGCAGCTGTGAAAGCTGGAAGAGGTCTTCGTGATGGACTCTAGACCACACAGATGCAGGGATGGGGGAGGTTTGATATGGGCCTGAGCCCTGCCAGTTCAGTGCTCCATCCATAAGCAGGGGGTCTTTGGATGATCCCATATAGACTCTCCCCTCTGCCTTTCAGTGGAGTAGCCCATCAACCTGTTGCCTCTTCTTTACTATCCCCACTCCTTCACCTTTGCAGGCTGGGTCCTTTCAACCCTTCCCACCTGCATTCCACTCCTTGCCTGGGGCCAAACTACTGTCTTGTTTTAGGCGTGAGGGATGGGCACAGTTATATCCCCCCGCCTTCCCTGCTGGAGAGGAGAAATGGAAAACTTGCGTTCTGGGGGTAGAAAGGGGAGAAAATTGATGTGGGCAACAGGTAGCAGCTTTCTTTTTTTTGTCTCCCTGGTTATTTCCATATGAGTTAAAAAGAAAGAAAAAAAAAAATAGTAAATAGTGTAGGGTTAGTTGCTTACCAATGCTAACAAAGCTTTCTTATCTTATTTGGCTTAAAAAGTGGCTTCTTCCCAGTCTTGGTTACCCAGTGGAAAAAAGTGTCCTTTATTAACTCCTCCTTGGCAGGCACTGTGCTAAATCATCCCTACCAAAACTGTTTCTTTTGATTGTTTTCACCTTAACTGCTGCAGGTAGATGGAAGGACTGTGTGGTGACAGTGAGCATTTGCAGAAGAGACTCAAAACCCGAAGGTACTAATTTGAGGAACTCTGTGTCAGGGACCTAAAGATCCCAGTGAAAGTGAGGATTTCCTGGGAAAATGTAAA
Source organism: Dugong dugon (assembly GCA_030035585.1). NCBI lineage: Eukaryota > Metazoa > Chordata > Mammalia > Sirenia > Dugongidae > Dugong > Dugong dugon. The sequence goes on along the minus strand of CM057460.1, from coordinate 210,540,880 downwards.
TGTTTCAAAACTGACCCCCTAAAATGTAGATAACACCGTAAGTCCCATAACCAGGGGAGAAACTAAAGTTCTTCACTGTTTTCAAAGTTATCTTAAAATTGCCTCTAAAAAAAAATTAAGGTAATCTATTTTTGCCAGTGCATTCTTATTCATTTGCAAGGAATTATTAAGCAAAGATAACGTAATATTGTAGAAATTGTTTCAGATTCATATATATATGTGGATTGAAATCCACCCAATTCATTTTTTGTAGTTAATGTGATCCCTGTGCCCAAAGCTGCCAAAGGTAGCATATCCAAGACAAAGTACAGACCTGTCTCACTTCTAAATATAGATGTGAAAATCCTAAGGTACTAAGAGTTTAATTCAATAATGCATAAAGAGAAGCTTCTACCATGATGAAACAGGATTTATCCTAGGAATGTGGAGATTGTTTAATACGAGGAAATCTATTCATATAATTCATCTTATCAGTTTGCCTAATGTTAAAACTTGTCACCTAACAAGTACTTTTGAAGGACTTCTCTGTGTGAAGTGCTGTGCTGGGTGCTGGGAATATTAATTAACATGGTCCCTCTCCTCATAGGACCACTTGTAGAGATGTACCAAACCAAACCAACTCATTGCTGTTGAGTCGATTCTGACTCATAGTGACCCTATATGACAGAGTAGAACTGCTCCATAGGGTTTCCAGGTAGTGGCTGGTGGATATAAACCACCGATCTTTTGGTTAGCAGATTGTGTTCTTAACCACTATGCCATAGACAGTGTAATGAATTGAATAGTGTCCCCCACAAATTCATGTCCACCTGGAATCTCAGGATGTGACCTTATTTGGAAATGATGTCTTCACAGATGTAACTAGTTAAGATGAGGTCATACTGGGTTAGGGTGAGCCCTAAATCCAATGACAGGTGTCCCTGTAAGAAGAGGAGAGGACACACAGAGACACACAGGAAAGACATGTGAAGATGCAGACAGAGGTTGGAGGAGCACAGCTACAAGCCAAGGAACATCAAGGATTTCCAGGAGCCACCACAAGTTAAAAGAGGCAAGGAAGGATTCTCCCTGCTCCCTCCCCACCAGAGCCTTCAGAGGGAGCATGGTCCTGCCAACATCTTGATTTCAGACTTCTGATCTCCAGCACTGTGAGGGAATACATCTTTATTGCTTTAAACCACCCAGTTTGTGGTACTTTGTTACAGCAGCCCCATGAAACTAATACAGGAAGTAAACAATTATAATAAGAGCATCTCAGGGGCTTTGATAGGAGAAATGTGGGCAGGCAGATCCTTATCTAAGAGGTCAAGGGGAACCAACTGGAGAAAGTGACATTTCAGCTGGAAACGAAAGATAAGTGTCAGTAAGTCACGGGAATGGAGTGAAAGGGGAACTTACCCGGCAAAATGATGCTAAGTGTTCAAAGTCTGGAAAGGGAGAGGGAGCAGGATGTGCTGGGGAGCTGAGAGTGGCTGAGTCTGCCTGGAGGGAAGAATGCAAGCAGATGAGCAGCAAACGTTGACGCTGAAAAAGCCAGGAGTAGCCATCAGAAAGGCCCTGCAAATCCCGCGAAGGGGCTTGGCTTCTTCACAAGGGCAGAGGGAGCCACTGGACGGTTTTAAGCAGGAGAGTGACATGATCATTTGCACTTCTAAGAAGATCCTTGGGCTTCTGTGTGCAGAACAGGTGGTAGGAGCAATGGCTCAGGAGGGTGTGGCTGCTACCCAAGGGAGGACGATGGTGGGCTGTACCAGGACCATAGCCACAGGGCTGCAGAAAGGAGGACAGATGAGAGAGCTTCAGGAGGCCAAATCGAGAGAGTATGGATGCTAAGTAGATGCAGGTGGAGAGACTCTCTGTCTCTGCCTTGGGCAGCTAGGTGGATGCTGGAGCCTTCTCCTGAGACGGAGAAGACTGAAAGAAGAGGGCTGTAGGGCAAAAAGATGAGACAGGCTGAGTCTGGGGTGCCTGTTGTCATCCAAGTGGAGATGTCCAGGAAGAGGACGGTGAGTGGGTCTAGAGCCCAGGGAGGGACCAGGAGCCTGGAGGTAAGAGTGGAGAGTTGTTTGCCCCAGCAGGGGTGAGATGCTAAGGGCTCTGAGAACAAGCCCCAAGGAGAAACTCCCCCATGCTGAGGGTGCAGGCAGAGCAAGGGGCGAAACTGGCTCCATATGGGCTGAGAGGGTATCTCCCAGTCCTCAAAAATCTGAGAAAACTAGTGATAGATGGTAACATGACACCAGAGTTTTATTTAAGGGTGGAAAAAGAAGTACGTTTGCCTAAAAGTGTTCTGCTTAACTAATTCCTTAGGATGAAGATAGATGCTTACCCAGGAAAACAGAGGGGTTCTATGATCCAATAAGTTTGGGAAACGCTTGGTAAAACCAAGTCAAACAGGTACCCTGAAGGCAAAATACTCAGAAATGTCACTATGGAAACATGCCTGGTTGGACAGCTATGTGCAAGAGGTGGATACAGTAAGCATAGTTTCTCAAACCCATTTCTTGATGGAACCCTTTTCCTCACGTAACCAACATTCTGTAGAACTCTCTTTGGGAAAGGCTGCCCTTGAGGCAGTTGCTGTAAAATTAGAAATGAGAAAGAGAAATATCACCTTGTTACTGTGGTTCTGGAAATTCCAGACAATGTCACATGACATGAAACAAGTACTGGAAAAAAGCCGACAACATTGTAATTGTTTGCTGATAATTATGCACCTGGAAAATGCAAAAGAATCCATTGTAAAACTTTTAGAATTAATAAAAGAGCTTAGTGATATGGCTAAATGTAAGATGATTATACAAAAATCAATAATTTCTGTGAGTTCCCTTTATGATAGCAGTGAAAAATATAAACTACCAGGGATAGTCTGAACGAAGCAGACATAGGATACGTGGAAAGAACATTGCACATTGTTAATGAGGAAAAAAAATAAATGGAGAGATACATGCCGTTCCTTATGTGAAGACTGAATATAGTAGAGATGTTCATTTTTCCAAGAGTAATAATCGGCAATTTGACAAAATGATTCTAAGGTTCATCTAGAAACATAAATAGTCAAGAATGGCTGGGAGTGCTTTTAAAAAGCCAAACAAATAAAAAGAGAATTCCTTCAAACATATTGTAAAGCTAAAATAATTAAAATAGTGTTATATTTGCTAAGCATGTACAGATAGATCAACTGAATAAAACAGGTAGCTCTTAAACCATCCACATATAGTTAACAATACGTGATACATACACATACAATGTCTATTAAATGTTATAGATAAATATAAGTATAAATTTAATGTATAGTAAATTAAGTGTATCAGATGATAAAATATCAGCCGGTAAAACATTTGACAAGTTAAACCATAAAAATCAAGAAGAAAATATTGGCTGGCAAGGACTTGCTAAGCATAAATTCAGTAGAAGGAATTGTAAAGGGGAAGACAGATTTGAATACTTGAAATATAAAACTTCTGTCAAAAAACACAAAAGGCAAACAATAAACAGGAAAAACATTTGCATTATGACAAAGATATCCTAATAGATGAAGAACTCTTACAAATCAATAGGAAGAACAAAATTGGCAATGGAAACAAATAGTTAACAGAAGAAAAAACACAAATGGCCAAAAAGGGAAAAATATCAAAGTTCACTATTAATCAAATTAAAAAATAATGACCATTTTTAAAGCATCAGCTGTGTTAAGATTAAGAAGAGGGACCCGCTGCTGGTTTGGGTGAATGACGCAGGCACACTCTTTTGGTGAAAGGATAAATCTGTACACATTTCTAGAAAGAATTGTGACAATTTATACCAGTGCTCTCAAAAAAGTTCATAATTTTTGCCCTAGTCATTCATTTCTATGACTCTATCCCAAAGCAATTATCAGAGAGCTGTGAGCAAAGATTTAGGAACAAGATAACTGTCACGACCTATTTTTGAATGTAAACAATTGGAAACAACCCATATTTTCCAACAATACAGGGCTAGTTAAATAATGATACGTCTTTATGGTAGAGTGTTAGACTGCCATTAAATCACATCTTCAAAGCGTGTATAATAGCATGGGAAAATGATTACAGCATAAAGTTTTTTTTTTTTTTTTTAAGCAGATATAAATTTACAGTATGATCTCAGTTTTGTGTACAAATACAGAAAGGACTGGGAGGAATACATCAAATGCTAACAGCATTTATCTCTGACCAGTAGGCTAATGAATTTTATTTTCTTCTTTGGACTTTTCTGTATTTTTTAAATTTACCACGTTAAGTGTAATTCTTTTATAACCAAAAATGTGCGTTTTTAATTATGAAAAAAAGAGTTTGTATTTTTAAAACATTGTTTTAAAATGGGAGCATCCAAACAATGTTGCCTAACTGAGCTCTAGCACCCTGAAGAGGGTCTCCAATGGTGTGCCACAGGGCTCTGTCATGTCCAACATTTTATTTCTGATTTGAAAGAGGACGTAGAAGGGAATTCCTGCTTTCTCCTGGCACCTCTCTGGGTGGGTCATTGGTGGCTGATGACCCTGCTGGCACTGTCTTACCTTTCCTGTTGCTGGGCCTGGGAGCTCTGCCACCTGCTTGCATGGGAAGCCTTGGGCATGCCATCTCGGCCAGAGTGAGGCTGCAGGTACATGGCCTTACCCACAGGTGTGTCCCACACCCTCCTCCCCCACCCAGGTGTGCAGGCCCCTGGTGCTCATGTTCCACCTTATGGGGAGGGGTTCTGCTTTGCCCAGACCACTTTGTCCACCCCAGCCCCCACTGAGAGCCACGTTATACAGGGAGTGGAGTCAGACCTTGTTCAGGGTACAGCCTGCATACGGCGGCATGGGGACATGTGCAAGTGCCGGAGAAGCCTGGAGCCCGTGACCAGCAAGGAGGGCAGCCAAGCCTGCACTGAAGGACCGGTCTTCATTATTTATTCTTCCTATTTCCTACCCACCACAGACCAACACTTTTGTAAAATACATCAAAAATGAATTGTTAGAAAAGATGTGACCAAAACCAAGACAGACAAAAATACCAGCCCCAATTTTTTATTATAAATCCCATAGACATAAAATCCCTCTGTCAAATTCTCTCAAGGTCTCTGCTTTCTGTATTGTGGGCGGCAACATTTTGTGTCTGGGCGCTGGTCACAGACTCCGCTTTGTGTGGCTCTGAGGCGAGGCCGTTTTTTCAGGTCGCTGAGGAATGTCAGGGGAGGCAAGAGGAGACGGGACCGGCCAGTGGGAGGCTCACATGAACCAGACCACCCTGCTCTCCGGAGTCTAGCACTAGCTTCGTGCCAGGTGTACAGACAGTAAACAGGATCATTTCCTGGTGGAGAGGAAATGCAACCAGCGGGGTTCCTCTGCGTGGGGTGCCAAGGCAGCTCTTGGAGGGATTTCTCAGCCGAGATGTCCACTTTTCCCAGATTAACCAGCTGCCATCGAGGGGACTCTGACTCATGGCAACCTCATGTTTGTGTCAGATAGAACTGTGCTCCATAAGGTTTTCAATGGGTGATTTTTTGGAAGTAGATCACCTGGCCTTTCTTCTGAGGAGCCACTGGGTGAACTTGAACCTCCAACCTTTCAGTTAGCAGCTGAGCACATTAACTGTTTTCACCATGCCAGGGACTCTTTTCCCAGATTAATAACTAGAAATTCGACTAAATGATTCTAAGTTTCCTCTAGAAGCAAAAATAGTCAAGAACAGCTGGCAAAGCTTTGAAAACCAAGCAGATAAAAGGGGTTTCCTTCAAACATTGTAAAGCTAAAATGATTAAAATAATATTATATTTGCATACACATGAACACATGCTCTTGTTAGTTGCTGTCAAGTCAATTCTGACTCATGACGACCCCATGTGTGCAGAGTAGAACTGTGCTTGATAGAGTTTTCAAAGCTCTGACCTTCTGGAAGCAGATCACTAGGACTGTCTTCCCAGATGCCTCTGGGTGGGTGTGAACCACCAACCTTTCAGCTGGTAGTTGAGCAGTTAACCATTTGCGCCACCTAGTGACTCCCTATATAGGCAACAATATGTGATAAATATAAATGGAATGTTTATTAAATGTAAATAAATACGATAAATGTAATTTTAATATATAGTAAATTAAATATATCATTGCTGGCAGAGGGATTGAGCTCAGCTTGTTCAAGGTTCTGGAAAAGCAAAGCCAAGCCTTCTAGATGGAGAGCTGGGACTAGAGTTTGGCTCAGAGTGAGAATGAATTCTGATGAGCTGCTCTCCAAGGAACCACAGGTTTCCTGCCAAGGAGTGAGGACCCCATCTCTGGAAGAAGTTAAGCATGGCAAAGCCAAGGCAGCAGTAGCCAGGATCCCTGCATGGCGAGGGCTGAGCCCTGTGCCCGCCAAGGGACAGATGGTGGACTCTGAGGGCTGTGAGGCTGTGACCCAGACTTGGGGCAGGAAGCTGCCCAAGAATCTGCATCCTGTTCTCCCTTGTGAGGGAAACAGACTACCACCTCCCCCTCTGCCCCCCACCCTTGCCACACGCCTGTCCCCAGGCCCCACCAGGCTCCAGTGGGGATAAAATTGGTAGCACTTGTATGAGTGACATGCTGTTTGTCTTCCAGCTTATGAGAAGCCTCTGAGTTATCTCAAGTTTTTCCTAAAACAACATTTTTATCCATTTCTTAACAAAAAAAGCAGAAGAAAAGAGATTATCTTATTTTATACAATATGCCTTCAGCCAGGGAGAGGAACATCGGCAACGCTTGAGGGTTGCATAGCAACTGGCTTTTCAATTGATTTTTTGAGAAGGTACCAAAGCTACTGAACTGTTCTCATTCTAAATATTTCCTAAGATGATAAGAACGCAATGGAAAGCAGACATTTGGGGGTAATCAGGGAAGGGCGGGCAGCATCATGCTGGGGAGGACTAGGTCAAGGCAGAGTGCTGGGGTGCTTGCTGGGATTTTTCAGCACTCAGGGTGATGGGTGTGAGAAATCCTGATTGTGAGTGTCTTAGTAGAAGGCAAGAGAAGAGGGGAGCTGGGGCAGGGGCTCAGCATGCCAAGAGCCACATCTCGGTATCCCAGGGCCCAGACCAGCACTGCAGTCCTCTTGCTGTGTCCCTGGCCATGGCCTACTCCCTCTGTATGTTTGCCAGCCTCCCTGTGGGAGGAGCAGCTGAGGCAAGGCTGGGCAGCACTGGGGGATTTGGAGCAGCCCAGCCCAGTTAGCAGGCCAGGGAAGGAGGGTCTTAGGGAAGAGGCGCTGAGAGCCCTGGCAGACAGACCTGGGACAAGGAGCTGGGAGGGACAAGTGGCCCCCTTTCCCACCAAGGGACAGCTCCCTGGCTGCCTGGGCATCTGGGTCCCAACCCTAAGCCTGATAGGGGAATGTAGATGGCCAGTCTCCAGCCGTCCTTAGGGCCCACTCTCTCACCCAGACCCACCCTGGTCCAGAGAAGGACAAGGAAGCCCTCGTGCTGGATGCTGGCCGTGGGATGCCTACTCCACTGGGTCCTCTGTGACCCCTGTCTTGGGTGAGCCTGGGAAGTTTCATGCTGAGAATGCCTGTGCTTGGCTTTCTCTGGATAGGCTGGCTAGAAACGGAATGCCCTCAGGATAGAGGCATCTCGGGCACAGGAATAAGGGGCACACCTTCTGGCCCTCCACCACCTGCCTGTCCGTGTGCTGTACTCTGGTGGCTTGCATGTTGCTATGATGCTAGAAGCTATGCCACCAGTATTTGAAATACCAACAGGGTCTGGAAAGAAAGGCCTGGAAATCTACTTCTGAAAGTTAGCCAATGAAAACTGCACGGATCGCAGCAGAATATTGTCTGATATAGTGCTAGAAGACAAGCCCCCTAGGTTGGAAGGTACTCAAAGTAAACAGTGGCTGCAGCAATGAATTCGAGCATACCAACTATAATGAAGATGGTGCAGGACAGGGCAGTGTTTCATTCTGTTGTACACAGGGTCACCACGAGGGCCACTCAGAGTAACAACAACTTCTGGCCCATACTCATGTTGCAGTTCCAAGATGTCTATCATAATGAGATTTGAGCCGCAGGCACTGCCTCATACATCAGTGCTGGTAGACAACCCCTGCCGCCAACCTCAGTGGAGCCCATGCTGCCCCAGCGAGGGGGAATGTGGTAGAACATGTGTTCAGGCAGCGGGGACTGTGGGGCATGATTCCTGGTCCTGCTCATTCTGGTCCTGCTGATACTTATTGTGGACCATAAGTAGGTTACTGAACTTGGCTGAGCCTTAGTTTCCCCAGTAGGTAGAGGTCTGTAAAACTGCATCACACAATAGCAGTGGCAGCAATGACAACGGTGTGGATGCAAGTTGTTCTTGATAGGGAGTGCTTCCTTGGCAGCCAGCACCATCTGAACACTTGACGTGGATTTACTCACTTTATCCTCGCAACAACTCTACCGAGCAGTTACTATTATCACCCCCCTGGGATAACGAGGAGCCCTGGTGGTGCAGTGGTTAAGAGCTATGATGAACTACGGCTACTAACCAAAAGGTCAGCAGTTTGAATCCCCCAGCCACTCCTTGGAAACCCTACGGGGCAGTTCTACTCTGTCCTGTACGGTTGCTATGAGTTGGAATTGACTTGACAGCAATGAGTTTGGTTTTTTGGTTTTTGGAATAGCAAGGACGTTAGCTCTGAGAGGGTGAGGGACGTGCCGAGGCCACACAGTGGAAGAGCCACCTTGTTCTGGGAAGGATGGGCGGACGTTGTTTGGGCAGGCTCAGGGTGCAAACTTCGTTTTCCTTGTCCCCTGCTCACTTGTGGGTGTTTCCCTGGGCCAGTAGTTCTTCGTAGAGGGGGAGTGCAGGGGAAAGAAGGGAGGATTTGCCCCAAGAGGACATTTGGCAATATCTGGAGACAATTTTGGTTGTCAGAACTTGGCGTGGGGCTTGCTATTGGCATCTAGTGGGTAGAGATCAAGGATGCTGCTAAACATCCTATGATGCACAGGACAGCTCCCACCACAAAGAATTATCCTGCCTCAAATATCCATGGTGCCAGGTTGAAAAACTGCCCTCTGCTCATCTGAGCCCAGACCATGTGCTCTTTCACAGGTCTGGGGTTTGAGCATGCTTTTGTGTTCTGTGTGTGTTTGGGAGGGAGAGTCTGAGGAAGGACCATCTCAGGCTGGGGCAGTTGTGAAGGCTTTGGTTGGGGCTGAAGGCAGATCCCCTGGAGTAGGGTGGATCAGCGCCCCCAAGGACTGGAGTCCCACCTCCATCTTTATCAGATCCCCACAACAATAACAAGGAGGGCAGGTGTCAGTGGGGGCTTGCTGTGTGCCCAGCCCGCCCTGTCTCCCTTCCTGGACTGTCATGGACAGAAGCCCTCACCCTCTCAGCTCAACACTGCTGTGCCCATTTTGCAGATGGGGAGCTTGAGCTCAGGGCAGTGAGGTGACTTGTCCAGGGTCAAGGTTTGGGTCAGACCTTCAACTCCAGAGCCCTCGTGCTGCCCAGGTGAGCCCTCATCGGCCACCTGCCATGGCCCTAGTGAACAGCAGGTTTGGAAGCCTTTTGACCATGGTTGCACAAGGCGACCCGGTTGTTGGTGTGGTTCCTGTGGAAACTGGCCAGCAGGCTGCCCTCTGTGTTCCTGTCTTCTTGACTGAGGAAGAAAAAGCATAAATAATTCTGTTCATTTGGGAGTAAACTATGGAAATGTCAGAGAGGAACGTTTGGAGGAGAACTTTTTGCACACGTCTTAATTGATTTATATAAGGTGGGGCCCCAGAGGCTGAGTCTGGGCCTCCGAGGTCCCAGGTGCCCTGCCTCTGAGCTACTTCCCAGACCTGGTATAGGGAGCATCCCTCTAGGTTTCCCAGGCTCCAGGTGCCACGTTCTTGGGACAGCAGCACCACCTGGTGGCCGCCTCGAGGCTCCCGCCACTTCTGTCCCTTTCCTCATACTCAGGGAGAGTGGGCCCCCGGGGATCTGGAGGACTGCTGCGTGGCTTCCACCTCCACCACTTTCTCACAGTGGGACTTTGGGAGAGTTCATTCACTTCTCTGAGACGCAGTTCCTCATCTGGAAGATGTTCATTTTGTTGTGTGCCATCAGGTCGATTCCAATTCATAGCAACCCTGTGTGACAGAGTTGAACCACCCCACAGGGTTTCCTAGGCTGTAATCTTTACAGGAGCAGACTGCTAGGTCTTTTCTCTCATGGAGCCACTGGTGGGTTCGAACTGCCAACCGTTTGGTTATCGGCTGAGTCCTTAACCATTATGCAGTTCCTCATCTGGAAGATAGGACCTGTATCTTTGGGTTGCTGTGAAGTTTAATCTGAATGATCTGTGGAAAGCCCTGAGTCCAACATGTGCTGATTCCTGGGGTCAGCTCCTGCTGGACAGCCCTTTCCAGTCACCTCCCTGGGACTCTGGAACACTCCCACAGCAGACCCCCTGCTGTGGAGCCTTCCCTGTCTCCTGCAGGCCCTGGGGCCTAGTGTCTCCCTCCCTACTGCAGCCTAGCTCCTGAGTGTGCATTCATTCATTCCCTCTGTGATTAATGTGAGCTCCACACAGGCAGGGACACCACTGGTCTCATTTGCTGCTGAATCCTCTGCAGTGAGAGTAGAGACTGGGACCGCTCAATAGAAATACACCAATGAATATAAATAATAAATTTTATGGAAATAATATAATATATAAAAATATATAAAATAAATAAGTCAAGAGAAGGAATGAATAGGTGTGGCTGAGCACAAGCGCCGGGCCAGCCCCTGGGCTTAGTCAGCCTGGGACACAGATAGGTACAACGTAGAGCCTACCCTCAAGGATCTCTCAGCTCAGCAGGCTCAGTGTCCAGTGGGAGTGACAGATGGTTAAACACTGGGTGTCCTGTACAGCCAGGTGACTACATCGTGGGAATGGGGACAGAGACAGGGCAGGTCACAGCAGGGGTCCCTGAGGCCAGGGCAGGGTATGTGGGGGGAGCATGGAGCTGGACACAGTCCACTTGCCCATCCCCTTCTCGCTGCTGCACCCACACAGGGCCCACAGCCCCCATAATCTCCAGCTATTCCCTGTTGGCCCAAGTGGGGTCACCCAGGCCACTGCAGGTTGGGCCTGAGGTTCTGGGGCCCTCAGTGTTACCTTGTCCTTACCCTAGCTCAGACTCCTGCCAGCCCTGTGGGGAAAGTCCAGCAAAGCCATCCTCCTGACCCCAAGGTTGCTAAGTCCTTGCCTCCTTAAGGCGTTTGGACCTGCCCTCTGTACCCCATGATCAGATCATTGGGCCCTTCACACACGTCCTCAGACTCCCTCCAGCCAGGGTTGGGGGGCCAGGCAGGCCTGCGACTGCTCTCAGCTGAAAGAGAGCTTGAACACTGGATACCCAGGCCCAGTTCTGCTCTGGGAGAAACCCCAGGGCCAGAGTCTGCCTCCTATATCTAGGTAGTGCTGGAAGCCAGCATGATGAGAAGAGCCTCCATTTGGAGATATGCCAGCGTGCATGGTGGCTCGGGGTGCCAGGGAGGATTCCTGCACACCTGGGAGCGGACAGGCCTGTTGGGTGAGGGAAATGTGGAAAGACCAGCAGGGGGCCAGCCTGGGCCCTGGGCGGTGAGACACTCAGGCAGTGGAGTCAGGTTAGGAGCTCACATCTACAGCTAAAGAGGCATGTCCAGATGGGAGTCTTGGGCAGCAGAGCCATGGAGTACTGGCAGAGTCCACCCTGCAGTCAGGGTTGCCAATCCTGGGCCCCCAGAGGGTCAGCCTCTGGGGAAAACACCCCTGCTACTAGGGCTGACCTGTGGGTGGGGGACATGTCAGCCCACACAGGACTCTTCCCATGCCCTGGGCTGGGCCCAAAGACTGTACCCACAGCCCTGGACTGCAGGCTTCCTGGGGTCTGTTCCTTATAGAGTCCCCTTTCTGTGAGTTGGGAATTCTGGGAGTTGTCTTACTGTGAGGAGTCTGGCCTCCAGGGCTCAGAGGTCCTAAACTACTTAAGAAATGGACACAGCCCCAGGGTAAGGAAACATCCATCCACTGTTAAAACGTGCACCAGTCCAGTGCACCACTGGAGTTTGTTCTGGAAAGCTAGCACTAGCAGCTCGACTCTGTGGGAGAGGGTAGGTCAGCTGGCCTGTGAGGTCTGTGGCTAGTTCTGCACCCACCCCCTTGCTGGCCCCAGGGGTGCTGCTCCCACAGGATCACCATGGCCCAAGGGGCTTACTCATGGCCCCCATCCCAGCACAGCTGAGAACAGGTGGAGTTGTAGAGAAAAAGACTTTCCTAAACACTCCATCGAAACAGATACTGCGATGAGCAGGAATCCAGGAGACAGCTGCCTTTGGGGTGGGAGGAATGCAAATAATCAAAATGGGCTGGGTATACAAATCTTTTTTAATTGAAACAGGCAACTGTCTCAGCCTATCTCATGTTTCTTCCCTTCTGAAGGAGATATGGACGAAAGAAATATGTGAGTCTTTTCCCCATTCCAAGAAAAGCCCCAGCTCGTGTGCTATGATACATGGTGGGGTCTGGCAGGCCCTAGAGAGCATGGGGCCCATCTGAAGGGCCAGCCTCTTTTCAGCTCAGCCAGCTGAGACCGCTTGGGATGCAGAGGAGCAGGAGGAGGTTGGGTTTCAGTGGGTGGTCCCACAAAAGTCTGAGTGACCCCTGTGGGAAGCTGCCAGTGGAGTCAGGACAGTGTCCCTCCCTCTGGACAGCAGTAGGGAGGCCCAAGGAAGGCCCTGGGAAGACATCTGGGCCTGGACTCCATAAGTGGGTTTCCTGCAGCTGGACCTGTGGAAATTGGGACTACTTTGAGCACTGGATGCCTGCTCAGCCCTTTTCCTGTCCATATCCGGGCCTTAGACTCCAGCCCAGCCTCCCTCCTTGACCCCAGCCCTGCCTCCAGCCACTCCTGGGATGTCTCTACCTGGACATCCATGGCTAGGAGGAGTCCTTAGATGTATGTGGAATTCATGGAAGGCTGTGGGGCAGTTCTCATGAAGTGGGAGAAGTAGGTGGGGGGAAGGGGTATGGGTGGCAGGAGGCAGGAACTAGTGTGGGGTCTCTTCAGGGGGCTGCCTCCAGGTGAATCTGCTTCAGCTGGTATCCAGTCTTTTGGAACCTCTGCTCCATTGGCCTGACTTAGTTCTCAGGCTTCTTCTGGCTAGGGCAGGGCAGAACACCTGGACTGATTTCTCACAAGTGTGGCACCCCAAGAGCAAAAATGCTGAGCTCTTACCAAGTGAGCTGGTCAGGAAAAGTCAGTCCCCATGACTGTGTCCCAAGCATTGCAGGACCCACACTTTCCCTATGAGCTTGGGGTCCTCCCACACCCACGCTCCTCCATAGTCCCCATTGCCACTGATCACCTACATCCCTGACACTCTCAGCCCTGACACCTCTTCTCATCTCCTCTGCAACACTCGTGGTCCTAACACTGCACCATCCATACCCCCATTAATCTCAGCCACCACATTGTCCCCTTCCTAACCACCCTCCCTCCTCACTTACTACAAAGATAACCTGTACTATAAGTTCAGGACTAACTTTGACTATAAGAATCAGAATCAGCACCAAGCTGGCTCCTATCAGGTAGAGGTCAAATATACCTTCACTTTCCAACTTCCCCATTTACTTCTGACACCAGCCTCTGCCTCCATTGCATTCTCTCTCTCTACTGAGTTCAGTAATCAGCTGCAATGTCCACAAAACTCACAGAAACACCATATCTGTGATAATAAGTTTAATGTAACAGAGAAGGATATAAACAGAGAATGATAAATGAAGAAATGCAAAAGGCAAAGTTCAGGAGGGCTCCCAGCACAGACTCATGTATGTCTCAAAAGGGACTCACTTATGTCTCAAAGAGGACATGCTTACATCATGAAAGGGACCCACTTACCCTTCCCAAAAACTGTTGTTCACTCTTACATCACTAGGAGAGCACGCCACAGCTCAGGTGTTAGCAGGTGTGCCATGGTTCAAGTGCCAAGTTCACATCACCCTTTTAGGTATCAGTGGGTGTGTCATGGCTGCTGCTACTGTGCTCATTCTCTCTCTCTCTGCCACTCCTCTTGGCAGGCTCTCATCCCATCATTGACTGGTCCAGCTCTCAACCAGCAGCCTTGGGATAGCTCTGCTCCTGGCTGAGCTGTCAATCACTTCTTCCCAGCGGGCACCCGCTGCTGTGCAGGCTACCCCCCTCCCTCAGGGCCTGGGCTGATCCTGTGGACTGGTTCAGCCCACTGCCTCTGGGCCTCTTGCCACCAAGTGTTAACAGCTCCTCACTGGGATTTCTGCTGCCACCTGTGGGCCAGGGCCCCTTGCTGCTGCCTCTGGGCCTCTTGCTGCCAAGTATTATAGCTCTCAGCTCAGCCAGGGTTTCTACCACCTCTGGGCCTGCTGGTGGTCTCTGCTGCTTCTGGTGCTGACTCACCTCTAAGCATGTTGCAGTTCCTTATCCATGTACAACTCTTTACTGGATCTGGGAGGTTCTCAGTTCAGGGCCCAATGTCCCAAAGGACATGCTCCTGCCCACACTCTTGTCAACCAGGAGACTCTAAAAAGCCTCTGATCCAGCCATTTGTATAGGCTATTTCTTGTCAATTTCAAGCTGTGCCCTCCCTAGCCAGATCAGAGCCTAACCAATCCTCTTAGCCAGATCTCAGCCCAGCCAATCCTTGATTATCCAGGAAATGTCAATCAACTTCAGCTCAAGCTTTGTCAATTACTGGGCCAGGCTGGTCAAAAGTAACAAACAATCAAGTTGTTTATAGCTTACCTGGGAAGTGTCAATCAACTCAGGAAATCCCCTCCCAGGTTGTTTTTTCCACAAACCCAGGGCCAAAAGAACACAAGGGAATCCATTGCACCCCACTGACCTAGAGAGTTCTTTCTAAAATGCACATGAGGCCCTGAACCTGTCATTGGTTCTATGTGTGGTCAACAGACACATGAGACTTGGAGACTGGAGACATCCCAAACTTTCTTGAATGCTCCAGACTCAGCAGAAATGAGGACACTTGGTTCCTTTCTGCCCATGTGAGATAGACCAGAACCTTGAAGATGTTTGGAGATTAATAGAGAAATAGGAAGTGCAAGAAACTCCCACATCTTGTAACTGGTGATGGGTTGAGTCCTTGGATGTGTCCACAGACACTGACAGAATCCTCCTCCTTGACTTTGTGGGGTATCTCATGTCTGGGACCCTGGCTCTCAGGGTCCAGCACATGGTAACCGTGTTCTGAGGTCTTGCCTTCCCAGGGCTTCACTCACTCTAGTGAAGCCCTTCTGCTTCTGCCTGTGCTCCTCCAAGCCCTTCTATCACCCCTCCCTTCAAGGGGACCCAGTGGAATCTCCTCAGAACCCAAAAACTGGGAAGGGATCCTAGACAACTTCTGATCTGGACCCTGCAACCCAAACCCCCTTTGGGCTGGAGAACTCAAATGGCAGCCTGCCCTCTTGGAATCTGTGAAGAAAAAACAAAGCAAGAAAAAAACACAGACCAATATTTCAATAAATTATCCTGCCGTGGCAATGAGATCACTCTGGCTGCCAAGACAGTGGCTGGGAACCTGGGAGAAACCAATAGAAGCCCAGCGTCTGCGATGAGTGAGGTGATTGTCCATTGTTGGATCCAATCTGGAAAGAAGTGGGGGATGGGCTGTCCACCTGAGGGCTGGCCTTTGATCTGGTGACCTGGGGAATGAATTTGGCCTCATAATTTCTTTTTTAATTTGAACCAGCATTTACTATTAGGTAGACTTATTTTTTAAAATTTAGATTTTGAGCTTGGCCTGAAAAATCCAACCTGGCATCCCCCAGCCTCTATCTTGCAGTAGGCTGGTGCTGGGAAGAAGTTGCCCTCTTTACCTGTGCATGGAGTCCCCAGTTACTACAGTCCTCACCGCTCCTTATTGCCTCCATCTTTTTTTAAATCAAAATAGGGAAATATTTCTCTGTACACTTGCCCCTTCAAAACTGGGAAAATAAAAGATTCTTAAGTCTTGTTACAACCAGTCTGACTCATTTACATCACCTGCCTTGTCTTTGTTGGCATTTGGGTATGCAACACCCTCCCAGCACTTCCCACAAGCCTACCCCCTGAGCATGGTGGGAATTCTCACCCTGTTTCAACAGGACTCCTGCCTTTGGCTCTGTCCCCTGTTGGATGGCCTTACTCTTGCCCTCTGGTCCTGATACTGGGGTATGTCTTTCTGGAGGGACTGTTTTGTTGGTTTTATTGTGGAAAAATATATATACATAACAAAACATTTGCTAATTCAACAGTTTTTACATGTACAATTCAGTGGCTTTGATTATGTTCAACATATTGTGCAACCATCACCACTATCTGTTTCCAAATTATTCTACTACCATTAGCAGAAACTCAGTGTCCCCTGTGCAGTGGCTCTCCCTTTTGCCCTCCCTCCCAGCCCTGGTTACCGCTAATAAACTTTGGTCTCTATACATTTGTTTACACTAGATATTTCATGTAAGTGGGGTCATATAGTATTTGTCTTTTGTGACTGACTTTTTTCACTCAGCGTGATGTCTTCAAGGTTCACCTATGTTGTAGCATGTATCAGGACTTCATTTCTCTTTATGACTGAGTAGTATTCCATTGTATGTATGTACCACATTTTGTTTATCCATTCATCTGATGATGGACATTTAGACTGTTTCCACCTTTTGACGATTGTGAATGAATGAACATTGGTGTATAAGTTTGTGTTCCTGCTTTGAATTCTTTTGGGTATATACCAAGGAGTGGAATTGCTGGAGAGCCCTGGTGGTGCAGTGGTTAAGAGGTACAGCTGCTAACCAAAAGGTTGGCAGTTCAAATCCACCAGCTGCTCCTTGGAAATCCTATAGGGCAGTTCTACTCTGTCCATAGGGTCACTATGAGTTGGAATTTACTCGATGGCAATGGGTTTATGGTAGTTCTATGTTTAACCTTTTGAGGAACTGCCAAACTATTTCCCTGATGGGACTTTTGACTCCTCCTTAAAGACTTGGCCAAAGGTCTTCTCCCACTGGTCTGAGACAACCCAGCTGTCCCCTGGAGATTAGCTACCATCTTTCATCTTCCAGTCAGTGCCTTTCCCTGGGGTTCCCATGATCCCCTCTTCTTTATATGGCTCCTTTGCCATATTTGCTGCAGTTTTTCATCCATTGTGTTATTTTCTGTAAATATCTTCAAACAAGGGAAACACATAGGTTGTTCCTCCCTTTTCTGGGCTTGCATGCCATGTTGGGATTTCTGTCTCCTCTGTCCTGGGCCCTCCCAGACCTGTGAGCTTTGGGAGATGGGGTCCACATTGCATTTACCTCTTGTCCCAGGACCTGCACAGAGTAGTGCCTAATAGGATGCAGCTATAGAGCCCTGAGTGAAATTTTGAAAACAGGGTGAAGTAAATGGACCATTTGATTCCTTAGATGACCTCAGAGCTCTGTTTCCACCTCTCACCTGATATTGAATGAAAACTCAAGTAAATATATGTGACCGAGGAACTTTTTCTTCCATTCTTCCACAAGAATGGAGCCAAGTGGGAGGCGGGTTCTGAGAGTGACTGGGCAGGAGGTAGTGCAGCCTGGAGCAGGCCCCAGTGGATGGAGTCTGTCAACATTGTGGCCTGCTCAACCTCCAGCGGGCCCCTCTCTTCTACCTCTCCCCACCCCTCTGCAGTCCATGAGCCTCATCGAGATTGGAAACCCCTCTCAGAGCCTGGAGAATGTCTGCCGCTGGGCCTACCTCCAGCAGAAGCCGGACACGGACCACGACGAATACCATGATCATGCCATCTTCCTCACCCGGCAGGACTTCGGGCCATCGGGCATGCAAGGTGAGCATCACCCCTGCAGGGCACAGAGAGGAGAGACTAGGGCAGCCTTGGTCCAGGACTGGGTGGAGTGGCAGGGCAGAGGGTCTTGGCTCCTTTTCAGTTGCTCATCAAGGGGAGGGTCTGGGTAAGTGCGGGTGCCCTGGCTCCAGAAAACTACCAGGACCTCTGCCATTTCACCCAGGAAACTATACCCTCTAGGCAGGCGGGGAAGCTCAGAGGGGACTGAATCAGCAGAGGCTGGGGCTGGAAGTCCCAAGGCCAGGCAGAGTCTGCAGCTGGGTTTCTGAATGTCTGCTTCTCCCAGTTTTTAAAACACAAATTTGAAAACATTGACAACTTTTAAAATTCTGGAGATTTTCCATACAAATTCAAACTTTATAAAACCGGTAGACCTAAAAGAAGAAATTGACAAGTCTTCAATCATGGTTGAAGATTTTAACACATCTCTCTCAGTAACTGATGGAACAACAGATTAAAAAATCAGTAGAAGTATAGAAGATTTTATCAATACTATTAAGCAACTTGGCCTAATTGATACATATAGAATATTCCACCTAATAATTGGAGAATATACACTTTACAAATGCACATGGAAAATCTACCAAAACAGACTACCCTTAGACATGAGGAATATCTCAATAAAATTTAAAAGACTGAAATTAAGAAAAAGAAATAAAAATGTAAGGATCAAAAAGGAAGAAATTAAACTCTCATTTGAAGCTGATATGCTTGTGAACATAGAAAATCCAAAAGAATATACTATAAATAAATCATTAGAAATATTAAGTAAGCTGATCAATGTTGCTGGATATAATTTCAATATACTAAATTCAACAGGTTTTCTATATTCAAGCAACAAAAAGAAATTGAAGATTAAAATCCAGGCCCACTTACACTAAAATAAAAAATTGTTCAAATAACTAGAAATAAGTCTAATAAAATATCTCCAACACCTAGACCAGAAAACTGTAAAATATTCTTGAGAGAAATGAAAAAAGATGAAATGAATAAAGGATAAGAAAACTAACTATTGTAAAGGCATCAATTTTCCTCAGATTGATCTATTGAGTCAATGTAAGTATACTCAAAATTCTAGTAGAATATTTTGAGGATATTAACAGGCTGATTCTAATATCTATATAGAAATGCAATAGACCAAAAATAGCCAAGAGCAACTGAAGAAGAGCAACTTATTCAGTACTTATCAAAATATAGTAGTTGCAGAGTATAATTTTGATATAAGAATTGACAAATCTATAATTATAATAGAATCCACAATTGAACCTTTTCATGTACGGGCACTTGATTTACTACAAAGGTGACACTTCAGAGTAGAAGGAAAGACAGTCTTTTTAATAATGGTGTTGGGTCAATGGAATAGCCAAATCTCAAATGGATTTTAGATCTAAATAAGATAGGTGAAATCATAAAATTTATGGAAAATAATAAAAGAAACTACCTCCATGTTCTTGGAGTAAGAGTTTTTTTTTTTTTTTTAATTGTGCTTTAGGTGAAAGTTTAGAGTTCAAGTTAATTTCTCATACAAAAATTTATACACACATTGTTATGTGACCCTAGTTGCTCTCCCTACAATATGACAGTACACTCCTCCTTTCCACTCCAGATTTCCCATGTCCATTCAGCCAGTTTCTATCCCTTTCTGCCTTCTCATCTTGCCTCCGGACAAGAGCTGCCCATTTAGTCTCGTGTATCTACTTGAACTAAGACGCACACTCTTCACGAGTATCATTTTATGTACCATAGTCCAGTCTAATCTTTCTCTGAAGAGTTGGCATCAGGAATGGTTTTAGTTCTGGGTTAACAGAGAGTCCGGGGACCATGTCTTCTGGGGATCCTCTAGTCTCAGTCAGACCATTAAGTCTGGTCTTTTTACTAGAATTTGAGTTCTGCACCCCACTTTTCTCCTGCTCCATCAGGGACTCTGTTGTGTTCCCTGTCAGTGCGATCATTGATAGTAGCTGGATACCATCTAGTTCTTCTGGTCTCAGGCTGATGGAGTCTCTGGTTTATGTGGCCCTTTTTGTCTCTTGGGCTAATATTTTCCTTGCATCTTTGGTGTTCTTTATTTTCCTTTGCTTCAGATGGGTTAGGATCAATTGATGCACCTTAGATGGCTGCTCACAAGCTTTTAAGATCCCAGACGCCACTCACCAAAGTGGAATGCAGAACATTTTCTTAATAAGCTTTGTTATGCCAATTGACCTAGATGTTCCCTGAAATCATGGTCCCCAGACCCCTGCCCCTGCTACTCTGTCTCTGTCCCTCAAAGTGTTTGGTTGTATTCAGGAAACTTCTTAGCTTTGGTTTAGTCCAGTTGAGCTGAATTCCCCTGTATTGTGTGTTGTCCTTCCCTTCACCTAAGATAATTCTTGTCTACTATCTAGTTAGTGAATTCCCCTTTCCCTCCCTCCCCACCCTCATAACCATCAAAGAATATTTTCTTCTGTGTTTAAACCTTTTCTTGAGTTCTTATAATAGTGGTCTTATGCAGTATTTGTCCTTGTGCGACTGACTAATTTCACTCAGCATAATGCCTTCCAGATTTATCCACGTTGAGATGTTTTGCAGATTCATCGTTGTTCTTTATTGTTGCATAGTATTCCATTGTGTGAATATACCATAATTTGTTTATCCATTCGTCCATTGATGGGCATCTAGGTTGTTTCCATCTTTTTGCTATTGTGAACAGTGCTGCAGTGAACATGGATGTGCATATATCTATTTGTGTAAATGCTCTTATTTCTCTAGGATATATTCCAAGGAGTGGGATTGCTGGCCTGTATGGTACTTCTATTTCTAGCTTTTTAAGGCAGTGCCAAATCGATTTCCAAAGTGGTTGTACCATTTTACATTCCCACCAACAGTGTATAAATGTTCCAGTTGCTGAGAGTTTTTATCATGAATGGGTGTTGGACTTTGTCAAATGCCTTTTCTGCATCAGTTGATAAGATCATGTGGTTCTTGTCTTTTGTTTTATTTATGTGATGGATTACATTGATTGTTCTTCTAATGTTGAACCATCCCTGCATACCTGGTATGAATCCCACTTGGTCATGGTGAATTATTTTTTTGATATGTTGTTGAATTCTATTGGCTAGAATTTTGTTGAGGATTTTCACGTCTATGTTCATGAGGGATATTGGTCTGTAATTTTCTTTTTTTGTGGTGTCTTCACCTGGTTTTGGTATCACGGTTATGCTGGCTTCATTGATTGAGTTTGAGAGTATTCCATCCTTTTCTATGCTCTGAAATACCTTTAGTAGTAGTGGTGTTAACTCTTCTCTGACAGTTTGGTAGAATTCTCCAGTGAAGCCGTCAGGGCCAGGGCTTTTTTTTTGTTGTGAGTTTTTAAATTACCTTTTCAATCTCTTCTTTTGTTATAGGTTTATATAGTTGTTCTACCTCTGTTTGTGTTAGTTTAGGTAGGTAGTGAGTTTCTAGAAATTTGTCCATTTCCTCTAGGTTTTCAAATTTGTTGGAGTACAGTTTTTCATAGTATTCTGTTATGATTCTTTTAATTTAACTTGGGTCTGTTGTGATATTGTCCATCTCATTTCTTATTCAGGTTATTGATTTTGTTTTAAACTCTTTTTTTATTTTATTATGCTTTAGGTGAAAGTTTACAGCTCAAGTTAGTTTCTTATTCAAAAATTTATACACATATTGTTTGCAACATTGGTTGCAAATCCAACAATGTGACAGCACTCTCCCTCTTTCTACCCTGGGTTTCCTCTGTCCATTTGTCCAGTTCCTGTCCGTTCCTGTCTTCTCATCTTGCTTTTGAACAGGTGTTCCCCATGTGGTCTCATGTATTTGATTGAACTAAGAAGCACATTTGTCAGTGTGTTATTATTTGTTTGTTTTGGTTTTTTGGTTTTTTTTTTTTATTTAATTGTTATAGTTTAAATGAAGTTTACATTTCAAGTTAGTCTCCCATACAAAAATTTATGCATATATCATTATGTGACCCTAATTGCTCTCCCCATACTGTGACAGCACACTCCTCCTTTCCACCTCTGATTTCCCATGTCCATTCAACCAGCTCTTAACACCTTCTCCCTTCCCATCTCACCTCCAGACAGAAGCTGCCCATTTAGTCTCTTGTATCTACTTGAGCTAAGAGACACACTCCACACGAGTATCACTTTATGTCCTGCAGTTCAGTCCAATCCCTGTCTGAAGAATTGGCCTCAGAAATTGTTTTATTTCTGGGCTGATAAAGAATCTGGGGGCCATGCTTTCCGGGGTTGCTCCAGTCTCAGTCAGACCATTAAGTGTGGTCTTTTTACTAGAATTTGAGTTCTGCACCCTGCCTTTCTCCTGCTTCATCAGGAACTCTCATTGTGTTCTCTGTCAGGGCGGTCATTGCTGGTAGCTGGGCACCATTTAGTTCTTCTGGTCTCAGACTGATGAAGTCTCTGGTTTATGTGGCCCTTTCTGTCTCTTGGGCTAATACTTTCCTTGTGTCTTTGGTATTCTTCAGTCTCTTTTACTCCAGGTGGTTGGGACAAATTGATGCAACTTAGATGGCCGCTTGCAAGCTTTTAAGACCCCAGATATCACTCACATAAGTAGGATGTAGAACATTTTCTTAATAAGCTTTGTTATGCCAATTGACCTAGATGTCCCCTGAAAGCATGGTCCCCAGACCCCTACCCCTGCTACTCTGTCTCTCAAATTGTTTGATTGTATTCCGGAAACTTCTTAGCTTTGGTCTAGTCCAGTTGTGCTGACTTCCCCTGTAGTGTGTGTTGTCCTTCCCTTCACCTAAGATAATTCTTATCTACTATCTAGTTAGTAAATAACCCTCACCCTCCCTTCCCACCCTTGTAACCATCAAAGAATGTTTTCTTCTGTGTTTAAATCTTTTCTTGAGTTCTTATAATAGTGGTCTTATACAGTATTTGTCCTTCTGTGACTGACTAAATTCACTCAGCATCATGAGTTACAGCTTCCTCCATGTTATAAGATGTTTCATGGCTTCATCATTGTTCTTTATCGTTGCATAGTATTCCATTGTGTGGATATACCATAATTTGTTTATCCATTCATCCGTTCATGGACATTTAGGTTGTTTCCATCTTTTTGCTGTTGTGAACAGTGCTGCAGTGAACATGGGTGAGCATATATCTATTCATGTGATGGCTCTTATTTCTCTAGGATATATTCCAAAGAGTGGGATAGCTGGATCATATGGTACTTCTATTTCTAGCTTTTTAAGGAAGGGCCAAATCAATTTCCAAAGTGGTTGTACCATTTTACATTCGCACCAACAGTGTATAAGTGTTCCAGCCTCTCCACACCCTCTCCAGCATTTATTATTTTGTGTTTTTTGGACTAGTGCTAGCCTTGTTGGGGTGAGATGACATCTCATTGTAGTTTTGATCTGCATTTCTCTAATGGCTAATGATCGTGAGCATTTCTTCATGTGTCTGTTAGCCACCTGAATATCTTCTTTGGCAGAGTGCCTGTCCATATCCTTTGCCCATTTTTTAATTGGGTTATTTGTCTTTTTGTTGTTGAGGATTTGCAGTATCTTGTAGATTTTAGAGATTAAATGCTGATCAGATTTGTCATAGCCAAATTTTTTTTCCCAATCTGTAGGTTGTCTTTTGACTCTTTTGGTGAAGACTTTTGATGAGCATAAGTGTTTGATTTTTAGGAGCTCCCATCTATCGAGTCTCTCTTCTGGTGCTTGTGCATTGTTACTTATGGTTTGTGTTCTGTTTATGCCACATATTAGGGCTCCTAGCATTGTCCCTATTTTCTGTCCCATGATCTTTATCGTTTTTGATTTTATATTTAAGTCTTTGATCCATTTTGAGTTAGTTATTGTGCATGGTGTGAGGGATGGGCCTTGTTTCAGTTTTTTGCAGATGGATATCCAGTTTTGCCAGCACCATTTGTTAAAGAGACTGTCTTTTCCCCAGTTAACAGACTCTGGGCCTTTGTCAAATATCAGCTGCTCATAGGTGGATGAATTTATGTCTGGATTCTCAACTCTGTTCCTTTGGTCTATGTATCTGTTGTTGTACCAGTACCAGGCTGTTTTGACCACTGTGGCAGTATAATAGGTTCTAAAATCAGGTAGTGGCCTCCCCCTTTGTTCTTCTTCTTGAGTAATGCTTTACTTACTCGGGGCCTCTTTCCTTTCCATATGAAGTTGGTGATTTGTTTCTCCATCTCATTAAAAAATGCCGTTGGAATTTGGATCAGGTTTGCATCATATCTGTAGATTGCTTTGGGCAGAATTGACATTTTCACTATGTTGAGTCTACCTATCCATGAGCAAGGTATGTTTTTCCACTTATGCAGGTCTCTTTTAGTTTCTTGCAGTTGTGTCTTGTAGTTTTCCTTGTATAGCTCTTTTACGTCCCTGGTTAGATTTATCCCTAAGTATTTTATCTTCTTGGGGGCTATTGTAAATGGTATTGATTTGGTGATTTCCTCTTCAAGGTTCTCTTTGTTGGTGTAAAGGAATCCAACTGAGTTTTGTATGTTTGTCTTGTATCCTGAAACTTTGCTGAAATCTTCTATTAGTTCCAGTAGTTTTCTTGTGGATTCTTTCGGGTTTTCTGTGTATAAGATCATATCATCTACAAACAGAGACACTTTGACTTCTTCCCTACCAATTTGGACATCCTTTGTTTCTTTTTCTAGCCTAATTGCTCTGGCTAGGACCTCCAGCACAATGTTGAATGAGTGATGACAAAGGGCATCCTTGTCTGGTTCCCATTCTCAAGGGGAATGCTTTCAAAGTCTCTCCATTTAGGATGATGTTGGCTATTGGCTTTGTATAAATGTCCTTAATTATGTTGAGGAATTTCCCTTCTATTCCTATTTTGTTGAGAGTTTTTATCATGAATGGGTGTTGGATTTTGTCAAATGCCTTTTCTGCATCAGTTGATAAGATCATGTGGTTCTTGTCTTTTGTTTTATTAATATGATGGATTACACTGATTGTTTTTCTAATGTTGAACCATCCCTGCATACCTGGTATAAATCCCATTTGATCACGATGAATTATTTTGTTGATATGTTGCTAAAATCTGTTGGCTAGAATTGTGTTGAGGATTTTTGCATCAATGCTCATGGGGATATTGGTCTGTAAGTTTCTTTTTTTATGATGTCTTTACCTGGTTTTGGTATCAGGGTTATGCTGGCTTCATAGAATGAGTTCGGGAGCATTCCGTCCTTTTCTATGCTCTGAAATACCTTTAGTAGAAGTGGTGTTAACTCTTCTCTGAAAGTTTGGTGGAATTCTCCAGTGAAACCATCCAGCCAGGCCTTTTTTTTGTTGGGAGTTTTTTAATAACCTTTTCAATCTCTTCGTTTGTTATGGGTTTATTTAGTTGTTCTACCTCTCTTTGTATTAGTTTAGGTAGGTAGTGAGTTTCTAGAAATTTGTCCATTTCCTCTAGGTTTTCAAATTTGTTAGACTATAATTTTTCATAGTATTCTGTTATGATTCTTTTAATTTCAGTTGGGTCTGTTGTGATATCACCTGTCTCATTTCTTATATGGGTTATTTGCTTCCTCTCCTGTTTTTCTTTTGTCAGTTTGGCCAATGATTTATCAATTTTGTTGATCTTTTCAAAGAACCAGCTTTTGGTCTTGTTCACTTTCAATCATTTTTCTATTCTGTATTTCATTTAATTCTGCTCTAATTCTTATTATTTTCTTCCTTCTTGCATGTGAGGGTTTCTTTTGCTGCTCTCTTTCTACTTGTTCCAGTTGTAGGGTTAATGTTTTGATTATGGCCCTTTCTTCTTTTTGGATGTGTGAATTTATTGCTATAAGCTGACCTCTGAGCACTGCTCTTGCTGTGTCCCAAAGGTTCTGGTAGGATGTGTTTTCATTCTCATTTGATTCTATGAATCTCTTTCTTCCATTCTTAATTTCTTCTATAACCCAGTAGTTTTTGAGCAAGGTGTTCATTTTCCATGTGTTTGATTTTTTTCCCTTGCTTTTTCTGTTGTTGGTTTCTACTTTAATGTCTTTCTGGTCAGAAAAGATGCTTTGTAATATTTTCATGTTTTGGATTTTGTTAAGGCTTGCTTTATGGCCTAATATGTGGTCTATTCTGGAGAGTTTTCCACATGCATTGGAAAAGAAAGTATACTAGGCTGCTGTTGGGTGGAGTGTTTGGTATATGTCTATGAGATCAAGTTGGTTGATTGTAGCATTTAGCTCTTCCATGTCTTTTTGAGCTTCTTTCTGGATGTTCTGTCCTTCACAGTAAGTGACATGTTGAAGCCTCTTACTACTATTGTAGAGCTGTCTATCTTTCTTTTCAGTGCTGTTAGAGTTTGTTTTATGTATTTTGGAGCCCTGTCTTTGGGTGCGTAAACATTTTTATAGTTATGTCCTCTGGTGTATTGACCCTTTAATCATTATATAGTGTCCTCCCTTATCCTTTGTGGTGGATTTTACTTTAAAGTCCATTTTGTCAGAGATTAATATTGCCATCCTGCTCTTTTTTGAGTGTTGTTTGCTTCGTATATTTTTTTCCATCCTTTGGGTTTTAGCTTGTTTGTGTCTTTAAGTCTAAGATATGTCTCTTGTAGGCAGCATATAGACGGATCGTGCTTTTTTATCCAATCTGCCACTCTCTGTCTCTTTATTAGTGCATTTAGTCCGTTTGCATTCAGCATAATTATTGATAGGTATGAGTTTAGTGCTGTCATTTTGATGTCTTTCTTTGTGTGTTGTTCACAGTTTCTTTGTTCCACTTAATTTTCTGTGCTGAGTCGTTTTTCTTTATGTATTTTCTTTTCATCTTTTTCATTGTTGAGTTTGTGTTTGCTGAGTCTTTATATTTTTCTAGTTTTATATTTTGACTTGTAGGTTGTTAGTTTCCTTTGTGGTTCCTTAATATTTACCCCTATTTTTCTAAGTTTATACCAGTCTTTTATTTCTTTATATTGCCTTGACTTCCCCTCCATATGAAAACTTTGTGTCTACATTTGTTAAGTCCCTCTTTTTTGTTTTAATGTTGTCCTTTTTACGTATTGATATCTCTGTTTCCCTATTTTCAATGTTTTAGCTTTGATGTGTTTTTATGACTTCCCTATCTGAGTCGATATCTGGTTGCTCTGTCCTTTGTTCTAGTCTTGCGTTGTTATCTGATGTTATTGATTTTCTAACTGGAGGACTCCCTTTAGTATTTCTTATAATTTTGGTTTGGTTTTTTCAAATTCCCTAAACTTCTGTTACTCTGGAAATGCCCTAGTTTTGCCATCATATTTGAGAGACAGTTTTACTGGGTATATAATTCTTGGCTGGCAGTTGTTTTCCCTGAACACTTTATATATGTCATCCCATTGCCTTCTCGCCTGGCTGGTTTCTGCCGACTAGTCTGAGCTTATTCTTATCGACTCTCCTTTGTAGATGACTTTTCATTTATCCCTAGAAGCTCTTAAAATTCTCTCTTTATCTTTGGTTTTGGCAAGTTTGATTATAATATGTGTTGGTGACTTTCTTTTGGGATCTACTTATGTGGGGTTTGATGAGCATCTTGGATAAATATCTTCTCATCCTTCATGATATCAGGGAAGTTTTCTGTCAAAAAATCTTCAACAATTCTTTGTATTTTCTGTTATCCCCCCCGTTCTGGTACTCCAATCACTCGTAGGTTATTTCTCTTGATAGAGTCCCACATAACTCTTAGAGTTTCTTCATTCTTTTTAATTCTTTTATCTGATTTTTCCTCAAGTTGGTGTCAAGTGCTTTATCTTCAGTGTCACTAATTCTGACTTCTTCTGCCTCAATTCTGCTTGTATGACTTTCTATTGAGTTGTGTAATTCTGAAATTTTGTTGTTAATCTTCTGGATTTCTGATTGCTGTCTCTCTGCGGATTCTTGCAACCTATTAAATTTGTCATTATGCTCTTGAATAACTTTTTTAAGTTCCACTACTACTTTGTCTGCGTGTTGTTTGGCTGTCTCTATGTTTTGTTGAATTTTCTTTCTAATTTATTGTAGAGTTCTATATATTAATCTTCTGTATTCTGCCTCTGGTAATTCCGAGAAATTCTCTTCCTCCAGAGAATTTATTGATTCTTTATTTTGGGAGCTTGCTGAAGCCATCATGAACTGCCTCTTTATGTAATTTGATATTGACTGTTGTCTCCGAGCCATCAATAAGTTATTATAATATTATTTTTTATTTGTTTAGTGTGTCCTAGGTTCTCATTTTGTTTTCTTTTGATATGCCCAAATAGGGTGCTCATGTGTGCTAGTTTGATTATTGGCATCTTTGAAGTTCTAACATCCTGTCACCAGGTAGTTCTGTAACTAAGTATTTGCACCCAGGAGTCCATTAAATTTTCCGGTATGGATTCAGCTCAGGTGTCCAGGCAGTTGGTCACCAGGTGTGTGGTGCAGGCTCTCACCTATAGTCTCAGAGAGGCAAGGGTGATTGGTGTAGGCACAGGTATCTGGCTGAAGTAGGGGGTCACACCCTGAGCAATGCAGGGGGCTGTCAGCTGCCCCTGAGTGTTTGAAAGGAAAGCATGTCCCTGTTCCCTAGAGTGAGTAGGTA
Organism: Dugong dugon; assembly: GCA_030035585.1. NCBI lineage: Eukaryota > Metazoa > Chordata > Mammalia > Sirenia > Dugongidae > Dugong > Dugong dugon. Next base: position 210,512,511 of record CM057460.1, on the reverse strand, counting down.
GGTGAGTTTTGCAGTCAGACTATGAGCACCCTACTCTGTTGGCTGTAAACACTTGGGGGCACCACTTATTCTTGGACCCCTGTAGCAGGTGGCTAGGAGGCATGGGTGGAGCCACCAGTCCTCAAGCTCCTGACGCGATTGGTAAGGCGCCTGCGTAAAGGGCAGAGCACTGTCAAGTGCCAAAAATCTGCCACTTCACAGCTGAAGCAGTTGAAGTTAGACTTCAGGTGTTTACCATGTTGTACTGTGGTAGTGAGGGCTTATGCTGTTGAGATGGGTCCACACAAGTCTATACAGGGGTGGAAGGCACTCAGAGTTCTGCGGACCCCTTATGCCTGTGCCTAGGCAAAGGAGCTGTGCCAACCCTGAGTTCCTGGCTTAGGGGAGCCAGTAGCTTATTTTTTCCCTGTTTGTTAATTTGTTCCCTCTCCAAGGCCAGGAGAATAGGTCAGGGTGCCTTATGGGATCTACTTCTGGCCCAGGGTACTCAGAGATCTCTGAAGCCAGCTGGACCAGTGCAGAGTGGGGAGGGAGGAGGTAAATGGGAGAGGAGGTTTTCCCAAATGGGTTTTTTTTTTTTTTTAAATCCCCACAAAAGGCCACATGCATGTACTTATCTTTAGCCCCTTGGGTGCTGCTTTTCACTGGTTTGGAATGTCCAAGCAGAATCTCTGCTGCCAGATCTCTCTTGATGTGGAAACTGCCTCCCGAGCGAGCGCACGAAGCTGAATGCCCACCTCACTACATACCCCGAGCCAGTCCGGGCTGAAGAGCTGTGGCTCCTGAGTCAGGTCTGGCAACTCCTCGCTTCTTCTGAACGTCTCTCTCTGCCCACTGCCACTCAGTCCAATTCCTCAACTTTGCCTTGTTCAGGGATCGTAGATATTCGTATACAATCAAATCACTTGCTTTACCAGGTCTTTGTTGTAAGAGTGATATAGGAAGCTGTCTAACTACTTCACCATCTTGGCCCTGCCTCCCTTATTTGGGTTATTGATTTTTTAAACAAGAAACAAAAAGCATTAACCATAATGGAAAAGATTGATAAATTGTACCACATTAACATTAAAAACTTCTGTTAATTAATGGCACTATTAAGACACTGGGGAAAAATATTCATAATACACATATCTGATAAAGGAAATATCTGGAATACATGAAGAAGTCCTAGAAATCAATAATTATAATGATAATGATAAAAGACAAACAACCCTGTAGAAAAATGGGCAAGAGACCTTATCAGGCACTTAACAAAATCTGAATGATTCGTAAACATATGAAAAGGTACTCAACCTCAGTAGTCATTGTTGTTAGCTGCTGTCGAGTCAGCCCTCGACTCCTGGTGACTCTATGCACCATGGGACGAAACACTGCCTGGTCCTGTGCCATCTCCATAATCAGCTGTGGATCAATGGTCTGTGGATCAGACCATTGTGACTCATAGGGTTTTCATTGCTGATTTTCAGAAGTAGATCGCCAGGACTTTCTTCCTAGGCCATCTTAGTTTGGAAGCACCTCTGAAACCTGGTCAGCATCATAGCAACACGAAAACCTCCACTAGCGGTTGAGTGGTGGCTGCCCATGAGGTTCATTGGCCTGCAATCCAAGCCGAGTCTCCTGCATGGAAGATGAGAATTCTATGACTGAACCACCAATGCCTCAGCCCGTAGTTATTGTTGATGTTGTTGTGTGCTGTCAAGTTGATTCCAACTCACAGCAACTGTATAGGACAGGGTAGAACTGCCTCATAGAGTTTCCTAGGCTGTAATCTTTACAGGAGCAGATCTCCAGGTCTTTTCTCCTGTGGAGGCACTGGTGGGTTCGAATCACCAAACTTTTGGTTAGCAGCTGAGCACTTAACTATTGAGCCACCAGGGCTCCTTCAGTAGTCATTAGAGAAATGCGAATTAAAACCACAATGTGATACCAGGGCATACCTAATGGAATGGCCAACAATGTGATACCAGGGCATACCTAATGGAATGGCCAAAATTAAAAAGACTGAAAACACCATGTCTTTATGAGGATGTGGAGCAACTGCACCTCTCACACTAATGTAAATTGTAACAAGTACTTTGGAAAACTGTTTGACATTATCTATTAAAGCTGAGGAGTCCCTGGGTGGTGCAAACAGTTACCACACTGGGCTGCTGACTGAAAAGCTGGCAATTCAAATCCACCCAGAGTCACCTCGGAAGAAAGGACTGGCAATCTACTTCTGAAAAATCAGCCACTGAAAACCCTATGGAGCACAGTTCTCCTCTCACAGGTTCAGCTCTCACAGGTTTCACTGTATCTCAGAATCTACAAGGCAAAAATCAACTTTTATGTACAGATTTTCCTGTTTGTTCCAAGGGTAAAAGACAATGATTAGATTAGTGCATTTTACAGACAAGTCTAACAACCAGTGCAGCCCAGATCCTAGTGACCCTCCTCTTCTCTACTTTTCCCTTTGAACAAATTGCCTTGGAATCTCACAGTGGATTCTGAAAGGAGTGAGGCTAGGTTAGGGGTCTGTGAGTTGGAGGTCCCTGCTTGGCTGACCTCTAGGAAAACAGTAACCTGTTGCTGTAGAGTCGACTTCAACTCATGGCAACCCCATGTGTATAACTGTGCTTCATAGGGGTTTCCATGGCTAATTTTTTGGCCTTTCTTCCAAGATGCCTCTGGGTACACTTGAACCACCAACTTTTCAGTTAACAACCAAGTGTGTTAAACATTTGCACCATCCGGGACCTCTAGGAAGACTCCAGATGTAAAGGCAAAGGCCCTCTTTGGCACGCATGGTTCTCCATGCCGAGCTAGTGTGTATACTCCTTTATTTTGTCCAAGCTGCTTCAGTCTGCTTAGATAAGAACTGATGACCAGTGTTCAGGCCCAACCTCTGGTTTTTCTGTTTTATATGGAGTCTGTATGGGACGGATTAACCAGTAAGTATGGTATCCACCGGCTTACAGTAAGCACATCTTTGATGTGGTGAAAAACAGGTGAAATTGTGCACTCCAGAATAGTAAGTAAGCACAAGTAAGCCCGTGCCTACCTTACTTATTGGGTAATCAGTCCCTCAGTCTATGTACGACCTTCAGCCACCCTCACTTTTCCCTGGCTTCTTGCCCGCGATCAGTCCCAGCCCACCACGTGCAGACCACGAGGAGGCCTTCTCACCCTCCTGCTGTGGGTTGTTCCCGCTCACCCCTCAGCCCTCCCCTCCCTCCTTGTCCGTCTCCATTTCCATCTACTCCCCTTGGCCACACAATGTAACTGGGTTGACAAAACCCACGGTGACTCCTCACTGTTACCTGCGAATTCAGTAGTTCTTCAAAAGCCACTTGATTAAGGGGTGTCGCTAGGGGGTCCTTGGTATTGCTGCAATTGCCCCTCCCCATTCCCCTCTCCCCACCCTCTGCCTCCATGGGCTTCTTGTCAAGTGCCCAGCTCCTTCCCAACAGACAGTTGTTAGCTGCCATCAAGCAGGCCCCCTGATTCATGGCGACCTCATGCACAACAGAAATGAAACTCTGCTGCCTGGTTCCGCACTATCCCCATGATTGGTTGCAGATCAGACCTGTTGTGACCCATAGGGTTTTCATATTGATTTTCAGAAGTAAATTGCCAGACCTTTCTTACTAGTCCATCTTAGTCTGGAACTGTCACTGAGAACTGTTCAACATCACAGCAACAGACAAGCCTCCACTGACAGACGGGTGGTGGCTGCCTATGAGGCATTGGCCAGGTGTCAAACCCAAATCTCCTGCATGGAAGGCGAGATGAGGCTGGAAACCCTTCAGCAGGAATGTGGCTCAGAGTCTTCTCAGTCAGGAGTGCGGAGGTGGTTGGCCCGTTGCTGCCACTGGCACCCCCACAGGCCTCGTCTGCTGTGGCTGGCCTGACCTCTTAGTGGGTCAGTCTCTTGGTAGCTGCACACCCGCTGATGCCCTGCTGCCTGCTCACGGCTGTTATTTGGGATTTAGCAGGGCTACTCATGATGCCTCTATACCAACCCTCACTGCTGTCCCCCATGGACCTGGCTGGGGTCTCACAGGAGCCCAAAGAGGACTTGGGAGACTCAGGGGAGACTGTTCGGAGGAGATGGTGGGGGTACTGGGGCCCCAAGGAGAAGTACTCGGGAGTTAGGCCAGGGCCCTCTGGTCCAGGGCCTTGGCTGGGCCTGGGGCTGCCACAGGACGGCCCTGGGCCTGGGAGCTGGAGCTGCCTTTTGTCTCCTCCTAGGCTATGCTCCTGTCACGGGGATGTGCCACCCGGTCCGCAGCTGTACCTTGAACCATGAGGATGGCTTCTCCTCGGCGTTTGTGGTGGCCCATGAGACCGGCCACGTGTAAGTGGCCTGGCACTCCTTGTGGTTCACCCAAGACCCCGTACCAACTTCTCTGTGCCCCCAAGAGGAACCTACCCTGTGGGAACATCTCTGAGGATATGATGCCCTGTGTTCCCAGCTCTGCAGGGTCAGGCAGGCCCTCGGTCCATTTTCTGCTGAAGGAACAGATCAGGTCCCCTGGGCCGAGCAGGAGCCAGGGACCATATTGCATACTCCAAGCCACTGGGAGACGGGGCCGCTTACCCCATTCTTTGGAGCAGTAACAGGGACTTGAGGAGATGGTTATCCAAGGTTAGAGAGCCCGGCACATTTCCCAGGCAACTTCCCTGCCCAGCATTGCCAGGAAATCTCACAGATGAGCGTGTGCAGAAGTTGTCTGGGGAACTTGGACTGCAGAGCTCATGCAACAGCGCCCAGCTTAGGGGACAGGATATCCGAGGGGGCTGCCCGCAAGATACTGTCTCACTGCTGGGCTGAATGAGGGCTTCCTTTCACCTCCTAAAATGCCCTCCTTGGCTGTAAGAATCTAGCTGGTAGGGAGTCTGGCTCAGGGCAGATTTGGTCAGTAGCAGCGGTCAGGGGAAGTTAGCTGGGTGAGGCCTGGGGAGCAGTCCTGACCTTTGGGTGAGTGTGGCCTTGGCAGATCAGCGCTGCCAGGGGAGGGTCCATTGTGGCTGCCTGGGCTCCCTCACAGGCTGGGCATGGAGCATGACGGGCAGGGCAACCGCTGCGGTGACGAGGTGAGGCTGGGCAGCATCATGGCACCCCTGGTGCAGGCCGCTTTCCACCGCTTCCACTGGTCCCGCTGCAGCCAGCAGGAGCTAAGCCGCTACCTCCAGTGAGTATCAGTATGGCTTCCCCTGGGTGTCCCTCAGCCTCTAGGCAGGGGAGGCCTGAGGGCTGCCCTTCCTGGAACCTGCCAACCTCAGCTTAGAGATATCCCGGAGGCCCACTCTCCCAGGCCCCAGCACCTGGGCCCAGCCTGGGCCTCAGACCCACTGGTCTACCAGCCAGAGATGTGGGGGTGAGGGGTGGAGTGGGGTGAAAGCAGGGCAGGTCGCACACCTGCTCCCATGGCTAGGGTCCTGGACAAGTGCACCTTTCATGGACTGCAGTGTCCCTGGGGTCTGACAGGCCAGGTCTGGGGATCTTACACCAAGGAAAAAAGAGGCAGCAGGGACACTGAGGTAGCACAGTGAGGCTGGGGTGTGCAGGCAGGCCCTCCCCAGGCTCCAGAGGGTCTCAGCTGCCTCTCGGTGCCACATGGCCCCTTCACAGCTCTTACGACTGCCTTCGGGACGACCCCTTCGCCCACGACTGGCCGGCGCTGCCGCAGCTCCCAGGCCTGCACTACTCTATGAACGAGCAGTGCCGCTTCGACTTTGGTCTGGGCTACATGATGTGCACAGCGGTGAGTGTGTGAGCCAGCAGGCAGGGCTGGGGAGAGGAGGGGCTTGCCCTTAGTCCTGGCAGGCTTCTAGGAGGCAGGCTGGTGTGGGGCAGCTCCTGGGAATGGAGGGATTTCGTGGGGAAGGGAGGGAGTGTGAGGTTAGGCGCTAGTGAGGGGAGGACAGAGCAGCCCTGCAGAAGCCCCAGCATCTCCCTCTGCACCCACCTACTCCTTACCCAGGAGACATCCAGCACTCACGTGGCTGGTCCAGACATGGTCCTGGCAGGGAGCACACAGGACAGCAAGGGCTGTGATCAAGTGTGGCAAGAGACAGTAAGAGCTCAGGAGAGGCCCCTGAGCTGGCCCGAGAGTTCAGGACAGCTCAGGAGAGCTTCTTTGAGGAGAAATAGGCAAAGGGGCTAAGTGGGAGGAGAAGGCATTGAAGAAGGTGAGAATCCCACCTGCAAAGGCCTAGAGACAGATAAGATCCATACAAAGGGGCAACAGTTGTTGCCTGGGGCTGAGTGTGAGGACAGAGCCATCAGCAGGACCCTGATGGAAGAATGAATAGTATTTGCTGATCAAGGCCACCCTGTGTAAAGCAGTGCCTGACTTATCCCTCATCTCTACTACATGGAGCCAGTGAGCAAAATAGTCCCATTTTACAGATGAGGACTAAGGCCCAGAGAAATTAGGTAACCTCCCTAAAGCCACACAGCGAGCAAGTGGTGGTGCTCGGGCACTGGTGCAGGTGGCCTAATGGCTTGCATGACTAGCTAAGGAGCATGGTGGGCTCCATTCTCTTGGCTATGGGAGCTCTGGGAAAGTTTGAATAGGGTGGTGGCATGGCCACATTTGCATTTCAGTGTCTCCCTCAGGGACATCCAAAAGAGGGGCTATAAGGACAGGGAGCTGAATGGCCAGGGAAGGGGTGATTGTGAGGCCCAGGAGACAGAAGCCAGAGCAAGGGGTAGGGCCTGTGTGAGGGGAGAAGAAGGCTTCATGGGATATCAGGAGGGCAGTCCATTGCAGGTGGGCAGTGGGTGCTCAAGAACCCTGCAGTGGCGGTCCCTTGCAGCCAGCAGCCCTGAGAGGTGGGGAAGGAGGGAAGGGGCAGGCAGTGTGCGGAATGCTGCAGCCCTTGCACTGCACGCAGTTCTCTCAGTCCCAGAACCACCCACCGGCCACACAGGCCTGTCAGCAGCAGCCAAGCCTTGCATGGCTCAGCAGCAGTCCAGCTGGGGCATCTCAGGCAGGGCGGCCCACAGTGGTCATAAACGGGAGGTGTCCTGTCAAGCTGCTGCTGCATGCTGTCTTGCAGTTCCGGACCTTCGACCCCTGCAAGCAGCTGTGGTGCAGCCACCCTGACAACCCCTACTTTTGCAAGACCAAGAAGGGCCCCCCTCTGGATGGGACCATGTGTGCACCTGGCAAGGTGAGTTGGGCTGAGCATGGCAGGGCAGAGGGAAGGCCCCATGAGCTGCCCAGCTGGTGGCCTTCTCAAGAGACCCCTGCCTCCTTTTGAATAACTCCCCCACACTCCACAGGTCATTGCTTCTGCACCCCTGTGCTGCCAATGCACTGTCTTCTTCTCAAGCAAACCTGGTGTCTCAGAGCTCTTTTCACTGTGCTTCAAGCTCACCCACTCATAAAACTCCTCCTCAGAGGAAACTTTCCGATTCCTCATGCAGGTTCTGAGTTCCTGACAGCCTCCCGTCACCCCTGCACGCTGTGGGTGACTGTAGGTCACCTCACAGACTGGGAGCTACTTGAGGGCAGCATTGGGGTCTGAGGGGTCACTGGGTCTCCAGCCCAGCACAAGGCTTTGTCCCTCTGCCCACCAAGGCCTCGGTGTTCACCTTTTGTTGGGCAGACATGTCCCTCGAGGTCAAATGATAGCTACCTGCCAGCTGACCCAGCCTCACTTTCATCCTCTGGCAAATCTGCAGAAAGAAAGGCTTCTCCTTCCCTGTAGTCCCAGCCAAAATTTCAGGCCTGATTCTTATTGATTCAGGTGAAGTCATATGCCCATCCATCGGCCAGTCACTTGCTGGGGCCTGGTGTATGCAAAATGGCCTCATCCCCACTGAGGCCACATAGACCAGTGCTGGGTAGGGGTGAGCGGATGGACTCCATTGTGTGCCCCACAGCATGAGGCCAAGAAAGGCCTGCCAAAATCATCTGGGCCTGGAGACCCTGGTGGAGCTTCTTAAAGATACAGATTCCCAGGCCCATTCCTGAAGATTTTTGGTTCAGTGGATTTGAGGTAGGACCCAAGAATTGTTTTGTTTGCTGCTTTTGTGTTTGTTGTTGTTGATTTCGAGTTATATTCGAGTTGCTTTTGACTTATAGCGACCCCATGTGACAGAGTAGAACTGCCCCATAAGGTTTTCTTGGCTGTAATTTTTAGCAGATCACCAGGTTCTTCTCCCGCAGAGCCACTGGGTGGGTTCGAGCCACCACCCTTTGGGTTCTTAGCTGATTGCTTAACCATTGCACCACCAGGGCTCCTTTTGAATTGTGGCAAAATTTATATGGTATAAAATTCACCATTTTAACCATTTTAAAGTATACCATTCAGTGGCATTGAGTCCATTCACAGTGTTATGTGACCATCACCACTATGTAGCTCCAGAACACCTTCATCACCCCAAAAGGAATCCCCCATTCACCTGACCCCTGGAAACCACTAATCTACTTCCTATCTCTGTAGATTTGCCTATTCTGGACACTCCATAGAAATGCAGTCACACAATAATTGTCCTGGTGTTACTGGTATCTTTCACTCAGCATAATGTTTTCAAGGTTCATCCATGCTGTAGCATGTGTCAGAAGTTCATTTCTCTTTATGGCCAAAAAATATTTCATTGTATGAAGAGACCTTATTTTGTTTGTCCGTTCTTCTGTTGATGGACACTTGGCTTGTTTCCACCTTTTGGTGATTGTGAATAATGCCGCAGTGAGCATGTGTATACAAGCATTTGTTTGAACATATGGGAATGGGTATTTTTAAGAAGTACCCCCATATGATTCAGCTGTGCCCTCAGACTTCCTGAACTGTTGGAAGAAGTCCAAGGTGTAGCCTGGTAAAGCCAAAATTGACCACGTAACCCTCCTTCCCACAGGAGCTCACTGGAAGGAGCAGGACCCAGAGGCATTTGCTTTACCACTTGGCTCAGAGGCCAGCCTGGGCCACAGTCCCATTGGGGAGCTCAGGAAAAATTGAGTAGGAGAATAAGACTACTTAGCATGGATGCCTACCAGGCCCTCCCAGACCAGGGAGAAGGAGGACAGAAAGGGGGTCAGGCCCCGTGCAGGTGTGCCCACTCTAGGGAGTAGGAGCTTGGTGGGAGCCTCTCTCATGATGCCTGGCTGGCCTTTCCCCACAGTGACACTGGCCACTGGGAGAATATGGGCTAAAGAATGCCTGCACCCCTGCTGACTGGCCCCCTTCTTCCGTGGGGTGGGGGTGGGGGGGTCTCATGAGGAAGGAGGCAGTTGTGGCCAAAGTGCCCCTCCCCACAGAAACCACTGGCTGGCCAGGGTAGGACCCATTGCTCATTTACTCCAGTAAATAAAATTGCCATTTTATGTATTAAAAAACAGTTGTGCTGATTGAGGGGGCAGAGATAGGACTCAGATCAGCTTCCTCTGGGTCACGAAGCACATAGGTGGAAACCTGATCTAAATCAGTGATTCTCAGTTTGTGCCTCCTGCATCCTCCAGGCTCCTGGTTCCCATGGACACCAGTGACTCAGAGGCTGTGCCCCAGTCACAGCCTTTGGAGGTGCCAGGATCACTGGCTCCTTCCCTTACCTGGGCCCCTCCCCCTTGCCTCTCAGCCCCCCCTTGCACAACCTGCTGTGGGAGCACCAGCTAGCTTTTCTGTGCCCTCATCCCTCCATGGTCAAGGGAGAGGAGATTTGGTGTGAGAGATGAGGTATCCTGGCCCAGGAATGAGATGGCCAGCATTACTATTGGATGGATTGGAACCAAGCCTGCTTGGCCCCAGATAGCTCCAGATGGGATTGCTGGCTGTGGACCTGGGTGCCCAGCCTGATGCGGTGGAGCCCTTGACCCCTCACCAGAGCCCTGGGAAGGAGAACCTGGGGAGCAGCCACCTCTAAAGTGCCTCATGTGGCTCAGACTCCTGCCAGTGGCTGACCTGGGAGTGTTTCCAACGGTTCTTAAAGGGTAAGAGGCTTTGTTAGGAAGGATGAGGAGAGGGCTGCCAAACAGAGACATGTACAAAGGTAGTGAGGTGAGAAAGGGCTTGCTTGGAGAAGAGGACCAGGAGGGGCCACGTGAAAGTGAGTCAGGCATGGACACAGGAACACAGTGTCCTGGAAACAGACTCTGGGGCAGAGGCTTGAGTGCGGGGCTTTGACTGGGGATGCTCTCAGGATCAGCACCCATGGGCGCTGAACAGTGACGCGAGTGCAATACAGGCCTCAGCCCATCCCACAGGGAGCTGGGATGGCTCTTTAGGGTTGTACCAATTGAAGCAATGTATGTGTGCAACACTCATCAGTCATTGGCTGTGGGCTGTCCCCAGGAAAGGGGCATGACTTTGGGCTAGGCATCTCTTTAGCTGAGAGCAGTTCTAGAGAGGGACTCAGCCGTGAGCCACAAGCAACCAACACGTTCAGTAGCTGGGGGTTGAGTTCTTTGGGCCTGAAGAGGCTGCTGGGAGGCCACCACAGTGTCCTCTCCTCTGGGTATGTGTTGGGAAGGAAGTGGAGCCACGAGCTTCCTAAGCAGAGACGTGTACAAAAGTAGGAGGAATGGGAACAGTCAGTGCTGCAGTGCCTGGTGTGATGGTGGGAGACAAAGCTGGAGGGATAAGTGGAGGCCAGCAAATGGTTTTGAGAAGGGAGCAGAGATGGGTTTGTCACGAAGCTAGTGATGCCCCAACTACAGGCCCCTCACTGGCATGGGCACCTTCCATGCGATGTCTTCACATGCTCATGTGTTTTCATAAATTTTGCAAAAGTAAAATAATTTTAATGATGATCAATTAAGATCAGTTCACTCTATTTAAAATAGAAACTGAGGACTAGGTTGACAGATTCCTCTGAGTACATAGGAAATTTCATAACAATCACTGACCAACGTGAAATATACCCAAAGCCATTGAGCCCTGTGGCTCAGTGGGTTAAGAGCTTCACTGCTAACCAAAAGGTCGGCAGGTCGAATCCACCAGCCACTCCTTGGAAACCTTATAGGGCAGTTCTACTCTGTCCTATAGAGTCTCTATGAGTCAGAATTGACTGGACAGCAATGGGAAACAACCAAGAAAGATAAACAGAAATATAGGAGGAATGGTAATCATGAATCTCACAAACCCTGTTTGTGACAAGACACGTGTTAATCAAAAACTTGCTCAAAGTTTACCTTGTGCAAAGAATTTAAGTTTACCCAAAGTAATTTGGTCTTTTCCCTTTTTTCCTGAGAGATTACTCTAAAACCTTGGAAATTCCTGAGTAATTGAGATGCCTTTATTTAAAATGAACCTTTGTGGTACAGTTAAAGCTCTTGGCTGCTAACTGAAAAATAGGCAGTTCGAACCCACCAGCCACTCCATGGGAGAAAGATGTCGCAGTCGGCTTCTGTGAAGATTTACAGCAATGGAAAACCTATGGGGCAGTTCTACTCTGTTCTTTAGATTGCTATGAGTCAGAATCGACTCGACAGCAGTGGGTATTATTTAAAACCTCCAGACAACATATGAGAATTTGTGCAAATGAGCAGTGGGGCTGGCCAGGCCACCTGGTAGGCTGATATCAGCTGACCCCACAGAGGGCAGGGAGCATGATTCAGTCAATCCTGCGCAAAGTTAGCCAATGGTTAATTTTCTACTCTATATTTCCTTTCTTTCTCCTTAAAAACTCATTATAACTAGCCTAAGATGAGCCTTCCTGTTTCTCTGAACAGAAGGGTCTCCCTGTATCCATACAGATTAACTGCCCCAATAAACCCTATATGTTTTCATTCTTTTTGTGCTTTGATTATTTTGTCAACTCCCCCACTTCTCCTGCCACACTCTCTTCCTGTTGGCTGGCATCAGAGTGGCCATGGGCGTGTTGAGACTCTGGCTAAGGGGAAATTGGATTTAAGGTGCATGTATTAGCTTATTTACAGGGTTCTTAGTCTCTAACATGTATAGCTGAGTTATCGTAGCCGTCTGGGTAGAGGAATAGTTTCCAGAAATACTCCTAGTGCCACTGTGCCAACTCACCTACTCACTCAGTGTTGTCCCTCAGGGTATCTTAGAATATGTTCCACAGGCAGCCCAGTCTCCTCACATCATTGGAGAAAAAGGTGCCTCAGCTATACCTGAGGTTGTGACTACTTCTATATTTTGCAATAGTTATTTTTTGGAGGTTGTCTTGTAGGTGGAGTATTTTAAACATAGATCCAACTTGGATATTTCTTTAGAAGGTGAAGTGTAGCAAGATAATCTGGTTGTTTAAAAGGTGTCCAATCCTCACAACACAAGTATGACAAAAAAAATGAAGGGCTTCTAAAATAAATTTTTGAAGACCAGAAGAGGAGCCTGAATGTGAATGAGATGCAAAAAGTTTATTCAAAATGTTGATGATGCCTCAATACACCAGTTTAACTGCACTTTTAAAAGTTGTTTTGGGATGCTTCAATAAAACAAGGGAGACATCACAGGCTCCTGATGTGGATATTTATACAAAGAGTACCTTCTTTTATCATTTTCAGACTTATTTATTAAAGAAAGGAGAGAAAAATTAGATTAAAATGAATAGAATATGAAACAAAACTAATAAAAGTGAGTAAATAAATCAATAGAAATAACTAACTTCAAAAAGTGAATGGCAGGTGGGGCCAAGATGGCAGAGTAGACGCTTCCGGTGGACCCTCTTACAACAAAGACCCGAAAAAACAAGTGGTTCGATTATATATGGCAATCTGAGAGCCATAAACATCAAAGGCAGAGTTGAGGAACCGTAATGAGTGGCAGGGGGAGGGAGAGATGGTTCGGAAGCAGTGAGGAGTGGCCAGACCTGACCCAGTGAGAGCCTGAGCCCTTAAGGCCTGAGCAGGTCGTGAAAAAGCGGTGAGGCAGGCAAGCAGCTGTGCTCAGGAGGTGCGTTTTCTGCACCACGAGAGGCCCAGCTGCTGAGAGTCTACACGGCCACCCAGACCCAGTGAGAAGCAGCCCTCAATCCAGTGAAAGATAAGTAATTCCTTATGGCCTACCGTGTGGATCAAAAATACCCCCCTTAGGAAAAATCCTCTCTCCCATTTACCTCCCCACTCCCTGCTCTGCACTGGGTCCCAGACTGACTTCAGCAATTGCCAAGTCCCCTGGGCCAGAAGTAGGATCTGTCACACACCAGGAGCCATTCTCCCTGCCTTGGAGAGTGAACAAATTAACAAACACTGGAAAAAACGAACTACCAGCTAGGAAACCTAAGCTAGGAAACCAGGGTAGGCACAGCTCCTTTGCCTAGGCACAGGCGTAAGGGATCCATGGACTTTGAGTGCCTTTTCCCCTGCATAGACTTATATGGGCCCATCTCAACAGCCTAGGCCCTCATTACCACAGTACAACAGGGTATATGCTGTTTCAGCTGTGAAGTGGCAGGTTCGTGACATTTGACACCGCTCAGCCCATTCAGCAGGTTCTTCACCTACCCACATCAGGGGCCTGAGGACTGGTGGCTCCACCCATGCCACCTAGCCACCTGCGATAGGGGCCCAAGAATAAGAGGTGCCCCCCTGTCCTTATAGCCCACAGCATTAGGTGCTCATAGTCCAGCTGCAAAACCCACCCACCTGCACACTCTAGGGAACAGGGACACACCTTCCTCCTGGACACTCGAGGGCAGCTGTCAGCCCCCTGCCTTGCTCAGAGTGTGTCCCCCTGCTGCAGCCAGATGCCTGTGCCTACACCAATCACCCATGCCTTTCGAGGACTGTAAGTGAAAGCCTATACCACACACTTGGTGGCTATCTACCTGGGCACCTGAGCTGAATCCATATAGGAGGAGTAGGCAGACTCCTGAGCTCACATACCTAGTAACAGATCTAACCACCTGGTGACAGGACATTAGAGCTTCAAAGTTACCAATAATCAAACTAGCTCATATGAGCAGCCTATATTTGGGCATATTAAAACAAAACAAGAAGCTAGGACACAGTAAGCAAACAGAAAATAAATAAATATAATAACTTCTTCATGGCTCGAAGACAACAGTCGATATCAAATCACATAAAGAGGCAATCCATGATGGCTTCAGCAAGCTCCCTAAATAAAGAATCTACAAATTTTTCAGAGGAGGAAAATTTCTTGAAATTACCGGGGGGAGAATACAAAAGATTAATATACAGAACTCTTCAAGAAATTAAGCAAAATGCAAAACATGCAATAGAGGAAATTAAAAAGATTAGAGAAAAGCATAATGACAAATTTAACAGGCTGCAAGAATCCATAGAGAGACAGAAATCAGGAATCCAGAAGATTAACAATAAAAATTCAGAATTAGAAAACTCAATAGAAAGTCATAGGAGCAGAATTGTGGCAATGGAAGTCAGAATTAGTGACACTGAAGATAAAGCATTTGACTTTATTTATTTAACTTATCTGAGGAAAAATCAGATGAAAGGATTAAAAAAAAATGAAGAAACCCTAAGAATTATGTGAGACTCTATCAACAGGAATAACCTATCAGTGACTGGAGTATCAGAACAGGGGGAGATAACAGAAAATACAGAGAGAATAGTTAAAGCTTGGTGGCAGAAAACTTCCCTGGTATCATGAAAGATGAGAATATATCTATCCAAGATGCTCATTGAACCCCACATAAGGTAGATCCCAAAAGAAACTCACCAAGACATATTATAATCAAACTTGCTAAAACCAAAGATAAAGAATTTTAAGAGTGGCTAGGGATAAGCAAAAAGTCATCTACAAAGAAGAGTCAATAAGAATAAGCTCAAACTACTCAGCATAAACCATGCAGGCAAGAAGGCAATGGGATACATATATAAAGACTTGAAGGAAAAAAGCTGCCAGCCAAGAATTATATATCCAGTAAAACTGTCTCTCAAATATGATGGTGAAATTAGGGCATTTCCAGATAAACAGAAGTTTAGGAAACTTGCAAAAACCAAACCAAAATTACAGGAAATACTAAAGGGAGTCCTCCAGTTAGAAAATCAGTAACATCAGATAACAACCCAAGACTAGAACACAGGACAGAGCAACCAGATATCAACCCAGATAGGGAAGTCACAAAAACACATCAAAGCTAAAACACTGAAAATAGGGAAACAGATGTCAATATGTGAAAGATGACATTAAAACAAAAAAGAGGGACTTAAAAAATGTAGACATAGGTTATTCATATGGAGAGGAAGTCAAGGCAATATAAAGAAATAAAATACTGGTATAAACTTAGAGAAATAGGGTAGATATTAAGGCAAGCACAAAGGAAACTAACAATTCTGTGAGTCAAAATAAAAAACAGGAAAAATATAAAGACTCAGCAAACACAAACTCAACAATGAAAAAGATGAAACGAAAATACATAAAGAAGAACGACTCAGCACAGAAAATTAAGTGGAACAAAGAAACTGTGAACAACACACAAAGAAAGACATCAGAATGACAGCACTAAACTCATACCTATCAATAATTACACTGCGTGTAAATGGACTGAATCCATCAATAAAGAGAGAGTGGCAGATTGGATAAAAAACACGATCCATCTATATGCTGCCTACAAGAGACACAACTTAGACATAAAGACACAAACAAACTAAAACTCAAAGGATGGAAAAAAATATATCAAGCAAACAACACTCAAAAAAGAGCAGGAGTGGCAATATTAATCTCTGACAAAATAGACTTTAAAGTAAAAGCCACCACAAAGGTTAAGGAAAGACATTATGTAATGATTAAAGAATCAATACACCAGGAGGACATAACTATAATAAATACTTTCCCACCTAATTACTGGGCTCCAAAATGCATAAAACAAACTAACAGCGCTGAAAAGAGAGACAGACAGCTCCACAATAGTAGTAGGAGACTTCAACACACCACTTTCGGTGAAGGACAGAACATTCAGAAAGAAGCTCAACAAAGACGTGGAAGAGCTAAATGCTACAATCAACCAACTTGATCTCATAGACATATACCGAACACTCTGCCCAACAGCAGCCAAGTATACTTTCTTTTCCAATGCACATGGAAAACTTTCCAGAATAGATCACATATTAGGCCATAAAGCAAGCCTTAACAAAATCCAAAACATGAAAATATTACAAAGCGTCTTTTCTGACCAGAAAGCCATAAAAGTAAAAATCAAAAAAAGAAAAAGCAAGGAAAAAATATCAAACATGGAAATTGAACAACACCTTGCTCAAAAACTACTGGGTTATAGAAGAAATTAAGGATGGAATGAAGAAATTCATAGAATCAAACGAGAATGAAAACACATCCTACCAGAACCTTTGGAACACAGCAAAAGCAGTGCTCAGAGGTCAGTTATAGCTATAAATGCACACATTGAAAAAGAAGAAAGGATTATAATCAAAATATTAACCCTACAACTGGAACAAGTAGAAAGAGATCAGCAAGAGAAGCCTTCTGGAAGCAGAAGAAAGGAAATACTAAGAATTAGAGCAGAATTAAATGAAAGAGAATAGAAAAACAATGGAAAGAGTTAACAAGACCAAAAGCTGGTTCTTTGAAAAGATCAACAAAATTGATAAACCATTGGCCAAACCAACAAAACAAAAACAGGAGAGGAGGCAAATAACCCGTATAAGAAATGAGATGGGTGATATCACAACAGACCCAACTGAAATTAAAAGAATCATAACAGAATACTATGAAAAATTAGTCTAACAAATTTGAAAACCTAGAGGAAATGGACAAATTTCTAGAAACTCACTACCTACCTAAACTAACACAAACAGAGGTAGATAGAACAACTAAATAAATCCATAACAAAAGAAGAGATTGAAAAGATTATTTAAAAACTTCCAACAAAAAAAAAGCCCTGGCCTGGATGGTTTCACTGGAGAATTCCACCAAACTTTCAGAGAAGAGTTAACACTACTACTACTAAAGGTATTTCAGAGCATAGAAAATGATGGAATACTCCCGAACTCATTCTATGAAGCCAGCATAACCCTGATACCAAAACCAGGTAAAGACAGCACAAAAAAAGAAAATTACAGACCAATATCCCTCATGAACATTGATGCAAAAATCCTAAACAAAATTTTAGCCAATAGAATTGGGCAACATATCAAAAAAATAATTCACCACGACCAAGTGGGATTTATACCAGGTATGCAGAGATGGTTCAACATTAGAAAAACAATCAACGTAATTCATCACATAAATAAAACAAAAGACAAGAACCACCTGATCTTCTGAATTGATGCAGAAAAGGCATTTGACAAAGTCCAACACCCATTCATGATAAAAACTCTCAACAAAATAGGAATAGAAGGGAAATTCCTCAGTATAATTAAGGGCTTTTATACAAAGCCAAGAGCCAACATCATCCTAAATGGAGAGACTTTGAAAGCTTTGCCCTTGTGAACGGGAACCAGACAAGGATGCCCTTTATCACCACTCTTATTCAACATTGTACTAGAGGTCCTAGCCAGAGCAATTAGGCTAGAAAAAGAAACAAAGGATGTCCAAATTGGTAGGGAAGAAGTCAAAGTGTCTCTGTTTGCAGATGATATGATCTTATACATAGAAAATCCAAAAGAAGGCACAAGAAAACTACTGGAACTAATAGAAGATTTCAGCGAAGTTTCAGGATACAAGACAAACATACAAAACTCAGTTGGATTCCTTTACACCAACAAAGAGAACCTTGAAGAGGAAATCACCAAATCAATACCATTTACAATAGCCCCCAAGAAGATAGAATACTTAGGAATAAATCTAACCAGAGACGTAAAAGATCTATACAGAGAAAACTACAAGACACTACTGCAAGAAACCAAAAGAGACCTGCATAAGTGGAAAAACATACCTTGCTCATGGATAGGTAGACTCAACATAGTGAAAATCTAAATTCTGCCCAAAGCTATCTACAGATACAATGCAATCCTGATCCAAATTCCATTGGCATTTTTGAATGAGGTGGAGAAACAAATCACCAACTTCATATGGAAAGGGAAAAGGCCCTGAATAAGTAAAGAAAAAGAACAAAGTGGGAAGCCTCACACTACCTGATATTAGAAACTATTATACCACCACGGTAGTCAAAACGGCCTGGTACTGGTACAACAACAGATACATAGACCAAAGGAACAGAGTTGAGAATCCAGGCATAAATTCATCCACCTATGAGCAGCTAATATTTGACAAAGGTCCCGAGTCTGTTAATTGGGGAAAAGACAGTCTCTTTAACAAATGGTGCTGACATAACTGGATATCCATCTGCAAAAAACTGAAACAAGGCCCATACCTCACACCATGTACAAAAACTAACTCAAAATGGATCAAAGACTTAAATATAAAATCAAAAACAATAAAGAACATGGAAGAAAAAATAGGGACAATGCTAGGGGCCCTAATACATGGCATAAACACAATACAAACCATAAGTAACAATGCACAAGCACCAGAAGAGAGACTAGATAAATGGGAGGTCCTAAAAATCAAACACTTATGCTCATCAAAAGACTTCACCAAAAGAGTAAAAAGACAGTCTACAGACTGGGAAAAAAATTTTGGCTACAACAAATCCGATCAGTGTCTAATCTCTAAAATCTACAAGATATTGCAAAACCTCAACAACAAAAAGACAAATAACCCAATTAAAAAATGGGCAAAGAATATGGACAGGCACTTCACCAAAGAAGATATTCAGGCGGCTAACAGACACATAAAGAAATACCCACGATCATTAGCTATTAGAGAAATGCAGATCAAAACTTCAATGAGATATCATCTCACCCCCACAATGCTAGCATTAATCCAAAAAACACAAAATAATAAATTCTGGAGAGGTTGTGGAGAGACTGGAACACTTACACACTGTTGGTGGGAATGTAAAATGGTACAACCACTTTGGAAATCAATTGGACGCTTCCTTAAATAGCTAGAAATAGAAGTACCATATGATCCAGCTATTCTGCTCCTTGGAATATATCCTAGAAAAATAAGAGCCATCACAGGAATAGATATATGCACACCCATGTTCATTGCAGCACTGTTCACAATAGCTCAAAGTTGGAAACTACCTAGGTGCCCATCAATGGACAAATGGATAAACAAATGTGGTATATCCACACAATGGAATACTATGCAACAATAAAGAACAACAATGAAGCTGCGAAACATCTTATAACATGGAGGAATCTGGAGGTCATTATGCTGAGTGAGTTTAGTCTGTCACAGAAGGACAAATACTGTATAAGATCAGTATTAGAAGAACTCAAAAAAAGGTTTAAACACAGAAGAAAACATTCTTTGATGGTTACGAGGGTGGGGATGGAGGGTGAGGGTTATTTACTAACTAGATAGTAGATAAGAGTTATCTTAGGTGAAGGGAAGGACAGCACACACTACAGGGTAAGTCAGCACAACTGGACTAAACCAAAGTGAAGAAGTTTCCTGAATACAATCAAATACTTTGAGGGACAGAGTAGCAGGGGTAGGGGTCTGGGGACCATGCTTTCAGGGGACATCTAGGTCAATTGGCATAACGAAGCTTATTAAGAAAATGTTCTGCATCCTACTTGTGTGAGTGATGTTTGGGGTCTTAAAAGCTTGCCAGTGGCCATGTAAGATGTATCAATTGGTCCCAACCACCTGGAGTAAAGGAGAATGAAGAACACCAAAGACACAGGGAAAGTATCAGCCTAAGAGACAGAACAGGCCACATAAACCAGAGACTTCAGCAGCCTGAGACCAGAAGAACTAGATGGTGCCTGGCTACCACCAATGACCGCCCTTACAGGGAACACAACAGAGAGTCCCGGGTGGAGCAGGAGAAAGGTGGGGTGCAGAACTCAAATTCTAGTAAAAACGCCAGACTTAATGGTCTGACCGAGACTGGAGCAACCCTGGAAAGCATGGCCCCCGGATTCTCTATCAACCCAGAAATAAAATAATTTCTGAGGCCAACTCTTCAGACAGGGATTGGACTGGCTGTGGGACATAAAGTGATACTCGTTAGGAGTGTGCCTCTTAGCTCAAGTAGATGCAGATTAACCGGCAGTGTCTGTCCAGAGGTGAGATGGGAAGGGAGAGCAGGTTAGGAGCTGGCTGAATGGACGTGGGGAATCAGGGGTGGAAAGGAGGAGTGTGCTGTCACAGTATGGGGAGAGCAATTAGAGTCACGTAACAATGTATGTATAAGTTTTTGTAGGGGAAAAAATTTTAAAAATTAAAAAAAAAAAGTGAATTGCAACGGAAAAGGTTTCAGATTAAACCAAAAGTCATCATTCATTAGGAGATAGAAAGAAATACCAAGAGAAGCCATGGACAGGTTGTTGGAGTGTTTGCCAATCTAATTAATGAAGAGGTGTGAATTCAATGAGCACATTGGAAAAGCATTTAAATTTCTTTCTGATTTGACATGAAATGTTGACAACATCAAAGACAATATAAAGTTCAGAATATTCCTCCTACAATAAGGACATTGACAGCCAACTGGTTACTGAATGTTGCTAATTCAGAGTGTTTAAAAACATGCTCTGTCCAAAAAATAAAATTGAAATGCACCAAAATCCACACCGTGGAAAGAAACTGGATAGAAACTTCTCCAAATCTGATGATCCTTAATGCTCAAGGGACATCATCAATAACTCTCTGAATTATTGGTAATAAAAAAAGAAAACGTTTCCCTCAACATGCTAGAGCAAGGGTTGGAAAACTGCAGTATGTGGGCCAACTCTAGCTGTCACCTTTTTTAAAAAAAAGTTTATCGCTTTACTGAGATATGATTCACATTCTATGCAATTCACTCACTTAAAAGTGTACAATTCAATGGTTTTTATTTAATATATTCAGAGTTGTGCAACCATCTCACTCCATAAAGAAGCCGTTAGCAGTTACTTCCCATTCCTCCTACCCTACTTAGTCCTAGGCAACCACTAATCTAATCTCTGTCTCTATAGACTGGCCTATTATGGACATTTATTTAAATAGAATAATGTATGGTCTTTTAGGACTAGACTATTTCACTTAACATAATGTTTTCAAGGTTAATACATGTTGTAGTGTGCATCAGTACTTCATTCCTTTTTATTGCCAAATAACAATCAATTCTACAGATAATACCATGCTTTATTTACCCATTTATCAGTTGATGAACAATTGGGTTATTTCCATTTTCTGGCCATTATGAAGAATGCTGATATGAACATTTACGTACAAGTTTTGTGTGATGTGTGTTTTCTTTCTTTTTGGGGGTGGTATATAGGGTTGCTATGAGTCGGAATTGACTCAATGGCAACAAGTTTTATAGGAGTAGAATTGTTGGATCTTATGTTGTTGTTGTTAGGTGCCGTCGAGGTGGTTCCAACTCATAGTGACCCTACGTGCAACAGAACAAAACACTACCCATATCTGCCACAACCCCACAATAATTGCTATGTTTGAGCCCATTGTTGCAGCCACTATGTCAATCCATCTCACTAAGGGTCTTACTCTTTTTCTCTGACCCTCTACTTTACAAGCATGATGTTCTTTTCCAGGGACTCGTCCTTCCTGATAACATGTTCAAAGTATATGAGATGAAGTCTTGCTATCCTCACTTCTAAGGAGCATTCTGGCTATACTTCTTCCAAGACAGACTTGTTCATTCTTTTGGCAGTCCATGGTGTATTCAATATTCTTTGCCAACACCATAATTCAAAGGCATCGATTCTCCTTTGGTTTTCTTTATTCATTGTCCAGGTTTCACATGCATATGAGGCGATTGATGAGGCTTGGGTCAGGTGCACCTTAGTCCTCAAAGTGAAAACTTTACTTTTTAACATTTTAAAGAGGTTTTTGCAGCAGATTTCCCAATGTAATATGTCATTTGATTTCTTAATTGTTGCTTCCATGGGCATTGATTGTAGATCCAAGTAAAATGAAATCTTTTACAAATTCAGTATTTTCTCCATTTATCATGATGTTACTTATTGGTCTAGTTGTGAGGATTTTTGTTTTCTTTATGTTGAGGTGCAATTCCTACTGAAGGCTGTGGTCTTTGATCTTCATCAGTAAGTGCCTCAAGTCCACTTTGCTTTCAGCAAGCAAGATTGTGTCATGTGCATATCAAAGGTTGTTAATGAGTATTCCTCCAATCCTGATGCTGTGTTCTTCTCCATATAGTCCAGTTTCTTGGCTTATTAGCTCAGCATGCAGATTGAATAAATATGGTGAGAGGATATAACCCTGATGTACACCTTTCCTGATTTTAAGCCACTCAGTATCCTCTTGTTCTGTTCAAATGACTGCCTCTTGGTCTATGTACAGGTTCCTCATGGGAACAATTAAGTATTCTGCAATTCCCACTCTTTGAAATGCTATCCATAATTTGTTATGATCCACACAGTCGAGTGCCTTTGCATAGTCAATAAAACACAGATAAACATCTTTCTGGTATTCTCTGCTTTCAGCCAAGATTCATCTGACATCAGCAGTGGTATCCCTCGTTCCACATGCTCTTCTGAATCTCGCTTGAATTTCTGGCAGTTCCCTGTCAATGTACTGCTGCAACCATTTTAAAATTATTTTCAGCAAAATCTAACTTGCAGGTGATATTAATTATATTGTTTGAAAATTTGCACATTCGGTTGGATCACCTTTCTTTGGAATAGGCACAAATATGGATCTCTTGTAGTAAGTAGGTTGACCAGGTAGCTCTCTTCCAAATTTCTTGGCATAGAAGAGTGAGCACTTACAAGTGCTGCATTCATATGTTGAAACATTTCAATTGGTGTTCTGTCAATTCCTGCAGCCTTCTTTTCTGCCAGTGCCTTCACTGCCACTTGGACTTCTTCATTCAGTGCCATCAGTTCTTGATCATGTGCTACCTCCTGAAATAGTTGAACATCAACTAATTCTTTTTAGTACAGTGACTCTGTGTATTCCTTCAATCTTCTTTTGATGTTTCCTGTGTCATTCAATATTTTCCCCATAGACTTCTTCAATACTGCAACTCGAGGCGTGAATTTTTTCTTCAGCTCTTTCAGCTTGAGAAATGCCAAATGTGTTCTTCCCTTTTAGTTTTCTAACTCCAGGTCTTTGCACATTTAGTTATGATACTTTGCTTTGTCTTCTGGAGCCGGGTCTATTGTAACTCTATATTTAACATTTCGAGGAACTGCCAGGTTATTTCCCAAAGCAGTTGAAGAATTTTGCATTCTCACCAGCAATGTGTGAGAGCTGCAGTTCTCCACACCCTTGCCAAAACTTGTCATGTCCATCCTTTTTATTATAAACATCCTAGTGGGTATGAATTGGTATTTCATTGTGGTTTGGACTTACATTTCTGTAATGACTAATGATGTTGAGCATCTTTTCATGTGCTTACTAGCTCTTTGCATATATTCTTTGGCGAAACGTCTATTTAGATCTTTCACCCATTTTTGAAAATCACGTTATTTATCTTCTTGTTATTGAGTTGTATGAGTTTGTTATATATTCTGGAAATAAGTCCTGCATCAGATACATGGTTTGCAAATATTTTCTCACATTCCATGGGTTGTCTTTTCACTCTCTTTTTAAAAAAGTTATTTATTTTGTTGTGAAAATGTATACAATAAAGCATACACCAGTTAAAGAGTTTCTACATGTACGATATAGTGACATTGATTAAATTCTTCAAGTCGTGCAATGATTCTCACTCTCCTTTTCCAAATTATTCCTCTACCATTAACATGAACTTACTGCCCCCTAGGTCTTTTCCCTAACCTTTCAAGTTGCTGTTGTCAATTTGACTCGATATAGATAGTTCTTTAAAAGAGCAGAATGCCAAGACAGACATTCTTTACTAATTAAGCTATTGTTTAGTTTAAAGAAGACTTCAGAGGACATTTTTGGTTTAAGGTGTAAAGGTTATTTCATGGCAAGTGTTTCAGACGTTCATCCAGGCTGAATGGCTCCAGAAAGTTTGGATTCCATGAGAATGTGAAATTCTGTTCTACATTTTTCTCCCTTTTGATCAGGATTCTTCTATAGAATCTTTGATCAAAACATTCAGTAATGACAGCCAGGCACCATCTAGATTTTCTGGTCTCAGAGCAAAGGAGGCAGTTCTTCTTGTAGGCAATTAGCTACACATTTCCATTTCCTCCTCCTATTCCTGACTCTCTTTCATCCTCTATTGCTCCAGGTGAATAGGGACCAATTGTTGTGCCTTTGATGGCCACTTGCAAGCTTTTAAGACCCCAGGAACTATGCAGTGAACTAGGAGGTAGAACAGGAGCACTAAAAATGATATTAGGCCAATTGACCGGGGTGTCCCATGAAACCATGACCATAAACCTCCAAATCAAGAGAACAAATCCCATGAGGTGTTTTGTTGTACATAAGTAGCATCAGCAGCTCCTTTTTTGTTTTTTTTTTAGAAAAATACATATCACAACATTTGCCAATTCAGCTTTTTACAGTGACATCAATTACGTTGACTGTACAATCATTACACTTAATCAATGCAGTATTCCATCTCCATAAACAAAAGCTCAGTGTTCCATACTTGATAACTCCCTCATTCTCCTTCCCTCCTGCCACTGGTAATCACAAATAAACTTTAGTCTCTATATATTTGTCTATTCTTGTCTTTTTATATAAGTAAAATCCTTTGGTGATTGACTTATTTCACTCAGCATAATGTCTTGAAGGCTCATCTATGTTTTAGCATGTATCAGGGCTTCTCTTTCTGGCTGAGTAATATTACATTGTATGTATGTACCACATTTTGTTTATCCATTCATCCACTGGTGGATTTTTAGGTTGTTACCACCTTCTGGCTATAGTGAATAGTGCTACAATGAACGTTGATCTACACTGATGTACACTGGTGTCTTTTTGTGTCACTGCTTTCAAGTCCCTTGGGTACAGGTAGTCCCCAACTTACAATGTATTCAAGTTATGATGAATCCCTCTTACGACTGCCAGTGTATCTGCAACATTGCATCTTCCTGGGAGGAAGTTACAGGAAAATGCATGCGGGGGATATGGAAAAAAATTGCTGAGTTATGTGAACATGCTCCAAGCGTTTGATCAGGATAATATAATGGAAGAGCTCAGTGGAAAAATCATCCATATGGCAAGAATGCTGAATTTAGAACTTGATATCACCGATGTGGAACAGCTCATAGATCGTGGATAAAGGGAACTGACAGATCAGGACTTAAGGGATTTTGAAGAGGAAAGAAATACTGAAGAAGAAATAATGAGGAAGAGGAAGGAGAGAAGTCAAAAAATTTTACAGTGAAGGGATTAACTGGAGTTTTTAAAAAGTTTTTCTTATTGTACTTTAGATGAAGGTTTACAGAACAAATAGATTCTCATTAAACAGTCAGTACCCATATTGTTTTGTGACATTGGTTAACAACCCCACGACATGTCAACACTCTCCCTTCTGGACCTTGAGGACCGTTTTTTTGGTGAAAATATACATAGCCAAAGTTACACCATTTTGAAAGTTTCTACGTGTACAATTCAGTGACATCGATTACATTCTTCCAGTTGTGCTGCTATTCTCACTATCCTTTTCCAAATTATTCCATCACCATTATCTTCAACTCACTGTCCCCTAGGCTTCCCATCAAACCTTTTGAGTTGCTGTTGTCAATTTGATCTCACATAGATAATTCTTTTTTTTTTTTGTACCTTAGATGAAGGTTTGCAGAACAAATAGTTTCTCATTAAACAGTTAGTACACATACTGCCCTATGACAATGGTTAACGACCCCATGACATGTTAACACTATCCCTTCTCAACCTTGGGTTCCCCATCACCAGCTTTCCTGTCCCCTTCTGCCTTCTAGTCCTTATCCCTGGACTGCTGTGCCTCATTAGTCCTGTTTTGTTTTATGAGGCTGTCCAATCCCAGGCTGAACGGTGAACTTCAGGAGGGGCTTCACCACTGAGCTAAAAGGGTGCCCCGGGGCCATACTCTCGGGGTTTCTCCAGTCTGTCAGGCCATTAACTGGAGTTTTTTTATTAACTAAAGCAGGGGCTTCAGTTGCTTGAAAACATGGATCCAAACACTGATCGCTTTGCTAAAGTCAATAGGCAGATTTGGGAAGCAGTGAGATGTTACAGCAAAGTATATTAAGAAAAAAAGAAAAGGACCATACAGACAACTGTCACTAATTTTCTGACTAGAAACACTATCCCCATTCCTAGGGATAATCCAGATGATCCAGAACCTTCCATTAGTGGAGTTATTACCGCAACTGACAAAATGCCAATGTCATCCAACCCTTTCTTATTCATCATCAGAGTAAACTTTTATGATTTGTGTATTTTTTTATTTATGTATGTATAAAAACATATCTGTAAGTTTACTGATAATGTTTTCAACTCCAAAGACAAAGATTGGATTTATAAAGATATTGATAATAAAAGGCAATAATAATGAAAACAAACCCAAAAAAATGAGGTATTTAACTTATGTCAGAACCAACCTACAACAGAGTCATTAAAATGGAACCCCATCGTAAGTTGGAGACTACTTTTGTGTATCTAGGAGTATCAGAATTGCTGGATCATATGATAGTCCTATTTTTAGTTTTTGTAAGGAAACACTGCACTGTTTTCCACAATGGCTGTAAAATTTTGCATTCCCACCAGCAATGAATAAGGGTTCCAATCTTCCCACATCCTCACCAACATTTGTTATTATTATTTTTTAATCTTGGCCATCTGAATAAAATGATATCTCACTGTGATTTTGATTTGCGTCTCTCACAGCTAAAGACAATGAGCATCTTTTCAAGTGTTTGTTGGCCATTTCCTTTTTGGTGAAATGTCTATCAAGTCCTTTGCCCATTTTTGATTGGATTATTTGTCATTTTGTGTTTAACCATCAAAGTTTTACATATATATTTTGGCTATTAGACTCGTAAGACATATGGTTTCCTAAGATATTCTCCCACTCGATAGGTTGTCTTTTCACTTTTTTGGTAAAGTCTTTCGAGGAACAAAAGTATTTAATTTTTATGAGGTCCCATTTATTTATTTTGTCTTTGCTGTTTGTGCTTTTGTTATTGTATCAGCTAGTCCATTGTTAAAAGCTAGGCCTGGCAGCCATGCCCTTGTATTTTCTTCTAAGAATTTTATGGTTTTAGTTTTCACATTTAGGTCCTTAATCCATTTTTAATTGGTTTTTGGGTGTGGTGTGAGGCATGAATCCTGTTTCATTTTTCTGCATGTGGAAATCCAATTTTCCCAGCACCGTTTATTGAAGAAATTCTTCTTTCTCCATTGAATAAACTTAGCATCCTTGTCAAAAATCAATTGACCATAGATGTGTGAGTTTATTTCTGAACTCTCAATTCTATTTGATTGGTGTATGTGTCTATTATTTATACCAGTACCAGGCTTTTTGAATACTGTAGTTATATAATACGTTTTGAAATCAGGAAGTCTGAGTCCTTCTACTTTGCTCTTCTTCAAAACTGCTTAAGCTATTTAGGCTTTCTTGCCATTCCATATAATCACAGCTTAGTTTTTCCGTTTCTGTAAAGAAGCCTGTTGGAGTTTTGACAGGGATTGTACTGAATCTGTAGATCAATTTGGGTAGTATCAATATCTTAACAATATTAAATCTTTCAATACATGAACATGGAACATCTTTCCATTTATTTAGATCTTCTTTAATATTTTTCAGTAATTTTTTATAATTTTCATTGTATAAGTCTTTCACATCCCAGATTAAATTTATTTCTAGGTATTTTATTTTCCTAGATGCTGTTTTGTAAGTGGAATTGTTTTCCTAATTTCCATTTCAGATGTCTTTTTTTAAATTATGCTTTAAGTAAAAGTTTACAGCTCAAGTTAGTTTCTCATACAAAAATTTATACACACATTGTTATGTGACCCTAGTTGCTATCCCTATAATATGACAGCACACTCCTCCTTTCCACCCTGGATTTCCCATGTCCATTCAACCAGAACCTATCCCTTTCTGCTTTCTCATCTTGCCTGTGGACAGGAGCTGCCCATTTAGTCTCTTGTATCTATTTTAACTAAGAAGCATACTCTTCACCAGTATCATTTTGTGTCTTATAGTCCAGTCTAATCTTTCTCTGAAGAGTTGGCCTCGGGAGTTGTTTTAGTCTGGGTTAAGAGAGAGTCCGGGGGCCATGTCTTCTGGGGTTCCTCCAGTCTCAGTCAGACCATTAAGTATGATCTTTTTACTAGAATCTGAGTTCTGCACCGCACCTTTCTCCTGCTCCGTCAGGGACTCTCTGTTGTATTCCCTGTCAGGGTGCTCATTGGTGGTAGGCAAGTATCATCTAGTTCTTCTGGTCTCAGGCTAATGGAGTCTTGTTTATGTGGCCCTTTTTGTCTCCTGGGCTAATATTTTCCTTGTGTCTTTGGTGTTCTTCATTCTCCTTTGCTTCACGTGGGTTAGGACCAATTGATGTATCTTAAATGGCCACTCGCTAGCTTTTAAGACCCCAGACGCCACTCACCAAAGTGGAATGCAGAACATTTTCTTAATGAACTTTGTTATGCCAATTGACCTAGATGTTCCCTGAAACCATGGTCCCTAGACCACCACCCCTGCTACTCTGTCCCTCGAAGTGTTTGCTTGTGCTCAGGAAACTTCTTAGCTTTTGGTTTAGTCCGGTTGTGCTGACTTCGCCTATATGATGTGTCTCCTTCCCTTCACCTAAGATAATTCTCTTCTATCTAGTTAGTGAATACACCCTCCCTCCCTCCCTCCCCACCCCATAATCATCAAAGCATGTTTTCTTCTGTGTTCATACCTTTTCTTGAGTTCTTATAATAGTGGTCTTATACAATATTTGTCCTTTTGTGACTGGCTAATTTCACTCAGCATAATGCCTCCAGATTCATCCATGTTATGAGACGTTTTTTGGATTCACCGTTGTTCTTTATCGCTGCACAGTATTCCATTGTGTGAATATACCATAATTTGTTTATCCATTTGTCCATTGATGAGCACCTAGGTTGTTTCCATCTTTTTGCTATTGTGAACAGTGCTGCACTGAACATGGGTGTGCATATATCTATTCATATGATGGCTCTTATTTCTCTAGGATATATTCCAAGGAGCCGGATAGCTAGATCATATGGTACTTCTATTTCTAGCTTTTTAAGGAAGTGCCATATCGATATCCAAAGTGGTTGTACCACTTTACATTCCCACCAACAGTGTATAAGTGTTCCGGTCTCTCCACAACCTCTCCAGCATTTATTATTTTGTGTTTTTTGGATTAATGCTAGCCTTGTTGAGGTGAGATGATATCTCATAGTAGTTTTGATTTGCATTTCTCTAATGGCTAATGATCATGAGCATTTTCTCATGTGTCCGTTAGCTGCCTGAATATCTTCTTCGGTGAAGCGCCTGTTCATATACTTTGCCTGTATTTTAATTGGGTTATTTGTCTTTTTGTTGTTGAGGTTTTGCAGTATCTCGTAGATTTTAGAGATTAGATGCTGATCAGATTAGTCGTAGAAAATAATTTTTTCCCAGTCTATAGGTTGTCTTTTTACTCTTTTGGTGAAGTCTTTTGATGAGCGTAAGTGTTTGATTTTTAAGAGCTCCGAGGTATATAGTTTCTTTTCTGGTGTTTGTGCATTGTTACTTATGGTTTGTATTCAGTTCATGCCATTTATTAGAGCTCCTAGCGTTGTCCCTATTTTCTCTCCCATGATCTTTATCATTTTAGATTTTATATTTAGGTTTTTGATCCATTCTGAGTTAGTTTTTGTGCATAGTGTGAGGTATGGGTCTTGTTTCATTTTTTTGCAGATGGATATCCAGTTACGCCAGCACCATTTGTTAAAGAGACTGTCTTTTCTCTATTTAATGGACTTTGGGCCTTTGTCAAATATATGCTGCTCATAGGTGGATGAATTTACGTCTGGATTCTCAATTCTATTCCATTGGTCTGTGTATCTGTTGTTGTACTAGTACCAGGCTGTTTTGACTACCGTGGTGGTGTAATAGTTTCTCATATCAGGTAGTGTGAGACCTACTGCTTCGTTCTTCTTCTTCAGTAATGCTTACTTAGTCAGGACCTCTTCTCTTCCATATGAAGTTGGTGATTTATTTCTCCATCTCATTAAAAAACGCTGTTGGGATTTGGATTGGGATTGGATTGTATCTGTAGATCACTTTGGGTAGAATTGACATTTTCACAATGTTGGGTCTTCCTACCTGTGAGCAAGCTATGTTTTTCTACTTATGCAGGCCTCTTTTGGTTTCTCGCAGTAGTGTCTTGTAGTTTTCATTGTATAGATTTTTTACATCTCTGGTTAGAGTTATTCCTAAGTATTTTATGTTCTTGGGGGCTATTGTAGTGGTACTGATTTGGTGATTTCCTCTTCAAAGTTATCTTTGTCGGTGTAAAGGAATCCAACGGATTTTTGTATGTTTATCTTGTATCCTGATACTTTACTGAAATCTTCTATTAGTTCCAGTAGTTTTCTTGTGGATTCTTTGGGGTTTCTGTGTATAAGATCACATCATCTGCAAATAGGGATACTTTTACTTCTTTCTTACCAATTTAGATGTCCTTTATTTCTTTTTCTTGCCTAATTACTCTGGCTAGGACCTCCAGTACAATGTTGAATAAGAGTGGTGATAAAGGGCGTCCTTGTCTGGTTCCCGTTCTCAAGGGAAATGTTTTCAGACTCTCTCCATTTAGAATGATGTAGGTTGTTGGCTTTGTATAAATGCCCTTAATTATGTTGAGGAATTTCCCTTCTATTCCTATTTTGCTGAGAGTTTTTATCATGAATGAGTGTTGGACTTTGTCAAATGCCTTGTCTGCATCAAGTGATAAGATCATGTGATTCTTGTCTTTTGTTTTATTTATGTGATGGATTAAATTGATTGTTTTTCTAATGTTGAACCATCCCTCCATACCTGATATGAATCCCACGTGGTCATGGTGAATTATTTTTTTGATATCTTGTTGAATTGTATTGGCTAAAATTTTGTTGAGGATTTTTGTGTCTATGTTCATGAGGGTATTGGTCTGTAATTTTTCTTTTTTGTGGCATTTTCACCTGGTTTTGGTATCAGGGTTATGCTGGCTTCATTGAATAAATTTGGGAGTATTCCATCCTTTTCTATGCTCTGAAAAACCTTTAGTAGTAGCGGTGTTAACTCTTCTCTGAAAATTTGATAGAAGTCTCCAGTGAAGCCGTCAGGGCCAGGACTTTTTTATTTTTTTGTTAGGAGTTTTTAAATTACCTTTTCAATCTCTTATTTTGTTACAGGTTTATTTAGTTGTTCTACCTCTGTTTAATAAATAATCATTATAATGCTTTACTTTGTCTTCTCAAGCCACCCTTTGAAATCTTCTGCTCAGCTCTTCTAGTTAATCATTTTTTTGCTTTTACTTTAGCTACCTGGCATTCAAGAGCAAGTTTCTGAGTCTTCTCTGACATCCATTTAGGTCTTTTCTTTCTCTCCTGTGTTTTTAATGACCTCTTGCTTTTTTTATGTATTATGTCCTTGATGTCATTCCACAACTCATCTGATTTTCCATCATTAGTGTTCAACGCATCAAATCTATTCTTGAGATGGTCTCTAAATTCAGGTAGGATATACTCAAGGTCATACTTTGGCTCTCGTAGACTTGTTCTAATTTTCTTCAGTTTCAACTTGAAACTGCATATGAGTAAATGATGGTCTGATCTGCAGTCGGCCCCTTGCCTAGTTCTGACTGATGGTATTGAGCTTTTCCATTGTCTCTTTCCACAAATGTAGTCGATTTGATTCCCGTGTATTACACCTGGCAAGGTCCATGTGTATAGTCACCATTTATGTTGGTGAAAAAAGGTGTTTGCAATGAAGAAGTCATTGGTCTTGCAAAATTCAATCATGCGAACTCCAGCATCGTTTCTGTCACCAAGGCCATATTTTCCAACTGCTGATCTTTCTTCTCTGTTTCCAACTTTCACATTCTAATCACCAGTAATTATCACTGCATCCTGATTGCATGTTCGATCAATTTCAGGCTGCAGAAGTTGATACAAATCTTCAATTTAGTCGTATTAACTGGTCTTCTTTGTAGGCACATGGGTATTATCCTGTCACTGACAGCATTGTACTTCAGGATAGATCTTGAAATGTTCTTTTTGATGATGAATGCAACACCATTCCTCTTCAAGTTGTCATTCCCAGCATAGCAGACCATATCATTGTCCAATTCAAAATGACCAATACCAGTCCATTTCAGCTCACTAATGCCTAGGATATCGATCTTTATGTGTTCCATTTCATTTTTGACAATTTCCAATTTTCCTAGATTCATACTTCCTATATTCCACGTTCCAATTATTAATGGATGTTTGCAGCTATTTCTTCTCATTTTGAGTCATGCCACATCATCAGATGAAGGTCCCAAAAGCTCGACTCCCTACACGTCATTAAGGTTGACTCTACTTTGAGGAAGCAGCTCTTTCCCAGTCATATTTTGAGTGCTTTCAACATGAGGACAAAGTAAACTATTATGACGACGTGTGCAAAGACCTGGAGATAGAAAACCAAAAGGGAAGAACATGCTCAGCATTTCTTAAGCTGAAAGAACTGAAGGAAAAATTCAAGCCTCAAGTTGCAATATCGAAGGATTCTACGTGGAAAATATTAAACAACACAGGAAGCATCAAAAGAAGATGGAAGGAATACATAGAGTCACTATACCAAAAAAGAATTGATTGATGTTCAACCATTTCAGCGGGTAACATATGATCAGGAGCCGATGGTACTGACGGAAGAAGTCCAAGCTGCACTGAAGGCATTGGTGAAAAACAAGGATCCATGAATTGACAGAATACTAGTTGAGATGTTTAAACAAACAGATGCAGCGCTGGAAGTCCTCATTCATCTATGCTAAGAAATTTGGAAGACAGCTACCTGGCCCACTGACTGAAAGAGATCCATATTTATGCCAATTCCCAAGAAAGGTGATCCAACCAAATGTGGAAATTATTGAACAGTATCATTAATATCACCTGCAAGCAAAATTTTGCTAAAGATCCTTCAAAAGCGGCTGCAGCAGTATATACAAAGGGAACTGCCAGAAATTCAAGCCAGATTTAGAAGAGGACATGGAATCAGAAATATGATTGCTGATGTCAGATGGATCCTGGCTGAAAGTAGAGAATACCAGAAAGATGTTTACCTGTGTTTTATTGACTATGCAAAGGCATTCGACTGTGCGGATCATAACAAATTATGCATAACATTGCGAAGAATGGGAATTGCAGAACACTTCGTTGTGCTCATGAGGAATCTGTACATGGATCAAGAGGCAGTCATTCCAACAGAACAAGAGGAAACTGCATGGTTTTAAGTCAGGAAAGTTGTGCATCAGGGTTGTATCCTTTGACCATACATATTCAATCTGTATGCTGAGAAAATAAACCGAGAAACTGGACTATATGAAGAAGAATGGGGCATCATGACTGAAGGAAGACTCGTTAACAATCTGCGTTATGCAGATGACACAACCTTGCTTGCTGAAAGTGAAGAGGACTTGAAGCACTTACTGATGAAGATCAAAGACCACAGCCTTCAGTATGGCTTACACCTCCACATAAAGAAAACAAAAATCCTCACAACTGGACCAATAAGCAACATCATGATAAAGAGAGAAAAGATTGAGGTTGTCAAGGATTTCATTTTACTTGGATCCACAGTCAACACCCACAGAAGCAGCAGTCAAGAAATCAAAAGACACATTGCATTGGGCAAATCGGCTGCAAAAGACCTCTTTAAAGTATTGGAAAGCAAAGATGTCACCTTGAGGACTAAGGTGTGCCTGACCCAAGCCATGGTGTTTTCAATCACCTCATATGCATGTGAAAGCTGAACAATGAATAAGGAAGACCAAAGAACTGATGCCTTTGAATTGTGGTGTTGGTGAAGAATATTGAATATACCATGGACTGCCAAAAGAAGGAACAAATCTATCTTGGAAGAAGTACAACCAGAATGCGCCTTAGAAGCAAGGATGGCAAGACTGCGTCTTACATAATATGGACATGTTATCAGGAAGGATCAGTCCCTGGAGAAGGACATCATGCTTGGTAAAGTATAGAGTCAGCAAAAATGAGGAAGACCCTCCACGAGATGGACTGACACAGTGGCTGCAACAATGGGCTCAAGCATAGCAACACTTGTGAGGATGGTGCAGGACTGGGCAGTGTTTTATTCTGTTGTGCATAGGGTCGCTATGAGTCAGAATCAACTTGACAGCATCTAACAACAACAAAAATAACCTCTGTTGTGTTTGTTTAGGTAGGTAGTGTGTTTCTAGAAATTTGTCCGTTTCCTCTAGGTTTTCAAACTTGTTGGAGTATAATTTTTCATAGTATTCTGTTATGATTCTTTTAATTTCAGTTGGGTCTGTTGTGGTATCACCCATCTCAGTTCTTATTTGGGTTATATGCTTCCTCTTCTGTTTTTCTTTTGTCAGTTTGGCCATTGGTTTATTGATTTTGTTTATCTTTTCAGAGAACTAGCTTTTGGTCTTGTTAACTCTTTTAATTGTTTTTATGTTCTCTATTTCATTTAATTCTGCTCTAATTTTTATTATTTGCTTTCTTTTGGTGCCTGAGGGCTTCTTTTGCTCCTCTCTTTCTATTTGTTGGAGTTGTAGGGTTAATGTTTTGATTTTGGCCCTTTCTTCTTTTTGGATGTGTGCATTTATTGGTATAAATTGACCTCCATTTCAGATTTCTTGTTGCTGGTGTATAGAAACCCAATTGATTTTTGTTTGTTGACCTTGTACTCTGCAACTTTGCTAAATTCCTCTATTAGCTTCTGAAGCTTTCTTGTGTATTCTTTGGGATTTTCTATATATAGGATCATGTCATTCATGAATAGAGATTATTCTGCTTCCTCCTTCTGATTTGGATACATTTATTTCTTTTTCTTGTCTTATTGCTCTGGGTAGGACTTACAACACAGTATTGAATAGGAGTGATGAGAGTGGGCATCCTTGTCTTTTCTAATTTCAAGGGGAAAGCTCTCAGTATTTCTCTATTAAGTGTAATTTTGGCTGTTGGTTTTTCATAATGCCCTTAGTCATATAGATAACTTTCCTTTTATTCCTATCTTGTTGAGGGTTTTCGTCAAGAAAGGATGTTGGATTTTTCAAATGCCTTTTCTAGATCAGTAGAGATGATTATGTGGTTCTTTGTTATATTAATGTGGAATATTGCATTGATTGATTTTCTAATGTTGAACCATTGTTGCACTACTGGAATAAATCCCACTTGGTAATGTGTATGACTGTTTTAATGTGCTGTTATTGGATTCTGTTCACTAGTATTTTGTTGAGGATTTTTGCGTCTATATTCATAAGGGATTTTGGCCTATAGTTTTCTTTTCTTGTGGTGCCTTTGTCTGGTTTTGGTATCAAGGTTATGTTGGCTTCATAGAATACATTAGGGAGTTTTCCTTCCTTCTCTGTCTTTTGAAAGAGTTTAAACAGGATTGGTGTCAGTTCTTCTCTAAATGTTTAGTAGAATTCCCTAGGGAAGCCATCTAGTCTAGGACATTTTGTTGTTGTTGTCGGGAGGTTTTTATTTATTTTTTTAATTTTTTTTTAAAATTGTACTTTGGTTGAAGGCTTACAGAACAAATAGTTTCTCATGAAACAGTAGTACACATGTTGTTTTATGACATTGGTTAACAACCCCACAACATGTCAACCCTCTAACTTCTCAATCTTTGTTTTGGTGAAAATACATATAGCCAAAGATATACCGTTTCAAAAATTTCTACATGCACAGTTCAGTGACATTGACTACGCTCTTCCTATTGTGCTGTTATTCTCACTTAACAGTTACTCATTTAACAGTTACTACAAATGTTGCCCTATGACAGTGGTTAATAATCTCACAACACATCAACAATATCCTTACTCAACCTTGGGTTCCCTATCACCAGCTTCCTTGTCCCCTTCTGCCTTCTGGCCCTTGTCACTGGACTACTGTACCTCATTAGTCTCATTTGGTTTTATGGGGCTATCCACTCCCAGGCTGAATGGTGAACCTCGGAGATAACTTCACCACTGAGCTAAAAGGGTGTCTGGGGGCCATACTCTTGGGGTTTCTCCAGTCTCCTTTAGGCCAGTAAATCTGGTCTTTTTTTTGTGAGTTAGAATTATGTTCTACATCCTTCTCCAGCTCTGTCCAGAACCCTCTGTTGTGATCCTGGTCAGAGCAGTCAGTGGTGGTAGCTGGGCATCATCTAGCTGTACTGGACTCAGTCCAGTGGAGGCCTTGGTGGCTGTGGACCATTAGTCCTTGGGACTAATCTTTTCCTTGTATCCTGTTCTCTTCATTCTGTTGGGAGGTTTTTGATTACTGTTTCAATCTCTTCCCTTATGTGTCTGTTGAGATTTTCTATTTCCTCTTGAGTCAGTTTAGGTAAGTTGTGTGATTCTAAGAATTTGTCCATTTCACTTAAGTTTTCAACACCTAGGTTGGTGTATAGTTGTTCATAGTATTCTGTCATAATTCCTTCTTTTCTGTCAGGTCAGTTGTAATGTCTCCACTTCCATTTCTTATTCTGGTTATTTGCATGTTTTTTTTTTTTCTTTTTTCTTTGTGAGTCTAGGTAAAGATGTGACAATTTGATTGATCTTTTCAAAGAACCAGCTTCTGGTTTTGTCGATTCTCTTTGTTGTTTTCCTATTTTAGATTTTGTTTATTTCTGCTCAGATCTTTGTTTTTTTCCTTTCTCCTGGTAGCTTTGGAGCCCTGGAGACATAGTGATTAAGAACTTGGCTGCTAACCAAATAGGTTAGCAGTCTGATTCTACCAGCTGTTCCTTGTGAACCTAATAAGGCTGGTCTACTCTGTCCTATAGGGTTGCTATTAGTTGGAATCAACTTGATGGCAACAAATTTGGTTTTTCAGGTTTGGTTGGTAGCTTTAGGCTTAGTTTGTGCTTCATTTTCTAGTTCTTTAAGTTGTTGAGTTAGGCTATTAGTTTGAGATCTTTTATCATGTAGGCATTTATGCTATAAATTTCCCTCTGAGTACTTCCTTTGCTGCATCTCATAAGTTTTGGTATGTTGTGCTTTCATTTTCATTTGACTCTAAGTATTTTTTTATTTCTCTTTTGATTTCTTCCTTGATTCATTGGTAGTTTAATAATGTGTTGTTTAATTTCCATATGTTTGTGTATTTTCTATATTTTGTTATAGATTTCTAATTTCACTTCATTTTCACCAGAGAAAAGACTTGTATTATTTCAATCCTTTTAAATTTATCAATTCCAGAACACTTAATTGTGCTTATGAAGAATCTGTACATAGACCAAGATCTAGTCGTTCGAACAGAGCAAGGGGATACTGCATGGTTTAAAATCAAGAAAGGTGTGTGTCAGGGTTGCATCCTTTCACCATACTTATTCAATCTGTATGCTGAGCAAATAGTCTGAGAATCTGGACTATATGAAGAAGAATGTGACATCAGGATTGGTGATATGCAAATGATACAACCTTGCTTGCTGAAAGCAAAGAGGACTTGAAGCACTTACTGAGGAAGATCAAAGACTGCAGCCTTCAGTATAGATTACACCTCAATGTAAAGAAAACAGAAATCCTCACAACTGGACCAATAAGCAATGTCATGACAAATAGAGAAAAGATTGACATTGTCAATGATTTCATTTTATATGGATCCACAATCAATGCCTATGGAAGTAGCAGTCAGGAAATCAAATGACCTATTTCCTTGGGCCAATCTGCTACAAAAGACCTCTTTAAAGTGTTAAAAGACAAAGATGTCACTTTGAGGAGTAAGGTGCACCTGACCCAGGCCATGGTATTTTCAATCGCCTCATGTGCATGCGAAAGCTGAACAACGAATAAGGAAGACTGAAGAAGAATTGATGCATTTGAATTATGGTGTCGGTGAAGATACTGAATATACCATGGACTGCCAGAAGAATGACCAAGTCTGTCTTGGAAGAAATACAGCCAGAGTGCTCCTTGAAAGAGAGGATGGTGAGACTTTGTCTCACATGCTTTGGACATGTTACCAGGAGGGACAAGTCCCTGGAGAAGGACATCATACTTGGTAAAGTAAAGAGTCAGTGGAAAAGGGGAAGATCCTCAGTGAGATTGATTGACACAGTGGCTGCAACAATAGGCTCAAACATAACAATGATTGTGAGGATGGCGTGGGACTGGGCAGTGTTTCCGTGTTTTGTTCTGTTGTACATTGGATCATTATGAGTTTGAACCAAATTGATGGCACCTAACAATAACAACAAATGCATACATATGTGTGTGTGTGTGTAAATATATACATATATATAACCTTCTATTATCATTTCTAGTTCCCTTCATTTCCTCCTATGGATTCAAGTTGCTATCTGGTGCCATTTCCTTCCTCCAGTTATCTTTGTTCATACTTGCCTCCTTTATGCTGTTTTTGTTAAATATACTACATTTCTAAATGTTGTAGGTTCAACAATAAAATTATATACAGATTATTTTATGCAGTTGCTTTTTACTTTTTCCTGAGGATTCAAGTTAATCTCTGGTGTCACTTTCTTTCAGCCTGAAGAACTTCCTTTAGTAATTTTTATATGGCGAATCTGCTAGCAATGAATTCTCTCAGTTTTGTTTCTTTGCTTGGAATATCTTTATTTCTCCTTCATATTTGATAGTTTTTCTGCATATGATATTCTTGGTTGACAGATTTTTTTCTTTCAGCATTTGAATGTGTCATCCTACTGGCTTCTGGCCTCCAGTATTTCTGATAAACAGTCAGGTATTAATTTTATTGGAGTTTCCTTGTACTTGTATTAGTAATTTTCCTCTGGCCGCTTTCATGATTTTCTCTGTGTCTCTCAGCACCTCAGCTATGATGTGTCTGGGTGTGGATCTGTACAGTTATCCTAACTGGAGTTCATTGAGTTTCTTGGATGTGTAGATTAACTTTTTTTTTTATTATCAAATTTTGGACATCTTCAACCATTATTTCTTTCTTTTTTTTAAAAAAAATTTTATTGTTCTTCAGGTGAAGGCTTACAGAACAGTTTCTCATGTAACAGTAGTACACATGCTGTTTTTTGACTTTGGTTAACAACCCCACATCATTTTAACCCTCTGAATTCTCACCTTTTTTTTTTTTTTGGTGAAAATACCCATAGCCAAAGATACACCATTTCAAAACTTTTTACATACACATTTAAGTGACATTGACTATGCTCTTCCAATTGTGCTGCCATTCTCACCCAAGATGAAGGCTTACAGGACAAAATAGCCTCCCATTTAAGTTACTACAAATGTTGCCCTATAACAATGGTTAAAAATCTCACAACACATAAACAGTATCCTTATTCAACTTTGTGTTCCCTATCATCAGCTTCCTACTCCCCCTCTGCCTTCTGGCCCTTGTCACTGGACTCCTGTACCTCGTTAGTCTCATTTAGTTTTACTGGGCTGTCCACTCCCAGGCTGAACAGTGAACCTCGAAGGTAACTTCACCTCTGAGCTGAAATGGTGTCTGGGGGCCATACTCTTGAGGTTTCTCCGGTCTCCTTTAGGCCAGTAAATCTGGTCTTTTTTTTTGGGGGGGGGGGGGAGTTAGAATTATGCTCTACATCCTTCTCCAGCTCTGTCCAGAACCCTCTGTTGTGATCCTGGTCAGAGCAGTCAGCGGTGGTAGCCAGGCACCATCTAGCTGTACTGGACTCAGTCCGGTGGAGGTCTTGGTAGCTGTGGACAATTAGTCCTTTGGACTAATCTTTTCGTTATATCCTGGTCTCTTCATTCTCCCTTGCTCCCGAAGGGATGAGACCAGTGTAATATCTTAGATGGCCGCTCACAGGCTTTTAAGACCCCAGACACTACTCACCAAGGTAGAATGTAGAGCATTATCTTTATAAGTAGTGTCATGCCAATTGAGCTAGATGTTCCCTGAGACCATGGTCCCCAGAGCCCTCTGTCCAACAACTCAGTCCCTTGGGGAGTTTGGATGTGTCCATGGGGCCTCCATGACCTTTCCTTGTGCAGGTTGTGTTAGTTTCCCTTGTACTGTGTACTGTCTCACCTCTCACCCAAGATACCACTTATCTATTGCCTATTTAGTATCCCCCCCCCCCCATCCCTGGTAACCAACAAGGATTGTTACATTTTGCATGTGAATTTTTTCATGTGTTTTTACAATAGAGCTCTCATACAATATTTGTCCTTTTGTGATTGACTTCTTTCACTCAGCATAATGTCCTCCAGTTTCATCCATGTTATGAGATGGTTCACAGATTCATTGTTGTTCTTTCTCATTGCATAGTACTCCATTGTGTGTATGTACCATAGTTTGTTTATCCATTCATCTGTTGATGGGCACCTACGTTGTTTCCATCATTTTGCTATTGTGAACAATGCTGCCATGAACATAGGTGTGCATATGTCTATTCGAGTGACGACTCTTATTTCTGTAGGATATATTCCTAGGAGTGGGATTGCTGGATCGAATGGTATGTCTATTTCTAGCTTTCTGAGGAAACGCCATATCATTTTCCAAAATGGTTGTATCATTTTGCATTCCCACCAGCAGTGTATAAGACTTCCCATATCCCCGCAGCCCCTCCAACATTTGTTATTTCCTGTATTTTTGATTCATGCCAGTAATGCCAGGGTTAGAAGGTATCTCATTGTGGTTTTAATTTGCATTTCTCTAATGGCTAGTGATCGCGAGCATTTCCTCATATGTCTGTTGGCCGCTTGAATGTCTTCTTTGGTGAAGTGTCTGTTCATTTCCTTTGCCCATTTTTTGATAGGATTGTTTGTCTTTTTGTTGTAGAGGTGTTGGATTTTCTTGTAGATTATGGAGATTAGACCTTTGTCTGACTTGTACTGTCTAACAATTTTTTCCCAGTCTGTAGGTTCTCTTTTGACTCTTTTGGTGAAGTCTTTTGAAGAGCATAGGTGTTTGATTTTTAGAAGATCCCAGTTATCTAGTTTATCTGTTGGGTTTTGTGTGTTGATGGTTATCATTTGTATCCTGTTAATGCCATGTATTAAGGTCTGAAGTGTTGTTCCTATTTTTTCTTCTATGAACTTTATAGTTTTAGGTTTTATAGTCAGGTCTTTGATCCATTTTGAAGTAGTTTTTGTATACAGTGTGAGGTATGGGTCCTGTTTCATTTTTCTACAAATAGATATCCAGTTTTGCCAGCACCATTTGTTAAAAAGACTGTCTTTTCCCCATTTGATGGACTTTGGGCCCTTGTCGAAAATCAGGTTACCGTAGGCGGATGGATTTACATCTGGGTTCTCAATTCTGTTCCATTGGTCAATGTCTCTGTTGTTGTACCAGTACCAGGCTGTTTTGACTACTGTAGCTGCATAGTAGGTTCTCAAGTCAGGTAGTGTGAGTCCTCCAACTTTATTCTTCTTCTTCAATAGTGCTTTACTTATTCAGGGCTTCTTCCCTTTCCATATAAAGTTAATAATTAGTTTTTCCATCTCTTTGAAGAATGTTGTTGGTATTTGGATCGGGATTGCATTGTATTTGTAAATTGCTTTAGGTAGAATTGCCATTTTCACAATGTTGAGTCTGCCTGCCCATGAGCATGGTATGTTTTTCCATTTATGTAGATCCCTTTGGGTTTCATGCAGCAGTGTTTTGTAGTTTTCTTTGTATAGGTCTTTTACATTCCTGGTCAGATTTATTCCTAAGTATTTTATCTTTTTAGGGGCTATTGAAAATGGTATTGATTTCCTGATCTCCTTTTCATCGTTCTCTTTACTGGTGTATAGGACTCCAACTGATTTTTGAATGTTTATCTTGTATCCTGCTACTCTGCTGAATCTTTCTATTAATTCCAGTAGATTTCTCATGGAGTCTTTAGGGTTTTCTATGTATAGTATCATATCATCTGCAAACAGGGAGAGTTTAACTTCTTCATTACCAATTTGGATGCCCTTTATTTCTTTCTCTTGCCTTATTGCTCTAGCTAGAACTTCCAGCACAATGTTAAATAGGAGTGGTGATAAAGGGCATCCTTGTCTTGTTCCTGTTTTCAAGGGGAATGTTTTCAGCCTCTCTCCATTAAGAATGCTGTTGGTTGTTGGTTTTGCATAGATGCCCTTTATTATGTTGAGAAATTTCCCTTCTATACCTATTTGATTGAGGGCTTTTATCAGGAATGGGTGTTGGACTTTGTCAAATGCCTTTTCTGCGTCAATTGAGATGATCATGTGATTTTTTTCTTTCCTTTTATTTATGTGGTGAATTACGTTGACGGATTTTCTAATGTTAAACCATCCTTGCATACCTGGTATGAATCCTACTTGGTCATGGTGTATTATTTTTTTGATATGATACTGAATTCTATTGGCTAGAATTTTGTTCAGAATTTTTGCATCTATATTCATGAGAGATATTGGTCTGTAATTTTCTTTTTTTATGATGTCTTTGCCTGGTTTTGGTATCAGTGTTATGCTGGCTTCATAGAATGAATTTGGAAGTGTTGCTTCCTCTTCTATGCTCTGAAATAGCTTGAGTAGAACTGGTACAAGCTCTTCTGTAAATGTTTTGTAGAATTCTCCAGTGAAGCCATCTGGGCCAGGGCTTGTTTTGGTTGGGAGTTTTTTTATTACCTTTTCAATCTCTTCTCCTGTTATGGGTCTGTTCAGATTTTCAATATCACTTTGTTGTAGTTTGGGTAGGCCGTGTGTTTCTAGAAATTTATCCATTTCCTCTAGGTTTTCAAATTTGTTGGAAT
The DNA here is from genome assembly GCA_030035585.1 of Dugong dugon. Classification (NCBI taxonomy): domain Eukaryota; kingdom Metazoa; phylum Chordata; class Mammalia; order Sirenia; family Dugongidae; genus Dugong; species Dugong dugon. The sequence continues at coordinate 210,469,856 of CM057460.1, read as the reverse complement.
GTAGTTTTTCATAATATTCTGTTATAATCCTTTTTTTTTTCGGTTGGGTCTGTTGTAATGTCCCCCATTTCATTTCTTATTTGGGTTATTTGTGTCCTCTGCTGTTTTTCTTTTGTCAGTCTGGCCAGTGGTTTGTCGATTTTGTTGATTGTTTCAAAGAAGCAACTTCTGGTTTTGTTGATTCTTTCTATTGTTTTTCTGCTCTCTATTTCATTTATTTCTGCTCTGATCTTTACTATCTCCTTTCTTCCGGTGGTTGTAGGCTTTTTTTGCTGTTCTCTTTCTATTTGTTTGAGCTCTGTAGTTTATGTTTTGATTTTGTCCCTTTCTTCTTTTTTGATATGTGCATCTATTGCTATAAATTGTCCTCTGAGGACTGCCTTTGCTGTGTCCCAAAGGTTTTGGTATGATGTGTTTTCATTTTCATTTGATTCTAGGAATTTTTTAATTCCATCTCTGATTTTTTCTATTACCCATTGATGTGTAAGCAGAGTATTATTCAGTTTCCATGTAGCTGATTTTTTTTCCTTGTTCTTTCTAGTGTTAATTTCTACCTTGATGGCATTGTGGTCAGAGAAGATACTGTGAATTATCTCAACGTTTTGGATCTTGTTGAGGATTGCTCTGTGGCCTAAGATGTGGTCTATTCTGGAGAACGTTCCATGTGCATTGGAAAAAAATGTGTACTTTGCAGCGGTTGGATGGATTGTTCTACATATGTCTATGAGGTCCACTTGGCTGATTGTGTCCTTTAGGTCTTCTGTATCTTTGCTGAGTTTCTTCTTAGTTGTTCTGTCCTTTACTGAGAGTGGTGTGTTGAAGTCTCCTACTATTACTATGGAACTGTCAATATCTCTTTTCAGTGCTGTTAGAGTTTTTTTATGTATTTTGGAGCCCTGTCATTAGGTGCGTAGATGTTTATTATGGTTATGTCTTCATGATGGATCGTCCCCTTAATCATTATATAGTGTCCTTCTTTGTCTTTTATGGTAGATTTTGTTTTAAAGTCTATTTTATCTGAGATCAGAATTGCCACTCCTGCTCTTTTTTGGTAGTTGTTAGTTTGATATATTTTTTTCCAACCTTTGATTTTTAATAAATTCACATCTTTGTTTCTAAGGTGTGTCTCTTGTAGACAGCATATTGATGGATCCTGTTTTCTTATCCATTCTGCCACTCTCCATCTCTTTATGGGTGCATTGAGTCCATTTACATTCACTGTAATTATTGATAGATGGAAGTCTGTTGCTGTCATTTTGTAGTGCTTTTTTTTGTGGTGGTGAAGTTTTCTTTGTTCTTCTTACTCTCTTGTGCTGAGTTACTTTTGTTTGTGGATTTTGTGTTCATTTCTTTTGTTTTTGTAGGTTTTGTTTTTTCTGAGACTTTATGTTTTTCGTCTTTATTTTTTTGAGTTGGTTTGTTAACTTTCTTTGTGGTTACCATGAATTTTACCCTTATCTTTATAAGTTTGAAGCAGTCTACCCTTACTTGGTATCGCCTTGCCTTCCTCTCCTTTAGAAGGTTCTATACCTATGCCGTTTATTCCCTCTTTCATTGTTTTGATGTTGCTGTCATCCTTTGATTGATTGCTCTGATTCACTGTTGTATTTCTTTTGGTTTTGGATAGTCCTCGATATTTCATTTCCTAGAATGGTATCTGGGTTGTATGAACCTGCGTCCTAGGTCCTGCCTGAGGGCTGAAGGTGTTTGTCCTCAGATCGAAGGACTCCCTTTAGTAATTCTTGTAAGTTTGGTTTGACTTTTGCATATTCCCTTAGTTTCCGTTTATCTGGAAATGACCTAATTTCACCATCAAGTTTGAACAAGAGTTTTGCTGGATATATTATTTTTGGCTGACAATTTTTTTCTTTCAAGATTTTATATGTGTCATCCCACTGCCTTCTTGCCTGCATGGTTTCTGCAGAATAATTTGAGCTTAGTCTTATTATTTCTTCTCTGTATGTGACTTCTTGTCTTTCACGAGCTGCTCTCAGGATTCTTTGTTTGTCTTTAGTTTTGGCGAGTGTGAATATGATATGTCTTGGTGATTTTCTTTTGGGGTCTCTCCTATATGGGGTTCGTTGAGCTTCTTGGATGGCCATCTTTTCATCTTTCATGATATTGGGAAAGTTTTCTGTCAGCAGTTCCTCAATGATCCTCTCTGTGTTTTCTGTTTTCTCCCCCTGTTCTGGGATGCCAATCACTCGTAAGTTTTTGCTTTTAATTGTGTCCCACATAACTCTCAGGGTCTCTTCATTTTTCTGTGTTTTTTTTTCTGAGTTTTCCTGAAACAGAGTTGTATCCAAGTGTTTGTCTTCAGTTCCACTGATCCTGTCTTCCATGGTTTGAAATCTACTTCACAGCCCTTCTATGACATCATCCATTTCTGAAGTCTTGTTGTTTATCTTTTGGATTTCTAATTGTTGTTTTTGTATAATTTCGAGTTGTGAATTTATTTTGGCATTTTGTTCCTGCATCATCTTCCTGAATTCTTCCAATTTTTTGTCTTTATTTTCCATAAATTTGCCTATTTTTTCCTCATGTTTGTCAGCTTTTTGCCTCAGTTCTTGGAAAATTCTGAGTATTAGTGATTTGAGTTCCCTATCAGGTAGTTCTAGTGCATTTTCTTCCACAAGAGAGTTATCTGGTGTTTTAATTTGGACGCCTATTGGAGCCATCTTGTCTTGTTTTTGTAAATGTTTTGATATTGTTTGTTGTTTTCGGGGCATTCAGTAGATATTTCTCTCGTTTATTGATTGTAGATTTTTTTGTTTCGTCCTTGTGGTACAGCTGGGCAGGTCTAGCTGAAGAGGAGCCACTGGGATGGGTTGTTTGTGGCACTCACCGCAGACACCAGGACGGTCAGTAGTCAGTGCTGGGCAGGTTCCAATAGGGCGTGCCTGCACAGCTTGGTGGTGTGATGTCAAGTGCACGGTGCAGGTAGGCAGGATGCAGCAGGGAGATGGTTATGTGTGAAGCTAAGCGGCTGTTCCTTCTCCCACTGGACGCTCCGCAAGGCTGCTCTCCCGTTCTCCCGTTTGCTGGTCTCTGATACGATCCAAGATGGTGGATCCGCACTGCATTAGCTGGTAGGGGACCTCTTCATGAATCTCTCCGCGCTCTCCATTCTCTTTCAGTATTCTCACTCCATTTGGTGTTTGGATGAGTTCTTTATCTCTTCATTTGATGTTCTAGGGTTTCAGGATTGTTGATTCTCTGTTTGGCTTAGTTTTTCGGATCTTTGCTGTGGAGGGACGGCATGGTGCTTCTGCCTAGAGCACCATCTTGCCCCTGAACCATTATTTCTTTGAATATTTTTCCACTCCTTTCTTTCTCTCCTCTCTGGTACTGCCATTATGTGTATTTTAGTGTGCATAATGGTGTTTCTTGGAGCCCTGGTGGCACAGTGGTAAAGAGCTCAGCTGCTAACCAAAAGGTTGATAGTTCAAATCCATCAGCTGCTCCTTGGAAACCCTATGGTGCAGTTCTACTCTGTCCTGTAGGGTCGCTATGAGTCAAAGTTGACTCGACAGCAACAGGTTTGATTTTTTGGTTTAATGGTGTTCCTGGGTGGCTTGAATAGTTAAGTGCTTGACTACTGGCTGAAAGGTTGGTAGTTCAAACATACACAGAGCCACCTTGGAAGACAGGCCTGGTGTTCTGCTCCCGAAAGGTCACATCCTTGAAAACCCTACAGAGCAATTCTACTCTGCACCATGGAGTCCCATGAGTTGGAATCTACTTGACAGCAACTAATAACACAACAACGATGTCGCACGTTTCTCAGAGGCTTTGTTCATTTTTATACTTTTTTTCGCCTTTGCTCTTTGTAATATCTATTGACCTATCTTCAAGTTCATTGATTCTTTCTTCTGCCAGCTTAAATCTACTGTTAATTCCCTCTAGTGAATTTTTGTTTCAGTTTTTAAACCTTTCAACTCCAGAATTTCTGTTTGGTGCTTTTTAATAATTCCTATCTCTTTGCTAATATTCTCTATTTGGTGAGATATCATTTTCATACTTTAGTTTTTTAGATATGGTTTCCTTTTGTTTTTGTTTTTTTTTGAAAATATTTATATTGGCTCCTTTGAAATATTTACTAAATCTAACGTCTGGACTTCTGCAAAACCAAAAAAACCAAACCTGTTGCCATCGAGTCAATTTCGACTCATAGCAACCCTATAGGACAGAGTAGAACTGACTCATAGGGTTTCCAAGGAGCACCTAGTGGATTCGAACTGCAAACCTTTTGGTTAGCAGCCTGAGCTCTTAACCACTATGCCACCAGGGTTTCTGACTTCTGCAAAAGCACTTTTTATTGCCTGATTATTTTCCTGAGTATGCATGCCTTTCTATTTCTTTGTATGTCTCAGATTTTTTTTGTGTGTGTGCTTTAGGTGAAAGTTTACAGAGCAAATTAGTTTCTCATTAAACAGTTAATACACAAATTGTTTTGTGACATTGGTTGCCAACCCCGCAATGTGTAAACACTCTCCCCTTCTTTAGCCCGGGTTCCCTGTTTCCATTTGTCCAGGTTTCCTGTCCCTTCCTGCCTTCTTGTCTTTGCTTTTGGGCTGGCTGGTATGCCCATTAGTCTCATATACATGAACTGAAAAAATATGGAATCCTTCATGAATTTGCATGTCATCTTTGTGCAGAGGCCATGCTAAGCTTCTCTATATAATTCCAATTTTAGTATATGTGCTGCTGAAGTGAGCACTCAGAATGTTTTTTTTAACTGGACATTTTAAATAATACATTGAAGCAACTGTCTATATGGATCCCCCTGGGCCTTGTTGTTGTTGTCTGCTGTTTGCTTTTATAATTGGTTAGTGACTTGACTGGAATGTTTCAGTGAAATTTATTTCTCCTGCAGTGTGCAGCTACTGTTGTTATTTTTCAGAGGTCACAGCCTTGGGCATATGTAAGCACACAGTCACCTCCAACGCATACCTTCCAACAGTGGTTTTAGCCAGACTCTCTTGATTGTTTCTTTCTTTAATCTCTCAGTTGAGCTTCTGTCTGTCTGCCTCTATTGGCATTTCACCCAACTGTTAGTCTTCACTAATTGTTAGCTGATTGCTCTGTTGTTTTTGATAATGGGCTGGGACGTAACTTGCTCTGTAGTCTGATCTAGTCAAAGTCTAGTTAAAGAATGTTGCCAGTATTTAAGGCTTGCTCCAGCCTCAAGAGGGCTCTTCTTAGCTGCCTTTGTCCCTGGTTATCTCTGTTAAACTTCAAGGTGGTTTATTGTTTTGTGTGTTGCTGGTAGTATCATGGACCTAGTGGCCTCCTCTTAATTGCTCACTACCAAGATCTCTATTTTTCCTGACAATGCACTTCACGAATTTCCTCAAGCATTATTCTAAAGTCAGTCAGTCCTTTTTGGAGAGCTATGCATCTGTTTGTTCTGCCTCTTCCCCTGGGCAAAACTACTGCACCACTGCACAATAGCTAGGGATGAGGACAGTGGCCCTCTTCTCCCAAAGTGACACCCCTTGTCTACCAGTGGGTCACTGTGTGGGGATGGTAGTTCCTAGAATTTTTGACTTGTGCCTCCAAGAATGGAACCTCTACCTTAAGAGTGAGCTGGGTCAGGGCAGTCGGGTTCCAATATTCTTGGCCTGCTGTACCTAGGGTAGAGCTTCCATCCTATAAGTGAAGGCTGGTTGGAGGAAGGGAACTTCAGTTCTCTTGTCCTCCACTGCCTGGAATAGCCTTTTTGCAACTTGGATTTGGGGGAGATGAAAGATGCTGGTGGTCTGCCTGTCTTGAGGCAAAACCATAGTCCTAGACTGGGATTTGGGGAGATAGGGTCCCATCTTTTTGGAAACACCTGCCCAGAGTACAGCTTCTGCCACATTGAGCTGGAGAGAAATGGGAGCAGATCGTGCCTCAAATGCCATAGACTTTCATTGTTCTTACCAAAATTTAGTAAATTTTCTTGAATAAATATTTCTTTATTTGCTGTATACCTTTAGGACAATTTCCAGAAACTTTAGATAGCTGTTTTTGTTTCTTTTTTAAATAGTTTTCACCATTTAAATGGTTATTCTACTAGGAAGAGGTTGCCCCAAGCTCCTTATATCATCATTCTGGAAGTTTCCATCTGCTCCCACTTTTCACAAAGATTTATTGGAATAAAAAAAAAAAAAAAAAAGAAAACAAAACAAAACCCTGTTGCCATTGAGTTGATTCCAACTCATAGCAACTCTATAGGACAGAGTAGAATTGCCCAATAGGGTTTCCAAGGAGTGGCTGGTGGATTTGAACAGGACCTTTTGGTTAGCAACCAAATGCTTAACCACAGTGCCACCACGGTCCCTATGGGAATATAGCCATGCCTATTCATTTATGTGAAGCTCTGGTGGCACTGTGGTTAAGAGTTTGGCTGCTAACCAAAAGGTCAGCAGTTCGAATCCACAAGGGGCTCCTGGGAAAATCTATGGAGCAGTTCTACTCTCTCCTATAGGTTCACCATGAGTTGAAACTGACTCAAGGGCAATGGGTTTTTGATTTTTTTATTCATTTATGTATCATCTGTGGCTGCTTTCATGCCACAGTGGCAGAATTCTGTAGTTGCAACAGAGATTTAATAGCCTGCAAAGCTTAAAATACTTACTATCTAGTCCTTTACAGAAAAAGTTAGCTGAGGAATGAATGCATTATCTTTCTTTTCTCTTTATAGAAATAATATTACAAAACTATTGACATATAAAGAGGGGAATCAAAGAATATGCAGTCAGAATAGTAGAAAAAATCATGTTAGATGATCCATTGATCCACTTATTACTGTTCTCTCTTTTTTTTTAAATTCTTAAATTTTTTTGTGATGTATTTTCTTATTCTAAATAAATAATCTTATTTTATACCTAATTTAGTATGTTTAATTTTGCAATCTTCTTGTTAAAGTGGGCCCCCTAAATTGAATAAGCTTCCTCCCCATGGAAGGGCACCAATGTGATTAGATTTAAGTTGTAGAATTGTGTTTCCTACACTCCAGTCATCTACTTTGTATATTCAAGAATTTTTGTCATATCAGTGTATCACTGGTTCTATTTACATAATTTTTTAATTGCCTTTTTTACTAAAATAAATAGATCTTAATGTATCTCTGAAATCCTGGGCTTGCTGTACCAGTGTTACGTTTGTAAGTGCACCATGTCTGGGTACCACTGGTGGCATGTATTCTGGAGACATGGTGTAGACACACTCTGGCTGAGGGGGTGGAGTCGGCTGGGCAAGGCACTGAAGGCTGGTGGGAGGCCAGGCAGGTGGCTAGGGAAAGCTGAGTGGGCCAACACCTCACTATGCCTCTTGCTGCCATTGGTTGTATGAGGTCTGTCTTCCCAACTAGGCTTTGAGCTTGTAGGGGCAGGATAGGGTCAGATACTCCATGACCAGGCACAGGGCAGATATCACGGGCACCACAGGCTGAAGAGTGAGTGGCAGCCCCTGACGCCTCGGCCTCTGTCTTTCAGCACTGCTTTAAAGGACACTGCATCTGGCTGACACCTGACATTCTCAAACGGGATGGAAACTGGGGCGCCTGGAGTCCGTTTGGCTCCTGCTCGCGTACTTGTGGCACGGGTGTGAAGTTCAGGACCCGCCAGTGTGACAACCCACAGTGAGTTGGCCCCATTGTTCCCTTACCCTTCTGAGGTGGCGGGGGCCCCTGGCTAGGTGGCCTTATCTGCACAGTAGTTCTAGAGAGGATACAGGGCAGGCAGCCCTGGCCATTCCTCACCCCACCTAGGAGGAAGCTGAGACTCAGAGAAGGAGTGTGCATGCCCCAGGACACACAGCCTCCAGGGGCAGAGCTGGCCGTGGGGACCTGGAGACCTGGTCTCCTGACCCACAGCCTGTAGCACTTCCCACCTGGACTACAGCCCTACTCTAGACACCAGTGTACTCTGCCCTTTGTAGTCGAGGGTATTGAGGATAGAAGGTGGAACAGAGGGGAAAAGGAGATGAAGAGGAGGGCTCTCTTGGCCCCAGGATGCTGGGAGCTTGAGCAGGGGCTGCCATAGCCAAGCAGCAGCTGTCTTCAATCAGGAGAGAGGCAGGGTCAGTGAAATGCTACCCATGTCCGGCTGCCCAGGGGAGACACAACCTGTAGGGAGGTTGTCCCTGTGCCAGCCAGGCTCCCCACTTTCAATTGTGCTCCCGCTCCTGCCTCCCTGTCCTGTCCTCCTCCTGGACCCTCTTATTCTACCACCCCACCCAGGCCATGCCCTTTCCTCAGGTCACAGCCACTTCCCTATTCACATGCTCACCACTCCTCACCTGGATTACTGCCGAGCCACCTCCTGCCTCAGCCCTCGGCCTCATCCGGTGTAGTGTCCCCATCGAGAGCAAGGGCTATGGAGCCAGAGTCTGTGGCCTGTGACTCATCGTGTGACCTGGGGCCAGTAGTCACCCCAGGGCCTCCCATGGAGTTGTGGCAATGGAGACATTAGCACCCTTCTGGTCTTCCACCTGCCTATTCGAGGCTTACACTGCAGCCCCAGGGACTGCCTGGAGACATGTGGCATTTGTCTCTTTCTGTAGCCTGTCTGCTTTTTTAAAACATTTTGATTTACCTGAAAATAGTAAATATCTGGAGATATAAATATTTAAAAAATAACAACAGATTTCCAGCTTCTAAATTGGGTGCTATAGCAATGCTGGGCTCAAATACAGGCTGGTGGGCAGTGAGCTCAGGCTGCGCCCTTCATGGGGAACCCCACCCGACCTACTTCCCTCATCTCCTTCACCCACCCGACCCCTTCTAGATATTTGGGTTGGGGCAGTAACCCCTAAGCATCAGTCACAGGCTTGTCACCCTTCCATGGCCCCTGCCATGGCCTCAGCAGGGCTCCAGGGTCTGAGAAATTGTATATGAGTTTTTGTGCGTGTGCATTTTGCTGGGGGAGTAGGTCTCTAGCTTCATATCAACTTCTCAGAGGAGCCTATGAACCCCAAAGTTTGGCCCCACAGGTCTCAGGGAAAGTCCAGACTGCCTGGCTGGGCTTCCAGAGTTCACTGTGCTTTGGCCTATGCAGCAATCTCCATGCTCTGTTTAGTCTGCCCAGACCCTGAACTGACTGCGGGGGCCAGAGGGGGTCAGCAGAAGCAGGGCAGGGAGGATCAAGTGAGTCCATGTGGGCAGGCCGGGATGCGGGGTGAGGGCTCAGGGAGGGGCCCAGGACTGGGGTCCGGCAGGGGAGGAGCCCACATCCCAGGGGCACCTTGCCTGGGGCCCATCAACCCAGCTTGTACTTGGAGCCCTTTCCTCCCCTCCTGCCCTCCTCCTGCCTGGGATCTCCAGGCTGCGATCCTGGCCAGGAGCATAGGCAGGAAGGGGCTCAGTGGCTCTCTGCCCCCTCCTCAAGCCCCTCTGGGGGGCTTTAGCACATGTCTCAAAGTGACATCTAGGAACAGGGGAGATAGCACTGCAGGCGGCTACTGGCTGTCTGGCAAGGACCACGTGTTCCTGTCCTGCAGCACATGCCTGGCATGCAGCAAGCACTCAATAAATGCTATTAGTGTCTGCTGCCCTTCATGTGTGGATGGAATAACAGGTCCAGGGTGCAGTTGGGAGAGCAGATCTGAGCTTACCCCTGGTATCCATGCCCTGACTCACTGTGCCTGACTTGGGGCTGGCCCCAGCTGGGTTCATGGGGTACAGAAGACTCATTCCCAGGCTCGGCCCCAGAGGAGTACATGTACTCTCTCTCACCCTCCCCACCTGCACCCTCTGTGGTCCTGCTCTCTTTGGTGGTGGCAGCAAGGGACAGGGATTGCAGCAGGGATTGCCCCAACTGCCTGTAGACCCATCAGTCCACAAAACCAGCATACAGGAGCATCACCCAGCCCATGCCGAGGCCTGGCGCTTCCTCCACTGACCCATGGCCATCAGACAGCATAGGTGTGGCAATATGGAGTTCTGACACAGTTTATTTACACTGGCCTAGCCCCACCAGTGGGAGGCACAGCACAGCCACAGCACCCAAAGCATCTCAGAACTCATGGGCTCAGCCTTGTCATTAACAACCCAGGTTGTTAACACCCCTATGTGGTCACATCTCTTACGAGTTCCCCAAGTGAAGGCACCCAGACCAGACTGCTACATTTTTAATTACTACTTGCCGCACTTGCACACAGCTTCCCTCCTTACAACGCTGACCCATGATGGGCCGAGGGGGAAGGTGCTTGCCACTGGCCCTCTGTTCCATCAGGTTGAATTCTGCCTGTGTTCTCAGCTCTCCCCACTCTTGTGATTGCAAAACTGAAAGCAATCTACAGTCTCCAGCTTCTTGACCTGCTCTTCCTACCATGTCTCCTCTGAATTCTATGGCTAACATTCTATTTCAGTCATAACATGGATTTCCATTCAAATTAGTACGGCTCCTGCCTGGGCAACCTGGCCCCTCCCGCCATTTCCAGACTAGCTGCTGTATCCATGGGACCCAAGTCACCACTGTGGGGCTGCTGAGCATGGATGCCCAAGGTCTCCTGGTTCCTCCTGCACCCAGGACTGCACTCTCCTTCTGATGCCACCCTTGGTGTTATTTTCACTGGTTCTGTGGCCCCATCAGTCAGCAGGCTGTAAATCACAGCATTGCCCTTTCTTTCATCCTCCCCTTCAAACATGGCCTGTTGATTCGTTCTCCACAAAATTTTTTGCATCATTCTTTCCACTCTCTGCCGTTGAGAGCTTAATACCATGCAAGGGGCCTTATGGAAGCAAGTTCCTTTATCACTGCCTACCCCATGCAGAAGCTGTTGCCACCCTTTCTGCGACAGAGCGAGACTTTTGCCCAAGTCTCAGGTGCCAGTCCTGGGGGCAGGGTGGAGGCTTGGGTTCTGCATGTCTGCCATGCCCAGGTCTCCCGGCTACTCCCAGGGCTGCCCTGCCTGCCAGGGGAATCCTGCCCACCCAGAGCTGGGGGGGAGGGAGGCTTTTTCTTCTTCTGCAGGGCAGTGCTTTGTGAGTTGGCACTGTTCTCATTGAAGCAAGGGAATCACAGAAAAGCCTCCCACATTCCCTTCAGATGGGAAGAGAACCAGCATCAAGGGAGTGTACACTGTGTGCCCAGCCCTGGTTGAGGCCAAATGCACACAGGGCCCCTCTATCTCAGAAGGGCTTCTGAGTTGCCCCTGTGTGTCAATGCTGCAGACCTGATTGTCAGCAAGCCTCACCTAGCCCCTGCCGTCCTGGGCCTATGGCCGTGTGGGGAAAGCAGAACCTAAATACCCAGTCAACAACAATCACAGTGATCTGATGGTGCTGGTGGGGTGTACAGGACTGTGAGCAGATGCTCCCTTCCCTAGGGAGCCCATGAGGGAGAGGTACAGCCTATCCCATCCCAAGGTCCTGAGGCCTGGAGCCTGGGAAGTTGCCTGGTTCCTGTGGCAGGGACAGGGCAGGGCTGGATCCCCTCCCTCAGCAGAGCTGCCCCCCACCCCCAGTGCCTGATATGCAACGATCCCACAAGTGCTGAGTGGCCCTGAGCGCTACTCTCTGTCTGATGGCACCAAGCTCAAGGCCTCTGCTTTCTCTCCAGCCCAGCCAATGGGGGCCGCACCTGCTCAGGCCTTGGCTACGATTTTCAGCTCTGCAATCCCCAGGACTGCCCTGACTCTCTAGCTGACTTCCGTGAGGAGCAGTGCCGCCAGTGGGACCTGTACTTCGAGCATGGCAATGCCCAGCACCACTGGCTGCCTCACGAGCATTGGGACGGTGAGCCTCTGGAGGGCAATGGGCACCCAGCAGATAAGCCTGGGTGAACAGGCAGGGACTGGCACCAGTGTTCTGTGCCTCTGATTCTGCCTGGCACAAGGGTGTGGGCAACACCTGGGCTGAGAGCAGAGCCCAACCTGGCCAGTGTAGGTACTGGGGTCCACTCCTTGGGCTGAGGTCAGGACTCACAGTGGGCTGCAGTCCCAGAGAAGCCAGAACACTGGGTTTGGCCAAGGATGCAGGGCTGGGGGAGCCAGGCTGGAGGCTCAGTGGGTGCCTGGCTCCCACAGTAACCATCTGGTGGATGAGGCCGGAACTGCATAGTTAAATAGGCTCCAGGGAAGAGGGTGGGGACAGAGCTGAAGGCAGCCAGGGCTAACCCCTCCCAAGGAACCAGGTTACCTCTGGGCTTCTCATCCATTAGTCAGGACTCTCAAGGCAAGTGTCAGAAAGCAAGACTCAAACAGGTTTAAGCATTAGAAGGCATTTATTGGCTTATGGAACCAGAAAGTCTGGTAGCTTCAGGCATGGCTGGACCAAGGTACTTGTGATAGTTCCAGGGCCTCATTCTACTTCTCTCAGCTTTGGTTTCTTCAGTGTTGGCCTCTCTCCCACTATGTGGGGACAGGAATGGCCTCAGCACCTGGCACCTTATATCCTATGAACTCAGAAACTTCAGGTGAAAGAAGCCTTCCCTGTCCTGGTGCTTTTAACCACTATGGGGCCCGCGTCCTCCTAGACTAAGCCACTATGGCCAGGGGTGGGGCACAACCTCTCCTGGAGCTGCAGAGTGGGGTTTGAGTCTCACAGAAGGGGTGAGAGGAGTGGTTTCTCAAATGACAACTGGGGTGCTATGACCAGACTGGGGTGGGGGATAGGATGTTCATCCACAGCTCCTATGTGCTATGGCCTATCCCTGGTTCCCAGCATTCCGTAGGGACAGGCCTCACAGCACCAGTGTCCCAGAGGTTGCTGAGCCAGCTTTGCAAGGGTACCCAGACTGCCCCCTATAGACACCAAGTTAATCCAAGGAGTAGGGCCATGGGCCTTCTGCAAAGCTGACCACATGGGAGGACAGGCCTAGGCATCTTTCTGCTCACCTGGCCCTTGGGGGAGGCAGAGGGGCTGGACTCTCAGAACTCGGAGCCCCAGCATCTCCTCAAGGCCCCAAGGAGGGAGGGGTCTCATTGGGGCAGAAGGAAAGGGAAAAACAATACCGTTTATGTTGGCCGAGTACCTACTATGCTCCAGACATGTTTCTAAGTGCTTTACATGTATTGACAGCCAGGAACCCAAAGGGGTAGGTAACAGAGTCATCCTTATTTATGGATGGGGAAGCTGAGGCACAGATAGGTTAATTATGTTTCCAAGGTAACCTGTATTGGAGTCACTAGGGGTGCTCATACGCTGGGGTGTCACTGACTCAGTGGACAGAGCTAGGAAACACATGTGCCTTAGTTTCCGAGTGTGGCTGTAACTGAGATACACAAGTGGGTGGCTTTAAAGAACATAAATGTATTTTCTCACAGTTCAGGAGGCTAGAAGTCCAAATCAGGGTCTCAGCCATGTCTATTCCTTCCTTGTCCATAGCCCTGGATGTTCCTTGGTTCCTTGGCTTGTAGACAGTCCTCACATGGCGTCTGTCTTTTCCCACGTGTGTTTGTGTGTCTGTGTGTGTGTGTGTGTGTGTATCTGTGTGTATCTGTATTTGTGTCTGTGTTGAACCTGCTCTTTTTATAACTCAGAAGTAATTAGGTTTAGAACCCATCCTACTTAGGTATGACCAAATAAACATAATAAAGAAAACCCCTAATTCCAAACAGAATCCTATTTACAGGTATACAGGCCAGGATTTCAATACATATTTTTGGGGGACACAATTAAATCCATAACAGCATGTATGTATACAAGCCCATATACTCACACCATCTCTATTTCTGACTTTCTCTCTCAGCATACATATTAAAAGCTACATGTTTATACTGATCCCTCTGCTTCCAATCCAACACCACAGGCTCATTTCCTCCCCCCTGATTTCCTTATTTGTAACTTCTTTCTCCAGCAGAGAGAAGTCTGGTTCTCGGGATCTACAATGCAATTGCTTATTTGTTCAATGCCAGTGGACATATAAAGTGGTTTCAGAATCCCGAACATATTCCTCCATGAGAAACACCTTTATGAACAAGGTCACAGCAATTATGTACAGTTCTTTTTTTCTTTGGTCCAAGAGTTTTCAGTCAAGATAGTTTTCCAAGGTTACTTTGATTAATTCTTCTCTTCCCCACCCCCTTCAGTGTGGTTATGCTAGGCATTTGCAGTAGAGTCATCTGTCAATGTTTGCATTCCATTTTGGGTCTCCTTCCCCCCACCTCAGGGAGAAAGATGTGGCAATCTACTTCTGTAAAGGAGCCCTGGTGGTGCAATGGTTAAGAGCTACAGCTGCTAATCAAGAGGTTGGCAGTTAGAATCCATCAACTGCTCCTTGGAAACCCTACGAGACAGTTCTACTCTGTCCTATAGGGTTGCTGTGAGTCGGAATTGATTCAACAGCAACTGTTCCCCCTGCCCCTGACACCCACACACACTCATGATGGAATTATAAAACATAACTTCAGTTCCTCCCAGGGATTGGGGCGGGAGAGGGAGGTTGGGGCATGAGTCTCTCTGTCACCTTGAACTATCGCTCCATTTGTTACCTCTTTGAGAAGCAATAGTGAGCAGTGCCAGCCCCCTGCCGTCACACCAGTGCAGGAGATGGGGGCGAGCACAGCAGATGGGGCGACACCCTGACTGTGTTTTCCCCAGACTGCCACAGCTAATTACCAAAATAACAGAAATTTTTTCTCTCTGTTCTGGAGGCTAAAAGTCCAAAAGCAAGAGGTCAGCCAGGCCATGTTCTTTCTGAACGCTCTAAGGGAGGATCTTTCCTTGCCTCTTCCAGCTTCTGGTGGCCCCAGGGATTCCTTGGCCTGTGGCAGCATCACTCCAATCTCTGCCTCTGTCTTCATATGACCTTCTTGTCTTCTGTCTCTGTGTGTGTTCTCTCCTCTTCTTATAAATATACCAGTCATTGGATTTAGGGTCCCCCAATCTTAGTTAATTGCATTGGGAAAGACCCTATTTCCAAACTAGATCACAATCTGAGGTCCCAGGTGGACATGAATTTGGGAGGGATACTACTCAACCCACAAGACCCCTCTTGGAGGCTGCGGTCTGGTGGGAAAAGTAAATGGACATCAAATAATAACCAGTAACTTAGTTACCTCTGAGATAAAGCCAAGGAGGAACAGGGCAGGAACCCAAGGCTGAATCAAGGAGGCTTAAGGGTTTCAGAGAAAGCTGACTGTAAAAGGGTTCTTTAGGTCAATACCAGGCAAACAGCCATTTGCCTCTCCACAGAGAGTATCAGGAGTTTCTGGACGGGGTCCCAGGGATCAGAGAACTAAAAATAGCCTGACTCACTTACTGGGAAAAAAAAACAAAAATAGTTGCCGTCGATGTCTGTTCCAACTCATGGCAACCCCATGTGTGTCAGAGGAGAACTATGCTCCATAGGGTTTTCAATGGCTGGTTTTTTAGAAGCAGATCTCCAGGCCTCTCTTTGAGTCATCTCTGGGTGGGTTGGAACCACCAACCTTGTGGTTGGCAACCATTGCACCACTCAGGGACTCCCACTTAGGGAAACCTCTTCCTAAATCAAGTACCACCAGGGTCACAGGCTCAGAAACACCAGGGGGCTGGAGTCACCTGCCCACTTTCTCTTTCTCTCCCAACCCAGGGGGCAGGCAGCCTGCGAAGGGGCAGGTGAATCAAGCAGGCCCCATGAGAGACAATACTGGTGGTTCTCTTGGGCAACCTTGGGGAAGCCCTAGAGGGTGGCACAGCCAGGCTCCTCACCACACCTGCTGTTTCTCCCCAGCCAAGGAGCGCTGCCACCTATACTGCGAGTCCAGGGAGACCGGGGAGGTGGTGTCCATGAAGCGCATGGTGCACGACGGGACGCGCTGCTCCTACAAGGACGCCTTCAGCCTCTGTGTGCGTGGGGACTGCAGGGTGAGTGCAGGCAGTGAGGCACAGCATCTCGGGGTCCAGTGTAATCGCCTCCCCTTCTTGGTGTATTTGGGAAGATTCACTGAGGCTAAGCATGCAAAGTGTGGGAACAGCACCAGCACACAGCAGACTCTCAGCAAATGTGGGGTGACTCACTCCCCATGCCAGGGACTCTGCAACTTGAGTGACCCTAGGAGTCTCACTTGAGGAGCTGGGCTCCACCTCAGAGATCCTGATTCCATGGTCTGTGGCATGGCCTGGGAGCATGAGATTTTACAAGCTCCCCAGGTGATTCCGATGCTGTGGTCCACAGGTGACCCCTTAAGGTGATACACTGCCACATCCCTGCACTTGCTGGGCCCTGGATTTGTGCTCTTGGATAGAGGTAGCCATCAGAAAAATGCCCAAGTGGGGCGTGTTGGTTGGCCCTCAATAGAAATGCCTTGTTGGGTTGTCCTTTATTATTATGTCCTTGGCGTCTATCTTAGGTGGCCACAAGAAACACCTATGGGGTAACCTCAGCATACAGTAGTATCATGAGTGCAGGGTTGCCCCTGCCAGATTCCCCTAAAAACAACTGGAAGCCTCCACTAGGTTGTACATAGCCAGGACTGATTGTGGGTGCCACAGAGGGCTGACTTGTCTGACCATTGTGAGGAATGGCAGTGTCCTCAGGAAGCTCTGACAGAGCCTGGCAGAATTCCACAAGCACCTGGACATGGACGGGATGGCTGGAAGCTAGGGGACGTGGACTCGGACAGTTGGAGAGTGCACTGCCAGGCTTCCCTCCACTTAGGTGGTCTGAGGAGGACCACAGCTAGCACTGAAGGAGCTCTCCCATGATGCCACAGCAGCAGGTGCCAGGGGACCAGGCAGGGCCTCTGGGGTGGAGCCCAGGCCACATAGCTGGCTCAGAGAAGGTGGAACAAAATACTCACAAATGGGTGTCAGAATAGCAAAGGACAGGAAGCAAGCACAGGAAACAGTATAATTAGATTTTCTAACAGTTAGTAGAATTAAATTTAGATGACAGCCATGAGTACAGTTGCAAACATACCAGGGGGAAGTAAGAGCACTAATTCACCATCTTAGTGGGAATGGATATAACTTCATTCCTGACATGGACAATGACTATTTTATTAATAGTAATTTCAAATGGATAAAAGCAGAAAAGTTTGAACAGAGAACATATACACATATTTTCTTACGTATACATATATATGACCATATTGCAAAAGATAGAAAAAATGAAACAGAAAGGAAAGATTAAAAATACACACAAAAAGGACAATAAAAAGATTAAATATATCATTTATAACAATACGCATGAGTGTGAAATTCTTAATACTAGGTCAAAAATAATACCCAAGTAGATGCTGTCAATTACAGAATATCAAAACACAGTGACTCAGGAAGGTTAAAAGTGGAATAACAGCAAAAGATATATGAGCTGAACAAAGACACACACACATATAGACTAGAGACTCAAATAGAATCCGAGTATTAAACAAGGCTCATCAGGTGACTTTGCTTTAATAAAGAGTACAATCTGCTACCCTGATATAGTAAAAACATGCCACCAAAATATGTTATCTAAAAACTGTTATAAAAAATGGAAAAATTGAAATAAACTAGTATCTTTCCTGATTCTAATCAATAAGATTTTATAACACAGGAAAGGAGAGAAGCACCTCATTAAATATGCCTCCTCTCCCCAAAAGCAAAAGGCCATTAAAAAGACAGGAAAGAAAGAAAAGACCAAAATGGATGTCAGAAGAGACTCTGAAACTTGCTCTTGAGTAGCTAAAGAGAATGGAAGAAGTGATAAAGTAAAGGAGCTGAACGGGAGACTTCAAAGGGCAGCTTGAGAAGACAAAGTAAAGTATCAGGGAAATATGCAAAGACCTGAGTTAGAAAACCAAAAGGGAAGAACATGCTCAGCATTTCTCAAGCTGAAAGAACTGAAGAAAAAAATTCAACCCTCAAGTTGCAATACTGACTGATTCTATGGGGAAAATATTGAACAACCCAGGAAGCATCAAAAGAAGATGGAAGGTATATAGAGAGTCACTGCACCAAAAAGAATTGGCCAATGTTCAACCATTGCAGGAGGTAGTATATGATCAAGAACCAATGGTACTGAAGGACGATGTCCAAGCTGCACTGAAGGCACTGGTGAAAAACAAGGGCTGATGAATTGATGAAATACCAATTGAGATGTTTCAACAAACAAATGCAATGCTGGAAGCTCTCACTCATCTATGCCAAAAAATTTGGAAGACAGCTACCTCGCCAACCAACTGGAAGAAATCCATGTTTGTGCCCATTCCAAAGAAAGGTCATCAAACAGAATGCACAAATTATTGAACGATATCATTAATATCACACACAAGTAAAATTTTGTTGAACATCATTCAAAAAGAGTTGAAGCAGACATCGACAGAAAATTGCCAGAAATGTGAGCCAGATTCAGGAGAGGACATGGAACGAGGTATATCATTGCTGATGTCAGATGAATCTTGGCTGAAAGCAGAGAATACTAGAAAGATATTTGCCTGTGTTTTATTGACTATGCAAAGGCGTTTGACTGTGTGAATCATAACAAATTAAGGATAACATTTTGGAGGATGGGAATTCCAAACACTTAATTGTGCTCATGAGGAACCTGTACATAGGCTGAGAGGCAGTTATTCTAACAGAACAAGGGGATACTGTGTGGTTTAAATTCAGAAAAGTTTGTATCCTTTCACCATACTTATTCAATCCATATGCTGAGAAAATATTCCTAGAAGCCAGACAATATGAAGAAAAATGTGGCATCAGGATTGGAGGAAGACTCATTGACAGCCTGCGATACGCACATGACACACCTTGCTGAAAGTGAAGAGGACTTGACTGCACTTACTGATGAAGATCAAAGGCTACAGCCTTCAGTATGTATTACACTTCAACATAAAGAAAACAAAAATCCTCACAACTCGACTAATAAGCAACATCATGATAAACGGAGAAAATGTTGAAGTTGTAAAGGACTTCATTTTACTTGGATCCACAATCAATGCCCATGCAAGCAGCAATCAAGAAATCAAACAACATATTGCATTAGGCAAATCTGCTGCAAAAGACCTTTATAAAGTACTAAAAAGCAAAGATGTCACTTTGAGGATTAAGGTACCCCTGACCCAAGCCATGGTATTTTCGATTGCCTCATATGCATGTGAAAGCTGGACAATGAATAAGGAAGAATGAAGAAGAACTGATGCCTTTGAATTTATGGTGTTAGCAAAGAATACTGAATATTCCATGGACTACCAGAAGAATGAACAAGTCTGTCTTGGAAGAAGTACAGCCAAAATACTTCTTTAAAAGCGAGAATGGCAAGACTTTGTCTCACGTACTTTGGACATGTTATCAGGAGGGACCAGTTCCTGGAGAAGGATGTCATGTTTGGTAAAATGGAGGGTCAGTGAAAAAGAGGAAGACCCTCAAGGAGATGAATTGACACAGTGGCTACAACAATGAGCTCAAACATAGCAACAATTGTGAGGATGGCACAGGACCAGGCAGCATTTCCTTCTGTTTCACATAGTGTTGCTATGAGTCAGAACCAACTGGACAGCACCTAACAACAACAATAGCAACCTCTCCCTGTGATGACAGTCACCCAAAGATTGCTACCAACTTCTTCCCCTTGGCTTGCACTTACATGGAATCTAAGCTATCAGCTCCTCTGGACATTGGCAATAGCTGGCAGCAACCATGCAGAGCCATGGGGGACCTGTGGCATCCTAACCTGAGCTGTCAGCTGGACCCCTTTAGCCCCTTTAGGATCTAAGGTGACATTTCAGGCCAGTCAAAGAACCTGGGCTTCATTGGCCTTTTCTATTTGATTGAAGTCTTTGTATTACCACCCCCCATGAATTCAGTTACAGAATGCTAGACATTAAACAGCTTCTCCTGAAGGCCGGTAGACAGTAGACACTTACCAAAGATAGATGGTCACTGAGCCAGGGGTGGTGCTTACCTGGGCCTGGGTCATACCACCTCAAGTTCCCAGACAAAAACACTCCTCTAGGTGGCAGGCAAAACCCTCTCGACTGGCAATTAAATACACTCTGATTTCAGAAAGAAAAAAAGGTGTGTTAGAATAAAGGAAAAATGATAGCAGGCCATTTTAATGTCTTTCAAAGTTTGACAAACCAAGTAGTTAATTTTTTCTGCTTTCCTTTTGCCCAACTTCTATGAAGCCCAGAACAAATTTTTCCTTAGAGCAACAATTTTAAAATGTAGCATGTTGCCTCATTATTTCTCTGTCCAGATAGCCTCCACCTATTGCAATTCATTCAATTTCCATTCAGTATGTCTTTGGTTGTAAACTGGCTCCAACCCTTTTTATAAAGAGCATATAAATCAGTGAAGAACTCCCAAATACGAGTTGATACTCAGCTGAGTCAAATGATCTCACCTGGGCTGGCTTCCATCGAGTCCAGCTCAGAGTCCAGGAGCACGTCTTCCCCTCACTGCCCCTGTGTGCCCAGTGTGCACGGCCTGATGCCCTAGCTGCTGAGACTTCTCCTGCCTCCAGTTTTCTCTGCAGGCAGACAGGCAGAGAAGCTACTGGAAACCTTCACACTAAC
This sequence comes from Dugong dugon, assembly GCA_030035585.1. Lineage (NCBI taxonomy): Eukaryota > Metazoa > Chordata > Mammalia > Sirenia > Dugongidae > Dugong > Dugong dugon. The sequence continues at coordinate 210,449,444 of CM057460.1, read as the reverse complement.
CTCACCCCCAGGTTAGAGGCTGGAGCAGAGGCAATCTTCCCCTGCCTCCAGGGAAGTCTAGAAAGGAAGGTACCACCCTAAGAAAGGGATTCCCTCCCCCGCCCTGTCCTCTTCCTTCTCCTCCTCTTCCTCCTCCTTTTCTTCTTCCTCTTCCTCATCTTTCTCCTCTTCCTCCTTCTCTTTCCCTCCTTCCTTTCCTCCTCCTCCCTTTCCTCCTCTTTTCATCCTTCTTCTCTTCCTCTTCTTCCTCTACCTCCTCCTCCTCATCTTCCGGTCCTCCTCCTTTTCCTCCTCTCCCTCCTCCTCCTCCTCAGCATCACCTTTACTGAGGGCTTTCTCTGTGCCAGGCAATGTATAAATGTTTTACAGGGATCACCTCATGGCAACCCTACACATGTCACAAATGTGAAGACATAGACTCAGAGAGTTTGCAGAATGTGCCCTCTGAGACTACACAGCCAGGAAGTGGTAGGTCTTTGCTTTTAGCTCGGGTTTCTGTGCCTTAGACAACGAATGTTTTTCCCTATCATGTTGCCTATCTGGTCGCTAATGACTCAACAGCAATGGTTTTTTTGTTTGTTTTTATCATGTTGCTGCCCTTCGTTGAAATTTTTTTCTTCTGGAATCATTAAAATAAAAATGAACATGTTCATTTTACTGATTGTTTTGCACTCTATTCACTTCCAAAAATGATTCCAAAGGTTTATAATAAAATACTAGGTCCATGAAACCAAGAGGCACTAACTTTTACCCATGCATTAAAAAATGTCACCTTAACTATTGCTCTGTAACCCTTTATTGTCGAGAGCCTCTGCCCTCAAAGGTCATTGGAAGACAAAAGTCAAAAATCAAAGAGCAAATGAAGAGGACGCAGTCTCTCCAGAGGTAATAGTGGAAGAAATCTGGAGGGGAGAATTGGCTCTGAGCTTCCTGGCAACCAGGGCCAAGAGGGAAACTTGTGATGTTGTCGAGTACTGTGGGGTGAATAGAGGGAATGGACCAGCCCAGAGGAGAGGCAGTCCCTCCCTGTTGTACTCTGAGAGGGATTGGTGGGGTCACCACCTGCAATCAGCATGCAGGACGGCTCCCCATGGAGCATCCATGGCCTGGGAATGGATGCTGCCAGGCCACAGAGGTGAAAAACTCTGGATGTGCTACTGCTTTCCCAAGGGACCCTAGGCACAGGTATGTCACTGCTCACCCAGTGCCTTGGTTCCTGGTCTCCAAAATGGGGATGCTTTTAGCTACTGGAGTAGGAGTGTTGAAGGGATGGCTGGAGAGAAGGAAAGCAAATGCGTTCCCACCAACTCTTGCTGCCTCCTTCCCAGACACACTACAGGGGACGTTGTTTTCCTCAGGTGTAAAGTGAAACCTCAGCTTTGGAGGGAGCCCTGCAGGGGCTACTTCTGGAGGGTGAGCTGTGGGACACGCAGGGAAACAGCAGTGTGAGGGGCCAGGCCAGGTCTTTGATTTACAGCAGAAAGGACAGAAAGGACCTGAGAGGCTGGCTGAGCTGAGCCAAGCAAGCTTGGAATGGGACCCTATTGAGGCTGCACAGAGCCCTCTGATGGCCACACTATCTCAGTGGGTGGACTGAGGCTGGGCCAAGGGTGGTGGCTATGGTCACAGGGCTCTGTCTTGCTCCCACCCTCAGCCTCCTCCCACCACATCATCAACTGCTGAGAAGGAAGCGCAGACCTTGGAGCTGCAGGAGGGAACAGGTGTCACCCACCTTGGGGGACCCTGGAGTCAGGGCCAGGCCAGGGCTACAATGAGGGTAGGGTCTCAAGTTTTCCCTGTCCCTCCCCTCCTGCAGAAGGTGGGCTGTGACGGGGTGATCGGCTCCAGCAAGCAGGAGGACAAGTGCGGCGTGTGCGGCGGAGACAACAGCCACTGCAAAGTGGTCAAGGGGATGTTCACGCGCTCGCCCAAGAAGCATGGTGAGCCCTGCCCCTCCATCCCAGTACCCAACTACCTGCAGCACCTCTGTACAACATGGGCTCTGTGAGCCTGCAGGTTCATAACTGCTCTGGGCGAAGGTCTAGGAGGGGTGTGATGGGAGGTTCCTCAGTCAGGGGCAACTAGAGCCAGGCTCCTAGGTAGACAGGGAGCAGAGAGAATGGGGGTGCCATTCACAGGGGTAGGGCAGAGAATGCTGGGCTGTAAGATGCAGGGTTTGGGTCTCAGATGTCTTTATTTGAGGGCAGGCGTCTGCACAGGGTACTCTCTCCCCAGCCCCTCAGGGCTGCCTGGCCTGACCTGTCTGTCTCTTGCTCCCTCCGTCTCTGGTCCTGCCCCCAGCTGGCTGTCAGCAGGACTCTCCAGGGCTGGTCAGTGCAGCCTGCGGCCTCTGGGCCAGTAGATCTGTCCCCTCTTGGCCACAAGATGGGGCTGAGGAAGTTGGGGTCTCTGCAAAGGTAGGTTCTGGGAAAGCAGCCCTCTGGTAAGCCTCATTCTTGAGCTGGACCTCTTCCTGGCCCTCGGTCCTCTGGCTGGGGCTGCAGCAGCCAACTGTACCCCTTTGGGCCTCCACCAGTCTGCCTCTGAAGTGGGGAGAAGCAACGTTGGTTCAAAGCCCCGCACCATGGAAGGCCCTTGAAATCAGGTGCTCGGGCTGCCCTCTCCATGGCCCCATGAGAGCACTGCACCTTCCATGTACAGATTAAGGGGCTGAGATCAGAAGGGCCAAATAATTTGCTGAGATCCTTCCTCCTAGAAAGTGGGCCTCTTAGATTCATACCCCAGTGGGATTCCCAGGTATCCCACAGGAATCCCACTGTGCTTTCCATGAGGCGGCTGAGGGGGCGTCTGGGATGAGATTCTGAAGTTAGTCAGAAGAGGCAGGAGAGGACGCAGTGCCTGCTGGGCTGTGACTCCAGCAGATACATAGTAGCTTCCTGCTGGTCCCTCTCTGGTTGGTTTCTTCAAATCCCAGAAATACCAGGGCCTTGGGAGACCTTTTGAGGGGCTGGGCCCTCCTTGCCTTGTCCGCATTCAAGTGAGCCTCTTCCCTTCTCATTTGCCTTTATCTTTCCAAATCCTAACAAAGGCTACATCAAGATGTTCGAGATCCCGGCAGGAGCCAGACACCTGCTCATCCAGGAGGTGGACACCACCAGCCACCATCTGGGTGAGTCTCGAAGGTCCAGCCCTTTTGACTGATAAAGGGCCATCTCTACACCAGGGTAGCTTGGTGTGTCCAAGACCTGGCCCTTCCAGGGGTGGGCAGAAGGCCCAGGGGTCAGCTCCACCTCTACCTTTCCCTGGCTCAGCCCACCTGGTGGACCTTTCTGGGGTTATCACCCAGTGGAGAGGCCAGGGGTTGGAATCAGAGGGCTCCTCAAGCAGCAGCTGTGGAGGAACATGTGTTCAGGCCATGCCTCCACCCCCATCATTCACAAAACTGATGACTCCCTACCCCACGGGTCTTAAGCCTCCCCTCCCGCCACAGGAAGGCCCTGCCCATGGAAAGACCCCACCCATGGGAAAGCAGGCAGGATCTGCAGGCAGCAGAGTCCTGGGCAGCCCTCCTTCTGCCACTCCAGCCAGAGTGCACCAAGTCCAGGCAGCTGATGGGCTCAGGCAGTGTAGGGACATCTTTACAATTAGTTTAATTTTAAATTCAACAGACTCCACATAAAATACCAATGCCTGGCATTTCTTGAAAACTTGGATGTTCTAACAACTCTGGGTGTCCCTTCCCACTGGGCAGCACTGTCCCCAGGCCTGTGCTTGCCCAGGCTGCCCTGGGACCCTTCTCAGTGGCCTCACCCATCCGCATCCCTCTCCCCCTGAAGGTGTCCCGGCTCTACCTCCTAGGTGGGCATGAGGCTGAAGTCAGGGTGATGTGAAGACCACTGGGGGACCCTGGACAAGTCCCTCCCTCCAGTCTGCACCCCCCACCCCCGCCATCATCACCAGTGCTGGAGGCTGGGACTGGGTCAGGGGCTCCCAAATACCCTGTTCCAACACTTCCTTCAGTGCTTGACAAATACACAGCCCCTTTCTCATACTCAGTTTTCTTTCTTCCTTATTTTAAACAGAAATTTTAATTCACTCCCCTAAGGGCAAAACCAGCACCACTTACCTTAAATAGAAGGTAAATGTAAAAGTTAATTCCTGAGAAAAAGACACTTCTTCCCAAGCACTGTTTCTGACTCAAGGCTCCAAGTCTGAGGCCTGTGCGTTCTGCTAAGAAGGGAGCAAGTATTAGAGTTAAAGGCCCACTGGCATCAAACTGGAGCCCCGGTGGCGCACTGGTTAAGAGCAATGGCTGCAAACCAAAAGGTCAGCAGTTCAAATCCACTAGCCGCTCCTTGGAAACCCTATGGGGTTCTACTCTGCCCTATAAGGTTGCTATGAGTCGGAATCAACGCGGCAGCAATGGGTTTGGTTTGGTTTGGTTTGATTTGGTTCGCACCAAACTGAGACTTTCTTCATGATGGGGACAGAGGATCACAGGAGACACGTGAAGGGAATGGCTTTCTCACTCTGTGACCCTTGATTTCCGTGCTGGGACTGGGCCCCTGAGAATCACCTCGAATCCCACCATGGGGCCATATTCCATGCTGCAGGAACGAGGGGCTTCCTGATCAGCCAGGTTCTTGGTTTTGAGACATTCTCCTGGACATCCAGTGGCTGCATGGCTCCTCCCGATCTGGCCAGGCCTCTCTAGTATGAGTTATGAGTGGAACCTTGGCAGGGCTACAACTACTGAAGGGATGGGGAGACCCAGCTTTTTCAGCGGGACTATCCTCACTCCCATGGCAGGAAGCCCCCCACCTGCATGCGAGTTTCCCAGGGCTCTATGCCCTGGTGCCCAACACATGCCCTGCACCTCTTGGAGATGCCAGGCTGCCCAGGATGGCTGGTCACAGGAAGGACAGCAGTCTCTAATGCCCATGAGCACTCTTGCATAGGCCTGGACATCTGCTGAGCTGGGCTTCCAGTGTCCAGTGGGGGCTGGCACTTGAAGGGTACTGGCTCCCCAAAAAGGCACAAATGCAGGAAGATCTAGGTCCAGTTGAGCAGCAGAGGGTGCGGCAGGGCTCCAGAAATGATCTGAGCTGTCAGTGGTGTGGTCAGGTCCCTGGCAAAGTGAAGCTGGGAGAGGTGAGGGCCTCTGCTCAGAATCCTCTGGGCTATAGTGGCACAAAGGTTAGGTCTTAGAAGTCTTTAAGACTAAGAAGTCTCTCCACCAGCCCAAACCAACATACCCTGGCAGGCTTCCTGCCGAGAGCCTGAATCCTGTCCTTGGTTGACCATGAGGGGCGGGCTCCTTTTGCCATTCTCAGCCGTCAAGAACCTGGAGACAGGCAAGTTCATTTTAAATGAAGAGAACGATGTGGATCCTAACTCCAAGTCCTTCATTGCCATGGGTGTGGAGTGGGAGTACCGCAATGAGGACGGCCGGGAGACACTGCAGACCATGGGCCCCCTCCACGGCACCATCACCGTCATGGTGAGCCCCTACTTATGCCTGTCTTCTACCTCCAGAGGCACAGGCCTGCTCAGGCAGGGGTGAAAGTGGCCACCGGGGCAAGGATGGGGAGGAGCTCTGAGGGACCTTGAGCCTCCCTACACTCTATAGGCCATGCTCTGAGCGACCCCTCTGGCCTGCCCTCTGGACTGAGGTCTCCAGCTCCATGTCAGAGCAAGGAATGGATATGGGGCCATAAGTCAGAGCTCTGGGCTCTGCCATAGACCCCCAGTGACCTTGGGCAAACTCTGCCCTCCAAGGGCTTTGGTCTCTCCATCTGAATGACATCCACAGCTATCATTTATCACCCTCATTCATGTCTGCTAACACATTTAAACCCTGCAACACTGGGGAAGGGACAGGTAGGGCTCAGGAAGGGAGACAACTAGCCCAGATCACACTGGGTTTCATCCTCAGGCAGGACTGGACCCCAGACCTCTGAGTCTAAGAGATGATGTTTATGGGGTTGTGGTAACACTCTTGGTTATGGGGAATCGGGAGGGGGCTGGATCTTCTAATCACTTTTTATTTGTAAAAACAAAAAAAATTTTATTTGTAAAAAAAAATTAAAACACTACAGATAAGGCTAAAGTCCCGTTTAGCACCCCCACCCCCTAGGGTGAGCCACTGTGACTGGATTTCATCACACCCAGACCTCCGATCTCCATACATGAGCAGGCACCTGTGAAGCAGGTGTGGCTTCGGGCCAGGTGTGCTTCCCGTACACTGGGCCACTCTACTCACCTCATCTGCAATGACCTTTCTGCCCTCTGAAATCTCTTTGGTGACCTACCTGTGTCAGGCGATGGGAGTCCCTCTGGGAGTGTGCAAGCCACACTGAACATAACTTCGGGCTCCTGTCATGGTGGCCCAGAGGGTGTCTGTGCCTCGGGGCAGAAAATGAGCTAGAGAGGGAGACAAGAAGGCAGCCAGTGGAACCGCCTTTTGCCTACAACCAGACAGTTGGCAGGCTGACTTATCTTTCACCAACAGCAGTCATTAGGAATCTTAGGAAAGTGGAGACATGTTGTGGGAGACGTCACCAGTTCAACTGGGAGGAGGACCTCGGGCTGAGCTTTCTGAATGGCTCTAAACTAACCACCAAAGCAGGGTGGAGGTGGGCCAACATTCATACTATCTTGGGGTGGGCTCAGGTCATCCCACAGGGAGACAGCCGGATCTCACTGACCTACAAATACATGATCCATGAGGACTCGCTCAACGTCGACGACAACAATGTCCTGGAAGAAGACTCCATGGACTATGAGTGGGCCCTGAAGAAGTGGTCCCCCTGCTCCAAGCCTTGTGGTGGAGGTGAGGGCTCCTAGCATTGGGATCTCTTGGTTGGGGGGCCTGAGGGTGACCAGAAGGAGGTGGGGGTGCACCCTGGGGTGAGCCCTCATGAGCAGGAGCATGGAGCAGGGCTGCAGTGGTGTGATGCTGCAACAGGGAAGCAAGCAGCCTGGTGGGGTCCTGGGGAGCCAGGGGGCTGGATGTCAAGGAGCTTCCTGAGCAGACGGATGGCCCCACTGACTGTGGCCAAGGCTGGTGAGTCTGAGCCTGTGCAAGACATGAGAAGACACCCTGGCATGTGTGGACAAGGCCCTGCCTGGCCTGGGAGGGGTAGTGGATGGGCAGGAGGGGTGAGTGCTCAGGGCGTCATGCCACAGGTAGCAAGAGGGACATGGGGGCACTGAGGGTGGCAGTATGGTGGGGCCTGCACAGTGTGTAGGAAGGGGCTGCTTGGCGGAGATCCGCGTGAGGCGACTTGATGGGCAATGCCAACACTGGGGAGACAGAGGCCCTGTGAGCCTCAGACAGTGGTGGGAACAGGAGGAGGGACCAACACTGGAGGGGTCCCTCCCTCTGCTCATTCAGAAAGACTTCCCCAGCGTTCTTGGGGCAGGGCTGGCACAGAGGGGTCCTACCTGCCCTGGGCCTCAACGAGTTCATGGCTAGGTGGGACATACAGATGGATAGGAAGTTCTGATCAGTGTGACCCCTGCTCCTGGGGGTGGACGAGTGAAAGGCAGGAGGAGACAGCTCAGTGTGGGGAAGCAGGGACGGTGGGCAAGGCAACCTCCCTTGCATGCCACTCTGGCTGCCGTATCTAGGGGGCACAGAGGAGTTCACCAAGGGGTTCCATTCCCCACCCAGGCAATGGAGGATCCTCTTCTGGTGTTCCCTTCCCATGTGCCTCCAGCCCCAGCCCTCCCCGAATCCCACTTTTAGTCCACCAGCACATCCTGTGACCTCTCCTTCTATACATCTCTTAGACCCATCAGCTCTTCTCATCTTCCTCGCTGTCACCCTGGCCTGGCACCATCCTCTGTTGCCAGGATTATTGGGAAAAAAAAAAAACACAAAACCCCGCTGGCCCTGTGTGTCCCCTTCCTCCCCCTGAGTGGTCTTTTAAAGGAGCAAAGTAGACTGTATCCCTTCTTGGTGTCAGTTTTCACTGGCTCCCTCTGTACTGGGAATTTAAAAAAAAAAAAAAAAAGAAAATCACTGTAATTCTCTTTGTGGCCTCAGGCCCTGGTGACTTGCTTACCTCTCAGGCTCCATCAGATGCCCTACACATCACTCCCCAGACTGACCACGTGACCCTAGGTTCCTTTCCTGGATGCACCAGGCACACCCTTCAGGGACTTTGCAGGGCTGTGTCCTCACCCCATTAGTCCTTTCGCCGCATTTCCACTGACTCAGTGCCACTCTTCTTTCCCATCCTGGGGCCCTCCAGACTCCCCAGATGAGGCCAGCCTGCTGGTTATAGTCTGTCTGACCCACTAGCACAAGCTTCCTCCACTGTCAACATTTGGGGCTGGATAACTCTTTGTTATGGGGGCTGTCCTATGCACCATAGGATGTTTAACAGCTTCTGTGTCCTGTACCTACTAGATGCCAGTAGTACAACTACTATTGTTGACAACTAAAAATGTCCCAGGTGTTGTCCAATGTCCTTTCGGGGTTAAACCACCCTCAGTGGAGAACCACTGCTGTAGACCATGGGAGAAGGCGCTGTGCTGGCCTTGCCCCTCAGTGTTCATCCAGCTCCTGGTCCACTCAGGTCCTGTATACATATTAACTTAAGGTGCAATAAATAACTAAGAGATAGGAGGGGAAATGGAGCCTCCTGCCCTGGCCAGGAAACCAGCGAAGGGGAAGAAGGTAGCCCCCTCCTCGCTTCCACTCACGCTCTCAGCCTCAGGCAGGATGCTCAACTGGCCCTCCCATCACCCTCAGGGCTATAAGGAAGGCAGGCCTGGGGAGGGGAGGACCAGCCGCTCCACAGCCAGTTCAGGTGCCTGGGGTGCAGGGGACCAGCCCCTCCACGCTCAGTTCAGGTGCCTGCTGCCCAGTTGAGCTCCCATGCTCTCTGTCTTCAGGGTCACAGTTCACCAAATATGGCTGCCGCCGGAGGCTGGACCACAAGATGGTGCACCGTGGCTTCTGCGATGCCGTGGCAAAGCCCAAAGCCATCCGCCGTGCCTGCAACCCACAGGAGTGCTCCCAGCCTGTGTGAGTGCTAGGCCTACCTCATCTGCCCAGGTCCCATTAGAGGGGAGAGACAGGGCCCCTGGGGGCTCCTGTGGAAGGAGATGCAGTGTCTAGCACCCCTGAGCAGCTCTGGGGAATTTGAGGGACTCTTTCTGCCTCACCATACTTTATGGAGTCGAAGAGGTTGTAAGGAGTGTCCTAGCTGAGCCCTGCCAACCACCAAGCAGGGATGCACATCTTAGAAATGACAACAGATGGCAGTGCTCAGAGGGAGACCTGAGGCTCAGAGGGCACAGGAAGGACTTGCTCACTGTCCTGTGCCGAGCATTTCCTAAGCAGCTCAGGAGGTGGCTGTGGCTGGACCTGCAGCCTGGGGCTTAGCAGGCAGGGCTGCATTTCTGAGTCTAGGTTCCTTTCCAGGGCTGAGAGGGGAAGATGGTTGATAACTAGGCAGGTGGGGCTCTGGGGGCTGGGGAGCAGAGGGCATCCACACTCTCTCCAGGAGGGTCTGTGACATCAGCAGAAGGTAAACCCAGAGGGCAGGGCTGACCTGCTCTTCAGGCCTGGAAACTCCTTGGCCACCTCCCCCACTAGGTCTCCCAGGTGGACACACAGGGATTCATCACCCACAGGACCTGGGACAACTGAGCTGTAGTCTCCCCTCTGTTCAAGGGTGCAGTCTACTCAGCACCTTCCGAGAACTAGGAACGGTGCATCTTCTGGGGAGCAGACTGCCTTCTCTCTGTGGCTCTGGAGCACAGCCAGGCTGGCCCCTGGGGGCCACAGGGGGCTGACCATGCCGCTCTGCCCTGGCAGGTGGGTGACAGGCGAGTGGGAGCCATGCAGCCAGAGCTGCGGGCGGACAGGCATGCAGACCCGCTCTGTGCGCTGCATCCAGCCACTGCACGACAATACCAACCGCTCCGTGCACACCAAGCATTGCAACGACGCACGGCCCGAGGGCCGCCGGGCCTGCAACCGCGAACTCTGCCCTGGCCGCTGGCGGGCCGGGCCCTGGTCCCAGGTAAGCAGGCCCCTGACCCCTGACCCCTGTAAGAGCTTGGCTCAGACTAAGGTGGCCAGTACATTCACTTTGGCATGAGGGCCTGGCTGTAGCTGCTGCCCTTGGCCAAATCCCCTTGCTCAGAGCACCAGAGGGTGGTCAGTGCTCTTTCAGGAACCCTGGTGAAATGTGGCCTCAGGCCCAGCAGACACTGTGTTCACTCCACAGGATAGAGACTCCTGTGTACACCCCAGGAAACGGAGGGCAGCCTCGGCTTCAAGGCACGATGGGATGCTCAGGGCCGTGGTGTGCTAGGGGAGTCTTGGGTTCTCCATCTCAGAGGCTGGAGGTGTAGTCCAAAAGGCCAGTCCAACTTGCAAGTGGAGAGATGAGCAAGGGAGGACCTAGACTCAGGCTGGACAGAATAGTGAGGATGGATTGAGGGTCTGGAGGGCCAGTTACAGGGCCAGAGGCTGAGCAACAGCCAAAGCCAGGTCAAGGTCAGAGCTGACATTAATATGACATCCAGCTGACAGGCCTAGTGTGTTGGGGGTCCCTAAGACCACCCTCTGGCTCATAATTCACTAGAAGGACTCACAGGACTTAAAAGTTGTTATACTCACCAGTTGCCGTCAAGTCGGTTCTGACTCATGGTGACCCCATGTGTGTCAGAGAAATGTGCTCTATAGGGATTTTAATGGTTGGTTTTTCAAAAGTAAATCACTAGACCTTTCTTCTGAGGTGCCTCTGAGTGGACTCCAGCCTCCAACATTTTGGTTAGCCAGCTGAGTGCATTAACTGCTTGCACCACCTGGGGATTCCTGTTACACTCACAGTTACAGTTTATTACAGAAAAAGTATAGAGAGTAGATATAGTAAAGGGAAAATGCACATGGGGCAAAGTTCAGAGGAAACCAAGCACAAGCTTCCAAGTGCCCCCTCCCAGTGGAGTCACAAGGGGCATTCTTAATTCCTCCAGCAGTGATGGATGGCAACACAAGCCAAGTGTTGCCAACCAGGGAAGCTCACTCAAGCCTGGGCATCCAGGGTTTTATTAGGGGTCAGTCATATAAGCATACAGCACCTGCATGACTGACCTCAGCTCCAGAACCTTGGAGTTTCCACAGGTGATCACCTGCAGGTATACCAGGAGGTGTTCACCATCAATCACATTGTTAGCATAAACTATCTGGACAAACTGGTCCAGCGTGGCTCAAAGCCTAAAGGATGCAAAAGCACATCTCACACAGAATATTTCAAGAACTCAGTTCCCAGGAGCCAGCCAAGGGCCAGTTCTGCAAACAGATCTTTCTTGGCAATGTGCAGGGTTTGAGCAACCCTGGGCCTGCTGAGTTAACCCTTTCCTGCACACATGGCAACAACTTGAGGATTATCCTTGGGCAGGCCTAGGCAGCTCCTTTGGCCCTCCATAGTGTGGTGAGGCAGAGGGAGTGCCGGGGCAGTGAGGGCATTGTGTCCAGACGGAGGTCTCTGCCAAGTCATCCTGAGATTGGTCAGTGCTATCCTGGTGGCCACACTGCACAGCAGGTTTTCCTGGGCCTCAGGCCTCCTCCTGCCAGAGAGCTTAGAAGTGCCAGGCCCTGTGCTGAGCACCTTGTATTTGGTCTCTAACCTCACGATAACTCAGAGAGGGGGCCCGGGTATTCGCTCTTAGGAGCCCAAGAAACAAAGGCAGCTAGCTGCCCAGGGTTGAGATGAAGCAGGGCAGGCCTCCCACCAGCTGCCCATCACCATCTCCATAAGGCTTTGTCCAGCTCTTCCAGGCCAAGGGCCTCACATGGGGGTAACCCCTAATTGGCTGACTCTGCTCACCTGCAGTGTTCAGTGACCTGTGGCAATGGCACCCAGGAGCGGCCAGTCCTCTGCCGGACCTCAGACGACAGCTTTGGCGTCTGCCAGGAGGAGCGACCAGAGACGGCTCGGATCTGCAGACTTGGCTCTTGTCCCCGTAAGCACTCTGTTGCCCCGGGTCCCAGGCACGCAACAGACCCAGGGCAAGGAGAGGCTGGGGTTTGGTTCAGGCACATGCAGCTCTTCTGCTCAACTGGACAGACTGGGTGTCCACAAACTTGAAGGAGAGGCCAGGAAGCCCCAGGGCCAAGGCTGGGGCTGGGACCTTTCGGGATGGAGGCCAGAACATTTTCCTGGCTGGAAATGGAAGGAGTAGACATTTCTGTGCACAGTCTCAGGGCCAGTGAAGGCAGTGGAGATGGTGCTGACTCAGCCTAGTCTTGCCTTCCTGACACCTGCTGTCGGTCCAGAGACAGGATCACTGAAAGTACCAGCACAGTGGGACTCAGCTGAGGAGGGGGTTGCCTGTGTGAATAGGACAGCCAGACCCTGTCTGAGTGCAGACACCTACTAAGTAGTGCCTCACCTCCTTTGGTCCCTGCAGCACCTCAGGATGTAGCTCCCACCACCATTGCCATCCACAGTGAAAGAAGGTGGGGGTGGAGGTGGGATCAGGTCCCTGTCCCACAGCTGAAAGAGTAGATCCAGGATTCATGCTGGCCTGCTTGGTTCCACGGGCCTTACGAGTCCCCACCATGCTGCTCTGCACCTGTGTCCCTGACATCAGGCAGTCAGAGTTTTGCTTAGAGCTGGGGTCAGGAGGCTAAGAGGGTGGGGAGCAGGAGAGGTAGAGGGAGGCTGTGGGGGCAGTGAGAGACTTATGTAGCTGAACCCCAGGGTGTGTGTGGGGGTAGGGGGAGGCAGGAGATGGCTCTGAGGAAGGGCCTGGATGCCACTCTGAGGAGCTGGGTGGGGTCTCTCCTGGGGCCCCTTCCAGGGCTCCAGGAGCTGTTGGGCAGCTCAGCAGATTAGGGAGGCCCAGACTTGTGCCCCAGCGGCTGCAGCCCTGTTCTCTTCCTTCCAGGAAACATCTCTGACCCTTCCAAGAAAAACTACGTGGTTCAGTGGTTGTCCCGCCCCGATCCCGACGTGCCCATTGCCAAGACCTCGTCAAGTAACCGGCCCGTTTATAACTCTGCCTCTGCCTTCCTCCTGTGCATGCCCTGCGCCCTGTGGAGCTTGCCTTGGGCTACCCTCCTCTCTTTCTATGGAAAACTCCCCTGACTTTTCCTGAGTTCTTTCTCGGGTGAATCTGTTTCCTCCCGGGCCTCAGTGCTCGGCTGTCTCCTCCGGAGCTTGTGCCTGGCGGCAGGGCTGGCTCCTCACAGAGGTGGGGCCTAGGGACACCAGCCTCTTGTGGGGGCTGGGACCTCAGCGGCAATGGCTTATAAAGGGGCAAAGATCCGTTGTGGTGCTGGAGGTGCCCGAGGCCCGCGTGCAAACGTGACCCCTTTGCAATGGTGACCGCCTTGTGGCACCATGCCTCTCCAGGCTGAAGCTGCAGTTCGGAAGTAAACGGGAAGCGCCCCTCTTCCCTTTCAAACGGCAACCAGTCAAGGCGAGGCCAAAGGGGGTCTCGGGGTGTGCTGTTGTGCGTTGAAGTGCCAGGTGACCCTGCCCGGAGTTTCTGGCGGTGTGTCCGGGGCTTCCCTGCGCTGTCTCTGCCGCCGCCGCCGCCACCGCTGCTGACTCAATGCTGTTTCCTTTTGACTCGTGAAACTGTGGCCTGCTTCTGTCTGGCCTTTGCATCCACTTACACAGCCCCCTGGTCCCGGTTCCCTGTCCTCTCAGGGGTTCAGGTCAAACGGAGGAGGCAGGGGGACATGTGCCTCCAGTGGGAATAGGAAACACGCCGCCACTTCCACTGTCTGTCCATTAGCCCCAATGGCCTTTCCTCCTCCTGCGCACATTGACCCCATCCCTAGGGTTGCGAGAACGGGAGAACAAGTGAGAGCTTGTCTCATGTGGATGTGGCTCACCTACCAGTGTGAACAACTACAGAATTACCTCAATTTTTATTGCTTTTTTGCTTAGAAAAATTATGTAGAAAATGCCTTAAAGTTGAAAGGTAACAGGATTGACTGTTCGCTCCAGAGTCAAGAGGGGGAGCTTGGAGTGAGCAGTACATGATGCGGGTTGGAGGGAGGCAGCAAAGATCTGGGGAATGGTCCCGTTCATCCACCTTTTAGGACAAAGTTGCCAAGGCCATATGGCCTTGCTCCTTCCGCTGAGCCGGCTGGGCGGAGACTTAAGCTCATCTCCAGAAAGCTCTGGGCACCCCAGTGCCGGTCGGCGCTGACTGTTGTGTGGAGCTCCCGAGGCTCCGATGGCGCTGCCTTAAACCAGGAGGGTGATGCACCTGGACCCTTAGCTGTAACCAATGTAGCACTTCCGACCTGTCATTCCGTCAGCCCCACCCAACCCCCCCCCCCAGCTGCCTCCCATCAGTATATATGGCATCCCTGCTAGACCTAGTGCTGTGCCAGCCTCGTCACCCCCCCCCCCCCACGGCACTAATTACTGTTATGTAAATACTTGGTGTGTAACTGCATACTAATCCTGGTGACTGTTAACTTCCAAGGTGGACCAGGCCATGTGAGGGACTTGCACGACTCCGGAGAAGGTGCAGTCTGGTCCTGGGCATTGTGCTGTCTATATGCACTTTGGTTTTTCAGGGATATTTTGTTAGTGTTTTGTATGTACTTGATGAGTATTATATAGGTTTCATTGTTGTTGCTTTTTTTTTAATGAGACAATGTTCGTGTGTGCCAAAGTGACTGTGAAAATGACTTTTTTTTTTTTTCTAATAGTTGAAAGACTTCCTGTCATGCATCCCACAAATAAACTCAATAAAATTTCAGTAAAACTGGGTGTTTGGGTCTGGCAAGATAATGGCTGGTTCTCTTCACCTCATGGCTCAGCATGCTGCAGAGCCCTCAGGTGTTAAGTCTGGAGCACTAACAACAGAGTTTCTGATTCAAATAACTTTATTGCCCCACTCCCTCCCCGCAAGTAGATCTTTAGAGCCCTTCCCCAACTAAAGCATATTCCCCAACACCCTCGAGGCATTTTTAAAAATAGACTTTATTTCTTAGAGCAGTTTTAGGTTAGGTTTACAGAAAAATTGTGCATAAAGTACAAAAGTTCCCATATATGCCCTGGCACACTGCTTTTCCTTTTGTTAACATCCTTCATTCCTTTGATCCATTTGTTACAACTGATGAAACAATATCAGTACCTTGTTATTAACTAAGTCTGGCATTTACATTAGGGTTCACTCTTCGGGTTATATAGTACTATGGGTTTTGACATGCATAATGCCGTGTGTCCACCATTACAGTAGCATTCAGAATAGTTTCACTGCCCTCAAAATGCCCTGTGCTCCACCTGTTCATCCATTGCCCTTCCCCCCGAGCCCCTGGCAACCACTGATCTTTTTAGGGTCTCTATAGTTTTGCCTTTCCAGAATGTCATATAGTTGAAATCATACAGTAGGCAGCTTTTTCAGACTGGCTTTTCCACTTAGCAATATGCCTTTAAGGTTTCTCCCTGTCTTTTTGTAGCTTGATAGCTCATTTCTTTTTATCGCTGAATGATATTCCATTGTATGAAGGTACCACAGTTTGTACATTTTTCAGAATATACCAGCAACCTGTGAAGACGTTGCACCACGATTTGGGGTTTTGAATCATTAGTGCTAAGCAGGCCCTTTTTGAGATTAATACTCCTTGAGGTTCTCTCCTCATAGGTGGGTGCCTTACAGCCAGGAAAAAAAGCCCAGGAGGGGTTTCTCCTGGCTCTGGGGTCAGCTCCAGTGGAGACAGTGTTGCTCCAGGCCACTGTGCCCTGAGCCACCATCAGGCCATTGCCCTGGCACTGTGCTGAGCCTTGAGCTACCTGTTCAGGGAGAAAGAGGTGTCCCCTGTCCCAGGTGAGGGCTGCACCAGCCCTAGGAGAGTCTGGGTCAAGAGCAGGACAAGGCAGCTGTGGACCCTGGAACCTGGCCTGCCGCATTTATGCATATGTGTTCAGCCAGGCCTGCCATGTCCCTGGGGTCTGCTGTCTGAAGCCACAGGGCCTGTGTGTCCACTTACCTCGTTAACTATGAGCAGAGAGTGGCCCGTGTCCAACAAGGCCCTCCCGACCTGGGGCTTGTGTGGGTCCTGCCTGTGGGACCCTCTCTTCTCCTTTTTCTGTAGCACTGAGAAGGGGTGCCGTGCAGGGGAAGAGTAAGAAAGCAAGGGAGACCATGAGAAAGCACGACACATAGTGACCAGAGCCATGGAGATGGCTTGGGGCCTGGGCCATTGCTTAGGGCCAGCCTCTGGGGTCACAGTAACCTTGGCTGAGCACAACCTGCCTAGCCCTCTGGACCTTAACAGAAATCACAGCTTCAGAGGGACAAGGAGCAGACAAAGAACATGTGTCTGGCAGTACTTCATTCCACTCAGCATGCGTTCCGGGATGTATGTGTAGTGAGTACCCTCTAAAGGTACTCCCAGGCTGGAGCTGGAGACAGACTATCACCACCCCAGGATATTACAGGCCAGGGGACCTTACTGCCCAGGGGAAATTATAGCCAGGGGACGTCACAGCCCAGGGGACATTATAGCCCAGGAGACCTTACAGTCAGAGAACTTTATAGCCAGGGGATCTTACAGCCCAGGGGACATTATAGCCAGGGGACGTGACAGCCTAGGGGACCTTACATCCAGGGAATGTTACAGCCCAGGGGACATCCAAGGTGCCATGGAGGGCTATACAAAGGTTGTGGTGTTAAGTTTGATTGCCATCCACTTTGTTACCTTGTTGCATGACCTTTAGAAGGGTGCAATGAGTTCATGAGTCACCATCCCTTTATTAAGAAAAGAGAAGCAAGGATTCTCCATCTCAACATTTTCCATAGTGGTCCCCTGATTGTAAGGTCTGTAAGGTCTGCATGGCTTTAAGTATTACTGAGTGGCCCCTTCCTAGTGCTTCTCATCCTTTATGATGACTTGGAGGGGAAAGCCCTACTTAGTGCTAGCTTTGGCATCTCTCTAACACTTGCTCATTTCTCTCAAATGGAGCACTTGGCAGGCAAGAGTATCTACCTAGAATTTGATGAGCTAAAATGCAATTTAAAAGTTGACTTAAATAAAATGACTTGAAACGTTACATTCATTTTTAGGGTTACCTTTAATTACCTCATTAGTTTTCCATGAATGACAGTAATATAAAATCTTCTTTTAAAATAATTTTTAGGCTAAAATAGGAGTTAATTTAAAGAAAACTACTAAGCAAATAATACTCCAGTTAAAAAAACTAGCTGCCATCAACTCATTTCTGACTCATGGTTACCCTATGTGTGTTAGAGTAGAACTGTACTCCACAGGGTTTTCAATGGCTGATTTTTCAGAAGTAGATCACCAGGCCTATCTTCCGAGGTACCTCTGGGTGGACTCAAATTTCCAACCTTTTGGTTAGCAGCCAAGCACATTAACCATTTGTACCACCAAGGGATTCCCAAGCAAATAACATAAGTGGTATTCAAATATAGCCAAGATCTTGAGAGTGGCCCACAAATGACTTGAATTTATGAAAATTTCTTCTCAACGTTTTATTGTCATTCACTGGAAGACAATAGGTCTTTGTAGTTAATTGCTGCTGGAAATGGCTGAAGATCAAGTATTATAAAGTGGAAATTTTTATCTTTGGTAAATAACCTTTGATGTTGAGTGACTCAGGCCCCATTATTCAGCCCTTTGGTGGTATAATTTGCATCTCACTCATGTTGGCGAGCTTTCTCATCACTGCTATTACTTAAAAATATACAGACCATTGGCGTACTTGTAATATTCCTTTATGATCAAAGTGAGTGGCTGATAATGAATATTTTGGAATGTTTTCTAGGCTAATATTAGCATAGCAAGCTCTTGAACAGTGGCTTTCTCAATTATTTATTCATTCATTGACTTATTTTAATCTTTAACAACTTAAAGCAAGGAAGCCCACTGTTCAAAGGTAATTGGACACAGAAGCCTAATATATAATGAGGTTGAGGGTAGCTCCCATGGAAGGGAGCCCAGCTCTCTGGGCCTGCACCCTGCCTGCCTCTGGCAGGAAAGACCTAGGGCTCCTTTTTCACTGGACACATTCTTTGCTCTGTCAAATAAGAAACAAATTGAGACTTAAAGAAGGAGAGGGACCTATTGCAATAAGGAGAAGACAACAGTCTAACCATATGATCAGTAAGTATCTCAAGAGTAAGGGGGAAAGGTTTTTTTCTGTTACAGAGACAATTAAACAAGGCTAGAAAAAACCCGGGTGCGGGGTACTGGGATAACTTACACTGAGGCCAGCCTATTGTCCAGGGCAGACCCTTAAGGTGGGCTGTATTTTGGCTCGGTGTCCCTGCATGGTGCAAACAGTGAATGCCCTCAGCTGCTAACAGAAAGGTTGGAGGTTCGAGTCCACACAGAGGTGCCCAAAGAAAGGCTTGGTGATCTACTTCTGAAAAATTAGCCATTGAAAACTGTATGGAGCACAGTTCTACTCTGATACACATGGGGTCATCATGAGTCAGGATCAACTCTATGGCAACTAGTTACTTGTTGTATGTTGGCTCAGGCTGAGAGCAGGCCAAAAGCTCAGGGACTTGGGAGAAGGAGAGAAACTTCACTATAGTTTGGTTAACAAGTATTTTGTCTCTGATTGATCAACAGGGACACATACTTTAGTTACTCATGTATTAGGCAAGGAATAGGAATTTGAAGCATCTGTGTCTAGCCTTGTCATAGGCAAACCAGGAATATTTGTGAGTCTCATCTAAGTTGTACAGGGGCAGGTGGTGACAAAGGTCAGTTGTTTTAGAGTCAGGCATTGTCATCAGCCCAATCCCAGAAGGGATTAGAGGAGCATTTTCCACCTTTTTAAATACTTGCCTAGACTTAGGAGCAAGTGGAGTTCAGGAGCCTGTAGGGAGGAGAGAAGCCTGACTACAGTTTGGTCAAGACAAAGCAGAGCATGAGAAATGGGCGATTGTAAACACTTGGTCAGTGCCAAGCTCTGATCCAGGCACTGGGGACAAAGCCATGTGCTTGACCAGGGATCAGCAAATGCCTTCCATATTACAGGATTTGAGAGTCATGCAGACTCTGTCAAAGCCTTTGTTGCAGGAAAACAACCCTAGACAATAACAAATGGGTATGAGTGTACGCTGATAAAATTTCATTTACAAAATCAGGCGGTGGACAGATTGGGCCCGAAGGGTGTAGTTTGCTAACCTGGTGGGAGTGGCAAATGTGGGAAATGAACACACAGATGAATATTTAACACCAATCTTGTTTTTTAGTGAAGGAAGAACCACAGGTGACAGGAGAGGGTGTAACTGTGTGGCAGGAGTGTGATATTCCCACCGCAGTGAGGCCCTGGCTCCTCCCCTTCTCACGGCATGTGCCTCTCATGCCCCAGTTCAAAGCTATGGAGAGGATGATGCCACCTAGTTCTTATCAGAAGCCCCCTGCTGAGAAGAAAAGCTGCTGCAGTCTTTCCTGAGGGCTGTGATGGTTAGTTTCCAAGGCACTCAGCCTCAGTGGCTGCTGGGCAAGGGGTTGGTGTAGGGGGTGGTGGGACAGAGGGCTCTGTGTCCCTCAACTTCGAAGAGGACAGCTCTGATGTCCCCCATCTCTATATTAGGCATCTGTGTTAGTTTTTTCTGCAGAAAATGTTCTGCTTATTGTAAAACTCTGAAAGCCACATCATCTCAGAATCTCCTGCTTTGATGATTAGGATTACCCCAGACCAAGGCCAGTGTAATATTGAGATGCTTCTGCATCTTAGTGTTAGCAAGACCCAACCTTTCCTGACAACTGATTTCTTTCATCTTCTCTGCATTATGAATTTTGCCTTCAGGAGTGTTTCCTCCTTATTTTGACCACTCAGAAGCTCAGAGCCAAAGTCGGGGGTCTACCTCTGGTAGTCTCTGCCTGTGTGTGCTGTCTGACCTCTAGCTTTACGATTTTAAAGTCCATCCCTTCCCCATTTTGGACTTCCTCAATCATTCACATTTATCTTTTTATACTTATAAGTGAATATGAAAGAATATTCATTATTCGCTGGGATAGGCTCTGGAGACAAAAGAGTTGCAAAAACAGCCCTGGGCTCTGCCCTTTGTAGCTTTCAAGATAATGAAAAATCAGGCATGAGTTGCCTCATCTGACAATTAAATGTAAACTTGCCAACCAGGATGAAGTGCCAGGAAGGGAGACCCAGGGCATCTTGAGACCACTCGCCAACCTAAAGGAGGTCAGGGGGTGCTTCCCTGAGGAAGATGTGTTTCAGCTGAGCCTAAAGGATGAAAGGAGGGCAGCTAGGGGAAGAGGTGAAGTGAAGTATGTGAAAAGGCTCTGTGGCCAGAGACAGCACAGTACAGAGCAGGGGGGTCCAAGACTGAGTGAGATTAAAGAGGTGATAGGGACAAGCCTTCACTCTGAAAGCAACGAGGGGCAATGCAGGGGCTTCAAGCCAGAACATGATATGGTCACATCTTCAGTTAAAAAATGACATTCTTTTGGAGCAAGATAGCTAGCTGAGAGGGGGAAAGTGAATAGCGGCAGGCCAGAAAGGAAGCTCTTACCACAGTGTAGATGAGAGCCAAGGTAGCTTGGCCAGGGTGGAGGTGGGAGAGATGGAGGAACACAGACATATTTGACTGCAGAGGAGGAAATCTTTAAGGACTTGAAAATGATTGGTTATGGAGATAAGGTAGAGGGAATTGTCAGGGAATGTCCAGTTGTCTGGTTTGTGTGCCTAAAAGGATGGTAGGCCATTCACCAAGACAGATGGAGCCAGCAGAGGCCACGAGCTTGCATTGGAGGTATTGAGTCTCAGGCACCTTTGAGACCCATGGAGGGGCTGTGGGAAGGGAGAGTGCACAGCTAGTAGGCAGTTGTATAAATGAGTCTGAAGTTCCAGGGAGTTTGGGGTTGACGGTCTAAATTAGGGGGTCACCAACCTGTTAGTGGAATTACAGGCTGGAGTAGCGGCCAGGCAGAGAGGGTAGTAATGCAGAAAGAGAGAGAGTGGTGGCCAGGGCTCTCCATGCAACCTAAATGCAGGACAGCCAGTTTCTTGAGTGGGAAGGAAAGCAGCGGGCATGCTGGGTAGAAGACTTCACCTATGCAAAGATATCAAAGTTATGAAGGCAACAGTATGTATGGGAAATGGTCAGAAACTCCATGTAGCAGGGCCATGGGGTAGATGGAAGCAGTGGCATGACATGAGGCTGGTCAGGTAAGTTGAGGCAAGTAGAGGTGAGCCCAGCCAAGTTTAGGTGATTTTTAATTTCCCTTTAGGTGGTTTGCAGTAACAAAATCGTTTGAGGAGTTTAGGTCAGGATGGGAACAAAGAGACAGCAAGACCAGTTAGAAGGTCATTAGAACATCCCAGTGGAGAGAAAATGAGGCCAGAACTAGGCAAGGTGAATAAAGGCTGGACACAACAGCACTAGCTCAAGTCTATTTAATGCTCTGTCTGTGTCATTGGAATCCCTGGGTGGTACAAATGGTTAATGTGCTCAGCCTCTAACTGAAAGGTTGGAGATTGGAGTCCACCCTGTGGTGCCTTGGAAGAAAGGCTCAGCGGACCTGCTTCCGGAAAATCAGCCATTGAAAACCCTGTGGAGCACAGTTCTACTCTGACACACATGGGGTTTGCCATGAGTTAAAATCAACTCAGTGGCAGCTGGTTGGTGCCAGTCTCTGTGTATCTGTTTTTGGTTGCTTCATTTAATCCTCAGAATAACCTGGAGTGATATGTACTACGGTTTTCCCCAGTGTGTACATCAATACATTGAAGTAACTTGTTCTAGTTTACACTTGAGCAAGTGGCAGAATCAGAATTAGAATTAGAACTTGGGAAGCTACAGAATGAGAATTTAACAGCTACACAGGGGTTGCTGACAGATTGGAGAGAAGGGATGAAGAGGGAGGAGGAGGGGAGGAGGTGTTGGAATTACTTTTAAGTTTCTAGCTTTGACTTCTAGGAATGGTGCTACCATTCAGCAAGGTAGAGACCCAGGAGAAGAAACAGATTCAAAGGAAATGGAGATGGTGGTTGGGTAGATGGGCCTGGAGCACGGACAGGAGCTCTGGGTGAAGATGTCTGCATGGAACCTCAGTGTGTGGGTGTCGGGAAGCCACATAGGGATGACATGGTGGTTCTAGGAGGCTTTGCTGTTGAGGGAACATCAGCATCAAGAGAGCAGTGGGTGAGAAGGAGACAAGAGAGGCCAAGAAGAGTGGCCTGAAGGAAGAAAGGAGAGCAAGAGGGAGATGGTCTGAAGGCGTGAAAGAAATTTCGAGAGGGGAGCATTGGTGTCAAGCATTGCAAAGAGATCATGAAATACTAGGGCTGGAATCTCACCCTTGAAACTTCACAAGGAGAGATTGTTGGGGATCCTGGAGACAGCAGGGTGGTGGGTAGAACATATGCCTGGTTTGGCTCATCAGGCTACTCCCATGGGATTGCTGGTTGGGAACTTCAGGTTAGGACTTCTCCTTCCTGCTCAGACACGCCTCTGAGAACAGAAGCCAGCCTGGGCTGGTGAGAAGCGTGCAGCAGGAGGTCGAAAACTGGCAGGTTGCTGAGTATCCCTGGGGACTGTGTTTGGTTGGCCTTCACAGTGTCTAAATTTTTTTTTTAAATTGCATTACCATCACTTACATTCGAAGCACTTCATATCAAAGGTAATTGTCCTGCATCTCTTGAAAACCCAGAGGAGGGTCAGCACTAGCCTGCCTTCCCTGGCTGGGTTGCTACACTCTCCATCCTCCCTCTTATAGCAGATGTGTGAGTGGGTGACCCCTGGCTGTCACTGTCTTTTCCAGCTCCTAAAACATGGCCGAGGCCCTGGAAAGAGGATTCAGGTTCTGTCCATGGCTAAAAAATGCCCTCATCCCGACTCTGTCCTGAAGCAGCTATTACTACCTTCTGGAGGGTTGGCCTGTGTGGGCCTGGTATAGAGGTCTGGTTCCTGCCACCTGACTTCTGGGATCACATCACAGGGGTGGGACTAGGAACCACATATCGTGGCAGTGAGAACAGCCCCAAGGGGAGAGGCCCCAGTGGTAGGACTGGCCCTGACACCTCGGAAATATGTGGCTTGACTAAACCATGCCTTCTCTTGGGAACTTAGTTCACTCATGAGGCTTTTTTACTGAGGCAGGGCTGTGAGGGCCAATGGAGCTGAGGTTGGGGAGGTGATTTGTGAGCCCAGAGTGGAGTCAATAGAAGGGCCCTTGGGGGCTCTTAATCTGAAGTACATGATACAGTACAATTTCTTTCCACTGTAATCCTCTGTATTTTATTTTGTGCATCCAAAAGCAGTTCTGAGCAGCAGTGTATGGCACAGAAAATGCTGAGGGTCCCTGGCCAAGATTCTTGCCCATGGCTAGAGCTAATGCATTCCAAAGTATGTTTCCAAGATGGCTGCAAAGCTTTCCTTAGGAGCCCATGGTCACTGCAAGAAGTCAGGCCTTGGGCCCATTTGGGGTTTGCAGAAGTTGAGGAGAGAAGAAGGTGCAGTGAAGTCTTTAAAACTATCTACTTCAGTTATGAGCCATTGCTGAAGGCTTGGTTCTCTTCCTTTGTGAATGAGAAGAAAATGGGTGCGTCAGAAAGGTAAGGAAGTTGACCCTAGGCCCAGCACACAGGGAGGTGGACAACCTGAGCTTGGCTAGGACACAGGTCAGGGCTGTATCCAGGGCTGCCATGGGCTGCTCAGGTAGGCCAAGGGCCACCCTGACAGCTGATTGTCTAGGAAAATAGATTGAGAGAAGAGATGAATTTGAGGCCCTGTATGGTCTCCAGGAAATCAAAATGTCTGTTGGGAAGTCAAAGGGGGCAAGGCCTGCTGGGCAGGGAGCAGCCATTGGTGGCTATGGTGCCTCTGCTAGGCTGGGACCTCATGTTTGGAGCCAGAGGAAGTGAACTAACAGGCTGCATCCAACTCCTGCCCCTTCTGTTGGGGCTTTCTTTGCAGCAGAAGGAATGTGCATGCATAATCTTTGGGAACAAAAGGATCCAGTGAGAGATTGTGGCTGGGGTCAGAGAGGGCTCATAACAATTGTCTAGGACTTCCATCCCCAGCAAGCATGACACTCCTCCCTCCTCCCTGTAGCCAGCTACCTGTGGCCCTCACCCCTACCTTTCTTTCCATGCTTCCCTTCCCTTCCACTCCCCTCCACTTCCCTCTCCTTCTCTCTCTCTCTCTCTCTGGGGAGCTGCCTCTCCTCTGTCTTCCTGATGAGTCTGTCACATCCTTACATAAAGGTCTAATCTACACTTTCTATGTCTTGCCAAAATTTGCCTGTGGTGTTTCCAGAGGTCATCAAAGAGTTTGCTTGAAGGAAGAAAGATGGTGTCCAGGAGTGGCCAGATGGCCTGACTAGTGTCCCTTGTGAACTTGCCAGCCAGGGCCAGTCCCCATAGTGGACAATGGGGCTGCTCCAAGCACAGGACAGTGCCCTCCTTCCAGACTGGTTGGACCCAGGGCCCAGTCAGGGAGTTAAGCCCTTGCCTGTGCCCACACCAGGTAGGCAGCTGACACTCATCCATTCTATGAACACTTGTCCAAAAATGCTTTCTAACTTGGACCAGAGATACTATTAAACCAGAAGGAATAGGGCAATATGCTGGGATTAGCTAGGTACCAGGAGGAGTCACCAGTTTCTGGAGATGAAGAAAAACTTATGAATGTGAATTTGTAGTAATAATATTTTGTTGAGTCCACACCCTGACCACAAGTCAGAATATTTGAACTGGGGACTAAGGCGTAAAGTCTGGGGAGAGAGGCATATACTCTCATTAACCACAGGGAACTGTCCTGAGTACCCCCATGTCCTTACATAACCCTCCTCATCCAAGGGTGCTGAAGGCAATGGCTCTGAGCTGGTGTAGCACCTTGTTTCTGCAAGTGTGGCCCAGGGACCAGGGTCATTGGCTTATTGGGAGCTTGTTAGAATTTTCCCCAAACCTGCTGAATCAGAATCTGCGTGTTAGCAAGACCCCAGTGTTTCACGTGCATATTAATTAATGTCTGAGAAGCATGGGTGTTGCAAAATTAAGACTCCCACAGATCAGAATTCAAACTTGAGCTCCAGTAGCCAGGTGGTTTAGAGGGCATTCTCAATTTTTTTGTGATCCTCAATATTCTCATTTATAAATTGAGTTAATAGAGCTCCCCTCACAGGGTGGAATTTCCAGTATACTTGGAAATTAAGCAGGGACTTGGGAATAAGACACAGTTTAAATCCCAGCTCCACCTCTCATAGTCAAGTTACCTACTGCCTCTGAGCCTCAGTTTTCCTCATCTGTAAATGGAAGTAGTGATACTACCTACCTCATAACGTTGTTGTATGAACAGTTAATGCAAGTAAAATGTCTGATATGTGATAAGAGCTGTAAGTGTAGCTATGATAATGATGCTGATATCTGTAAAATTCTTAGTACCACACCTGATTCCTAGAAGGTGTCTATTAAAATGTTGGTTTTTTTCCCTGACAGCTGCTACCCCATCTTTAATCAGATGCAATGTTGCCACATTGATTCCTGAGGTAGGAACACACATTTGTGAAATGGCAGTCCCATGGAATCCAAATCCAGACATATATACTGACATAGACTTCTTTATGACTTTGGATTTTAGATGAAAAATCTTGTAAATATATAACATCAAATACAATTTAGATATGAATTTGGATGATCATATTTATTGATATAATTAAGTTAAAAGACATGAAGATTGTTCCAGAAAACTTAGAATGTATGGTCACCGTTGTATGGGAATAGAAATTTTATGTAATAGCTCATGTTCTCAATGTATCTTTGCACACAAATCCAGCTTCCTTTTCTCCCATTTCCAAAATGTCATTTTGTCTCAGGGAAACCAAAGGGAACACTTCTAAGACACCAGAGCCCTGGGATTGGGCATGTTAAACTCTTGGTGTTTCTATTAAGGTCCAGCCATGGTGGAGCATGGTGAGGCCACAGCTAAGCCTCAAGTATTTGCTGTACTGGGTTTTAGGAAATGGTTCTTTTTGGTATAATTTTGATATAATCTCTGCTTATAGATTATTGTAGAGTCAAACCTGGCCACAGAGTTTTATTGGGGTTACCATTGGGAGGTCAAATGCGAGGATCTGATGAAGTTCTATTGTCTAAGGTGAGCTTGGAATCACTCCCAAAGAATGAACAGGTTTCGTTTCTGTCTCAAAGTTTGAGGGATACTGGAAAAAAAAAAAAAAACAAACAAACAGAAAACAAAAACCAGATTTGGGGCCTGCTTGGAGAAGGATGACGTTGCTCACAGCTTGTGATGGTGGCACTGATGCCAGCCCCCTCTGGGGCTGCTCCGACACTGCGCTGTGCAGACTTGCCGAGTGAGCTTGCTTCCCTCTGTGCTGTCTCTGGGCTCTTCCAAATGCCTTCTTCAGAAAATTGCACTCTGTGAGGAAACAAGCCCCCCCCCCCATCTTGTTTTTTGGTTATTTGTCCCATTTTTCTCTTTCAGAGGGCCGCTGCCAAGGTGATAAGTCAATGTTCTGTAAGATGGAAGTCTTGTCTCGCTACTGCTCTATCCCAGGCTACAACAAGCTCTGCTGCAAGTCCTGTAACCTGTACAACATCAGCAATATGGATGACAGGACAGAGCTACCACCTAGCAAGAACAATGACATTGAAGAGCTCATGGCCACCCTCCCGGTGCCCACTCTAGTCATGGAGGTTCAGCCTTCGCCAGGTGCCCCCCTGGAGGTCCCACTCAATGCCTCCAGCACCAATGCCACCGAGGATCATCCAGAGACAAATGCTGTAGATGTGCCCTACAAAATCCATGGTCTGGACGATGAAGTCCAGCCACCCAACCTAATCCCTCGACGACCGAGCCTATATGAAAAGACCAGAAACCAAAGAATCCAAGAGCTCATTGATGAGATGCGGAAGAAAGAGATGCTGGGAAAGTTCTAATAAAATGGAAAGATAGCATCAATAGCATTTTTTTTTCTTGCTTATAGAGGTATTCCATGCAATAGCAAATCCTGTGTCATGAAGATGAAGTCAAAATTCCTGACTCCAAAAGGTTTTGAGAAAACAGAGGGGATGACATCAAAAATGTGTGTGTGTGCCAACTGGGCTAGCACACGTTTTCCAACCCATGAGTGGTGTAAATCCTGTACTGCCAACACCAAGAGGGTTCTGGGTGTTGGGTGGAAAGTAATACAGAGAGGTTCTTCAACCTCTATCAGTGAGGGGAGGGCAAGAAGGATAACTCTGAGAGATAAAACATTTGCCTCAAGTTTCTGAGCAGTGATTTGGAAATCTTCCTTTCCTTAGTGATGAAAATCCTTCTGGAGACCCAGGACATTTCCTTCAAATCCCCAGGCCAAGGAACAAGCCCCATGGGGACTCTTAGGAGAAATGGTGATTTATTTAACAATCGACCAATTACCAAGAGGAGCACAATGAAGTGGAGGTTGTAAACTTAAATGCCTTCAAGGGCCAGGCAGGTGACAAGGATGAGTGTAGTGTCCATCTGGGGACTATGACCAACCTGAGAGCTGTGCCCACCTAGAGCTGGTTGTCAGCTCCAGCCATTGCTGCCACATGCAGATAGTCTGCTTTTTCAGGAGAAGTCAGATGTCTAGACTTCCATGTGAAAACTCGATTTTTAAAGGTTAACTCAAAATATTTTAAAGGGGTCTGTTCTGGGAGTCTGTGAGGCTCTAGAACCACCAGACTGAAACCTCTGGTTCAGTATTGGCCTGATGCTGTTTTCTTAATTAAGGACATAGAAGTCATCTGATGTATTTGGTGCTCGCATTATACTGTGTATGAATATCTCATCCAAATTTGAGCTGTGCAGCAGTTTATTTTTTTTCCAGGAAAGTAGTGAGAACCCTATAACTGGGGACATGAGGATAGATCTAAATGGTGGGTCAGGTTTCCCGCATTAGTAGAGGGCACTGGGGAGCTCTCCCAGGGCCTCTCTTCCCACCTCTAACCCTGGCCTTGGTTGCCCTCTCCCAGGCTCTGGTGGAAGGCCCTAGCACTCTCCTCTGGCCAGCCTGGCCTCATACCCTGGCTCTCCTAGAGAGGTTCTTTCCCTTCCTAAGTGCAGTAGAAGGATGAAGGAGGCATGCATTTGGCTGGGAAAGTCCCATGAGTGGTCCAAGCCCTGTGAATCTCCCAACCTAGAGGGGCTGGAGTACTGATAAGCCCAAAGATTCTGAGATCCTGAGTTTTTTGGGCTGAGGTTTGCTCCTGAAAAATAGTTTCACTTGTGGAGAATGGGTTTTCCTTTCCAGCCCTTCAGGAGTCTCCCCTCTCCAGCCCCATCCCACTTTCAACCCTTAGGGGACTCTGAGGTTCCAGAACCCAGTAATCAACTCCAAGATATAATGTCTGATGGGAGGCAGGGTGAGAGGTGGGAGAGACTGGTCTGTCCTTTCCTTTTGCTCTTTCCAAACTGTAACAACTTCTATATTCATCATAATGGTGATTTTTGAGCAAGATATGAATTAGAACCAGGAGGAAAGAGAAGGTGTATGGGAGAAGCATGGCTAATTTTTCTTTCTCACTACACCATCATCTTCTGAATGTGCAGCTTAAACTTCCAAAAATTACAAGACTCAGGGGTCACATTAGCTCTTTAGCTGTGCCTAGCCCGACACATAATTCTTAATCTTTAGATGTCCAGGAAAGTTCTAGAGGCTTCATATTCTCACCAGTCATAGATCTTAGCACTTTTTCTTGTCTAATTCCCCATTATATGGATGAGAACACTGAGGCTCAGGTAATATCATAATAGTGACTTTGTGTTGAGTTTTGAGGTGCTAAGTATGTATGTCTGAATCTGTGTACGTGTCTGGGTGTGTCTGTGTGGTCTAAGGAACAAAGGAAGGTGCAGGAAACAGTGAGAAGGACTTCTGGGATTGACGCTTAAATTTCAAATTGGTGATTGCCCCTAGGGTGATAAAGACTCCCCTACCCCTGCTGCTAGCATTTTCCACACAAGCCCATACACTGTTCCAGTGTCTCAAAGGAGTTTGCTGGCTCCTAAGAACAAAACTGGAGAAATACTTCTGACTCTCTCTCAATAGTATCACTTCTTAGTACTTTTGTAATCCTGCCTGTCTGTAATTGGGAAAAGGATCCCACCACCGGGATCCATTCACTTGGCTGCTGGTGCCATTCACAAACTCAAGGACTGGGCATGTCTTGCTTGGGTCTGTACTAGAAGGTGGAAGGAGTGAAGGACTAAAACTATACGCACCTGTTGCCTTCGAGTCAATTCTGACTCATAGTGACCCTATAGAACAGAGTAGAACTGCCTCATAGGGTTTCCAAGGCTGTAAATATTTACAGAATCAGACTGCCACATCTTTCTCCCTTAGAGCAGCTGGTGGGTTCCAACCGCTGACATTTTGGTTAGCAGTATAAGTACTTAATCACTGCGCCACCAGGGCTCCTTATAGGACTAACACTAGCCGGGTGGTGTTACTCTATTTACCCAGCAAGGAAGCTGTGGGATAGGAATACTCCATTCCCAAATCCCAGGAAACCAGGGCTTCATGTCTCAGGGGCTGAAAGCCTTTGAGGAGAAGCCCTAGGTGGGACATTCCCATGGGTCCCTATCCTCTACTGGAGGGAGAAAGATGCCTTCTGGGAACTGTAGACAGCTTGGCCTGGCCCCAAGTGTCATACTCAGTGCTTAGGCCAGACCTTCAAGAGTTCCCCAGAAGTAAATGGTCCTCAGAATCTCTGTCCAAGGCACACAGAGTTCACCTGGCTCTGAGAAACTGTGTCAAATCTCCTTTGAGCATGGGACCAGGTGTAGAATGGGCTTAGAAATAGTCCTCAGCTTCCAAAGACAACTTTTGTGTCTGAGGTGCCCCTGGAGCCTGGAGGAAGCAGACCGGTGTCATTTGTGACAACCTGTTGAGAGACAGAGGTCCTTTTCTCTGTTTGCAGCACTGAGGGGCCTGAGAGCCACTTCTCAGTTTGTGGGGAAACTCATGCTAGATTTTTGGGACTGGCTCTGACTTACCCCTTTTGGTAAACCCATGGAATTTGTTGTATAAGCCTTTCACTTGTATTTTACAGTTTTGTTTTGTTTTTCATATATAAATGGTGCTCAATAGCAATGTCTTTATCTGATGAAGCATTATGACTCTACTTACTC